>CM044865.1:10867500-12115000 GCA_024500155.1 Chenopodium formosanum | reverse complement strand
CAACTTACTTGAGTGAGTAAATAAATAAAATAACTTCCTTGACTCAACACCAATAATAAATTGGTGAGAATAAAATTCATGAATCATGTTCAATAATTCTAATTAATTATAGCTCTTTTAAACATACATAAGTCTTGCTTATTAATTTCATGCTTCCTTGATACTCAAGAATAAAACATACTTTCATGATTCACATATATTCAACTTGTATCATGCTTCAAATATCATATTCACATGCTTGCATAATAATTCATGTTCAACCAACAACAATCACTTCAATCACAATTCACAATTCTAACATGATACTAGTGTAGACACCTAATTGTGTCTCCCTAAAAACCAAACCCAGTGATGAGTACCTTTCACGTCATTTGATTATCGAACAAAGTGAAAGTGTGAAAAGTCTTGTGATGCAGACATTTTAATAAAAATACTTTTCAAGTCCAATTTAGCTTGGTCCATGAGAAGGGTCCAATAATAGTGTAGTTGGATTGGGCTCGAAAAGAGCTTTTCAACGATATATTATAAGCCTAATTCCGATGAATAATGAAGAAGATTCCGAGCGTGGCTAACATTACCGCTAGTGAGGAAGACTCCGAGTTATGGCCAAAAAGCTTGACCCTCACGAATATTACCGCTAGTGACAAGATATTGGATAAACATGCAAAAGAGGAAAGCCCTTCTCTTATAAACATGAAAAGACTCCGAGTGTGGTCTATCAAAATAAAAGCGTGCAAATTCTTTCAAATTAACTACATTCCCATGCACAATATCTTTTAATTCCCTATCCCAATGGTTAAGGAAACGTTCAAATTCTTTATAATAATACTCACTAACTTTAGGAATTACCGTAAGATTTAAAGAAGGGAAGCCAAGGATGACACCAAATTCTTCCGGTAAAGAGCAAATTTTGTCATGGCCTAATCTAAAGCAATGGGTGTTTAGGTCCCGATACTCTAAGGCGATATGAATAAACTTTATGTCAAGATCTACCCCCTTAATAACAAGCAAACCCCCCAAGTGGAATAAGTCAAGCTTTTTTCTCTCTTTAGCGGCCAAAGATCGACACCACTCACGAGTAAAATCGCTAAAACTCTTAGACTTGATCAAAAATTAGAGAGGAAATTATTTTTTCAATTCAAATTGTACCAAAATCGACGGATTTGGGGGCTATTTATTAACAGAGCTGACGTAAACCGAATCCCGAAAGGATTCGGAAAAAAAAATCCAGCGCGCCGTGACAGATTAACTTTTCCACGTCAGCATTACGCGTTTCACTGACTATATGTTATCCGACTTAGACTCGGATTTGTGCTTTGACTGAAAGGTTTTGATTCTTTTCAAAGTCTCATCCAATACATTATTTTTTGTAAATCTTATCCAAACACTTACCCCATATTTGATTAAGTTTAGTTTAATTAAATTTAAGCTTATTCTTAGACAAATTTGTTTTTTTTTTCATTTTTTTTCTTTTTAGGGGAGAAAGTCAGATACCCTCCATTAATAATAAAAATGACGGAAATATTTGCGCAAAAATTAGTCACATTTTTTCACACACTCACATGCATAAAAAATGAAAAATAAAAAATGTAAAGATAAAATAGACATAGTAATCATAGGATAGATATACAATATGTCTAACATAAGTGTTAAGTCAAAAAAAGTAAAGTCCTACAAAGTCAAAATAAAAATATATACAGATACATCTATGATGGCGGAGTACGCAAATGTGGAGGAACGTCAAAAACATGTCAAAGAACTGTACAGTTCGAGGAGTCAACCCCTCACCAGCATTAGGATCGCTGGTGGCCGGGATCGAAAGAGTGGGGTCAGTCAATTCTGCCTCACCCTTCGGCTGCACTCCCAACTGCTGGGCGGCTGCTCTGGTTGCTGCGACGATGATCCAACCTCATAGCCCCACCACTCGCTAAAGGAGCCGATGTCTCGCCTCCTTAGCCAGTAGGCCTCTTTGAAGCACCCTCAGACGAAGAGCCCGAATCTTCCAGTACTGCATTGTGGTTCGACTGCGCTCGACCACCCTAGCTCTCTATCGAAGTACGTCAGCGCCTCGAGCCTGATTCGGACCTCTCCCTCCGAGCCTCAGGTCTCGAACGAGTACGCGTCAGAATAACAGGCTGAAATAGAAACAACAAGTCAAGTCAAGCATGGCAAAATAAATAAAGTAAGCAGTAAGGTCAAAAGAAATACCTCCATGCCATCATCTCAACCACGACACCTAGCTCGGTGACTCAATCGCACGAGCTAATAACGAAAGGCATCCATAGCTCTTGCTATCCTCGTCATCACCCCTCACGGTGAAACTGTCAAGTAATGAAGTCAGAATCAATCAAAGAACATGTATGCAAACACGAAATAATAATGAAAGACTTACCGAGGTTTGGTGGCGAGGTATTGACCAATCTATCAAGCGCCAGGGCTCAGGAGATAGAGGAATCATCTCCTTGATCGGACCAAAAGATCCCTGATAATTGATAGATAACGGTGGAGGTACAAACTCCCTGGCCGCTGCCACAATATGTCAAAACAAAATCTAGGCGATTAGAATTTGCTAGGGGGCTATCAAGAGAATAAAATCAAAGGCACAAAAAGTACCTGCGCCTCCTCCGATATACGAGGTGGAGCCAAACACGGCATGTGACTCTCGCCATAACTCCGGCTCGAATGGATATTACGCTACCAATCTGTACCAGCTAGTGATACACCAAAATAAACTCTTATGGTCGTCTGGTCAAACATGTGTCGTGGGGGACGAGCAGGAACCACAAAAGACTCGGTAGAGTGCTGAATCGCAATTCTCTCGCCCAGATACACCACAACGTTGTACGTCCCCTGAAAATAGCGACGCTGAGCTATATACTGGACATCCCGTCCAGGAAGATCGAAATCGGCCCATGACCGAAATTGGACCTCAGGCCCCTACAAAATGAACACCCATGAGATAGGCTCCTATTAAGTAGCAAAAAGAACGGAAATGATAGGCAAAACATATCAATAGAATCAACTCTCGAACACAAGCAGTAGCAGTCTAGTCATTGTGACGACCTCCCTAACTGGCAACAATGGGAAGCCCACGAGGCAAGGGCCTCGCCGGTGAAAGAGACGGGAAGTACTCGTAGAACCAGACCTATAAACGACAGAGAAGTATCAACAAGTGCTAACACATATCTAGAGTAAACTTTAGTAAGGAGAAACAAGGTATACATCTACGATCCTCCATAAACTAGAAAGAGTGACCTCCTCCTCAAACGTGCGATGGCGACAAGCGAGTCGCAATCCAAGCAGGAACTCCGCATAGGCCAAGCTGTCCCAATCATATGTCCCGACCATACGAAGGTCGCGAGAGCTGGCAGTTAGTAGAGTAGCACTCGACTACCCTTGTCTGGAGAGAAAGTCTCCGACAAAAGAATCAAAACGAAGATGCGCACCCGCTGCTCCAGGGTGGTCGCACCATCTCGAAAATCCTCCACAAGCATCGAACGCCGAATACATCGGCTAAAAATCTTCATCGGCTGAGCCTCGACGCAAGCTTGAATAGTGATAGGACTAAGCAGCTCCTCTACCTCGGGAGAGAAAACGGTGATATCGCTGACAAATGGAATCGCAGCATTCTGGAACTCGAGACCAGTGATGAGACAGAAGTCGACATGAGTGATTGTCATCTTACCCCATGGAAAGTGGAAAGTGCTGGTGGTGTCCCAAAAGAACTCCACTAAAGATCGAATCAGGAAACGACTTGAGGACGAAGAATAGAGAGCCTGAGTTGGCTACAACAGTGGAGTCAGACCACAAGACTCCCACAGTACACGCAACTCCTCATTGTTGCAAAAATAAGACTCGTACAGCTGCCCGATAGTGTCATTGCCCGAGCCATGGCAACGATTCGCTCGTCAGTCATACCGAGGTGGAATCGCTCCGAGATGTGAAACAAGGGTGCAAAGTACAAGGTACGCCCATCCCACTCAGGGAACTCCCCTAGACTGGAGGAGGTACCCTTGTCGGCGTCGACGGGCTCGTCCTCTCGGTGAGCCCCATGAGAGCGTGAGCCGGAACTACATAGTCGAGACACGGTTATTGTGCAAGCAAATAGTAAATCAAAGGTTCTATAGTATATAAGGTTCGCCTAGCCGCATGATACTATGTTCGTAAAAAAAACAGAGTACGCAGTACTAAAACATAACATGATTTTAATTCAAGCAAAATTAGCATTTTCAAGCAATCAAACAATTCTTGCAATATTAGGACATATATTGTGACAAATTGAGCATGAATAGTTATAAAAAACTTGAAGAACAAGTCACATTATTCTCACAAACTCAATGGGTTCAACAATGGCAAATCACTCATTTCTTCACCAAATTGAGTTAAACAAGTCTAAAAACACTCTTAAGGTGATAAACAAACATAAAAAAGCAAATTCATGGCATAAAATTTGACAAACAAAGCAAATTGAGCAAAATAATTCTCAGGTATCTGGAAAATAGCGAGAAAACGAGCATGAAATTTGTTGTATTGTTTGTTGTGCTGTTGCTTGTATTTTGTTGTACTTTGATGTTTGTGTTTGCTATTTGCGTATGCTGTTTGCTTCATGAATTAATATCTTGGTGCTTGCGATGAGCCAATGCTTAGGCGCCTTAAGCTAAGTGAGACAATCATTATCAAGTTGATCACTTACCGTAATTGTAATCGAGCCGGCTACTAATCATGTCAATTTGCTTATAGGGGCTAACTAGGGGACCAAGGAACCAAAATTTGCAGGATGAGATTCGCATAAACTAATATAGGGGGCCATAAATTGTGTTGCTAAAGAAAGGGATCCAGCGCGTGCCTTACGCACTGTCGCTTCGCGCTGGAGACTGGTTTTTCGGATTTAAACCCTGTAGACACCCATTTGTGTCTCCCCAAAACCAAACCCGGTGATAAGTACCTTTCACGTCGAATCATAATCGAATGAAGCGAAAGTGTGGAAAGTCTAGCGTTGCGGATAGTTTTAATTTCTAATCTCTTCTCTCTGTTTTTGAAAACTTATTTTAAGAAAATAGCCAATCCTGTTTGGTTGGTCCATGATATGGGTCTAATAATAGTGTAGTTGGATGGGTCTTGACAAGATCTTTCCAACGATATATTATAAGCCCAATTCCGATGAATATTGAGGAAGTTATGGCCAATTTACTAAACTGGGCCCGTTTGAGTCTTATATGCGGCCCAATGATCTAGAGGAGGGCCTAATATAATTTATCATTCCTAGGATCTTGCTATTATTATTATGCTTTAATATTAACATGAACATGATTATGATTATAATTGTTATAATTGTTATAATTTATGAATATTATGAGTATTATTATTTTAATTATTATTAATATGATGATTATTTTATTTATGATTATTATCATGATTATTTCAATTATAATTTATTTTTATAATGATGATATTTATTTATGATTATGTTGCTTGATGCTTATTTATTGTTATTGCTTGATCATACCTTTTATGCATGTTAAAGGGAATTGGTACTTGTAATCACGTTTATATAAAATAATTAATAATCTTGTTTAGGGTTAATTGTGATTATAATTCAAGTGATCGCCAATAATAGTTTTATTTGTGCATTAATATTCAACCAACATAGATTAAACAGGTTTAGGGTAAACCTATTGATTGCATGTTAGTCAGAAAGCGCACATGAATACGATCAGAATAAAGTAGAGGCCTATTATTAGGGCAGGTTCAATCTCTTTTAGGTTGGATTTGTACCTTCATCCCCGAACCCTTATTTGGTTTTAGACCTTATGGAGTTGACGATCTCTTGGATCATTAAGGGGTGTAACCTTCATCCTATGAACGGTTTACAAGTTCCTAAAACTTGTTGGCGACTCTTTTGCTCTATCTTCTTCCCTTTTGGACGTCACCGTACTTTAGTGTATGATCACAGTGGGGTTCGAGTTAGGGGTTAACGCTTGAAATTTATTCCCCACAGTTTTTGGCGACTCCACTGGGGAGGATTTCTATTTTAATTCTTGAATTTGTTTCGGAAATGATTTAGAATGAGTGGATGAGACTCGAAACGTTCTAAGTATTTCATATGCGTAATTTTAATTAACATTATTGTCATATGCATAAAAAAGATCTCATTGGAAAGACCATCCGTAATGAGTTAAAAACATAGGATTTTACACGTAGGAAATTTGAGAAATATCTTTCACAACTAGGACCGATATAACACCGCGCGGAACTGGAAAATTTTATCGAGCACAGAAAGCTGCTGAGGCGTGTGGGAAGTAGCGCCAGAGGCCAGAGCTTGGCGTCAGCATTTTAGCCGTAGCGCCAGACGCCAGTATTGGCGCCAGGCACTACAGTTAAAAGCTGGCGCCAGTCTCTGATTGCTGGCGCCAATTTCCCCCAATACCGATCCAGAAATATGCGTTCTAATTTCGACCAGTTTTTCGTATTGTTTGCTCGATCCTACTTCCTGATTAAATTTTTTTCCCACTTTTCTGAAACCCATATGTGTTCTACATATGGACATAACCCTCTGGGAATTCATGCTCCATCTACCCGATTGAACGCTCCGTGCAACAAAGGGTACATCCGAGATTGTTGAATTCACCAAACCATGGAAGCGAGTTTTTTCTAAAACTCGCGGTGTCCCATCCACTCGCGCCAACCCTTCACGGTTAGGCTTCCGCGTGGTGCATCCAAACAATTAATAATGGACCCTCTATTGACTAAACCATATCCCGAACTTTAGAGAACTAGAGTCATGGTTAGGTTGCAAACTCATTGCTTCATATTGTGCCTACTTGACTAATTGTGCATTATTTGTTGTGCATACTCTATGTGATTTTTCTTAACTGTTTGTTTGACTTGTGTTAAGAGTAAATAAACAATTTAATGAATAAAGGACTTTGTTTAATTAATTAATTAATTTGAGCTAATAAATAAACATAAAATCGAGTCATAGTTCCTTTAAGTCAACCCGGATTTTTATTCCCGTATACTGCACAAGCGTCAACTTGTTTTGGTCATATCTGGAGTTATAGCAAGATCTATGAGTCGTACAACACATGGATCTGTAGCTCTGAGTTTTATCTTTAATTTGGCGTTGGTTTCATTCAAATCAGAGTCACGGATAAAAAGTTATGACTAAAATACCACAGACTGTCAAGTTTAATGCATATACGTGAAGTCTTAACTTAGTCTTTGCTTGAGTCTAGTCACATAGTCTAGCCACATGGTCATGACACGAGTCTTAACGTACCATCTACACTCACTAATTTTATCACACACTTTGAGTATATGTCACCATGACCATGTTTTAGGTTCATGCATGAGTCGGTCTTTTTCCGTCATTTGAGTTGGGGGGTACATTCTATTCCTAATTCTTCATATCCCTCCATCTACATCATTTTCCTTCACATTATCCTCCTTCCATTGCATGTTGAATAGAGTTTGAGTTAAATAATTAACAATGAATATCCCCAAATTCCTTTTCCACAGTACTTGGTCGAGGAGAGAAGGGCGATTAATCAAGGACAACCTCTTTATTCAAGTCTCACTTTTTGATAAACCGATTCGTCAAAAGAGGAAGGCTAAGAAGATAATGGCAACTCAAGAAGAAGTCAATGAGCTTAGGAACCAACTAGTTACCATGACTGAAACACTGAAGCTCCTCACACTTAAAGTTGATGATCCTGTGAAGCAACAACAAATGAACCTCATGCAAGAAAGCTTGAGAAAGCTATCTAGTGACTATAAATTTCAGGGCATGAGTTCACAAGGGGTCTCGCTGGATAAGGAACTTCTTCCACATAAGTTCAACGCCATTGACATCCCGAAATTCAAGGCAACAGATAACCCTTACTTTCATCTAAGAGCTTTCGAAACCATAATGAACATTAAGGGTATCGATAAGAAGGTTTTTCCCTCTCTGTTCCCACTATCTCTTGAAACCGTTTGCCAACAATGGTTCTTCTCCCTTGACAAAGAGAAAACCTCTACTTGGGAATCGATAGTAAACGCTTTCATTGATAGGTACAAGTGCAATATCCAAGTTGAAACCGACCATAGACAACTTGAGATGCTAAGACAAAAAGAGAATGAAGGTTTTACTTCTTTCTTTATTAATAAATGGAGGGAAACTTCCGCTAAGATGATTGAGGTTCCCACTGAAAAGGATTCTGTGAGAATGTTTATCAAGAATCTCCAAGAAAAGTATTCAAAGCACTTAAAATATCAACACAACTTGAATACTTTCAAAGCCGTCTATGACATAGGTATCGAGATCGAAGACGACCTCGCAAAGCAAAAAGCTACTAACAATAGTAATCACGGTGGCTGGAAATGAAAGAAGAACGACAATCCTTCTTCTTCTGAAAACGCCCACTCTAGTAATAATGTTAGTACCTTTGACCATAATGGTGTCTTAGCCATGGACAATCAAGGATCTAAAAGGAAACCCAGGCGAGAGTTCACACCCATTGGAATGACCTACGATGCTGCTTTCGATCGTCTCTATGATCGAGGATTAATCAAACCTATTGGCCCTACCACCAGAAAATCGATCTTCGAGATGGAATCCAAACTCCTATTGCAAGTACCATCGAGGGAGCGGTCATACTACTGATGAATGCTACAGGTTTCAAAACCTCATTCAAGATCTCATAGAGGCAAATAAGATCCCATTGCCTCTAGCTAGCGAGAAGACTGGATGATGTCGGAGCAAACAACACAAGACAGAGGCGAGCTTCAACGACAAGATTTCATGACCTCTTTTTTCTATTTCTTTTTCATTTTTTCCTTTCCTCAATGAGTCTAGCATAGACACCTTTTCTTTTCCTTTAAATTAATTTTGTAGTCTTTTTTCCTTTTCCACCTTTTAATAAAATGAGCATTTATTTTCTTGCATATGATCATTGCATTACATTGCATCGTTAAAAAAAAAAAAAAAAAAAAAAAAAAAAAAAGAAGTCGAATTAAGCACAAGGTATACTAATGATTTGAGGCACCCCTTGTAGCCACATCATATCTCCTTTCACCCTTTCAATTATACATCTTTTCTTCATAAACCACTTTGTGCCTCGTCTAAAGATAGACCCTTCATTTTTCAACCTATATCTACCTAACTTTGGGATGGGATGGTGTGCAACTTATGCAATTTTCAAAGAACAAAGCTTGAGTGATTTCAAAAGATCAAAATACAAAAAATAAATAAAAGTGTACAAAAGGGCAAGTGTTCCAATGTCTTTGATATGAAAATATCTTTGATAAGAACACGTCTCAGATTGCGTCTCTTATCGAGTGCTCGGTACCGTGCCTGAGAAACATAAATGTCAAGTGAGTGATAGACCGCATGATCGGGATTGCCCACGCTTACAAAAATAAAATAAATGCTAAAGCAAAAGATAAAAGAGAGCTAAAAAAGAGTAGAAACTCAAGCATAAAAATATAAAGATTTAAAAGTGAGGTTGCACACCTTGGGGGCTTATCTAGGGTCTTGAGCCTTTTTATCCCCTTCTTCTTCAATCCTTTATCCTAACCACATTACAACCCTTAAAAAGACCTTTTTGAGGTATACACACTTGTGCGAGGTTCGGCTAGAGCTACGTTCGGCCTGATTCCTAACGGATACATAGGCAACCTCACATCGAGGTGCGGCCGTAATAAAAATGCATTTATATTCACATTCACACACTTACACCATGATCATATCAAGGGATCCCCTGTGCTCATCCCTATTCACTTAGAGCTAAACTTGGGGGCTTGATCCCTACATCATTAGCTTACCTAGCCTAAGAGTCACCACCATTTGACTCTTTTAACAAATAATATCTTTCCACACACATAGCTCTTGTGGCTTAGCTTTAGTGTCACTCCCACACACATCACAGATACATGACCAAATATACTTCCCTTAGGAACCCTTTGTCATGGAATCTTAACACAACGCTGAAGCATGCCTTGTCATATCAACATCACTCATCAATCATAATCATCATTGCATCACGAAGTATGAAATACTTGGCCTCTGTGCCTAAGTTACTCAAATACTTTCATCATTGAGTCAACAGTTGAGATAGCCTAGGATGGGTTAAATCTTGCACAACATTTGACTAAGCTCATTCGACATGCACCTTCAAAACTTCGATTCTTTTTCGCGTCTTTCTTTGTCGGGAGAAAGTCGGTACCCTCCACAAAAATGACAGAAAATTTTTGCTTTTTTGGCATTTTAGGGTCGCATAATCAACACTATGCACACACGGGTCATGAGTCACACGTGTCGTTTCACTTCAAGTCGAGTCAACCTCGAGTCAGTCGATCACATCGAGTCAAGTTTATACCTTGAGTCGTGTCAAGTTATTGAGTCAAGCAACATTAAACCTTAGGTCAACCCTAAGATAATTAAGCCTTACGTCACCCCTAAGATAGTTAAAGAAATTGGCAAAGTTCTATAGTAAAAAATAAATACAGGTGTAGTAGAACAGGGAAGACCCTACTCCAGCGCCTGGCGCCAGAGATATTTCAGTAGCGACAGAGCTCGAAGCCTCTCAAAAAGGTGATTTCGACTTCATATAGCAATTTCGGGTTCCTTGATACGCCAGTTAGCCCCTATAAGCGATTTGACATGATTAAGTAGTCGGTTTGATTACAGTCTAAGTGATCAACCTGACGAAAGATCGTCTCACTTAGCTTAAGCGCCTAAAACACTGGCTCATTACAATCGGTTCAAAAGCAAGCACTTAAACGACAATATTTCCAAATATGGATTGTCGCAAATTCTTATTAAACGACAAAGTTTTCCAAAAATTGGATTGTCATCCCTAACTGACAATATTTCCAAAAATGGATTGTCGTGCATCTTCTTCAACGACAATTTTTCCAAGATTGGATTGTCGTCTCTGGCAAAGTTTCCAAGCGTCGATTGTCGTGCTCCTTCTTTGTTTGGCAAGTTTTTCCAAGTTTGGATTGTCATACATTCATAGATCGCTGACAAGTTTTCCGAGATTGGATTGTCATACACTCAGTTCCCTATGGCAAAATTTCCCAAAGGATTGTTGTAGGTCTCTACTCATCATAAATTTCGGCAAAAGTTACTCAACGTGGATTGTCTTCAGCAAGTGGCAAATTTTCCCGAAGTGGATTGTCGGTCGACTCTTTTTTGAAAATGTTCCAAGACGCGGATTGTCAATAGTGGCAATATTTTCCCAAAAGGATTGTCGCATAGCGTTGACAAATTTCCAAGGTGGATTGCTTTCAAGAGTTATATTCCAAGATGTGGATTGTCGATCGTAGCAAAGTTCTTATGAAATATATATTGTTACGAAGCATTGGCAACTTTTCCAAAAATTGGATTTTGGCAAATTTTCCGAGGTACGGATTGTCGCTTCATCGTGACAACATTTCCAAGGATGGATTGTTACGAAGCATTGAAAACTTTCCCTAAGTCGGATTGTCATACATCATACAGGAGTTGTGTTGGCAACTATTCCCAAAGAAAAGAGGATTGTCATCATAGCAAAAGCACCGACATACTGGTTCACAAGCAGCAAAGCGCCGACGTACTGGCATAGCAGCATTAAGGATTAAAAAGCAGTGATCTTTTCGAAGACTATCACAGCGGAAATCGGAGTCGTATAAAAAAGAAGCTCTTTGTTCAGAAACGCGTGAACATATCCAAAAAGAAGCTCTTTGTTCAGAGACGAGTGAACATCGAAACAGTAAGGTGGCGTTCCCTAGATTGTGGAGAGTTGTCACAAACAACTGAGGATTGTTTCAAGAGAAGCAATCTTCGGTAGTATTCCCTTGGATGTGGAATATTATCAATGCGGATGAGGATTGTTTCAAGAGAAGCAATCTTCGATGGTATTCCCTTGGACGTGGAATATTATCATAGCGGAGGAGGATAGTTTCAGGCGAAGCAATCATCTAACTTTGAAGCAGTTACGAGCGTAGCGGTTTTCAAGCGGGATGACATTCTCTAGCTTGCAGGAGGTCATCAAAACAATCGGTTACTTTCAGAGACGTGTGCTCGACGGTGCAAGATACGCGTTTCTTAACTCTTTTATCTGTTTAACTAACGCTAGTTTTGCAGGTATTGGTGTTACAAGAGTGGTTTAGGATCGCAGAACGTTCTGAATCATTCTCCGTCCCTATCGATACTTTGACTTTCGTTTTCGAAACTTGCGTTTCTCCAAACTCAGTCAAGTGGGGGCTTCTGTAGACACCCATTTGTGTCTCCCCAAAACCAAACTCGGTGATGAGTACCTTTCACGTCGAATCATAATCGAGTGAAGAGAAAGTGTGGAAAGTCTAGCATTGAGAATAGTTTTAATTTCTTTTCTCTTCCCTCTGTTTTTGAAAACTTATTTTAAGAAAATAGTCAATCCAGTTTTGTTGGTCCATGATATGGGTCCAATAATAGTGTAGTTGGATGGGGCTTGACAAGAGCTTTCCAACGATATATTATAAGCCCAATTCCGATGAATATTGAGGAAGTTATGGCCAATTTACTAAACTGGGCCCGTTTTGAGTCTTATATGCGGCCCAATGATCTAGAGGAGGGCCTAATATGATTTATCATTCCTAATGCAGTTAAGAATGGTTTTAGTCTTCTAGAATCTTCTAGAAGGTTCTTTTTATTCCTAATTCAATTAGCATTGATAAATTGACTTTTTGACTTTTCAGAGTTTTAATTAAAATCAAATAGCATTTTCGAGGAAATTATATGATTTTATCCTCCAGTACGGCAAACTTATCTGATTTTCGAAAACGCGTTGGAAATAGGCTTGGCGCCTGACCCCAGGCTTTGGCGCCTGGCGCTAGACATTGGCGTCTGGCGCCAATTAATCAGGGTTGGCGCCAACTCTGTTTTTTGTGCGTCAGACTCTGTTTTGTTTATTTTATCTTTTTGGCTGATTTTCTCTATAAATATCGTATTAAAAACTCCGTTTTGAATCATCTACATTCACCTACAATCAGTTTTCACTCGCAATTATTAATTCTCTAATTCTCTCTTAATCATTCACCAATTCTCATCAAGATTTTCTTGATTATTCTCTCTCTCTTTCTCTTTTCTAAACTTTGTTTTTCATACAAAATTCTGCATTCGCAAGATCTAGAAACACCTAGCCATATTCGAAGTTGCCTTCGCCCTAGACGTGAAAGGTTTAATTTCTGAGGGTTTGGTCCCTAATCTCTCTTTCAATTATTTAATTTAATTGTTTGATTATTATTTTCCTTGAAGTTACTAACGTGTGTATTTTGTTATTAGAAAGAGGTACGAGACATCAAAGTAAGTGCTTTAATGGTTTTAATTGATATTATGATGTAGAAATCATGTTTACATTGTTATTATGATATTCCTAGTATCATGTCTAGGGTAATTTTAATATCAAATATGATTGTTACGATGCTTCCTATGTTCTTCCTAATATTTATTCATGTTAGTATCATGTTAGGGTTAAAGATTTGATTTTTATTGTTTAGTGACATGGTAGGGTTTGTTATTAATCTTGTTAGTATCATGCCTAGGATCTTGCTATTATTATTATGCTTTAATATTAACATGAACATGATTATGATTATAATTGTTATAATTGTTATAATTTATGAATATTATGAGTATTATTATTTTAATTATTATTAATATGATGATTATTTTATTTATGATTATTATCATGATTATTTCAATTATAATTTATTTTTATAATGATGATATTTATTTATGATTATGTTGCTTGATGCTTATTTATTGTTATTGCTTGATCATACCTTTTATGCATGTTAAAGGGAATTGGTACTTGTAATCACGTTTATATAAGATAATTAATAATCTTGTTTAGGGTTAATTGTGATTATAATTCAAGTGATCGCCAATAATAGTTTTATTTGTGCATTAATATTCAACCAACATAGATTAAACATGTTTAGGGTTAATCCTATTGATTGCATGTTAATTAAAAAGCGCACATGAATACGATCAGAATAAAGTAGAGGTCTATTATTAGGGCAGGTTCAATCTCTTTTAGGTTGGATTTGTACCTTCATCCCTGAACCCTTATTTGGTTCTAGACCTTATGGAGTTGACGATCTCTTGGATCGTTAAGGGGTGTAACCTTCATCCTATGAACAGTTTACAAGTTCCTAAAACTTGTTGGCGACTCTTTTGCTCTATCTTCTTCCCTTTTGGACGCCACCGTACTTTAGTGTATGATCACAGTGGGGTTCGAGCTAGGGGTTAACGCTTGAAATTTATTCCCCACAAACCCCTTCTCCTTCATTTTGCTGCTCGTGTTTCGTTTCTTCACCGGATTCGCTCGAAAGCTTTACTTGGCTCGTTCTCCTTCGTTTCTTAGTGAAATTTATGGTATTTATACTTCCCTTCAAATTTTCACTTGGGCAATTTATTGGGCCTCTAAATTCCCAATAAGTTGGTCCACTCATTTAAATAGGATTGACCCAATTAAAAATACTTCCTTTTGCCTTAATTCATGATCCTTTTAATATATACACACTTACAATTTATTTAAATAAATAATTTCTTCTTAAAATGAAATGAATCATTTTAATAAATAAAATAATTAATTTATGCATAAAAATATAATAAAAATACGGAGCATTATAGTTGTAGTATTTTTGTAATTTTGTGATTAGTTGATGTTTATAACTAAATTAAGGGTATTAGTTTTTAAAAAATTGTTGAATTTGTTGTTAGAGAATTTGGTGCGATACAATATTTGTGTAATTAATGCATTTTCATTGCATTTTTTAATCTTTTTAATGGATGAATTGAAAAGGTTTGTGATGTGTTTGCATTTTGCATTTCAAATTAATTGAAAATGCTGAAATTACCTTAATTTTTTTTTTTTACTTTTTTTTAGGTGATAACTCACCTTGAATAAAAGATAGATGGAAGTAAAGATAACGTTTGTTATCCCGTCACTTTTACTTTTCCTTGCCAGATGGACACATGTCAGAAAAAGAAGTTTTATTGCATATTTTAATTATCTCGTCACGAACTCCAATGCAACTTTATTACCATTTTGCTATGTGATAAACAATCCAAGTATATCACCGAGATCTACTTGGATTTGCTCTTTGATAAAAATGTTTCATAAAATATAAAATTGAAATTTTTGTTTTGTCTTGTTTAGTAGACATTGAGGCTCTCATACTCACGCGATGACTATAATTTGTTCTCAGTCGTCTGAATTTTGGACCACAAAAATTAAAAGTATTATTATTAATATTATTATTTATTCATTTATCTATTTATAAGGAAAATAATATTGACTAGCTAGACAATTATATTAATATCCATTATTATTATTATTATTATTATTATTATTATTATTATTATTATTAAATAGGAAAATTTGTCAAAATAAAACCTTTTAAAAGTTTTTTGGTTGAAAAAAACCACCACGTTCATTTTGTTTTTTGCGAGAGGAAACTTCCCTAATTACCCTCTAATTAAATTAATTAGACTCGAATGTCTTCTAATTCTAATCCACCAAATTACTAAATAATTAAATTTAATTAATATATATAAAAAAACCACCACCCCTCCCCTCCTCCTCCCTTTCCTCCTTCCTCTTTTTCTTTCCCATGGCATCAACCTTCCTCCCCCAGCGGACTAGCTGTCCAAATCCCCCACCTTCGGCAACCTCCTTCACCACCAGACAACCCTCCCTTTCCCCCTAATCACCTCCCGACAACCACCTCCTTGATTTTGAAAACCTTAGAAAATTGATTTGGGGGTTTTAAATTTTGTGCATCTTGCTTGTAATTGATGCTTGTTTTGGGTTTGATTATGTTAGTATGTGATGATAGGGTGATTTAGAATCAAATTGCAATCAATTTGGACTTTATTTAAGCATGTTTGAGTAAATAAGAGAAAAAAATTCGAAAGGGGTGGTGGTCGCCAACGGGGATTAGGGGGAAAGGGATGGTCAACCGGCGATTAAGATAGGTCGCTGGAGATATCGGGATTTTGGCGGTGGTCCGGTGGGTGAGGGGGTTGCTTCCAAGGGAGGGGGAAAGGGAAGAAGAAAGAGAAGGGGTGGTTGGTTGGTGGCTGGGGTGGTGGTTTTTTTTGTGTAAGTTATCTAATTATTTAGTAATTGCGTGAGTTAAAGGTAAATTAGAAGAAATGGGAGAAATTAGAGTCTAATTAAGTTAATTAGAGGATAATTAAGGAAATGAGTTTCCTCTCGTAAAAATAATGAATGTGGTGGTTGTTTTTTTTAACCAAAATGCTTTTAAAAGGTTTTTTGTCGCAAAATGGTGCTTTTAAAAGGTTTTCTTTGATAAATTTTCCTATAGATTATGTTATGTTAGGTAAAATAAAGGTCGAAAAGTTTTTATGGCTATTATTATTGTGTTCAATCAACATGAATCAAATTATATAATTATTTATATATTAACAAATTACGTGAAACTATATTTTAATATTTTTCATTCAATTACACAACACTTGAAAGTTGAGTATATTTTCCTTAACTTTTTGCAAGATGAATATGAAATCGTTTGTTCCTTTAGTCACTTGGCTATAACCATTATTAATTACTATGTTTATTACGAGTTGGTAACTTTTCTCAAATATACAAATAAATAACTGAATAAATAAATAATAATATATAATTCTGTTAATTTTTGTTTCACGCTACAGAGAAAGTAAAAAAGTTTGGAATATTCGTTGCATTGCGTTGTTGTCCGAATCAAACATGTGAGGACAATTTTAATAGACATGTTCTTATTATGTATTGATGATTTTGAGTAATGGTTTGAACCTTAACCTATCGTCAAGACATTGACTCTTGATATTTCAGTTTTTTGTCAAATATCGAGCTACGTAAATGATAAATCAGTATTATTGTGACACATACGATGTTAAGTAAAAAATTTTGAATATATTTTTTAAGATAAAAATGTTGTATAGTGTTTTAATATCGATATACTTCTAATATTCCATATATACAAAATTAATTATAATTTTTAATAAATATATTATAACTCAGTACTAATTCCATCGTAAAATTCGTTTTAAAAAGTTTTATCACAATTAAAATAAAAGTGAACAATAAGTTTTAATTAGTAATATTACCATCATAAAATCATTAAAAATAAGTTTTAATCAGAAAAAATAAGTTTTAAAAATTAATTTTAGTTTGGTAAAAATACTTTCAGTTCATTAGAAATAATATAAATGCAATAAAAAAAATATCAAGTTAATAATCACATAGATATCTATTTACAAATAAAATAACAAAAAGTACACTATATATATCGTATGTCTAAATACTTCACATTATCAAAAAGGGTTATATAATCATATTTAAGCTAAAAAGTTTAACATAATTTACGCATCGCCCGGGCACAAAACTAGTATATATATAAATGGGAGTATTTTCCCGAGTTTTTAAAGAGTCACGTAGGATTTATTTAACTTAGCGCGCCATATAGGACTATAAATTTTAGTGGTGACTAATTAAATAAGACATTATTAATATATTTTAGAATTAAATAATTCAAATGTCACGTGAGTAAAATTAGCAAATGAGATTTTTAAATTTAAACTAGTGTGTGGACCGGGCGATGCACTGGGTTTTACATAGTACTAGTATTAAAAGGAATGGTGACCTTCGAACAAGTGTATTATTCCGATAGAGGGTTCGGAATTATTAGAAATCTAATTATTCAGTGAGGTCAAGTGATCGGAATGCCTAGCTAGAGGTCGCTTCCGATCAATAATATTAATGCATAATTAATATTACAACTTAATCTTGACTGAACCCTTCGAGTCACACCCAATCAAGTAACCAAACCGAAACGATGAATTAATCCGAAGGATTAAATGAATCAATAGAGTTATTACGAACAAAGACGTCGAATTCTGAACTTAAAGCGTCGAAGCCGAGCGTCTATCGTCAAGACGATTCTAGGAATCAAAGAGATATAAAATAATCAAACGACACGACATATTAGGCAACCACAAGACTTTGCCGCACCACTCTAGTCGGTACAGACAAATCGCAGCCCAAGCCCTCACATAGGCTCAACATGGTGCTAGCCGGGGCATGTAGGGCTGAGCATGCTATGGCCGCACAAGCCGAGCAACATGCTAGCCAAGTGATGTGGGGTTGTGTGTGCTGGCCCTTCGCATGGCCTGGCAGCCAACCAAGCATGCTAGGCATGCTGGCCATGTGAGGCATGCTGTGCGAGCATGCTTGGGGGCTAGAAGTGCTGCTAGTGCAAGCCCGCTAGCAATCTTGCACTAGTAGCATCGGCAAGAAGAAGCGCGGGAGCTAGCAGCATGCTAGCGTGCTCGCACGCACCGGCCCAGCCCACAAGCCAGCAGCGAGCAAAAGCCCTCATGGGCTTGCTGCAGCTGGCAGGCTAAGCGGAGGCACAAGGCTTCCATCTTGGCAAGCCTTATTTCCTTTGACCGGTCATGCATGCTTGCTTATGATTACTGGAGGTTTTTACTTGGGGATCAAGGAGACCATAAGGCCCCCCTTGTGGTCCTTACCTAACCACTCACATGTGTGTGCCAAGTGTTGTTTAATTATTTGTCTTGCTGTTTAATTTAATTTAGAATCAAATAAATCGCTTATTTTTCTCACTCTATCATCTCTCCCACATGGAAAGATGATGGATGTTTTTAGGAGTCTTTGCCTATGAATATCAACTTTAAGAGTTGGAATTATGCATTTGAGTTGAACTCAATAAGGCATCTCCCAATAGGTGAGAAAACCTTTAAGTTCGTAATACTCTAGTCTTTCTTGGTCTAACCTCGACTAAGCTTAGGGGTAGGGGTCGTTCGGGTCGGGTCTCGAGGGTGTGAGACGTTGAAGGCTTGCGCATTTGTGGGGCTCTACGCTTTCAAATCCGAGCTCTAAGAAAGAGGGAAGCACACGTCAAGGGTGATTTCGTCTATCCCTTTCTTGTTAATTACTTATGTTGTTAATTAATATGCATGTTTTAGTTGCTTTAATTTATGTGCGGAACATGGGACGGGTTTTAGTTTGCAACCCAATAGTTATTCTCCCGGGGGAAGCCTGGGTCATTATAAATTTATTACTTTAATCGAACTACGTAGTATATATATTTTAGCTTGTTTGTCACTGATAGCTTAAGTGGTGGGTTTTTTTTTTTTTTTTTTTTTTTTTTTTTGGGTAAAATGATAGCTTAAGTAGGTTGTTGATTGTATAAGTTGGTTTAACTATAAGATTTTTTTTTTTTTTTTTTTTTTTTTTTTTTTTTTTTTTGCATTAAAACCAACTCTTTGTTAAAACAAATGATAAGTAGTCAAATATTTACAGATTTGATATCAAAATATATACTACTCCATATTGCACAAAAATCTTTTACTCTATGATTACAATTTTATAAATTAATGCACAAAATAAAAATGGAGTAATTTCTTACAAACTTTATATTATGTAATTATTAAGGTGTTACATTTCAAGGGAAATTGTTATGCATATGAAGAGTTTATCAATTAAACTTAACATTAATACATGAAGGTTAATGCATGAAGTTTTTCAATCATTAATGGTATGGTATGATTTGGCGACACATCATATGCCAAATGGCAAAATTGTTGACACATGACAAAACACCATGTCTTGCCATGAGTTTTAATAATATATATTGATATCACTAAATATCATTTGAGTTATAAAATATAAACTGTATAATTAAATAAAAAGTGAACAATAATAACTATGAAACTAAATAAGTGCTCTCAAATTGTTGTTTAATATGAAGTATTTAGTATATGATTATTAAAGATGAAACACAATTAAACGATAGCAAAGATAGATGTGGCATACAATACATACGGAAGTGTAGGGAATATTTCAAGCATTACCCCAAACTTAAACCCCACTGTGATCATACACTAAAGTACGGTGGTGTCCAAAGGGAAGGAAGATAGAGCAAAAGAGTCGCCAACAAGTTTTAGGAACTTGTAAACCGTTCACGAGGTGAAGGTTACACCCCTTAACGATCCAAGAGATCGTCAACTCCAATAGGTCTGGAACCATGACTGATAGTTCGGGGATGAAGGTACAAATCCAACCTAAAAGAGATTGAACCTGCCCTAATAATAGGCCTCTACTTTATTCTGATCATATTCATGTGCGCTTTCTGACTAACATGTAATCATTAGGATTACCCTAAACCTGTTTATCTATGTTGGTTGAATATTAATGCACAAATAAATCTATTATTGGCGATCACTTGAATTATAATCAAATTAACCCTAAACGAGATAATTAATTATCTTATTAAACGTGATTACAAGCACCAATTCCCTTTAAACATGCATAAAAGGTGTGATCAAGCAAAATAAAATCATCAAGCAACATAATAATAATAATAATAATAATAATAATAATAATAATAATAATAATAATAATAATAATAATAATAATAATAATAATAATAATAATAATAATAATAATAATAATAATAATAATAATTATTATTATTATTATTATCATTATTATTATTATTATTATAATCATAAAAAATCATCATCATCATGTTAATAATAAAGCATAATAATAATAGCAAGATCCTAGACATGATACTAACAAGATTAATAGCAAACCCTAGCATGTCACTAAACAATAAAAATCAAAGCTTTAACCCTAACATGATACTAACATCAATAAATATTCTGAAAAACATAAAAGGCATCATAGAAAGCACAATTGTCATATTTGATATTAAAGTTACCTTAAACATGATACTAGGAATTTATTGTTGTCGCCCTAAACAACAAATTAAGGAAAACATCCTAACGTGATACTAGGAAGATCAAAACACCCTAACATGACGCTAGGAAACATAATAGCAACCTAATCATGATTTCTACATCATAATAATAATAAAACACTTAAATTAAATTAAAGCACTTACTTGGATGCCTCGTACCTCTTTCTAATAACAAAATACACGCGTTAGTAAATTCAAGGAAAATAATAATTAAACAATTAAATTAAATAATTGAAAGAGAGATTTGGGACCAAACCCTCATAAATTAAAACCTTTCACGTCTAGGGCAAAGGCGACTTCGAATTATGCTAGTGTAGACACCCATTTGTGTCTCCCCAAAACCAAATCCAGTGATGAGTACCTTTCACGTCGAATCATAATCGAATGAAGTGAAGTGTGGAAAGTTTAGTGTTGCGGATAGTTTTAATTTCTTTTCTCTTCTCTCTGTTTTTGAAAACTTATTTTAAGAAAACAGCTAATCCAGTTTGGTTGGTCCATGACATGGTTCCAATAATGGTGTAGTTGGATAGGGCTTGAAAAGAGCTTTCCAACGATATATTATAAGCCCAATTCCGATGAATATTGAGGAAGTTATGGCCAATTTACTGAACTGGGCCCGATTTGAGCCTTATATGCGGCCCAATGATCTAG
The DNA here is from genome assembly GCA_024500155.1 of Chenopodium formosanum. Classification (NCBI taxonomy): domain Eukaryota; kingdom Viridiplantae; phylum Streptophyta; class Magnoliopsida; order Caryophyllales; family Amaranthaceae; genus Chenopodium; species Chenopodium formosanum. Next base: position 12,093,547 of record CM044865.1, on the reverse strand, counting down.
AGGAGGGCCTAATATGGATTTATCATTCCTAATGCAATTAGGAATGATTTTAGTCTTCTAGATTCTTCTAGAAGGTTCTTTTCATTCCTAATTCAATTAGCATTGATAAATTGACTTTTGTTGACTTTTTAGAGTTTTGATCAGAATCAAAAAACGATTTTTGAGGAAAATACGATTTTATCCTCCTGTACGGCAATTTCTATCTGATTTTAAGAAAACGCGTGAATTTCTGAGTCAGCGCCAAACGCCAGCTGTACCGCCTGACGCTACGCTTGGCGCCTGGCGCTAGCCTTAGCGTCTGGCGCTAAGGTCAGCGTTTGGCGCTAACTTGGCTTTTTGCGTCAGAACTCTGTTTTTGATGTTTTATCTTTTTGGCTGATTTTTCTATAAATAACGTCGTAAAAACCCCGTTTTCATTCACCCATTCTCTCTTTCACCAACTCTCATCAAGATTTTCTTGATTACTCTCTCTCTCTCTCTCTCTCTCTCTTTTCTAAACTAGTCTTTTCTCAAATATAAAAATTCCGCATTCATTAGACTTAGATATACCTAGCCATATTCGAAGTTGCCTTTGCCCTAGACGTGAAAGGTTTAATTTATGAGGGTTTGGTCTCAAATATCTCTTTCAATTATTTGATTTAATTGTTTTGTTTATTGTTTTCCTTGAAGTTACTAACTTGTGTATTTTGTTATTAGAAAGAGGTACGAGGCATCCAAGTAAGTGATTTAATTGCTTTATTGATATTATTATGTAGTAATCATGTTTAGGTTGTTATTATGATATTCCTAGTATCATGTCTAGGGTAACTTTAATATTAAATATGATTGTTATGATGCCTTTTATGTTCTTCCTAATATTTATGATTGTTAGTATCATGTTAGGGTTAAAGCTTTGATTTTTATTGCTTAGTGACATGCTAGGGTTTGTTATTAATCTTGTTAGTATCATGTCTAGGATCTTGCTATTATTATTATGATGATTATTATTATGTTGCTTGATATTTATTTTTATTGCTTGATCACACCTTTTTATGCATGTTTAAAGGGAATTTGTACTTGTAATCACGCTTAATAAGATAATTAATAATCTTGTTTAGGGTTAATTTGGTTATAATTCAAGTGATCGTCAATAATAGTTTATTTGTGCATTAATATTCAACCAACATAGATAAACAGGTTTAGGGTTAATCCTATTGATTGCATGTTAGTCAGAAAGCGCTCATGAATATGATCAGAATAAAGTAGAGGCCTATTATTAGGGCAGGTTCAATCTCTTTTAGGTTGGATTTGTACCTTCATCCCCGAACCCTATTTGGTTCAAGACCTTATGGAGTTGACGATCTCTTGGATCGTTAAGGGGTGTAACCTTCACCTCGTGAACGGTTTACAAGTTCCTAAAACTTGTTGGCGACTCTTTTGCTCTATCTTCTTTCCCTTTGGATGCCACCGTACTTTAGTGTATGATCGCAGTGGGGTTCAAGCTGGGGATTAACGCTTGAAATATTTCCTACAGCTAGGTGTATCTAGGTCTTGTGAATGCGGAATTTTGTAAAAATAAGGTAGGTTTAGAAAATAGAGAGAATAAGAATAAGTTTTAAGGTTAGAGAGAATAAGAATTGATGATTGTAGATGATTGAAAACGGAGTTTTTAGGAGGCTATTTATAGAGAAAATCAGCCAAAAAGATAGAAAATCGAACCAGAATTCTGGCGCAAAAAACCGAAGTTAGCGCCATACGCTAATGCTAGCGCCAGGCGCTAATAAGCTTTTTTACGCGTTTTCTAAAATCAGATAGAATTTAATCGTACAGGAGGATAAAATCGAATTTTCCTCAAAACATTCTTTTATTCTGATTAAAACTCTAAAAAGTCAACAAAATTCAATTTATCAATGCTAATTGAATTAGGAATGAAAAGAATCTTCTAGAAAAATCTAGAAGACTAAAACCATTCCTAATTGCATTAGGAATGATAAATCCATATTAGGCCCTCCCCTAGATCATTGGGCCGCATATAATGCTCAAACCGGGCCCAGTTTAGTAATTTGGCCATAACTTCATCATTATTCATCGGAATTGGGCTTATAATATATCGTTGTAAAACTCTTTTCAAACCCTATCCAACTACACTACTATTGGACCCATATCATGGACCAACCAAACTGGATTGGCTGCTTTCTTAAAATAGATTTTCAAAAACAAAGAGAAAAGAAAAGAAATTAAAACTATCCGCAACACTAGACATTCCACACTTTCACTTCATTCGATTATGATTCGACGTGAAAGGTACTCATCACCGGGTTTGGTTTTGGGGATACACAAATGGGTGTTTACAGGAAGCTAAGGTGAAGTGGCATAGATCTAATACATGTGAAAGTATAAAATACTTCCTTCGATAAAATACTTCCTTCGTTTCTTTTTAGTTGCTACACTTTCCGATGGAAATTTTTAATTAGTTGCAACACTTTGACATTCTTTTCTCTCTCTCCTACCCACATGGGTCCTCTCTCTTCTTAAAAACTGCTTACGAGACCGTTAAAATAAAAGTGTAGCAACTAAAAAAAACGGAGGAAGTATTATCTTTTGAATGTAGGAATTTTATCTAAATATATATTTAATTTTAGCACATAAATAGCAAAAAAAAATTGTTTTAAAATATTCAAACAAATCGTATATTGCACGAATTCCGAGTTTGTAGAGAGCCACGTAGGATTAAATTTTCTTAACGCGCCATGTAAGATTAAAAAATTTATTATAGCCATTTAAATGAATGATTTGTAATTTCTTTCAAAAATTAAATCATTCAAATGTCACATAAGCAAAGTTGGCGAATAAAATTTAAAATTTAATTAGTTAAAACTAAAATAATATCTTTTAATATTTTAAATTTTTAAATGAGAGAAAACTTAACAATTTATTTTAAATAAAAATATTAAATGATATACTATGCAACGAATAAATAACAAATTTTATCACATACATACAGATTGTATAATGAAGGAATAAATAAAACAAAAAAAACAATAATTGGTTAAAAAATACAGACAATTCGTGTTGTGCATCGCATGAGTTTCATCTAGTATACTATGAATTAGGAGGAAAAAAAATCCAAAAAAAGGGATATGATGCAAGCATCAGTTAGCAAGAGGGTGAAATGGGAAAGAATGATATAGTTAGGGCCTATTCTAATAGACTGAAATCAGCTGAACTGAATTGAACTGAACTGAACTGAATTGAACTGAGCTGAGCTGAACTGAACTGAACTAAACTGAATATTTTATAAGAGAAGGAAATTAGGAGCTGAACTAAACTGAACTAAACTGGACTGAACTGAACTGAACTGAACTGAACTGAAAATAAACGTATGAGAACAGGCCCTTATTGTTCCATTGATTTTGGCTATTGTTGTGCTAGAGCAATCTAAGCTGGAGGAGAGAGTTATTGTTATAGAGAGAGAAAATAACTAACTAGATTCCTTTTGCTAGTTTGTTAGCAATGGTTTATGCGGTGAAGATATGGCAGCAACACCTCATGATCTTACTAATAGGCCATCGTCGAGCCTACCAAAGATAAAAACCTAACTTGGTCTCTCTAATGGGTAGAAAGGGCAAGTAAGGGTCGATCCCACAAGGACTAAGGGGAGCACTAACAAGTATCGATTTGTGATAAGCTAAGTCAAGTCTTTTTGGGTTTTGAGTTATAAAGAAAAACTACAAAAAATAATAAAAAAGGATCTTGGGAAGGTATCCACCAATTAAGTCATTCACAAGCTACAATTTAACATACAAAACATAGCAATTTGGGGGTAAATTAGGGGAAGTCATCTAAGGCACCCAACTACTCTCTCAAGCTAGAGGGATTACTTGAGTTATGAATACAACCTACTCTCGTGGTTACAAAGCATAAAACAAGTGTTAAAACATAATCACGATGACATAAACATTCTCTTGACTGGAAATTCCTATTCTCATGGCATTTCAAGTCAATTAAGCATAAGGGAGCTAACTCAAGTTCATCTCTCGATCCTTCGTTGAGAAAGCTTAGATAAATAGTTCTTGCAAAGGCCACTTACAAGAACTAACAATGAAACCACTTAAGCTCAACTAATTAACATCCCACATTAACTAAATCAACACATGCAAACAAGTATTTGTGAATTCATCAATGGTTTCAACCATCCCAAGTCAAAGAACTACTCACAAATCATGTTAAATTGCAAAACTAAAGTAGTAAACTACTAAGAACATGAATCCAAACACTAATTTAACATAAACAAGTAATAAAACTAGAAAAGATACAAAAATAAGTAATTAAAGCAATAAAATAAGAGAGAGAGTAAGAAATTCTCATTGATAATGCAAGAAATAATCAAATCTTCAAGTTTCCTTCCTTCAATTCTTCATATTCCAAGCTTTCAACAAGTTTTTCACACTTTCTCTCTCTAGAAATTGAGAGTTTATCTCTCTAAAAACCTAACCTAAGCTAAAACTACACTAAGAAGATCCTCCTCGTACAAAATGAGCTAAGAAGAGTATTTATATGACCCCCAAATAAAAAGGACGGAGAAAAAAGAGTCGAGCTCGTCTACAGGTCGGCACGAAATGTGCCAAAGGTTGCACGGACGTGCAGACCTATTAAAATACGAACAGTAGCTACTGCCTGACCTTGCACGGACGTGCTTCATTTGGCACGGACGTGCAGCCCTTTTCTGGCAAAATAGCTTATTTTCGGAAGGTCATAACTTCTTCGTTACTCATCGGAATAAGACATGTGACCAGTCGTTGGAAAGATCTTACGATGAACTTTAATATCCAATTTGAATCACTTCAAAATGTTGAGTAGAACAAAAGTTATGGTCAGTTGAAGTTGACCTTAGTGCAAAAATCCTTCCAAAACTTTTCAAAAGCTTTTCATTTCTCTTTAAGGCACTTATCATTCTTCCTCCATTGCTCTTTAACCAAGCTTTCCCTTCTTCTTGTTCACTCATGCTTGATCACGTCCATATATAGTGCTAAAAATAGCTACATTACATCAAAAACACAAACAACCCGTGAAGCATGGATGGTGCAAAATTTGTATAAAAATAGGATAAATAATGAACTTTGATGTCGAATAATCACGAAAACAAGGTTCAAAAGTACCCTAAAATCATACCAAATAACAAGTTATCACTTACCTTTTGTCATTAAAACTAAGTCTAAAACACTTGCTTGATCATAAGATAGTGACACCATTCCAAGAGAAATGATTGTCCAAATTGGGGGGAGTGGATTATACCATTGAGTATAAGCAGGGAAGCGAGAATATGGTAGCTGATGCTTTATCTAGGATACCTAGCTCTTAGTTGATGCCTATGCTGATTTCACCTGTTCATTCAACTCTAACGGATGATTTGCAGAAGGTATGGCAGGATGATCCTAATATGCAGAAAATCATAGCTAATTTGGTGAATGAATCGACCTCTCACAAACACTACAAGTGGAAGAATCAACAACTAAGCAAAAAGGGGAAGCAAGTGATGGGGCATGATCATGGTTTAAAGACTAAGATCATGACTTGGCTGCACAATTCTTCAATGGGAGGTTATTCTGGCATGGAGGCAACTCTCAGAAAAACCAAGAGCTTATTTTATTGGTCTGGCATGAAACAAAGTGTTATTGACTATATCAAACAATGTGATGTATGTCAAAGATGCAAATATGACCCTAGTACCTTACCTAGGTTTGTGCAACAACTCCCTATTCCTGAAAGGGTTTGGGAAGAATTTACTATGGACTTTATTGAGGGTTTACTTAAGTCCATGAGCAAGGAAGTAATCTTGGTTGTCATAGACAGATTAAGCAAGTATGCTCATTTTGTCCCTCTATCTCATCCTTTTGCTGCTATGAAGGTTGCTCAAGCTTACTTAGATCACATCTACAAGATACATGGATTCCCTAAGTCAATTATCGATAGAGACAAGGTGTTTATTAGCACCTCTTGGATGGAATTGATGAAACTATAGGGCATCAACACAAACCCTCCATATCTTATCACCCACAAACTGATCGGCTATACGAGGTGTTGAATAGGTGCCTCGAAACCTATCTTAGGTGTATGTGCACAAACACTCCTCAAGAATGGGCTAGGTGGCTTCCTCTAGCAGAATTTTGGTATAATACTACATACCAGTCTGCAATTAAGATTAAACCTTATGAAGTTCTCTATGGACAACCCCCTCCCATTCACATCCCTTACCTACAAGGCATGAGTAGAGTGGACACTGTAGACAGAAGCTTACAACATAGGGAATAAATCATTGCAATGATCAAACAAAATCTGAGTAAAGCGCAAAAATGAATGAAGCTGCAGGCTAACAAGCATATTAGTGAAAGAGTATTTGATGTGGGGGCATGGGTATATCTTAAATTTTAGCCTTACAAGCAACAACCTATGGTGTTCAGGCTAAAACAGAAACTAGCAGCAAAATACTTTGGTCTATACAAGATAATTAAGAAAGTGTGTGCAAAGTTCAGCTAAGGTTCACCTTACTTTTCATGTTTCTCAGCTCAAGAGTTACAGAGGTCATGTTCCTCCCCGTACTTATCACTCTATTTTTCCTGATGGTGGTACTGACTCACCGAAGCATCCCGCTACCATGATTGATAAGCAATCTGTAGAAAGAGGGAACCATGCTGTAGTGCAATGGCTAATTCAATGGTTAAATTCATCTCCTGAAGATGCCACTAGGGAGGATGCTAGAGCCTTGAGAATCAGTTCCCATAATTTGATCCTTGGGGTCTAGGATCCTCTAAAGGGGGAGGCATTTATGCAAACATCAGTTAGCAAGAGGGTGAAATGGGAAAGAATGATACGGTTATTGTTCCATTGCTTTTGGCTATTGTTGTACTGGAGCAAGCTATGCTAGACAATGAGCCGAAGGAGAGAGTTGTTGCTATATAGAGAGAGAATAACTAATTAGATTCCTTTTGCTAGTTTGCTATGAAGTTGTTATTTTATTTCTTAGTTCAATGCACTTGTAATGAAGGCTATAATAAGCCAATTAGTGGATATAATTACTTAAGATGAATTAATATAAATCTATCTCTTCTCCCCCTAAAACCTCTCTCTCTATTCTCTTGTTATTGGTGCTCATAGTGGTTATCACTCTTGAGGATTCTTCTTGGATTTGAGCTGACTAATCTAATTCCAATCCATTTAGTTGGATTGAGTTGGGTAGTAATCGTGACTATCATCTAGAAACATGGTGCATCAAGATACAACTATAAATATGTATTAATGATTGATTGTACATCTAATCAACTCAACAAAATCAAAGTAAATAAAGAGGGAGAATAAAAGATGTAGCAACTACTACTAGATCGAAGATAAACCAAATAACGAACCCCCAAACATGGCACGAATTAAATCAAAAAATAAAGATTCGTCACCTCCAATAATGGGGGAAATCTACTTCATATCTCTCAAATAAAATGAGATTAAATTATACAAGTGTATAGCAATACAAGCACGAGAAAAATGATAGGATAAGAAATAGAATAGCAAATACAAAAGCTCAGGAAAAATGATAGGATAAGAAACAGAAAAAAAATCAATTAAAGTTGTCAAACTATTTAATTAAAGTTGGAGGGAGCCCCATTTTCTCACAATGAGAAACAAAAAATTGTTTCTCAAGGGGTAATTAAGTAATCTCAACTAATTAATGAAGGACAAATATGTAATTTGCTTTGTACTTGAGTTAACTTCATGAAACTCTAGTTAACTTGCATCACTCACACCGTCAACAATCATCCTTCTTCTTCCTCCTTCCTCCTTTCTCTTTCCTCCTCCATTGAAGCTCACATCAAAGGGCCAACACCATTGAGACGGTGACATTGAAGATGACCCCTTCAGGCGCCGATATGAGCGAAAAACCCTAGATAAAAGGGTGAAATTAAGGGCATAGTCAACCCCAAAGGGTAAAGGTGACCATGTCCTCTATTGAAGCTAAGCTTGAAACTTGATATCCTCCATACTAAGTTTCTGATAATCTCTCCATTACTAAATTTCTGAATTTTCCTTATTATTCAAAACACCAAATTGGAGCTCATAAACCAAATTGACGCTTCAACATCAGATGTCGAAGCTGCTCGTACTTCGATAAGCTCATATCTCGACCTCATTTGTCTCCCCACTACGAAATTTGACCAAAAACATCGATCAACACCTTGGTTTTATGTCGTTGACGTTGTTCAATGTTGTAATAGTAGACTGGTTGGGTTGTTTAACCCAAGGTTAATGGTCAGCTATGTTTGGAGTATATTTTAATATTTGTCACGGTACCCAAAATAAGTTAATTACAAAAAAAGCCACTTTGAGAAACATATTTTGTTTCTCATTCTGATAAACTTGAATTTGCTATTAAAGTTGTCTGGTGGTATTTGCGCAAAACTCACTTACAAAAAAGTTGTCAATATTGTGCGGTCAACTTCAAAGATTGTATGCACAAACTTAAATTGGCGAATTAGAGATTTTTGGTCACTTACACGACCTGAATAGCATAAATTGTATGCACAAGCACAAGCTGAAGTTGGAGCTCAAAAAATGACTCTTCATGAATGATACATCCAACATTATTTGCATATGATTAACATAAATTAAAAATCCAACACTTTGTAGTCTTTTGACCATTGTTTTTTCGTTTTTATATGCAGTTGCCATTCTAATATTCAGGATTTTCATTTTATTACGGAGCAATATTTTAACACGAGTTATAGTACTGTATAACCAATACTCCGTAATAATTTGCCAGTGATTTTTGCCCTAAGTAATTGATATTGCACTCCAATTCATATTGGGGAAATAGCATACTTACTCAAGCGTAGTGCTTGTTCGGATTACTGCTCGCAAGTTGAAACATTTTGATTAGTGAGATCAGTTAGTAAATTAGTGCAGTAATAAACTATCGAGATCTTGACTCTAAAAAAGCCTCGACGAATAAATATAGTAAGTTATGTCACTTTCTAACAAGATTAGAGAAAAAACCTACAGAATTCTCCACGACAAGGTCCTATCGTTCTCATGCTCGTTCAGATATGTATTAACCCTCACAACATATTCCATCTCTTTCCCGTAAAAATGGGATGCACAAGCTGCCTTGTACGACATGAGCCTTGAGTCACCTGGGACATCAAAAAATTTAGGTCATTAACATCAAGCTTAAGACATTGAGAGGCACAGGTAAAGGAATAGTTATGCAACTTCTTTACTAGCAACAAATAACAAAATGCACTCATTCATATACCAATGGTCTATATACAGTATAACAGGCACAGATGAAATAAACTTGAATGGGCAACATTATTGAATTAAACCAGATTCTCATTATCAATTTCAAAAACCTGATGATGTTGCAAAAACTGTCCTTAGGTGGTTAAAAAAGTTTTACTTTACACAAAATGCACTCCGCTACAAAAAATTATTATTATACGACACAAACAATGCAGATAGCCAAAGTAAGTTTAGGGGATACCTTCTGCCATTTCTGATGCCAGTACGTGCTTGCTAAAATGGCGGTTCAACCACCATTTACAGCGGAATTTCCAAGTCTTTCCCGATGTACCCTCCACAAATGAGGGAGGTGTCCTACTGAACCGGATAGTATGCAAATTCTGACTCTGAATTTGCTCCCCATCTACACACATTGACATTCTGTCTTCTTCGCACTGGGAAAGTTTAAGCAAACATAAAGCAAATTCCCTCCATGAAGTGTGATCTCCATACGTCGCTTCCAAGTGAAGAGAAATCATCTCCACCAGACGTTCAGGAGAATACTCTCCTGGAAATATTAAAAGTCAAAAAAAAAAAGTGAAAACTTTTTACATCATACAAAGAGATGCTGCAACAGCCATCTAAGTTTTCAGGGTAAGCAACCTTTTGATGAACATGTAAAGGAGTATGCTTTTTTATTTGAAAAATATTGAACGGAACCGAACCAAAATGAAATTATTCAACCTCATCTGAACTTAAGTAAGCTTATATCAACTTATTTGAACTTTCTTCAACTTTAATAAGAAACTTTATATTATAAAAATTTGGATTAACAAAATAGTAGATGTACATTATGAAAACAAGTTGTCCTCGGAAAGAGATTGGAAATCTCAACTTATTTAACTCACTAGCCTGCACTTAATTATTTGAACTTCTTTATTCAAAAAAAAAAAAATTATTTGAACTTCTAGCCATTAAACTAAACCTCATTTGAGTTGAACATATCAGTGCTTATTGGCAATTTATCAGTACTGAAACTTTAATTTTAAGGTGATGTAACATGCAACTCCCTAGGAGAATTTCAATTTATTAATACACTTTGTAACTGTTGTAATTTTGTTATACTAGCGGGGGAAAAATGAATTAAAATAAACAATCAAAAGCAAAACAATTCAGTGCAGGTGACAATAGGACTGAATATGTACTAATTACTCATAAATGACCAGCAGGCTCGGTCAAAACTAAACAAATATGTCATCAAGAATTCCATAGAAAACAACTACAACTTTCAAACTTGAGCTCAAGAATCATTGTGTTGTTTGTTTATGTTTCCTAGCTCAACTATATACCTTGCATAAAATGTTAACATATAAATGTTATACTTTACTCGAGGTATGTACTCTCCATGCAGTTCAATTAGTAGAGTTTTCTATTCTGGACATGTTAAATTGTAACAGAATTTGATAGCATAATTCCAACATAATTCACTTACCATATACTTTTGGTAATTAAAACACATTATAAAAATTTTAAAACTTGCATAAAAAGCCCAGTTGATTATAAAAGTGCAACGCTTAAAACCTTGAATAGATTATATCAAGGGTAGACATGATATTTTCAGTTTGTTCCAAGCTTGATGAAAATTAGATGGGCGAACATGTAAACTCCAATACTCAATCAATCATGATTCCCTTGTATCTGATTTAAATGTGTAAATTAATAAGACTACAGAGCAACGCCTTTGCACAATAATACAAAAGACAGATTATCTACAAGCCGACAAGCATAGTATAGTAAAATTAGTAAGCATGTATATTTTAACTTTAACAATAAACAAGTGTATAAAGGATTAGATTACAAAGAAAGCAAATATCAGGTTCCAAAAATACAATACCTTTTTTATTCAAGTCCAGGAGTCTTGCTAACGAATGCCTACATGTCGGGTCCCTCTTCATGACATCCTCGAAACATCCAGAGAGGTTATCATAATTGTTTGCATCAAAGCACTCGCAGAGACGAGCCTTTAATCTGCCAAAGCATAGAGGACAAAACTATAATACTCTAATCACACATTGATCACCTCATAATTTGATAATTATTCAGGAATTGCCATTGTATCTCAACAGACAGTTGATACTTATGCATAACAATCTACTGACACATTTCTGATTTCACAATTTAAATCTTCTTAAAATATAGAGTAGTTTACAACCGAACACAAAATAGCAAACAAATTAGAGTCACGAGTCTCTCAAATTGCAAAAGACTAATATCACAAAGTTTCTTACAAACCACAGCATAAGTAGGGGGTGTTTGGTTTAAGCAGGGTAAATGGAATGGAATCCAGAAAGGGGATACAAGGAGAATGGAAAACAATGACCCTGAATCTCCCTATCTGTTTGTATTTGTCCAGAAACGGAATGAACTGATTCCTAATTGCCTTTGTAACAGTTTGGTTCAAAGCACAGAATCAGACTAAAAAAATTTAAAGTCTTATTATTTTGTTACAATAATAACCTGTAATTAGATTTCATTTGCTTGCTAATCTTTGTGATAATTAAAGTGAACTCACTTTAGCATAAATTCTCTTAAATCTGAACTCATGAGCTTAACAATGTTTTATTAACCATCATGTGATATCACGAGTGTCTAATCCATTATATTTTGTGACCAAACTGTGATGAAAAGAAATGACTAGTTGCAGCTCCCTACAACAATCCACAAAGATAGCTGATAAAAATTATTGATGTGATCAAACAAATGGGTTATTGCCGAGAAGCCATAGGAAACCATGTCATGAAAGTTGAACTTGAAGTAGGTATGATTGTGAGAAAACCATATAGCCCTTTTAATTCACATACATAAAATATATTACTCACATTTACAAATTTTATACTAGAAAATTCATTGCAAACTCACATATACAAAATCGATTCTAGCAAATTCAATACCAAGTGCATAAAAAAAGGTGGACACGGCTGCTTGGGTTCCAGGGTTTGAGATGAATACCCCAACCAAACACCCTCTTGTTCAATTTTAATTTATCATCTTTTAATGCTCCCATTATTGCAGTAAGATTCACCCTTTTAAGATATTAACCCATGCCTTTCAAACCACAAAGTATAGAAGCATGCAGAACTGTAGAAGGTCAAGACTGCTTTCAAATCCCAAACATCAAGTATCCATTGAAGATATAATACTGTGGTCTCTCTCTTCCAGGATTTTAGAAAAAAAACCATAGATTTATAAGGCTTTTAGGTGCCAAAAGGAGTTAACTGAAACAAGAGAGCAGTTAAGAAACATAAAAAATTGAGATCAAATGGAAGAAGTACAAGTGAAGTGCTTACAGATAAGCAACGACTTTACAGCTTGCTATTTATATTTTTGCTAAGAAATGGGACTATATTCCTATAATCCTATGTAAGGGTTTAATGGAAAAAACAAAAACACTACTGTTTAGTTATAATAACGGAAAGAAAGAAAGAAAATCCTGCAGCGTATTGAGGGTGAACAGTTGTTTTCGTCAGCTTAATTTCTGCTATTTAAAAATGGGTTTTTCCATTTATAACGGGGTTTTCCATTTACTTCCCTTCTTCATCTACCAAATTCAATGTGTCTTTTTACACCAAAAATGGGATGTGTCTCACTTCCTGTATCTCCAAACCTCTTCTAGCATATATCTCCCTAGCAAACGCACTGCCTTTTCCCAATTCTACTCCCAATATCATGGTACCACATTTCAGTTCCTATTTATAGATAATCCACATGCAATTGTATGCTCCATATCTTAATTAAGAGGCAAGATAATTACCTAAAAGAAAGCACCGAGCTTGACTCATTGCAGGACTGCTCAAGAATAGCTAAGGCTTCCTTACTGCGACCATCAAGAAGCAACAGCTGCCAAAAGAAATTTTCAATTAATAAAGATTGAAAAACACATTGCAATCAATGACACATAATATCCAACAATTTACATCACCAATTCACCATAACAGCAATTGCACTACACCGCACCACACTAGTTGGAGCAGGTATAGGTATGACATTGGTGGGTAGTGGGTGGGCGTTGATATCATAAGTCATACCTGCCATGGGTTAGGTAGATATTGGAATTATAAGCATACCCGTCTTGCTCCTGCCTTGTATCCAAAACAAGTTTATCATACATTTCAACCAAATCCAAAGATAAGAAGAGTTCACAGCCCAAACTCAAAGCCTATGTCTGTATCAATGATGTGGATGGCAAATTGGTCATTACTTTTTTTGTATGTATTTGATTTTGTAATTGTTAATTTGTTTACTCTATTTCAATTTACTTTGCCCACTTTCCTTTTTCCATCCATCCCAAATTAGTTTGCCCATTTCTAAAATTGGCAAGGGTTCACTAGTTTATATTACTCTCTTTTTCAATACTAAAAGTTCAAATCCTATCTTGGCAAACTAAGTTGGGACAAAGGGGTAATATTATTTTTTTTTTTAATACTACCTCCCTTACCATAACTAAAAGTTTGGTTTGTTATCATGCTACTATACTCAATATAATTATACTACACAAGCCTTAACTTTCACAAAGTGACATGACAAAGTTAGATCCTCAAATAATAGCAAATTGCTACAGAAACTGAGAAACAGGCTTAATCTTGCATTTGTCTACAAACCAGTTGAACCCTACAAACTTTCTTATCCAACTTCACTAATAATAAACTCAAATTTTGTAAGGAAAGGAATTAATGAATGCAAACTCAGATCACTGCATATGGTAAAGACAAAACATAAAACAATAAAGTACCTGTATCAAAGGAAGTAATGCTGCCACTGAGATTGGAGGCGGAGAATGAAGAGCAAGCTTTAAGAACTTCAAAGCTTCCTTGTAATAATCACCAAAAAACTGTCGACGAGAAGAGAGCATGTCCATTAAATTATCTGAAGAAGGCACTCTTATGGGCAACAGTGATTGCAAGCCTGTTTTGACAAAACAAGGCTCAATATATTGGTACCAAGAGTAACCAATGAGAAATTGCACCAGCAAGGAAATACGTCTGGCTACTCAATTTTATATATATATATATATATATATATATATATATATATATATATATATATATATATATATATATATATATATATATATATATATATATATATATATATATATATATAAACATAAAAAAAAAAAAAAAAAAAACAGACACACACACACACAGAGACACCTATATCCATAAAAAAAACATAAAAAACAGACACAAACACACACAGAGACACCTTTAGCTCCAAACTATTTACATCTTTTTCCTTTCTTCCCTCAAACCCCGCAATTGTAATGCCTCTACCACCACCAAATTTAAGACCACAATCTGAAGATCTGACTACCCCATACGGCCCCTGAGAAGCTATTATCACTCAGACTAAATTAATCCACCCTACCCCATCACCACTAACCACCAAATTGTTTCCTCCTACCCCAAACAATCAAAACAACCAATCTATACCCTTAGTTTGTGACTTATATACATTATTCCAACCCCATCCATCACAAAGTACTGCCAACACAACTATGCCACATATTCCTACAGTGATAAGTCAAATGGAGCTATCAATAGAAATAGCAAGACATCATCATGCTACCAGCCTACCACTTCATATTAAGTATCATGATCCTGGAAGACCAAAGGAAGTATCTGCCAGGACCACCAGTACTTCTGGACTGACTTACTGGATTCCATAAATCTATAAGAAACACAGTGAAGAGCAATTGCTCTGAAGAAAAAATAAAGGAGAGGGGTGACAAACTGCGCAGGTGAGGATAGATAATTACAAAAATTGAATTACACTCACTGTGTACATTATATGCAGAAGAACATTGATATTGATTATAAGCATGTTGATTTGAGCCATCAGTTTCTACACTTGTTTCATCAGACCTCATATAGAAATCCTGTGACAGTAGTTTCTTGTCATTCTCAACTGGCTTGACCCCAGAAACCTCGCCGTCTGGCTTTTGATTGACATTTGCACAAGTGTCCTTGTCATTCACAACAGATGTCTCTGAATGATAGTGCAACTCTGAATATGTCTCATAGATACTGGCTGCATCCTCATCGTTCAGGTTATCAAGTTCCTGAGAGGAGTTGGTTTTCATAGTCTCGGACTCCATAGGCATGCAAGACTCTTCTAAGTTTCCCAGCCGCATCTTGTTTGGCAGTTGTGAATACCACAACTCATAATTGGTCAAACCCATTACCAAATTAGATTTCAGGTCTCTTGCAGATTCATATTCCTGCTGAAGACTACATGAATAACCAATAGAACACACATTTCAAAAAAAATAAATATATTATTAAATATAATACACTTCCTCCGTTTCATTTTACTTGCAACAATTTGACTTTTGACTATTTACATATTTTTGTTTGAAAATCCTTAGTAATGTGCTTCATAAGGAAAAAAAATAGTCAAGTGGGATCCTGTTAGATTCATCAAAATGTATACTTTCACAATATCAACTTTTTATTATATTGTACTAGATCATAACTAAATATATCAATGGTTGAAGTTATGCATCAGCAACCGTAAAAATCAAATTTGCAAGTAATTGGAACAGAGAAAATATTAAATAAACAAAGATAAGTAAAAAGGTAATCGGCTCCATAAAGCTCAAAAAAGAAGTTAAATCATAGAAGAAAAAAAAAAAAAAAACAACAACAACAACATTTGCACATCTATGATACACTCAAGCTTCAACATCAAAGCTGGTATATCTCCTATTTATCTTCATAGCACATGATACTAAAACTAGCTTTCAATTTAGTGCTATCATGAGAGGTTAGTCATGTTGATGAAAGAGAGATTAAGAGAGAAGAGAAAGTGAGATTTCTGTTTCATAAGATTCAGGCTCATGGTTTTTAGAGGAATTACTTGTAGTAGCAGACTAGCAGTGTATTCAAATCCTAATCAGGAATTCGTGACTTTAAATTCTAACAAGGACATTAAAGCAAAGGTTATAAAGAAAAATAATGCATAAATTAGAGGTATGATTTTACTGGCAAAGAAAAAGGACAAGGTGATAGAGCCACCATAGTATAGAAAAAAGCAGTGGCAAAAAATTAATTTGACCCAACTACAAAATTGAATTAGGAACGCATCCATCTAATGCACAAGTACTCAGCATTTTATTTGTTTATCCAAGTCGTACTTGGCAACTGTTGCATAGAAAAAGACAGTAAATTTACCTTTGCAAACTAAGACGGGCAGAGTCATGGTTATTTCGTGCAAGAGAGAAAAGAATGTACTCCAACAGAACAGATCTATCCTGTCAAAATAATACATAGTAAGAATCTACACATGTATAAAGAAATAATGAAGCTTAAACCAGAGAAAATATAGTTTACAGAAGCCCCCACAACCCCACCCCAAAACAAATAAAAGCTTCTTATGTATTCGCCCAATTGTCCATGTACCTGAAAGAAGAAGCTACTCAAAAACATAACTATCCTCTGAGATGTTCATTATATAATGAAGGAGCATTATCAAGATATTTGTTACCAACTTACCATTACCTCCAACTTTTGCAGGATTTCCCCTTCTCATTTTATCTTTGAATTTACCTAATTTAATTCTATTGAAAAGAAATACTCCTACACCACAATCCTGGGGAAGCAAGGGAGCCATTCCATTTCTTGTAGCCAAAACGATCCCAAAGTAAAAAGAAATAAATTTCATAGCTTAAAACCTTTAAAATGCCAAGCTACACAAGAATAAGCATTCAAATCTTTTATACATGCTGCTGTAATAGCTATCAATTGAGCACAATGGAGAACAGATGACAGTATTACACCTGTGTCAGGAGGAACAGGTATAAAAAGAGTACTATAGTTTGATGGGTGGTATTGTTTGGATTCCAATAAATAGCATATATCCATCCCTGATCTGAAATTGGCATAGAATTGACCCATTATCAACCCACTCCCGTGTACCCCGGTCCCGCATATTTGGCAACCCACTTAATACATAGAGTAAGCCACTATGTAAAATAATAGATTTTCAAAAGTCATAATTTTATTAGAATGTATTTTTTTGGATATTTTTATTATTTTTGCAACAAACAAATAAGTAGGTCGTAGGAAGGTAATGTGCAGTGCATCTGCCTAGTGATGGAGCAAAGGCAAATGCAACTTTGATCTTTAGCCTACTTGTGCAAGTGTAATTTTAAGATTAAACAGGTCACAAGTAGCAAGCAGGTGCCGGATGTAAGAATTCAACTCAGAATAATGATAGTTCTTATCTATTGGCAATAACTAAAGTTCAAGATGGAACTTTTCTACAAGTTAACAAGGCCTAGCTGCTAGATCTCGCTAGATTAACAATGCATTCTGATTTCTAAGCACCAAGAAAGAATACCGGATATAACTTATGGGCATTATAAAAATCCACAAAACTTTAAATATTTTCCATGGAAAATTGCTAAAACCTCAATATCCATTCCCTCAAACCCCCCCCCCCCCCAAAAAAAAAAAAAAAGAAAAAAAGAAAAAAAAAAACATTTCATAAGAAATGCAAAGAGAAAAGCATTGTTATTAAAATCCCGATTTAAATCTTAAAATCTTACGATTTTACGATTCATGTATTTCATACGATTTGATTTACGATTCTATTCGATTTTACATATTTCTCTTAACTAATAAAATCCTTACAAGTTTAAAACATGCATACATAATTATTTATAAATATGTACTATCAATTATTGCTTGCTTAATGGGTAACAACTACTCCCTCCGTTACATATTACTCGCAAGAAAGAAATATTTTATGTCTCACAAATAATACCCCTTTGTTGCGAGTAATGTGTAACGGAAGAAGTATATTCTATTAGAAATTAGGTTTCAAACTCATGATTTGAATATATTTAATTAAATTTAGATATGACGTCTTGATTATGCATGTCGATAAAATCTTACAATTTTATGATTCAATTCTGACAGCCCTTTTCAATTCAAAGTAGAATCCCGATTTTAATAACTTTGCATAAAAGCAAATGAAATGGTTATCATCAACAACAGTTTGATCAGTTTTTATTTGGAAGACTCCCATCCAACAAGTTTAAGCTTAAAGCAGCTTCAAGAACGATAAATGGGTGTGACAGAAACTTATGAAAGCCAACAGTTTAAAAGACTTTTCCAAAAAAATTCAAAAGCTAATAGTTCACAAGACTCTTTCTGCTCCTAACTTTTGCTTCAACAGTATTTCCTCTCGTATATTTGAATTTTTAAGACTAATAATCCAGCAACAGAATTATTACAATATCATTCATCATAACTTTTGAACTTTTGATAATTTCCTCTCCTCCCCCGGCTTTATTCATCATCACATATTCCTCCTTGTGGTCTCTTTTTCGGTATTAAGTAAGAGTTATTCTCCACATGGCTGTAATAACTATTGATTATACACATCCTTAATTTCAGCATATGTAAATGTATTCGCCAACAATAAATTAGATAAACACTGAATGACTCCTATGTTATGTGTTTTGACCACTTGTGATTTCCAAAAAAAACAAAAAAAAACAAAAAAAAAAACAAAAGGCTGGAATAATATCACAACTTCTATGAATAAACATTCTACTTTGGACATGTTTGGCCTAGTTAAACATCCATTGACTATTCACAATTACTGAGAAGAGTCAGAGACTTGTAAAAGTTATAACTAATTCCGTTCTTATTTCTTTCTTCACTAGTAGCACATTCATCGATTGACTAGTTATAATGACTTTTCCACCAAGAGAAGAAAAACAGAGGGTCATAAAAGTTGTAACAACTTCCATTCTTATTTCTTTATTCACTACTAGCACTTCATATGCATGCTCGTCTAATAAGAGAATTAAAAATAGGCAAACTGATGATAAAAGTTATACAATTTCACTCATCATGCTTTAAACGATGTGATTTAACATAAGATATACCTTGAATGGCCACCTCTTGTTAGACTTTATCTTTTCCTTCCACGTATCATACAAGTGCTCAATCCTTGATGAGTAAAGATCTGGATTACAATCCATGTGTTGAAGAAGCTCCATAGCGACCTATGACAACAAAAACATAGATTGCTTGTCAAGAAGATTGCATTTACTAGAAGTGAACAATGAAATTACTTAGATAAAGGGAACATTGCAACGAATAACAATTATGCACATTTCAAAAGAAATTAATTCCTATGTTACAAGTAATATTATAACGCGATCTCAAATGCAAATAAAACAAATTTTTCAGAAGTAAAACCCCCGAAAGTGATTAAGAACATACCCAATACTTAAAACGATTGCTCTGAGGTGCTTTTTCTCTACAAGTCCCTTGTAAAAGCGCACTTAACACTCCACTAGCATCGACCCAATTGCGTTGTACAACAAGCTTGCGAAGAAGGTAACGCAACCGAATACGATTTTCATGGCACGCATTCAATGAACCGACTTTCAGAGAATACGTAGGTACGGTCAATAACAATGCAACTCGCTTGAAAGATCTCCTTCCCCTCGTATTCAATTTATTTGGCATTCTCTTTTTAATTTCAACCTCTTTTTTATCATCCAAAACATCATCTAGGTTTGATGTATGCAGATTATCATCTTCCATATGTAAATTATCATCTTCCATATGTAAATTATCATCTTCCAATTTCATAGTTCCGTCCTTAAGTTAACTAATTAGGGTTCTGCAACACAATAGCAACCAAATTTTCATTCAATTACCAATTTAATAAGCTATAATAGTACAATAATCAATCCAGCTAAGAAGAACCCTAAAATTGATTAAAAAGAACAATTACCTGAGAAGGCGCTTCAATGGAGGTTAGAATTGGACGAGCTTCGACGTTGTCGCGAAGACGAAGCTCGTAGGAGGGGACTTCTCAATGGCGTCGATCGTCGGTGGTTGGGTGGTTGTCGTCGCCAGTGTTTGAGGGAAGAAGAGTTGGTTTTCCGAGTGGCTATGTATTGGCTTGGGTTTTGATTTTTTTTTTTTTTTTTTTTTTTTTTTTTTTTGACAGGAAGGGTTTTGATTTTTTTTTGTTTTTATTTTTAGGCAATTTTGTTTTTTACCACCTCACAAAAACACGAAAATCTCTTTTACCACCTCCCAAAAAAAAAGTATTACTTTACCACCTCATAAAAAACACGAAAATAGGTTTTACCACCACTTAACTGATTCCGTTTAGGAATCCGTTAAGTTGGCCCATAAAGTCACGTGTCATGTTATTATTGGCCAAAAAAAGAAAAAAAAATTAAAAATTAAAAATTAAAAAAAAAAAAAAAAAAACCTAAAACTACCCAGCCACCACCCAAGCCACGACTGCCCCCCCGAACCTACCACCGACGGCGCGGCTCCACCCCCTCCCTCTCCCAACCCACCTGAACGCCCCCTTCCCTCTCCCGCAACCGCAATCGACCCAAAAACCACCGACCCACAACCTTCAATGACCACGAATCCCCCCAAAACAGCCACGATTCCGGCCACAAATGGCCGAAATCGGCTGGTTAAGGCCACTCAGCCCCAAAACCGGCCGATTTCGGCCATTTGTGACCGTATTAGGGAAGGAGGGTTTTGGGTTTGGTGGTTTTTGGGGGGTGTTTCGGTTGCGGGAAAGGGACGAGGAGGGTTCAGGTGGGTTGGGAATGGTGGTGCTACGCGGGTGGTGATTTTGGGGAGTGCTGTGGTGATTTGGGGGGAAGGCGGCGGTGGTGGCGCGGGGGTGGCGTTGTGGTAGTGGCTGGAGTAGTTTTAGGTTTTTTTTTTTTTTTTTAATTCTCTTTTTTTTTAACAAATAAAATCCTGACACATGTTACTGTGGGCCACACTTAACAGAATTTTTGGATGGAAACCGTTAAGTGGTGGTAAAACCTATATTCGTGTTTTTTATGAGGTGGTAAAGTAATACTTTTTTTTTGCGAGGTGGTAAAACAGATTTTCGTGTTTTTGTGAGGTGGTAAAAAACAAAATTTCCTTATTTTTATTAATTAAAAATTTTATTTTATTAAATTTAAAATCTTTTTTGAACAAATAAACGTGCAACATGTTTCAAAAAAATAAAAAAAAAAAAATAAAGGTGCAACACGTGGCATAGTTAATCCTTTTTTGAGGTTACTGATAATCGGGATTGATCAAAGAAAATGTAAGTGAAAATTGGGATTATTGTAGACTGCAAAACTTTTGAGTAGAACAGACTCATGGTGAGTCTATCCACACAACAGATGGTGGTGATGTCGAAGACAACAGAGATGATTTCTGATGAATCAGTGGCGGCTGCACAGTGCCTTATCGACGCCATTCTCGCTCGAGATTCAACGCCATTTTAGAGGAATAGAAAAACAGCAAGATTAACCAAAAAAACAAGTAGAAAAAAAAAAGCATACGAGGAAAGAGAAACTTAGCGGGGGAAGATTTGATCTGCAATTAAACAACCAAAATTGGAGTAAATTTCAAGTAAAAATAGAAGAAAATGATGGAATTGAGAGAACCCGTTAAGAAAGAGAGAGAAAGGGAGGAGAATGAGATAAGCAATATCATTGGAGTAAGAGACGAAGTTGAAAGTAGTCATACCAGTGTTCATACCTTGTTTACTAATAATGCAAAAATTAGATTAATAAGATTAGATATTAGATTATTTATGTCATATATAATATATTAGATTATATTACTAATGTCAGATATTAGGTTATTATTGTCAATATTAGAATATTATAGTCAGTATTGTTATATTATTGTCAAATATTAGAATACTATTGTCAAATATTAGAATACTATTGTCATGTAATAAGAATATTAGAATTTCATATATTTGAATAATATTATCGTCATATAATAGAATATTAATGTCATATATTAGAATTCTAGATTAGACTTGTGCGACGCACAAATTGCAAATTATTGAAATAAAATAAAATATTTCTACTAATATTTTTCCGTATATACTTGTATATTAGATCATAAAAACAAATCTATCATCATAATTACATGAGTTGTAACAAAATATAAAAAATTAAATTTCAATGTCAATCTGATCTAATCAAACATATGCATACAAATTTATATACTCCATCTAAGATCAAGTTCAAAATACAAAATAAAAATACTTGTAATTTAAAGATCCTTGTTGAAGGACCAACTCAGTCAAAAGTTTAAGCTAATGGTTGAGGCCTTAAGATTATGTTTTTATACTCTATTAATCTTAATTTAAATAAATAGAAGCACCTTGAAAATACAAAACAACGATAACACTTATTACCAACATAAGTTCATTTTAGTATAACAAACATCCATATTATCAGTACATGACTTCATAGCTAGGTATTTTGGAAGGATTAAAAGTGGTTTTATTGATTCCACACATAATAGATTCGTATGATTCTTATCAAATTCGAAGAGGCTATGATGTGTCTATTTTATATAGTATTTTACCCCCGTCCCTTGGTCATAATTAGTAGTGTTTTTGGCTCTTTAGAGCCACTTTGATTACTAATTGGTGTTTTCTAGTGTTTTCGTAGATTTGGTTGACTTTTGCAGGGATTTATGCTTTTGGAGTATTTTTCCGAGATATTTTGGAGCAATCACGAACATTGGAGAAGCACGACCAGATTCTATAGTCTAGGGCCGGTTAGAGCCATCGAACCGATGATTAAGGGCTCGGTATAGGTGATACCGGGCATTTGAACCGAGTATTCAAGACCAGAAGAGGAAACCCAGATTGGCCCGAAGAATTGGAGCCCAATCGTAGTCCGAATAGTGGCCCAAGTGAGCCGCCCGGCCAAAGAGGCTAGCGCCCGGAGGCGCGCCCGGCCGGGCGGGAGAAGCTAAGGCTGGCGCCCGGTGACGCGCCCGGCCGGGCGCGAGATTAGTATTAGGAAGCAAAAAGGCGCACCCGATCGGGCGGTGCCTCGCCCGATCGGGCGCGTGTATTCATTAGGGGACGTTTAGCGTTGTTTTAGTTTGTTTTTAGTTTAGGATTTGTACAGTGTATAAATACTCCTCCGTAATATGATTTTAGCTCTCTCTTCTTTTACTCTCTTTCTTTACTCTCTGAATTGTTTTCTTAGATTTTCTCTCTCTTTAACCTTTATTCTTAATCTACTCTTAATTCCAAATTTGTTTGGTAACGATTTCTCTTCTCTTAATCTTAGTTGTTTATTTTATTCCTTTCATTATGACTTGTTTTATTGCTTTGATTATTTTAGCTTTTACTATGTGTGAGTAGTTCTATTTCTAGGGTTTATGGGGATCCATAAATAATATGAAGGGGTAATTTATTGTTATTAATTATCAATGCTAGATTAATTTCCTATTGATTGATTTAATGCTCTGTGACTAGATTAGGCCTGATCTTTTATGCATGAGTTTGACAATATTGATTCGAGATTCGACATATGAGAATTGATGTTTAGGTCTAGTTTCAATAGGCAGATTAATTCATAAATGGTTAAGTCGAGATTCGAGAGATGAGATTTAATACCGGTAGATTAATTCTGTGATTGCAATATATAGCGAAAGCCCTTTACGATCTGGTTAATTGATGCATTGATGATTGACTATTATTGATTATTGGTATTGCATGATAATTTCTTATTGAATTGTTTTAACGCTTTACAATTATGGCTTGTAAAAGTATAGCAATATTGAATTGATGAATCGAGCAGATGTTAATTTGATATTAAAGGCTATTTTCAATAGGAACTTAGATCTAGTAAATTGCGAGAGCCTGTTAGATCTATGTTGATTAATAAATTGCGAGAGCCTGTTAATCATATTATTTATGCAATGTCAATGATTGATTATTATGCTTTACCCTGGAGTATTATTTATTGGTGAACCTATGCCCTAGATCCTTTTATATATTGTTTTATCCCTATTCTCAATCTTCATAGTTAAGTTCATTATCCAAATATAAATATTGGTTACTTCATAGTCTAGATTATATTAGTTAATTAGGAATAAAAAGACTTGTTTCCCTGTGGAGTTTGACCCTACTTCCCTATCTACTTTAGTTAGAGGACTTATGTATTTACTTTTGATTAGGGGATACGACTGAACCCTGTCAGGATAATGTAAAAATCATAACCCATTTCCAATTCAATGTATTTTAAGTTAAATTAAAGCACTCTTGTTATTAGAGATTACTTGAGAGGAAAGATATATAAAATGGTTATTTTCTCCTTACATCTAATAAATGAGTGGAATAGAGGCTGCGCTAAGTAAAGTCAGTAATGGAGGAAAGAAGGAAATGAAAAAAGAAAGAAGAAAAGAAAGAAGAAGAAGATGCGGACGGACGCGCGCCCGGTCGGGCGATCTGGAGTTTTTCTATGTAACTGGTAACTGGTAACTTTTAAGGTAACTGGTAACTACGATTTTTTTTTACCAGTTACATAAAAATACTCCAGATCGCCCGACCGGGCGACCCACCGCCCGACCGGGCGCACGTCCGTCCGCATCTTCTTCTTCTTTCTTTTCTTCTTTCTTTCTTCATTTTCTTCTTTCCTCCATTACTTTCTCTCTCTAAAACTCAAATTCTCTCTACCTTCTCTCTAAGATTTCTCCTCCATCTCTCATCCAAATTTAAAACTTTTTACATATTTGTAATCCC
This sequence comes from Chenopodium formosanum, assembly GCA_024500155.1. Lineage (NCBI taxonomy): Eukaryota > Viridiplantae > Streptophyta > Magnoliopsida > Caryophyllales > Amaranthaceae > Chenopodium > Chenopodium formosanum. The sequence continues at coordinate 12,068,683 of CM044865.1, read as the reverse complement.
CTCTTCATCCTCTACATTTCCATATAAAAATTTTCAGATTTTATTCAAATAAATTTTCAAACCCATTTTCTAACATGGCTGCAAAGAGGGCTAGGTCCATTTTCGGTAGGAGATCCAGTTCGAGGGAGGAATACGACCCAGATTTGCAACTTTTATACTGGCCGACGATCCGCATTGCTAGCCGGGAGCAAAAGGAGCGGCTGGAACACTTAATCGGTCGTGAGGTAATTCCTTCTCGGTGGTTACACCGCCCTACCTTGGAATCATTTGGTTTGTATCATTTTGCAAAACGATTTTTAAATGACATTGGCATGAGAAAATTTGTTGATATGCACTATCCTACTTTCCGAGAACTTACTTGTGAATTCTTGTCTTCTTTACATGTTGTTAGTAGTAGAAATGGGCCAAATTTATTTTTTAGGTTGAACAATAGAAATATTAGTTTAACTTTTGTAGAATTTTGTAAATTATTTGAATTAAATTTTGAACTTTCTCACCAATGGCATGCGGACTATAAAATGGGTGACATATATCATGCTTTGACTGGTTTGCCTACTCCTGACCCCCAACATGCTAGTACCAAACCTATTCACCACCCTGTCCCAAAAATCTGTCAAAGATTTGCGGGTTTGTGTTTTTTAGGTAGGTACGAGCCCCATAATGCCTAATCTAACGAACTAGCTGTCATAGGACACTATGTGTATGGGTACGGGAAATTGAACATAGGTAGGTTTATTGTTCACCATTTGAGTAGGCATGCCACGGCTAGCACCACATCAAAAACCCTCATTCGTTTAGGAGGCCTTATCACTCGGATAGTAGTGAAAAGGCCGGTTTTGTAGTGGATGGACCCCACCAGCTGACCAACTGTGGACCAGATACCTATATGAATGCTAGGTATTTTGAGGAGTTGGGGTGGGTTCGACCGAATAGCGAGCAGACACCCTTTTGGTGTATTAGGACTGGGAGCGAGCAACCTTTGCCCATTTTTCCCCTACCCAGTCCTGACTTGACCGTCTTTCCCCCAGGGCAACCTTCTTACACATATGACGTTTTAGTTGCCAACGCTAGGGGGCAGGCACCACCACCACCAGTTCCACCACCTCAGCCTCAGCCTAAGGTGGCATTCTCTCCACCTCGCATGTCTCACTCCGTCCCTCATGTTGACTCTGACCCAGTTTGGGACCTTCAGAGTATAGGTCATGCCCTGGGACGTATCGAGCATTCCCATACTGACCTTAGGCGGATGGTTGGCTCCATAGACCATAGGTTAGGGTACCTAGAGAGGAACCAGGGTAGAGCTCTCTACCCTATTTATGATGACTATGCTCGTCGGGGCAACATTCCTGACGATGCTATTCACCCTGACTGGTTTCAGCCTCCACCCCAGGGATACGATAGGGATCCCATAGCCCGTGGTATTTACACTGACTATTCTTCCTTCTACGAGTACGGCCAGGACATTCCTTTCGGGGGACCGGCGGGGGGGGGGGAGTTTTCATGCTGATTATTTTGGTGGTAGCTCTTCTGGTGCTGGTGGTGCTGGTGGCAGTGGAGGTGCGGGCTTCGGCTCGATGGATGAGGATGATCAGGACTAGCTATGCTGGGCTAGTTCCCGAGCCAATGAGGACATTGTCTGATTCTGGCTTAGGGGAGATTTTGGATTTGGTATATTTCTTTTCCTCTTTTCTTTTATTTTTGGTATGTTTTCTTAGGTTAGATTTATTGCTTTCTAGGTTAGTTTTATTGCTTTCTTATATATGAAAAATACAAAAAAATTGAAAAATAAAAAAATTCAAAAATACGCTCCAATGAATTGTAAATTATGTTTCCCTGTACCCCTTACTTGAGAAAATTGTTTTGATTCATGGTACTTGATGATAGGCATTGTGGATTAGTTAATCATGATTTTATGTTTGATTGCCTTGAAACCTTAACATGTGTCAATTTTGTCCAACTACTTGTGAATATAGTGCTTGACTAGTTGATTTGGTTAGGAATGTGTGATAGTTTCATAGTTTCTGGTATGTCAATGAATTTGAGTATTGGTTTGCAACTATTAGTAATATTTATATGATTCATTATTATGCACATTGTGGAGGACGAAGGCATTTGTTCTTTTAGGTAGCCTCCAGAGATTGTAGATAAATTTGTTCCCTTCTTGCTACCCATGTTGTTGCCTTGACTTTTTGTTGTTTTATTAGCCATATTACAAGCCTATTTTGCCCCATTGGTTACTAGTCCCAAGCTTTGCTTGGGGGAGCTATTATTGAGTGAGGTGAGGGAGTTTGTAGTGTGCTTATTATTTGTACAATTTGGGTGGGTTTTGAGAAGTTGTTTTGTTGTTGATCGTGTTTATTTTTGATGAGCTTGAGAGTTATATTTTCTTAAAAAAATAGAGCATGATGTTATGAAAAAATAAAAGAAAGAAGTTCAAGAAAAATATATGTAGAAAAAATAAGTGAACTTCAAAAGAAAAGAAAAGTGTTCAAATGTTCTAGTTGGAGGTTGATCAAAAGAAAAATAATAGAGCTTCAAAGAAAAATATTCAAGTTTGGAAATAAAGTTTGTTTATTCACTCCACTTCTGTAGACACCCATTTGTGTCTCCCCAAAACCAAACCCAGTGATGAGTACCTTTCACGTCGAATCATAATCGAATGAAGTGAAAGTGTGGAAAAGTTTAGTGTTGCGGAAAGTTTTAATTCTTTTCTCTTCTCTCTGTTTTTGAAAACTTATTTTAAGAAAATAGCCAATACAGTTTGGTTGGTTCATGATATGGGTCCAATAGTGGTGTAGTTGGATGGGGCTTGCAAAGACCTTTTCAACAATCTATTATAAGCCCAATTCCGATGAATATTGAGAAAGTTATGGCCAATTTACCAAACTGGGCCCATTTTGAGCTTTATGTACAACCCAATGATCTAGGGGAGGGCCTAATATGGTTTATCATTCCTAATGCAATTAGGAATGGTTTTAGTCTTCTAGATTCTTCTAGAAGGTTCTTTCCATTCCTAATTCAATTAGCATTGATAAATTGACTTTTGACTTTTCAGAGTTTTAATTAAAATCAAATAGCATTTTCGAAGAAATTATATGATTTTATCCTCCAGTACGGTAAACTTATCTGATTTTCAAAAACGCGTTAAAATCAGGCTTGGCGCCTTACCCCAGGCCTTGGCGCTTGGAACCAGGCCTGGCGCCTGGAGCTAGCCATTGGCGCCTAACGCTAGTGTTGGTGCCTGGCGCCAGCTAGCCAGGGTTGGCGCCAGCTCTGTTTTTTGTGCGTCAGACTTTGTTTTGTTTAATTTATCTTTTTGGCTGATTTTCTCTATAAATAACGTATTAAAAACTCCGTTTTCATTCACCTATTCTCACTAATCATTCACCAATTCTGATGATCATTCATCTACAATCAGTTTTAATTAGCATTCATCAATTCTTTCTTTTAAACCTTGCTTTTCATACAAAATTCCGCATTCACAAGATCTAGAAACACCTAGCCATATTCGAAGTTGCCTTCGCCCTAGACGTAAAAGGTTTTAATTTCTGAGGGTTTGGTCCCAAATCTCTATTTCAATTATTTAATTTAATTGTTTGATTTATTATTTTCCTTGAAGTTACTAACGTGTGTATTTTGTTATTAGAAAGAGGTACGAGGCATCAAAGTAAGTACTTTAATGGTTTTAATTGATGTTATGATGTAGAAATCATGTTTACATTGTTATTATGATATTCCTAGTATCATGACTAGGGTAATTTTAATATTAAATATGATTGTTGCGATGCTTCATTCCTATGTTATTCCTAATATTTATGATTGTTAGTATCATGTTAGGGCTAAAGATTTGATTTTTATTGCTTAGTGACATGCTAGGGTTTGTTATTAATCTTGTTAGTATCATGCCTAGGATCTTGCTATTATTATGCTTTAATATTAACATGAACATGATTATGATTATAATTGTTATAATTCATGATGATTATTCTTAATTATATTTGTGATGATATTGATTATTTATTATGTTGCTTGATTATATATATTATTATTGCTTGATCACGCCTTTATGCATGTTTAAAGGGAATTGATACTTGTAGTCACGCTTAATAAGATAATTAATAATCTTGTTTAGGGTTAATTGTGATTATAATTCAAGTGATCGCCAATAATAGATTTATTTGTGCATTATGTTCAACCAACATAGATAAACAGGTTTAGGGCTAATCCTATTGATTGCATGTTAATTAGAAAGCGCACATGAATACGATCAGAATAAAGTAGAGGCCTATTATTAGGGCAGATTCAATCTCTTTTAGGTTGGATTTGTACCTTCATCCCCGAACCCTTATTTGGTTCTAGACCTCATGGAGTTGACGATCTCTTGGATCGTTAAGGGATGTAACCTTCACCTCGTGAATGGTTTACAAGTTCCTAAAACTTGTTGGCGACTCTTTTGCTCTATCTTCTTCCCTTTTGGACGCCACCATACTTTAGTGTATGATCACAGTGGGGTTCAAGCTAGTGGGATTTAAAGGCTTGAAATTATTCCCTACAACTTCTTCATTATTATATCTTATGAGTGATATGTAAGAGTTGGGATTGTTTATTATGATTGGAGTATATTTGGTTGATGTTAGAGTTGGTTATGTAGGAGATATTGATCATTATTTATTTTGATCATGGGTTTTAATAGGATCTGCTCCCTTAAGCATAGCTTTTCTCTCACTTATTCCCAAATTTATCCTACCCTTTACCCTAGCCTTACATTACAAGCTTTAAAGACCTTCCGACCTTTGTGCATAGAATTGTATGAATGTGAAAGTGTTGTTTATCAATGCAAGTTATGATTTGGCATATTTTGAGTCGACTAGTAGGATTGAGCGTTCATTGTTTTATACACGCGAGAGTGTGAGTTGGGTGGGCATTGTTCACAATTAAAGGGGTTGGATGGAGAGCGATCGAGTACATATTTTACTCGCCACAAAAATGAGAGTTGAGTGCGTGAGCACTAGTCTTGAATTCTATATGCTCTTGTGGTTTGCTCTGCTTGACAATTGTTATGGAAGATTGGTAATTAGATGGATTTGATTGGTTGATTTTGAAGCATGTTTATTTGATCTACCCTGGATCGTTTGTGCTTGATTTTTACTTTTGGGGTGAAGCATATTTATTGATTCATTGATGAAATCTTTGCTTAGGGACAAGCAAAGGTTTGGCTTGGGGGAGTTTGATGTGTCTATTTTATATAGTATTTTACCCCCGTCCCTTGGTCGTAACTAGTAGTGTTTTTGGCTCTCTAGAGCCACTTTTATTACTAATTGGTGTTTTCTAGTGTTTTCGTAGATTTGGTTGACTTTTGCAGGGATTTATGCTTTTGGAGTATTTTCCCTAGATATTTTGGAGCAATCACGAACATTGGAGAAGCACGACCAGATTCTATAGCCCAGGGCCGGTTAGAGCCATCGAACCGGTGATTAAGGGCTTGGTATAGGTGATACCGGGGCATTTGGACCAAGTATTCAAGAATGGAAGAGGAAACTCGGATTGACCAGAAGAATTGGAGCCCAATCGTAGTTCGAATAGTGGCCCAAGTGAGCCGCCCGACCAAAGAGGCTGGTGAAGGAGTTATGTCTTCGATAAGTGCAATTACTAGATATATCAAGGATCACTATTATGGAGATAATAAGTTCGTTCTCTTGGGGCATCATCATCTGTTGCTAGACTATGAGAGATGATCTTTGGGCTAGTAAAATAGCCCAAAGCCCGCTAGAATAGATCCTATGAGGTCACACACAAAGGTATTGGGTTAAGCAAGTAAGAGGCCCCTTATTGGGCCTTATGAGTATTTAACTGATCATAAATAGGATTGGGCTAGTGTAGTTTGATTAGGATTAGGAATTGGGCTTGGTCATGGACTCTTATTTTATGGATATGATCTATAAATAAGATCCATGCCTATGGTTGCATGATACAAGAGTCACAATCAACTTACAGTGAATTGTGAATCAAGGCAACCAAATCCCAATACCCTCATCTCTCTCTCTCTCACGGCACCCCTCTCCCCCCCCCCCTTGGACTTGCGGCCGACCACCCCTGGTGGTGTTTGCGGTGGTTCGTGGTGGTTCGTGACTAGTTCGTTGCTCATACCTCTCCGTAGAAGGTCGATTGAAAAGTTCGATCGCGACTAACTAGCATTAGTGGAGGTCTTAATCTGTGCCTGTGGACCAAGTAGAGGAATCACATTTGAGGTTATTTGTCTCCCTTGTTCTTGCTCGATTGCTAGTGGAATCACGCTTCAAAGGTATAATTCTTACTCTTTATGTGTTATGCATGAGATCCTTGGTTAGGTGCTATATGAATATGATTCATGATTATTTCCGCTGTGTAGTACCTATAATCCCCTACAGTGGTATCAGTTAGCCTCTTGCAATTACATATATTGAGTATTAACCTTTGTTGATCCACAATTTTAATTCAATTAGGAGGGAGAATAATTTAATTATGGGTCAATTGTTATATTAAATGTGATTTAACAATATAGAATCATTAAAGTTGTTTAATTTGCTCCATATTAGCCCCAAATGATCCGAAAAAGCCCTACAATATTCGAAAATTCGAAACCCCCCCCTTAATAATTTCGAAATTTTCGAAATCATTAACCCTAATTTGTGAAATTTGTGTTTTTTTTATTTTGATTTAATTCGAAAGTTTTAAGTTTAAAGAATTTAATCTAATTGATTTCATGATAAATTATGAATTTTTCATGATCAACCTATTTAATTTAAAAGTTAAATTGAATTGGGATTAAATTCATGAAGAACCCCAATTTTAAAATTGAATATGATTTAATTTTAAAATTGGATCGATGGACCACATTAATTTTAATTTTAATAAAAATGTTTTGTTTTAAATTAAAAATTAAAAAAAGGGAATTGAGGTGCGGCAGCCGCGGCAGGGTGGCGCAGCCACGACGACTGCCGCACCGGTGGTGGTCCAGGAGGGATGGTGGGCTGGGCACGGGTCAGTCAAAGGGGCAGCGCAGCAGTGCACCACCCCGATAGGTGTGCTGGTGCTGCTGTCCGCGCGTCGCTGTAGGGGCAGCGCACACCGCAAGGTGTGCGGCCACCGTGGCCGGCTTTGGCTAGCCACACCACGGTGGCTGACGCGGGTTTTCAAAAAAAAAAAATTATTTTATTTTATTTTGAATAAAATCAGTTTTCAAAATTAAAAATTAAAAGATAAGTTTTGATTTTGAAAGGATAATTAACAAAATTAAAGTTGTTGATTTTGTTAAGATAGGATAATTATGGAGCAAAAGATTCTATTTGGATAATAATTGATTAAATAATATGATTATCCCATAATTATTTTAGGATATTAATTTATTTAAAATATGTGATTGGCAAGTAATTAGGATAGAATCTCCTAAAGGTTAGGATAATCATGGAAAATAAATATGATTTATCTTCCATAATTAAAATAAGATTTGATTCTATCTCATACCTAAATTAAAATATATGATATTTTATAATTGGTTATGAATAATATATGATATTATCTAATTACAGTAATTAATTAAAATATGAGATATTTTAGGAGCCATGTTTCCTTTACTGTGAACATTCGATGTTGTAGTTTAGGAAAGCATGATAAGTGATTTATTATATGGCATTTTATAATATATGATGTTATATATTGCTATATAGACTAGTATGACCCATAGATTCTAAATACGATCTGCGCATCGTTTCGTATTTTTGTAATCTAAATACGGTCTGCGTACCGTTAAGTATTTTTGTAATTCATTTTATTTTATTTAAGTAGTATATAGAATAGAATAGAATTACAGGTTGCAGTTAATCCAAGAATCCATGGAGTGGAGGCCCAAAGGAGCAAGATGGATGAGATCCATGAAGGTTCAAGTGGGAGCTTTTGCTTTATTAGTTTTCTTAGGATTAAGGGGCCATACTATGTCATGTTTTATTTATGCATTAGTAGATTATGCATGTTAGATTTTATTTATATTGTTTGATGATGCGCTAGAGTTCACTAAATAATCACAACATAATGAATCTAGGTCTCATTAATATTGAGGTTTCTTTCCCAATTAAAAACCCGATGAAACCTTCGATATTTATGGCAGGTCATGCCTCAGCTGGGTGTCATACTATATCTTAGGGGAGTGGGGGTAAATCACGTTTTACACTTTTAATTGGTTATACTCAACAAGGTTACCTAAAGAGTTTAGAACCTTGAAGCTAAGGGTAATAATTAAACATGTGATGGTTAATTATTCAACCAAGAATTACAAAGCGTTGTAATCAGTAAAGAGTTTACTCACCTTGAAAATGCAATAGTTGATGGTAGGGCCTTCGTCCGGTCAATTATTGCACAAATAAAGGATCTTGGAATCATTCTATTCAATAGGGATCGATTAAATTGAATGAATGTTTTAAAGTTACCAGTTTTATAATCGCTTATGGTACTTTAAAAGTTTATTAAACATAATTATTGAACTTTGTCTCGTTTGTTTTTGTTTGTAGATGAATAACTTATACGACAACACAATTTTACCAATAAAACTTAACTTAAGGCTGAATCTCAGAAACTTCAGGGAATGGGAAAAGGAGTTGAGAAATGTTCTCACAAGCCATGGGCTTAAATCTCGTTTATACATTCTTGTTGAGAGCAAATACACAAAGAAGTATGGAGCTGAAAGGCATGCTGAAATTGTTTCAGCTGCAGAGAAAATCAGAGAGCTCATTTTAGAATCTATTCCGACTTGTTGGAAAAGAAGATTCAGGCACTATGAGCTAACCATATTGTACAAATGTCTTTGTGCCATTTGTCGAGGTGGCATAGGAGCACTAGGAAGTGGAGGCATAAATGATCAAAATGTAAGAGAGGTCGTTAACTCGATCCCTTAGATTTACTATTCTTGGACTGACAGTGTAAGGTATGAAGCTTACAATGTCCATTGTAAAATAATGGCTAAAAGACTCATGCCTGGTCAGTCAGTATGGGCCCATGTAAGGGAATTGATTGAAATGTTCAATCAAATGGACGTCCTTGGGAAATCGATCAGTGATGACTCTGCTCATGATATTATTTTGTTCTCACTCCATGATGGTTTTGACATTGTCAAGCTCACTCATAATGATGAGGGATCTTCGGTGACATTGATCAATCTGTTGCGTAACCGTGCTGAGGAGTTCCTGAAGAGGAGAGGAAGTGAATGCTTCTTTTGCAGAAGTTGGCCATGCCATACACCAGGGTGTCCCCACTATACACCAGTGAAAACTGAAGGTAAAGAGTTACTTGATGTTTTCGTTGTAGAAATTAATCTTACTTCATCTTCCACTTGGGTATTTGATACCGGATGTGGTGCTCATATCGTCAATAACGTGCAGGGCTTGAAAGAAAGTAAGAAGTTAGCAAAAGGGGAAGTAACGCTTCGAGTAGGAAATGGAGCAAAAGTTGCTGCACTTGCTATTAGAAGCTATCATTTAAGACTTCCTTCTAGACTTATTTTGGTGCTTAATAACTGTTATTATGTACCAACAATAACTAAAAACATTATTTCAGTTCCTGTTTTAGATTCTGAAGGTTTTTCATTTGAAATAAGAGACAAGTGTTGTTTTATTTCGAAAGAAAATATGTTATATGCTAACGCCAAATTAATTAATGGTTTGTATGTATTAGAATATACAACCCATGTCTACAATATTGATCATAAAAGGGAGAAAACAGATGGTTAAAACCCAAGTTACCTATGGCATTGTAGGCTTGGTCACATTAACCAAAAGCGCATCCAGAAATTACACAAGGATGGACTTCTTTCTTCATTTGATTATGAATCATTTGAAAATTGTGAGTCATGCTTGCTTGGGAAAATGACTAAGTCACCCTTCACGGGTATAGGTGAAAGAGCTAGTGATCTTTTGGGACTCATACATACGGATGTGTGTGGACCAATGAGTTCAAAAGCAAGGGGTGGGTTTAACTACTTCATTACTTTTACCGATGATTTAAGTAGATATGGTTGTGTCTACTTAATGAAGAACAAATCGGAATCCTTTGAAAAGTTCAAAGAATTCCAGAATGAGGTACAAAACCAACTTGGAAAAACAATTAAAGCATTACGATCAGATCGTGGTGGTGAATATTTAACCCAAGAGTTTGATGAACATCTAATTAATTGTGGAATACTTTCACAGTTGACTCCTCCAGGAACACCACAATTGAATGGTGTGTCAGAAAGGAGGAACAAGACTTTACTTGATATGGTGAGGTCCATGATGAGCTTTACTGATCTTCACATATCATTTTGGGGATATGCATTAGAAGCAGCTGCTAGAATACTAAACAGAAGCCCGTCCAAAGCAGTTGAAAAGACTCCATATGAGATGTGGAATGGAAGAGCTCCAAAATTGTCTTTTCTCAAAATTTGGGGATGTGAAGCCTATGTAAAACGTTTACAAGGTGATAAACTACAACCTAAATCAGACAAGTGTTTCTTTGTGGGCTATCCAAAAGAAACAAAAGGGTATTATTTCTACAACCGCAAAGATAACAAAGTGTTTGTTGCTCGCGATGGTGTCTTTCTAGAAAAGGAATTCCTATCTAGAAAGCCAAGTGGGAGTAAAGTGGTTCTCGAAGAAATTCAGAGGCGAGGGCGCATGATAACACCACATCAGAGGCGAGGGCGCATGAATCGATTAATCATGCGTCGGAGCAAGCTAATTCGACTAGCAAGACTCCTATCGTCCCACTTGAACCTAGTTCTTATGAAAATCTTCAAAGAGTTAGAGAGAACATTTCTACTGTTGCTCCTACCCCACGTAGGTCTGCCAGAATCAGAAACAAACAGTTTGTTGATGTTCTGATAACTGAGGATTCTGAAATCTTCTTACTGGAGAATGAAGAACCTACTACCTACAAGCAAGCTTTGGCGAGCCCCAACTCAGATAAATGGCTTGAGGCCATGAAGTCCGAAATGGAATCAATGTCTGAAAATGAAGTGTGGACCCTAGTTGACTTACCTGATGGGGTAAAACCTATTGGTTGCAAATGGGTTTACAAAATTAAAACAGACAAGGATGGAAATGCCTACATCCATAAAGCAAGACTGGTTGCGAAAGGATACAAACAGATTCATGGTATTGACTATGATGAGATCTTTTCCCCAGAAGCCATGCTTAAGTCCATTCGGATACTTCTAGCGATTGCTGCATTTTTCGATTACGAAATTTGGCAGATGGATGTCAAAACCGCCTTCTTGAATGGGTTCTTGACGGAGGAAGTGTATATGACACAACCTGAGGGTTTTGAGGATCCAGAAAATCCTAGTAAGGTATGCAAACTTCAGAAATCCATTTATGGATTGAAGCAAGCATCTAGGAGTTGGAATCTTCGTTTTGATGAAGCAATCAAACAGTTTGATTTTCTTAAAAGTGAAGAGGAACCTTGTGTATACAAGAAGTCTAGTGGGAGCAGCATAGTTTTCCTAGTCTTGTATGTAGATGACATACTGCTCATGGGAAATGACATACCAATGCTTGAGTCAGTCAAGGAATGGTTGAAGAGTTGTTTTTCCATGAAGGACTTGGGTAACGCCGAGTACATTTTGGGAATCAAGATCCATCAAAACAGATCTCAAAGGATGATTGGACTAAGTCAAGAGACTTATATTGATAAGGTTCTTGACAGGTTTGAGATGACAAACTCCAAGAGAGGATTTATCCCCATGTCTCATGGCATTATGCTAAGTAAATCTCAATGTCCGGTTATGCCGGATGAGATGAGACGTATGGCTATCACTCCTTATGCTTCTGCAATAGGATCGATAATGTATGCCATGATTTGTACGAGGCCGGATGTTGCATTTGCTCTTAGCATGTGTAGCAGGTTTCAGGCAAATCTAGGTGATGCACACTGGACAGCTGCCAAGAACATCCTTAAGTACTTGAGAAGGACGAAAGGAATGTTTCTAGTTTATGGTGGCGAAGATGAGTTGGTTGTCAAAGGTTATACAGATGCGAGTTTCCAAACAGACAGAGATGACTTTAGATCACAGTCTAGGTACATTTTATGTCTGAATGGAGGAGCAGTGAGCTGGAAGAGTTTGAAGCAAAGCACTGTCGCAGACTCTACAACAGAATAAGAACATTTGGCTACAGTTGAGGCAGCCAAGGAAGCAGTTTGGATAAAGAAGTTCCTAACTGAGCTGGATATCGTACCGAGTGCTCAAAAAGGAATTGAATTGTATTGTGACAACAATGGCACCATTGCCCAATCAAAGGAGCCTAGGTCACATTTCAAATCCAAACATGTTGAGAGGAAGTATCACCTCATTCGAGAAATCGTTAACAGAGGAGATGTGAAGATGTGCAAAGTTCATACGGATGAGACTATTGTTGATCCTCTTACTAAACCCCTTCCACTACCTAAGCATGAGAAACATGCTAATGAAGCTGGATTGAAGCAAATGATGTAATTAGAAGTTGTATTTATTTTTGGAGAAAAATAAGTTACATATGTAATACACTCATTTGCAGAATTATGTTTAATCAGAAATTTTATTATTTCTCTTATTTAATGATGGTTTTCAATATTAAATAAAATGTCCAAAATAATTATGGATTGATGGGCTCATCAGGTTGATGACCTGGTGAATGAAACCCCACAGGTGAACAAAATCCATAAATTATTTAAGTCCCTAGTTCAGAATCATTAAATTGGACATAAATGATTTCTAATAATGGACTAGCATGTAAGATTGATTGGATAGCGCAGTTTCATGGGCTATAGGAGCATAGTGAGGCTCGGTCAATCACATAGATATGCATGAATGATGCATGATCGAACTATAGACCTACTTTGAAGTTCAAGTATAGAGCTTCCGGATATATTAGTGGATTCCTTTGACATGAGTGGAATATTGATTTCATTCAATGGATGTTATGGCTGTGGTACACTCAAACGTCTGCCCGTAATTGGAGATTATAAAGGGTGTTTCCCGGTTATTTCTGAAATTGAGTGGGAGCTTTGGTTGCCACAAGATTGGATTGAGTCTACCTATTTAATTAGGAATGTGTCTTGGCCCCTTGAAGAGGGAGAATTCAGAAAATGCATGGCCGTGCTCAAATGGATTACACAGTAATCATTTGTTTTGAAATTCTCACTCGGTTTTCAAGAAAGATTTGTGGACTAATATGATCACGACATGAGATGCAATCATATTATCAAATCGACACACATTGACTTAAGGAATTTGAATATTGCGCACTTGTCTCAGACAAGTGGGAGATTGAAGGAGTTATGTCTTCGATAAGTGCAATTACTAGATATATCAAGGATCACTATTATGGAGATAATAAGTTCGTTCTCTTGGGGCGTCATCATCTGTTGCTAGACTATGAGAGATGATCTTTGGGCTAGTAAAATAGCCCAAAGCCCGCTAGAATGGATCTTATGAGGTGACACACAAAGGTATTGGGTTAAGCAAGTAAGAGGCCCATTATTGGGCCTTATGAGTATTTAACTGATCATAAATAGGATTGGGCTAGTGTAGTTTGATTGGGATTAGGAATTGGGCTTGGTCATGGACTCTTTTTTATGGATATGATCTATAAATAAGATCCATGCCTATGGTTGCATGATACAAGAGTCACAATCAACTTACAGTGAATTGTGAATCAAGGCAACCAAATCCCAATACCCTCATCTCTCTCTCTCTCACGGCACCCCTCTCCCCCCCTTGGACTTGCGGCCGACCACCCCTGGTGGTGTTCGCGGTGGTTCGTGACTAGTTCGTTGCTCATACCTCTCCGTAGAAGGTCGATTGAAAAGTTCGATCGCGACTAACTAGCATTAGTGGAGGTCTTAATCTGTGCCTGTGGACCAAGTAGAGGAATCACGTTTGAGGTTCTTTGTCTCCCTTGTTCTTGCTCGATTGCTAGTGGAATCACGCTTCAAAGGTATAATTCTTACTCTTTATGTGTTATGCATGAGATCCTTGGTTAGGTGCTATATGAATATGATTCATTATTATTTCCGCTGCGTAGTACCTATAATCCCCTACAGCTGGCGCCCGAAGGCGCGCCCGACCGGGCGGGAGAAGCTAAGGCTGGCGCACGGTGATGCGCCCGGCCGGGCGCGAGATTAGTATTAGGAAGCAAAAAGGCGCACCCGATCGGGCGGTGCCTCGCCCGATCGGGCGCGTGTATTCATTAGGGGACGTTTAGCGTCGTTTTAGTTTGTTTTTAGTTTAGGATTTGTACGGAGTATAAATACTCCTCCGTAATACAATTTTAGCTCTCTCTTCTTTTACTCTCTTTCTTTACTCTCTATATTGTTTTCTTAGATATTCTCTCTCTTTAACCTTTGTTCTTAATCTACTCTGAATTCCAGATTTGTTTGGTAACGATTTCTCTTCTCTAAATCTTAGTTGTTTATTTTATTCCTTTCATTATGACTTGTTTTATTGCTTTGATTAGTTTAGCTTTTACTATGTGTGATTAGTTCTATTTCTAGGGTTTATGGGGATCCATAAATAATATGAAGGGGTAATTTATTGTTATTAATTATTAATGCTAGATTAATTTCCTATTGATTGATTTAATGCACTGTGACTAGATTAGGCCTGATCTTTTATGCATGAGTTTGACAATATTGATTCGAGATTCGACATATGAGAATTGATGTTTAGGTCTAGTTTCAATAGGCAGATTAATTTATAAATGGTTAAGTCGAGATTCGAGAGATGAGAATTAATACCGGTAGATTAATTCTGTGATTGCAATACGTAGCAAAAGCCCTTTACGATCTGGTTAATTGATGCATTGATGATTGACTATTATTGATTATTGGTATTGCATAATAATTTCTTATTGAATTGTTTTAACGCTTTACAATTATGGCTTGTAAAAGTATAGCAATATTGAATTGATGAATCGAGCAGATGTTAATTTGATATTAAAGGCTATTTTCAATAGGAACTTAGATCTAGTAAATTGCGAGAGCCTGTTAGATCTATGTTGATTAATAAATTGCGAGAGCCTGTTAATCATGTTATTTATGCAATGTCAATGATTGATTATTATGTTTTACCCTGGAGTATTATTTATCAATGAACCTATGCCCTAGATCCTTTTATATATTGTTTTATCCCTATTCTCAATCTTCGTAGTTTAGTTCATTATCCAAATATAAATATTGGTTACTTCATAATCTAGATTATATTATTTAATTAGGATTAAAAAAGACTTGTTTCCCTGTGGAGTTCGACCCTACTTCCCTATCTACTTTAGTTAGAGGATTTAGGTATTTACTTTTGATTAGGGGATACGACTGAACCCTGTCAGGCTAATGTAAAAATCATTACCCATTTCCAATTCAATGTATTTTAAGTTAAATTAAAGCACTCTTGTTATTTATTTTTTTTTTGACAAGAAGAAGAATATTATTATTAATAAATAGCCATACGGCATCTACAACAATAATAAAGATTTGTAAACCACAGATCTAGAGAAAATAACATAACTTTTACAATCAAAATCATAACTAATTTGCATATCGGGCATAGCTCACACTCCACCGCTTCAAACTTGACGCGAGTAGTGTTTTTCGATCTCTTTGCACCTTTCCAAGTAGAGACCTTTGCAATCTGCGCTGATGTTTGATCGTAGAGTTGATGACGAACCCTAAACCCATATGAATCCAAATCACCTTCTCAATTATTATTAAAACCAAAATTAAAATTCTCATCCATAGATGAGAATCAAAATCCCAAAAAATTGGGAAAAACCCAAAAAAATTGGGACAGACTCTCACAAACGGAGAGAACAAAACAAAGCAAAACCAATCAAATAACAAAAAGGCAAATTAAATTGAAGAAAAGGGTCGAAAATAGTCTAATTTCCGAAGAAATTAGACTATTTCCGGCCTAAACGGCCAAGAAAATTAAAACCCTAAAGAGAGGAGAGAGAAGAGAGAAAAGAGAGAAGAGGGAGGCGGCTTTCCCCAATACTTTGATAAAGCACTCTTGTTATTAGAGATTACTTGAGAGGAAAAAAATAAAAAATGGTTATTTTCTCCCTACATCTAATAAATGAGTGGAATAGAGGCTGCGCTAAGTAAAGTCAGGTTGCGTTTAGCACTCCCCTTAAAAAAAAAATCGTAGTTACCAGTTACCTTAAAAGTTTAAGTTCAATATCAATTTTTTATCAACCAAAAAAAATATTTATTTATTTATTGACATAGTCAAAAGATTGAAATAAAAATAGTTTAAAAAATAATCAATTCCTAGAAAATAAAACCAAAAAATATATGACATCATAAGCGCATTTGGTGGGAAATTTTTTTACGAGAGAGCGACTCATATACAATTTGGGGAGAGGATGATGTCAGCGATTTTCTGTTTTAGTTTTAGTTAATAGATAGATTATTATTAGATATTAAAATATTATTGTTAGGTATATTGGACTCACGGTGAGTCCGGTCTCACACTAAACCTTCTCTTGCATAATAATCGAAAGTTGGGATTATTTAACGTAAAATAGGTAAAGTGGCATTATTAAAGTGTATTTTTCCCTTAAGGATAAAATTGATACTCTAAAAGTAAAGTCTATTGTTTTATTTGGAAACATTAATTTGACTAGGAAATTCATTAAATTATTAGGAACTAGGTTAAATCCCATGTCATGCACAATGATCTATAGTAATAAACTAAATTATCCTCGTGTAATGCACGACATAAAAAATTTCTTTAAAATAAATATATTTTATATGTGTACCTCATATGAGAAATAAATATAGAAACATAGCCATTAATTGCAATGGTATTTAGATCTAAATAATTTTGAAGATAGTAAAAATTTAACCAAATTATACAATATGGAGTACTCTTAAACTAAGAGTAATTATATTTGGAGTCCATATAGTTTTTTTTATAGATCCATAATAATATAAAAAAATGAATAGAAATAACATATTATAATAGTCGTCTTCAAAAAAAAAAAAAAACTCTGTATTTATAATTTAATAATTTAAGGTAAAGAATAAGACGGTTTCAAAAAATAAGTAAAAATAAAAATAAGAATATGATGTCAGCAATTGATTTAGGCGGGAAATTTTTTTACCACAACTTGACATCTGTACAATTTAAATAGGGGATGATGTCAGCAGTTGTTACTTTAGTTATATTTATTTATAGATTGTCCACTTAATAAGTCATTTTGTCAACAACTAATTAGTCAAAATTGTTGTGAAAAAGGGAAATTCTCATTGGTACATTTTTGTACCCTATAGTATTGACTTTTCCCAATGATATACCACTTATGGGTCATTTGGTTGGATCATTTGGAATGAGTTGAAATGGATCTAAAATCCATTCCATCTCATTTTTTGTTTGGTTGAGTTTTTAATAATGGAATCTCACACCTAAGGGGTTCTAACTAGGATTGGCAAAAACTAACCCGACCCAAAAATACAACACGAACCCAACCCAAAAATAGTGGGTCAGGGTTGAGATTTTCGACCCAAAAATTTAAATGGGTTGGCACGAACCCGGCCTGAAATTAAATGGGTTAGGTTGAGGTTGAAAATTCTAACCCCAAAACGACCCACGTAACCCAAAATATTTTTGGGTCAAAATCAGGTCGGGTTAACTCGAACCCGACCTAATATCCCGAACCTGGATAAGTAATGTTAAAAAAAAAAAACCAAACCTAATGAAATCATCCCAAGCCCATATATAGCTCCATATAAAAACTAAACCCTAAATCCCTTCAAACTCTCACTCCTCTAGTCCTCTCATTTATATGACTTAGTAGGAAGTTGACAGGCTATAGTCGTATCACCTAATCAAAAGTAATTCCTAAAACCACTAACTAAATGTATATAGGGAAGTAGGGTCGAATCCACAGAGAAACGAGTCTTTCTATTCCTAATTAATTCAAGCAATCTAAATTATAAAGTAACCAAAATATTGTAATCAAAGGAAACTAAAATACGAAGATTAAGAGTAAGGAGAAAACAATGAATAAAAGGCTTAGGGTATAGGTTCACCAATAAATAATATTCCAGGGTAAAACATAATAATCAATCATCAATGCTTAAGTTAATTAGATCATAAAGGGCTTTCGCTACGTATTACAATCACACAATTAATTTACCGGTATTAAACCTCATCTCTCGAATCTCGACTTAACCATTTATAAATTAAATTGCCTATTGAAACTAGACCTAAACATCAATTCTCATCTCTCAAATCTCGAATCAATATTGTCAAACTCATGCATAAAAGATCTGCGCAAATCTAGTCACAGAGCATTAAATCAATTAATAGGAAATTAGTCTAGCATTAACAATTAACAACAATAAATTACCCCTTCATATTATTTATGGATCCCCATAAACCCTAGAAATAAAACTACTCACACATAATTAAATCTAAACTAATCAAAGTAATAAAATAAGACATGATCAAAGAATTAAAATAAATAACTGAGATTAAAGTAGAAGAAATCGTTATCGAAATAATCTGGAATTAAGAGTAAAGTTAAGAACAAAGTATATGAGAGAGAAACTAATATAAAAGCTAAGTTGTAGACACCCATTTGTGTCTCCCCAAAACCAAACCTAGTGATGAGTACCTTTCGCGTCGAATTATAATCGAATGAAGTGAAAGTGTGGAAAGTTTAGTGTTGCGGATAGTTTTAATTTCTTTTCTCTTCTCTCTGTTTTTGAAAACTTATCTCAAGAAAACAGCTAATCTAGTTTGGTTGGTCCATGATATGGGTCCAATAGTAGTGTAGTTGGATGGGGCTTGACAAGTGCTTTCCAACGATATATTATAAGCCCAATTCCGATGAATATTGAGGAAGTTATGACCAATTTACTGAACTGGGCCCGGTTTGAGCCTTATATGCAGCCCAATGATCTTGGGGAGGGCCTAATATAGATTTATCATTCCTAATGCAATTAGGAATGGTTTTAGTCTTCTAGATTCTTCTAGAAGATTCTTTTCATTCCTAATTCAATTAGCATTGATAAATTGACTTTTGTTGACTTTTCAGAGTTTTAATTAAAATCAAAGAACATATTTTGACAAAAATATGATTTTATCCTCCTATACAGCAATTTCTATCTGATTTTAAGAAAACCCGTGAATTTCTGAATCAGCGCCAATCGCCAGCTGTAGCGCCTGGTGCTAGCATTGGCGCCTGGCGTTGGCGTCTGGCGCCAATGTTGGCGTCTGGCGCCAATAGCCAGCGTTGGCGCTAATCAGATTTTATCTGCGCCAGAACTTTGTTTTGATATTTTATCTTTTTGGCTAATTTTTCTTTATAAATAACGTCGTAAAAACTTCGTTTTCATTCATCAACAATCATCAGTTTTTATCCACAATCATCTACAATCTACCATTTCACTCTCTCTCTTTCTCTCTCTCTCTTTTCTAAACTAGCTTCTCTCAAATACAAAATTCCGCATTCATTGGATCTAGAAACACCTAGCCATATTCGAAGTTGCCTTCGCCCTAGACGTGAAAGGTTTTAATTTCTGAGGGTTTGGTCCCAAATCTCTCTTTCAATTATTTAATTTAATTGTTGATTATATTTTCCTTGAAGTTACCAACGCGTGTATTTTGTTATTAGAAAGAGGTACGAGGCATCAAAGTAAGTGCTTTAATGGTTTTATTGATATTATGTAGAAATCCTGTTTAGATTGTTATTATGATATTCCTAGTATCATGTCTAGGGTAATTTTAATATCAAATATGATTGTTATGATGCCTTTTATTGTCTTCCTAATATTTATTCATTGTTAGTATCATGTTAGGGTTAAATATTTGATTTTTATTGTTTAGTGACATGCTAGGGTTTGTTATTAATCTTGTTAGTATCATGCCTAGGATCTTGCTATTGTTATGCTTTAACATGATTTTTATTTTTATAATAATAATAATAATAATAATAATAATAATAATAATAATAATAATTATTATTATTATTATTGTTATTATTATTATTATTATTATGATTTATGATTATTATTATTGTTTATTTATTATGTTGCTTGATATTATATTTATTGTTATTGTTTGATCACGCCTTTTATGCATGTTTAAAGGGAATTGGTACTTGTAATCATGCTTAATAAGATAATTAATAATCTTGTTAGGGTTAATATGATTATAATTCAAGTGATCGCCAATAATAGTTTTATTTGTGCATTAAATTCAACCAACATAGATTAAACAGTTTTAGGGTTAATCCTATTGATTGCATGTTAGTCAGAAAGCGCACATGAATACGATCTGAATAAAGTAGAGGCCTATTATTAGGGCAGGTTTAATCTCTTTTAGATTGGATTTGTACCTTCATCCCCGAACCCTATTTGGTTCAAGACCTTATTGGAGTTGACGATCTTTTGAATCGTTAAGGGGTGTAACCTTCACCTCGTGAACGGTTTACAAGTTCCTAAAACTTGTTGGCGACTCTTTTGCTCTATCTTCTTTCCCTTTGGACGCCGCCGTACTTTAGTGTATGATCACAGTGGTGTTCAAGCTAGGGGATTAACGCTTGAAATATTCCCTATATAAGTAGAGAGAGAAATTCTAAGAAAGAGTAAAAGAAGATGATCTTAAACTCGCTTAACGGAAAAGTATTTATACTAAGCAAGAATCCTAAACTAAAACAAACTTAAGCGTCGATAATTAACTCCTAATAATAACACGCGCCCGATCAGGCAAGGCACCGCTCGATCGAGCGCGCCTTTTTGCTCATCAGTTACATTTCTTGCGCTTAGTCGGGCGGTAGCTCCTTTAGCTGGGCGGCACTCTTGGGCCACTATTTGGACTTCAATTGGGCTCCAATTCTTTGGGCCAATCCGGATTTCCTCTTTGGGTCTTGAATACTTGGTCAAAATGCCCCGTTATCACATATACCGAGCCCTTAATCACCGGTTCGATGACTCTCACCGGTCCTGGGCTATAGAAACTGGGCGTGCTTCTCCAATGCTCGTAGTTGCTCCATAATATCTCGGGGAAATGCTCCAAAAGTGCAAATCCCTACAAAAGTCAACCAAATCTACAAAAACACTAGAAAACACCAATTAGTAATAAAAGTGGCTGAAAGAGCCAAAAACACTACTAATTATGACCAAGGGACGGGGGTAAAAATACTATATAAAATAGACATATCAGAAGTCCACTTTCTCTCCCATAGTCTCATGTTTTATTCTGCTCTCAAGTTTCTCTCTCTTTAATTCACAAGAAATCAATTCATAAAATCCTTTGCAAGTTCAAGTGTTCCTCCTTCACGTCTTCGTCTCCTTCACGCAAATCAAATTTCAAGTTGCAAGTGTTCAACAACCTTCATCAATTTATAATGTAGTTACTTATTTCGATTTTTTTTTTTTTGTACAATATTGTATTGTTTTGCTTTTAGATTTTTGTTGTTTTTTATGTTAATTACAAGTTTGATACTCTTAAAATTCTGTTTTTAATTTCTGTTGTTGTTATTTTGTTGATATAAGTTATGTAGTATTGCGGTTTACCAAATTTATACAGTCTTTTTATATAATTCATATGATATGATTAACCTAATTAAAGCACTGAACCAAAAACCAGATTATTATTTGAAGAAAAAAATCAGGTCATTTTTTGACTTAAGCACCTTGTTTTAAAACTAAACAAAAAAGCAGGTCAAATAAGGTCATTTCCAGATTGACCCGAACTCAAAAATATCAGGTTCAGGTTGGGGTTTTCAACCCTAAAAGTTAAATGGATCAGGTTCGGGTTGGGGGTAGCTGAACCGAACATGAACCTGACCCGACCTGATCCGTTTGCCAGCCCTAGTTCTAACTCTCCCCCATACCCACCTCCCTTCTAAGATTCATCATCCATTCTATTAATGAAGTATATAAACCATTTCAATAATTAAACCAAACAACTTTGGACTAGTATGGGTTTTAGAATCCATACCTCTCTAGTATGAGATTCCATACCAATCCATTCCAAATTTATGAACAAAAAACTCCCTTAATTATTGATTTCTAAGTGATACACCTCAGGTTTAGACTTCTTAACTAACGCGGTTAAACTGCTAATTAAACGTTAATAAACCCCTAATACTTATGCTTAAGTTAAATAGAATATGAAAAAACTAATTAAATACCCCCTTTTAAAACCTTTCCCTCCAACTTTCCCCCTTCTTTTTTTAAAATCTACCCATTTTCCCACCAGAAACTATCTTTCTTCCCCCTTTTATATAACTACAACTACCCTTGCTTCTCACCCATCCCTTTCATTTTCTGTTTTCTCTTGCTTAAATTCCATGACTTCTTTTTGCCGAGGGGGGTGTATTAAAGGGGTATGTTTTTAGACGCATTTACTGCAACTGCATTCCTGCTAGGTTTATTGATTTTCGATTTTCTAACACAACTTCAAATACACAGAAGGCTTATTACAAGTATATTCATTTGTGGTATGTATTTATGGGTTGTTGAAGACAAGATTATCAGAGAAACTGAGCTTAATTATGATAATCTTGATGAAATGTCATATGTGAAAGTCTTGAGAGAAGAGTTTGTTGATACATAGGTACCAGAAGAATCTGCAAGTTACATGTACAAGGTTTTTAGGATTGGTATTGTAATATGTCTGATATTAATGGTAGTTGCCCTAAAATAAGTGAGATATATTCTCCCTTTTAAAATCAATTCCAGTTGTCTCATGTTAATAAGTTTTAAGAGTGGATGGAGTAGCTTGTAAAACTGAATGAGTATTGAAATAATAAGAATAATGAGTATTGGTATATATTTAACTTACTATATACTCTCTCATACATTTGCTAGAAATATGACACATGATATCCAATCAAAGCTAATTTTAGCATAAAAAACTAACTGGTGTGTTAAAAACAAGTACCTTACAATCAAAGCTAAGTTTAGCATCAAAAACATATTGATGTGTTAAAAAGAAAGTACCTGACTTTCAAAAACCAAAATTTGCATATTAAACTAGCTTATTATCCAAAAAAAAACCAAATAAAAAACAAGCATTGACTATTCTCTTCACATTTGAGACTAGGACTAAGAATGATTGACTTTGCAGCTGTGAAGCATTGAACTTTGTTAGAGCTTCCGAGTTTTGGCCTTTTCCTTCCTTTTAAGCAAGCTACTTTCCTTTCTTTTAAGTAGACTTCATCTTTTTCTTTTCAATAGGGTGCTTCTGCTTCCCTTTGCCTTTGTTGGTTGATGCTGAAGGCTTAGATGATTTTGATGTTGCTCTAGATGTCTTTGCTCCATTAGACTGGTCTATAAATACTCTTAGATTCTACTCTTAGATTCTTGATTACATCAGGCTCATCACTTGCTCTCAGCACTTTTCCAGTTAGACCCCTTTTGCATGTTCGAGAATTATGTCCAAAACATCCACAATTTTTGTTGACTGTCCTTGACCTTTGTCCTGGTTACTCCTCTCTTTCTATTCCTACTAGGCCTACCTATCCCTCTTTTCATCTTAGGACGCAATACAGGCTGAAGGGAGTCATCTTTTAGCCACTGATCTATATCAAGAACGGGGTTGACATTTTCATTGTAAGTCTGCCTATAAGTATTTACAGAATACCAAGAACTCACATAGTCATGGGGTCTAATTTGCATCTATTAGATCTTTAATTGCATGCCTGCACAGTATTCTTGATAGTTGCCAAGTCCTACAAGAACAGATCTTGTTTTTAATTCTCAAAGGGAACCGAGACTTCCCTTCATGGATCTCATATTCTCCTGGTTTTGACTTGAAAGCCTTATTGGTTGAGCTTGCCTAGCCTTGCCAATTTCCTTAACCATCTTTGCAATTTTAGGGTATATATCATGCCTAGCTAAATCCTAACCATGTATACTATTCTAATCCCTACAATTAGATAATAATGCATTATAATAAATTATCTTTGTGAGGTAGTTAAAATGACAAATATATAAAATTCATAGCTCCAAACTATGTTAAAACAAGCCTACACCTGTCAACACCTAGAGTGGAGTTAAAGCTTTCCATAAAGTTTAAAGTGTTTGCATCATTTCAAACATTTGGATCAAATGTGTACTTGCTCCACTGGGCTTCATCACCCAAATCTGAAACCATTTCATCACCTCTTCCCCTCCTTATTAGCGGATTAGGCCCCGTTCTTTAGAGCTGCTCTGCTCTGCTCTGCTTTGCTCTGTTCAAATCAAATCTGCTCTACTCTGCTCTGTTGTGCTCGGCTCTGCTCTGCTTAATTTTCAAATAATAATTAATCATAACAACAATAATAATTAATATTCAATAATAATAATTAATATTGTATGATGATAATAATTATTATCAATAATAATATTTAATAATTCAAACTATTAAGAATTAATATTTAATAATATTATTAATTAATAATTTCTAATAATTATAACAATTTTTTTAAATAAAATAAATAATAATAATAATAATAATAATAATAATAATAATAATAAACAATTAATAACAATTTCTTTTATAAAAATTTGATATTAGAATCACATTGTGTAGAAACATTTTATGTGGGTATTGATTGTTAGTTGACTTAGTTCATTGAGTTGAATTATTTTTCAAATCTTTACATACATTTTAAGAATTAAAAAAAAAAAAAAAAAAAAAAAAAAAAAAAAAAAGAGGTTGTTTTCAAGTAGTACTTTGTATATTATTATTATTATTATTATTATTATTATTATTATTATTATTATTATTATTATTATTATTATTATTATTATTATTATTATTATTATTATTATTATTAGGGTTAAAAATATATGATTAAGACAAATTTATAAGTAAAATCATTAATACTCATTAAATAATTTTATTTTAAATTTTTTATTAGGGTTAAAAATATATGATTAAGGCAAATTTATAAGTAAAATCATTAATACTCATTAAATAATTTAATTTTAAATTTTTTGTGAAATTAATATAAGTAACTGTTGTCTTTTATCTTTCTACTATTAACATATGTTAAATATGGTACACACAGTATTAGTAGTTATAGTAGTAGTAGTAATAATACTAATAATACTAATAATAGTATTAACATCAATAATAATAACATTAAGGGAAATTCTCTTAATAATAATAATAATAATAATAATAATAATAATAATAATAATAATAATAATAATAATAATAATAATAATAGTAATAGTAATAATACTAATAATACTAATAATAGTAATAAGAACAACAACAACAACAACAACAACAACAACAACAACAACAACAACAACAACAACATTAATAATAATAACATTAAGGGAAATTCTCTTTGGTGAACTCCAACTTTTTCATTTTCTAAGTGGTAAACGTTCTTAAATTTTATTATCAATGGTAAACCTAAACTATTGATTACCATTGATAAGTGTTATTTCCCTAACTATAGTTAGTTTTTATATTTTAAATTATATTGAAATTATAATAAAAAAATAAAAAATAAAAAAAAACCCTCCCCCAACCCACTGCCCAGCCCCCTCCCGTAGGCCAGAAGCCGACGAACTTCCTCCCCTAGCGCCGGCGACCCCTACCTCCTCCCTCTCCTCCACCTATGACACCTCCACTCTCCCCTAAAACCCAAACCCATTTCCCCGACATGAACCATCAACTTCCTCAAAAACCACTCCCCTCCCCACCGCCGGTGTCCAAACTCTCAACCCCGCACTGGTGAACCCAAACCGCCCCTCCCCCTACCATCTCCACCCTTTGAAACACCACGTCGAACCCCAAAATTAAAAGCCCCAAAATCTATTTTTAGGGTTTTGATTTTGGGGTTTTAGGATTTCGGGGTGTTGATTTTTCGCTATGGTGGGCGGCGACAACATGGGGGAAGGGACTTGGGCTGCCGGCGAAGGGGTTTCGGGTCAGGCGTCGGTGGTGGTGAGGAGGCGAGGTGGGTGTTGTGGGGAGGCTGTTGGCCTAAGGTGGCTAATTAGTGGGGGGTTAGAGGTGGTGGTTTGGGAGATGTCGGGATTGGTCAGGGGTTTCAAGTCAGGCATCGCCGGCGCCGGGGGTTTGGTAGAGGTGTCGGCCGCCGGCAGGGGGAGAGGGAGGCTTAGCAGTGGGTGGGGGAAGGGGTGGTTGATTTTTTTAATTTTAGTATAATTTAAAAACCTAACAAGATTATTAATTATCTTATTAAGCATGATTACAAGTATCAATTCCCTTTAAACATGCATAAAAGACGTGATCAAGCAATAAAAATAAATAGCATCAAGCAACATAATAATCATGAATAATAATTATAATAACAATCATCATCATAATAATAATATCATCATAGATAAAAATAATCATCATCAAAATAATAATAATAATAATAATAATAATAATAACAGTAATAATAATAATATTCATAATCACCATAAATTATAACAATTATAATCATAATCATGTTCATGTTAATATTAAAGCATAAAAATAGCAAGATCCTAGGCATGATACTAACAAGATTAATAACAAACCCTAGCATGTCACTAAGAAATAAAAATCAAATCTTTAGCCCTAACACGATACTAACAATCATAAATATTAGGAAGAACATAAGAAGCATCATAACAATCATATTTAATATTAAAAATACCCTAGACATGATACTAGGAATACCATAATAACAATATAAACATGATGTCTACATCATAATATCAATAAATCAATTAAAGTACTTACTTTGATGCCTCGTACCTCTTTCTAATAACAAAATACACACGTTAGTAACTTCAAGGAAAATAATAATCAAAACAATTAAATTAAATAATTGAAATAGAGATTTGGGACCAAACCCTCAGAAATTAAAACCTTTCACGTCTAGGGCGAAGGCAACTTCGAATATGGCTAGGTGTTTCAAGATCTTGTGAATGCGGAATTTTGTATGAAAAGCAAAGTAAGAAAGAATTGAATGTTTTAAGAGAGATGAATGATTTAGAGAATGCTAAAAAATTAATGATTGTGGATGAAAACTTGCGAATGAGGAGAATTGGTGAATGAATGAATGTAGATGATGATAATTTGTGAATGAAAACGGAGTTTTAATACGATATTTATAGAGAAAATCAGACAAAAAAGATAATTTAACAAAACAGAGTCTGACGCTCAGAAAACAGAGCTGGCGTCAACCCTGGCTAGCTAGCGCCAGGCACCAAGGCCTGGGGTCAGACGCCAAGCTTGATTCCAACGCGTTTTCCAAAATCCGATAAGTTTACCGTACTGGAGGATAAAATAATATAATTTCCTCGAAAATGCTATTTGATTTTGATTAAAACTCTCAAAAGTCAACAAAAGTCAATTTATCAATGCTAATTGAATTAGGAATGAAAAGAACCTTCTAGAAGAATCTAGAAGACTAAAACCATTCCTAATTGCATTAGGAATGATAAATCATATTAAGCCCTCCTCTAGATCAT
This sequence comes from Chenopodium formosanum, assembly GCA_024500155.1. NCBI lineage: Eukaryota > Viridiplantae > Streptophyta > Magnoliopsida > Caryophyllales > Amaranthaceae > Chenopodium > Chenopodium formosanum. The sequence continues at coordinate 12,041,221 of CM044865.1, read as the reverse complement.
TGGGCCGTATATAAAGCTCAAACCGGGCCCAGTTTAGTAAATTGACCATATCTTCCTCAATATTCATCAGAATTGGGCTTATAATATATCGTTGGAAAGGTCTTTGCAAGGCCCATCCAACTACACTACTATTGGACCCATATCATGGACCAACCAAACTAGATTGGCTGTTTTCTTAAAATAAAGTTTTCAAAAACAGAGAGAAGAGAAAAGAAATAAAAAATATCCGCAACACTAGACTTTCCACACTTTCGCTTCATTCGATTATGATTCGACGTGAAAGGTACTCATCACCGGGTTTAGTTTTGGGGAGACACAAATGGGTGTCTACAGAAGCCCCCACTTTGACTGAGTTTGGAGAAACGCAAGTTTCGAAAACAAAAGTCAAAGTATCGATAGGGACGGAGAATGATTCAGAACAATCTGCGATCCTAAATCAATCTTGTAACGGCGATACCTGCAAACTAGCGTTAGTTAAACAGATAAAAGAGTTCAGAAACGCGTATCTTGCACCGTCGAGCACACGTCTCTGAAAGTAACCGATTTGTTTTGTTCCTTGTTGTTTTGATGACCTCCTGCAAGCTAGAGAATGCCATCCTGCTTGAAAACCGCTACGCTTGTAACTGCTTCCAATTTGGAAGATTGCTTTGCCTGAAACGATCCTCCTCCGCTATGATAATATTCCACATCCTAGGGAACAACATCGAATATTATTTCTCTTGAAATAATCCTCATCCGCATTGATAATATTCCACATCCTAGGGAATACTATCGAAGATAACTTCGCCCGAAATTACCTCCAGTTGTTCGTGACAACTTTCCGTAAGCTAGGGAATGCCGTCAAAGATATCTTCTCTTGAAGTCACCTTCATTTGATGCGATAATTTTCCAAAGGAAATTACCGAATATCTACGCCTGTCGATCTTTAAAAGTTCGCCTGAACTTTGCTTCCGCTATGCCTGTACGTCGGCGCTTTGCTGCTTGTGAACCAGTATATCGGTGCTTTTGCTGTGATGACAATCCTCTTTTCTTTGGGAATAGTTGCCAACACAACTCTTGTGTATGATAATCCGATTTAGGGAAAGTTGTCAATGCTTCGTAACAATCTTTCATAAGAACTTTGCTACGATCGACAATCCACATCTTGGAATATAACTCTTGAAAGCAATCCACCTTGGAAATTTGCCAACGCTATGCGACAATCCTTTTGGGAAAATATTGCCACTATTGACAATCCGCGTCTTGGAACATTTGCAAAAAAGTGTCGATCGACAATCCACTTCGGGAAAATTTGCCATTTGCTGAAGACAATCCACGTTGAGGAACTTTGCCGAAATTTAGGATGAATAGAAACCTACAACAATCCCTTGGGAAACTTTGCCATAGGGAACTGGGTGTATGACAATCCATTCTCGGAAAACTAGCCAGCGATCTATGAATGTATGACAATCCGAACTTGGAAAAACTTGCCAAACAAAGAAGGAGCACAACAATCCACGCTTGGAAACTTTGCCAGAGATGACAATCCAATCTTGGAAAAATTATCGTTGAAGAAGGTGCACGACAATCCATTTTTGGAAATATTGTCAGTTGGGGATGACAATCCAATTTTTGGAAAACTTTGTCGTTTAATAAGAATGCGCGACAATCCATATTTGGAAATATTGTCGTTTAAGTGCTTGCTTTTGAACCGATTGTAATGAGCCAGTGTATTAGGCGCTTAAGCTAAGTGAGACAATTTTTTGCCAAGTCAATCACTTACTACGATTGTAATTGAGCCGACTTTTAATCATGTCAAATTGCTTATAGGGGCTAACTAGCGTACCAAGGAACACAAAATTGTTGTTCTGGTGCTGCTGGAATATCTCTAGAGTAGGGTCTTCCCTATTCTGCTGCACTTGTATTTATTTTGACTATAGAACTTTTCCAATCTCTTTATTTATCTTAGGGTTGACCTAAGGCTTAATGTTGATTGACTCAACTCATTGACTTGACACGACTCAAGGTATAAACTTGACTCGCTATGATTGACTGACTCGAGGTTGACTCGACTCAAAGTAAAATGACACGTGTGTTAGACTCAAATCAAAGTGATATGATACGACATGACTCAATGTGTACATGACTCGTGTGTGCATTGTAATGTGATCGTGTGACTCGTAAATGAAAAAAAGCAAAAAATTTCCGTCATTTCTGTGGAGGGTACCGACTTTCTCTCGAAAAAGAAAGACGCGAAAAAAGAATCGAAGTGTGAAGATGCATGTTGAATGAGTTTAGTCAAATGTTATTTGATACTATCTCTCAAGGTGCAAGGATTAACCCATCCTAGGCTATCTCAATGGTTGACTCAATGATGAAAGCATTTAGGTAACTTAGGCACGGAGGCTAAGCACTTCGTACTTTGTGATGCAATGATGATTATGATTGATGAGTGATGTGACAAGGCATGCTTCAGCGTTGTGTTAAGATTTCATGACAAAGGGTTCCTAAGGGAAGTATATTTGGTCATGTATCTGTGCAGTGTGTGATAGTGACACTAAATCTAGGCCGCAAAGGCTAAGTGTGTGGAGAAAATATTAAAAAGAGTCAAATGATGGTGACTCTTAGGCTAGGTAAGCTAATTATGTAGGGATCAAGCCCCCAAGTCTAGCTCTAAGTGAATAGGGGTGAGCATTGGAGATCCCTTGTTATGATCATGGTGTAAGTGTGTGAATGTGAATATGAATGCATTTTTATTACGGCCGCACCTCGATGTGAGGTTGCCTACGTATCCGTTAGGAATCAGGCCGAACGTAGCTCTAGCCAAACCTCGCACAAGTGTGTATACCTCAAAAAGGTCTTTTTAAGGGTTGTAACGTGGTTAGGCTAAAGGTGAAGAAGAAGGGGATAAAAGCTCAAGACCCTAGATAAGCCCCTAAGGTGTGCAACCTCGCTTTTGAATCTTTATATTTTTATGATTGAGTTTCTACTCTTTTTTTTTTAGCTCACTTTATCTTTTGCTCTAGCATCTATTTTATTTTTATAAGCGTGGGCAATCCCGATCATGCGGTCTATCACTCACTTGGCATTCATGTTTCTCAGGCACGGTACCGAGCACTCGATAAGAGACACAATCTGAGACGTGTTCATATCAAAGATATTTTCATATCAAAGACATCGGAACACTTACCCTTTTTTACACTTTTATTATTTTTTGCTTTTGCTTATTTTTGCAATTTTAATTTTTTAAATCACTCAAGCCTTTTTTGGAATTGCATAAGTTGCACACCATCCCATCCCAAAGTTAGGTAGATGTAGGTTGAAAAAAGAAAGGTCTATCGTTAGACGAGGCTCAAAGTGGTTTATGAAGAAAGGATTGTAAATTTGGAAGATGAAAGGAGATATGATGTGGCTACAAGGGTTGCCTTAAATCATTGGTATAACTTGTGCTTAATTCGACATTTTTTTTTGTTGCAAAATAATGAAATGATCATATATAAGGAAATAAATGCTCATTTTTATTAAAAAAAAAAAGGGAAAAGAAAGAATCTACAAAATTAATCTAAGGGAAAAGAAGGGTGCCTATGCTAGACTTATTGGAGAAAGGAAAAAATGAAAAAGAAATAGAAAAAGAGGTCATGAAATCCTGTCGTTGAAGCTTGCCTCTTGTCTTGTGTCGTTCGCCTCATCATCACCCAGTCTTCTCACTAGTTAGGGGCAATGGGATCTTATTTGCCTCTATGAGATCTTGAATGAGGTTTTGAAACCTGTAGCATTCATCAGTAGTATGATCGCGTCCTCGATGGTACTTGCAATAGGAGTTTGGATTCCATCTCGAAGATCGATTTTCTGGTGTTGGATCCTTGGTAGGGCCAATAGGTTTGATTATTCCTCGATCGTAGAGACGATCGAAAGCAGCATCGTAGGTCATTCCAATGGGTGTAAACTCTTGCCTGGGTTTCCTTTTAGATCCTTGATTGTCCATGGCTAAGACATCATTATGGTCAAAGGTACTAACATTATTACTAGATTGGGCGTTTTTGGAAGAAGAAGGATTGTCTCTCTTCTTTCCTTTCCAGCCACCGTGGTTACTATTGTTAGTAGCTTTTTACTTTGCGAGGTCATCTTCGATTTCAATTCCGATGTCATAAACGGCCTTGAAAGTATTCAAGTTGTGTTGATATTTTAAGTGCTTTGAATACTTTTCTTGGAGATTCTTGATAAACATCCTCACAGACTCCTTTTCGGTGGGGACCTCAATCATCTTGGCGGAAGTTTCCCTCCATTTATTAAAGAAAGAAGTAAAGCCTTCATTCTCTTTTTGTCTTAGGATCTCAAGTTGTCTATGGTCGGTTTCAACTTGGATATTGCACTTGTACCTATCAACAAAAGCGTTTACTATCGATTCCCAGGTAGAGGTTTTCTCCTTGTCAAGGGAGAAGTACCATTGTTGGAAAACGGTTTCAAGAGATAGTGGGAACAGAGAGGGGAAGACCTTCTTATCGATACCCTTGATACTCATTATTGTTTCAAATGCTCTTAAATGGAAGTAAGGGTTGTCAATTGCTCTGAATTTTGGGATGTCGTTGGCGTTGAACTTCTGCGGAAGAAGATCTTTGTCCACCGAGACCCCTTGTGATGTAAGCTCTTGAAACTTGTAGTCTCTAGACAACTTGCTTTGGCTCTCTTGCATGAGGTCTATCTGTTGTTGCTTCACGGGGTCATCGATCTTGAGTGCGAGAAGTTTCAGTGTCTCAGTCATAGTAGCCAGTTGGTTCTTAAGATCATTGACTTCTTCTTGAGTTGCCATTATCTTCTTAGCCTTCCTCTTTTGATGAATTGGTTTATCAAAAAGTGAAACTTGAATAAAGAGGTTGTCCTTGATTAATCGCCCTTCTCTCCTTGACCAAGTACTGTGGAAAAGGAATTTGGGGATACTTATTGTTAATTATTTGACTCAAACTTTATTCAACATGCAATGGATGGAGGAAGTGAAGAAAAATGGAATAGAATGTGAAAAAGATTTAGATGGAGGGATATGAAGAATTAGGAGTAGAATGTACCCCCAACTCAAATGACGGAAGGACCGACTCATGCATGAACCTAAGACATGGTCATGGTGACATATACTCAAAGTGTGTGCTAAGACTAGTGAGTGTAGGTGACATGTTAAGACTCGTGTTATGACCATGTGGCTAGACTATGTGACTGAGACTCGATTAATGACTCGACAAGGTGTTATTGACAGCGAAAATTAACCGAATTAAACAGAAGACTGATTAATTAGACCCTAGGTGATGACTCGACCAATAATCCGAACTGTCGGCCAAACGACAGGACTGGCGTCACACCATGGAGCTTGGCGCCATACGACAGAGCTGTCGTCAGGCGCTACACTTCATAGTGTGGTGCTACAGCTCAGACCTTGGCGCCAATATTGGAGCTTCGGTCTGGGACTGTTTTCGGTATTATTAGTCAACTGGGGTATGCCTAAAGTCGTACTAGGTCAATTCCGATTAAAATATTAGACTTTATTGACTCAAATTAATTAATTAATTAATTAATTAGGCAAAGTTCTTTAAGTCATTAATTGATTTAGTCTCAACACAAGTCAACAAACGGTTAAGAAAAATCACATAGAGTATGCACAACAAATAATGCACAATTAGTCAAGTAGGCACAATATGATGCAATGAGTTCGCACCCTAATCATGGCTCTAGTTCTCTAAAGTTCGGGATATGGTTTAGTCAAAGAGGGTCCATGGTTAATTGTCCGGATGCACCGCCCAAAAGCCTAAAAGTGAAGGGTTTGCGCGAGTGGATGGGACACCGCGAGTTTTAGAACAAACTCGCTTCCATGGTTTGGTGAATTCAACATCTCAGATGTACCCTTTTTTGCACGGTGCGTTCAATCGGGTAGATGGAGCATGAATTCCCAGAGGGTTATGTCCATATGTAGAACACATATGGGTTTCAGAAAAGTGAGAAAAAAATTCAATCAGGAAGTAGGATCGAGCAAACAATACGAAAAACCAGTCGAAATTAGAACGCATATTTCTGGCTCGGTATTGGGGGAAATTGGCGCTAGCAATCAGAGACTGGCGCCAGTTTTTAACTGTAGCGCCTGGCGCCAATGCTGGCGTCTGGCGCTACGGCTAAAAGTCTAGCGCCAAGCTCTGGCCCCTGACGCTACTTCCCACATGCCTCAGCAGCTTTCTGTGCTCGATAAAATTTTCCAGTTTCGCGCGGTGTTATTTCAGTCCTAGTTGTGAAAGACGTTTCTCAAATTTCCTACGTGTAAAATCCTATATTTTTAACTCATTACGGATGGTCTTTCCAATGAGATCTTTTTTATGCATATGACAATAATGTTAATCAAAATTACGCACATGAAATACTTAGAACTTTTCGAGTCTCATCCACACATTCTAAATCATTGTCGAAACAAATTCAGAAATTAAAATAAAAATCCTCCTTAGTGGAGTTGCCAAAATCTGTAGGGAATATTTTCAAGCCTTTAAAATCCCACTAGCTTGAACCCCACTGTGATTATACACTAAAGTACGGTGGCGTCCAAAAGGGAAGAAGATAGAGCAAAAGAGTCGCCAACAAGTTTTTAAGGAACTTGTAAACCGTTCACGAGGTGAAGGTTACACCCCTTAACAATCCAAGAGATTGTCAACTCCATAAGGTCATGAACCAAATAAGGGTTCGGGGATGAAGGTACAAATCCAACCTAAAAGAGATTGAACCTGCCCTAATAATAGGCCTCTACTTTGTTCTGATCGTATTCATGTGCGCTTTCTGATTAACATGCAATCAATAGGATTAACCCTAAACCTGTTTATCTATGTTGGTTGAATATTAATGCACAAATAAACCTATTATTGGCGATCACTTAAATTATAATCAAATTAAACCTAACAAGATTATTAATTATCTTATTAAGCATGATTACAAGTATCAATTCCCTTTAAACATGCATAAAAGACGTGATCAAGCAATAAAAATAAATAGCATCAAGCAACATAATAATCATGAATAATAATTATAATAACAATCATCATCATAATAATAATATCATCATAGATAAAATAATCTTCATCAAAATAATAATAATAATAATAATAATAATAATAATAATAATAATAATAATAATAATAATAATAATAACAGTAATAATAATAATATTCATAATCACCATAAATTATAACAATTATAATCATAATCATGTTCATGTTAATATTAAAGCATAAAAATAGCAAGATCCTAGGCATGATACTAACAAGATTAATAACAAACCCTAGCATGTCACTAAGAAATAAAAATCAAATCTTTAGCCCTAACACGATACTAACAATCATAAATATTAGGAAGAACATAAGAAGCATCATAACAATCATATTTAATATTAAAAATACCCTAGACATGATACTAGGAATACCATAATAACAATATAAACATGATGTCTACATCATAATATCAATAAATCAATTAAAGTACTTACTTTGATGCCTCGTACCTCTTTCTAATAACAAAATACACACGTTAGTAACTTCAAGGAAAATAATAATCAAAACAATTAAATTAAATAATTGAAATAGAGATTTGGGACCAAACCCTCAGAAATTAAAACCTTTCACGTCTAGGGCGAAGGCAACTTCGAATATGGCTAGGTGTTTCAAGATCTTGTGAATGCGGAATTTTGTATGAAAAGCAAAGTAAGAAAGAATTGAATGTTTTAAGAGAGATGAATGATTTAGAGAATGCTAAAAAATTAATGATTGTGGATGAAAACTTGCGAATGAGGAGAATTGGTGAATGAATGAATGTAGATGATGATAATTTGTGAATGAAAACGGAGTTTTAATACGATATTTATAGAGAAAATCAGACAAAAAAGATAATTTAACAAAACAGAGTCTGACGCTCAGAAAACAGAGCTGGCGTCAACCCTGGCTAGCTGGCGCTAGGCACCAGCACTAGCGCCAGGCCTGGTTCCAGGCGCCAAGGGCTGGGGTCAGACGCCAAGCTTGATTCCAACGCGTTTTCCAAAATCCGATAAGTTTACCGTACTGGAGGATAAAATAATATAATTTCCTTGAAAATGCTATTTGATTTTGATTAAAACTCTGAAAAGTCAACAAAAGTCAATTTATCAATGCTAATTGAATTAGGAATGAAAAGAACCTTCTAGAAGAATCTAGAAGACTAAAACCATTCCTAATTGCATTAGGAATGATAAATCATATTAGGCCCTCCTCTAGATCATTGGGCCGTATATAAAGCTCAAACCGGGCCCAGTTTAGTAAATTGGTCATAACTTCCTCAATATTTATCGGAATTGGGCTTATAATATATCGTTGGAAAGGTCTTTGCAAGGCCCATCCAACTACACTACTATTGGACCCATATCATGTACCAACCAAACTGGATTGGCTGTTTTCTTAAAATAAAGTTTTCAAAAACAGAGAGAAGAGAAAAGAAATAAAAATTATCCGCAACACTAGACTTTCCACACTTTCGCTTCATTCGATTATGATTCGACGTGAAAGGTACTCATCACTGGGTTTGGTTTTGGGGAGACACAAATGGGTGTCTACATTGTTAAAAAAAAAAAAGAACAACCTAACTATAGTTAAGTTTTTTATAAAATATAATAACTAATGTCATAAGTAATAAGTATAAAACTTTGTTCACCACTTAGAAAATTAAAAACTTGAAGTTTACCAAAGAGAATTTTTCTAACATTAATAATAGTATTAATAATAATATTGAAATCTACTCTGGGCTCGGCTCTGCTCTGCTATGTTATGCTATTATGAAATCTGCTCTACTCTACTAACCCCTGCTATGCCCAGAAGCTCAAAAGAATAGGGCCTAAGGATTTTACGGGTTCTGGGTCACCGTCACTCATCAATCACATACCCATTGATTTAGGAGGTGGAATTTTTGGAGGTTGTGATAGAGGAGGAGGATGCATTTTCTGACTAAAAGAAACTTGTTATCACACGTTTTTTCCTTCTTCATTATAAAACTTAAGTCACAATTTCAATTAGATTAAACAGTTCAATATTATTGTCCAAAATACTCAAGTAAATTATAAAAACATAATTTTTTTTTAAACCCGAACATAAAATTTTATTTTGACATAAACCAAAGTTGAAATTTATTAATAAAAAAAATTAAATAATTACAAACACTATTTCTAACGAAAAAAAAATTGCCCGAAATAATCCCACCTTTGGGGCATTAGCCTAAAATAATCCCACTTTTGGATTATTTTTAAATAATCCTACCTTTATACCTAATCTGTTCAAAATGGTCCGAGTGACCATTAATATGTTGAAGAGGTAATTTTTTATTTATTAAGTTTATTTACACGTATCACAACGTTATTTGTCTTAAATTTAAAAAAATAAAATAAAAAAATCAAATAAAAAAATAGAAAAAAAAAAACACCACCACCTTAGCCACACCACGTTAGCCACCACCATCCCCACCACCACCCAAATCCAGACCCTAAAACCACCACCCCACCCAAACCCGAAACCAACAGCACCAAACCAGACCCTAGGAACCAGCAGCACCAAACCAGAGCCCAGCCAACCCAGGATCCACCGCCACCAAACCAAACCCCAGGAACATCAACTATTTCTTTCTCCTCCAAATGCTGGAAAAGAGACGGGGGACGAGGAGGGGCTGGGATCGGGACGGGAAAGGGGTTTTCGAGGATAAACATCACCAGGAACTTCAAATATTTATCTCTCCTTCAAATGCTTGTGTGGTTGATCGATGGAAAATACAGTTTAAGAAGAGTTCCATATGTGTTAAAATTGGTGAACTAGCCTCATTTTTTTATAAACCATAAATCTACTGGTCAAATTTTCAAAAGAAATTAGTTTGTTAGACTTAGACTAATCATTTTGTTTATTTAATTAAACTACTTTATTAATAATGAACTTTATTTTCCAAAACTTATATTAGTATTTTTCTTTCGAACTAGAGATCCATGATAAATAAAAAATACGGTTTTTTCACCAAATGCTCTTGAACTTTTCAAAAATTCACCACATACCCTCAAGTTTTTCAAAATTCACCAAATGCCTCTGACGTTTGTTAATATTCACACTGTGACCTCTGGCGTTAAAGTTTCGTTAGCAATAAAATTTAATTCACCAAATGCCCTATCTTTGTTAAATAATTACACAAAATACCCTTATTTTTGGAAGTACAATGTCTAGTTTGAAATTTAAGGAAACTAGCCGTTAGTTTTGATTTTCACCCTTTTTTGCATAAATACTCGATACATATCATCTCTCTTATTTGCTTAACCACAAATTTTAACACCATGAGTTATCAATCTAAATAATCCTCCTCAATTTATGAGTACTTTTGTGTAAGAGTTGCAAACATCCTCTATTCATAAAAAGAAGTGTCGGAGACCTCGCAAACAGAGAAAAAGAGGGCCAAATGAAATAGAGGTGATTACTTACGGTCTTAGACGGAAAACGGATCGGGCTATAGTTCATATTTTGTCCAACAGACTTAATATAGAAAACTCAAGCCCCTTTTTATACGGCTTGACAATTAGTCTATACCCACCCTAGTAAACAGTCTAGGCTTGTCCGCGGACTAGCTACCAGACTCAGAAGTTCTTACTGCAAATTTTCTCCTACTACAACAAGATTTGTTTGCAACTCTTATACAAAATTTCTTGTTTCGGGGGTTTTTGTCCCTTGGGAGAGTTACAACACTGAAACTGGATTCAACTGAGGACGCCTGTACCGGCAAAGCAAACGGACCGTCGGATGGTCAGGGGTCCGCCTCCGAAGATTAAGTTAGCAAACGTTCGGTAATAAAACGTGCGGAAATAAAGTTATCTGCTCGGATTCCAAGCTCAGGTAAAGTGTGATAAGTGACGTATTGTCTTGTATTACGTGTAAAATTCTCTCTGTCCCGTCATAAATGCCAGAATGTCCCTATTTATAGGGTCCTTTTAGTGTGCCCCTCCTAAGATCTGGTGACCTAGGAATTAGGTCACGCCGTTTTGCGGCGCCTCGGGATTTGGGCCTTTAAAGGTCGCCATCCCAGGGCCAATGCCTGAGTGACACGTGTCACTGAGCCCAAAAGGATTCTGAGGCACCTTTTGAGTGACACGTGTCGCCACTTGAATGGTCCCTGCTGGATCTTTAGTCCGCGTAGGACAGAGAAGAGTCCACCCTCCACGTGTCATCATTCCATAGGTCCAAATGGCACCTATATGGAGGACACGTGGCGCTTTCTGATTGGGCCACCTGGCCGAGTATAAAATACCCAAATCATTTGCCCTTCACAGGGGTCACGTGACTCCTGTGACAGGTGTCAGTATCTGAGTGGTCAGATTCAAAAATTACTGGAGGGAAAAAATTAGGGTTTTACCCCCCTATAAATAGTGAGGTTTGACCCCCCCTTGGATTCACATCTTTGCGAATCTTTGGAGAATCTTGGACTTTTTGACTTAAAGAATCTCAAAATTCCCTAAGCGTTTATCAAGCATCCGACACTCGGCCAACAGTCCGACCGTTCTTTAGTCAACCAGGAGTCTTTCTCCCTTCTTCTAAAGGTAACGCCTAAATTTTCTTTTTACTCTTCATTCTTTCTTTGTTTTCGAAAAAATGGCTCCCCAATTGCATGCGGCACGGCGTAGGATAGTGATCAGCCGGTCACCGGGGACGGCTGAATCTAGAACTAGCAGTGCCAAATGCTTGGCCAAAGACCTTGCTTTGCGAACTTCTCCGAATCCGACTGTTTCCGTGTCTGTGCAGGACACTATGGCCAGAACCAAAAGAGCAGCAAGGAGGTGTAGCATTTATGCCACTCTTTTATCCTTTTTATCTAAGGATTTTCTCCTCATTTGCGCTTGTTTGGCCCTTTTTCTAAGCATTTTTACTTAGTTTTGCTTCCTCTTTCCTTTTCTCCCTTATCTTCCCTTTTCTTAGTCTTCTCGCTTTGTTTTTATTTTAATCTCCATGCTTTGGTTTTGTAGGAATTATGCGCCGAAAGAAAGAGGATATCAAGAAGCCAAGTTATCTGTTGTGCGCGGGGTGCTGTGCGGCTTATGCGCGGGCGCACATGTGAGGCTGTGCGGCCGCGCAGCCCTTTCAAAATCCGCACAGCCAGACTGAAGAAACAGAGCAAAACCAGAGAGTTTGCGCGACCCTATGCGCGACCGCTGTGCGGGCGCACACACCTTTGCGCGGGCGCGCATGACTCATGTGCGGGCGCGCTCATTTTCCCCGTACCCACAAAGTTGCGGCCGCACACTACGATGAGAAGGCGCACACACATTGTGTGCGGGTGCACAGGACTCATGTGCGAGCGCGCATGACTGGGTTTACGATTTATTTACGCCTTGTTGTCCAAGTCTCTTTCTTTTGTGTGGAGCCACATATATATAGACGGGACTCCTTGTAAAAAAGGGGGGAACTATTATGCTATTTTCTTAGTTAGTTTAAGAGAGCTTCTCTCTCTTAGGGTTAGATTAGATAGTTTTTAGAGAGATAAAGTAGATTATTGCTCAATTTTCTTCCAAGTAATCAATTTTGGTCAAGTTTAATTTTCAATCAAGCAATTCCTTCAAGTTTTCATCTTTCATTAATCCTCTCTCTAGTAATCTCTAATCCTTTCCTATAGCTTTATTTATTTGCTTTATTGTTGCTTATTTTTGTTATCCTTTTAGTTTATCTATTTATTATTGTTTCCATTGTTCTTAATCATGTTTTGTTTTGTGTTTCTTGAATATATTTTTGGTTTTGCTATTATGCTTAATCTCCCTTCTCTAGGCTAATTTCTTAGCTAGGGGAAGGGGGTGGAAAATATGTGTTGAATGTTGGATTAATGATGATGGTTGGATTGAATACATGCCTTAAATTGATGAAAGATATGATTTTTGATGGCTTGAGATTATTGTTACACTTTATTTGATTTCCCTCTAGTTTAAATCCATGAAAGTGATTTGAACTAGATTAAGATCACCTCTATTTTAATGATTGCATGAGAATGAGTTGTTAAAATTGAGTTTTATGAATTGTGTTTCTTTATTCTCTTGATTTGCTTGTGTCTAATAGGATGCATGAGAATGATCCTAATCAGCATGGACTTCTTTCATTGATTTGCCTAGACTATTGCATGAGAATGAATTGTTTAGGTAGGATCTTGTGTTCTTTGGCATGTTCTTCTTGATAACTATCATTATTTCCCTCTTTCTAGTCATGTTTGACACCCCCGTATCCCTAGCGTTGTTCTTTCTTGATTTTACTCATCTTTATCTCTGCTTATTCGTAGTTTTAGTGCTTTTTATCCAATATATCAACAAAAACATTTCCCCTCTTGACTCTTGCATTAGTGATATTGATGATTGGATGAGTGAGCTTCCTTAGTGGTTCGACCCTTTACTTACCCCTATACTCGTATTAGGGTAGTTTAGGTATTATAAATTGTTAATTTGATTAGGGTTAGTAGAACCAACGACCTACTAAATCCCGATCAAATTTTGATGAAAATTCCAAGCTTTCTCTCTCTAAACTACTCCTAGCCCTAAGAGAGAGAAAATAAAAGAGCTAAACTACTCTAAAACTAATCTAGGGTAAATTAATGTTAAGTGAAGGGTTTTGAGAAAATAACCCCAAAAGGGGTATTTATATACAAGGCTAAATAGAATAACATAAATAAAAGAAAACAAATAAATAAAATAAAATAAAACAAAAGAAAGAAAAAGGAAATAAAAAAGGAAAATAAAAATAAAATAAAAGAAATTAAAACCCATAATTCCCCAAATTCCCCCCAGACCCGATTTCTTCCTGCTCGAAATTTTGGCTGCTTCAATATTGGGATGCAATCCCCTGCTTCACGCCACACCACACCCCATCATCAATCATCACGCAACCATCATCACCACCATCGCAAGCATCCATTATCATCTAGCATCAAATCGTGGCCCTTCGATTTTCATAAAAATCACGTGAAAAGCTCGTGATTAACCCATAATTGTGCGCCCGCACAGACGTCGCACAGAGGTCGCACAAAGCTTCTGCCTCGACTCTGATTTTGGACTCAATTTCGTGCGCTTTTTGACAGGGCTGCGCGGCCGCGAATTGGGGCTTGAGATGGTATGAGTTGCGCGGCTATAAGGTAAGTAATTTGGTGGTGATTTGGGTGGTTGTTGTTGGTTTAATTGGTTGTTGTGGGGGCGGGTTAGAAGTGGTAATTGCTGGCGGTTTGGTGGTGTTGGTTGGGAGGTGACGGTGGTGCAGGGGTGGTTTAATTGGTGCGAATTGGTGAAGTGGTGAATTGGTTGATGATTGTTGTTGTTGCGAGTGAAAACAGGGGAAGGGCGTGGTTCTGGTGGTTGCGGTTTTGAGAGGGCTGAGAGGTGGTGTTGCGAAGGCTGGTGGTTGAAATTGGTGGCGGTGGCTGGTGCTGCGAATTGTTGCGGTTTGGTGATGATTGATGGTGGTTTTGGCGGTGGCTGGTGTATTGGTGGTGTTGGGGTTTGCTTGGGTGAATTGGTTGCGGTGGCTGGAAATTGGGGTTGTTGGTGAGTGTGTGACGTGGGTTAAAATGGTGGCAGAGGTGGTGGTTGCTGCTGGTGATGTTGGGTGGGCAGCGTTGCTGTGAGGGCTGGTGGTGTTGAGGAGCTGGGAGCAGGGGAGAAGGAGAGTTGGAGCAGGGGAGATGGTGACGGAAGGTGTGGTGAAGGATAGGGAAATGGGGTGGTGTAGGTTAAGAGGTGGGCAGTTGAGCAGCTTTGCAATTTGGCAAGGGAGTGAGGTTAGGGGCAGCAGCTTGTAAGAATGTTGTTTGGCTCAATTTGAGATTCCGAACTTGATCCAAACTTGAAACTTGACTATCGACCCGAACACACCTACAACCAAAAACAAACACGAGGGAGAATAGGGACAAAGACTAAAATAATAAAATAAAACGAAGTAAAATAAAATAAAATACGAAACTAAAATAAACAAGAAAACGAGATAAAAAGAGAAAATATTAAAAATAAAGACTAACAACTTAAACTACAAACATTAAAAGTAAGAAAAATAAAATAAAACACGAAAATAAACTAAAAACTATTGAAAATTACAAAAATACTCAAAATAAAGATAAAAGACGAGAATAAGTAAATAAAAGAAATAAAGGATAAAAAGGGTGAAATTATTGGAAAATAAGCCGGAATACGACTCAATAAACACCCTAAAAAGTGGCATAAAAGTCACTTATCAAACTCCCCTAAGCTTACCTTTTGCTCGTCCTCGAGCAAATTAACATGAAACACGAGAGAAGGAGAATGATTTATTCAAGCAAAGCTAGAACACTAAAGGAGACAAGAATGTACACTAACTCACTTTCGTAGGAATCACGGTCACTTTTAGCAACTAATGACAAGCCCTTTAAACCCCTAGATCGCCCTAGAGGACATTAACTAATGATTTGTTGTCCTTGCCTTTTTTTTAACTTTAGACGGCTTTTTCTTAACATTTGCTTTATTTCACACAATATATACAATTTAATTTTCTTGCTTGGTACAAACAGCATAATACTTTCTCATTTTATTACAACACAAAACAAACTCTTAAACCGAAATGCTTCACAAACTAAGGGTTAGGGAAACGAAAGGTCATAAGGCTTGTAATGTGGCTCATAATCAAGAAAGGGAATAGGCTCAAAGGGTTGGCAAGAGGAGCAAATGCGAAATAAAAACAAAATAAGTAACAAAACAAAAAGAAGATAAAGAAAAATGAGAAAAGTGGTGCCCTTTTCCTCCCCTAGAGTTGCTTGGTCACGATCTTGGGAGCTAGAGAACAACACAAGGATTAAGTTATGCATAGTTAAGGATCCTAAATGCCGCTCACAAGAATGATGAAGGCTAGAACAAATGACGCTCACACGGGATAAGAAATAAGCAAATACCAACCAAGGGAATCCTATTCACCATAGAGAGCAACACCATCTTACCACTTTCAATTCCCGTGAACTAGGGGTTCAAACGTCCTCAAAAGTTCTAAACCGGGCTACCTTAGCTTACAATGTGTCTAATTCAACCCTAAGCACTCTCAAACCGTGTAAACCCTCATCAACTAGGAAGATAAGCATTCAAAGACACATTATCATGAAAGGCACACAAATCCAAATGAATGAGAAATTCTAAATCAAAATCATTGCAACTTGTCATAGTCATGTTTGTCACACAAAAGGGAAAAAAAACAACACAAAAACAAGAGGAAGAAATAAAAAGGTTCACAAATGAGGCATGTAATTCAAGTAAATCCCAATCGTCATACAAATGACCGTTGATAACAACATCAACGATCCCAGGTTCCTTAGAACCAATGCAAACACCCTCGAACCATTCAACTTCTTCCTAAACTAACCTTAAACTAAGCACTCAAAGAAAAATTAAAAGAGTGAAAACAAGAAAGGTCTCACCGAGAGGTTGGCTTAAAAGAATAATGGAGCATAAAATCGAGTTCACCAAATGTCACTCCGCTCCAAGCTTCCAAAATGCAACCTACAAGGCAAGACAAGACATAAAAGAAAACATTAAAAGAAAACAAAGAAAGAAAACAAAAAAGAAAAAGAAAGGAGGGGGAGAAAAAGGGGTAGAAATCCTCCGGGTTGCCTCCCGGGAAGTGCTTGTTTATGGTCTCTAGCTTGACCCTTCACCTCCTTCAAGGTGGAATAAAGAACATCACCCTCATCAACTTGAGGATTGAATCATAGATGCCCCCAAGCTTGAGAACTAGCATTCCTTGAGGTCTCAAATCACCACAAGGGAAAGGAGGGAATAAATCAAGAGCCAATGGTGGCTCATCTTTTCTTTTTCTCTTCTTCTTGTCGTTTCTTCTAAAAGGGCGATGAAGCTTGGAATCCTCGATATTAGGAAGGGAAACCTCACCTTCCTCAAGAGAGCCTTCAAACCAAGCAGGAACTTTAAGAAAGTCATCATACCTCATTGTCACCTTACCATCACATGGAGGTAAGCTCTCATTATCCATCACACCATCGACCACATCAACTCTACATACGCTCACCGCCATAGGGCTCTTCAAAACAACATTCTCAACTAGCCTACAAGGGAAGGGAACCGGGCCTTCAAACTTGTTTGGTTCACTAAAATCTAATGGCTCCTCATTTTGTTCTTGAACCTTCTTCTCAACCACATCCTCCACAACCTTGTCTTCCTTACTTTCATCCTCCTTGAAAGTTTCGAGATGATAAGCATATGAAGGGTTAGTAGATGATTGTAAGGGGAGTTTTGCGGTTAAATGGAGAGAAGAAATGTTGGCTAGTTGGGAGTCAACAACTTCATTGTGAGATTTGATCTCTTGGAATTGTTGAGTGAGAATTTGACGTTGTTGAAGAATTTGGGTTTGTGTGTGGTCGGGTGGGGATTGTTCTTCATACGCTTGAGGATTTTGGTCATGATGTTGACCTTGAAAGTTCCCCATTTGGATGGAAGGGTAAGAAAAATTTTCGGTTAGAGGATTGAAAAGAGGTTCATCTTGGAGGTAGGAGTTTTCTTGTTTTGGAGGTTGTTGAAGTTGTTGAGAATGAGCTTGGGTTACAAACTCTCCTTCCCTCAAAGTCAAAGCCTCACCTTGCTTGGGATTGAACTCTCTACAATACGATGCATCATGATCCGTCCCACCACAACAAGCACATGAGAAATCAATGATTTGTGACAGTTTTGAACCCAAACCAACACTTGAGTTCAACTTGAAAAGACCTTCATTCAAGAGTTCAACTATGTGCTTAAGTTGACCGACTTTCTCCAACTCATAAAGATCACCTTGCTTTCCTTGGGACCTTCTTTGACCTCCCCAAGAATAGCTAGTAGCCACCTCTTCAATTATAGCTTCAACTTGGCTTTGAGGGATCTTAATCAATTGGCCACCGGCACCCGCATCTAGATTGGTTCTTGAAATTGGCTCTAAGCCATTATAAAAGAATCTCATGAGCAAATTATGGTTGAATCCATGGTTAGGACATGCTCTAATCATATCCTTAAACCTTTCCCATGCTTCCCCAAGAGTTTCATCCGGTTCTTGCTCAAAAGAAGCTATCTTCCTCCTCATTTTTGCGGTTTGCTCATCGGAAATGAACCTCTTGAGAAAGGCCTTCGCAACATCTTTCCATGTGGTGAGAGAGTTGGGCTTCAAAAGCTTGAGCCATTTCTTTGCTCTTCCGGTGAGAGATTGCCGAAAGAGATGCATACGAATGTAATCTTGGCTCACTTCATTTGTTTGCATCATTGCACACAACTCAAGGAATCGGTCCAAATGCTCAATGAGGTCTTCACTTGCACTTCCGGAAAATTGCTCAACTTGTACCATCCTAGCATATTGTGGATGGATTGTGAAATTAGACTCGGTGGTTGGGAGAAGTATACTACTCGTGAGCTCATAAACTTCCGGATTTCCAAACTCCCTAAAAAGAAGGTCATCCTCTTGTCTTGCCATATCTCTCTTTGAATACAACAAAGCTAAGCACACGATTAGCAATGACAAGTAGGATTAAAAAAAAGGCAAAATAATAAAAAGAAAGCAAATAAAATGACTCTAACAATAGCAAAAATAAATGCTAAACAAGCCGCTTCCCCGGCAACGGCGCCAAAATTTGATCGGGGAGTTTAAGTAGTGTCGTTAGTCTACTAACCCTAATCAAATTAACAATTTATAAAACCTAAACTACCCTAATACGAGTATAGGGGTAAGTAAAGGGTCGAACCCAAAAGGAAGCATGCGAGCTAAACACTAAATTCGCTAAGCAAAAGTCAAGGAAAGGATAATTTTGTTGAAATTTTTTTTTTTTTGGATAAAAAGCACTAAAATACGAATAAGCAAAGATAAAGACGAATAAAATCAAGAAAGAACAACGCTAGGGATACGGGGGTGTCAAACATGATTAGAAAAAAAGGGAATAATCATAGTTATCATGAAGAACATGCCAAAGAACACAAGATCCTACCTAAACAATTCATTCTCATGCAATAGTCTAGGAAAATCAATGAAAGAGGTCTATGCTAATTAGGATCATTCTCATGCATCCCATTAGGCACAAGCTAACCAAAGAATAAAGGGGCACAATACATGGAACTCCATTTTTAACAACTCATTCTCATGCAATCATTAAAATAGAGGTGATCTAAATCTAGTTCAAATCATTTTCATGAATTTAAACTAGAAGGCAATCAAATAAAGTGCTACAATAATCTCAAGTCAATAAAAATCATATCTTTCATCAATTTAAGGCATGTAATCAATCCACTATCATCATTCATCCAACATTCAACACATATTTTCCACCCCCTTCCCCTAGCTAAAAGATTAGCCTAGAGAAAGGAGATTAAACATAATAGCAAAACCAAAAATATATTCAAGAAACACAAAACAAAACATGATTAAAAACAATGAAAACAATAATAACTAGATGAACTAAAAAGACTAACAAAAATAAGCAACAATAAAGCAAATAAATAAAGCTAAAGGAAAGGATTGGAGATTACTAGAGAGAGGATTAATGAAAGATGAAAACTTGAAGGAATTGCTTGATTGGAAATTAAACTTGACCAAAATTGATTACATGGAAGAAAATTGAGCAATAATCTACTTTATCTCTCTAAAAACTATCTAATCTAACCCTAAGAGAGAGAAGCTCTCCTAAACTAACTAAGAAAAATAAAATAAAAGAGCCTCCTTTTAATTCCCCCCAAAAATGGGTATTTTTACTTAGCTAAATAAAAGAAAAAGAAAAGAGAACCAAAAGAAAAGAAAATAAAATAAAGAAAAGAAAAGGAAAAAATACAAAAAGAAATAAAATAAATAAAGAAAATAAAACCCCATTTTTTTTCCCCAAACCATCAGCCTCCTCATCTTCTTCTATATCAATTTGGCTGCTCTTGAATCATCATCACCACCGTTTGATCCTCTTCATCAATTATCACCAACCATTTTCATCTTCAATCATCACCGCTCATCATCATCATCAATCAATAAACTTGAAATCAGACCGTTCGATATTAATGAACACCTCCATTCACGTGCAAATCACGTGAGAATTGACAAAGATAAGACCCACAACGGAGCAGCCGATTCCAACCTTAGAGCGCCCGCTCTAAAGGGTATGAAAATTGGGGCTGATTTGGAGCTTGCGGCTGGGCTGCGGTGGCTCTGATTGGAGGCGCTGCTGATGTGTATGGTGGCTTTAATTGGTGGCTGACGATGGTTCTGGGTGGTGGTGATTGGAGGAGGTTTGGTGGTGTATTGGTTGCAGTTGGTGCTTGGTTTGAGTGGCTGAAGGTGGTGCGCGAAGGTGTTGTTGATGCCGCAGCTGCTCGGACTTGTGGTGACTATGAGTGGTTTCGGTGTTGGGTGAATTGTGGGCTGCAATTATTGTTGTGGTTTTGGTGGCTGACGAAGGCTGCGGTGCGTGGTGTTTGTGGTGTTAGTTGCGTTGTTGTTGTTGTAATTGGGTGGAGGTGGTTGAAGCAGCAGGGTGTTGTTGGCTGGTGGTTTGCGTGGTGAAAGCAGGGGAGGTGAGAGATGTGAAGAAGTGGAGTTGGGCTGTGGTGTAGGTTAGGTGGTTGTGTGGTGTATGATAATATGGCAACAAAAAGGGGCAGCAGCTTTGCAATTTGGCAAGGGAGTGAGGGAGTTTGACTTTGCTTGTTAGAACATTTGACCTTGGACTGCCGAACATGACTTTAATTATAACCAAGTCTCGACCCGAACGTTCCTACAAACAAAACCAAACATGAGGGGAAATCGGGACAAAGACTAAAATAAAATAAAATAAAACAAGAAAAATAAAGTTAAATAAAATGCTAAAACAAAAGAAATAATAAAATAAAATGAAATAAAATAAAATAAAATGAAACAAACTAGAAACTAAAAGAAAATAAATAAAACGAGAGAAGCGGGAAATTATTAACTAAAACTACAAAAATAAAATAAAAACTAATAAAAAAAGCAAAAATACTCAAAATAGAGAACGAATAAGGAAAATAAGAAAATAAAAGAAATAAAGGATAAAAAGGGTTAAATTATTGGAAAATAAGCCGGAAAACGACTCAATAAACACCCTAAAAGTGACATAAAAGTTACTTATCAGGCTCAATAAGAGTGCCTCGAAGTGAGCTGTCGGAACACTCTGACAGCCCTTCTTATCTTCCTCCAACCCCCACCTATTACCATTCGCCCACATCTAGTGGAACTCCCAGTGATGGAATCCTGGGGGAGGCGGATGAAGAATATCAACCCGGGCCTTCTGGACAGGCGCCGGAAGAGAGTCTAATAAGAGCTCTGATGACGAGTCGGCCTCGTCATCTTCTTCAGAGAATGCCTCCATAAATTCAGAGAAGGCTAGATAAAAAATAGATTCTGCCAGAGTGTCCCTGGCAGTGGATAGGGGGGAAAGCTAGGCCGAGCCGAGCGCTTCCAAGTGCTTGGAGAGAGCCCCCTACTATCATCATGTTTTGCCAGGCAGGCGGAGCGCCATGGCATCCGGCCTTGCCAATTTTAGGCGCTAGGTCGTCCTAGGCTATGGCTACACTTTGTCGGTCCCTAACGAGGGCGACACCATAACCTGGCCGAGCCTGGCCAGCTATCAGAACAAAGCATTCGGCTGCTATGAAGCGGCCTTCCAGGCTGGCCTCCGCTTCCCTCTCCATCCGGCCGTGGAGAGGATCTTGGACGGATACCAACTGGGTATCTGGCAACTTGTACCCAACTCCTGGATCAATATTCTGGGGTACGTTGCCACCTGTGAGATGCTGCAGGTGGAGGCGAGCTTTGAAGCGTTCGCCCACATGTACTATCTGAGCAGGGCGCCTGCTAGGGGCGGTGAGGGCTAGTACACCTTGACCACTTGCAAGGGGTACATGATGGCTGTTGGCAAAGAAAACAAGTGGAAAGACTGGAGGACTAAGTTTTACATAGTCAAGTCTGCCGACAGCCGCCTAAACCAAAAGTATAACAGGTAGAATAAGGATCCACCTCTCCTAGCAGGCAGGAGCGCATTGTCGCCTATTCCCAGGCGGGCAAAGGAGGAAATCATGGACGTGGGGTTGTATACCGTGTCCATGTGGACGAATGATGAGGGGGACAAGGAGTTCACCCCTCAACGCTATCTCCCTTTGTACAAGTGGTTTGAAGAAGGAACATTCTTAGCCGCCTGTGGGCTAAGTTCTGAAATGCCGAGAGGTAGTCGGCCGTCTGTTTTATGCAATTTACTTTTGCTTTTCAGTACTTGTTTAATGGTGCTAACACTTGTTCATTTTTGCAGACAAAGCAATGGAGAAGCTCTTGACCACAAGGAAGCCGGCTGTATCTGCTGCTCGATACAGGTCGAATTTCCTAAACAGGGCAGAAGCAACCACCCACACATAAGTGGATGAGCAGAAAACTGGCGGCACCTCCAAGGTAGGAAATTGTTATACTTTCATTTCTGACCAATATTAAATTTGCCCGAATGATTTCTAACTTGCGTTTATCTTGTGTTGATGTAGGGTGCGCCTTCTAAATCTCCTTCAAAACCATCCGACCCTAAGGTCCAAAAGACAAGGGCGGGTGATGTGAGCGCATCCGGCAAGGGCAGCCGGAAGCACATTGCTCATAAGCCCAAGAAGGGCCCAGACGCCTCTTCTCTCGAAGCTGAAAAGGAGATCAGCAAACCGGATGCCCAAAGGGCATCGAAGGGTGGCTTCAAGTAACCCACCGCTGCTGTCGGCTCAGCAGAAGAGAGGAGGAGTCTGGGGAAAGAGGAGGAACCGAAGGACGACGGTAAAAACTATTCGTCTCTATTGTTCTTCCATTTAGATATACTTGTGTCATTTTTCTAACTTTATTTCCTTCTCATTTCCTGTGCAGAGGCCGACTGTAATCCAGATGGCCAAGTCCATGCTGAGGGCGGTTGATCCTGACGACAAGGCGTCTGTCAGAGGAGTCGGCACCCTGGACTTGGATGGCATCTTGGGGAACCTTTGCGAGGTATAAGTCTTAACTTAAGCAATTCTCTCTTTTTTCTTTTTTTTTTTTTTTTTTGCTCAAGTCTTTATCCGCCTTGTTTTAACCATTCGGTTATTTTTTGCAGGCCATGCTGCGCGTCCAAGGGCTCAGGCAACCCCTCAAGGAGAAGTCCAAAGAGGTAACAGCCGCTAAAGCTCGGGCCGAGTCCGCCTTGGATCGAGCTCAATTTGATATTGCTCAGAATGAGTTTCTGACGCTTGATATGATGTATTCGCAGGCGGAAGCCAATATGCAGGTGAAGAAGGACCTGGACTCGGCCCGCCTGCGCATCACTTCCCTTAAGAAAGAGATTACAACTCTTAAGGAGAAGCTCGAGCCTCTTCAAGATGCCAAAGAAGAGGCCGAGAGAGCCAAGCAGAAGGTGGGCCACCTGGAGCAGCGCCTCAGCAGGAGCATCAGCTGAAGTCCAAGTTTGAGTCCGTGGCTGAGCAAGAGAGAGAGGCTCTTGTTAAGCAAATGATGAGCGACTATGATGCCATCATGCGGGACACTTGGGCGGCTGTGCAGCCGGACTCGGACTATCAGACTTGGAAATCCAAGTTTGATGAAGCCAACAAAGCATTCGACGCTCGCCTTATTGAGGAGGCTGAGAATGCTGCGGCCGAGGAAAGTTCTGGGTCCGATTCTTCTGGGGAATCGTCCTCTAGTGGCGAGGAGGAGGATCAGGCGGAGGAGCAAGAGAAAAATGATGAAGAGCAGCCGAGGGACAACAGGCCGGCTGCCAATGAAGAGGCTATCCCCTGATCACTTAAGCTTTTTATGTTTTTCTGCGGCCGAATGGCCATGTACTTTGTTTTTCTGGCCTGCGTGCCGAGTATTTGTATTTTTACCAACCAAGGGGTCGGGTAATCTGACAATCTTTCTGGCTTTGCCAGATAACAATCTTACCAATCGTCTGGTGACGATTGGTCTTTTTTAATTTGAATCATTCGGCCATTTGGCTGAAGTTATCCATATTCTGTCCTTTGAATTTTTATTTTTCATTGCATATTTTTGGCTAAGTATTATACCATGCGAATGTTCTTGCCCCAAGACGGATGTCGAGTGGTTTCGGTTTATTGGATTGATTGACTTAGAAATTATTGATACATAGAAGAGTATGCATGGTTTCTAAGTCAATCAATCACTATGGTGATTGCCCCAAACCACTCGGCAGACGTCCATCCATAATAGGCAACTTAAAGTTTTCATTCGGCCATTGGCTCGAACAAAACTCAAATTTCCAACTTAACAAATTTTGCTAGAGGAAAACTTCCGCCTGTTTTGCCCCGTGAGCTAAAAACAGGCGCATCCGGCCATAGGCCTCTTTGAGACAAGATAAGTTTATAACTTAGCAAATGTTCTTTAAAAAGAATTGTCCGCCTGTCTTGCCCCAAAAGCAAAGAACAGGCGTTATCCGGCAAAAAGCCTCATTATGTGCTTAAGTAGTTAACTTATCTCGCATATTAACAAGAATGCTCCGCCTGCTTTGCCCCTTGGCAAAGACAGGCGCATCCGGCTTAATGCCTTATTAGCCTCTACTTATGAAATAGTGGCCATTTTCGAGCTGTGCTGGAACAGTTAGAAAATTCAGGCCTTTTAAATTTCATTTTCGATTAAACCAAACGACTGCGAATACTGCCTTAGCATTCGGTAGGGCCGCTTGTTATATTTGTAGAGCAATGTGCAACCCAAATGGGAGATGCTTCTCCTTGACGAATTCGCCCGAATGGATGTCGCCGGTTGTTTAACTCATGTTGGAGCAGACGGTCATACTCATGTTGGAGCAGACTGTGACCATTCGGTCTCTTTTGTTTATTAATATCCGGCCATTGGCCTCATCATTATTTTATCTGACCTTAGGCCTCTTAAATGGTTGAGCAAATATTTATTAAGTGTCGATATTAACTTAATGAACTTCGTAGGAACGACTGTTCTAAAGAAATCGGCTCCTTCAGAAGGATTGGAGCGTCTGCTGTTGGGACAAACGTTCTACAAACGTATTGGCCGTCTGTATTGTATACAGGCGACACTAAAAAACTTAAATAAAAAGACAAGTTGGAAATGAAGGCATATTCTCATTAACAAAACTTGAGATTACAAAATTGAGGTCTTTACATTCGTAATTAGAAGTAGTACTTTTTCAAGTTGTCTACATTCCAAGTTCTTGGCAGTTGCCTGCCGTCTGGGTCTTCCAGGCGGTAGGTGCCGTCTCTTACTTCCTCATAGATTCGGTAGGGGCCTTCCCAATTTGGGGTTAGCTTTCCCTGCTCATTCGCCCTACCGACTGCCTCCATTTTCCATAGCACAAAGTCCCCCACTTTGAAAAGACGCTTGTGAACTCTTTTGTTGTAACCCGAGTCATTTTCAGACGGTATATCTCATGACGCAAGGCAGCATTGCCCCTGCGCTCTGGAAGTGAGTCCAATGCTAGGCGCATGGCCTCCCAATTCGCCTCTTCATCATACAACATGATTCGAAGAGTCGGCTCATAGTGCTCAATGGGCAGAACAACTTCTGCTCCATACACCATAAGGAATGGGGTTTCTCCAGTTGCCCCTTTAGCAGTCGTTCTGATGGACCAGAGGACGTGTGGTAATTCATCCGCTCAAAGGCCACCGGCCCGCTCAATTTTCTTTTTAATCCCGTCTGAGATTAACTTGTTGAAGGCTTCGACCTGGCCGTTTGCTTGCGGCCGGCCGACTGATGCAAAGAAACTTGAGACCCCCTGGTCTCCCAGCCAAGTCTTGAGTTGAGGCATCTCAAATTGAGGACCATTGTCAAAAACCATAGACATGGGCACCCCGAAACGAGTGATTATGTTCCTCCAGATGAAGGAAATGACGTCTTTAGTCTTGATGTTTTTTACTGCCTCCGCCTCTACCCACTTGGTAAAGTAATCCACAGCCACCAATATATAGCGCTTGCCGCCTGGTGCAGTCGTATAGGGCCCCAGAATGTCCATGCCCCATTTGGCAAAGGGTATTGGGCTGTGGATGGCCGTCAGGTCTATAGCCGGACGATGGATGAGCTTGCCAAACTTTTGGCACTTGTCACATTTTTTCACCATTTCCATGGCATCCGACTCCAGGGTTGGCCAGAAGTAAAGCCGCCTGGCCTTGGCCACGAGGGATCTGTCGCCTATATGGGAGGCGCAGAATCCCGAATGCAACTCTTTGAGGACTTCCTTACCCTTTTTAGGGGTAACACACTTCAACAGGGGTTTCAAAAAGCCAGCCCTGAAGAGTTCTCCTTGTCGCAACTCGAAGTTAGCTCCTCGTTTTTTCAGAACAGCCGCCTCTTGTGGTGAGTCAGGGAGCGTGCCGTCTGCAAGATAGGCCCGGATGCTGTCCATCCAAGTTGAGCTTCGGTCAAGAATTCCAATGGGGTCTTCCTCAGATATACTTCTTTTTTCCATGACCTCCCAGAAAACTGACCGAGGCGTTTCACAGGAGGCGGATGATGCTAGTTTAGACAGAGCATCCGCCTGATTGTTTGAAGACCTGGGCACTTGAGTTAGATGAAATTATTCAAGTGACCCAACTTCATTCTTGACCGCCTGCAAATATTTTATCATGGCCGGATGAGTGGCCTCGTACGTTCCATTAACCTGGAATACGACCAGTTGAGAATCAGAGCAAACGGATATCTTCTTTGCCCCTGCCGCCTTGCAGTACCGGATGCCTGCCAGCAGGGCCTCATACTCGGCCTCATTGTTAGAGACCTGGAACTTGAACCGTAGTGCGTATTCGTACTTATCTCCTTCAGGAGACTGACAGATAATCCCCGCACCACAGCCGTTCACAATGGAGCTCCCATCCACATACACTTTCCAAACCTGGTCTGCATTGTCCGGAACAACCGGCCTTGTCATTTCGACAATAAAGTCAACGAATGCTTGTCCCTTTATTGTCTTCCTTGGTTGGTAAGTGATTTCTAGTCCTTGCATTTCAATCGCCCATTTGAGCATTCGTCCAGAAGACTCCAAGGTTGTGAGTGGCCGCTTAATCGGCTGGTCAGTATAGACCACTACCGTATGTGCCAAGAAGTAGGGTTTCAATTTCTTGATGGCCATGTAAAGAGCAAGACCAAATTTTTCAACCATGGGGTACCGAAGCTCAGCGTTCCTGAGAACATGGCTGATGAAATAGACCGGGAGCTGAGTGTCGTCTCTTTCAGCTAAGAGAACGGCACTGAGGGCATGATTAGAGACGGCTAAATACATGAAGAGCGTCTCTTTGGGCAGAGGGCTAACAAGCCTCGGCAAAGAGTGCAAATGAGTCTTTAACTTTTGAAAGGTCGTCTCTGCGTCATCCCCCCAATCAAAGTTTGTCTTCTTTTTGATTGCCTGGAAAAAGTAGAGGCACTTGTCGCCTGACCGACTGAGCAATCTCCCCAGGGCCGCCAGACAACCTGTTAGTTTTTGCACTTCCTTCACAGTACGGGGCGACTACATGTCGATCACCGCCTGTATTTTCTCAGGGTTGGCCTCTATTCCCCTTTGGTCAATCAAAAATCTGAGAAACTTCCCAGACTCAACACCAAAGACACACTTTTTTGGGTTAAGCATGACCTTGTGCCGCCTGAGTGTGGCGAATGTTTCTCGGAGATCAGCAAGGTGATCCGCCTGTTGTTTGGATTTGACTATCATGTCATCGATGTACGCCTCTACATTCCTTCCGATTTGATTAATGAAGACCGTATTAATCATTCGTTGGAAGGTAGCAGGCGCATTCTTCAAACCAAATGGCATCACCGTATAACAGAACAACCCCTGATCAGTGACGAATGCTGTTTTTTCTTGATCTTTTTTCCACAGGGGGATCTGATGGAAACCTGAATATGCGTCCATGAAACTCATCAGGGCATGTCCGGCTGTTGAGTCGACCAGACTGTCGATCTTAGGCAATGGATAGCTATCCTTTGGACATGCCTTGTTGAGGTCTGTGTAGTCAACACACATCCGCCAAGTTCCATTCGGCTTTTTTACTAACACAACGTTAGCTACCCACTCAGGGAAATTGCACGGCCGAATGAACTTGGCATCTAATAGCTTTTTTACTTCGGCAGCTGCCGCCTGACTTCTTTCTTCGCCGTGGTTTCTTTTCTTTTGCCGGATGGGCTTCTTTTTAGGATCCACGGCAAGTTTGTGGACAGCGAGATCCGGGCTTATGCCTGGCATCTCTTCCACTTCAAAGGCAAAGAAGTCTTTGAATTCCCTCAGCAGCTGGTGAAGGCTTTCACTCAGCTTTGCAAAAGCAATTGTCCCCACCTTAACAGTCCGCTCTGGACAGCTGTCGTCCAGAGGGATATCAATGTGTTCACCAGCAGGCTGGGGACGAAGATCATCCGACTGTTCCCCGGTCAGTGATTGCTATTGCTTTTCTTTTTTTACCACCACCAGCTGATCAGTCTTTCTTTTCTTTCCAGTTGGTGGAGCTGACTGATCTTCCTCGACATCGTTGAGGTTGATTGTTTGCTTGCCCCGACCAGATGCTACGGCCGCGGGTTTGACGTCCGAGAGGTAACACTCCCGAGCCGTCTTTTGGTCCCCATTAAGGGAACCGACTGTTCCATCATCCTTCTCATACTTGAGTAGCATGAGAGCAGGGATGATGACGGCCTTACACTCACTAAGAGTGGGACGGCCAAAGATGAGGTTGTAAGCCGTGAGCTCTTCAACCACTAGGAAACGGATGGTCATGTGCCGACCGTCTCCCTTGCTTCCCAGGCGGACAGGTAAGTCAATACGTTCGACTGGGTGCACAAGTCCTCCCCCAAACCCAACTAGGGTGTGGGTGACCTCCATCATGCTATCCGGTTTGTACTTGAGATTGAATAAGCATTTGAGGTTGATGAGGTCAGAGGAGCTTCCTGTGTCAATCAGAATTCGGCCCACCAGCTGGTTGGCGACCTTGAACTCAATGACAACAGGGTCATCATGCGGCCGACGGACTTTGCCTCTGTCCTGCTCGGTGATGATAACTTTAGGGAAGGTGGATGCGCTTGCTGCATCCCCCTCCTCAACAGAGTTGACCATCTTTCTCAGATGGTCCTTGGTACCCCGAATGGTCGGGCCACCACTGGCAAATCCGCCTGCTATGGTGCACACCGGTTCTTCATCAGTTTCGGCACTCACAGCAAGCTGGGGAGTCTTTTTCTTGGACTGCCCCGGATTTTCTTTTGAAGTCACTTTGGACTTCACATAGGACTTCAGCTGTCCTTTGTCGGCCAGACGGTTGAGCTCCCACTTGAGACTAAAGCAGTCGTTCGTGTCATGGCCAACATCCTCATGGAAATGGCAATGCTTGTTCTTGTTCCAATTTTCAGCGGAACCTTTCATAGGAGTCGGCTTTTCAAGAGTTAGCCGATCCTTAATTTCCAAGAGGATGGAGCAGCAGTCCTTGTGGAATTTGTACCTTGGAACGTACGGTTTTCACTCCTTTTTCTTTTTCTGGGCCGGTTGATCAGAGTTATCAATGGCCCAGACTTGCTTTTTCTTTTTGCTCTCTTGTGGATTAGGAACCGGCTGAGCAGGCCGACTCTCTTTCTGCCGGTCGGACTTCTTATGGTCCGACTGCTTATTGGAGGAGCAGAGTTCGGTCGCCTGTATATAGGCTTCCGCCTCTCGCAAGGCTCCTTGCAGAGTAAAGATTTGTTTGCGGACGAGTTCGTACTTAAAAGTAGACCCGTCCTTCAGACCCTTGAAGAAGTCTGTGAAGGCGACCTCATCAGACAGCCCATGGATCTGGATTTGGACCAGATTTAACCGCCTGACGTAGGAACGCAAACCTTCTCTATCTCCCTGCTGTACATTGCCCAAGTCAAGACTTGTCTTTTTGGCAGGGATGTTCATAGAGAAGTTTAATGCAAAAAAGAACGCAAGCGTCTTGAAGCTATTTATGCAGCCAGCCGGCAGATTGCCAAACCACTGCTGGGCTATGCCCTTCAGGGTGGCTGGAAAGCAACGACACCATGCGGCATCATCTAACCCCTGTAAATACATGAGGTGGGTGTATGCCAGCGGGTGGTCTTCTGGGTTGGAGGTCCCGTCATAGGCTCCAACCAGAACGTTTTTAACTTTAGCCGGCTGTACGGCTTCAGTTATTTCCCTGGAGAAAGCAGAGGGTTGATCTCCAAGGTGTTGCAGCCTAAGCAGCCAGTCCATCGGCTGATAGCCGTATGTCGTCTGTCCTCCATAGAGGGTAGGTTGCATGTAAGGTACAACTGGCGCCTGGTACAGTGGCTGTGCTATGTACTGGGCGGACTGAATCACATGAGGCCCAGACTGAACTCGTTGGCTGCTTGCTGGGGTCTCATGTACAGACTGGGAACACCGCACAGAGGTATTCCGAAAGCTATCATGATAAGTCGACGTTGAAGCCGACTCTGATTGCTGGGTTCTCCTCTCCTCAATGTATTGCCGAGCGTTAGAGAACGTTTTCTTGCTGCCATCCGGCTGAACATGCCGGATGGGTTTTCTTGTGCTCGTTTCTGGGAAACAGAGCCGAGTAAGGTCAAATTGGGGTCGGGCCTTCTCCTTAGGGGCAGGATGAGGAGTTGGCTGACGGTCCCTGACCGACTTCTGTTTGCCAGCTTGGGCTGGCTTCTTGGCCGACTGCTCCTTTCTAAGGGCAGGCGACTTCTTTGAGGCGAGTTGTTTGATTTCACCCCTGAGGCTGCTCAGGAGAGTCATTAATTCATCCCAAGTGACGGGAGCTGATCCTGCCGCTTGGGAAGGATCAACCGGCCGCCCCGAGGGCTTCTTTGGTTGACCAACAGTTTTGCTTGGCCCTGCCTGGTCATGGGGACGCTCCCGCCTTTCCTTACTGCGGATGCGTTTAGAGATGAGGGATCCATTTGGATCCACATAGGTTTTGACATCGGCGTCGTCACCTGAGTCATGGTCCGTTTGGACCAGTATATCATTTGGAGGCCGAATGGCCTCTGGATTTGGTACAGGTTCTTGTGAAGCCATTTCAGAGGTACTCTCCCCACAAACGGCGCCAAATGTTTCGGGGGTTTTTGTCCCTTGGGAGAGTTACAACACTGAAACTGGATTCAACTGAGGACGCCTGTACCTGCAAAGCAAACGGACCGCCGGATGGTCGGGGGTCCGCCTCCGAAGATTAAGTTAGCAAACGTTCGGTAATAAAACGTGCGGAAATAAAGTTATCTGCTCGGATTCCAAGCTCAGGTAAAGTGTGATAAGTGACGTATTGTCTCGTATTGCGTGTAAAATTCTCTCTGTCCCGTCATAAATGCCAGAATGTCCCTATTTATAGGGTCCTTTTGAAAAGTGTGCCTCTCCTAGGATCTGGTGACCTAGGAATTAGGTCACGTCGTTTTGCGGCGCCTCGGGATTTGGGCCTTTGAAGGCCGCCATCCCAGGGCCAATGCCTGAGTGACACGTGTCACTGAGCCCAAAAGGATTCTGAGGCACCTTTTGAGTGACACGTGTCGCCACCTGAATGGTCCCTGCTGGATCTTCAGTCCGCGTAGGACAGAGAAGAGTCCACCCTCCACGTGTCATCATTCCATAGGTCCAAATGGCACCTATATGGAGGACACGTGGCGCTTTCTGATTGGGCCACTTGGCCGGGTATAAAATACCCAAATCAGTTCTCATACATTGAGGAGGACGATTTAGATTGATTTCTCCCAAGGAGTTAAAAATTTGTATTTAAGCAAATAAGATGATGCTATGTATCGAGTATTTATGCAAATAAAGGGTGAAAATCAAAACTAACGGCTTGTTTCCTTAAATTTCAAACTAGACGTTGTACACTTGTACTTCCAAAAATAAGGGTATTTTGTATAATTAATTAACAAAGTTAGGGAATTTGGTGAATTAAATTTTATTGCTAACGGAACTTTAACGTCAGGGATATTTTGAGGTCACGGTATGAATATTAACAAACGTCAGTGGCATTTGGTGAATTTTGAAAAACTTGAGGGTATTTGGTGAATTTTTGAAAAGTTCAAGGGCATTTGGTGAAAAAACCGTAAAAAATATATATAATTTTCACATTTTATATGTACGATTGCACTACATTAGTATTTAGATATGTGTAGATTATTATTAATGGTAACTTCTAATCTTTAATTGTGAAGAAGAGTAAAATATCCATACATATAATTATATGGGTCAATAATGTGTATGGAGTATATATGTAGTTTCACATAATTGTTAATTTATTAATAATATAAATAAAATTTGTTTTGTGTTTTTTTTTTTAATTTAAAACACTTATAAAAATGCTAGATTTGTTATTGTAAGAAGGCGTTATCCATTAATAATAATGAAATTTAGTAAAGTTTTTTTTACGGAATTTTTAATAAAATTTAATATTGAATTAATTGCACTTTCAAATATTGAATTACATATAAATTTAAACAACCCTACTAACACAAGGTGCATAAAACGGGCTAACAAAAATACCTACGAACGGAATACATATATAACCAATTTTCTCGGTATCTCATATCCTTCCGATAATTGAACTTTTCTTGCAATCTACAAGACGGGTATCGTATGCTTCAACTGTAAATATATATCCTTGAACTTAGTAGTGCAAACTTCAAAATCAACACAACTCCAATCAACTTGAAAATAAAATCACAATCCATAAAATCATGCATATATTTCACAATCCATTATCATCAAATCTTCCTCATTTGTAGGCAATTTCTTAACAATTTTCAAACTACCTTATTAGGCCAAATATTGTCATTACTCTCATCAAATCTTTCCCTCACAATATTATCATGTCATTCAAACAAAATACATATGACTGCAAGTTATTTACCATCCAAATTTGTTTTTGATAGTTTGTACAGATACAAGTATGAAACATCCTTACCAAATACTTCTTTCTCATACAATCAAACACTATTATCAGGACTAAACTAACAAATTTCGGGCAAAAAATCTTGATCATATTTAGATAAGATCGAATATTTCATTACATCGTGTATGTAAAGTAGATGAAGGGTGTTGCGTACTTGATCATATCATGAAGAAGAGGCGAAATTCTCCAATCCGAAGTTTGATATTCTTTGTTTACCATAACACCACAACATTATTTTAGTTGGAATTCAAGAGATTTTCTTTCCAAACCCATTACCCTAGACGCTTGCATTGTTTCAAATAAGTTGCACACGTAAATATTTAAATCTCTTTGAAATCACTTAATGTCATTATTAGCACCGTGCATGATTTTTTTCTTAAACGAATCTTGATACATGTCTTATGCAATTTCCAATAGCATCCCGAAGTTTAAGAGTATCAATTACAAAATTCTCGTAACAAGTTAAAATCTGCATAAGAAAAATAATAATGTCTTGGAACAATTGGTAGCAATTATGCTCTAAAACTACCACAAGTTATTCCAACTTGGATAACTTAGTAACCAATTATTCTAAATCGGCTATGTTGAGATAAAAAAAAAAAGTGTAAATTCTTGTAAAACAAATAAAAAATATCTTTTCACATTAATATTACATTTCGCACACAAAATTAACAAATGAGATTTGAGAGTTTAATTTTATGTGTGTAAAAATATTAGGAACATTGATTTAGGATTTAAATTATATAAAATATATAAAAAAAAATTATTTTTTCATATTAAAAATTTTAGTGCAATATCCAACAAAATATCATGTATATAGTTTACTTATTTATTTAAATTTAATCTCCAAACTAAATTTCAATGAACAAGGTTGCATTATAAGTTAAATAAAAATATTAATAATTATCAAAATAGTACATGGTGTAATTAAGAAAATTATCTTGTCATTAGATTTGTGTATTAAAAAATTGTGTATCGCACATACTTTCATCTAGTGATTAGTATATATAAAGCTAAACTTTCATCCAAACCATGAAACAACGATGAGTGACATTCCAACCTTTCACGAAGTGTCGTGCCATATAGAAGACATATAAGGATTATTTCGACATGTACGATTTTTTTGATAGATTTTTTAGGATAAATTTTTTTGATTTAAAAAGGTGGATAGATTTGAAAGGTACAAAGGTTAGATTAATAGATTAAATGGCCATAGGTTAGATTATTCAAATCAATTTTTCCTTAAATATATAAAGCATGATCGCAAAAAAAAAATGATGATATGAATTTAGATTAGGCGATTTTATTTTTAATTATTATGAATTTGTTAGGTGGACAATATTGACGTCAACATTGGATATGCATGTATTAGTAACAGTTAATATGTAGTTTTTAGGTTGCTCGTATTAGAGATCAGAAGACGCGTGATATTTGAAAGGTCAAGTGTGTGAAGGATATTAGCATGGCCAAAGAGTTCTTGTTGGAGACAAGGAGATAATTAAAGGAAAGATGGAGGTCTTACTTTGATAATCTATTCAATGGAGATCGAACTCAAGATATTGGAGATACAAATGTCCCTCATGATACGGTTAATCGGGAGTTTATGTGAATGATTCAAGAGGGAGAAGTCAAAATGACATTAAAAAATACGGGATTGAAGAAAGCGGTTGGGTCTGATGACATTCTTATTGAGGTTTGGAGATGTTTGGGAAAAAGAGAAATTGAATGGTTGACAACTTTTTTCAACGAGATTTGAGGATGCAATAGTAAGATGCCTTTGGCCGGAGTGGAGGAGAATTGTTGTAATACTTTTGTATAAGAACAAAGGTGATGTTTAAGATTTTGCTAACTATTGAGGTATCAAACTAATGAGTGAGTCATACTATGAAACTTTGGGAGCGAGTGATAGAGCAAAGGTTAAGAAGAAGTGTGAAGTTCTCAGAAAACAAATTTGGATTTATGCTTGGAAGATCGAATGTGGAGGCAATAAATCCTTATTATGAAACATCTAATGGAGATATATCGGGATAAGAAGGATTTACATATGGCTTTTATTGATTTGGAGAAGGCTTATGATAAGGAACCAAGGGAAATTCTTTGGCAGGCTTTAACAAGGAAAGGTGTTTTGCGGAAATATATTGACATCATTAGGGACATGTATGAGGGAGCTAGCAGGACAAATGGGCAAACTACTACTGAGAAGACTAAAGAGTTCTCAATTACAATTGGAGTCCATCAAGGTTCTACACTTAGTCTTTTTCTTTTCTCTATAGTCATGGACAAATTGACGAGTTCAATTTAAGATCATATACCATGGTGCGTGCATGATGTTTGCTGACGATATTGTGTTGATTGATGAGACGAAAGGTGTAGAAAGTAAGTTGGAATTGTGAAGATAGACTTTGGAGTCCCGCGGCTTAAACGTGAGTAGAAGTAAGATGTAGTATTTGGAATGTTAGTTTAGCGTTAAGGGAAACAATGAGGTAGGGGTGATCACCTTGGATGGGAAGATATCTGGGATCCATTATTCAAAGGATGGAGAATTGGGTGAAGATGTAGCTCATAGGATCAAAGTGGGTTGGTTGAAGTGGAAGAATGCGAGACAAAATTTTTATGTGATTCTAGTGTACCTCATAAATTAAAGGGGAAATTCTACAGAACTGCAATAAGGCCTGTTTTGTTATACGATATTGAATGTTGGGTCATAAAGCATTATTAGCATGTCGCGTGCATAAGATGAATGTGGCGGAAATACATATATTGCGATAGATGTAGGACCATACAAGAAAGAAACGGTTGAGGAATGAGATAATGAGGAAGAAAGTACAGGTTATATCGATTAAGTACTAGTTGAGGGAAAATCACTTAAGATGATTTGGTCATCTAAGGAGGAGACCAAGTGATGCTCCGGTAAGGAGACTTGAAGATTTGTAAAGTGCTGGGATTGCGAGGTAGGAGAAAACCTAAGAAAACTTGGAAGAGGGTGGTTGAGAATGACATGAGTGCTTTGGGAATTAAGAAAAATATGGTGTTGGATATGGCGGTGTGAAGGGTAAAAGTTCACATTAGTGATGTGTTGTGATTAATTATATATTTATATTTATACTTTAATTTCTATATTTATATTCGTATCTAATTTTATTATTTTACCTTAATAATGTTTCATGAACTGTGTTGTTATTTTAGCTCAATACGAGTACGACATGTCAAATTAAATGAGTCAAAATATTGTTTTGGACGTTTTTTATCCTTAGCTAATTACACATTCCTCCTTTCTTCCTCATCTTTACTCTGAGTTCCTCGTGTTCGTTCTCGTTCTTGATTTCTATTCTCTCCTCCTTTTCAAATTTCATTTACTAGTATATTAAATTCTATCTCATCAATACATTGAAAATTTATGCGATTTATCATGTTTCTGTTATCGGCCTTTCTATTTTTTTTTTTTATTCTTTTGTATTTGATTTTTGTTTCGATACTTAATCAAATTTGTTATTTTTGTTGATTTTATTTGTGAATTAGCTTTGAAATTAATGATAAGTGTTGATTCAAGGTAAAAATTGGATGTTTGTTTAGCTAATTATGTCTTTGATTTTGAATTTAAGCTTGGCTATAAGCGAAATCTGCGTTAATTTGGTGTACTAATTAACTTGAAATTTTGTAAAAATAAAAATTATACTTGAGTAATTACTTTTTAATTAATAGGAAATACAGTTTCTAAGTGTAAATTCCTTGACTTCACATGAATAGTAAATTCCCATTTGCAACCAAACCAGCACTAAGCTATAAAGTGATACCAACTTAAAAAGCACTAGATTAACAAACATGATAAGAACAAAGTTAATGCTCGATTATTCACAAAAATACTAGATTAACAGGACCCAACTACAGGACCAAAGTTTACAAAGGTCTGTACAGTTCCGTGACATTCTGGAGGAAAGGACCACTGCATATAAGTTGGCGGCGATGGCCACACCTCTTATAACAAAGAAGTGCCCTGAATAAATGGTTTTTATACAAGTTCATCTCCAAAAGTATAATATGTACGAGTACGATAAAAGTTCTACATAGTTAAAGCAGTTGATAGGCAGGGAAGCTTTTTCAGTCCATCAAGAGCGATCCACAACCAAGGCAGCCGATTTACAAATTGGGCACACGTTCTTCAAGAGCAGCCACTTCTTCAAACAATCTACATGGTATTCATGTCCACACTCTAGGGTTCCCAGCTTCTGATTGTCTTCGTATTCATCCTGCAATGCCAACAACGACCATCATCATAATGTCTACAGAGCTTTTTTTCATTTAACAGGCTAAGGTTTCAATTAAAAAGTGCACCAAGCTTACTTTTGCACCCAGAACAGAACCATAAAACAAAACATTATACAGTAGTAATTTTTACCTGGCATATGATGCATGAGTCGTTCTTTTGATCACTGCATGGCAACTCCTCTAAATTGATAGTAGCTGCAGTAGACTTATATCTTCTAGTTTTCAGATTGCATCTAATGTCTTTCTCTGTCAACCCAGTATTTACTGTCCCAATACGTTCACTCAAAGCAAGAAGCTCCTGCAATAAAGAAAGCAAATATCATATCATATCACCATTACCAGGGTACATGTAAAGATTTAAGAATAATGTACATGTCAGATTGCACTCAGTAATTGATCTGCAAGAGAAGGTTTTATTTCTAACACTATATATAAGATTCATAAATCAAGATCAGATTCATAACTCACCTCATAGGACATGTCATCAATATCCAAACGCATATCCCTATGATGATCAATAATGCTCTCGACATCGTAGTCTACTTCATAAAGGTCTGGGAAATCCAAAAGCGCAACTCTCTACAAACAAGTAAGCAACGACGCAGTATATTAGCAGTCTATAAAAACAGGGGTTCCTCGTCTAAATTATATTGTGCATCATTTTAGTATTATCAGCAGTAAGCCTGCAACTCTAATGGCCCAAGTAACATCAAATCTCCTTTACTTGTTCATTCCCAGAACAATAAAGGAGTAATGATTTTCTAAGCAAAAGCAGATAACTTAAACAAGTGTCATGCATCATAATAGATATGCAATAATTAAGCAGATCAGTTAATTTATTCTAACCTATAGGCTAGAGATATGAATTAGAAGTTTAAAGAATGGACATACATCTACTGGAAGAGTCCTCAAACGAGGAAGATCACGTCGTCTGGAGGCTACATCAGGCACAAGGCTTCTTCCATGAGAACGATATATTCTAATGCCTGTTGGCCTATTTGCTGGCTCAGCACTTTCTTGGGATATATACGAAAGATCATGAATCATACCATCACTTGGTGGAACTCTACTTGGAACTGCCAGAAAAGGTGGATAACAGGCAACACCATACCCTCTCACGCCCTGAATATCCTGCGTTGGATGTAGATTGTGGTGTTGTTGAATAACAGGTGGCACATGCAAGAAATTGGCAGAGCCATGGTTACTAGATCTTTCAGTGTTACCAGGTGGACAAGCATTTCCTAGCTCAGGGGAACCTCCATGAATATTGTTCCCTGGATAAATCATAAAAGGAAATCATTAATTAGCCATCAGCGTATACAACAATTTCTGAAGAAAACAAAAAAAAAAAAAAAAAAAAAAATCACACTTCAAGCGTGTAACTTGAAAAAAATCATCAATCATGTGCACTTGTTTATGCATGTTACACGGGTCATTGTGCCAGCCTCTCTCTCCCTCTACCCCCCCCCCCCCCCCCCCTCTCTTTCCTCTTTGTGAGTTGTGTGCACGTAGGAGTCAGGATGAAATAGAAATCATCAGAGACAAATGCATTACCTTGATAATAAGGCAACATGGGAGGTCCACTCCATGGTAAAGCATTGCTGATTGACTGTTGCTCCAACCATGAGCAGCTAGATGGCTGAAAAGATTGGCCTCCATAATTCCCTTGAACAATAAAATTATTATAGTTATGCAACATAGCAGAATCCATATGAGGCCCAACAGCACCAGATCTATGCCTAGCTCCTAAAACTGCTTCCATCATAGGATAAGAGCCATTGCCTCTGTAATCTGGCAAAGAAAGTGATGCTTCCGTAGAAGCAGACCCAGAATCATAATGACTGCTAGTCATAGGGGCAGCTGAAGAGCTACTAGGTCCTGCAGAAGCACCAAAATGCATAACATTCCCAGGAATTCCTTCGGAATTTTTCCCCTTACATAACTCTCTAACACTTTCTGCTGAGTAATTGATCCTCCCATGATCATTAAAGGGAACCACATTGCCTCCATAATTACTTGAAGATGGTAGTTGGTCAACAAATCCATGGTTTAGTGGAACTGGAAACACCCTCGATCCAGATGCAGGTTCCAAATGTCCATTATAGAAGTTAGGCTGATTTGTAGCAGGATGGTTAAGCTGATTATACTGTGTCATCCCATAAAAAGATTGCCTCCCAACAACATGCTCTGGTAAATGGTGGAGATCAAAGCTGTTCATACTTCCAGATGGAGGTAACACCTGATTTATATGTGACCGTGGAAAATTAGATGTGCTTCCCAGTAAAATGCAGGGATCAGGATGAATTTGATTCTGGACTTGCTGGCCATTTGCTAAATCAAAAGCCCGATGGCTGCTACACAACAAATCTCTTTCGTTCATATTTATCAGATGAGAAGATGTTCTTATAACTGTAAAAGAGAAAAAATTCTATCAAAATTTGTAACTCAAGAATCAGCTAGATAAACAGAGAAATTAGACCAATTGGTATGATTGCTTATGCATGATTCCAACTTCTGACAGTAGTTTAAGCACAATCAAACACATGCTTAAAATAAAATGCTTCAACAATAGAAAGCTTGTGCATCAAATATGAAGATGATACCTCCTAAAACTGTAAGAGAGAAAAATACTCTCAAAATTTGTAACTCAAGAATCAGCTAGACAACTCAAGAAATTAGACTAATACGTAAACAATAAATGCAAACAAATACATAAAACAAAATGCTTCAGCAATAGAAAGCTTGTGCATCAAACATAGTAATGAAAACAACAAAATGTTATTATATTTTGATCTTTTCCAAATTTTTAGTGCTGATAATAAATAAAAACAACACACATAATAATTTATATTTCTATTATTACAACTAGAAAAAATGACCAACACAATTCAATGATGCATAACCTACAACATACCCCCAAATTTCATTAATTCAATTAAGGAAACTAAGACATCAACTCTAATATACTTGTAGATGAACTCACCCCCAGCCCAGCCGACCCCGACCCTGCCCCTGCCCTCACCCCCACCCCCACCCCCACCTCCACCCCCAACCTTAAAAAAATGCAGAGAAGAGAGAGGAAAAAGGTTAAGCTTCCAAAGGCATTATATGTTCCCAAATCTAAAAATTAGTTGATTTTGACAGCAAACTGTTCAACAGGAAAGTCACTAACTGCCATGAAACCCTCAATTGAGTTGCACAAAAACATCAGAACCATTTAAAGAACAATGCCAACTAAGTATTCATCTTGAGTGAATTAGGAGTCTAACAGACTAGTGCCTAAACATGATATATACCAACTCAACAATTTATTAATGGATAGCTAGTCCATGCATTAAATAGGACAATTCATACCTTGAATAACATCAATAATCAAAATGGAAGTTAATGACTTCAATTTTGGCGGGCAATCGCAATCAGGAGACTAATTACCTGAAAAAATACACACAAAAAATTAGGAGCAATACAACATTAAAACCAAAAAATACCCAGAAAAACTGAAGTTCATTAGTTTGAAACCGAATAAAAATTAACGGTAAAATTTACGGTAGTTGGGCCCAAATTTTGCTAGATATTAAATCAAAACCCTAATTTAAACAGCATAAAAATCCAATTTTTTTCGTCAAAAATCCCAGAAAAATCGATTACATTAATGGGGTAGAATCAATTAGAAAAAGACGAAGAACAACTAAATCGATGATCAAAAACTCAAATTGGGAAAATTCTGATAAAAAATTGGGGAAAATAAAATCGACCCAGTATAGAATTGATGATTAATTAGAGAAATTGCTTACCAAGTTAGAAAATTGATGGAGAATAAAATCTAGATCGATGAACAAATTTGCAGAAAAGGAGAGAGGAGAAGAAGAAAGGGAAGGCTAACAACGTCTGGGTTTCTATTTATCGTTGTTTTCCCCCAAATATTTATTTTTGCGGAAAATAGAGTTTGGTACTTTCTTTTATAATATAACCGTTTTTATATGCCGGAATAAATTTGGTGCCTAATTATTTTTGGAAACTAAAAAAAAAAAAATGACCGTTTGGATTATTCTTGAGGATCAAGGAATTTTTAGGCGGTTAATGTGGTAAAACTATCCCGCAATTTTTAAATATCATTGCAATAAATCCCATTTTAAATAAAAAAGAACAAAAATGGCCGATAATATTAAAGAGTGTGACCCTTCTTTTTCATGACATTTTAGAGTTGGTATTTCTTTTTCATGATATTTTAAGGTTTAGTCATAAGAGTATTTTCTCTAAAAAAAAATTATTAGGAAAATATGAAAAGAGCATGACACTAAGTTGATATATTAATGTTTTTTTTTTATTATTTATTTATTAATGTAAACTCGATTGTACTTTGTAATATCCAATTTTGATGTTTTTAACAATGATGTATTTATTCAACGATTTGATTAATTTTCTTTTCTTTTTCTTCAATATTTGTTCTTGGAAACAATCTTTACTTCTTTTGATTATGTAATGTGTTTAGCTTAGTTTTGTTGAAATTACTTTACCCTTTTGACTTGGTAACTCTTCTTCTTATACCCTTCAACATGATGTGCTATTAACTTATATGTGGTTGATCATAATGTAGTGATGTTTCTTCGTCTGTATTTTAGCCACCAAAATAATATTTGGTCTTTTTTTAATAGTGCAAATAATTCAACAGAATTTTTACTTGTATAGACTTATCTTATCTTATTTGAATTCATTTAAACTTACCTAAACTTACCAAAATCTATTCGTGTCTACACTTATTTTTCTGACTTATTAACTCTTATATAAACTTATTTAATTTCCTAAATAAGTAAAGATAAGGTAAATTGAACCGGACTTAGATTTTTAGCTATTTAAATTTTGACTTTCCTACAATATATCGAAGTTTTAAAATAATTTGTCTTTTATTTTTACTTTTGTTAATTATTTTCTCTTCACATTTGCTAATACATATTTTAACCATTAGTATTTTCATTACAGATTTGTTATAGCTAGAGGAGTGGGGGCCCAGATTGTATCTCAGCGCCACTAATTTTTATAGGTTGTATGACTTTGTCTGTTTTTTAGAAATGATAATAATAATAATAATAATAATAATAATAATAATAATAATAATAATAATATTTTAATAATTTTATGTAGTTAGTTAATTATGAGTTTATGACATACTTTGTGTATTTTAGAAAATAAATACAAAGAGACCATATTGAACTATAAGCTTTTATTAGTTATAATTATTTATTTAAATTTTATATTTTACCATTAACACTCATTAAATAAGTTTTTTCTTTCATATATTTATAACATATGTCATAATTTCAACTTTTTTTTTTTCTATTATCATTTGTGAACAAAAGCTATTAAGACAGCTCTACCAAAATAATTTCAGCACAAGTAAATAATAAAAACGATTAATTAGTGTTATAAAAAATAAAACAAAAATTTAAGGATCGTTAGCCCGTGGGCAAGCCCGACTCGTTTAATAAGAGGGAATGGGCAATGTATCAAGCTTACATATAAGGGTTCGGGTTTGCTACATAAAGCCTGTTGGACAAAAAAAAAAAAAAAGCATAAACTCGGACTGCTACCTGCTCATGCCCGCAAATGATCACCTCTATTTATAATTTATATTAATCGGTTAAAATAATATACTTTACAAGTTTAC
The DNA here is from genome assembly GCA_024500155.1 of Chenopodium formosanum. NCBI lineage: Eukaryota > Viridiplantae > Streptophyta > Magnoliopsida > Caryophyllales > Amaranthaceae > Chenopodium > Chenopodium formosanum. The sequence continues at coordinate 11,998,415 of CM044865.1, read as the reverse complement.
AATCTAATAGAACTAGATGAAGCTCGTACGATGTACGGTTTGTTTGAATTTATATATATATATATATAGATAATATTTTATATTTAATTAATTTACGGTTAAAATAATTTATAGATAATATTTTATATAGATAAAATTTATTTATCAAAAGATAATCTTTTTTATTTATCAAAATTTATAATATATAGATAAAATTCCTAATATCAAAAGATAATATTTTATATTTGATTAATTTAAACTAGGAAATATAATTTGTCAACTTTGCTTACGTTTCATTTAAATTATTTAATTCTAAAATAAATTAATAATCTCGTATTGAATAGGCTACCGTTAAAATTTATTATCCTACATGGCGCGCTGAGAAACTTAAATCTTACGTGGCTCTTTAAAAACTCGGGGAAAAACTCTCATTTATACATATACTAGTTTTGTGCTCGGGTGATGCCCAAGTTTTTTTTTTTTTTTTTTTATTGAATTTTAAGATAAATTTTTAATTTATATGTCTAATTTACAAAAAAAAAAAAATCATTGATACAAAATTAGTTAGTAACTAGATGAAGCCCATGCGATGCACGGTTTGTTAGTCTTTTTTAAAAAAATATTTTTCATATTTATGTGATTAAAATTGTTATTATATTAGTTTTAAAATATTAGATAAAATTCCTAATCTCAAAAGATAATATTTTGTATTTAATTAATTTAAACTTTAAAATCTAATTCGTCAATTTTTCTTACGTGGCATTTGAATTATTTAATTGTAAAAAAAATTAATAATTTCTTATTTAATTGGCTACAACTTAGATTTATAATCCTACATGGCGCATTAAGAAAATTAAATCGTACGTAGCTATTTAAAAACTCAAGGAAAAACTCCCCTTTATATAATATATATATATATATATATATATATATATATATATATATATATATATATATATATATATATATATATATATATATATTAGATTAGATTTTATTACTATGTAGACTTGTCAATTAGGGTCGGGTCTTGAGTCAACTCGTATTGAGTCACTTCAGGTTACGAGTCAAGAAATGTTCAACCCTTACCCAAAGTTTTGGGTTTTGGTCAACCCAGTGGACTTTAAACATTTAATTTATTTAATTTATTTTTTGCTAATTTTTTTTTTATTTTTTTAAATGTATTAAATCAAACAACATTATATTAGTCATTACATGCCTACTAGATAATAATCGTCACAAAACACACATCAATTCCCAAATAATTTTGTATCAATAATATATTTTAAAATTTGATATATAGATTAAAAATTTATATTAAAATTGAATAAATAACTCGGGAATCGCAAGGGACATATAGCAATTCATTAATTCATCCATGGCTGCTATAATTGTTTTCTTCAGTCTTATTTGGTCTTAAAGACTATACGACATGTGACATAATTAAAAGCATAAATAATCCAGGCATTGACTATAAACAGAGGCCTAACCAAACAAGTAATGAAGTTCTTAACGCACATGTGGCCGGTTGGACAAGCGAGCTAAAATATTGATTAGACATAAAGAAGCATTCATCTGTTACTTTAGAGCATATGTCATCTCCACTTATGCTCCACATATAATTATTCTTTGTTAAAATAATGATCCATATTTTTTCGTATAGAGCCACAGATGAAAATACTCTCTCCGGTTTTTTTTTATATGCATCATTTGGGAATGCACATAGTTTTAGGAGATAAATATAATATTGTAAGTGGATGAATAAATTATTATAATATAAGTATGATGGGAACCATGAAAGAGAAAGTATGTGAGAGAGAATAGATATTTTATTATTTAAGTGGGGACTTAAAAGAGAGAGAAATAATAAAATAATTTAAGTGGGGTTTAAAGTAAGAGAGAGAAATAATAAAATATAGTATAACTTTACCAAATATAGAAGTAATGCATATAAAAAAAACACCCATAAAAGGAAAGTGATGCATATAAAAAAAAAAACGGAGGGAGTAATATACATGGATCATATAGACAATAGAGAATATCATCCAACTATTATACGGAGTATCATATATCTAGCGAAAAGATGATATCATCTAGCCAATGAAGAATATAGACACAATCATAAATGATATCATATAAACAATAGATGATATCATCTAGCCAATAAAGGATATCATAGACACAATTATAAATGAATGATATCATATATTCAATATAGAATATCATCCACCCATGCATGATATCATATAGCGAATAGAGGATATCATTCAACCAGTAGAAATATATAGCCAATAGAGGATATTATCTAGCCAGTAGAGGATATAATCCAAATAATTGAGGATATCAAAATTCACATTTCGTCAGTCTGAACTTGTGTATCTATTATGCTAAATTGCCTTAATACATATGTCATACTAAGTATTTATTTATAACATATGTATCTCCCCTTATACTCCACAACATATAATTATTCTTTGTTAAAAGATCGATTCATTATCATTTTATAGCTGTAGACAGAGATAATATAAACAGAATTTAATCTACAGGTATAATTTTAAACAGTATTCTTGAAATCAAAAGTTGCCAATTGCGTTACATATGTCCTTAGTTATATACTCTATATGTATGAATACATATGTTACCTGAATGTTGTCTTTATTTTCCTATCTAAAACAAAAGTTATCCTTTGACGAGTACCCAAACAATTGTGTGAACACGTTAAAGCCAAGACGTCACGAAACTTTTTCAAGCATTGTTAGGAATTACAAGCAAAGATAACGCATCCCGTCAAAAAAATAAAAAATAAAAAAAGCAAAGATAACGCATGTTAGCATGGTAAAGGTATATTACAAGGATTTTATAATATAGATTAATTAATGTAAATAGGCTTAGTTCTAGCCAAAGCCAGGCCAAATAATATCTCTTATCTTATGTTGATAAAACTAAAATAATTTTGTGCTATTAAGTGATACTTCTTAACAAAATTAATTTTGGCAATCAATAACATAACATAATACTAAAGGCGAATCTGATATGACATTTGTCATGTTTTGATTAAAATAATTCCCGCCACTTCTACTTTCCTTTTTTAACAATATTTATGAACATTATTTTATAATATCCTATAATATTTAACTTTCAATTTGACAACTAAATATAAAATATTCTATATGCATTCAATCAATGAAAATATTTTGACATATAATATTTTATATTAGGTATTTTTCTATATCAAACAAACATATACTACATATAAGGTAATATAAGGAATATTGAAATAATGTAAAACTCCAGTTTTTCATAGTTCATATCATTCTACATCATATATTTTTTTTCATTTGAAAGATTTTTTGCTCCAACCGGGATTGTTACATTTCCTTTTATTTATTATTTATATTTTTTTTTAGAATTGTTGATTTATTTATAAAAATAACACTACAATTCAATAACTATAAAATAAAAATTAAAAAACCTTGATTATTAATTGTCACAAAAAAAAAAAATTCAATTAAATTTGTATAATTTATAAAACATTATACTGTCAAATTAAAGTATGCTATAAAACATTGTGCCAGTCAAAACATGCCAACAAAATAGGGATATAGGGGGTACATAAGTACATTTCACGGGTTATAATTAACATAACATTTTAATCTAATATAAAACCCTATAATCATTAAATATTGCTTCTTTTTTTTGTAAATAACTTTTGATATCAATATAATATAAAATTCAATGGAAAAGAAAATCAAGTATTGTTTCAATTAAAAATATTAATTTTTATTATTTTTAATTATTGTTAAATTAACATTATAATTTATAAATATGCTAAGTAAAAACCGTGCATTGCACGGGACTTAAACTAGTTATTTATACTACTAAATCTAATATTCTAATATGAGTACTTTGCAAGACTATTCGTCAAATGAATACGAGTATCATTTTTAGTTTTGGTTAATTGCTTGGTTGTTCGATTTTTTAATTTTATTTTATTTTTATTTTATTTTATTTTATTTTTTTTTTTTAATATGCATTGAATTATTACTCCTTTTGTTTGATTTTTAAATTATGTCATATTCCCTTTTACAATAATTACATGATTAACCAAAATTGTACTCCCTCAGTCCCTAAAATTTCGACCCTTTTGGCCTAATTTTATTCCCAAAATGATCGATCAATCTATCTATGAATCTATCTATATCTATAAATAAACTAAAGGAACAAACGCTGACATCATATATGTCCACGTGACAGCTTTATAAGAAAAATTTTCCCGCCCAAATAAAATCTGACGTCATTATATTTTGGTTTCAAATTTCAAATTTAATTTTTCCTCCTCTCAATTTATCTATACTCTTTAATTTATCTATACATCTTTCCCGTATGCTTCATCGAACAAAATACTTTGATTTGATGCATATATTTTTTTCTATTTTTCTTTATATATTACAAGTTTAAAATCATTTTTTATTTACTTAATTAAAATCGTATATTAAAAATCTAACTTTTATGTATAGTATATGCTTAAATTTTCATATTCGGTTTGTTTTTCTTCAAAATTAATTTGATAAAATTAGCATTTACAACTAATGGTTATGTCTCAATAATTTTTTTTGATACGTAAGAATACATAAAATATACACTCTATATTTCAAAGAAATCCGTACATCGCACGGGACTAATCTAGTTTGTACTCCGTATTAAAATAGCCACCAATTTACAACAATATTTATGCAAAATTAGCTTCTCCATATAAAGTTTTGTTTTTTCATGCATTTTTAATACTTTATCTCTCTACTTTTTTTTACAAATCCCATGTAAATTTATCTTTCTAATATGTTTTTATTTCTTTTTATTTAAGTTTCTTAATAACCGTGAAATCAACCCAAAGAGTCTGACGATTTGTTAAATTAATTCCTAATTACTTCAATGATTTTTTGAATAAAAACTTAATTGTTTACGGAGTACAAGTTACAACGCAGCCTTACTTTAAATGGTTTCCTGCATGTAACTAGCCACTGACAAGAAAGAGTGTTAGAAACAAGGTATCTCTCTGAAACTAGCTAATTCATATATCGTTTGCCATTAGTTTAAATTTTAATTGCATGCATGGTTTTAAAAGATGCTCGACTTATTTAGTAATTTAGTTGATTATAAACAAAGGAATGAGTTGGCTATGACAATGTTCAAGGGCTACCCTTACCCTTACATTTACACCATCCACCTTCCTCATCTTCCAAGATTCTCTCTGTCATAATGCCCCTTTCACCAATTTACTTGTATCTCTTTCTTTGTATCGAAACAAAATATAATTTCTGTCCCTTTGAAATTGTCCCATTGATTGAAGCGGCTTGATTAGTATGGAGTACATTAATTAAGTTTTGGTTGGATGAAATTTATTAAACGAGAAAATTGGTTAAGTAATTAGCAGGTGTAAGTAAAACCGTATAAAGGCGAGAGACTGATAAGCGTAAAGTATGACCCTCGACCATAGTCAATTATATATGGAATACATTAATTAAGTTTTGGAGTACATCAATTAAGTTTTGGTTGGATGAAATTTATTAAAGGAGAAAATTGGTTAAGTAATTAGCAGGTGTAAGTAAGACCGTATAAAGGCGAGAGACTGATAAGAGTAAAGTATGACCCTCGACCATAGTGAATTATATATGGAATAGATTTAAAGGGATAATCTATATCGAAGTTGTAACAACAAAATAAAGGTAGAGAGATGTTCACCCATACGTAGAATTTTGTATTAATTAAAGTAATTACTATATTGAAATTTTAACAATTGTCCTAGTGGGTATTGATCTAATCTCATGAGTCATGATTGTGAGATACAATCCTTACCTTTGTTGCTTGGTGCCATTGTCAACAAATGACCCTCGACTTACTTAACAAGTGATGCGTGTATAATTCAAAAGCTTAAATACACTTCTACTAGGCTTTGTACAAAAGTAATACGTAGTATATACTAGTATATTAAAATTTTAAAAGCATTCCTAATTAAACATATGAGCCACCAAGCTAAGCTTCATCTTGGAGGATACATTGTACCTTTTAACTTTGCGATTGAGATTCAATCAATACTAGAGACACTTTGAGAGTGGGGATCTCTTATCCTCCTCCTTGTTTGATCCGCAAATATTAGACCAAAAGCAAATCTTAGTCTAGTGGGAAGATTTGTATCTCACAACCAATAAGAGGTTTTGGGATCAAATCACAATAGAGACACTTTAAAAGTGGGGATTCCCTTACCCTCCCCCTCCACTCCCAAAGTGTTTAGCCCACTAACCTGGGGCAAGAGGATCTCTAAGAGGTTCTGGCCTGATAAGTCTCTTTTCCTTACTAAAAAAAAAAAGAAAGATAGACATATGAGCCATTAAAGGTGGGCATGGGCCGTGCAGGCACGTGGGCGGCACGGGCCTGGCACGGGCCACCGGCACTGCACGGCAGCCCACTTGTGGGCTGTGGGCCGTGCTGTGAACAAAAAATTGAAATCCGACACGAGCACGACTGGCGACACGGTCGTTGGCCCGTGGATCGGCACGGCCCACTAGCCCAGCACGTGGCACGGACTACCAGCCCGACACGTGGCACGGCCCATACCCACCTTCATTTATATAAACTTATTTAATTAATAAATCAATAAGTTTATTTATGTAAACTTAATCAAATTAAAGTTGTTTTTAAAAAAATATATATTAACATTAACATAAACATAAATTAATTACATTATTTATATAAACTTAAGTTGTTCAAAAAACATATACATATATATATATATATATATATATATATATATATATATATATATATATATATTTCTTAAAAAATACGGGTTGACCCGTTGCCTGGCACGGCACGGCCGCCAGACACGTTAGCTGGGGTTTGCCAAAATTTGGCATGGCACGGCACGGCCTGGCACGAGCCCACCCAGGCACGACCCGACATGGCACACAATGCCCATGTTTATGAGCCATGTAATGCCAAGAGTGAGGAATAACTCAAGTGATTAGCTCTCCTTTTGGTTCCAAGTAATCTTGAGATCGATTCTCATTATTCACCCTTATGGCTCTCTAAACACTAACTGTTAGTATGCTACTTTTAATTCTTTAAATAAGCCGGACGCTAATAGTCACCTTTCAAAGGCTACACTCACAAATTTCATTTGTGTTTTTTTAAAGGTCAATAAGACCATTGTATTTTTAAAATGCCAATTAGATCGAGTGCAACATATTAGTGCTAAATTCATGCCAAATTTAAAATTGATGTCTATGTATGACCTATGACTCTATGAGGCCATGACCTAACAATGTGTCTTTTATATCGTGCCAGAGTAGCCAGATTCATGTCAACAATCAAGTCAGACCATTTTCGTGCCATGTAACCATGTTTGACCTACACCGGTTAATGCTTGGTGGAGGAGAGCTTATTTATCGTAGGAGCAAACCTTGTATTCCACATTTCCACCCCTAACTGGCAGCACCATCAGTTAAAACTTTACGACAAAGTAAAAGAAAAAATGGGGAGTGAGGTCGTAAGGAAGAAGAAGAACCCTAAAATGGCGCCTCTAAACCCTAATTGGGCTCTGCTTCAACAGGTACAATCTCTCTCTTCTTTGCATTCAATTCAATTCTTCGTATTTCCATTTATACAAATTAATCATGTATTCTGCAATCTTCCACAGAAATTGAATCTTCAGGGTTCCAAACCCAAGCTTTCGCAGCACTCTAATGGCGGCTCCTCCCCTACAGTATTAGGTCGCTTTCTCTTTCTCTTCAATTTGTAGTTTGTAGTTTAATTTTATTGTTTGTTTTGCTTAACTTTTCTCTTTTTTTGCAGGAAAACGGAAACAACGCTCTGTTCCTGAATCCGATGAGTCTCAAGTCAGTGTTCTTGCTCCTACTTCGTCTGATTGCAGGTACCACATTCACGCTTTCGGGTTTCTGTTACATTATTTATTATCGCCTACCAAACGAGCTGTTGTATGTTTTCCTTACCTTCCTGTATATTAGAGAGTACTCCGTATTAGTGAACTTTGTTGACACTGGACTGTATGCATATCAATTGTAATGTGAATAGCTATATTTCGACCGTTGTTCGACCGGTAATTTGAATGTTCAATACTATTCTTATTTAACTTCTGTTTCCCATGGGTTCTATTGAATCCTTTTTCTTAGTTGTGACTCTCGAGAGTGTGTTAGCGAGTTCTATATTCATATTTCTTAAGGTTGGTGGATCATCATCATTCGTGTTCATGCTATTTAAGTTATACGGATGTTTGAATTTTATTTAAAAATTAATTTGGAGAATAGATGGTATTGGTCTCAATTTTGTAGTCTTGTAATTTCCATATATCAAATGATCAATTGTATTTCCTTCCTAACTGTCAGCATAACTTTGTTTTTTCTTTTTTGCCTTTTTATGCACTCATATTTTGTTACTATGAAATTTGATTCATAAGGGAACTTAATTAACTTGGGAGTGTTAATAGTTGTTGGAGTTTTTATTCGTTGCTTGGAATTTTTATTTATTGCTGGTCTATGTTGTAATGATTTTTTTTTTTCCTTCTTAGTTTGACAGATGAGGTAGCCATGGATTGTGAGATGGTTGGGGTCAGTCCTCAGGGTAATAAAAGCGCTCTTGGGAGAGTTACACTGGTACTATTTATTCTTCATTCTCACATTCACGCTCTTCTGCTTCATTCATTCATATAAAGTTGTCTGCCTTTTTAAAGTACTGCATCCAAATTTTCTTTTTGTTCAATTTATATAATGAGCTGACATGACTGGTTGTTTGCGAATTTGTTTTATTCCACCCTTAATGATTTTTGATCGATCAACTTCTGTTATTTTTGTGTATTCACCTTTTGTTTTCTGTCTGGTGGAGCTATTAGGATGCATGTCCAATTTCCCATTGCTGTATCACCTAGCTCTTTTTATTGTGCACTCGTATACATTTTCCATTTGAAAGTAGCAGTTATTTGCAGTATATGGAATTTGGATGTAGTAATAATATTTTTGTCTGCCTATTACCAATTATCTACCATAGCACATGCAAAAATTGACGGAATAGGCTAATACAACGGCTTTACTACCAATTATGTTATTAGTGCACAAACAAAAACTGGCCTAAGACAATGGCCGTGTCTAGTCATGCCATCTTAATAAAATTGCTTTAGAACTTTATTTGGATGTGTTATAGTGCGGATTGTGTTGCTCTCCAGTCAACTCTCTGCTTTAGTGTTCGGTACTTATCAACAATTCACTCCATAGCTCTGAATTCTATTGAGTTCTATCAATCAAAATTACATACGAGCTTCCCTGCATCTATTTACATAACCGAATTAGTGCTCTAGGATTATGTGGATGCATGGAGCTTAAGAGTTAAGACCTTTCAATTATCTGCTGTCCGAAGATATAGATGCATCTCTGATCTCTCTTCCATGTTGCTGATGTTTTTCTTTTCCTGGTTCTTGGGTTGTTTAAGGGGAAGGTATTGGAAGACGAGTATTTGGGCTTTAGGAGCCTAACTTTTATATCTCCTCAAAAATTCTGTTCTCAATCCCTGGTTATTTGTGATTTGGTACTTAGTTTATAGGTTATGTTGTAGGAGGTTTTTTTTCCCCTTTCATTCATGGTACCGGAAACTTTCCAAAGGATAACTGGAGGTTTGAAATTCTAGGATAGCAGGCTTCACCAAGAAAGGGATGAGCTATCTTTAAGACTGGTTGCTTTATGTGAATTTTGTGTGCTACTATTTTAGACTAGTTACAGCTTCCAACTACTGGTTTGATTCTTTGTTTGGATTTTAACGTTCTCAAGTGCGTATACTTAACATAATATATCATTGGAGTAGAATGGTGTTTTGTAGCTCATGGACTTTGTTCCTTGATCTATTATCCCTCTCATATAGACATATATGTGGCTTTCTCCTGTTCATATATTTTCTCGTGTCTAGGTCCCCTATTAATGATTTAATGTACATCAGTTTCTGGCAGGTAAATAAATGGGGAAATGTGGTATATGATGAATTTGTCCGGCCTATTGATCGTGTTGTTGACTTCCGAACAGAAATTAGTGGAATCCGACCTCGTGATTTGAGGAAAGGTATGCTGGGCATTTTTTGTTGTCATTATTATTTGTAGTGAAGAGTTGAAGCCTTATGGGATTAAGGCTTTGATTGATTGAGTTGAAGCCTTATGTCTTGTGTGGTCGTTTTCATATTTGTATTTAGGCTTCTTTGTTCTTACTCAGATCCTGCTAGTGATTGTTCATTGTATTAGAATGTCATATGTTAAGTTTATGCCTGTACGAGATGATATAGAATAAATTGGTCCAAATAATTGTGCAATTTGTATTTGTGTTTGAAGTTGAACCTATCATGAGTGAATTTTAATATCTGTATGAGAATGAAGGTGTGTGTGTCTTAGCCTTACTCTATAAAGTGCAATACAGGCACAACAGGGATGTTTGCATGCATCTAAGTTTTAAATAAGCCAAAACCTTCATAACTCCTTTTGAACAGAATTAAGAAGTCAGCATAATTTTAAATGGACATGAATGATATAATGATCAGAAATACAGGCACAACAGGGATGTTTGCATGCATCTAAGTTTTAAATAAGCCAAAACCTTCATAACTCCTTCTGAACAGCATTAAGAAGTCAGCATAATTTTAAATGGACATGAATAATATAATGATCAGAAATTTCATTCTGATACTAATTATTGATTATGTGATTGGGTCTTGAATAAAGTTATGGCATAATTTGTCCTGTATCTGTTTTTGTTGAGTGCTTCTCATTTTGCTTATGGATGATTCTACAGCAAAGGATTTTCCTTCAGTGCAAAAAAAGGTGGCAGAGTTGATCAAAGGAAAGATTCTTGTTGGCCATGCTTTGCGTAATGATTTAAAGGTTAGTTTCCCCCCTTCCCCCACACTAGTAATATTTGTTGATTTTATCTGTATCCTACATTTTAAACTATAACCTCAACTAATCATCTCTTTACAGGCACTTTTGCTAAGTCATCCAAAGAAAGATCTGCGTGACACTGCAGAATACCAGCCATTTCTAAAGTATGTATCTTGCTTCATACTCTTTTCTTTTTTGAGGCTTTTCCTTTCATATAAGTTGAATTGCTCATCTTGAACTAATCTGTTTAAAAAATTATGCTCCATTGGAATGCATGATAAGTAATTATTTGAGTTCTGATTGTTTTTCTTGAAATGAGTAGGGAAAGTCGTAGAAAGGCACTTCGGCATCTTGCTACTGAGTTTCTTGGTGTAGAGATCCAGAATGGAGAGCATTGTCCTGTGAGTATCTTAACCTGAATTCCTTGATCCATCCAATGACTTATATGTACCGATGTTATATTCTTTTTTTACTGATTAAAGCTCTGATTTAATCTAATCATTACTGGAAAAAACTTATTTTTACTTGACTTTGCCTTAGTGTAGAGTAGCTATATTTTTTTGGTTGGAATACTTCTGCTTCTACATCTATATAGAAAAAGGATTCTAGTTTCAATCAATCAATCAATCAATCAAAGCCTTAATCCCAAAAGTGGGGTCGGCTAACATGAACCAAATTTGATTATTCCGTGTAGTCATCAACATAAATCTTTCTCCTCCATCCCTTACGATCCAAAACTTCATCCTCACGTAAATCCATGCACTTCATATCCTTCCTCACTCCTTCCAACCAAGTCATCTTTGGTCTCCCTCTTCCTCGTTTAATCCCTCCATGGTCCCACTCTTCCACTCTTCGCACCGGTGCACCCTCGGGTCTCCGTCTTACATGTCCAAACCAACGCAGACGATTTTCCCTTAATTTATCTAGTTTACAGTGTGGAAATTGGGATTATGATCAGGATTCTGATTGCCTGACTCCATGAGTTAGAAATAGTATATTTTACTTTTGGGCTTTGATTATTAGCTTTGTAACTCCATGAGCTGTTTATTCAGCAAAGCTATCAAACTACTATAACTTTACTTAGAAGTTAATCAAAAAGGTGCTTTTACAAGGGTCCCTGTAGCACTTCTGAGCTCTAACTACTAGCAGGCCCCAGTTAAAAAGGCTGATATAAGGCTAATTCAAGTAGCGGTTTTCCCTTCAAATTGAACGCTGATATACAAATATTCTATATCAGCCTTATTAACTTGTATTTTCTCCTAACCACTAGGGTTCTTTCAAGCTTGGAAGCCCCCTTGTGAAGTAGGTGTAGTTTAGACCTCATGGTAGTGGAGACAGGTGAGGGGAGAATCTATTGACATATAGCCAAGCAACTCAGCAAGTTGTGGGAGTTATTGATGATTGGAGTTCTACAGAATACATAATAAGTTTATTTAGTTCTAAGGCATTGTGATAATTCAAAATCCTTGTTGTATGGCATGGGTTAGTTGTAACTCCTTGATATTTTAAAAGCACTTGTTAGATCTATGATAGTATTTGAACTTCTGATAGTTGTTGCAATGTGTAACAATGTAATTGGATGAGGGAATATGGAGGGAAGGAACTTAGGAGTGTGAAGGGTTATTTTTCCCTTGTTTAGAAATGCAAATGGTGAAGATAAGGAAAGGAAATTAGATGGACTGAACACTCAAAATCACACATAAGCTTAACTCATAATAATAACAAAATTCGGTTATATTTATACCTAGCATTGTCTTGTTCCCTGCTCTTAACAAGAAAAAGGAAACTAAATAATCTAGTAAAATAAAAAAGACAATGACTAAATAATTAATTAATGAATAAAAACTGTCCCAAAATTAACCCTGACAACTTGGAATCTACTTATACTAAACACCTATACTTATTATCATTGTAAAGATAATAATAGAAGTCACTTGTAAAACCCCTAATATAAAAATAAGGTAACACCAAGAGGGTTCCTTATTGAAGCTGTAAAGATAGTCATAAGGATTCTTAATTTGCATCACCTCACCACTCCTTCCCTCCCCTCTCTTCCATCCCTTTCCCCTGTGTTTGCCAACCGAAACACATTTTAAGATCTTAATGCATCTGCGTTGTGAGGGTAAGAGGGTAGTACTGAATTGATTAAGATTAATATAACTTTTCAGGATTTTGTGTTAATTTAAGAAATGATTTTAAATGCCTCTCATATGCTGACTTTTGGAATAATCTTTTGTAATTTTTTTAATTGTATTTAATTCCTTTTGAAATTCTTCAATATTTAGAATCACCAATCACTTATTGAAGGGATAATAGTGGACTTTAAAATCATATGTAATACTGAAAGATAATAATTTGAAGAGGGGTGAATGGATTTATTAGTGAGTGATAAAACCCTCCTGCAAATTATAAAGCATGCTGAAAAGTTGCTGAAAAGCATGCTGAATGAGTGAACAATTAGCAAGCATATCGTCCTTGGAGAAGTCTTAAAAAAACTGATGTGATTGCAAGGTTTGGTATTGAAGCTCATAATTAAAGGTTTTAAGTAAAACTGCTGAGTTTTCTAAAAAGTAGTCATACTTGCGCAAAGAAGCCTGGTGGAGGCTTAAAGTAAGCCCAAGAGCAGTTGTTCTTAAACAATCTTCTTAAAATAGAGCCTGATCTTGTACACTTTGTTTGGATAGACAGGAAATGTGAGACAGAGAGTGAAGGAAAAGGGAGGGGAATAAGTTTTCTTGTTTGGAAGGTGGTTGGGGGGAGGGAAGGGGAGCAGTCCATTTCCCTCCATTTTCTCTCCCATCTTTAATTAACATGATCACTCTAAAATTGGAGATATTTGGAGGAACTAAAGCCCCACCTCTCCCCCCCTTTCTTTTGCCCTCTCGTTTCTTTCCCTTCTATCTTGCATCCAAAAAAAGTGTTTTTTTTTTTTTTTTTTTTTTTTTTTTTTTTTTTTTTTTTTTTTCTTGAGACAAGGAATGTAGAACATTTGAGCAAATAAGCTAGACTAAAAGAATTCTGAAGAGCAAGCTTGAAAATTTTACTTTTGCTTTGATATCATTGTTTCTTATTATATTTGCAAAAGAGTGTATATTGTATAGGGAGTATTTGGACCATTTGATGAAAAGAAAGTGAAGGCGCTTGTCTTTGATCTTGTGATTTAATGAGAAATTAGGGCTCATTGTCGTATGGATGTAACAAGGTGAATTGAGATTGAATAATGACGAGGGGATTCAAAGGACATTTCTCCTTGCCGAGTTGGCAATTATATTAGGAAGTTCGATTTTTGATTCTAAAGATGCAATACCAGCTATGGTGTATATGAGTGCCTCAAGTTCTTTGTTGAACCTATTGGTATCAAAACATGTAAGGTAGCTTACAAGTAGAATGATTCAACTGGCTGAATACTGCCTCTTTGGGTGCTGCTTTCATGAACAGAACTGGAAAGTTTTATAACACAAGGTAAGAGATAGAAGATACCAGTGATGCCTGCCTTGTTTAATAACACAATGATAGCAGATATGTTTTGACTGAATACGGCCTCGTGGTGCCTTCCTTGTATTCGTATGAAATAGAAGATTGCAGTATAGAACATATGTGGGTGGGGATAGTTCATAATCTATCTGCTGATGCTCCCTGCTAGAGTTAGTTTCACGTTATCAAGCTCTATGCTGATATGACCTCTGCTCTGTATGGACCTTAAATGCATATGTTAACATTTATACACATCTCTTGGGCTGGAGTCTCTGGACTTGTTAAAAAATAGACTTCTTAGGTGGGGAGGGCCTTCATTTATCTTTTCTGTGAATGCTATTGGCTACTATCAATTGGGCTCTTTTTGGCCTTCACCCATTTTCCTGGATATGGGGCTGTCAGGGAAATAAATTACTGTTGGAAGCCAAGTCTACCTTAGAACTGCAATATTGAATCAGAATTGTTAAGAGTAGGATTATAAATAGGATTTAGATTGAATTTTTGGATCAGATTCCTCGATGATGCTTGCTAGAGCATTGTGATGTCAATCCAGCTTTGTATGATAGAACTTTCAATTGTTCGCTGTTGGGTGACAAACTAACTTGGGTTGCTTGCTCCTATCTGTGGTCTCTCAGATTGAAGATGCTCGTGCAGCTATGTTGCTGTACCAGAGGCACAAAAAAGACTGGGAGAGGAGTGTCAAAGATCGGTCAAGGCTTATGGAAAAGCAAAAGAAACGCAAAAACAGGAAGAAATCAAACAAGAAAGTGGCCTCAGAGGTGAAAAATGCTCCAGTCCTGTAGATCTGTTAGCTATTTTTTTTTTTTTTTTTTAATTTTCTGGTTTATAATTCTAGAATAGCAGTCCATTCACCTTAGCTTTTGAAAGAAAAGCACCATATATGGTTGGAAGAATGTTTTTAATGCCTTTCTATTATTGAACTTTTTATTTTTAATGATTTAAATTTTGTAATACGGAGTAGAATTTATGTTTGGTAAAAGAATGTACTTATGTACTTAGTTATTATACTTGAACAGAGTTGCCTAGTTCAATATAAAAACAATTTAATGCAATTCCTAAGTTTTAAAACCCCATATACGTTCAGAATTGAGTTTATAAAGCCGTTGCCTCTTCTCAAGGATGAGCTTAATCGTCTAATCTCGTGGGTTTGAAATCTAAAGATGTCATCATAGTTGGTCTTGAAAATTCTAAATTAGTTTTAGTAAAACAAATCAAAAAACTTGTCCACTAGATTGTCTATTTAACTCATGCAAGAGATGGGTTTATCATCCCTCCATCTAGAATATAGGATTTCCAAGAACGTCCCACTGCAATAACCTATTCGAGTCGTTTCTAGTCAATCAGACCAAAGAATTTCATATTAAAACGTCCCAATAACTTCGTTTCCTCAGCTCGAATCCACGATACGCATCTGCAACAGATCCATAGCAGTAAGATGCTAAAGTACAGACTTTTTATTCACAATAAACAGACTCATCGCACTCCACTCAAACAGTGAAGAAAGGCGCACGCCACCTGAATGTATAACCATTGGTTCCTTTTGCGCTCGAAAGATGATCAATTTAGGGACCAAGAGAAGTGGTGACCCCAGAATAACTGAAGTTGGAAGCAGCACTATATCTATATTTTTTATAGCAAAGATCGCTGATTAGTTAGCTCAAAGATGCCAGCAAAAACTATGTTACAAAAAAAAATGTGTTAAGTGGAAAGTGGTTTATTACTTGGTCAATATCGATTTGATTCTGTTGATTATTATTGGTGATTCTTCTAAGTGGTGATTTAAGTGACTTCTTATGTAATGATTAATTGAAAGTAGGCAATGGCTTTTTGTTCATGTAGCAGCATAACCTTAACTCCCATACATTATATAACACCACAAAATTCAATTACTTGAGAGTGAGGGATAGCTCAAGTGATTAGAGCTTCCCTCCTGGTTTCAGGAGATCTTGGGATCGATTCTCACCCCCGCCCTTCTGGCTCTCTAAACACCAAAAGAAAAAAAAAAAAAAAATCAATTACTTCTAATGATTCATCTTGTTACTTTAATATGATTTTCATCACTCTTCTTTGTAGCCGCTACCAATGGGTGTTATGGCATCATAAGTCGTATTATTAATGTCCAATGGTGATCGAGTACAAAGTCGGAGATGATGAACACAACATGCTAGCAAAATTTCATCACAAAAGCCTACATGTAAAGCTTGACGATTCTTAAACAATTTGTATACGTTACACCGAAGTGATAGTTGAACAATAACCTAGGGTATAAAAGTTGTTAAACGCGTGCCAATATGCATCATACATAAAACGTGACTGAAAAAATGTTCGTTCTTTTCATCTTAATAACATATACGTGGTATTCGTTTAATTAGTTCGGATAAGGGTCAATAAATTATTGGCAAATTTTGACGGACAAAACTTAAACGAATAGAACGAAGCCTTAATGACTAAACTGCAAAGTGGAAATGGAAACAAACGCACCTAAGAAAGTAAGAGGTGCATATTAAGACTAGAGAGTGGAGATGAAGCGCAAGTGCACAACAAAATTATCAACAAGAATACAACAAAGGTTAACAATATTCTACTAACTATACTAAATGCATGTGTATGACTAGGACATCCTAGAATTTACAATAATCATTAACAGAAAACAACAAGAATACAACAAAGGTTTTACCAATATCAGGCACTTAGCCGCATAAATACCACAATTATTGTCATTTATGCAAGCTTTAATTAATTAATTTTAAAATTAGGTTTAGGATATTTCTAGAGAACCATATCATGCTACTAACAGCGCACAAAGTAGGTCTATCCAATAGTCTTAAACCCACAAAAGTTCCTTTTGTATAGTTTAATTAGTCTTAATGTACAAGTGCACAACCATTATATGAGTAACTATGAGCTACTTGTTATTTTTAGTATATAGTTTCTTTTTCAATTGCTATTTATAGCTCAAACATGAGGAAAAATGTAAACCAAGTGAATCTATGTTTCCAAAAATGAAAACCTCTTCTATAGCAACACTCCTCTTCCTAGCTATCTTCCTATTTTCATTTGGTAAGTTTCATTTTAATTTTTATTTATAATTTTTTTAGCTTTTCATTTTTCAAGCTTCTTTAGTCTGCCCAATTTTTTTTTATTAATATGCTACAGAGTTCAGTTTTTTTTTTTTTTTTTTTTTTTTTTTTTTTTTTTTTTTTTTTTTTTTTTCCCTTAATATGTTATGATTATGTATATATATTGTTTGCAAATATTCTCTAAAGTAAAAAAGATGTGATATATAGTTTGTATATCATTTTGTTTATCTAAAACGTGTAGCTCGTATATATACTCCTGAGGTAACACATGTTAAGTTACAAAAATAAATTTCAGCATAAGTAAATGGAAAACTATAAAATAAGAGTATGGGAATGATGAAGCTTAAGGGAAAATTTACTCTGTATAAGGAATCATGAACACACATTAGAAAAATCTTTTGATTGTTTAGCGGTTAGTGGCTTACCACTATTCAAAGGCTCACATAATTATTTGAGCATTGAGAGGCAACTGATTGGGACATATCAATTGACTCAATAAGGTCATGTTATGTTCATCTTATTTCATTTAGATCTGAAAAAAATAGATACAAGTAAAAGTCGGAACCTACAACTAAAATAACTTCTGATTTCCTATAAAAAAAATTCTGATAAGTTTAAAAGTGAAAATCTTGTGAATATAACAAACGCTCTATATGTCTATATCACGTTTTTAAATTAAACAATGAAATAGTAACTACTATGTATTCTAATATAGTGTCATTTTTTTTTTCACATGAAAAATAGGGTTGAAATCAGGAGAGTGCCAGTTATGTTCATTTGGAACAGTGGAAATGGAGAGATGCTCAATCCCTCAATGCTCTTCAGACTGCAGGAACAAAGTTCCACATTCAACTGGCAAATGCATTGCTATTGACACTTGTTGTTGTGTTGCAAGAGCTCATTTCCATAATTAATTACTTTTCTTTAATTATGTTAATGTTTTCACTTAATATTTACCAATTGTCATGCTTTTTTTTTTTTTTAATCGGGAGGCTTATGGTTTGAGCAGCAAGTGAGTGAATAACGATGTACTTTAAAGAGGCTTTTTTTGTTTTACTTTTGGGCTACTTAAGATTTGTAAAGTAATAGCCCAAAAAGTATTGTGAGCTTTTGATACAAAACCTATTAAGGAGAAGAAATTTTTTATCTTTTGCATGCAAAATTTACATGATTCTTTAAAAATGTTTGATAACTTAAATAGTTTTATTTCAAAAGTAAAGATGGCATTAGGTTGAGCTGACACGTGATATGAATGACATGATCTAACATAAAAAAATACAACATGAAAATGGAGCAAACACAATGCAACATTTAAATTGTGAGTCTAAGCATAATAACAAGACATGACCTAACACGACATAATAATCAAATAAACAAAACTTACTGCAAGCAAGTACTATACAACATGATACGGTGGCATGTTGACTTGGGTTATACTTAAGCCACCCATTTAGAAATTTAGGCATGCTACATGAATAGCTGATAGCTCGACCTTAGACACCAGTGTACCACTCCAAGTTGTTTGCTAAGTCATTGTGTTTTTATCTTTTTAGATACATCATCAAGTTGATGTTCAGTTGGAAAATAGCTTAAGCTGCTTATCTCTACCTAGTGAAGTTACAATCCACTTGTATGTGTTTTGTTCTCTCATGGAACACATGAATTTTGGACGTGTTCGGCAAAATATAGCTGTGAAAATAGTTGTTATCCGTGAAGGTAATTGTTAGATGTATAGGTAGTTGTTAGCTGTCAACAAGCTGTTAGCTGTAAAAATATATAATTTAGATTTGAGTGTTTGAAAAAGTAGCAGATGACTAGCTGTTACATATAAAAAATCAATATTTTTTTTTAAAAAAAACTATAGATTAAATTTTCAACAGCTAGCTACCTCTAACTTTAAAAGCAAATATTTCTTACTTTTGATCAAATTTACCCCAAACACTACATTGTCAAATACTCATATTTTTTGTGAAGTAGTGGTTGACTTGATTAAACCACTAAAAACTAGCGTCGAACACACCCAAAATCTATTTGAACAGCCGATTGATTGTCACAACTCACAAAGTCACAATGTATCCTTATAGGCTTTAGGTTAATTATTCACTCCCAATATATCAAGTAGTGGTACGACTGTATGAGCTAGACCTGTACAATAGGTCAAGATCCCATTAAAAGCCTTGAGCCAGCCCGTTTATAAGCGGGTTTTGCCGGTTCAATATATAAATGGCGTGGGCTTTTAAAGGGTCACTGTATTATGTAGGGCTGATGTAGACACCCATTTGTGTCTCCCCAAAACCAAACCCAGTGATGAGTACCTTTCACGTCGAATCATAATCGAATGAAGTGAAAGTGTGGAAAGGCTAGTGTTGCGGATAGTTTTAATTTCTTTTCTCTTCTCTCTGTTTTTGAAAACCTATTTTAAGAAAACAGCCAATCCATTTTGGTTGACCCATGATATGGATCCAATAGTAGTGTAGTTGGATGGGGCTTGACAAGAGCTTTCCAACAATATCTTATAAGCCCAATTCCGATGAATATTGAGGAAGTTATGACCAATTTACTAACCTGGGCCCGTTTTGAGCCTTATATATGGTTTTAGTCTTCTAGATTCTTCTAGAAGGTTCTTTTCATTCCTAATTCAATTAGCATTGATAAATTGACTTTTGTTGACTTTTCAGAGTTTTAATTAAAATCAAAGAGCATTTTTGAGGAAAAATACCATTTTATCCTCCTGTACGACAATTTTTATCTGATTTTAAGAAAACGCGTGAATTTCCATATCAGCGCCAAATGCCAGCTGTAGCGCCTGGCGCTAATGTTGGCGTCTGGCGCCAATAGCCGGCGTTGGCGCTGGTTCAATTTTATGTGCGCCAGACTCTGTTTTGATATTTTATCTTTTTGGCTGATTTTTTCTATAAATAACGTATTAAAAACTCCATTTTCGATAACCAGTTTTCATCTACGATTCACCGACTCTCATCAAGTTTCTCTTGATTACTCTCTCTCTCTCTCTCTTTTCTAAACTAGCTTTTTACATACAAAATTCCGCATTCATTAGATTTAGATACACCTAGCCATATTCGAAGTTGCCTTCGCCTTAGACGTGAAAGGTTTAATTTATGAGGGTTTGGTCCTGTAGGCGTCGTTTGAAGTGCGCCTACGTAAATGCATGTGGTGAATATGCTTGGCACTCATAGGAAGTGGGAATTGACATATACGATTAGGGACAAGGAAAGTAGGGAGCCGCCAACAAGTTTTTAAGGAACTTGTAAACCGTTCACGGATCATAAAAAGGCAACCACGATAAGGGACAACGATAGGCAACAACGATTGACCCGTGAAGGTTACACCCAATTCATAATCCATGAGATTACTAACTCCATATGGTTCGGAACCACGAAAGGAGGATCAGGGATGATGGTACGAAGTGAGTCATGGAGTCACATTCGCCCGTATTGGCCTCTACTCGTTTCTTATAGTGAAAAGTGATTCCTGCGATTCAAAGGCATACAAACAAAAATTCAATTTGCTCCAAACTATTATTAAGCTAAATTGGTTGAATATTAATGTAACACATAATTCTAAAATATCGTGATCACTTGATTAAACAATAAGATTAAAAAGGAACCTAAACCGGTTGTCCAAATTATCTTATTAGGCGTGATTTTCAATTACATATTCCCTTTAAACATGCAATAAGGTGATCATAAAAAATATAATAGAGTTACCATCAATATTGGAAGAAATTTAACAATAAATTGTTAGCCAAATCAAATAATAATAATAATCTAATCATGATGCTAGCAATATAAAAATTAAAATAAGAGTAATTAAATTAATTAATTACTCACATTCTACGCGTTCCTTTAAATTGCTACATCATGAATAAACTGTTAGTAACTTCAATTAAAATATAAATCAAATGAAAATTAAATTAAATTAAATAAAAGTAGAGTTGATTTGGTCCAAACCCTCAGTTAATTATACCTTTCACGCCTTGCTTTAAGGACGGAACTTCGGGTTAAGTATGGACTCCTTGTAGTGCTTAAGGAAGAATGGTGTAATTAGGAATATAGGGTTAAGGCTTAGAACATGAGAGAGAGAGAGAAGAATTTTGGTGTAAAAGAGAGGAAGAGAGAAAGATTTGATGATCAAGCTTTTTTGATCATTGAAAAAGGGGTCATATGACCTCTATTTATAGGGAAAAAAAGAGGGTCAAAGAATCAAGAAAAGATCGAGTTCGAATCGGATTAAAACTCTTGCGATAGACAGTAGTTTTTGCGGTTTTTGTTTTTATCATATCTTTTGATCCAGAAATCGGAATAAGGTAAATAAGACATCGCCAGAACTCTCTTGAAGTATACTTTCTAACCCAATTGGAATCAGATTAAAATATTTTATATAATAAAATATATGTCCGAAAAAGTGAGACGGTGTCAGTTTTGGATAGTGTTTTTTATTTAATTCATATCTTTTTCGTTATAGCTCGGAATTGGTATTATAATATATCATTGGAAAGATAATTTCAAGGGATATCCTACCATATAAAATTTGGATAAAAACTATAAGGCACGAAAATAATATCTGTCTATCTTTGAATGTCTTTCAATTCGAATAAAATTAGGACTTTCAAAAAAGGAGTTTTATTCAATTTCAAGCTATTTAATCTTATCTTTTCAAACAAGATAATCAAGATCTTTTAGAAACTTAAAGAAGCTTCTAATTAATCCTAATTGGTTTAGGAATTGGATTAAATAATTTGGACCCTCCACATGATCATTGGGTCGTAGGTAAGTTGGGCTTAGGTTCGGTTTGGGCTCAGTTTAATATTTTGGCCATAACTTATTCGTTATAACTCGGATTTGGGCTTATAATATATCACTGGAAATATCTTTTAAATCCCCATCCAACTATTCAATCATTGGACCCAGATTATAGACCAAAATAAACTGGATTCAACGTTTTTATAAAAAGAACACGAAATGAATGATTTTAAAGGACACGAAATGAATTATTTTGGGTTTAAAGGCACGAAAAGAGGAAAATAAGTTATGGTTTGGGGGAATGGGCTAGGAATTGGGTTGGTTTATGAAATGGAAATATGGATTTAAGCACTCCAAAAATTAAATACTCAACCCGACCAATAGTGGCGGTGAAAGGTTGTTCATCATCAGGTTTGGTTTTGGGGAGACATTTTTAGGTGTCTACAGGTCCCAAATTTCTATTTCAATTATTTAATTTAATTGTTTTGTTTATTATTTTCCTTGAAGTTACTAACTCGTGTATTTTGTTATTAGAAAGAGGTACGAGGCATCAAAGTAAGTACTTTAATTGTTTTATTGATGTTTTGATGTAGAAATCATGTTTAGGTTGTTATTATGATATTCCTAGTATCATGTCTAGGGTAACTTTAATATTAAATATGATTAGTATGATACCTTTTATGTTCTTCCTAATATTTATGATTGTTAGTATCATGTTAGGGCTAAAGCTTTGATTTTTATTGTTTAGTGACATGCTAGAGTTTGTTATTAATCTTGTTAGTATCATGCCTAGGATCTTGCTATTTTCATTATGCTTTAACATGATTTATGATTATTTTTATAATTGTTTTGATTATGACTATAATTTTATTATTGCTATAATTTTATTATTATTATTTATTATGTTGCTTGATATTATATTTATTTTTTATTGCTTGATCACACCTTTTATGCATGTTTAAAGGGAATTGATACTTGTAATCACGCTTAATAAGATAATTAATAATCTTGTTTAGGGTTAATATGATTATAATTCAAGTGATCGCCAATAATAGATTTATTTGTGCATTAAATTCAACCAACATAGATTAAACAGGTTTAGGGTAATCCTATTGATTGTATGTTAGTCAGAAAACACACATGAATACGATCAGAATAAAGTAGAGGTCTATTATTAGGGCAGGTTCAATCTCTTTTAGGTTGGATATGTACCTTCATTACCGAACCCTTAATTGGTTCAAGACCTTATGGAGTTGACGATCTCTTGGATCGTTAAGGGGTGTAACCTTCACCTTTTGAACGGTTTACAAGTTCCTAAAAAACTTGTTGGCGACTCTTTTGCTCTATCTTCTTTCCCTTTGGACGCCACCGTACTTTAGTGTATGATCACAGTGGGGTTCAAGCTAGGGGTTAACGCTTGAAATTATTCCCTACAACTGACAATCACTAACCTGATCCAAATCCGACTCGAAGTAACTGAGAAAAACCCAAATACGACCTGAACCAAACCCGAACAACCCGAATTTGACCCCATTTGATCCAAATATCATATTTTGTAATAAGTTTAAATTATAGGAAAATTTGTCAGAAACAACCTTTTAAAGTGTCCACGTTATTTAAAACAACCTTTAATTTTTTTTTTTTTTTGCAATTTCAGACCACAGTATAATTTTTTTTTTTTTTTTTTTTTTTTATCAAAGAGTACCAAATGTTACTTTCCGACATTGACTCTATTTTTCCCGATGTTGACCACGAGTGTGCGAGTCACGTGACCTCCTATATTGCTTAATACACCCCTTTTCCCTCCAATTAACTCCTATTAAAACCCCTGCTTCTCTTTCATCCCTCTTTTAGTACGAGTGAATTGGAGGGAAAATTGGTGTATTAAGCAATATACGAGCTCATGTGCATTGCACACTAGTGGTCAACATGGGGAAAAATAGAGTCAACGCCGGAAAGTAGCATTTGGTTGTCTTTGATAAAAAATTTTATAATGTGGTCTGAAATTGCAAAAAAAAAAAAAAAAAAAAAAAAAAAAAAAAATTAAAAGGTTGTTTTAAATAAAGTGGACACTTTAAAATGTTATTTTGACAAATTTTCCTAAATTATATACTTTTTTTGATAATTTTTAAGCATAACCTGAAATCGACTTGAATTTTGACCTGAACCCGACCTGCTAACCCAAACTGCCAACCCCCAAAATTTATGGGCACTTAAAGGGTTGGATCATCACGATAACAAGACATGACCCAATAACAAGACATGACCCAATAACTATCACTCCTTCTGATTCCTAAATCCACCTCGTTTTCCAAGAGCTTGCAAATTTTCCAAGAAGCAATTATTAATACAATACATAATTTAAAGTTTTGTAAAATAACTTTAGAAGTCTAAGCATTAGACAACTCGTTTTTGAGAGAAAGATGAAACTACTCCCTCCATTTTTAAATAGTTTCTCCATTTCTCCATGCGCAGAGTTTTAGGAGAAATTAGAGAAAGTAATAAAATATGGAGGTAGTAGGGTAGTTGAGAAAATAAAAAATTGTAAAAAACAAAAGTAGTGGAAGAATAGGAGGAGAGAGAGTATTATGTTGGGTCCACTAAGTGTGAGTAATGAATTAAATATTGTAAAATCTTTCCAAAAAAGGAAATGAAGTAAGTATTTAAAAACGGAGGGAATACTACATTATGTAATGTACTCCATATAAAATAATAATTCTAAGTATATTACATAGGAGGGATGCCCAGTTTCTCAAATTGAGAAACATAAGTTGTTTCTCAAGGGTCAAAAAGGTATCTTCCACTTGTTATTGAAGGGTACAAATGTAATTTGTGGGATGCTTGAGTTAACTCTAGTTATTTGGTGTTAACTCAACAAGTAAACAGATCCTACCTTCCTCCTTCCTCCAACACATCTTCATCCTCATCCTCCAACCCATCTCCAAGCTGTTTCAACGTGCATTACCACCGCCACCTGTTTCGATAGCTTCGTCGCCGGAATTAAACGAAAACCCTAATGAAACGGAGAGAAATTAAGGGTATAGTTAACCCTAGAGGGTAATTGAGTTTTCCCTCCTCCATTAATTTCTCCATTGAAGCTAAGCACGCCCTTCATCTCCATTGAAGCTGAGATCAATTTGAATTGATTTAACTTTTTTTTGCATATTAATTAGATAATTTGGTAACCACAATTCAAGCCATATGTAAGATCTACAGCTCGTCATCATCATCCGGCGAATTGGCCTTCGTCTCTCCTAGCTCAACCTGTACAATAATCCCCCTTTGTCTTACACTCTAGTTATTTCATTAAACTTTACATTGCAATTTGCGTGGTTTGTAAGCCGTTAACGTCGTTAGCGCTTCAATACTAGTTGGGTTAAGTTTTTTAACCCAAGGTTAGATAAATGTCAGGTGTAGCTGGATCAATTTTTTTATTATTTGTCACGGATCCCAAAGCTATTTATTACAAAAGTTGCCATTTGATAAACATCAAATGTTTATCAACCTGATAAACTTGAATTTTCTCATTAATTACATAGTAGTATTGTTATTACATTATGTTATAATACGGAAATTCAGTGAATCTAAACTTTTGAAAAAACTTTCTCTCTCTAGAATCTAAGCCATCGGAGAACACCTCCATCACAATAGTGATTGGAGCTCCGGGAGCTTCCTTCTAGCAGGGAGTAAGTTGGTGTTCCCTTCAGATGCCATTAGGCATTTGATTAGTGATGTGTCTATTTTATATAGTATTTTACCCCCGTCCCTTGGTCATAATTAGTAGTGTTTTTGGCTCTTTAGAGCCACTTTTATTACTAATTGGTGTTTTCTAGTGTTTTCGTAGATTTGGTTGACTTTTGCAGGGATTTATGCTTTTGGAGTATTTTCCCGAGATATTTTGGAGCAATCACGAGCATTAATGAAACACGACCAGATTTTATAGCCCAGGGCCGGTTAGAGCCATCGAACCGGTGATTAAGGGCTCGATATAGGTGATACCGGGGCATTTGGACCGAGTATTCAAGACCCAAAGAGGAAATCCAGATTGGCCCGAAGAATTGGAGCCCAATCGAAGTCCAAATAGTGGCCCAAATGAGCCGCCCGGCCAAAAAGGCTAGCGCCCGGAGGCGTGCCCTGTCGGGCGGGAGAAGCTTAGTCTGGCGCCCGGTGACGCGCTCGGCCGGGCGCGAGATTAGTAT
This sequence comes from Chenopodium formosanum, assembly GCA_024500155.1. Taxonomy (NCBI): domain Eukaryota; kingdom Viridiplantae; phylum Streptophyta; class Magnoliopsida; order Caryophyllales; family Amaranthaceae; genus Chenopodium; species Chenopodium formosanum. The sequence continues at coordinate 11,971,978 of CM044865.1, read as the reverse complement.
TAGAGTCAAAAAAGGCGCGCCCGATCGGGCGGTGCCTCGCCCGATCGGGCGCGTGTTTTATTAGTTGATGTTTAACGTAGTTTTAATTTGTTTTAGCCTAGGATTTTTGTACGGAGTATAAATACTCCTCCGTAATACGTTTTTAGGATCTCTTCTTCATCACTTCTTCTTCTTTTTACTCTTTCTATACTCTCTTAATTATTCTCTTAGATTTCTTTTCTCTTAAACCTTTGTTCTTAATTCTACTCTGAATTCTAGATTTAATTTGGTAACGATTTCTCTTCCCTTAATCTTAGTTGTTTATTTTATTCCTTTCATCATGATTTATTTTATTACTTTGATTAGTTTAGTTTTTAATATGTGTGAGTAGTTTAATTTCTAAGGTTTATGGGATCTAATAAATAATACGAAGGGGTAAATTATTGTTGTTGATTATCAATGCTAGATTAATTTCCTATTGATTGATTTAATGCTCTGTGACTAGATTAGGCCTATCTTTTATGCATGAGTTTGACAATATTGATTCAAGAATCGAGAGATGAGAATTAATGTTTAGGTCTAGTTTCAATAGGCAAGTTAATTTATAAATGGTTAAGTCAAGATTCGAGAGATGAGATTTAATACCGGTAAATTAATTGTGTGATTGTAATACGTAGCGAGAGCCCTTTACAATCTGGTTAATTGATGCATTGATGATTGACTATTATTGATTATTGGTATTGCATGATAATTTCTTATTGGATTGTTTTAATGTTTTACAATTGCGGCCTGTAAAAGTATAGCAATATTAAATTGATGAATTGAGCAGATGTTAATTTGATATTAAAGGCTATTTTCAATAAGAACTTAGATCTAGTAAATTGCGAGAGCCTGTTAGATCTATGTTGATTAATAAATTGCGATAGCCTGTTAATTATGTTATTTATGCAATGTCAATGATTGATTACTATGTTTTACCCTGAAGTATTATTTATTGGTGAACCTATACCCTAGATCCTTTCATATATTGTTATCTTCCTATTCTCAACCTTAGTAGTTTAGTTTCTTACTTAATTATAAATATTGGTTACTTAAATAATTTAGGTTATAATAATTAATTAGGAGTAAAAAGACTTGTTTCCCTGTGGAGATCGACCCTACTTCCCTATCTACTTTAGTTAGAGGACTTAGGAATTATTTTTGATTAGGGGATACGACTTTACCCTGTCAAAATTTGGCGCCGTTGCCGGGGAAACGGTTTTATTTTTATTTCTGATTGTTTTTATAGTCTAGATTATTTCTCTTTTGTCTCAGAGAGCGTTAGTTCTCTGAGACAAATCTGATATTTGCTTCTAGTTTTTGTTTATGCCCAGGTGTTCCAGATCAGGTTACATCCCATTCGATCCTGAGATCGAACGTTCCTTCCATAGACAGAAAAACTTCTACAAGCAAATCCTGGCGGATTCTGGTGATAATAACAATAATCACCGCGATCCTCCAACTGATTCCAGCAATTTAGAGGCATCATCGGACGCAGAATCAGAGATGACGGCTCCAAAGAAGCTTAGTGACTATTCACAACCAAAGCTTACGGATTTTCCACATCCCACCCCCACTCCGGCTCTTGATGGGGTTCAATTTGAAATTAAACCTCAATTTATAACGATGATAGAGAGGAAGCAATTCAGTGGAGCCAAGGGTGAAGACCCGAATCTTCACATTGCCGACTATTGTCAATATTGCAACACCATCAGGCAAGCCGGGGTCGCTCAAGACCAAATCAGGGAGATTCTCTTTCCCTTCTCTTTAACTGGAAAAGCTAAATTGTGGTTTAATGGCTTAAATAGAATTACACTTGGTATAACTGACTGGGAATCTCTTGTTTTGAATTTCTATAACAAGTATTATCCTGCAGAGAGAACAACAGTACTACGGAGTGCGATTCAGAACTTTGCCCAAGAAGCCGATGAGTCTTTATATGAGGCTTGGGAGAGGTTCAAGGACTTACAAAGAGAATGCCCTCACCATAATTTAGCACAATGACAGTTAATCCCCCCCTTTTATAACGGCATTGGAAATTCCTCTAGAATAATCTTAGACTCTGCAGCTAGTGGGAGATTTATGAATCTTAATGTTGATGATGCAGGTCAGGTTATTGAAGATATGGCGATACACAATTCCCAATATGGGAATCCCAGAGGATTTGCTAACAAGGGGAAGCATAGTGTCGACTCTGTATCCTTTTTGCAAGCTCAATTAACCTCTATTTGCCAAAAATTAGATAACCTGAGCACTGCTAATGTAGCTAATGTTTCTGCGATTAATAATAATTCTAATGAGGCTTTCTGTGAAAATTGTGGTATTGTAGGTCACTGGGAGCAGGATTGCAGAAGTTCCGTGGAGCAAGTTAATGCCTTCCAAGCTTATAGGCAGAATAACCCATACTCCAACACTTACAATCCTGGGTATCGGAATCATCCATACCTTTCCTACCGGAGCACTAATGTTCAAAATCCACCACCACAAGAACCACAGGCGCCACAACAACAGGAGCAGAAATATTATCATCCCAATGCTAGCCAGAAGAACCAACCACAACAACCCCCCTCATCTTCTGACCCTTCTCTGGCGAAAATTAGAGCAATGTTGGTCAATATGCAAAAGCACATGGAGAGCAGAGATGCGACAATTGATCAAATTTTAGCGCATAATAAAATTGTAGATAATCAAATTGCGCAACTCTCCGCTACTTTACAAGCCCGCCAACAGGGAGCCTTGCCGGCACAGCATACAAGGACTACGGATCAAGCATTTGCAATTACTCTAAGGAGTGGTTCGAACTATGAAGGGACCTCTATGCCCAGAGTTGATGAACCTGTTTTATTAAATAATGCTAATCTTGATTCCATTAAACCAAACAATGTAGTTGATAGCCCTGCAGGGCTAAAGGATAATACTAACATATCTAATTCTACATTGCAGGGTACAACTCCAGAGAAGGTGGCTACTCCAGACAAGAATAAGAATGCTCCAAAGCCAATCATCAAACTTCCTTTCCCCAATCGTCAATTGAAGACAAACTTGGATAAGCAGTTTGGTAAGTTCCTGGAGATGGTTAAAGATTTGAAGGTAACAATTCCCTTTAATGAATTGATCACACAAATCCCCTCATATGCAAAATTTATGAAAGAAATTTTGATGAGAAAAAGGTCTATTAGTGAGGTAGAGACAATAGCTTTCACTGCAGAGTGTAGTGCCGTACTTCAAAATAAGTCTCCACCTAAATTAAAAGATCCGGGTAGTTTTTCTATCCCTTGTCATATTGGCAATCTCTTGATTGATAATGCATTATGTGATTTGGGTGCTAGTGTTAGCGTCATGCCATTATCTGTGTGTTCCAAGTTGAATATGGGTAAGTTAAAAGCTACCAATATAACTCTACAAATGGCCGACCGTTCTTTCAAATACCCCTTAGGTGTTTTAGAGGATGTCCCCGTTAGAGTAGGTAAATTTTATATACCTGTAGATTTTATTGTTCTTGATATGGCTGAGGATATGCAAACCCCAATTATTTTGGGTAGACCATTCCTTAACACTGCAGGAGCAGTGATAGATGTAAGAAGTGGTAAGCTAACAATATCAGTAGGGGACGATAAAGTTGTTTTTAATCTGAATAATGCCCCTAGAAGCTCCATGACTGAGGAGAAATGTTTCAGTGTTAATGTGGTTGTAAATTATTCTAACAAGCCCCAAGCTCTTGAAAAAGATCCCTTGGAGGCGGTATCTTGTGTTGCATCCTTTTAAGATGAGATAGACAAATGGCAGAAGGAAGTCGATGCAATAGAAAGAGCACTCTACAATGTTGGTCTTGGTTTCGAGGATGAACAAGTGGAACCAATCGAGCAAGTTGTGCGAATCGAGCCTACGGTAAGTGTTCCGCCAGATCGAGTTGCAAGTGTTGAATGCAATGACAATTTGAAGCAACATTCGATCGACGAAGGGTTTTTAGTGCGTAACATTGAAGATCCCCCAGTCCAAGTCAAGGAGGATCCACCAGATAAGGCGACTTGGCGTCCCACAGGTTATGTCAGGAAGCCGCATCGCAGCCTAAACATCGCTAGACCGGGTGAGAAACCACCCAATCAAGCGTTAGGCCAAGGGTTCTAGAAATTGCACTTGGTAAGAAGGTCGTACGGGACCTAGATAAACCAGCGCTTTGCGGGAGGCAACCCGTATTTTTAATGTTTTTTAGTCTAGTTTTTCTTTTCTTTTTCTTGTGAGAGGAGAGATGAGGGAATTTAACGAGTTCTATGAGTGTTTGTACAGGTTGGAGGAAAAAGATTAGCCAAAATTTGGAGAAAAGACGAAAATTAATTATTCGCCGATTTAGTCTCGGGCCCGACCGGGCGAAGCTCGCCTGATCGGGCGCGAGAGCAAGGGTCTGAAAATAAGTAATTTCGCCCGACCGGGCGACTGGCGCCCGACTGGGCGCGAAATTCGTCGTATACGGACTAATTTGTCCACCCGATCGGGCAAGCCTCGCCCGACCGGGCGCGAGAAGGGCGAAAATTTTGGACTAAAATCCCCCGATCGGGCGACTGGCGCCCGACCGGGCGCGAGAGCAAGAATGAATCAGCTAGTTAGATCGCCCGACCGGGCGCGAGAGGTTACGAATCAGTGCGTATCAGATCGCCCGACCGGGCTACGTCCGCCTGACCGGGCGCGAGAACGAACTCACAAAATAGCATAGATCGCCCGACCGGGCGACCCACCGCCCGACCGGGCGCGAGCCTATCCGTCCCCTTCTTCTCCCTTATTTTCTTCTTTCTTTCTCCATTTCTTCTTACTTCCATTACTTTCTCTCTCTAAAAACTCAAATTCTCTCTACCTTCTCTCTAAGTTTTCTCCTCCATTTCTTACCCAAATTCAAAACTCTTTACATATTTGTGATCCTCTCTTCATCCTCTTCACTTTCACATAAAAATTTTTCAGTTTTAATTCAATAAATTTTAAACCCATTTCTTGAACATGGCATCAAAGAGGGCTAGGTCCATTTTTGGTAGGAGCTCCAGTTCGAGGGAGGAGTACGACCCAGACTTGCAGCTCCCGTATTGGCCGACGATCCGGATTGTAAGCCGGGAACAAAAGGAACGATTGGAGCATTTGGTCGGTCGTGAGGTAATTCCTTCTCGGTGGTTACACCGCCCTACCTTAGAATCATTTGGTTTATATGATTTTGTTAAACGATTTTTGAATGATATTGGCATGAGAAAATTTGTTGACATGCACTATCCTACATACCGAGAACTTACCTGTGAATTCCTATCCACTTTTCATGTTGTTAGTAGTAGGAATGGGCCTAATTTATTTTTCAGGTTAAATAATAGAAATATTAGTTTAACTTTTGTTGAATTTTGTAAAATTTTTGAATTAAATTCTGAATTGTCTCACCAGTGGCATGCAGACTATAAAATGGGTGACTTATATTATGCTTTAACTTGTTTACATGCCCCCGACCCCCAACATGCTAGCACCAAACCTATTCACCACCCTGTCCCAAAAATCGGGCAAAGATTTGCGGGTTTGTGTTTTTTAGGTAGGGCCGAGCCTCATAACGCTCAAACTAACGAACTAGCTGTCATAGGACACTATGTATACGGGTTCGGGAAATTGAACATAGGCAGGTTTATAGTTCACCATTTGAGTAGGCATGCCACAGCCAACACCACTTCCAAGTCTCCTATCCGTTTAGGTGGCCTTATCACTCGAATAGCGGTGAAAAAGGCCGGTTTTGTAGTAGACGGACCCCACCAGCTGACCAACTGCGGACCAGATACCTACATGACTGCTAGGTATTTTGAGGAATGGGATGGGTTAGACCGGATAGCGAGCAGACACCCTTTTGGTGTATCCGGACTGGGAACGAGCAACCTTTGCCCATTTTTCCCCTACCCAGTCCAGACTTGACCGCCTTTCCTCCAGGGCAACTTTCTTACACTTACGATGCTTTAGTTGCCAACGCTAGGGGGCAGCCGCCACCAGTTCCATCACCCCAGCCTCAGCCCGAGGTGGCTTTCTCTCCACCTCGTATGTCCCATTCCGTCCCTCATGTTGACTCTGACCTAGTTTGGGATCTTCAGAGTATAGGTCAGGCCCTAGGACGTATCGAGCATTCACATACTGACCTTAGGAGGATGGTAGGCTCCTTAGACCAGAGGTTAGGGTATCTAGAGAGGAACCAGGGTAGAGCTCTCTACCCTATGTACGATGATTATGCTCGTCGAGGCAACATTTCCGACGACGCTATTCACCCTGACTGGTTTCAGCCTCCACCCCAGGGATATGATAGGGATCCCACTGCCCGTGGTATTTACACTGACTATTCTTCCTTTTTCGGGTACGGGCAGGACATTCCTTTCGGGGGACCGGCGGGGGGGACTTTTCACGATGATTATTTTGGTGGTAGCTCTTCTGGTGCAGGCGGTACAGGTGGCAGTGGAGGTGCGGGCTTCGGCTCGATAGACGAGGATGATGAGGACTAGCTATGCTGGGCTAGTTTCCGAGCCAATGAGGACATTGCCTGATTTTGGCTTGGGGAGATTTTGGTTTGGTATTTTTTCTTTCTATTTTCTTTTATTTGTGGTGTGTTTTCTTAGGTTAGTTTTCTTGCTTTCTAGGTTAGTTTTATTGCTTTCTTTATATTTGAAAAATACAAAAAAAATAAACAAATCCAAAAATACGTTCCAATGAATTATAAATTATGCTTCCCTGTGCCCCTTGCTTGAGAAAATTGTTTTGATTCCTGGTATTTGATGATAAGCATTGTGGATTAGTTGATCATGATTTGATGTTTGATTGCCTTGAAACCTTAACATGCATCAATTTTGCCCAACTACTTGTGAATATAGTGCTTGACTAGTTGATTTGGTAAGGAATGTGTGATAGTTCCATAGTTTCTGGTATGTCAATGAATTTGAGTATTGGTTTGCTACTATTAATAATATTTATATGTTTCATTATTATGCACATTGTGGAGGACGAAGGCATTTGTTCATTTAGGTAGCCTCCAGATATTGTAGATACATTTGTTCCCTTCTTGCTACCCATGTTGTTGACTTGACTTTTTATTGTTTATTACCCACATTACAAGCCTATTTTTCCCCATTGGTTACTAGTCCCAAGCTTGGCTTGGGGGAGCTATTAGTGAGTGAGGTGAGGGAGTTTGTAGTGTGCTTATTATTTGCACAGCTTGGGTGGGACTTTGAGAAGTTGTTTTGTTGTTATTCATGTTTATTTTTGATGCGTTTGAGAGTTATATTTTCTTGAAAAAATAAAGCATGATATTATGAAAAAAAAAAATAGAAGTTCAAAGAAAAAAAATGTAAAAAAATAAGTGAACTTCGAAAGAAAAAAAATGTTCAAATGTACTATTTGGAGGTTGATCAAAGGGAAAAAAAAGAGCTTCATTGAAAAAAATTCAAGTTTGGAAATAAAGTTTGATTATTCACTCCACTTCTTCATTATTGTATTTTTATGAGTGAAATTGTAAGAGTTGGATTTATTTATTATGATTGGAGTATATTTGGTTGATGTTAGAGTTGGTTATGTAGGAGATGTATGATCATTATTTATTTTGATCATGGGTTTTATTAGGATATGGCTCCTTTAAGCATAGCTTTTCTCTCACTTATTCCCAAATTTATCCTACACTTTACCCTAGCCTTACATTACAAGCTTTAAAGACCTTCTGACCTTTGTGCATTGAATTGTATGAATGTGAAAGTGTTTCTTATCAATGCAAGTTATGATTTGACATATTTCGAGTCGACTAGTAGGATTGAGTGTATATTGCTTTTATACACACGAGAGTGTGAGTTGGGAGGGCATTGTTCACATAAAGGGGTTGGATGGAGAGCGATCGAGTACATCTTTTACTCACCACAAAAATGAGAGTCGAGTGTGTGAGCACTAGTCTTGAATTCTATATGCTCTTGTGGTTTGCTCTATTTGACAATTGTTAGGGAAGAAAGGTAATTGGATGGATTTGATTGGTTGACTTTGAAGCATGTTTATTTGATTTACCCTGGATCGTTTGTGCTTGATTTTTACCTTTAGGGGTGAAGCATATTTATTGATTCATTGATGAGATCTTTGCTTAGGGACAAGCAAAGGTTTGGCTTGGGGGAGTTTGACGTGTCTATTTTATATAGTATTTTACCCCCGTCCCTTGGTCATAATTAGTAGTGTTTTTGGCTCTTTAGAGCCACTTTTATTACTAATTGGTGTTTTCTAGTGTTTTCGTAGATTTGGAGTAGGGATTTATGCTTTTGGAGTATTTTCCCGAGATATTTTGAAGCAATCACGAGCATTGGAGAAACACGACCAGATTTTATAGCCCAGAGCTGGTTAGAGCCATCGAACCGGTGATTAAGGGCTTGGTATAGGTGATACCGGGGCATTTGGACCGATTATTCAAGACCCAAAGAGGAAACCCAGATTGGCCCGAAGAATTGGAGCCCAATCGAAGTCCAAATAGTGGCCCAAATGAGCCGCCCGGCCAAAAAGGCTGGCGCTCGGAGGCGCGCCCGGCCGGGCGGGAGAAGCTTACTTACATGAGCATGGGCAATTTGATGCAGGACATTCGGATGATAGCCCAACCAATGTCAATGGAAGATATATGGGCAATGGGGAAGCTCGACCAATGGAGGGATTGGGGGATTTTATTCCCGACAACGAATAATCATCTCGAACATTCTCGAGGAATTTTTCCTCCTTTCCCATTTCCTTATGTTTCTATGAAGATTATACTATGGAATATTAGAGGTGCTTCTAACAAAGAATTTGTTCCTCATGCTAAAGAGGTGGTTAGATTACATAATCCTGACATATTATTTCTTTTAGAGACAAAGTCTACCGATGACATTGCTAAAGCGGTTTGTAGAAGGTTAGGGTTTTAAGAGTTTCGAACCCTTCCTGCTAATGGGCTTAAGGGTGGGATTTGGTTATTTTGGCGGAAACCGGCCATCCTTATAGACTTTGTAACAGACTCTCCTCATGTTATTCACTCTCTCTTCAAAATTTCACCTACTGATCCAGAAGTTCTGATCACAGGGGTGCATGCACCCTCGAAAGCAAGGGATAAGAAAGCCTTGTGGAATGCGCTAGGGGAAAGATCTCCTCCTGTCGCAACTCCATGGTTGCTCCTTGAAGACATGAACGAGGTGACTTCTCAATCTGAAAAGATGGGAGGAAGACCAATCTCTAACTCGCAAGGTAGAGATTTCATGGAATGGACTGACTTTGAAGGTCTCATAGATATTAAAAACAATGGCCCGGCGTTCACTTGGGACAATGGGAGAGAAGGAACAGAATTGATTAGGGAAAGGCTCGATAAAGCTTTTGCAAATGCCGAGTGGATGAAGGTGCACCCTCAAACACAGGTACACCACTTAGCAAAAACTTATTCTGATCATTGTCCGATTCTTATTGATACTAGAAATGCTAATCATGTTTATAATTACCCTTTTCGATGTAAAGAAGCATGGCTTGAGAACCCCAAGTTTGATGATTTTTTTACTAATTCGTGGATTGGAGGAAGCAATTTCTATGAGTCTACCATTTATTTCACAAAAGATGTTAAAATCTGGAACAAATATGTGTTTAATGAGTCCATCCAAATTAAAAACAGATTAATAGCTCGTATTCATGGTATACATAAAGTGCTTAGTATTAAGTACTCCTTCCTTATTAATCTTGAAAAAGATCTTTTAAAACAATTAAATGAGGTGTAAAAAATTGAAAGGATTACTTGGGCTCAAAGTGCGGGGGTAGATTGGAGAAAGTTTGAAGATTGGAATACCAAATATTTTCACATATTGGTTAAAATTGAAAATTGTCGTAGTGAAATTTTGTGTCTTAAAGATGATAATGGGAATTGGGTGCATGACCAAAATTTTCTTAAACTTATGCGTGTGAATTATTTTAAGGATATTTTTGAATCGAAGCATTCTAGTCAACCTAGGCTTGTCTCTTTTCAACCTAATGCAGTTGTTAGTGAGGAGGATTTGGTTTTTCTTGCTAATGAAGTTACTAGTATGGAAATTAAAAATGCTTTAAATATGATGGCACCTATGAAAAGCCCGGGTCCGGACGGTATCCAACCAATATTTTTCCAAAAATATTGGGAGGTGGTCGGTAGCTTTATTGTCAAACTTATTACCAATTGCTTTAGGGAGGAAAATATTCCGGCCTATATAAATGAGTCATATATTTGCCTTATTCCTAAAGTTGAAAAACCGGAGAGTATGAATGAGTTTATACCGATAGGTTTATGTAATTCCATATATAAACTTATCACTAAAGTCATTGCTAATAGAATTAAGCCTCTTTTGAATACTTAATTAATCCGGTTCAATCAAGTTTCATAGAGGGAAGAACTATCGATGAGAATGTACTAGTGTAGACACCCATTTGTGTCTCCCCAAAACCAAACCCAGTGATGAGTACCTTTAACGTCGAATCATAATCGAATGAAGCGAAAGTGTGGAAAGTCTAGTGTTGCAGAAAGTTTTAATTTCTTTTCTCTTCTCTCTGTTTTTGAAAACCTATTTTAAGAAAACAGCCTATCTAGTTTGGTTGGTCCATGATATGGGTCCAATAGTAGTGTAGTTGGATGGGTCTTGCAAAGACTTTTCCAACGATATATTATAAGCCCAATTCCGATGAATATTGAGGAAGTTATGGCCAATTTACTAAATTGGGCCCGGTTTGAGCTTTATATACGGCCCAATGATCTAGGGGAGGGCCTAATATGATTTATCATTCCTAATGCAATTAGGAATGGTTTTGGTCTTCTAGAATCTTCTAGAAGTTCTTTTCATTCCTAATTCAATTAGCATTGATAAATTGACTTTTGTTGACTTTTCAGAGTTTTAATCAAAATCAAATAGCATTTTTGAGGAAATTATATGATTTTATCCTCCAATACGATAAACTTATCGGATTTTCAAAAACGCGTTAAAATCAGGCTTGGCGCCTAACCCCAGGCCTTGGCGCCTGGAACCAGGCCTGGCGCCTGGCGCTAGCCATTGGCGCCTGGCGCTGGTGTTGGTGCTTGGCGCCAGCTAGCCAGGGTTGGCGCCAGCTCTGTTTTTTGTGCGTCAGACTTTGTTTTGTTTAATTTATCTTTTTGGCTGATTTTCTTTATAAATATCGTATTAAAAACTCCGTTTTCATTCAATCACCATTCTCACGATCATTCACCTACAATTAGTTTTAATTAGCATTCTCTTAATTCTTAATTCATCGTTCTTCAAACTTTGCTTTTCATACAAAATTCCGCATTCACAAGATCTAGAAACAACTAGCCAAATTCGAAGTTGCCTTCGCCCTAGACGTGAAAGGTTTAATTTATGAGGGTTTGGTCCCAAATCTCTATTTCAATTATTTAATTTGATTGTTTGTTTGTTATTTTCCTTGAAGTTACTAACGTGCGTATTTTGTTATTAGAAAGAGGTACGAGGCATCAAAGTAAGTACTTTAATTGGTTTTTTTGATGTTATGATGTACAAATCATGTTTATATTGTTATTATGATATTCCTAGTATCATGTCTAGGGTAATTTTAATATTAAATATGATTCTTGTGATGCTTCCTATGTTCTTCCTAATATTTATGATTGTTAGTATCATGTTAGGGCTAAAGATTTGATTTTTATTGCTTAGTGACATGCTAGGGTTTGTTATTAATCTTGTTAGTATCATGCCTAGGATCTTGCTATTTTTATTATGCTTTAATATTAACATGAACACGATTATGAGTTTAATTATTATAATTTATGATTATGATGATTATGAATATTATTATTATTATTATTTTGATGATTATTTTATCTATGATGATTATTATTATGATTATAATTATTATTCATGATTATTATTTTATGCTTTATTGCTTGATCACGCCTTTATGCATGTTTAAAGGGAATTGGTATTTGTAGTCACGCTTAATAAGATAATTAATAATCTTGTTAGGGTTAATTTGATTATAATTCAAGTGATCGCCAATAATAGATTTATTTGTGCATTAATATTCAACCAACATAGATTAAACAGGTTTAGGGTTAATTATATTGATTGCATGTTAATTAAAAAGCGCACATGAATACGATCAGAATAAAGTAGAGGCCTATTATTAGGGCAGGTTCAATCTCTTTTAGGTTGGATTTGTACCTTCATCCCCGAACCCTTATTTGGTTCATGACCTTATAGAGTTGACGATCTCTTGGATCGTTAAGGGGTGTAACCTTCACCTCGTGAACGGTTTACAAGTTCCTAAAAAAACTTGTTGGCGACTCGTTTGCTTTATCTTCTTCCCTTTAGGACGCCATCGTACTTTAGTGTATGATCATAGTGGGGTTCAAGCTAGTGGGATTTTAAAGGCTTGAAATTATTCCCTACAGTTTTTGGCGACTCCACTGGGGAGGATTTCTATTTTAATTCCTGAATTTGTTTCGGCAATGATTTAGAATGAGTGGATGAGACTCGAAAAGTTCTAAGTATTTCATGTGCGTAATTTTGATTAACATTATTGTCATATGCATAAAAAAGATCTCATTGGAAAGACCATCCGTAATGAGTTAAAAACATAGGATTTTACACGTAGGAAATTTGAGGAATAGCTTTCACAACTAGGACTGAAATAACACTGCGCGAAACTGGAAAATTTTTTCGAGCACAGAAAGTTGCTGAGGCATGTGGGAAGTAGCGTCAGGGGCCAGAGCTTGACGCTAGTGTTTTAGTTGTAGCGCCAGACGCCAGCATTGGCGCCAGGCGTTACAGTTAAAATCTGGCGCCAGTCTCTGATTGCTGGCGCCAATTTCCCCCAATACCGAGCTTGAAATATGCGTTCTAATTTCGACCGGTTTTTCGTATTGTTTGCTCGATCCTACTTCCTGATTGAATTTTTTCTCACTTTTCTGAAACCCATATGTGTTCTACATATGGACATAACCCTCTGGGAATTCATGCTCCATCTACCCGATCGAACGCTCCGTGCAACAAAGGGTACATCCGAGATGTTGAATTCACCAAACCATGAAAGCGAGTTTTTTCTAAAACTCGCGGTGTCCCATCCACTCGCGCCAACCCTTCACGGTTAGGCTTCCGCGCGGTGCATCTGGACAATTAACCATGGACCCTCTATTGACTAAACCATATCTCGAACTTTAGAGAACTAGAGCCATGGTTAGGTTGCGAACACATTGCATCATATTGTGCCTACTTGACTAATTGTGCATTATTGATTGTGCATATATATTCTATGTTTCTCTTAACCGTTTGTTGACTTGTGTTGAGACTAAAAAAATTAATGACTTAAAGAACTTTGCCTAATTAATTAATTAATTAATTAGAGTCAATAAAGTCTAATATTTTAATCGGAAATGACCTAGTACGACTTTAGGCATACCCCAATTGACTAATAACACCGAAAACAGTCCCAGACCGACGCTCCAATATTGGCGCCAAGGTCTGAGCTGTAGCGCCACATTATGGAGTGTAGCGCCTGACGACACCTCTGTCGTCTGGCGCCAAGCTCCACAGTGTGACGCTAGTCATGTCGCTTGGCCGACAATTCGGATTATTTGTCGAGTCATCACCTAGGGTCTAATTAATCAATCTTCTGTTTAATTCGGTTAATTTTGCTGTCAATAATATTTAATTGAATCCATGATCGAGTTTAGGCACTAAGTCCCATGGTCTTACACAAGAGTCCTAGCATGTCACTTACACTCAACGCACACACTAGTGCACATACTTTGACCATGATTAAGAGAGTCTTGTGTGCGCGTTTTTCCGTCATTTTTTTAGGGGGGTAATTCAAATATTAATCCTCCAATAAAAAATAATAATATGTACATTATTTTTGCCAAAATACGCACCCTTTTCTTTTTCTTTTTTCCTTAAAATAAACCATAAAATCAAGTTGATTCGAGTCAAGTAATTAAAACGCAAAATGGTTTAATTTACAGCGCGTGGTCAAGAAAGGAAGGACGATTAATCAAAGATAACCTCTTCGTACAAGTCCAACTTTTTGACAAACCCATAGCTCGCAAGAGAAAAGCGAAGACTATAATGGCAACTCAAGAAGAAGTCAATGATCTTAAGAACCAACTGGCTAATGTGACTGAGACACTGAAGCTTCTCGCACTTAGGATCGATGATCCCGTGAAGCAACAACAGATGGACCTCATGCAAGAGAGTTTAAGCAAGTTATCTAGCGACTACAAGTTTCAAGAGCTTACATCACAAGGGGTCTCGGTGGACAAAGATCTTCTTCCGCAGGAGTTCAACGCCAACGACATCCCAAAATTCAGAGCAATTGACAACCCATACTTTCATTTAAGAGCATTCGAAACAATAATGAGTATCAAGGGTATCGATAAGAAGGTCTTCCCTTCTCTGTTCTCACTATCTCTCGAGACCGTTTGCCAACAATGGTTCTTTTCTCTCGAGAAAGAAAAGACCTCTACCTGGGAGTCAATAGCAAACGCTTTCGTCGATAGGTACAAGTGCAACATTCAAGTCGAGACTGACCATAGAGAACTTGAAATCCTCAAACAAAAGGAGAATGAAGGCTTCACCTCTTTCTTTAACAAGTGGAGAGAAACCTCAGCAAAGATGATTGAGGTGCCAAGTGAAAAAGAGTATGTGAGACTGTTTATAAAAAATCTCCAAGAAAAATATTCCAAGCATGCATCTCAAATATCAAAATAATCTCTATACTTTCAAGGCCGTTTATGACATTGGGATCAATATTGAAGATGACTTGGCTAAGTCAAAAGCTGCCAACAATAACTCCAACAGTGGCTGGAAAGGAAAGAAGAACGATAATCCTTCTTCTTCCAAAACCGCCCACTCAAATAATGTTAGCACCTTTAATTTAGGAGAAGTTCTTGCCATGAACAACCAAGGACAGAAGAAACCATTTAGGAGGAACTTCACTCCTATTGGCATGAGTTATGACACCGCATTTGATCGATTAAATGCAAAAGGTCTTATAACTCCCATTGGACCATTTGGGGACCCACCAGTTGAGAAGAGGTCGGTTAACTGGAACCCCAATGCACATTGCAAGTATCACCAAGGTAGGGGCCATTCCACTGAAAGCTGTTGGAAGCTTAAGGAAGCTATCCAAGACCTAATCGACAACAACAAACTGCTATTGCCCCTTGCCAGTAAGAAGCCAAGCATTGACAATGCACCTCTAGCTCATACCCTGGCTATCTCCGATGAGGAAAACGAGGTTGACCCCTCCTCTCTCATTAAACATGTCAAAGAAATCAGTGCCATAGAAAAATAAGAGGAGATCTTTTTCGATGTCAAGGATAACCTTCCAGAACCGGCGAATAAGGAAGACATACAATTGCTCACACTGTCTATGAAGGAGGCATCGCAATTACTACGTGAAGCCCTCAAAGTTATGAACGAACTCCATAAAAAATATGATGAGCTTCCACTTCCAAAAGAAGAACCTAAAAATGAATTCACACCAGTGAGAACGACTTATGAGGCAATGTACTTTCCCTTTCAAGTCACTGAAAAACCCAAGAAGAGCAATAGAATCTACACTCCGATTGGGATCCCATATGCGCAAATGTTCAAAATGCTCTCCGAGAGTGGCGAGGTCAAACCTCTCGAACCGAGACCATTCGAGTCGTTAAAAAGGACAGATAGATATTACTGTCAGTATCATCAATCAGGGGGTCACACTATAGAAAACTATTTCAAATTCAAGGATTTGGTACAGAAAATGATCGATGAAAAGAAACTAGTCCAAGTTCAACAAGAAGAGGATACAACCATTAATGGAGTTTGGGACAGTGATGAAGAAGATGTTTATCTAAAGGACATAGTAGGACCTTCACTTTCTGTGTCATACACCTCAGATGACATTTGGGCTGAAGAAGATTCATCGATAGATGTCCTCACAAGATCTGGGAGAATGCAACCTCCCATTTTAACACAACCTATGCCCACCATACATCAAGTTCCCATACCTATCATCGAAGACAACGACATTGTTAAACAGTTTAAGAAGACAAAGGTTGAGATGAATGTATGGAAACTTCTGGCAACATCTCGAGAGCATAGGTTGGCTGTAATGAATGCCTTGGATAAAATCGGGATAGATTCTGACACTACTCCTGAGGGACTAGCCAATTTCCTCACAAGTGACCTTCTTAGTCCGATTAATTTGATCACCTTTTCTGACAAAGATTTACCCCCAGAAGGTGACAAACATTACAAGGCATTAAACCTCACGGTAGTTTGCAAAAGGATGAATGTTCCTATGACTCTTGTAGACAATGGATCGGCTATCAATGTCTGTCCACTTAGAACTGCGAGGATGCTCGGCATAAGGGATGAAGACTTAAATCCGTCTACACAAGGAATAAGGGCCTACGATAACACTCGTCGTCAAGATCTTGGCAAAATCACCCTAAATGTAACGGCAGGAGCAATAGAACATGCTACTACTTTCCAAGTAGTGGACATCAAAGCTTCATTCAACTAATTGTTGGGACGCCCTTGGCTTCATGATCTAAAGGCCGTCCCTTCATCTCTCCACCAACAAGTAAAAGCTATAGTTGGGGGAATTCTAATCACTATAGATGCTTCGCCCATGAGAATCAAATCTATAGAAAATCCAATCATTAACGTAGAGCACGACGAAGATGATGAAGATTTATGGGGCTTTAACGAAGAAGTCTCTTTAATCCAGGAGGATGAAAGGACCCCTATTTGTCATGACCCCCATTCCAACATGATTGTCAACGCCATGCTGAAGAAACAAGGACACTTTCCTGGGATGACTTTAGGAAAGAAGAAAGGAAAGGCAGAACCGCTGGAGTCACCTGGCCTCCCTAAGTTAGATACTTTCGGACTTGGTTTTCAACCGACTCGGAAGGATCTCAAGCGAGCCTAAGAAATGTTGAAAGCACGTAAGGACGCTCGCATTCAAAAGAAAGCAATTCCAATGGATCAATACCCTCTTACGCTTAATGGTCAGTTTATAAAAGAAGGAGAGGACTATCTATGCCATGAATTTCTCGAGCCATTTGTTGTAAACGGCATAAGACAACCGGGATTCGAGATTTTCTTGGATTGCTACTTCACTGATGAAATCCCAACTCCCGTCCACAAGGAGAAAGCACCTCCATGCTTTGACTTTAAGGTCATGGGATTACTGTATGGGCGAGAAAAGAATGAGCCAACTTATGAAGAAGATAACTCCTCGCTCATTCAAACGGTCCTACAAAGTGAAAGCTTCGACCCCTCGAAGATAATTACTCCAGCTGAAGGATCACTACAAGGGTGGCGCAAGACTATCAAAGTGACTACTCCAAGCGTAAGGAAGATATCAATCACGACAGGACAGGGACCGGTGTTTGAGGAGTCGTCTGAGTCAGAGTCTTTCCCTTTAGAGTCTTCTAAGTCTTTAGTAGTGAAGACACCCATTTGTGTCTCCCCAAAACCAAACCCGGTGATGAGTGCCTTTCACGTCGAATCATAATCGAATGAAACAAAAGTGTGGAAAGGTCTAGTGTTGCGGAAAGTTTTATTTCTTTTCTCTTCTCCCTGTTTTTGAAAACTTTATTTTAAAGAAAACAGCCAATCCAGTTTGGTTGGTCCATGATATGGGTCCAGTAGTGGTGTAGTTGGATGGGGCTTGCAAAGACCTTTCCAACGATATATTATAAGCCCAATTCCGATGAATATTGAGGAAGTTATGGCCAATTTACTAAACTGGGCCCGGTTTGAGCTTTAAGTACGGCCCTATGATCTAGGGGAGGGCCTAATATAATTTATAATTCCTAATGTAATTAGGAATGGTTTTAGTCTTCTAGAACATTCTAGAAGGTCTTGTCATTCTTAATTCAATTAGGACTCTTCAGAGTTTTAATCAGATCAAATAGCATTTTCGTTTGGAATTATATTATTTTATCTTCCAGTACGGGAAATTTATCAGATTTTTGAAAACGCGTTTAAAATCAGTTCGGCGTCCAACCCCAGGTCTTGGCGCCTGGAACCAGGATTGGCGCCAGGCGCTAGCCATTGGCGCCTGGCGCTAGCCACTGGTCCTGGCGCCAACTAGCCAGGGCTGGCGCCAAGGTTGTTTTTCGATCTTCAGACTCTGTTTTGTTAAATTATCTTTTTTGGATGATTTTCTCTATAAATACCGCATCAAAAACTCCGTTTTCATTCACCAAGAATCATCAACTATCTTCATCCTTCACCAATTATCAATATTCATTCATCAATTCTTCATCGATTCTTTTAATTCATTTATCTCTTTCAATCATCAACATCATTCATTCTTTAGAATAAATATTCTTTCTTGCTTTTTTAATACAAAATTCCGCATTCATTAGATCTAGAAACACCTAGCCATATTCGAAGTTGCCTTCGCCCTAGACGTGAAAGGTTTTAATTTCTGAGGGTTTGGTCCCAAATCTCTCTTTCAATTATTTAATTTAATTGTTTGTTTATTATTTTCCTTGAAGTTACTAACGTGTGTATTTTGTTATTAGAAAGAGGTACGAGGCATCCAAGTAAGTATTTTAATGGTTTAATTGATATTATGATGTAGACATCATGCTTAGATTGTTATTTTGATTCCTAGTATCATGTCTAGGGTAATTTTAATATTAAGTATGATTAAAAGTATGATGCTTCCTATTTTCTTCCTAATATTAATTCATGATAGTATCATGTTAGGGTTAAAGATTTGATTTTTATTGCTTAGTGACATGCCAGGGTTTGTTATTAATCTGGTTAGTATCATGCCTAGGATCTTACTTTTATTATGCTTTAACATGAATATTGTTATAATTATGATTGCTATGATTATGATATTCGTTATTGTTCATGATTATTTTATTCATAATTGATTATGTTGCTTGATTTTTATTCTTTATTGCTTGATCACCTTTATTGCATGTTTAAAGGGAATTTGTACTTGTAACCACGCTTAATAAGATAATTAATAATCTTGTTAGGGTTAATAGTGATTATAAATTCAAGTGATCGCCAATAATAGTATATTTGTGCATTATATTTAACCAACATAGATAAACAGGTTTAGGGTTAATCCTATTGATTGCATGTTAGTCAAAAACGCACATGAATACGAGCAGAATAAAGTAGAGGCCTATTATTAGGGCAGGTTCAATCTCTTTTAGGTTGGATTTGTACTATCATCCCTGAACCCTTATTTGGTTCATGACCTTATGGAGTTGACGATCTCTTGGATCGTTAAGGGGTGTAACCTTCACCTCGTGAACGGTTTACAAGTTCCTTAAAAACTTGTTGGCGACTCTTTTGCTCTATCTTCTTCCCTTTTGGACGCCACCGTACTTTAGTGTATGATCACAGTGGGGTTCGAGCTAGTGGGATTTTAAAGGCTTGAAATTATTCCCTACAAGTAGTAATACCTCCCCCTCTTATTTCTTCTCCTAGGATAGTTAGTGATCCAGTCCCTGAGGACATATTACTCTTTGATGTAATGATCTCAGAGTATAATAATATTTCTCATTCTCCTTACTTCTTGTGTTCTTCTCTAACCCAAGATGACGAGCATGGCTTAGCTAACGATGAAAAAGACAAAGAAATTATTAAAGCAATGGAAACACTTGAAAAGAAAACACTGGTAATTGAAGAAACTAAAACAGTTGACATCTCGAATGATTCAACTAATAAAAGAGAAGTTAAAATCGGATTAACATTGAATAAACAAGAAAGAACCAATATAATTAACTTACTTAAAGAATTAATCGATGTATTTGCTTGGTCATATGAAGATATGCCAGGCATTAATAGAGAAATAGCTCAACACACTATACCACTAATTCCAGGAATGAAACCTGTAAAACAAAAGTTACGTCGAATGAAACCCGACGTAGCACTTAAAATAAAAGAAGAAGTTCAAAAACAAATAACTGCAGGTTTCATCAAGGTATCCAAATACCCCGAATGGGTCGCCAACGTCGTCCCAGTTCCGAAGAAAGACGGAAGGGTAAGGATGTGTGTCGACTATCGAGATCTAAATAAGGCAAGTCCAAAGGACGACTTCCCTTTGCCACACATCGATATTCTGGTAGATAACACTGCAAAGCACGCACTTCTCTCGTTCATGGATGGGTACGCAGGTTACAACCAGATTCTCATGGCAGAAGAAGACATGGAGAAAACAACCTTTATAACACCATGGGGCACTTACTGCTACACGGTAATGCCATTCGGGTTGAAAAACGCGGGTGCTACTTACCAACGTGCAACAACTGCCTTACTCCATGACATGATGCACAAAGAAGTCGAGGTATATGTCGACGACATGATTGTAAAATCAAAAGACCGTCCAGGCCATCAAGTAGCCTTAAGGAAATTTTTCGAAAGGCTAAGAAAATATAACATGAGGTTGAATCCATTAAAATGTACTTTTGGAGTCACCTCAGGCAAGCTCTTGGGATACGTCATAAGCTCTAGAGGAATAGAGGTAGAACCAACCAAGATTAAAGCAATCATGTCAATGCCACCGCCCAAGACTGAGAAACAGATTCGAGGATTTATTGGTCGGTTGCAATACATAAGTAGGTTCATATCAAAACTGACAACGATATGTGAACCAATCTTCAAAAAACTCAAGAAGAATGTACCAGTAATATGGGATGACGAGTGTCAAAAAGCCTTTGAAAATATCAAAGCCTATCTCGCAAATCCTCCCGTATTAGCGCTAGCACTTCCCGGATACCTCTTAGGTTATATTTGACGGTTACCAAAGAGACAATGGGAGCCATGCTAGCACAAGATGTAGAAGAAAAAGAGAACACAATTTACTACTTAAGCAAAATGATGCTCGAATACGAGGCACGCTATACACCGCTCGAGAAGTTGTGCCTCGCCTTGGTGTGGGCCACAACTAAGTTAAGACATTACATGTTGGTGCATACCGTTTTCGTAGTTTCCCGATTAGATCCACTCAAGTATCTGTTCGAGAAATCTACACTCAATGGACGCATATCAAGATGGATAGTCAATCTAGCCCAGTTCGATGTAAGGTTTATGCCACAAAAAGCTATTAAAGGATCCGTGGTGTCAGACTTTCTAGCAGATTTTCCAATAGAAGACTCGACGCCAATACAAGACAATGAATTTCCAGATGAAGACCTAATGGTCACTGAAGATGATACTTGGACCTTGTATTTTGACGGAGCCTCAAACCAAAAGGGATGTGGCGTTGGAGTACTACTAGTATCACCTAAAGAAGAGCACGTTCCAATCTCCATAAAGCTTGATTTCGACGTTACCAACAATGCTGCTGAATATGAAGCATGCGTGGTAGGCCTTGAAACAGCTTTGGCATTGGGAGTGAAAAAGTTAAGTATATTTGGAGACTCTTCTTTGATCATCAATCAGATATCTAAAAGGTGGAAAGTAAGAAGCAAAAGCCTAGCCCCTTACCAAACCTATCTGGAAACTCTTACCGATCAGTTAGAGAAGGTAGAATACACATATCTACCTAGAGAAGAAAACCAATTTGCCGATGCCTTGGCAAGATTAGCCTCAATGGTTAGGATTCCCACGAAAATCGAGCAAATGCCTCTAACTATCGAAAAAAGGCACAAACCAGCATACATCCAGGCTATAGAAGACGACGACTTAGTCCAAGAAAAAGAAGAAGAAGAACCGTGGTACACGGACGTACTCAACTATGTCACCAATGGAGAATACCCTCCTCATGCTGACAAAAGAGCAAACGAGCATTAAGACTTTTGGCTTCTCAATATGTACTCATAGACAACGAGCTACATAAAAGGGTACCTAAAGGTCGAGCTCTCCTATGCGTAGGAAAGAAGGATGCACAAAGAGCAATGCGAATAATCCACGAAGGAATCTGTGGGACACATATAAATGGCAAAATGTTAGTCAAGAAAATAATGCGAGATGGATATTATTGGACTACAATGAATAGGGATTGCCATCAATACGTAAAAAGATGCTCTAAGTGCCAAATTTATTCCAATTTGCAACATGTCCCTCCATCTTTGCTCTACACCTACACATCGCCATGACCATTCTCTACATGGGGAATTGACATCATTGGCAAAATCACTCCCCCAGGAACAGGAGGCCACGAATTTATCCTAGTAGCAATCAATTACTTTACAAAGTGGGTTGAAGCGCAATCGTACGCTAAACTCACTGCAAAACATGTAGCACTCTTTATCGAAAGAAATATTATTTGTCGATATGGAGTCCACATGAAATGATAAGTGACAATGGAACTCACTTTCAAGCCGAATGTGAAGAATTGCTACAAAAATACGACATTCAACATCATCATTCTTCCCCTTATAGACCTCAAGCAAACGGAGCAGTTGAGGCAGCTAATAAAAATTTAAAGACTATCATCGAGAAAATGACGGAAAATTATAAGGATTGGCCTGACAAGCTTCACTTCGCATTGTGGGGTTACCGCACGTCAATCCGTACATCAACAGGAAATACGCCATTTTCCTTGGTATATGGAATGGATGTCGTACAACCTGTCGAATTAGAAATACCATCTCTACGCATTGCGCTAGAGAGTAAACTCGATGAAGTTGAATGGACTAGGGCAAGATACGAAGAATTGATTCTACTCGATGAGAAATGACTAGAAGCTCTACATCACACTTAGTGTTACCAAACTCGTATGGCTAGGCATTTTAATAAGAAGGTCAAGACAAGAAATATCAAAGTAGGAGATTTGGTATTAAAAGCACTAAGGAAAAATGTTTTAGACCCAAGGGGAAAATTTAGGCCTAATTGGTCTGGACCCTACATTGTCAAAACAATCCTGTCAGGAGGTGCAGCGAAACTAACTGATATGGATGGCAATGAATTCTCAAACATGACAAATCTTTACCAACTTAAGAAATACTACCCATAATTACTTGAGTAGGATACTCAAGAGAGCTACGTTCGGCCTGATTCCTTAAGAAAGGATACGTAGGCAACCCTTTACGGGTGCAACCACTTTATTTTTCGACATCTCTGCGTTCCAGAATTAATTAAAAATTCAACAGAAAATCGGCGAATTATTGGCGTCGCAGAAAAGAACCTGGCGCCAGCCAGAAGTTATCAGCGCCAGCCGATGGAATTGGCGCCTGGCGCCAGACTTAAATGACAGGCGCCAAATGCCAATAACTGGCGCCAATCTGGAAATAAGCTCTGGGCAAATTTCGGTGTTTTTCGGAAAATTTTCGACTTCCGTACTCGAAGAGTTTCTGGAAAAATTATTTTTTTTTTTCGATTTTCATTGCTTTAATAAAATAAATTTAAAGTAAACAATTTAATTGAAAGCTGAAATTTCATTAATAAAATAAAATTACATTATTGATGGAATTTAAATAAAGCTGAAATAAATTAACTTTGAATAAAAATAACAATTTAAGTCTAATAAATTTAAAGCTAAGCAATGCTCTTAATCTTTCTTTTCCTTTCTAGCTCTTTTCCAATTCTTGTCTGCTTCCTCCTCCTCATCCATAACTTTAGCTAGTAGGCATCCTTTAGAGGACCTACATTCAATTTTGGAGTAGATGGTCTCCCCTTCAGCTAACACTCCATGCTTCTTTTTTACCCAAACCTTTTTATCTGTAGTGTTAGCTTTCCTTTTCCCTTTGTCTTTGGTAGCACCTTTCTTTCTAGGCATTTCAGGTGTTTTGAATTCAATTCTTGCACCTAAGCGTTCCTTGGCAGGAATCACCCTGTCACCTAGACGATTCTTCACATCGGTTCTACCCTGATCAATCGAAGATTTCTTCAGCAACCACTTCTTTTCATCATTGGGCAAAGAAGGAGGGACCTTTTGGGTAATCACTTCCCATAAAGGTCTAGCACCCCAGTAAGCATCAAATCTGTCTACTTCTTGAGAAATAGGGTACTCAAAGGGAGGACGAAGATCCCCGGAAGGAATATTCTGAAGCAAGCCGTATTGTCTTTTTACCCTGCAGGGGTAATAATAAGTTACACGAGACAAGCTTGGAAGACGGCAGAAAGGTTGCTTGTTAACACCAACCATCCTTTCTATTTTCCACCATGGGACGACCCACTTGATAGTGAAATCACGTGATTCAAAGACTTTTCTCCACCCATGGTGCCCAATTTTAGGGATGCGCTTCTTCCTTCTCACGAAGCAATTGGGAGTATACTTTTCAATGTCGTCCGGAGGGCTAATTAATCCTAGCCTCTCCATTATCCACATCTGTAAAAAAATTGCAATGCAAATAAATTATTATTACAATACAAAAATATATTTTTTGATTTCTGTAATTAAAAATATTATTTTTCTACCTGTAATAAAATTAGAGAACCGCGAAGAGGCGCTTTTGGGTCCCTTTTCAATTCATCTAGACTAATCATAGTCTCTCCAACTATTAATGGCATTGGATTTCTCCCTGATTCAATTTGTTCTAAAACAGTGGTTATAATTGATTGACCCTCATTATTTTTACCACTACTAAGAAAAAATTGATTAAGCATGCAAAACAGGAACGCCCTTCTTCTATATATATGAAAAGATTCAGAAAGAGGTGTATCAAAATAATGGCGTGCAAATTCTTTCAAATTAACTATGTTGCCATCTACTATTTTTGATAAATCCCTTTCTTTCAAATTAAAGAAGCGCTCAAAATCCTTATAATAATATGCGTCTACTCTAGGGATTGCTATAAGGTCTATTGCAGGGAAGCCTAAGATAGCACCAAATTCCTCCGGCAAAGGGCTAACCTCATCATACCCTATTCTGAAACAATGAGTATCAACATTCCAAAATTCTAAAGCGGTATGTATGAAGTCTAGGTCAAGATCTACCCCTTTGATGCCATAAATTCCCCCCAGGTGAAATAAATCTAATTCTTTTCTCTCCCTCGCATTAAGAGATCGACACCATTCATGAGTGTATTAGGTGAAGGTTTTGGTGACTAAAGACATGATTATTGTTTTTATAAAGAAGAGAATTATTTATTCGCTGGAATTATGAGAAGAATCGGCTGGGCAGGGGGATTTTTATACACAAATTGCGAAGAATTTTAATCAGAATGAAATACGGAATCAGCGTCAATTGGCGTCAAAACCCCGTGATTGGCGCCAACCTCCAGCGCTTGGTGCCACACGCTAAGTGTAGCGCCTGGCGCCACGCGCCATAGTGTGGCGCCAGCTGGCGCCAAGTTGCCAGATCAGCCGCGCGTGCTCAACTTGCGTTTTTAATATTAAACTCGAGTCGGTTAATGACTTTATGGCTCCGTTTAATTTTCCTAAAACATCCTTTTTTTATCCTTTTTCTTAATTAATTAAAAATAGCTATTATTTTTTATTTATATTATTCTTTTTGGACTTTATTTT
Source organism: Chenopodium formosanum (assembly GCA_024500155.1). Taxonomy (NCBI): domain Eukaryota; kingdom Viridiplantae; phylum Streptophyta; class Magnoliopsida; order Caryophyllales; family Amaranthaceae; genus Chenopodium; species Chenopodium formosanum. Next base: position 11,946,554 of record CM044865.1, on the reverse strand, counting down.
AAATTCCAAACACCCGACATTTTATTCGATTTTTTCCTTTTTATTTTTTCCTTTTTGGGGGAGAGAGTCGGATACCCTCCATCAATAATAAAAATGACGGAATTTTTGCGCAAAATTGTTGTCACACTTCTCTTGCACACACAAACATACACACAACAGTAAATAAATTCATAATAGCATAAATATACAAAATGTGTCTAAATAATGAGTCTAAGGCAAAGTTCTATAAAAAAAGTCAAAATAAAATATACACAGGAACAAACTACGGCGCTGGAGGACGTAGGCCCATCATATCATAAAATTGCGCTGTACGAGGAGCCACCTCTCCACCAGCTCCAGCTCCAGCTCCAGTCTCCGTAGGAGGAGGAAGACTCAATATAGGACCACTCCACCCAGGATCAACCTGAGGCTGAGGCCGCGGAGGCTGCTGCGATGACGAGCCTACCTCGTACATCCCACCACATCTGAAAGCCGAGGTAGCCTCTCCTACCGGTGCAGCATGAGCACCCTCAGAAGAAGATCCCGAGCCCTCCGCAACGTCAGCTTGAGCAGCCTTGGAGCGACCACCTCTACCCCCTGACGAAGTACGACGATGTCTCGAGCTGGACCTCGCCGGATCCCTCCGCTCCTCAGGTCTCGCGCGGGTGTGAGAAGCAATAGGCTGACCCTGCAAAAAGAATTAAATCAGAAACAGGGCAAAATTGAAAAGCAGTAATGCAAGGAAATACATGAAGAAAGACTACCTCTCGGGTGACGTCATCCTGACGGCAAGTGGTCGCATTCCTCATCCGGACGAGCTGGCTCCGGAAGGCATCTATGCATCGTGCCATCGCTGAAACCACCTCGCGTGAAAACTGTCAGAAAAATAAGTCAGTAAAAATGCATGATATATGAACACAAACATTCTGAAAAACCTAGGCTTACTCGAGTCTAGTGGCGAGGAATCGACCGCTCTACAAAGTGCTCGCCCTCAGGAGCCGGAGAAATCATCTCCTCGATCGGCCCGTACATCCCCTGGTAGTGGATGGACATACGGGGTGGCACGAACTCAGCAGCACCGTCCTGATAAAGCAGAAAAAATCAGTAAAGCATTACTTGGGGGCTACTTAGTGGAAAGTAAAGCTAAAAAAATCTTACCCTCACATCCTCAGCCGGTACGGGGGCTGGAGCTAACAAAGGTAGAAGCTCCTCAGCATAACACCGCCCGAGGATCACATGGGACCGCCAAGGGGTACCAACTCCCTCAGACATGCTCGACAACCGCGCCTCGTCGAACATATGACGTGGTGGAGCAGCGGGAACGATGAAGACATCAGAAGAATGCTGTCTAGCAACCCTCTCTCCTAAGTACGCGACCGCTCCGTAAGTCCCCAGAAAATAGCGACGCTCAGCAGAATACTGTGCGGCTAACCCAAAGACTGTCCAACCGCCCCACGGCCGGTATACCACCTCAGGTCTCTATAAAGAGCATAAATCAGGCAAGAATATGTCTAAAACACCGCGGAAAAGCAAAATAAACAATAAAAGTCGTACCGAGATGATCCGGTTCCGGACATGTGTAGTAGACATATCCACATGATGACCGCCCCAAGAGGCGCTCACTGGAAATCCCCGCGGCGATGGTCTCGCCGGCGCAGCAAAAGGAAAGTACTCGTAGAACCAGATCTACAAAGAGCTAAAAGTGTGAGTAAATGCTAAACTAATATGCAGAGCTAAACTTTATAGGGAATAATGTTTACCTCTACGACCTTCCAAAAGGCAGACAAAGCAATGTTCGTCCCAAAGGACCGGTGTCGACACGAGTCCCTCAGCGCACGAACAAAGTCAGCATAGGCCAAGCTGGGCCAGTCATAAGTCCCGATCCGATGGAGATCACGGACAGTAGGGAGGTAGTAAAGCAATGCCCTTCTACCCTTGTCAGGGGAGAATGTCCTTGACAACAACATCAGCACAAAGATGCGCACCCGCTGCTCTCGGGTGGTCGCATCGTCATCAAGAGCCGCTGCCAGCGTCGAGCGGCGAATTCCTCTAGCACTAAACTAAGTCGTCTCGACCTCAGCTCGGGCCCGAATAGCGATCGGCCCCAACAGCTCCTCGACCTCCGAAGAAAAGATGTCGATTCCACTGTCAAACGGCAGTGGCACAGAAGTGAACTTCAGTCCTGTGATGAGACTGAAGTCCGTAGGGGTGACCATCATCTCGCCCCAGGGGAAATGGAAGGTGTTGTTGGTGTCCCAGAAGAACTCCACTAAAGCGCGCACTACATGATGACCCCCGCTGGAGGCGACCATAGCCTCAGAGGTCTCTAACAGAGTAGCTAGCCCGCAAGACTCTCATAGGAGTCTCGTCTTAAGATCCCTGGCGATGTACATCATGTACAAATCGCCCAAACCATCACAGCCAGAGCTGTGATGCCGTGTTCTCCCGGGCGCGATGCCCTGTCACACCCTCTCAGAAATGTGGTGGACAGGGGCGAAGAACAGGGTCTGCTCATCCCACTCCGGAAGCTGAACAAGTGAAGTGGAAGGCGTGATGTCATCCTCTACGGGCTCATGCTCCCGTCTAGTGTTTCGGGACCGTGAACCCGAGCCTCGTTGTCTAGCCATGCTACATTGTGCAGAATCATCATAAATTAAGGTTCTATAGTATCTAATGTTTGCCTAGCCGTATGATACTATGTTCGCAAAAACAGAGTACGTAGTACTAAAACAGAGCACAAATTCGAATTGAGCATAACAGCATTTTTCAAGCAATCAAACAATTTCTTGCAACACTATAGTGATTATTGTGACAAATTGGACAAGAATTGCTAGCAAAAACATCAAGAACGAGTCACATTGTTCTTCACGACCTTAAGAGGTCCAACAATGGCAAATTGCTCATTTCTTCACCAAATTGAGTCAAACAAGTCTTAAATTACTCCCAAGGCAATATATAAACATAATCAAGCAATTTCATGACATAAAACTTGACAAACAAAGCAAATTGAACATTATAAATTTCGAAATTTCATGAAATTCGTGAATAAACATGCCAAAAATTCATGAAAACCGATGTGAGTTTGAAGAAAACTTACATAGATCGGGAAAATAGATGAAAAGAGCTTTGATTTGCAACAAATTTGAGCGAATTCGGTTGAGAAACGAGCAAGCACCGAGCAATTGAAGTTTTCGAACTCTCTTTCGAGCAAAATCGCGACGAGTAGCAGCAAAATGAAGGGAAATGGGGTATTTAAGGAAATCCCCGTGTTGGCGCCAAGCCCTATGCATTGGCGTCACAAATTTGGCTTGGCGCCGGGCGCCAATATCAGCGCCTGGCGCTAATGCTAATAAGGTGGCGCTGATGGTTTTTCAGTGGCGCCAAAGCACCCAGCCACCTGATGAGGTTGTGGTAGCCTTCTGCAACATATTTTTGGGTTCCTTGGTATGCCAGTTAGCCCCTCTAAGCAATCTGACATGATTCAATAATCGGCTTGATTACATGAAGTGATCGACCTGATAAGAGATCGTCTCACTTAGCTTAAAGCGCCTAAGCATTGGCTCATTAGCAAAAAGCACCGACATATAGGTTCAAGAGCAAAAGAGCGCCGACATACAGGTTCAAAGCAACAGAAGCGCCGACATGCAGACATTGCGGAAGCAAAGTTCAGGCGAACTTTTAAAGATCGACAGGCGTGGATCTTCGGTAATTTCCTTTGGAAAATTATCGCATCAAATGAGGATGACTTCAAGAGAAGATATCTTCGACAACATTCCCTAGCTTGCGGAGAGTTGTCACAAACAGCTAGAGGTAATTTCGGGCGAAGTTGTCTTCGATCATATTCCCTTAGACATGGAAGATGATCATAATGCAGATGAGGATTATTTCAAGAGAAATAATCTTCGATGGTGTTCCCTAGGATGTGGAATATTATCAATGCGGATGAAGATTGTTTCAAGAGAAATAATCTTCGATAGTATTCCCTTGGACGTGGAATATTATCATAGCAGAGGAGGATCGTTTCAGGCGAAACAATCTTCTAATTTGGAAGCAGTTACAAGCGTAGCGGTTTTCAAGCAGGATGGCATTCTCTAGCTTGCAGGAGGTCATCAAAACAGCAATTGGTTACTTACAGAGACGTGTGCTCGACGGTGCAAGATACGCGTTTCTTAACTCTTTTATCTGTTTAACTAACCCTAGTTTTGCAGGTATCGGCGTTACAAGATTGGTTTAGGATCGCAGAACGTTCTGAATCATTCTCCGTCCCTATCGATACTTTGACTTTTGTTTTCGAAACTTGCGTTTCTCCAAACTCAGTCAAAGTGGGGGTTTCTGTAGACACCCATTTGTGTCTCCCCAAAACCAAACCCAGTGATGAGTACCTTTCACGTCGAATCATAATCAAATGAAGCAAAAGTGTGGAAAGTCTAGTGTTGCGGAAAGTTTTAATTTCTTTTCTCTTCTCTCTGTTTTTGAAAACTTATTTTAAGAAAACAGCCTATCCAGTTTGGTTGGTCCATGATATGGGTCCAATAGTAGTGTAGTTGGATTGGGCTTGCAAAGACTTTTCCAACGATATATTATAAGCCCAATTCCGATGAATATTGAGGAAGTTATGGCCAATTTACTAAACTGAGCCCGGTTTGAGCTTTATATACGGCCCAATGATCTAGGGGAGGGCCTAATATGATTTATCATTCCTAATGCAATTAGGAATGGTTTTGGTCTTCTAGAATCTTCTAGAAGGTTCTTTTCATTCCTAATTCAATTAACATTGATAAACTGACTTTTGTTGACTTTTCAGAGTTTTAATCAAAATCAAATAGCATTTTTGAGGAAATTATATGATTTTATCCTCCAGTACGGCAAACTTATCGGATTTTCAAAAACGCGTTAAAATCAGGCTTGGCGCCTAACCCCAGGCCTTGGCGCCTGGCGCTGGTGTTGGTGCCTTGCGCCAGCTCTGTTTTTTGTGCGTCAGACTCTGTTTTGTTTAATTTATCTTTTTGGCTGATTTTCTTTATAAATATCGTATTAAAAACTCCGTTTTCATTCTATCACCAATTCTCACGATCATTCACCTACAATTAGTTTTAATTAGCATTCTCTTAATTCTTAATTCATCGTTCTTCAAACTTTGCTTTTCATACAAAATTCCGCATTCACAAGATCTAGAAACACCTAGCCATATTCGAAGTTGCCTTCGCCTTAGACGTGAAAGGTTTAATTTATGAGGGTTTGGTCCCAAATCTCTATTTCAATTATTTAATTTGATTGTTTGTTTATTATTTTCCTTGAAGTTACTAACGTGTGTATTTTGTTATTAGAAAGAGGTACGAGGCATCAAAGTAAGTACTTTAATTGGTTTTATTGATGTTATGATGTAGAAATCATGTTTATATTGTTATTATGATATTCCTAGTATCATGTCTAGGGTAATTTTAATATTAAATATGATTCTTGTGATGCTTCCTATGTTTTTCCTAATATTTATGATTGTTAGTATCATGTTAAGGCTAAAGATTTGATTTTTTTGCTTAGTGACATGCTAGGGTTTGTTATTAATCTTGTTAGTATCATGCCTAGGATCTTGCTATTTTTATTATGCTTTAATATTAACATGAACATGATTATGAGTTTAATTATTATAATTTATGATTATGATGATTATGAATATTATTATTATTATTATTTTGATGATGATTATTTTATCTATGATGATTATTATTATGATTATAATTATTATTCATGATTATTATTGATTATTATTTTATTCTTTATTGCTTGATCACGCCTTTATGCATGTTTTAAGGGAATTGGTATTTGTAGTCACGCTTAATAAGATAATTAATAATCTTGTTAGGGTTAATTTGATTATAATTCAAGTGATCGCCAATAATAGATTTATTTGTGCATTAATTTTCAACCAACATAGATTAAACAGGTTTAGGGTTAATTCTATTGATTGCATGTTAATTAAAAAGCGCACATGAATACGATCAGAATAAAGTAGAGGCCTATTATTAGGGCAGGTTCAATCTCTTTTAGGTTGGATTTGTACCTTCATCCCCGAACCCTTATTTGGTTCATGACCTTATGGAGTTGACGATCTCTTGGATCGTTAAGGGGTGTAACCTTCACCTCGTGAACGATTTACAAGTTCCTAAAAAAACTTGTTGGCGACTCTTTTGCTCTATCTTCTTCCCTTTTGGACGCCACCGTACTTTAGTGTATGATCATAGTGGGGTTCAAGCTAGTGGGATTTTAAAGGCTTGAAATTATTCCCTACAACTAGTCATAAAGGAAGTTGCTCACTTTTTCAAAAAAGCTAGCAAGAAACACCTTATGGCTTTCAAAATCGATATTTCTAAAGCCTATGATAGCTTGGAGTGGGGGTTCATTCGTGAAACTTTAATTGGTCTTAACTTTCCTATCCCCTTTGTTAGGTTGATTATGAGTTGCATTACTACTCCTTCGATTTCTATCCTTTGGAATGGGGAGGTTACTAGTAGCTTCAAACCATCTAGGGGGATTAGGCAAGGTGACCCTTTGTCGTCCTACATTTTTGTACTTTGCCTTGAAAGACGTTCCTTAATGATTGAGAATGAGGTCAAAAATGGTAGTTGGATTCCCATTAAAATTGATAATGAAGTTAGCATCTCTTATGCCGATGATGTTTTTCTTTTTGGTAGGGCCTCGGTTGAGAATGTGGATATTATTAAGAATGTTCTTCTTAACTTTGGAAATAAGTCGGGTTTATTTATAAGCCCCACTAAGTCTAAAGTTATTTTCCCGCCAAAGATGAGTCTTTCCCTTAAGAGAGCCATCCTAGATGCCTCAAATATTAAGGGAGCCCCTTCTTTCGGGAAATATTTGGGAGTTAACTTTAGCCCTAATAGACTTAGGAAAGCGGATTATGTGGACCTCCTTAATAAAAACAAAAAATAGGATTAAAGGTTGGCAAGCTGAACTTTTTAATATGGACGGAAGATCAACATTGATAAAATCCGTTCTTTACTCTTACCCCCTCTATGTGATGTAAACAACGTTACTTCCTAATGCTATCATATAGGATTTGGAAAGGAGTTTTAGACGTTTTTTATGGAATAAGGTGGATAAATCTCATTACCTTCCTAGGACTAGTTGGGAGAAGGTTTGTCCTCCTTCTGTTCTAGGGGGTCTTGGAATGCGTAATTTAAAAAATTGGAATCTTGCTTTCATGGCTAAACTAGGGTAGAAAACTTTGGGTAAAAATTCTTTGTGCTAGATATTTTAAAAGATCTTCGTTTCTTAATAGTATTCCTAGTGTTAGGGACTCCCCCCTTTGGAGGGACATTCTTAAAGGAAAGGAGCTTTTAATTAAAGGGATCTCTTATAGAATTGGCAATGGGAAGGACATTTGTCTTTGGTATCATCATTGGGTGGGTGAGAAGCCTATTTATTTGCTTATTGACAAATCGATTCCTAGCTATATGGCTCATTGGAGTGTTGATTACATCATTGATATAGGTAAATGGAATACTAAGAGGATTAAGCATATCATTCCTGATTATCTTTGTAATCTTATTGAATGCATCCCTTTATCTAATGTTGCCTTGGTTGAAGATACTCTTTGTTGGGGTATTGAAACCAATGGTCAATTTAATATTCGAAGTGCCTACAAGCTTGCCTCTAACTTCACTATCAACCCTTCTTTCCCCTCTATAAATTGGAAAAAGATTTGGCATTTCCTCATCCCCTACAAGTATAAAATGCTTATTTGGAATGTGTGTCACCAAATCCTTCCTACGCCTACTGTTTTAGCTAATAGAATTGAGAATTTTGATCCTATGTGCACTAGATGCAACCTAGATAAGGAGAGTCATATTCATTTGTTTCGTGACTGTGTTAATACTAGGACCTTATGGTCTAGAATTTTCGAGCTCAACAAAATGGATAAAGACTTTAATTTTCAAATTTTCTTCAATATTAATTGGGAAGGTTGGATAAATTATAACTTGAATATGAGCAACACCTGGAGAGTTATTTTTTCAGTGGCTTTATGGCATATTTGGAGGGCTAGAAATTACACTGTTTTCCAATGTGCCATTTACCACCCTCTAACCTTGTTTAACATATATAAGATGGATTTGGATACTACTCTTAATAATTTTCAGGGAATGGGAAGAATCCTAGCCATCCTTATCCGTGAGTCAAGGTGGCAGAGACCACAGCAAGGAACCATCAAGATAAATACTGACGGTGCGTGGGAATGGCGAAACAAAAACAAATCTGGAGCTGGTGCTGTGGCATACACTTTTGATGGATTCTGGTTCCTGGGGAAGTCATGGCGCATCAGTGCAGGGAGTGTTGCACAGGCAGATGTAGACACCCATTTGTGTCTCCCCAAAACCAAACCCAGTGATGAGTACCTTTCACGTCGAATCATAATCGAATGAAGCGAAAGTGTGGTAAATTTAGTGTTGCGGATAGTTTTAATTTCTTTTCTCTTCTTTCTGTTTTTGAAAACTTATTTTAAAGAAAATAGCCAATCCAGTTTGGTTTGTCCATGATATGGGTCCAATAATAGTGTAGTTGGATGGGGCTTGACAAGAGCTTTCCAACGATATATTATAAGCCCAATTCCGATGAATATTGAGGAAGTTATGGCCAATTTACTATACTGGGCCCGGTTTGAGCCTTATATGCGGCCCAATGATCTAGGGGAGGGCCTAATATGATTTATCATTCCTAATGCAATTAGGAATGGTTTTAGTCTTCTAGATTCTTCTAGAAGGTTCTTTTCATTCCTAATTCAATTAGCATTGATAAATTGACTTTCGTTGACTTTTCAGAGTTTTAATTAAAATCAAATAGCATTTTCGAGGAAATTATATGATTTTATCCTCCAGTACGGCAAACTTATCTGATTTTCGAAAACGCGTTAAAACCAGGCTTGACGCCTGACTCCAGGCATTGGCGCCTGGAACCAGGCCTGGCGCTAGCCATTGGCGCCTGGCACCAGTTAGCTAGGGTTTGCACCAGCTCTGTTTTTTGTGCGTCAGACTCTGTTTTGTTTATTTGATCTTTTTGGCTGATTTTCTCTATAAATAACGTATTAAAAACTCCGTTATCATTCACCAATTCTCACGAATATTCCCTTACAATCAGTTTTCATTCATCATCAATTTTCTCTTAATTCATCTCTCCCTTTCTTTTTTTCTAAACCTTGCTTTTCACATACAAAATTCCGCATTCACAAGATATAGAAACACCTAGCCATATTCGAAGTTGCCTTCGCCCTAGACGTGAAAGGTTTAATTTCTGAGGGTTTGGTCCCAAATCTCTATTTCGATTATTTAATTTAATTGTTTAATTATTATTTTCCTTGAAGTTACTAACGTGTGTATTTTGTAATTAGAAAGAGGTACGAGGCATCAAAGTAAGTACTTTAATTGATTTATTGATATTGTGATGTAGACATCATGTTTATATTGTTATTATGATATTCCTAGTATCATGTGTAGGGTAATTTTAATATTAAATATGATTGTTACGATGCTTCCTATGTTCTTCCTAATGCTTCTGATTGTTAGTATCATGTTAGGGTTAAAGATTTGATTTTTATTGTTTAGTGACATGTTAGGGTTTGTTATTAATCTTGTTAGTATCATGCCTAGGATCTTGCTATTATTATGCTTTAATATTAACATGAACATGATTATGATTATAATTGTTATAATTTATGATTATTCTTAGTTATTTTGATGATGATTATATTATTATGATTATTATTATGTTGCTTGATATTATTTATTTTTATTGCTTGATCACGCCTTTTATGCATGTTTCCTAAAAACTCCGTTTTCATTCACCAACTCTCATCATGATTTTCTTGATTATTCTCTCTCTCTCTTTTCTAAACTAGCTTTCTCTCAAATACAAAATTCCTCATTCACAAGACTTAGAAACACCTACCCATATTTGAAGTTGTCTTCTCCCTAGACGTGAAAGGTTTTAATTTCCATTCACTAACTCTCATCATGATTTTCTTGATTATTCTCTCTCTCTCTGTTTCTAGGAAAACGAATGAAAACGGAGTTAGCGCCAGGTGAAAAAACTCCGCATAAAACTTGATTAGCGTCGATGCTGGAAATTAGCGCTAGGCGCTGAAGGTTAGCGCCAGGCGCCAAGACTTAGCGCCAGGCGCTAATTCTTAGCGTCAGGCGCTAATAATCAGTTTCACGCGTTTTTGTTTTTATTATATCTTTTGATCCGGAAGTCCAAATAAGGCATATAATATGTCGTTGGAACGCTCTTGAAGTCTAATTTCTAACCCAATTAAAATCAAATTAAAATCTTTTGTGGATTAAAAGATATGGCCGAAATAGTGGAAGGGTGTCAGTTTTGGATAGAGTTTCATGTCTCATTCATATCTTTTTCGTTATAACTCGGATTTAATATTATAATATATCATTGGAAAGATAATTTCAATATCTATCCAAACATATAAAATTTGGATAAAGATTATAAGTCACGAAAATAAAATCTGAATATATTCCACTTCGTACAAAACAAGGATTCTTAAAAAGGAGTAGTTTTATTCAATTTCAAACTCTTCAAAACATAATTATCAATCCTAACTCCATTAGGATTTAAAAGAACCTTCTAGAATATTCTAGAAGACTATAATAAATCCTAATAGCTTTAGGAATGATAATTAATAATAGGCCCGCCTCTAGATCATTGGGCCGCATATAAAAACCAAACTGGGCCCAGTTTAGTATTTTGGCCATAACTTCCTCATTATTCATCGGAATTGGGCTTATAATATATCGTTGGAAAGCTCTCTTCAAGCCCTATCCAACTACACTACTATTGGACCCATATCATGGACCAACCAAACTGGATCGACTGTTTTCTTAAATTAGGTTTTCAAAAACAGAGAGAAGAGAAAAGAAATTAAAACTATCCGCAACACTAAACTTTCCACACTTTCACTTCATTCGATTATGATTCGACGTGAAAGGTACTCATCACTGGATTTGGTTTTGGGGAGACATAAATGGGTGTCTACAACTACTGTAGTTATTAATATTCCAACATAATGATATCTTGTTCTTGAAACATATATTCGTATATATTTTACGACAAGTTATGCGACACATTACTCTGAAATTTTCTTTCTTATTTGACATAAATTAATCTTAGGAGCTTAAAGAAATATAAAGGAGTAAATGAAAAGAATTGTACTACATTATTCTATACTTATCTGAATTTTATCTCTTAAAATTTGTTTCATCACGCTATTAAATCTGTTCTCTTCACCTTATTTTTGCTGAACTAAACTAATTTTCACTAAATTGAATTATTTTTGCTAAACTGAAATTACTTTTACTAATTAAAATTTATTTTTACCGATGCTCTATTATATTTTCTGTTTAGTTGGAGTTACTAAATTAACTAATTTGATATTATTTTTAGTGAAATGAATTATTTTAGGAAAATTTTATAACCCTTTTGTTGTCAATAAACACCTTATAATTTATTTTTTTATTTTTTTTTTTTTTGTGAGAACACACCTTCCCTTGTTTTCAGACCATTGACTTTTGTTTACCGGCGTTAACTCGTCACGTAAGACTCACATTATCAGAATACCCCCTTTCTCTCTCCTCAAGCCACCACAACCACAAGCCTAGACAACCCTAGCCACCGACACCATCGCCTAGTCGCCACTAGAACCACCTCTCAACCGTGGACACCACCACTAATCAACCTACCCACCATCACCGCCCACCCAAAATAACAAAAAAAAACCACCCGAAAAATCACATCTATCTTTCTCTCTCCTCCATTTTCACTCTCTCCTACTTAAAATCTTCAATTTTCTGTAACTTTTTCGCTGATCTAACAATGGAGCAAGAATCCCCAACAAAAACCCACATCAAATCCACCTCAAATTACTTAGTTTAATCTTGTTCCTGATGGTTAAGGTGGTTACTCTTTGTCGTGGATTGTTGCGCCGACGTTGGAGGAGCTGAGGATGGCCTAGTTGTTATGAATGAAGAAAGGGAGGGGGGATTTTATCGATAGTTATAGAGTGATATGGGTGGGCCGTGAGCGATGATGGTGGTGTCCACGGCTGAGAGGTGGTTTTAATGGCAGCTACGCAGTGGTGTTGGCGGCTAGGGTTGCTAGCTAGGATGTGGTTGTGGTGACTATGAGGAGAGAGAAATGGGGTATTCTAAGACACTCATGTGAGGGGGTCAACGCCATTAAACCATAGTCAATGGCCTAAAACCGGGGTAAGGTGTGTTCTCGCAAAAAAAAAAAAAAAAAAAAAAAAAGAAAAAAAAAAAACTGGTTTTAGGTGTATTTTAACAAAAAATAAATTTATTAGGTGTTTTTTCACAGCAAAAGGGTTATAAAAGGTGTTATTTGACAAATTTTTTTTATTTTTATTGAATTAAACTTACTTTTTACCGAACTAAAACTGAATTTACTTTTACTAAATATTATTAAGATAAAGAGAACATGACCTTAGTAATTAAAAAATTTAAGAGTTGGAGCTAATACACACAAATCAATGGACAAGTATAGACATAATCTCATCCAAAAAAAAATAAAAATAGTATAAAGCTAGAATTATTGAGGGGATTTGCTCAAGTGAAAGGAATATATTGTGCGGCTTTTAGCGAGTCATCTCTAGAACTTTGATTACCCTTGAAAGCATTCATGACTTAAATGTGCATCAAATATAATGGATCTATAAAGTGAGCATAAACCAACACCAAAGTAATGACATTAATTTTATTTTGTATTTGAAATATGCTAGCATATCATAATAAGATTAAAAGATTGGTTGATTTCAAAAAAAAAAAAAAAAAAAAAAAAAAAAAAAAAAAAAAGATTAAAAGATTGGTTAGTTAGTATATATACTTGTATATAGGGTTTATGCAATTATGCATGTACGTGTAATATAAGATTATTGGATGTAATTTATGATTGAGCATCCCCTTCAAATTATTATCATAACACAAGACCTTAATAAAATACCAAGTCTTAGTACAAATAGTATTATTATATATATACTAGTTTTGTGCCCGTGCGATGCCCGGACTGTTTATTGAATTTTAAGATTAATTTTTGATCTATATGTCAAATTTTAAAACATATCATTGATACAAATTTAGTTAGGAAGTTATGTGTTTTAATTTTGTGATAATTTAAACTATGTAGTAGGCATAAAATGACTAATAATAATAATATTGATGAAAACATTGCTTGACCCGTAACCTGAAATAATGACCCCGTCCGAAATGACTCGTGATCCGACCCGATTTACAGGTAGGCTTACACACAATAATAAAATTATATTAGATTTTGAAGTATTATTATATTTATTGATTAGAATATATTATAAATAATAGATGTGGTACATTTTGAACTAATTTCTTCGCTCCAAAAAATATTATGATACAAAAAATAAAATTATATGATAATTTATGAGAGTTATAATGTAATTATTTTTTGAATAAAATTATAATTCAATTTGTAACTATTGGTACTTTATCGAAAATAAAATTCTAAATTAACAATTTTATCTTAAAATTCTATCCAAATTTGATTGAAAATAGAATTCTAAACGAACTTTTTTATCCTACAAATTGAATTCTGTATAACTCTATCCTATGTGGCATGACACTTGGCGAAAAGTTCGTCGGCTGGCTAAAAGTTTAGCTTATATATATATATATATATATATATATATATATATATATATATATATATATATATATATATATATATATATATATATAGGGTCGGGATCCGGTGAGAACCACCCTTTATGTGAGGACAAATCTCAGCCGCTAGATTAGATGAAATCTAACCGCTGAGATTATAAGCCTGCCTAGCAAACTAACCTTCAGCCTCTACTTTATCTCTCTCCTCTATTCTGTCTGCAAATCAAAGCTCATCAATGGCGATTTACTTATCAATGGTGATTCACTGAGTATGCTCTTCTTTCGGCAAATTTCAACGGTTTCTTTCTGCAAATTTCAACGGTTTCTTTTTGCAAATTTCAATGGTCGCAATTTCATCCATCATTGAGCTGAGGTTTGTTCGTACTTTTAATTTTGGATTGCATGTTAATCTGAATGTTCAAAATATTTTGATTTTACATCTCTGAAAATTTTGGAATTGCATGTTAATTTTCGAATTGAATTACATGTTAATTTTCGAATTACATTAATCGAATTGAATGTTTAATTGCATCAATTATTTGATTGAATTGAATCAATTATTTAGGTTTGATTAATTTGATAGAGATTTTAATAACATCAGATTAAACTTGATAGTGATTGTAATGACATCATATTAAACTTATGATAAAAAATGTTCTGAAATTTCCAATTGAATGCTCTTATTATGTTGTTAGTAGGTTTTTATTTTCAATTGAATGCTGTTATTATGTTCTTATTTTCAATCAAATTTAAAATGAGCAAATAAATTAATTTTGTACTAATCATAGTTTAATACTTTGCAAATATTGTTGAATTGAAAATAGAACATATTCAAATGAGTGACTAAATATTTGTTCATTTCTCAAATGAGCAATAATTCCTTTCTTATTTATCAAATGAGCAAATAGTTAACTAATCATTTTGTCAAATGAGCAAATACTTATTTGCTCATTTGGCAAGTGAGCAAATTAGCTATTATATGAACTTGGAACAATTGCACTCCTGTTTCATCTCCCAGTTCAAAATCAGCTCTCCTCAGGTCAAATGAGCAAACATATCTTTTCTCAATCATCAAATGAGCAAGTAATTCCTTGCTCATTTAGCAAATAATCAAAAAGGTAAATGCTCAATTCTTAAATGAGCAAAAATAGTAGCTCATTTGTGAAATAAGCAAACATTTCTTTACTCATTTATCAAATAAGCAAAAAATTCTTTGAACATTTATCAAATGAGCAAGAATTCATTGATCTATCATTTAATGAGCAAGCATCTGTTTGCTCATTTAACGAATGAACGAATATTTCAAATGAACACTGGCTGTATATAACTAAGTATGTGAAGTAAAAACAAATAAAAGATTGAATTTTAATTCAAATATAATCATCACTATAATAAAAAAGGGTAGACTTCTGTTGGTAAAATCTGTTTATAAATCAGTTTTACATCATTCAAAGACTACTTAAAAGTAGATAAAATCTTAATTTACCCAATTCCCTAAACCAAAAAAGACAAATCATCACTACTAACTATTTAATTCCCTAACATTCAGCTTTCTTCAGTCTTTTGCTCTTTCTTCCTTGAATTTTTTCTTCTTCAGGCTCTTCTTTTTCAGCATTTATTTTCTTCTTTGTCAGCAATAGAAACTTTACTTTGCTTTCTCTTCTTCTGAGGAATTTCTTTAACAGATTGAATAGTGTTCACTTCACTTGTAATTATTCCCAGGGTGTACTTTTCACGAAGTTTAGCCAAGATTATCAGCTGCAAAACAAATAACATAATCAAACCTATTGTAGGGAATAATTTCAAGCGTTAACCCCTAGCTCGAACCCCACTATGATCATACACTAAAGTACGGTGGCGTCCAAAAGGGAAGAAGATAGAGCAAAAGAGTCGCCAACAAGTTTTAGGAACTTGTAACCCGTTCACAGGGTGAAGGTTACACCCCTTAACGATCCAAGAGATCATCAACTCCATAAGGTCTTGAACCAAATAAGGGTTCGGGGATGAAGGTACAAATCCAACCTAAAAGAGATTGAATCTGCCCTAATGATAGGCCTCTACTTTATTCTGATCGTATTCATGTGCGCTTTCTGACTAACATGCAATCAATAGGATTAACCTAAACCTGTTTATCTATGTTGGTTGAATATAATACACAAAAAAAACTATTATTGGTGATCACTTGAATTATAATCAAATTAACCCTAAACAAGATTATTAATTATCTTATTAAGCGTGATTACAAGTACAAAATTCCCTTTAAACATGCGTAAAAGGTGTGATCAAGCAATAACAATAAATATTAAGCAACATAATAAATAATCATAAACAATAATAATAATAATCATAATCATAATAATAACAACTATTATATCAATTATAAAAATAATCATAGAAATAAACATGTTCATGTTAAAGCATAATAACAATAGCAAGATCCTAGGCATGATACTAACAAGATTAATAACAAACCCTAGCATGTCACAAAGCAATAAAGATCAAATATTTAGCCCTAACATGATACTAACAACAATAAATATTAGGAAGAACATAAAAGGCATCGTAACGATCATATTTAATATTAAAATTACCCTAGACATGATACTAGGAATATCATAATAATAACCTAAACATGATTTCTATATCATAACATCAATAAATCAATAAAGTACTTACTTCGATGCCTCGTACCTCTTTCCAATAACAAAATACACACGTTAGTAACTTCAAGGAAAATAATAAACAACAATTAAATTAAATTAAATAATGGAAATAGAGATTTGGGACCAAACCCTCAGAAATTAAACCTTTCACGTTTAGGACGAAGGCAACTTTGAATATGGCTAGGTGTTTCTAGATCTTGCGAATGCGGAATTTTGTATGTAAAAAGCTAGTTTAGAAAAAGAGAGAGAGAAAGAGATAGTGAATGATTAGAGAATGAAAACTGGTTGTAGGTGAATCAAAACGGAGTTTTTACGACATTATTTATAGAGAAAATCAGCCAAAAAGATAAAATTATCAAAACAGAGTATGACGCACAAAAAAACAGAACCAGCGTCAACGCTGGCTGTTGGCGCCAGGCGCCAATGTTGGCGCCAGGCGCTACAACTGGCGTTTGGCGTTGATTTCAGAAACTCAAGCGTTTTCTTAAAATCAGATAAAAATTCCGTACAGGAGGATAAAATCGTATTTTCCTCAAAAAATGCTCTTTGATTTTAATTAAAACTCTGAAAAGTCAACAAAAGTCAATGTTTCAATGTTAATTGAATTAGGAATGAAAAGAACCTTTTTGAAGAATCTAGAAGACTAAAACCATTCCTAATTGCATTAGGAATGATAAATCTATATTAGGCCCTCCCCTAGATCATTGGGCCGCATAAAAGGCTCAAACCGGGCCCAGTTCAGTAAATTGGCCATAACTTCCTCAATATTCATCGGAATTGGGCTTATAATATATCGTTGGAAAGCTCTTGTTAAGCCCCATCCAACTACACTACTATTGGACCCATATCATGGACCAACCAAACTGGATTGACTGTTTTCTTAAAATAAGTTTTCAAAAACAGAGAGAAGAGAAAATAAATTAAAACTATCCGCAACACTAAACTTTCCACACTTTCGCTTCATTCGATTATGATTCGACACGAAAGGTACTCATCACTGGGTTTGGTTTTGGGGAGACACAAATGGGTGTCTACACCTATACAATTAAGGAGATTTCAATAACATGAGCAAACATTTATTTCATTTAACATTTATAAGACAGTAACTGAAAGGATTAAGGGCTCAAACTAATTTCAATTAACCCACAACAATGAGCAATAGTGTATTTTTTTAGGCTTGCATTTTGAAAGTTCAGCAATGAAAAGGATGATTTCTGGTTTGCTTTGTATCGTTTATCATGCTTTATTGCAGGCCAAGCTAACCATTGGTAATATCCAGGAATTCTCATGTTTTCTCTACACAACAAATGGGCTCAGAGCAATTTGGTTTATGATCTAAGATGGAATAAATGCTCAATGCAAATGCTTTCTCTTGACCTTGCAGGTTCAACAGAAACTTAATGAGTCGGAGTACAAAGATTTTGTTGGTTATTTGAAGGCACTGAAGTAAAAAACTATGAAAATAGGTTCTGTTTTGCAATATATTGCAAAACTGTTTTCTTCGCCTTATTACATGAGCCTTCCTCTATAATTGGTAGTAATTATATATATATAGAAAATGTTATTATATATAATTGGTAGTAAATATATTTTTTCGTCCATAGAATAACTTAGGTTCCTTAATTATGATCATATTAACAAAGAATTATTAGTGAACTAAAAACCGAAGCTTAATCCTTGTTTTCTTCGCCTTATTTTTGTTGAATTGAAATTATTATACCGATTAAAACTTATATTAACTATTTTCCTATTATATTTGTTTTTCAAAGTTGCTGATACTTCGTACATTACAATTGGATATGTTTGACTATCTCTTTAGAAGATACTTTCTTTTTATTAATTCTTTTCCAGCAAAAAAATAAAAATAAAATAAATAAATAAATAAATAAAACCACTCATAATTAGCCACACCTATGTTTAGGTTGGGATCAATTGTCTGTTGTTAAGAAGTATGGGCAGTTAATAATCTAACAAAAGATTCGGATTATTTAGAACGGCTAAGTGCATGCGTATAAACTATAGCTAATAAATTAATATATGGTCATAGATTAATTAGCCATTCATTAGTAATTTGTAATTCATTAATAGTGAAAGATTATGTACTATTCTTCTGCTAAAATAATAAAAAGATGGTCGGTGTTCTTGCTCCAATGGAGATTAGCCGCATAAATGTGACAATTATTGTCATGTGTATGTAAGCCTTTAATTAAATAATTAGTGAAGAATAATTAGCTAAAAAGAGTGTGATAGCAATTGTATGC
The DNA here is from genome assembly GCA_024500155.1 of Chenopodium formosanum. Taxonomy (NCBI): domain Eukaryota; kingdom Viridiplantae; phylum Streptophyta; class Magnoliopsida; order Caryophyllales; family Amaranthaceae; genus Chenopodium; species Chenopodium formosanum. Next base: position 11,927,927 of record CM044865.1, on the reverse strand, counting down.
TCCAAATTTTCTTTAACAGCACATAAAGTAGATTAATATACAATAATATGAGTTTAATTTTTACTTAACTTGCCACCAACTTCTTAAATATGTGCCATTATAAATGATAATCGTTGTATTAGCGATATATATTAGTAGGAAACATAACAAGGTTTAATACTACTAGTGTATTAATGTTTCCCAACATGAAGACTTCTTCCAAAGCAACGATAGTCTTCTTGGCTCTCCTCTTCGTTTTCTCGTTTGGTAAGATTTACTGTCAAATCGTAGATATCATTTAACATTTACTTAGCTAAATTACTCATTCAAACTGTAATTAATTTAATTTGTTCTATGTTAGACTGTTAGTAGTGTAATAATGTAAATCATTTGCAATGAAACTCATTTCTAGTTATCTCTTTCAAATTCATTCATTTTCAAAAACTTTGAGTCTAATAGATATTTATTGGAATTTTCTTAGCTAACTTAAATTAAGTTATTCTAACATGTTTTTATCATCTTTAGGCTTTTATTTTATCTTAGTAAAGCAAAAGAAACAAGACCAACATGCATGGTCTAATAGGGTAGGTTGTGTTTTCTTCATCTGAATTAATAATGAGTTTAGATTAGATTCTCTTAAAGTATGATCTGTTCCATCGTTTCGTGTTTTTTTTCTTTTTTTTTTTTTTTTTTTTTTTTTTTTTTTTTTTCGGTCTAGTCTGTTTTGGTTGAACATTGACTGTATTTGCATGTTAACATCTAAATATAATATAAATGAGTTTAAGTAGTGAAATTGTGTTAAATTTGTCTTGAGACCTGTTCACTTCAGCTTCATTTCAATTCAGTTTATTTCAGCTTCAATCAGTTCAGTTTAATTCAATTAAATTCAATTCATCTCTAATCAGTTAAGTTCAGTTCAATTTAGCTCCTAATTTCCTTCTCTTATAAAATATTCATGTCAGCTCAGTTCAATTCAATTTAGCTCCAATCGGTTCAGTTTAGTTCACTTCAGCTCCAATCAATTTAGTTCAGCTCAGTTCAGTAAATGTGACCAGACCCTTGGTTTTATATTATATCAATAACAAGTACAAAATTTCAAAATTGGTAATAAGCAAAGCACAAATAAAAAGATTTGGTCTGAATTTTCTACTTTGATTTGATCTATGCGAACCTAATATATATAATTTTTATCATTAGACAAGGAGAACATTATCTAAGAATGGTTATAGAGTATACGACGTATATTTAATTTTAATAAAACTCTCTTTTTCATTTTTTTTAATTTTTTATGGAATAGCATTAAAGAATGTATAGAATAAAAGTTTGATTTTCCCCCTCCTTTTCATGTAAACATTAAGTGTAATACCATATCTCACATGAATTAATTTTGCCAACTTTTTTAGATTCCTTCTTAACGTTTTGAACAGTAGGCTAAACGATTCTTTATTTGATTTGAGGGATTATATTCTTGCTTGGATGCATTAATCTAATCAAGAGTACTCCCGGATTACTTTTGATTCTTAAAAAATGATCACTTGTGTGATGCTTTTTTTGTTGTTAACTATTATATTGAACTATAAAGTAATAAAATTGAACTAGTCACCACTTGCACCATTATGCTAATGAAATTCAAACCCAAATTGCCAAATTACAGACATAATAATAATAATAAAAAAAATATATTATACACATTCGGGTGCAAGGTGCACCCAAAGGTTTTTTTCAGCTCATTTCAAAATCTTAAAATGAGCAAAAAAAAAAAAAAACTATCCTTGGATGACCTACCATCGTGCACACAGGTGTATCTAAAAAATTTCTTTGTTTATTTTTATATTTTAAGAACTTCATAGAAAAATATGCGTGCCTTTTGAATTACTTTGAAAATAATGATTTTTTAAAGCACGCCTTTAATGTTGAAGTGAAATATTAAGGTGCTTAAACTAACATGCCTATAATTCTTTTTCCCCCCTTATAAAAAAGAGATGAAATCAGGGGAATGTCAATTATGTTCATTTGGAACGGTGGAAATGACAAGATGCTCAATTCCTCAATGTGCTTCGGACTGCCGGCGCAAAGTGTCACATTCAACTGGGAAATGCATTGCTATCGACACTTGTTGTTGTGCTTCAAGAGCTCACAAGCATTAATACTCAATTCTATGTACTTAGGAATGTACTAATATATCATATGCATTGAGTTAAACTCTTCGAATAATAAACATAGTTTAGATTTCTCCCTTAAAAAGAGAAGGATCGTTTAAACTTTCATTGTATCTTTCGGATGTATTTTACGCTTGATTTATTAGCAATTGAACAAACTTATTGTCCATTTTCTAGTGGTTCTGTGTATGGGCTAAATCAAATGCAATACAATTATGGTTCATTTCGGGTTCTATGTAAAATATGAGTCAAGCGTTGAGGCTTGAGGGTAGGGGTTGTAGTCCTTGTGGGATGGGTTTTGCTACTTTTGGACTTAGATCTCAATAAAATCTCACCAACTTTTACATGTGGTTGAACTAGAGCTGTTCACGGACGGGTCAACTCGCTAAAGCCGCCCAACCCGGCCCGCAAAATTAGCGGGCTTGAACAACCATTTTGAAAAAAATTGTTAATTTGGGTGGGCTAGGCCCGGCCCGTTAATATAAATGGGCGGACACGGACAAGACAATATGTACCATGGGCTAGCCCGTCCAACCCGTTTATTTAAAAAAGTAATAGTTTAATGATTTTTTAGTTAGTTTATTATGTAGTATATTTTAGAAAATAAATACAAAGAGACTATATTGGACTCTAACCTATTATTAGCTACAACTATTTATTTCAATTTTATATTTAATCATTATACTTATATTAAATAAGTTCATTCTTTCCTTTTTTCACTAACATATGTCACAAGTTAAATATGTTTTTTTCTAGTATCATTAGTGATCAAAATTTTTTTAAGATAACTAAATCAAAATAATATTAACATATGTAAATGAAAAAAAAAAATAGTGTTAAATATATGTAAAATAAATATTTTAGGCCCGTGAGCCCGCGGGCAAGCCCGGCCCGTTAATAGAGCGGGCTTGGACAATTTATCAAGCCCGTATAAAAGGGCTCGAGTTAGCTACAATTAGCCCGTTGGACAAAAAATGAAGTATAGGCCCGACCCGTTTCCCGTCCAAGCCCGCAAACGATCACCTCTAGGTTGACCACACCATCACGGGTTTTACTTCATTAATGCTATAGGGGTGACTCGGTTAGTGTTACATGAGTTACTTCATTCGTGTTATTGAGGTTACTTGTTCAGTGTTATACGAATTCTTCAGTCAGTGCTACATGGATTATCGGTTAGTGCTATAGGGGTTAATTTGTTCTTCTACAAGCAGCCACATGGTGTGGCCAGCCACACGCAAAACGGGCTGATAAATTTTTTTTTCGTTTGTTTATAAATAAAGGTTCTAAATCCCTACCTTTTAAAATGTATGAGAAAACACTTATGAATAATTTGAGGAAAGTACAATTATATCCTTAAAATGTTGGTAAACCTATATGCCCCTATTAATATGATGTTAATTGCATTTAAGCTTTTCATTGTGTGATTTAATGATTTAACTCTTACAAATAATGTTTGGACAGTTATACCCTTAAAAAAATTGTATTTACTTATTTGCCCTCATTAACGTTAATTGCCTTTTTTAAAAACTCTTAAGAATAATGTGTGACATTGATACCCCTAATAATATTTGTTTACATATTTTCCCTCATTATGTTGTCAACCACTGAAAAAGGTCCTTGTAAATTGCTAGTTATGACACGTACATTGCGCGCGTTAGGGCTTATACTGATTTACTGAACTAAGCTGAACTGATTGGAGCTGAGCTGACTTGAACTGAACTGAATATTTTATGAGGAAGAAAATTAGGAGCTGAGCTGAACTGAACTGAACTGAATTGATTGGAGCTGAACTGAACTGAACTCAACTGAAATTAAGTTAAAGAGAACTGTAGAGAATATTTCAAGCATTACCCCAAACTTGAACCCCAATGTGATCATACACTTAAGCATGGTGGCGTCCAAAGGAAAGAAGCTAGAGCAAAAGAGTCGCCAACAAGTTTTAGGAACTTGTAAACCGTCCACAGGGTGAGGTTACACCCCTTAACGATCCAGGAGATCGTAAACTCCAATAGGTCTGGAACCATGACTGGTAGTTCGGGGATGAAGGTACAAATCCAACCTAAAAGAGATTGAACCTGCCTTAATAATAGGCCTCTACTTATTCTGATCGTATTCATGTGCGCTTTCTGACTAACATGCAATCAATAGGTTTAACCCTAAAACTGTTTATCTATGTTGGTTGAATAATAATGCACAAATAAAACTATTATTGGCGATAACTTGAATTATAATCATATTAACCCTAACAAGATTATTAATTATCTTATTAAGCATGATTACAAGTACCAATTCCCTTTAAACATGTATAAAAGGTGTGATCAAGCAATAAATAAATAATCAAGCAACATAATAATAATGATAACAATAATTATAATAATAATAATAATAATAATAATAATAATAATAATAATAATAATAATAATAATAATAATAATAATACTAATAATAATAATTATAATAATAATAATGTTAAAGCATAATAGCAAGATCCTAGGCATGATACTAACAAGATTAATAACAAACCCTGGCATATCACTAAGCAATAAAGATCAAAGCTTTAGCCTTAACATGATACTAACAAAAATCTTAGGATGAGAATAGGAAGCATCATAATAATCATAATTGTCATATTTGATATTAGAAATTATAGTTTTTACCCTAAACATGATACTAGGAAGATCAAAACATCCTACCATGACACTAGGAATCATAATAACAACCTAAGCATGATTTCTATATCATAATATCAATAAATCAAGTAAAGCACTTACTTGGATGCCTCGTATCTCTTTCTAATAACAAAATACACGCGTTAGTAACTTCAAGGAAAATAATAAAACAAACAATTAAATTAAATAATTAAAATAAAGATTAGGGACCAAACCCTCATAAATTAAAAACTTTCACGTCTAGGGAAAAGGCAACTTCGAACTTGGCTAGGTGTGTCTAGTGCTAATGTATGGGGAATTTTGTTTGTAAAAGGGTTGATTTAGAAAGAGGGAGAAAGAATCAAGAAATTCTTGATGAGAGTTGATGAGAGAGAATTAGAAAACTAGAGAGTTGATGATTATTGATAGTTGTTAATGATTGAAAAAGGGGAGATATGACCTCTATTTATAGAGAAAAAAGAGGGTCGAATAATAAGAAATAAATCCGAATTAAAACTCGATGGACAGCAGTTTTTGCGGAGTTTGTTTTTATCATATCTTTTGATCCATAAGTCTAAATAAGGCAAATAATATGTCGTTGGAAATCTCTTGAAGTCTTCTTTCCATCATTATTAGAATCAGATTAAAATATTTTGTAGATAAAAAGATATGACCGAAATAGTGGAAGGGTGTCAATTTTGGATAGAGTTTTGTATCTCATTTATATCTTTTTCGTTATAGCTTGGAATTAATATTATAATATATCATTAAAAAGATAATTTCAATATCTATCCAACCATATAAGATTTATAAAAATATTATGTGGCACGAAAATAATATCTGACTGTCTTTAAACATTTTAAATTCGAATAGAATTAGGATTTAAGAAAAAGGGAAGTTTTAAAAAAGGAAAGTTTTTATTTAACTCAAATTATTTAATCTTATGTTTTCAAAAAGGATAATTAAGATCTTTTAGAAACTTATAGAAGCTTCTAATTAATCCTAATTAGTTTAGGAATAGGATTAAACCTTTGGACCCTCCACATGATCATTGGGTCGTAGGTAAAATCCGGTTTGGGCCCATTTTAGTATTTTGGCCATAACTTCCTCATTATTTATCGGAATTGGGCTTATAATATATCGTTGGAAAGGTCTTTTCAATTCCTATCCAACTACACCATTATTGGACCCATATCATGGACCAAATTAAATTGGAATGCACGTTTTTCAAAAATAGGGTAAGAAAAGAAATATTTTCAAAAACAGAAAGAAAATATATTTTAATAAAAACATCCTCATCACTAAACTTTTCACACTTTCGCTTTGTTCGATAATCAAATAACATGAAAGGTATTTATCACTGGGTTTGGTTTTGGAGAGACACATTTGGGTGTCTACAAGAACATACCCTTAGCCACCCTAGTCATAATATAAGTCTTCACTAGCTAAAAAAATACTACCTCCTTTTCTTTTTATTTTCAAAAAGGGGTACTTTATGCAAGATATAAGAAAAAAAAAATCAGTTGTTGCAAATGAAAAGAAACAGAGGGAGTAGTTATTCAAGAAATGGTCAAGGATGGATAAATTAGTTTAATTGACTAAATAACCTAAACACACTTAAATTAGGTTTTACTCTTAACACATAAGATCTTATATGTGGAATGTAAGTATGTCACTCATCATACTAACAAAGTGAAAGATAATTTTTTAGGAAAAAAATTGTTCCAATTTATAATCCTTCTATTCTTGAAATTCGACTAACATTCTGTAAATTCTTGTTTTTAGAAAAGTTTGAAAAATAGCTAGAGTGATAGAGTAGGTGTTAGGGAAGATGTGGATACAATTGAGTGAAAAAGTGTAAAAGGGATTTACCATTGTTGGAATAAAATAAAACGAAAGGGTTTATTTAAAAGATTTTAGAACGCCACATATGAAAATGATATATTTTATCTATTGAAAAAAGATATTTGGGTGGTCAGCCTACCTCCCTGGCTCCCCCACCCGACCCAACCTACTCGTCACCATGACCACCAACCCCCATGATCTTGCTTTCCCCCACCACCGACCCTCCTTCCTCCCACCCGACCTTGACATGGGGCGGGGTGTCATGGCTTGTGAAGGGTAGGGTATGGTGGGTGTAAGGAATATTTCAGGCATTACCCTAAGCTTGAACCCCACTGTGATCATACACTAAAGTATGGTGGCGTCCAAAGGGAAAGAAGCTAGAGCAAAAGAGTCGCCAACAAGTTTTAGGAACTTGTAAACCGTTCACAGGGTGAAGGTTACACCCTTTAACGATCCAGGAGATCGTTAACTCCAATAGGTCTAGAACCATGACTGGAAGTTTGGGGATGAAGGTACAAATCCAACCTAAAAGAGATTGAACCTGCCCTAATAATAGGCCTCTACTTTACTCTGATCGGATTCATGTGCGCTTTCTGACTAACATGCAATCATAAGGATTAACCCTAAACCTGTTTAATCTATGTAGGTTGAATATTAATGCACAAACAAATCTATTAGTGGTGATCACTTGAATTATAATCATATTAACCTAAATAAGATTATTAATTATCTTATTAAGCGTGATTACAAGTACCAATTCCCTTTAAACATGCATAAAAGGTGTGATCAAGCAATAACAATCAATATATATCAAGCAACATAATAATAATCATAAATCATAACAATTATAATCATAATCATGTTAAAGCATAATAATAGCAAGATCCTAGGCATGATACTAACAAGATTAATAACAAACCCTAGCATGTCACTAAACATAAAGATCAAATGTATAGCCCTAACATGATACTAACATTAATATTAGGAAAGACAATAAAAGGCATCATAGAAATCACAATTATCATATTTGATATTATAACCTTTACCCTAAACATGATACTAGGAAGATCAAAACACCCTAATATGATACTAGGAATCATAACAACAACCTAGACATGATTTCTATATCATAATAACATTAAATCAATTAAAGCACTTACTTGGATGCCTCGTACCTCTTTCTAATAACAAAATACACGTGTTAGTAACTTCAAGGAAAATATAAAATCAAACAACTAAATTAAATAATTGAAATAGATATTTGGGACCAAACCCTCAGAAATTAAAACCTTTCACGGCTAGGGCGAAGGCAACTTCAAACTTGGCTAGGTGTGTCTAGATCTTGTGAATGCGGAATTTTTTGTGCGAAAGGCTAGTTTAGAAAAGAGAGAGAGAGAATATCAAGAATTTCTTGATGTGAGTTGGTGATTGAAAACGGAGGTTTTAGGAGGCTATTTATAGATAAAATCAGCCGGATATGATAAAAAACAAATCAGAGTTTCGAAAAGAATAAAACACGAACGCAGCGCCAAACACGCGCCTGTCGCCAGACGACAGATCTGTCACCAGACGCCAGGTCTGTCGCTAGGCGGCAAAGCTGTCATATAGCGCTAGAAATAATTTTCCACGCGTTTTCTTGTTTTAATAAATTTTAAGCGTACGAGAGGGTAAAATCTTATTTTCCTTAAAAACACTTATTTTATTCTAATTAAAACTCTTAAAAGTCAACTAAAGTCAATTTATCAATGCTAATCAAATTAGGAATGAAAAGAACCTTCTAGAAGATTCTAGAAGACTATACTCAATCCTAATCACATTAGGAATGATAAATCATAATAGGCCCTCCTCTAGATCATTGGGCCGCATATAAAGATAAAACCGGGACTAGTTTAGTAATTTGGCCATAACTTCCTCATTATTCATCAGAATTGGGCTTATAATATATCGTTGGAAATCTCTTTTCGAACCCGACCCAACTACACCATTATTGGACCCTTGCCATGGACCAAACCAAACTGAATTGGCTATTTTCTTAAAATAGGTTTTCAAAAACAGATAGAAAGAAAAGAATTAAAAACTAACCGTAACACTAGACTTTCCACACTTTCACTTCATTCGATTATGATTCGACGTGAAAGGTACTCATCACTGGGTTTGGTTTTGGGGAGACACAAATGGGTGCCTACAGTGGGCAGGCAGTGTCCGTGAAGAGGAAAGATGATTTTTTGAGGTTGGGTTTTAAGGAGAGGGTGGTTTTCAAGAAGGGGGTGGGGCTGGTGAAAGGTGGGTGTGCAGGGATGGGTAGAGGGTGGTTTTGGGGGTTAGGTTTCGAGGAAGGGGCGATGGGGGTGGGTTTTAAGGGAGGCGATGTGGTGGTCGTGGATGGAAAGCAGGGTTGCCGGAGGCGGAGTAGTGGTGGTGGAGGGGAGATTGAAAAGAAATACTAGTAAAACTTAAATAATTTTTTAAGTCAATCATAGAGCAACATGTGGCATTTTTTTTAAAAGTAATATCATTTTGACAAGTCATTAATTAGAAGCCATACGCCATCTACAAAAGAGATCAGAAATAATTAATAAAATGAAAATTGAATCAAGTAACAATTGTAATTTTGTAAAACTACGATCGTGAGTGAGAATTGACATTTATGAATACCCTCATCTCTTGAATCGTTGTCCTCTGCAGCCTTCTTCTACAAGGGGACCTTGCGATCTTTAGTAGTTTTTGAATTGAATAGAAGCTTGTTTGGGGTAATTTTACCCTGCCACGTGGTCCAACCAGAGGGTGACACATGTCACTTCAAGGTTAGACCAAAATGGACAAACCCCTGTTTGACACGTGTCATTCCAGAGAAAAGGGAGAAAAGGCGGCCTTCACGGCCTAAATCCCGAGAAAGCCGTCATACGGCGCAGCCCACCAATGATTAGGGCTCGATGACCTAATTAGGGGCACAAATCCCAAAGACCCTATAAATAGGGAGTGTTCCTCCATTTGGAGGCACGTTTTTTTTTTACCATTTATTACACATTCACTCTTTGAAAGAGACATCTCGAGCTTGGAATCCGAGCAGATACCCACCTAAATTTCCGCACCTTTTTACTCTTGTTCAAGTTACTAACTTGATCGTCGGAGGCGGAGCTCCAACCACCCGGAGTCTCCGTTGTTTTGCAGGTACAACTCACACCGGACCAAACTTTGTGACGTAACTCTCTCGAGGGACAAAAACACCCAAAACATTTGGCGCCGTCTGTGGGGTGAGTACCTCAAAGATGGTTAAAGAGTCTGTATCACCTCATGATCCAAGCAACCCTCAACCTATTACTCGACTGGGTAATACAAGAATTTCTCAACCGGTTATCCAACCGGGTAGTTCAAGCGTTCCTCCACCGGTACGTTAGCCGGAGGTCTTCACTGACCAAGAAGATGATGATGATGATGATGATGTGGAGACGTATGTGGCCAAAGATGGCTCATTCATCTCCAAATACACTCGTTCCAGAGATCAACTGGAACGTGAAGCAGACCAGGCGGGTCAAATCAGACCCACTGGGAGGCTAGAAGGGGAAACCTAGAAGGCCAGAGGATCAGCTCTGGTCACCCGGGACGAGCTCATGACTTTCATGAACTCCTTTAAGGGTGAAATCAAGGAGATGATCAACAAAAACAAGGCTGGTCCCAGCAAGAGTCGGCCAGCAAAGAAGATACCTCCATTTGGGAGGAAGAAGCCGGTCAAGGACAGGCAGCCTACTCCTCATCCCAAGGAGAAGGAGAAGGAAGCCGCAAGACTTGACTGGACTAAGATCCTTATGCCTAAGGATCCTCAGAGGCACACCTGGCAAGAGCAGCCGGGGGCCACAAAGAAAAATGGTTCTGACGCTCGACAAATCATTGAGCGGAAGAGACACCAGCAGTTGTCTGAGTCAGCTTCCACCTCGAGCTTTCCAGACAGCTTCAAACAAACCTCTGTGAAGAACTCACTCTCCATACATGAGAGTGGGACATGCGGCAAGTCCGTCAACACCGATCCTCAAATGATGATAGGGTCTGTTCCGTTTGCACCTCAGGCGCAATACGGGCAATATAGTTTTCCATTTATGCAGCCGCTTCCTTTCGGAGGACAGGCGGCATTCAACAACGTCCAACCCTTGGACTGGCAACTCCGACTGCTCAAACTTGGTGAACAACCCTCTGCGTTCACCAGGAATATAACCATGGCGGCACAGCCAGCCAAGGTTAAGAATGTGTTGGTAGGTACTTATGATGGTACCTCCAATCCAGAATACCACCTGATGGCATACACCAACCTCATGTGTCTACAGGGGTGGGATGATGCCACTTGGTGTCGATGTTTCCCGGTTACATTGAAGGGTATTGCCCAACAATGGTTTAGCAACCTGCTAGCCGGTTCTATTAATTGCTTCAAGAAGCTAGCCTTCTTGTTTGCCACAAACTTCTCAATGAACATCCCTGCTAAGAAAACGAGCTTTGATTTGAGCACCGTTAAGCAGGGTGAGAGAAAAGGGCTACGCTTATATGTCAGACGGTTCAACCTGGTCATAATCTGGATCCAAGGTCTGTCTGACGAGGTAGCATCCACAGACTTCTTTAAGGGTCTGAGAGACGGGTCGAACTTTAAGTTTGACCTTGTTAGAAAAGGGGCATTTACGTTGCAGGTGGCCCTGAGGGAAGCGGAATGCTATATTCAGGCTGTCGACCTTTGCACGCCTAGCAGCCAGTCAGACTCCAAGAAGTCTGACAAATAAAAAGAAAGCTGGAATGCTCAACCGGCAAAAAAGAAAGAAGAGAGCAAAAAGATAAAAGAAGTCTGGGCGGTTAGTGATTCTGACTAGCCGTCTCAGAAGAAAAAAAGAGAGTTTAAACCGTACGTCCCTAGGTACAAGTTTAACAAGGACTCTAACTCCATCCTCATGGAGATAAAAGACCGGCTGACCATTGAGAAGCCGAATCCAATGAAAAGTTCCGTCCAGTCACGGAACAAGAACAAATTTTGTCAGTACCATGAGGAAGTTGGCCATGACACCAACGACTGCTTCAGCCTTCAACGGGTGTTGGACCGTCTAGATGACAAAGGGATGCTAAAGTCCTACATTTCTAAGTCCAAAGGGACTAATAAGAAGAACAAGGGACAGTCGTCCAAGACTCCCTAGCCTACTAGTAGTTCGGACACCGATAAGGAGCCGATCTACACCATAGCAGGCGGGTTCTCATGTGGTGGCCCTACCATCCGGGGCACCAAGAGCCATCTTCGAAAGATGGACAAGGATGATGATGAGCAGGCGTCTGCCAGCTCCTTCTTCCCAGACGTTCTGATCACTGAGAAGGACAGCGGAAGCGTTTACCGTCTACATGACGACCCGATCGTCATTGAATGTAAGGTCGTCAACCAGCTGGTTGGCCGAATCCTTATTGACACCGGCAGCTCGTCGGACATTTTCAGCCTCCGATGCCTGCAGAAGATGAAATACAAACCCAACAACATGCATCTGGTTACCCACCCCTTGGTTAGTTTTGGGGGTGGGATGGTTTACCCAGTCGGTAGGATTGACTTACCTATCCAGCCGGGAGAAAACGGAGAAGGACGACACCTGGTCGTCAAATTCTTGGTCGTTGAGGAGCTAACTGCCTATAACATCATCCTAGGCCGTCCAACTCTCAATGAAGCCAAGGTTGTAATCATCCCTTCTCTCATGATCATCAAGTATGAGAAGGATGATGGTTCTGTTGGTTCCCTGGACGGGGATCAGAAGACGGCCCGGGAGTGTTATCTCTCAGCCGTCAAAGACACCGTGGCTCCAGACGGCCAAGCACAAGAACCAATAGACCTTGACAATGTCAAGGATTCCAACCCAGCCCCACCAGCAGCCGGAAAGAAAAGAAAAGCTATCTCTCAGCTGGTGAAGGTGAAGAAAGAGAAAAAATAGCAATCACTGACCGGTGAACGGTCAGGCGAGCTCCGTCCCCAACCAGCCGAAGAGCACATGGACCTCGATTTGGATGAAGGCCGTCCAGAGCGCACTGTTAAGGAGGGGACGACTGCTCTTGCTAATATGGGTGCTGTAGACACCTAAAAATGTCTACCCAAAACCAAACTCGATGATGAACAACCTTTCACCGCCATTATTGGTCGGGTTTAGTATTTAATCTTTGGAGTGCTTAAATCCATATTCAAATCCATATTTTCATTTCATAAACCAACCCAATTCTTAGCCCATTTCCCCAAAAATTCATTTATTTTCCTCTTTTCGTGCCTTTAAACCCAAAATAATTCATTTCGTATCCTTTAAAATCATTCATTTCGTGTCCTTTTTATAAAACGTTTAATCCATTTTATTTTGGTCCATAATCTGGGTCCAATAATTTAATAGTTGGATGGGGCTTTAAAAGATCTTTCCAACGATATACTATAAGCTTAAATCCGAGTTATAACGAATAAGTTATGGCCAAAATATTAAACTGAGCCCAAACCGAACCTAGGCCTACCGTACCTACGACCCAATGATCATGTGAAGGGTCCAAATTATTTAATCCCATTCCTAAACCAATTAGGATTAATTGGAAGCTTCTATAATTTTCTAAAAGATCTTAATTATCCGTTTTGAAAAGATAAGATTAAAGAGTTTGAAATTGAATAAAACTTTTCTTTTTGAAAATCCTATTTCTATCCGAATTGAAAGACGTTCAAAGATAGACAGATATTATTTTTGTGCCTCATAGTTTTTATCCAAATTTTATATGGTTGGATAGCCCTTGAAATTATCTTTCCAATGATATATTATAATATCAATTCCGAGCTATAACAGAAAAGATATGAACAAAATGTCAAACTCTATCCAAAACTGACACCGTCTCACTATTTCGGCCATATATTTTATTCTATAAAATATTTTAATCTGATTCTAATTGGGTTAGAAAGTAGACTTCAAGAGCTTTCCAACGATATCTTATTCATCTTATTACAATTTCTTGATCAAAGATATGATAAAAACAAAAACCGCAAAAACTGCAGCCTATCGAGTTTTATTCCGATTTAATTCGGATCTTATCTTGTTTTTTCGACCCTTCTTTTTTTTCTCTATAAATAAAGGTCATATCACCCCTTTTCCAAGGATCAACAAGCTTGATCACAAAATAATTCTCTTCTCCCTCTTTAGCCTAAATACTTGCCTCCCTATTCTTCCATAATACTTCCCCTAAGCACTACAAGGAGTCCATACAATACCCAAAGTTCTATACTTAAACCAAGGCGTGAAAGGTATAATTGAATGAGGGTTTAGACCAAATCAAATCTACCTTAATTTAATTTAATTTTCATTTTATTTATATTTTTATTGAAGTTACTAACAATTTATTCATGATGTAGCAATTCAAGGAAACGCGAAAAGTGAGTAATTAATCACTTAATTACTCTTATTTTTATTCTTATTGCTAACATCATGATTAGATTATTATTATTTTATTTGACTAATGTTATTATTTTTAAATTGTTTCCAGTATTAATGATTATTCTATTATTGTTATTGATCACTATATTGCATGTTTAAAGGGAATATGTAATTGAAAATCACGCCTAATAAGATAATTTGGACAACCGGTTTAGGATCCTTTTTAATCTTGTTGTTTAATCAAGTGATCACGATATTTTAGAATTATGTGTTGCATTAATATTAAACCAACTTAGCTTAATAATAGTTTGGAGCAAATTGAATCTCTGTTTGTATGCCTTTGAGATTGCAGGAATCGCTTTTCACTATAAGAATCGAGTAGAGGCCAATACGGGCGAATGTGACTCCATGACTCACTTCGTACCATCATCCACGATCCTCCTTTCGTGGTTCCGAACCATATGGATTTAGTAATGTCATGGATTATGAATGGGGTGTAACCTTCACTAGTCAATCGTTGTTGCCTTCGTTGTCCCTTATTCGTGGTTGCCTTTTATGATCCGTGAACGGTTTACAAGTTCCTTAAAAACTTGTTGGCGGCTCCCTACTTTTGTTGTCCCTAATCGTATGTCGATTCCCACTTCCTATGAGTATCAAGCATATTCACACATGCTTTAACGTAGGCGCACTTCGAGCGACGCCTACAGGTGCAGACTTGCACCTTCTGCTGAAAGAATTCAAAGACATTTTAGCCTTTGAAGTGGAAGAGATGCCAGGCGTCAGCCCTGATCTTGTTATCCACAAACTCGCCGTGGATCCTAAAAAGAAGCTCATCCAGCAAAAGAAAAGAAATCACGGTGAGGAGAGAAGTCAGGCGGCAGCTGCTGAAGTAAAAAAGCTGCTGGACGCTGGGTTCATTCGGCCATGTAATTTCCCCGACTGAGTGGCCAATGTTGTGCTTGTAAAGAAGTTGAATGGTACCTGGCGTATGTGTGTTGATTACACATACCTCAACAAGGCGTGTCCCAAGGACAGTTATCCGCTTCCAAAGATCGACAGTCTGGTCGACTCTACAGCCGGCCACGCCTTGATGAGCTTTATGGATGCCTATTCCGGCTTTCATCAGATCCCCCTATGGAAGAAAGATCAAGAGAAGACGGTATTCGTCACTGATCAGGGGTTATTCTGTTATACTGTGATGCCGTTTGGCTTGAAAAATGCGCCTGCCACTTTCAAACGGATGATTAATATGGTCTTCATTAATCAACTTGGGAGGAATGTGGAGGCGTACATAGATGACATGTTAGTAAAATCCAAGCAGCAGGCAGATCACCTTGCTGATCTCCGAGAAACCTTCACCACACTCAGGCGGCATAAGGTCATGTTAAATCCTAAGAAATACGTCTTTGGTGTTGAGTCTGGGTAGTTTCTCGGATTCCTGATTGATCAAAGGGGGATATAGGCTAACCCTGAGAAGATACAGGCGATAATTGACATGAAGTCACCCCGCACTATTAAGGAAGCTCAGAGGCTTACCGGTTGTCTGGCGGCATTGGAGAGATTCCTCAGTCGGTCAGGCGACAAATGCCTTTACTTCTTCCAAGCAATCAGGAAAAAGACCATATTTGAATGGGGGGATGATGCTGAGGCGGCCTTTCAAAAGCTAAAAGAGCACTTGCACTCCTTGCCGAGGCTTGTTAGTCCTCTACCTAGAGAGACGTTGTACATGTATTTAGCCGTCTCAGATCATGTCGTTAGTGCCATTCTCCTTGCTGAAAGAGACGGCGTCCAGCTCCCGGTCTATTTCATTAGCCATGTGCTAAAAAATGCTGAACTCCGGTACCCCATGGTTGAAAATTTTGGTCTTGCTTTGTATATGGCATTCAAGAAATTGAAGCCTTATTTTCTGGCTCATCCGGTGGTGATATACACCGACCATCCACTCAAGCGGCCTATGTCCACCTTGGATTTATCCGGAAGAATGTTGAAGTGGGCTATTGAAATGCAAAGTCTCTAAATCACTTACGAACCAAGAAAGGGAGTGAAAGGTCAGGCGTTTTTCGACTTCATTGTTGAAATGACCCGTCCGGTGGCTCCGGATAATCTTGACTAGGTTTGGAAGGTGTATGTAGACGGGAGCTCAACAAAGAACAGCTGTGGTGCAAGCGTAATCTATGAATCTCCGGAAGGAGAAAAATATGAGTATGCACTACGGTTCAAATTTCAGGCCTCAAACAATGAGGCGGAGTACGAAGCACAGCTAGCCAAAATCCGCATGTGTAAGGCAGCAGGGGCAACCAAAGTTGACGCCTATTCTGATTCTCAATTGGTCGTTAGCTAGTACGAAGGTACATATGAAGCTACCCATCCGGCAATGATCAAATATCTTCAGGCGGTCAAATAAGAGGCTGGGACACTCGAAGGGTTCACTCTGAGCCAAGTGCCCAGATCTGGCAACAACCAGGCAGATGCCTTGTCCAAATTAGCATCCTCCTCATGTTGTGATACGTCTCGGTCGGTCTTTTGGGAAGTTCTTGAAAAAAGAAGCATATATGAACAACCCATTGGAATTCTGGATCGAATCTCTACCTGGATGGATGGCATCCGGGCTTTCCTAACAGACAGCACGCTCCCTGATTCGCCACAGGAGGCAGCCGTCATGAAAAAGAGAGCGGCAAACTTCGAGATGAGAAACGGAGAACTCTTCAAGGCGGGGTTTCTGAAGACTCTTCTGAAGTGTGTTACCCTAGAAAGGGGGAAGGACGTTCTCGAAGAATTGCATGCGGGGTACTGCGCCTCCCACATAGGTGGCAGATCCCTAGCCGTAGAGCTAGGAAACACTACTTCTGGCTTACCCTTGAGGTAGACGCCAAAGAGTTGGTGAAGAAATGTGACAAGTGTCAGAAATTTGGCAAACTTATTCACCGCCCAGCTACTAATCGACGGCCATCCACAACCCAGTCTCGTTTGCAAAATGGGGCATGGACATTTTAAGTCCTTATACGCCTGTGCCAGGCGGAAAACGCTACATTCTAGTAGCTGTGGATTACTTCACCAAATGGGTGGAGGCGGAGGAAATCAAGAACATCAAGACAAAGGATGTCATTTCGTTCATCTAGAAGAACATCATCACCCGGTTTAGGGTTCCTATGTCTATGGTGTTTGATAATGGCCCTCAATTTGAAACACCTCGGCTCAAGACTTGGTTGGAGGACCAAGGGATCTCAAACTGTTTTGCATCAGTCGGCCGACCCTAAGCAAGCAGCCAGGTTGAAGCCTTCAACAAACTCATATCAGACGGCATAAAAAAAGAAAATTGAAAGGGTCGATGGCTTATGGGCAGAAGAGCTGATTCATGTCCTATGGGTCATCCGGACAACAACCAAAGGGGCAACCGGTGAAACCTTATTTCTCATGGTTTACGGTGCTAAATCCGTCTTTCCCATAGAACATTACGAGCCTACTCTCAGAGTCATGCTTTATGATGAAGAGGCAAATTGGGAGGCCATGCGTCTGGCATTGGACTCTCTCCTAGAGCGCAGGGGCAATGCCGCCTTGCGCCATGAGATATACCGTCTGAGAATGACAAGATCCTACAACAAGAAAGTACACAAGCGCCCTTTGAAAGTTGGCGACTTCGTTTTACGGAAAATGGAGGCAACCGGTAGGGCCGGTGAGTTTGGAAAGATGACTCCATATTGGGAAGGCCCCTACCGGATCCATGAGGAAATTAGAGACGACACCTACCGCCTGGAAACCCCAGGCGGCAGGCGCCTTCCTAGGACTTGGAATGTAGACAATTTGAAAAAGTACTACTTCTGAGTTGTAAAATTTTGTAAGCAAAAAGTCAATTAATGAGAAATCGCTTTTTGTTTTCAATTATGTTTTTTTTCCTTTTTCAAGCTTTAAGGCCGTCTGGGAAATTCATAAACGGCCCAATTTTTGAACTTTTTACAATTCAACGTTTGTTTTACATGAGGCCACTGGCCAGATAACTAAACTAGGCACAAAACCGCTTAGTGGCTATACAGCCGGTCTCCACCTAGACTAGAGGCCAATGGCCGGATGGTTGTTTATTTTATAAAATCGTCTGTCCCACCATGGAAAATGGCGTCCACCGACACCCCTCCGGGTGCGATCGTTGTAGAGAGCTGCCTACCTGTTTGCTCTACGTACCTATGCAGACGGCAAAGATTGAACGACCAAATTGGTCAACTCATAGCCGCCTGACCAGAACAGTTTAAAGAACGATTAAGTTTTCGAAATACCGAATGTCCCAAGACATCAGTCGATGACCGACCGAAGTTCTTAAGCTTTTCATTCCAAAGTTGCACAGACTCTCCCATTGGGGAAAAAAGGGGTTGTGCAACGACTACGCAACTGTCTTTAAAGGACATGAGGCTGATGGCAAGATGGTTATTCGAATTTCTCCTGCTCCAATGAGTAATAAGGCGACCGGTAACACCCCTCCGGGTGCAATCATCATAAGCACTACCAAAAAGTGCATTTACACATACAGGCGGCATGGTTCAACTCAATGCCGCCTAACCTGGGTAATCTGGATTACCCTCTGAAATTATACGTCTTCCCAACGAGGTACATGACTGGAACGTATAATTGGATTGCAAACCCCCAGGCGGCCATCTGCCTCCTGTCTTATGATAGGTCAGGCGGCTCTTCGCCTTTTGTTAAGTTTCTTAGACGGCCTTTTTTCCGTCTGATAGAAAATCCGGAACGCCTGTTATATGTACGGCTATGTACTTGGTTTGGGGCAATCACTGTTGTGATAAATTGACTTGCAAACATATCATACTCTCTAAAGCATCAGACGTTTCCAAGCCAATCAATCGATTTTAAGGTGAAACCAACCACATAGCCGCCCAAGGGAAAAAGCAGCCGGATTATCAATTGCCGCATGCTTTTCATAAGTTAGGCAAAAGTAAAAATATCAAGCATACTTGCAAAATTAAAAATGCAAAATGATCAAAACCGACTCAATCAGCGCATTCATTAAAGAACTACCCAACCAAACGGTTGTGGTAGAACATTGTTAACTGGACCCCGTCCGGGAAGTGAAACAAATATTCAAATTAACCCGTCTCCCTCAGCCGGTAAAGACAACTAATACTCGGCACGCAGGCCGGAAAGAAAGTATTTTGGCATAAAGCCGCTGAATAAGAAAATATAAAAAATGGCATACTGTCGCAGAAAATCACTGCTGAGCTGCAGACGGGTCCACCTGATCATTATCCCCTTCATCTTCTTCATCAGAAGGAATCTCATGCGCTTGACTTAAAACGGGGTGCCTAGGTTCCGGCAGCTCAGTGTTAGCCCAGGCGTCAAACGACTCCGGCTCTGGCTCGCCCTTCTCCCTTAAGAAAATAACCTCTTCAAAATATTTGTGAGCCAGTGCCCAGACGTCGTACTCCTTGTTTGGATACAAGGCGTTCCAAGCAATCTTCATCCGAGCATCGTTGTCAGCTTCACTCTCGGCAACCAAGCGCTCTTGTTCTGCCTCTACAGTTGCCGCAAAGTTCAGCTGCGCCTGGGCAGCCGCCTCCTCCAGCTCTTTGACCTTAGCCTTGAGGTCGGTGTTCTCTTGGGAGACCCCCTTGAGAGAGTCCAGCTCCGTCTTAGCCTTGCCAAGATCCTCTTGAGCTTTTTTTAGCGTCGTCTCAGCATTGCCGGCTTTCTACTTGAACGCCTCCAGGTCCTTCTCGAGCTGCTCAATCTTCGACACCTGCGTCATTATTGTGGCTTTAGTCTCAAGTTCATTTATTGTACAAGAGTATAGAGCAATGTTTTCAGCTCTGGCTGATTTGTTGGCTCTCTTTACCTCTTCCCGCTTGCAGGAGTAAGGACGTTTGAGACCGTCTACTCGCAAAAGAGCCTGCATAGAACAAATCAGGTTAGATTTGCAGGCGGAGTAAGACTTGAAGTTTGTTTTCTTTACTTTCTTTACACCTCACCTCAGCCAGAAGGGATAGAATACGTTCCAAATTTAACGTCTCTATCCCAAAGATGTTGTCTTTATCCCTCTTCCGGACGGCATCAAGCATGGTCTTGGCATGCTTCTGGACGTCTGGACAGCGGGGAGAGTGATCTGCACCACAATCAATATTTGATGAGTGCGAAATACAGGCGGCACCAATCTGTTGCCGACCGTTTGAGGAAAAAATATGTTGGGAGTGAGATTTCACTCGCAAAGGCCACCCTAACTCAGTCGGGGACTTAAATGGGTTTGCCTTACCTTCAGAGGCGGCGTGGCGAGAACCACCCGCAGGCGCTATAAAACCTCCGCCTACGGACGTGGGGTTAGCAAGGTCAAGGCCCAAGTTGCCGGATACCTCCTGCATCTCCCCCCCTATGCGCATCTGAGTCTTCCCGACTTTGGGTCCAGGAGTCAAAGAGGAGGCAGACTTCTTAGATTTGGAGGGGGTAGAGACGGAGTCATCCCTTACCCATTTGAGAGATTTCTCAAACGTCTTTGGGATTTCGCCTCCCTGCAAAACGGATATAAGTCAGTTATGCATCCGCAAATGAAACTTAAGTTAAAGAAAAGGGGGTCAGGCGTCTTACCTTGGCCCTGATCGCAGCCGCCTGCTTCTCCGCAATATCTCTGCGGATGGCGGCGGAGGACCGTCTGGGTGTCTTCTCGTCTGGGAACATGGCTAAAGCTTCTTCTGCAAAAAGAGCAAAAATATCAGTATTTGCACATCTAACATGGAGATAGCCCAAACGGTCAAAATGTCAGGCGCATACGTTTGGTAAACATTGTGCTGAGCCCGCAGGCGGATAAAAAGGCCTCGTCCCTGAACTAGGCGCTTTTTGGGATCCAGTTCTTTGGAACTTTTATTGTTTCCCCGGTTGACAAGGTAGCAGTCTCAAGACCAAAAAAGTTGGTCTCAATTATTTTGTCGTAGTACTCATCCGGAATCCGGAGAAGACAACACTTTCGGCCCAGAAGGTCGGGCTTCTTATTATACCGACACAGTTCAAAATTCTCACGCCGGCTAGGTGCAGACAGCAAATAGAAGCAGTGCTTCCAGCCGTAAAATTTGGACACTTTGTCCAAAGTCATCATGTACCGAGGGAGTGTGGTCAACGTATACCACGCCCTCCAGACGCCTGGGTTGCGACTCAGGTAATGCATATGGGCAAAGGCCTCCCAGCCGGGATGCAGCCCTTGGAACTCGCAGGCGGCAACATACCCCAAGATGTTAGCCCAGAAATTGGGGGTTAGTTGCCAGACTCCAAGGCCATAACCTCTTAAAATTACTTTCACCGCCTTGTGCAGTGGAAATCTCAGCCCGGCTAGGAACGCCGCCTCATAACAGCCAAAGTAGGCATTAGCGTTCCTCTCGTCATCTTTCCATGAGACGGTGCCTTCTGCAGGCGGCACTCGGATGCTATAATTACCGGCTAAGGGGCGCATAAGTTTGAAATTCTCCAAGTCCTTGTCCATGTTTGCCCTATCTTTGGCAAAGACGTGGATTTTGAAGAGGTCGTCCTTCTCACTCCATTTTTTCCTCTCTTCCACCTCACTATCCTCAAGCGGTGACATGGGTTCGTCACTGTTCTCGATACTGGAGGCGGAGCTTTCTACGGATGACTCCTCATCCTGCGAGCAGGGGATAGAAACGACCTCCTCACCGTCTCCCTGATCGCATTCATCGAGGAAGGAATCTGCAGGGGTTGAAGGGGCACGCGGAGGAGACCTCTCAGCAGCCGTTGGGTTTTCCCTACTTGACGCCTCCCTCTCAGGAGGTTGCCCGCCTGAGCCCTCGCTCCTATAATCAAGATCTATGGCCGTTTGCATTGTCCGAGCCATTGTGTCCTCCATAGACACATAGACGGTCGGATTCCAAGCATAAGGGTGGTCCCAACACCCCGAGGCGGCACTCCCAGTCCTAGACTCAGCCGTACCAGGAGACCGGCTGGACTCTAACCTAGGTTGTGCCGTGTGTGTTGGTAATGCATCCATTTATTGCAAGAAATATATAGAAGTGAAAAAAATGAAAAGAGCTGAGAGAGACAGAGGCAGTACCTTTAGAATTGATATCTGAAGGTAAGACGGAACCGGCTGCGGCAGACAGGAACAAGCTTGAATGCTTGCGCTTGACACAGACGTAAAAGCAAACTCTCTCTCTCTAAGTTTCTCGCTCTTAAATTTTTTTGTAAACGTACAAAATAATGAGGGTAAACGGCTATATATAGGGGGTAAATCTGGGGGTACCTCTGTAATTTCCGCAGAAGGTGAACAGTCAAAAACTGGCGGTAAAATCAACCCCCAATGGAAGAGTGACACCTATCACAGATGCCACGTAGAATGCCACGTCACATCTGTGAGGGGCAAATGTTTGGGGTAATTTTACCCTGCCACGTGGTCCAACCAGAGGGTGACACGTGTCACTTCAGGGTTAAACCAAAATGGACCAACCCCTGTTTGACACGTGTCATTCTAGATAAAAGGGAGAAAAGGCGGCCTTCACGGTTCAAATCCCGAGAAAGTCGTCATACGGCGCAGCCCACCAATGATTAGGGCTCGATGACCTAATCAGGGGCACAAATCCCAAAGACCCTATAAATAGGGAGAGTTCCTTCATTTGGGGGCACGTTTTTTTTACCATTTATTACACATTCACTCTTTGAAAGAGACATCTCGAGCTTGGAATCCGAGCAGATACCCACCTAAATTTCCGCACCTTTTTTACTTCTATTCAAGTTACTAACTTGATCGTCGGAGGCGGAGCTCCAACCACCCGGAGTCTCCTCTGTTTTGCAGGTACAGCTCACGTCGGACCAAACTTTGTGACGTAACTCTCCCGAGGGACAAAAACACCCAAAACAAAGCTGATTCGATCAATTATAGTCGTTGATCTGACAATTGATTCAACGCTGCACAAACCACCACCAATAAATCAGAACTTCCGATGGCAAAAGAGAAATCATCTACACCGATTAAGACCATCGTAAGGAAGAAATCTATTATTATAAGCGATTAAAGTGGGATTTTGGGTCTAACCATTGATCAAGGAACTAGTGTTATCCCCTACCAATGTTCACGAGGGAGATGGAGGAGATAAGGATGAAGGAGAAAAAAAAAGGGAGAAGGGAGAAGATTGAAACAAAACCCAAAAGACTAGGAAAACCCTAGTAAAAACTAGAAAAACACCCTCCCAAGGGGAAACCTAGATGAGACTATTCAGCTGAAATATCCTTGGCAACACATGACATAGTTGTTAAACCTGGTATTTTTTTTAATAAAGATTGATTCATAAATAAAAAGTCATACAACATCGATGTTAATCACTTAATTCAGTTTTGACTTGTTTAAAATTGATAACGTCAAAATGTTGTAATATTAAGAAATAATTAAAATATTCTCTTTTTTAAATTCAACCACTCAAAGGTTATTTTATTTGTAAATGTATTGTGTAGAACGGACTCACCTGAGTTCGGTCATACAAACAGGAAAAAAATAAAATTATTAATTGTTAGAAATTAGATAATAATGGTCAGATATTAAGTTATAAATATCAGATTTTAGATTAAAAGTGTCAGAAATTAGATAATAATGGTCATATATTAGATTATAATTATTAGATATTAGATTATAAGTGTCAGATATTAGGTTTTAATTGTCAGAAATTAGATTATAATAGTTATTAGATTATAGCTAGTTATTGGCCCGGGCGATGCCCCGACACATCGTAAATTTATAATTAAGTTTGGTCAAATTTAATAAAAAGGAATGTTAAACAATACGGATTATTAATAAGTGAGTGAAATATATATGGAGTAATAATCTATATGAACTTTCATTAATATTTATTTAAAATAAGCATGTCAAATTTAAGTTTGGAGGTTATGCATATGAAGAGTTTTTGATGAAAATTAAACGCTATTATAGAGAATTAAAGTTATGGAATTCAATTTGGAGGTTATACATATGAATAGTTTTTTATTTTTTATTTTTATTTAAATTTATAGAGTTTTAATTAATGCCTATGGAATCAATTTATATTGGGGAAAGACGTGACACGTAGGATGCCACCTCACACACATGTGTCGCCTAGTCATATTGTGGGAAGGGTGACATATGGCGTGACCATGTTGTTCCCTTGTGTTTCAATAATATTATAGATTATCAGATATTAGATTGTAACTGTTAGAAATTAGATTATAATTGTCAGATATTAGATTTAAAGTGTCAAAATTTTGAAATTAGATTACAATTGTAAGATAATAAATTAAAAGTGTCAGAAATTAGATTATAATAGTCAGATATTGGTTTATAAGTATCAGATATTAAACAATATTGATCAAAATATTTGAAACAGGTGCAACCTCTAAAGAAACCGCCAAAACGGAGGTTGATAAGAAAACATATGATTCTTCTCAAGAAGCAGAGGAGATGGCAATCTGTAGACACCCATTTCTGTCTCCCCAAAACCAAACCCAGTGATGAGTGTCTTTCACGTCGAATCATAATCGTATAAAACGAAAGTGTGGAAAGGTCTAGTGTTGCGGAAAGTTTTAATTTCTTTTCTCTTCTCCCTGTTTTGGAAAACTTTATTTTAAGAAAACAGCCGATCCAGTTTGGTTGGTCCATGATATGGGTCCAATAGTAGTGTAGTTGGATGGGGCTTGCAAAGACCTTTCCAACGATATATTATAAGCCCAATTCTGATGAATATTGAGGAAGTTATGGCCAATTTACTAAACTGGGCCCGGTTTGAGCTTTATATACGGCCCAATGATCTAGGGGAGGGCCTAATATGATTTATCATTCCTAATGCAATTAGGAATGGTTTTAGTCTTCTAGAACATTCTAGAAGGTTCTTTTCATTCCTAATTCGATTAGGACTTTTCAGAGTTTTAATCAAGATCAAATAGCATTTTCGATGAAATTATATTATTTTATCTTCCAATACGGGAAATTTATCAGATTTTCGAAAACGCGTTGAAAACTAGTTTGGCGTCCAACCCCAGGCCTTGGCGCCTGGAACCAGGCTTGGCGCCAGACGCTAGCCATTGGCGCCTGGCGCTAGCCACTGGTGTCTGGCGCCAACTAGCCAGGGCTGGCGCCAATGCTGTTTTGCGATCTTCAGACTCTGTTTTGTTAAATTATCTTTTTTGGCTGATTTTCTTTATAAATATCGTATTAAAAACTCCGTTTTCATTCACCAATTATCATCATCATCTACAATCAACATTCACCAATTCTCCTCATTCTTAAGTATTCACCAACTCTCATCAAGATTTTCTTGATTATTCTCTCTTTCTCTCTCTTTTCTAAACTTTGGTTTTAATACAAAATTCCGCATTCACAAGATCTAGAAACACCTAGCCATATTCGAAGTTGCTTTCGCCCTAGACGTGAAAGGTTTTAATTTCTGAGGGTTTGGTCCCAAATCTCTATTTAAATTATTTAATTTAATTGCTTTGATTATTATTTTTCCTTGAAGTTAATAACGTGTGTATTTTGTTATTAGAAAGAGGTACGAGGCATCAAAGTAAGTACTTTAATGATTTATTGATTTATGATGTAGAAATCATGTTTATATTGTTATTATGATATTCCTAGTATCATGTCTAGGGTAATTTTAATATTAAATATGATTGTTACGATGCTTCCTATGTTCTTCCTAATATTTATGATTGTTAGTATCATGTTAGGGTTAAAGATTTGATTTTTATTGCTTAGTGACATGCTAGGGTTTGTTATTAATCTTGTTAGTATCATGCCTAGGATCTTGCTATTTTTATTATGCTTTAATATTAACATGAACATGATTATGATTATAATTGTTATAATTTATGATGATTATGGATATTATTATTATTATTATTATTATTATTATTATTATTATTATTATTATTATTATTATTATTATTATTATTATTATTATTATTATTATTATTATTATTTTGATAATGATTATTTTATTTATGATGATTATCGTTTTGATTATGATTATAATTTTATGATGATTATTATTATTATCATGATTATTATTATGTTGCTTGATGCTTATTATTTATTGCTTGATCACGCCTTTATTGCATGTTTAAAGGAAATTTGTACTTGTAATCACCCTTAATAAGATATTTAATAATCTTGTTAGGGTTAATTGTGATTATAATTCAAGTGATCGCCAATAATAGATTTATTTGTGCATTAATGTTCAACCAACATAGATTAAACAGGTTTAAGTTAAACCTATTGATTGTATGTTAGTCAGAAAGCGCACATGAATACGATCAGAATAAAGTAGAGGCCTATTATTAGGGCAGGTTCAATCTCTTTTAGGTTGGATTTGTACCTTCATCCCCGAACCCTATTTCGGTTCATGACCTTATAGAATTGACGATCTCTTGGATCGTTAAGGGGTGTAACCTTCACCTCGTGAACGGTTTACAAGTTCCTTAAAAACTTGTTGGCGACTCTTTTGCTCTATCTTCTTCCCTTTTGGACGCCACCGTACTTTAGTGTATGATCACAGTGGGGTTCAAGCTAGTGGGATTTAAAGGCTTGAAATTATTCCCTACAGTTTTTGGCGACTCCACTGGGGAGGATTTCTATTTTGATTCCTGAATTTGTTTCGGCAATGATTTAGAATGAGTGGATGAGACTCGAAAAGTTCTAAGTATTTCATGTGCGTAATTTTGATTAACATTATTGTCATATGCATAAAAAGGTTCTCATTGGAAAGACCATCCGTAATGAGTCAAAAACATAGGATTTTACACGTAGGAAATTTGAGAAATGTTTTTCACAACTAGGACTGAAATAACACCGCGCGAAACTGGATGATTTTATTGAGCACAGAATGCTGCCAAACTTTTAGCCGTAGTGCCAGACGCCAGTATTGGCGCCAGGCGCTATAGTTAAAAGTTGGCGCCAGTCTCTGTTTGCTGGCGCCAATTTCCCCCAATACCGAGCCAGAAATATGCGTTCTAATTTCGACCGGTTTTTCGTATTGTTTGCTCGATCCTGCTTCCTGATTGAATTTTTTCTCACTTTTCTGAAACCCATATGTATTCTACATATGGACATAACCCTCTGGGAATTCATGCTCTATCTACCCGATTGAACGCTCCTGGCAACAAAGGGTACATCTGAGATGTTGAATTCACCAAACCATGGAAGTGAGTTTTTTTCTAAAACTCGCGGTGTCCCATCCACACGCACTAACCCTTCATGGTTAGGCTTCTGCGCGGTGCATCCGAACAATTAACCATGGACCCTATTTGACTAAACCATATCCCGAACTTTAGAGAACTAGAGCCATGGTTAGGTTGCGAACTCATTGCATCATATTGTGCTTACTTGACTAATTGTGCATTATTTGTTGTGCATATATATTCTATGTTTCTCTTAACCATTTGTTGATTTGTGTTGAGACTAAAATTAATGACTTAAAGAACTTTGCCTAATTAATTAATTATTTAATTAATTTGAGTCAATAAAGTTTTTTTTAATCGGAATTGACCTAGTACGACTTTAGGCATACCCCAGTTGACTAATAATACCGAAAACAGTCCCAGACCGACGCTCCAATATTGGCGCCAAAGTCTGAGCTGTAGCGCCACATTATAGTGTGTAGCGCCAGACATTTACTAAATTGTCTGGCGCCAACCACCATAGTGCGACGCCAGTCCTGTCGCTTGGCCGACAGTTCGGATTATTTGTCGAGTCATCACCTAAGGTCTAATTAACCAGTTTACTAATTAATTCGGTTAATTTCGCTGTCAATAACACCTTGTCAAGTCATTTATCGAATCTTGGTCACATAGTCTAGCCACATGGTCATGACACGAGTCTTAACATGTTACCTACACTCACTAGTCTTGGCACACACTTTGAGTACACATCACCATGGCCATGTCTTAGGTTCATGCATGAGTCGGTCTTTTGCGTCGTTTAAGTTGGGGGTACATTTTATTCCTAGTTCTTCATATCCCTCCATCTAAATCTTTCTTCACATTCTTCTATCTTTCTTCACCTCCTCCATCCATTGCATGTTGAATAAAGTTTGAGTCAAATAATTAACAATAAGTATCCCCAAATTCCTTACCCACAGTACTTGGTCGAGGAGAGAAGGGCGATTAATCAAGGACTACCTCTTTATTCAAGTCTCGCTTTTTGATAAACCGATCCGTCAAAAGAGGAAGGCTAAGAAGATAATGGCAACTCAAGAAGAAGTCAATGATCTTAAGAACCAATTGGCTACTATGACTGAGACACTGAAGCTCCTCACACTTAAGGTCGATGATCTCGTGAAGCAACAACAAATGAACCTCATGCAAGAGAGTCTAAGCAACCTATCTAGTGACTATAAATTTCAGGGTATGAGTTCACAAGGGGTCTCGCTGGACAAAGAACTTCTTCCGCATAAGTTCAACACCACTAACATCCCTAAATTCAAGGCAACAGATAACCCTTACTTCCATCTAAGAGCTTTTGAAACTATAATGAGCATTAAGGGTATCGATAAGAAGGTTTTCCCCTCTCTGTTCCCACTATCTCTTGAAACCGTTTGCCAACAATGGTTCTTCTCCCTTGACAAGGAGAAAACCTCTACCTGGGAATCGATAGTGAACGCTTTCGTTGATAGGTACAAGTGCAATATCCAAGTTGAAACCGACCATAGACAACTTGAGATGCTAAGACAAAAAGAGAATGAAGGCTTCACTTCTTTCTTTAATAAATGGAGGGAAACTTCTGCCAAGATGATTGAGGTCCCCACCGAAAAGGAGTCTGTGAGGATGTTTATCAAGAATCTCCAAGAAAAGTATTCAAAGCACTTAAAATATCAACACAACTTGAATACTTTCAAAGCCGTTTATGACATCGGAATTGAAATCGAAGACGACCTCGCAAAGCAAAAAGCTACTAACAATAGTAACCGCGGTGGCTGGAAAGGAAAGAAGAGCGACAATCCTTCTTCTTCCGAAAACGCCCACTATAGTAATAATGTTAGTACCTTTGACCATAATGATGTCTTAGCCATGGACAATCAAGGATCTAAAAGGAAACCCAGGCGAGAGTTCACATCCATTGGAATGACCTACGATGCTGCTTTCGATCGTCTCTATGATCGAGGATTAATCAAACCTATTGGCCCTACCGAGGATCCAACACCGGAAAATCGATCTTCGAGATGGAATACAAATTCCTATTGCAAGTACCATCGAGGAAACGGTCATACCACTAATGAAAGCTATAGGTTTCTGACAGGGTAAAGTCGTATCCCCTAATAAAAAATAATTACCTAATTCACTAACTAAAGTAGATAGGGAAGTAGGGTCGATCTCCACAGGGAAACAAGTCTTTTTACTCCTAATTAAATATTATAATCTAAATTATTTAAGTAACCAATATTAAAAGTTGAATATGAAACTAAACTAAAAAGAGTAGGAAAAGGGAGAAAATAATATATAAAAGGATCTAGGGCATAGGTTCACCAATAAATAATACTCCGGGGCAAAATAGGGTAATCAATCATTGACATTGCATAAATAACATGATTAACAGGCTCTCGCAATTTATTAACCAACATAGATCTAACAGGCTCTCGCAATTTACTAGATCTAAGTTCTTATTGAAAATAGTCTTTAATATCAAATTAACATCTGCTCGATTCATCAATTTAATATTGCTATACTTTTACAAGCCGTAATTGTAAAACATTAAAACAATCCAATAAGAAATCATCATGCAATACCAACAATCAATAATAGTCAATCATCAATGCATCAATTAATCAGATTGTAAAGGGCTCTCGCTACTTATTACAATCACACAATTAATTTATCGGTATTAAATCTCATCTCTCGAATCTTGACTTAACCATTTATAAATTAACTTGCCTATTGAAAATAGACCTAAACATTAATTCTCATCTCTCGATTCTTGAATCAATATTGTCAAACTCATGCATAAAAGATAGGCCTAATCTAGTCACAGAGCATTAAATCAATCAATAGGAAATTAATCTAGCATTGATAATCAACAACAATAATTTACCCCTTCATATCATTTATTAGATCCCCATAAACCCTAGAAATTAAACTACTCACACATAATTAAATATAAACTAAGCAAAGCAATAAAATAAATCATGATCAAAGGAATAAAATAAATAACTAAGATTAAGGGAAGAGAAATCGTCACCAAAATAAATCTGGAATTAATCAAAGAAATAAGAACAAAGGTTTAGAGAGAGATTAAGAGAGAGAAAACTAAGTAGAGAGAGAAAGTATAAGAGAAAGGATTAAGAGAAGAAGAAGTCGTCCTAAAATCGTATTACGGAGGAGTATTTATACTCTGTACAAAAATCCTAAACTAAAACAAATTAAAACGACTCTAAATGTTTCCTAAATAAACACGCGCCCGATCGGGCGAGGCACCGCCCAATCGGGCGCGCCTTTTTTCACCTCTAATAACAATCTCGCGCCCGGCCGGGCGCGTCACCGGGCGCTCCTCCCACCCGGCCAGGCGCGCCTCCGGGCGCCAGCCTTTTTGGCCGGGCGGATCATTTGGGCCAATATTTGGACTTCGATTGGGCTCCAATTCTTCGGGCCAATCTGGGTTTCCTCTTTGGGTCTTGAATACTCGGTCCAAACGCCCCGGTATCACCTCTACCGAGCCCTTAATCACCGGTTCGATGGCTCCAACCGGCCCTGGGCTATAAAATCTGGTCGTGCTTCTCCAGTGCTCGTGATTGCTCCAAAATATCTCGGAAAAATACTCCAAAAGCATAAATCCCTGCAAAAGTCAACCAAATCTACGAAAACACTAGAAAACACCAATTAGTAATACAAGTGGCTCTAAAGAGCCAAAAACACTACTAATTATGACCAAGGGACGGGGGTAAAATACTATATAGAATGGACACATCAAACTTCCCCAAGCCAAACCTTTGCTTGTCCCTAAGCAAAGATCTCATCAATGAATCAATAAATATGCTTCACCCCAATAAGTAAAAATCAAGCACAAACGATCCAGGGTAAATCAAATAAACACGCTTCAGAGTCAACCAATCAAATCCATCCAATTACCTTTCTTCCCTAACAATTGTCAAACAGAGCAAACCACAAGAGCATATAGAATTCAAGACTAGTGCTCATACACTCGACTGTCATTTATGTGGCGAGTAAAAGATGTACTCGATCGCTCTCCAACCACCCCTTTAATGTGAACAATGCCCTCCCAACTCACACTCTCGTGTGTATAAAAACAATGAACGATCAATCCTACTAGTCGACTCGAAATATGCCAAATCATAACTTGCATTGATAAGCAACACTTTCACATTCATACAATTCTATACACAAAGGTCGGAAGGTCTTTAAAGCTTGTAATGTAAGGCTAGGGTAAAGGGTAAGATAAATTTGGGAATAAGTGAGAGAGAAGCTATGCTTAAAGGAGCCATATCCTAATAAAACCCATGATCAAAATAAATAATGATCATACATCTCCTACATAACCAACTCTAACATCAACCAAATAAACTCCAATCATAATAAATAAACCCAACTCTTACAATTTCACTCATAAGATATAATAATGGAGTAATAGAGTGAATAAACAAACTTTATTTTGCAAACTTGAAATTTTTCCATTGAGGCTCAAAATTATTCTTTCCAAACCTCCAACTAAAACATTTGAACATTTTTTTTCTTTTTTTTTTCTTTTGAAGTTCGCTTTTTTTTTCAGATTTTTTTTCTTTGAACTTCTTTTTTTTTTTCATAATATCATGCTTTATTTTTTTCAAGAAAATATAACTCTCAAACTCATCAAAAATAAACATGAACAATCAACAAAACTACTTCTCAAAATCCCACCCAAATTGTGCAAATAAATAGCACACTACAAACTCCCTCACCTCACTCATTAATAGCTCCCCCAAGCCAAGCTTGGGACTAGTAACCAATGGGGCAAAATAGGCTTGTAATATGGCTAATAAACAACAAAAAGTCAAGGCAACAACATGGGTAGCAAGAAGGGAACAAATGTATCTACAATATCTGGAGGTTACCTAAAAGAACAAATGCCTTCGTCCTTCACAATGTGCATAATAATGAATCATATAAACATTACTTATAGTTGCAAACCAATACTCAAATTCATTTACATACCAGGAAAAATGGAACTATCACACATTTTCTAACCAAATCAACTAGTCAAGCACTATATTCACAAGTAGTTGGACAAAATTGACGCATGTAAAGGTTTCAAGGCAATCAAACATCATATCATGATCAACTAATCCACAATGCCTATCATCAATTACCAAGGATCAAAACAACTTTCTCAAGTAAGGGGCACAGGGAAGCATAATTTATAATTCATTGGAACGTATTTTTGGATTTTTTTTTTTATTTTTTCAAATTTTTTATTGTATTTTTATATATAAATAAAGCAATAAAGCTAACCTAGAAAGCGAAAAATCTAACCTAAGAAAACACACCAAAAATAAAGGAAAAGAGAAAAAAGAAAAATACCAAACCAAAATCTCCCCCAAGCCAGAAACAGACAATGTCCTCATTGGCTCGGAAACTAGCCCAGCATAGCTAGTCCTCATCATCCTCGTCCATCGAGCCGAAGCCCGCACCTCCACTGCCACCTGCACCAGAAGAGCTACCACCAAATTAGTCAGCGTGAAAACTCCCCCCCCCCCCCCCGCCGGTCCCCCGAAAGGAATGTCCTGCCCGTACCCGAAAAAGGAAGAATAGTCAGAGTAAATACCACGGGCAGTGGGATCCCTACCGTATCCCTGGGGTGGAGGCTGAAACCAGTCAGGGTGGATAGCGTCGTCGGGAATGTTGCCCCGACGAGCATAATCATCGTACATAGGGTAGAGAGCTCTACCCTGGTTCCTCTCTAGGTACCCTAACCTGTGGTCAATAGAGCCCACCATCCTCCTAAGGTCAGTCTTTGCATGCTCAATACGTCCTAGGGCCTGACCTATACTCTGAAAATCCCAAACTGGGTCAGAGTCAACATGAGGGACGGAATAAGACATACGAGGTGGAGAGAAAGCCACCTCGGGCTGGGGCTGAGATGGTGGAACTGGTGGTGGTGGTGCCTGTCCCCTAGCGTTGGCAACTAAAGCATCATAGGTGTAAGAAAGTTGCCCTGGGGGAAAGGCGGTCAAGTCCGGACTGGGAAGAGGAAAAATGGGCAAAGGTTGCTCGTTCCCAGTCCTAATACACCAAAAGGGTGTCTGCTCGCTATCCGGCCTAACCCACCCCACATCCTCAAAATACCTAGCAGTCATGTAGGTATCTGGTCCACAGTTAGTCAGCTGGTGGGGTCCGTCTACTACAAAACCGGCCTTTTTCACCGCTAATCGAGTGATAAGGCCACCTCAACGGATAGGGGACTTGGAAGTGGTGCTGGCCGTGGCATGCCGACTCAGGTGATGAACTATAAACCTGCCTATGTTCAATTTCCCGAACCCGTATACATAGTGTCCTATTATAGCTAGTTCGTTGGTTTGAGCGTTATGAGGCTCGGCCCTACCCAAGAAACACAATCCCGCAAACCTTTGCCAGATTTTCGGGACAGGGTGGTGAATGGGTTTGGTACTAGCATGTTGGGGGTCGGGGGCAGGTAAACCAGTCAAAGAAAAATATAAATCACCCATTTTATAATCTTCATGCCACTGGTGAGATAATTCAGAATTTAATTCAAAAATTTTACAAAATTCAACAAAAGTCAAACTAATATTTCTATTGTTTAACCTGAAAAATAAATTAGGTCCATTTCTACTACTAACAACATGAAAAGTGGACAAAAATTCACATGTAAGTTCTCGGTATGTAGGATAATGCATGTCAACGAATTTTCTCATGCCAATATCATTCAAAAATCGTTTAACATAATCAAACAAACCATATGATTCTAAGGTAGGGCGGTGTAACCACCGAGAAGGAATTACCTCACGACCGACCAAATGCTCCAAACGTTCTTTCTGTTCCCGGCTCACGATCCGGATCGTCGGCCAATACGGGAGCTGTAAGTCTGGGTCGTACTCCTCCCTCGAGCTGGAGCTCCTACCAAAAATTGATCTTGCCCTCTTTGAAGCCATGTAGAGAAATGGGTCGAAAATATTGTGAATTAAAACTGAAAAATTTTTGTATGAGAGTGAAGAGGATGAAGAGAGGATTACAAATATATAAAAAGTTTTGAATTTGGATTGGTAATGGAGGAGAAATCTTAGAGAGAAGTCAGAGAAAATTTGAGTTTTAGAGAGAGAAAGTAATGGAGGAAAGAAGAAATGAAAAAAGAAAGAAGAAAGAAGAAAAAGAGACCGCGGAACTTAGCTCGCGCCCGGTCGGGCGGTGGCTCGCCCGATTGGGCGATCTGATCTAATTTCAAGCTGTTTTTCGCGCCCGGTCGGGCGATCTGACTATGCAAAATTTCGTAGTCGCTCGCGCCCAATCGGGCGATCTAACTACCTGATTTCCACCTTGCTCTCGCGCCCGATCGGGCGAGGCTTGCCCGATCGGGCGGACAAATTAATCCGTAAACGTCAAAATTCGCGCCCGGTCGGGCGAAATTTCCTATTTTTGAAACACTGCTCTCGCGCCCGATCGGGCGAGCTTCGCCCGATCGG
Organism: Chenopodium formosanum; assembly: GCA_024500155.1. Lineage (NCBI taxonomy): Eukaryota > Viridiplantae > Streptophyta > Magnoliopsida > Caryophyllales > Amaranthaceae > Chenopodium > Chenopodium formosanum. The sequence goes on along the minus strand of CM044865.1, from coordinate 11,893,260 downwards.
GCGAGCTTCGCCCGATCGGGCCCGAGACTAATTCGGGGAGAGCTAATTTCCCTCTGTTCTCAAAAAGTTGTCTAACTCTTTTCCTTCAAACCTGTACAAATACTCATAAAACTCATTAAATTCCCTCATCTCTCCTCACCTAAGAAAACGAAAATAAAAACTGGTCTAAAAAACATTAAAAATACGGGTTGCCTCCCGCAAAGCGCTGGTTTATCTAGGTCCCGCACGACCTTCTTACCAAGTACAATTCCTAAGACCCTTGGCCTAACGCTTGATCGGGTGGTTTCTCATCCGGTCTAGCGAGGTTTAGGCTGCGATGCGGCTTCCTGACATAACCTGTGGGACGCCAAGTCGCCTTATCTGGTGGATCCTCCATGACTTGGACTGGGGGATCTTCAATGCTACGCACTAAAAACCCTTCTTCGATCGAATGTTGCTTCAAATTGTCATTGCGTTCAACACTTGCAACTCGATCTGGCGGAACACTTACCGTAAGCGCGATTCGCACAACTTGCTCTATCGGTTCCACTTGTTCATCCTCGAAACCAAGACTAACATTGTAGAATGCTCTTTCTATTGCATCGACTTCCTTCTGCCATTTGTCTATCTCATCTGAAAGGGATGCAACACAAGATACCGCCTCCAAGGGATCTTTTTCAAGAGCTTGGGGCTTATTAGAACAATTTACAACCACATTAACATTGACACATTTCTCCTCAGTCATGGAACTTTTGAGGGTATTATTCAGATTAAAAACCACTTTATCGTCCCCTACAGATAGTGTTAGCTTACCACTTCTAACATCTATGACTGCTCCTGCAGTGTTAAGGAATGGTATACCCAAAATAATTGGGGTTTGCATATCCTCAGCCATATCAAGAACAACAAAGTCTACGGGTATATAAAATTTACCTACTCTAACGGGGACATCCTCTAAAACATCTAGGGGGTATTTGAAAGAACGGTCGGCCATTTGTAGAGTTATATTGGTAGCTTTTAATTTACCCATATTCAACTTAGAACACACAGATAATGGAATGACGCTAACACTAGCACCCAAATCACATAATGCATTATCAATCAGAAGATTACCAATATGACAAGGGATAGAAAAACTACCCGGATCTTTCAATTTAGGTGGAGACTTATTTTGAAGTACGACACTACACTCTGCAGTGAAAGCTACTGTCTCTACCTCACTAATAGACCTTTTTCTCGTCAAAATTTCTTTCATAAATTTTGCATATGAGGGGATTTGTGTGATCAATTCAGTAAAGGGAACTGTTACCTTCAAATCCTAAACCACCTCCAGGAACTTACCAAACTGCTTATCCAAATTTGTCTTCAATTGACGATTGGGGAAAGGAAGTTTGATTATTGGCTTTTAAGCATTCTTCTCTTTGTCTGGAGTAGCCACCTTCTCCGGAGTTTTACCCTGCAATGTAGAATTAGATGTGTTAGTATTATCCTCTAGCCCTGCAGGGCTAGCAACTACATTGTTTGGTTTAATGGAATCAAGATTAGCATTATTTAATAAAATAGGTTCATCAACTCTGGGCATAGAGGGCCCTTCATAGTTTGAACCACTCCTTAGAGTAATTGCAAATGCTTGATCCGTAGGCCTAGTCGGCTGTGCCGGCAAGGCTCCCTATTGGCGTGCTTGTAGAGTAGCGGAGAGTTGCGCAATTTGATTATCTACAATTTTGTTATGCGCTAGAATTTGATCAATTGTTGCATCTCTGCTCTCCATGTGCTTTTGCATATTGACCATTATTGCTCTAATTTTCGCCAGAGAAGGGTCAGAAGACGAGGGGGTTGTTGTGGTTGGTTCTTCTGGCTAGCATTGGGATGATAATATTTCTGCTGCTGTTGCTGTGGCGCCTGTGGTTCTTGTGGTGGTGGATTTTGAACATTAGTGCTCCGGTAGGAAAGCTATGGATGATTCCGATACCCAGGATTGTAAGTGTTGGAGTATGGGTTATTCTGCCTATAAGCTTGGAAGGCATTAACTTGCTCCACGGAACTCCTGCAATCCTGCTCCCAATGACCTACAATACCACAATTTTCACAGAAAGCCTCATTAGAATTATTATTAATCGCAGAAACATTGGCTACGTTAGCAGTGCTCAGATTATCTAATTTTTGACAAATAGAGGTCAGTTGAGCTTGCAACAAGGATACAGAGTCGACGCTATGTTTCCCCTTGTTAGCAAATCCTCTGGGATTCCCATATTGGGAATTGTGTATCGCCATATCTACAATAACCTGACCTGCGTCATCAACATTAAGATTCATAAATCTCCCACTAGCTGCAGAGTCTAAAATTATTCTAGAAGAATTTCCAATGCCGTTATAAAAGGCTTGGATTAACTGCCATTGTGCTAAATTGTGGTGAGGGCATTCTCTTTGTAAGTCCTTGAACCTCTCCCAAGCCTCATATAAAGACTCATCGGGTAAAGTCTTTGACAGGGTAAAGTCGTATCCCCTAATCAAAAATAATTACCTAATTCACTAACTAAAGTAGATAGGGAAGTAGGGTCGATCTCCACAGGGAAACAAGTCTTTTTACTCCTAATTAAATATTATAATCTAAATTATTTAAGTAACCAATATTAAAAGTTGAATATGAAACTAAACTAAAAAGAGTAGGAAAAGGGAGAAAATAATATATAAAAGGATCTAGGGCATAGGTTCACCAATAAATAATACTCCAGAGCAAAATAGGGTAATCAATCATTGACATTACATAAATAACATGATTAACAGGCTCTCGCAATTTATTAACCAACATAGATCTAACAGGCTCTCGCAATTTACTAGATCTAAGTTCTTATTGAAAATAGCCTTTAATATCAAATTAACATCTGCTCGATTCATCAATTTAATATTGCTATACTTTTACAAGCCGCAATTGTAAAACATTAAAACAATCCAATAAGAAATCATCATGCAATACCAACAATCAATAATAGTCAATCATCAATGCATCAATTAATCAGATTGTAAAGGGCTCTCGCTACTTATTACAATCACACAATTAATTTATCGGTATTAAATCTCATCTCTCGAATCTTGACTTAACCATTTATAAATTAACTTGCCTATTGAAAATAGACCTAAACATTAATTCTCATCTCTCGATTCTTGAATCAATATTGTCAAACTCATGCATAAAAGATAGGCCTAATCTAGTCACAGAGCATTAAATCAATCAATAGGAAATTAATCTAGCATTGATAATCAACAACAATAATTTACCCCTTCATATCATTTATTAGATCCCCATAAACCCTAGAAATTAAACTACTCACACATAATTAAATATAAACTAAGCAAAGCAATAAAATAAATCATGATCAAAGGAATAAAATAAATAACTAAGATTAAGGGAAGAGAAATCGTCACCAAAATAAATCTGGAATTAATCAAAGAAATAAGAACAAAGGTTTAGAGAGAGATTAAGAGAGAGAAAACTAAGTAGAGAGAGAAAGTATAAGAGAAAGGATTAAGAGAAGAAGAAGTCGTCCTAAAATCGTATTACGGAGGAGTATTTATACTCCGTACAAAAATCCTAAACTAAAACAAATTAAAACGACTCTAAATGTTTCCTAAATAAACACGCGCCCGATCGGGCGAGGCACCGCCCAATCGGGCGCGCCTTTTTTCACCTCTAATAACAATCTCGCGCCCGGCCGGGCGCGTCACCGGGCGCTCCTCCCGCCCGGCCAGGCGCACCTCCGGGCGCCAGCCTTTTTGGCCGGGCGGATCATTTGGGCCAATATTTGGACTTCGATTGGGCTCCAATTCTTCGGGCCAATCTGGGTTTCCTCTTTGGGTCTTGAATACTCGGTCCAAACGCCCCGGTATCACCTCTACCGAGCCCTTAATCACCGGTTCGATGGCTCCAACCGGCCCTGGACTATAAAATCTGGTCGTGCTTCTCCAGTGCTTGTGATTGCTCCAAAATATCTCGGAAAAATATTCCAAAAGCATAAATCCTTGCAAAAGTCAACCAAATCTACGAACACACTAGAAAACACCAATTAGTAATACAAGTGGCTCTAAAGAGCCGAAAACACTACTAATTATGACCAAGGGACGGGGGTAAAATACTATATAGAATGGACACATCAGTTTCAAAATCTCATTCAAGACCTCATAGAAGCAAACAAGGTCCCATTGCCTCTAGTTAGCGAGAAGACTGGGTGATGATGAAGCGAATGACATAAGACAAGAGGCGAGCTGCAACAACAAGATTTCATGGCCTCTCTTTTATATTTCTTTTTCATCTTTTCTTTCCCCAATAAGTCTAGCATAGGGACCTTTTATTTTCTTTTAGAATAATTTTGTAGAGTTTTCCTTTTTCTTTTAATAAAATGAGTATCTATTTCCTTGCACATGATCATCACATTGCATTGCATCAATAAAAAATGAAAAAATAAAAATAAAAAAATCCATGTCGAGCTAAGCACAAGGTATACCAATGATTTGAGGCACCCCTTGTAGCCACATCATATCTCCTTTCGCCCTTCAATTATACAATCCTTTCTTCATAAACCACTTTGAGCCTCGTCTAACGATAGACCATTCTTTTTTCAACCTACATCTACCTAACCTTGGGATGGGATGGTGTGCAACTTATGCCATTCTAAAAAATCTTGAGTGATTTCAAAAGATCAAAACAAAAATAAAAGCAAATATAAATAAAAGTGTACAAAAGGGCAAGTGTTCCAATGTCTTTGATATGAAAATATCTTCGATAAGAACACGTCTCAGATTGCGTCTCTTATCGAGTGCTCGGTACCGTGCCTGAGAAACATGAATGCCAAGTGAGTGATAGACCGCATGATCGGGATTGCCCACACTTATAAAAATAAAATAAATGCTAAAGCAAAAAGAGCTAAAAAAGAGTAGAAACTCAAGCATAAAATTATAAAGATTCAAAAGCGAGGTTGCACACCTTGGGGGCTTATCTAGGGTCTTGAGCCTTTATCCCCTTCTTCTTTAGCCTTTAGCCTAACCACGTTACAACCCTTAAAAAGACCTTTTTGAGGTATGCACACTTGTGCGAGGTTTGGCTAGAGCTACGTTCGGCCTGATTCCCAACGGATACGTAGGCAACCTCACATCGAGGTGCGGCCGTAATAAACATGCATTCATATTCACATTCGCACACTTGCACCATGATCATATCAAGGGATCTCTTGTGCTCATCCCTATTCACTTAGAGCTAGACTTGGGGGCTTGATCCCTACATCATTAGCTTACCTAGCCTAAGAGTCACCACCATTTGACTCTTTTTTAGTAATATATTTTTCCACACACTTAGCTCTTGCGGCCTAGCTTTAGTGTCACTATCACACACCGCACAGATACATGACCAAATATACTTCCCTTAGGAACCCTTTGTCATGAAATCTTAACACAACGATGAAGCATGCCTTGTCACATCACTCATCAACCATAATGGTCATTGCATCACGAAGTATGAAGTGCTTAGCCTCCGTGCCTAAGTTACCCAAATACTTTCATCATGGAGTCAACAGTTGAGATAGCCTACGATGGATTAATCCTTGAACCTTGAGAGATAGTATCAAACAACATTTGACTAAGCTCATTCAACATGCATCTTCAAACTTTTGATTTTCTTTTTCACGTCTTTCTTTTTCGAGAGAAAGTCGGTACCCTCCACAAAAATGACGGAAAATTTTTGCTTTTTTGCATTTTCGAGTCGCATAATCAACACTATGCACACACGGGTCATGAGTCACACGTGTCATCTCACTTTGAGTCGAGTCAACCTCGAGTCAGTCAATCAGCGAGTCAAGTTTATACCTTGAGTCGTGTCAAGTCGATGAGTCAAGCAACATTAATCCTTAGGTCAACCCTAAGATAAGTAAAGAAATTGGCAAAGTTCTATAGTCAAAAATAAATACAGGTGCAGCAGAATAGGGAAGACCCTACTCCAATTCCTAGCGCCAGAAATATTTCAGTAGCGACGGAGCTCGAAGCCTCCCAGAAAGGTGATTTCGACTTCATACAGCAATTTCGGGTTCCTTGGTACGCCAGTTAGCCCCTATAAGCAATTTGACATGATTAGTAGTCGGCTCGATTACAATCGTAGCAAGTGATTGACCTGACAAAAAATCGTCTCACTTAGCTTAAGCGCCTAAAACACTGGCTCATTACAATCGGTTCAAAAGCAAGCACTTAAACGACAATATTTCCAAATATGGATTGTCGCGCATTCTTATTAAACGACAAAGTTTTCCAAAAATTGGATTGTCATCCCCAACTGACAATATTCCCAAAAATGGATTGTCGTGCATCATCTTCAACGACAATTTTTCCAAGATTGGATTGTCATCTCTGGCAAAGTTTCCAAGCGTGGATTGTCGTGCTCCTTCTTTGTTTGGCAATTTTTTCCAAGTTCGGATTGTCATCGCTGGCAAGTTTTCCGAAATTGGATTGTCATACACCCTATGGCAAAATTTCCCAAAGGATTGTCGTAGGTCTTTACTCATCATAAATTTCGGCAAAGGTTCCTCAACATGGATTGTCATTCATTTCAATAAGTGGCAAATTTTCCCGAAGTGGATTGTCGGTCTACTCTTTTTTGCAAATGTTCCAAGACGCGGATTGTCAATTGTGGCAATAATTTCCTAAAAGGATTGTCGCATAACATTGGCAAATTTCCAAGGTGGATTGCTTTTATGAGTTATATTCCAAGATGTGGATTGTCGATCGTAGCAAAGTTTTTATGAAAGATTATTACGAAGCATTGGCAACTTTTCCAAAAATTGGATTTTGGCAAATTTTGCGAGGTACGGATTGTCACTTCATCGTGACAACATTTCCAAGGATGGGTTGTTACGTGGCATTGATAACTTTCCCTAAATCGGATTGTCATACATCATACAAGAGTTGTGTTGGCAACTATTCCCAAAGAAAAGAGGATTGTCATCACAGCAAAAGCACTGACATACTGGTTCACAAGTAGCAAAGCGCCGACGTACTGGCATAGCAAATATTAAAAAACAGTGATCTTTTCGAAGACTATCACAGCGGGAAAAAGAAGCTCTTTGTTCAGAGACGCGTGAACATATCAAAAAGAAGCTCTTTGTTCAGAGACGAGTGAACATCGAAACAGCAAGGTGGCGTTCCCTAGATTGTGGAGAGTTGTCACAAACAACTGAGGATTGTTTCAAGAGAAGCAATCTTCGATAGTATTCCCTTGGACGTGGAAAATTATCATTGCGGAGGAGGATAGTTTCAAGCGAAGCAATCTTCTAATTTGGAAGCAGTTACGGGCGTAGCGATTTTCAAGCGGGATGGCATTCTCTAGCTTGCAGGAGGTCATCAAAGCAACAGTAAAGCGGCAACAATCGGTTACTTTCAGAGACGTGTGCTCGACGGTGCAAGATACGCATTTCTTAACTCTTTTATCTATTTAACTAATGCTAGTTTTGCAGGTATCGGCGTTACAAGAGTGATTTAGGATCGCAGAACATTCTGAATCATTCTCCGTCCCTATCGATACTTTGACTTTTGTTTTCGAAACTTGCGTTTCTCCAAACTCAGTCAAAGTGGGGGCTTCTGTAGACACCCATTTGTGTCTCCCCAAAACCAAACCCAGTGATGAGTGCCTTTCACGTCGAATCATAATCGGATGAAACGAAATTGTGGAAAGGTCTAGTGTTGCGGAAATTTTTAATTTCTTTTCTCTTCTCCCTGTTTTGGAAAACTTTATTTTAAGAAAACAACCGATCCAGTTTGGTTTATCCATGATATGGTTCCAATAGTAGTGTAGTTGGATGGAGCTTGCAAAGACCTTTCCAACGATATATTATAAGCCCAATTCCGATGAATATTGAGGAAGTTATGGCCAATTTACTAAACTGGGCCCGGTTTGAGCTTTATATACGGCCCAATGATCTAGGGGAGGGCCTAATATGATTTATCATTCCTAATGCAATTAGGAATGGTTTTAGTCTTCTAGAACATTCTAGAAGGTTCTTTTCATTCCTAATTCGATTAGGACTTTTCATAGTTTTAATCAAGATCAAATAGCATTTTCGATGAAATTATATTATTTTATCTTCCAGTACGGGAAATTTATCAGATTTTCGAAAACGCGTTGAAAACTAGTTTGGCGTCCAACCCCAGGCCTTGGCGCCTGGAACCAGGCTTGGCGCCAGACGCTAGCCATTGGCGCCTGGTGCTAGCCACTGGTGCCTGGCGCCAACTAGCCAGGGCTGGCGCCAATGCTGTTTTGCGATCTTCAGACTCTGTTTTGTTAAATTATCTTTTTTGGCTGATTTTCTTTATAAATATCGTATTAAAAACTCCGTTTTCATTCACCAATTATCATCATGCTAGGGTTTGTTATTAATTGTTTAATTTAATTGTTTTGATTATTATTTTCCTTGAAGTTACTAACGTGTGTATTTTGTTATTAGAAAGAGGTACGAGGCATCAAAGTAAGTACTTTAATGATTTATTGATTTATGATGTAGAAATCATGTTTATATTGTTATTATGATATTCCTAGTATCATGTCTAGGGTAATTTTAATATTAAATATGATTGTTACGATGCTTCCTATGTTCTTCCTAATATTTATGATTGTTAGTATCATGTTAGGGTTAAAGATTTGATTTTTATTGCTTAGTGACATGCTAGGGTTTGTTATTAATCTTGTTAGTATCATGCCTAGGATCTTGCTATTTTTATTATGCTTTAATATTAACATGAACATGATTATGATTATAATTGTTATAATTTATGATGATTATGGATATTATTATTATTATTATTATTATTATTATTATTATTATTATTATTATTATTATTATTATTATTATTATTATTATTATTATTATTATTATTATTTTGATAATGATTATTTTATTTATGATTATTATCGTTTTGATTATGATTATAATTTTATGATGATTATTATTATTATCATGATTATTATTATGTTGCTTGATGCTTATTATTTATTGCTTGATCACGCCTTTATTGCATGTTTAAAGGGAATTTGTACTTGTAATCACGCTTAATAAGATATTTAATAATCTTGTTAGGGTTAATTGTGATTATAATTCAAGTGATCGCCAATAATAGATTTATTTGTGCATTAATGTTCAACTAACATAGATTAAACAGGTTTAGGTTAAACCTATTGATTGTATGTTAGTCAGAATGCGCACATGAATACGATCAGAATAAAGTAGAGGCCTATTATTAGGGCAGGTTCAATCTCTTTTAGGTTGGATTTGTACCTTCATCCCCGAACCCTATTTTGGTTCATGACCTTATGGAGTTGACGATCTCTTGGATCGTTAAGGGGTGTAACCTTCACCTCGTGAACGATTTACAAGTTCCTTAAAAACTTGTTGGCGACTCTTTTGCTCTATCTTCTTCCCTTTTGGACGCCACCGTACTTTAGTGTATGATCACAGTGGGGTTCAAGCTAGTGGGATTTAAAGGCTTGAAATTATTCCCTACACAATCCCTTCAGAAGAAGCCGCTAATTAAAATTGCGAGGAGGAAGATGATCGCTAAAGGAAAAGGTTAGGAGGAAGAGCAGCTTGTAGAGGTTAATGTTGAAAGTTGTGATGATGATGACGATTATGAAGTCAATGAAGATTTATACGACGAATTCCACTTGGAACCAAATTCAGAATCAGATAGTGACGAATTGAGTACTACTAGTAAGTTTTCAAACACGGAAAGGGAGGGGGTGGGGTCATCGGCGTCGGGGGATGGGAGGGGGAGGGTGGTCGTCGACCGTCGACAAGTGGCTAGGTAGTGGCAGTTGCACTGGGTGGGGGATGGGTGTGTGCATTATAAACTGGACTCACGTGAAAAGGTTTTACGCAAAAACCTTCTGATTTTATTTATTTTAATTTTTCCAATATTAAAACTCGAGGGAGTATTTTATTTGAGTTTTTCAAGATTAATCGGGATTTTTTTCACATGCCTATCAGAATTCCTCATACTCCCTACGTGTTTTAATAAGTGTTACAGTTTGAATGACACATAGTTTTAGGCAATTTAATTGATTTAAATAAAATAAGAGGTAAAGTGCAGTGGGCAGTTGGAGTATTAAAAAATTGTAAAAGAAAGATAGTGGGGTTAATAGTTTATTGAAAAGTAATGAATGTGAGAGGAAATATATAATAAAAAAGTAGTAGTGGATTTGGGTGGGGACCATGAGAGGAAAAAAATATAATACTTTAATTTGTTTGGCATCATTTTTGGTTTTAAGTTAACCAAAAACCAAAAAGAGGAAACAACAAAAAGGAGTTTCCACTTTTCTGTTGCCAGTTTTCAAAATTATCATGATTTTAATAAGTTTATATAATTTTTGATTCATTATGAGATATATATCATATCTATATATATACTAAAATAACAACCGCTAATGTCATCATTGTCTAAGTGTCACTTTTTTATTTAATTTTTTCCCTCCAAAATGCAAGGATGATGTTATATTTTTTTTTCTTTTTAAGCTACTCTATTTATCATAGCTTTGAAAATATATTCCATTTGAATTTTTAAATTTTATATTTTGGGTTTTCTACACATATTACGTTATTTAGTTATTTACGAGTTGTCAACAATAGTTAATAATATAATTGAATTAAAATTTATTAATTAATTATGAAAATTATGCACTTTCGGAAGTTGTATATTCATATATTATAAATTAGTTAAGAAAAATGAGGAAGTTATTTTCTTTCACTACATGTTAAAAATTGATAATTCAATTTTTATTTTAAAATCGTGCATCGCACGGGTGATAAGTGGTTTATTTGACCACTTATAGTGTTGATTTAAACCCGATTTTGTAATCTTTTCTCCTCTTTCTAACCCGTTTTTGAATGAAAATGTTGTATCTCGGCCTCGCCCCTTCTTTGCTTATGTTTGTCCATGTTTTACAGGTACTATATCTCAATTTGACAAGCACTCAAAGCATGGAGTAACTTTCAAGGCTCGAAGACAAAGAAGGGAGAGCCCGCTCCAGTAGGAGCGGGCGTGCACCTCTCCTAGAGCTGGCGCTCCTCAACTTCAGCAACATTCTGCCCAAATCCAGAGTTAGCCGGGAGCGGGCGTGCACATAGCCAGGAGCTGGCGCTCCTCCCTTTGAACTTGAAAATTGCATATGCTGTGGAACAGGGGAGCGAGCGTGCAGCATACTTGAGCGGGCGCTCCTCGCTGGGAATCCGTTTTCTTTTGACGGATTTCCCTATGTTTTTCGAGGAGTATAAATACTTCCCCTTTTAGCTCATTTGTAAGATATAGAACAGTAGCCTAGTTTTCATATATCTCTCTTAGTTTGAAACATTCCTTTTAATTAATTTAGCTTAGTTTTCATCAAATTAATCATTGTAATAGTTGGTTTCAAGATTCATCCTCAAGAATTGGCACTTTGTATTCAACATTTCCAAGCTTCAATTAGTAACTTCCTTCTACTTTTCTCCATTCAATTTCTGATTTTATTTGTTCTTGCATGATATTTAAATCTTCTTAGTTCTTGATAATTTGTTATTGGATGATAGTTATTTCAGTTGTTAATCACTTTTCCCCAATCATAAATTATTAGAACAATAATTAAAACAAGAGGAGAGAGAAGGGAGGAAGAAAGGTGGTGCAGCGGTGCAGTTTGGGCGACCACTGGCAGGTCGCCGGCGACAGCAGGTGGCTGGCCGGCGACGAGGCTGGCCGGACAGTAGGGGGGTGGGGCTGCTTGTTTTTACGGGAAGGATGAAGGGGAAAGAAAAGAAAGAAGAAAAAGAAAAAGAAATAAAAGAAAAGAAAATTAAAGGAAAATAAGATAAAGAAAATAAAGAGAAAAGAAAAGTAAGACTAACCTCTTGTGTGGGAAAATTTTTGGGGATTGAAGGAGTATATATAAAGTAGGGTGGATTTAAGATATTTGCCCTTTATAAAAGATGATAGGAGGGAGAAACAATTGGCCCAAATAAATAGAAGAATGATTGGGCTTGTTATATATATATATAATTGTAATTTGGTAGAGTGAGTATTAATCAAATTAAAAACTCAATTTATTTAAATCCCATAATTAAAACAAGGTGACTCCAAAATATACTTCATAAATAAGTAAATGATTTATAAAATACAATAAAAATACAGAGTATTACACGGGTAGATGGAGCATGAATTCCCAGGGGGTTATGTCCATATGTAGAACACATATGGGTTTCAGAAAAGTGAGAAAAAATTCAATCAGGAAGTAAGATCGAGCAAACAATACAAAAAACTGGTCGAAATTAGAACGCATATTTCTGGCTCGGTATTGGGGGAAATTGGCGTCAGCAAACAGAGACTAGCGCCAGCTTTTAACTGTAGCGCCTGGCGCCAATGCTGGCGTCTGGCGCTACGATTAAAATGCTGGCGCCAATGCTCTGGCCCTTGACGCTACTTCCCACATGCCTCAGCAGCTTTCTGTGCTCGATAAAATTTTCCAGTTTCACGCGGTGTTATTTCGGTCCTAGTTGTGAAAGATATTTCTCAAATTTCCTACGTGTAAAATCCTATGTTTTTAACTCATTACGGATGGTCTTTCCAATGAGATCTTTTTTATGCATATGACAATAATGTTAATCAAAATTACGCACATGAAATACTTAGAACGTTTCGAGTCTCATCCACTCATTCTAAATCATTGCCGAAACAAATTCATGAATTAAAATAGAAATCCTCCCCAGTGGAGTCGCCAAAAACTGTAGGGAATAAATTTCAAGCTTTAATCCCACTAGCTTGAACCCTACTGTGATCATACACTAAAGTACGGTGGCGTCCAAAAGGGAAGAAGATAGAGCAAAAAAGTCATCAACAAGTTTTAGGAACTTGTAAACCGTTCACAGGGTGAAGGTTACACCCCTTAACGATCCAAGAGATCGTCAACTCCATAAGGGCTAGAACCAAATAAGGGTTCAGGGATGAAGGTACAAATCCAACCTAAAAGAGATTGAACCTGCCCTAATAATAGGCCTCTACTTTATTCTGATCGTATTCATGTGCGCTTTTTAATTAACATGCAATCAATAAGATTAACCCTAAACCTGTTTATCTATGCTGGTTGAATTTAATGCACAAAAAAAACTATTATTGGTGATCACTTGAATCATAATCAAATTAACCCTAACAAGATTATTAATTATCTTATTAAGCGTGATTACAAGTACTAATTCCCTTTAAACATGCAATAAAAGGCGTGATCAAGCAATAAATAAAAATAATGTATCAAGCAACATAATAATAATTATCGTTATAATAATAATTATAATCATCATAAATAAAATAATCATCATCAAAACAATAATAAAAATAATATTCATAATCGTCATAACAATTATAATCATAATCATGTTCATTTTAATATTAAAGTATAATAATAATAGCAAGATCCTAGGCATGATACTAACAAGATTAATAACAAACCCTAGCATGTCACTAAGCAATAAAAATCAAATCTTTAACCCTAACATGATACTAACAATCATAAGTATTAGGAAGAACATATGAAGCATCGTAACAATCATATTTAATATTAAAATTACCCTAGACATGATATTAGGAATATCATAATAACAATAAACGTGAACTCTACATCATAATATCAATAAATCAATTAAAGCACTTACTTTGATGTCTCGTACCTCTTTCTCATTACAAAATACACACGTTAGTAACTTCAAGGAAAATAATAATCAAACAATTAAATTAAATAATTGAAAGAGAGATTTGGGACCAAACCCTCAGAAATTAAACCTTTCACGTCTAGGGCGAAAGCAACTTCGAATATGGCTAGGTGTTTCTAGATCTTGTGAATGCGGAATTTTGTATGAAAAAGCAAGTTGAAGAGAAGAGGGAGAAAGATGGATGAATGAATGAAGAGAGAATTAGAGAATTGCGAATGAAAACTGATTTTTGATGAGAATTGGTGAATGATGATGATAATCGGTGAATGAAAACGGAGTTTTTAATACGTTATTTATAGAGAAAATTAGCCAAAAAGATAAAATATCAAAACAGAGCACTTGGCGCACGCAAAACGAGGTTAGCGCACACAAAACAGAGCTGGCGCCAGCACCAGCTTATTGGCGCCAGGCGCCAATGGCTAGCACCAGGCGCCAGGCCTGGTTCCAGGCGCCAATGCCTTAAGTCAGGCGCCAGGCCTGTTTTTGACACGTTTTCAAAAATTAGATAAGTTTGTCGTACTGGAGGATAAAATCGTATCTTTTCCTCGAAAATGCTTTTTGATTTTAATTAAAACTCTGAAAAGTCAACAAAAGTCAATTTATCAATGCTAATTGAATTAGGAATGAAAAGAACCTTCTAGAAGAATCTAGAAGACTAAAACCATTCCTAATTGCATTAGGAATGATAAATCATAATAGGCCCTCCCCTAGATCATTGGGCCGCATATAAAGCTCAAAATGGGCCCAGTTTAGTAAATTGGCCATAACTTCCTCAATATTCATCAGAATTGGGCTTATAATTAGTGCTGTCAAATTTCAAACCGAAATCATTTAACTGCCCGAAACCGACCGACCCAAATGAGAACCGAACCGATTAAAAACCGATTTTTTTGAAATCGAAAACCGACCCGAACCGTATTTTAGTAAACCCGAAACTGAATCGACCCGAATTATGTTAAACCGTATAAGAACCGAACCCGTTAACAAACCGAACCGAATATAAACCGAACTGAAAGAAAACCGAACCGAAAAAGAACCGAACCGTATCTAACCCGAAACCGGTTCCAACCCGAAACCGTTTAAACTGGCAAAAAAACCGCTTACACCGAACCGTTAGCAAACTGCTACCCATTTGCAACGAACCATTTAAAAACCGAACTGATTGTAAACCGAACTGGTTATAAACCGAACCGTTTATGAACCAAACTGCTTCTAAATCGAACCGTTTACAAACTTTTTTATATAATTAAATGGATTTTTTTTTTTTTTTTGACGGGGATATAATTAAATGGATTAAATATTAGAAATCTTAGAATATTTTTGTTTTTTAAATAGCAAGGCAAATCATTCATTATGGTCTTAAGGATAATTAGTGTTCAAAAACAAGAGCAAAACAAGCAGGCTCAGGCCCTGCCTCAAACTATTAGCAACACTACTGCCTCTAGTCATGTATACATTTGAGGTGATGAAATCAAATGAACAAAAAGCTTGTAATATTAAGTACCAAGGCTTGGCTGAAGGCGTAATAAATAAAATTAATTCACAGAGACTATTAAGCATATGATTACATTGATTCTGTGAGTAATAATGAAATAAAGATGGGAGTGTGCTAGTGACATGAATATACTATTAGGCTATGTTTTAATTCAGATTCAACTATAATTTAGTAAACTTGAAATGGAACCGATATGAATAACGTTAAAGTGGTTAAACAATCCAAGAACCGAACCAGTTATAAACTGAACTGAAAAAGAACCGAACCAGTTTAAAACTGAACCGAAAAAGAACCGAACCAGTTATAAACTGAACCAAAAAAGAACCGAAATGTTTCTAACCCGAAACCGTTTCCAACCCAAAACTGGTTGAACCGGGATAAAAACCGTTTACACCACATCCTTAACAAACCGCAACCCGTCTGCACCGAACCGTTTACTACCCGGACTGTTTTACAACCCGAACCGAATTAAAACCGCTTAAGAATAAACCGAAACCAAATCGAACCGATAACTATTTAAACCGAACCAAAACCGACCCGTGAGACAATTAAACCGATTCGAAACCGACCCGATTAAATACCGAACCGAAACCGAACTGTCAAACCGTTTTAACAGTGAAACTTATAATATATCGTTGGAAAGGTCTTTGCAAGCCCCATCCAACTACGCTACTATTGGACCCATATCATGGACCAACCAAACTGGATTGGCTGTTTTCTTAAAATAAGTTTTCAAAAACAGAGAGAAGAGAAAAAGAAATTAAAACTATCCGCAACACTAGACTTTCCACACTTTCGCTTCATTCGGTTATTATTCGATGCGAAAGGTACTCATCACTGGGTTTGGTTTTGGGGAGACACATTTGGGTGTCTACAATAGGTATCGATTTTTTTTTTCGAATTCCTGTATATTTATTTTTTGCAATTTTGTGTTATAAATAATTTGATTATACGGGGTATTTGTTAAATCTGTATGATGTTTTCAATTTGCTACTTTAAATAATTTTATTATACGGATTATTTTTGATTTACTTTACTTCTTTGCCATGGAACTTGATTTTGTTCAATACTACGAAGTATGATTTGGAATTAAATTTCTTGCCCTAAATCATGATTCTTATGTGAATATTTGTGTTTGCAATTTTATATATTTTCCCTAGACCATGATTGCGATATCGTGAGTTTTTTTCAATTTTATTAATGATTTTTAAGGATTATGTGAGGTTGTCGATCATATTAGTTTGAAATGATTAGTTGATAACAAGTAAAAATCATGATTGTTATGTGGCCTTGCTGAGGATGTGTGATTCTGAATTTGAGTAAGGTTATCTGTTCAATTGAATTAGGGTTTCACTGTTCACTTGATTTAGGGTTCACTGTGCATTGCATGTATTGTTCACTATTCAATATACGAGGGCTATCACTTATGAAACAATGTTAGAGGTTTATTGTAGGTGTTGACATTGTTATAACATGAGTCCTGTTGTTTGAATGCTTCATGGTTGAAACAGGAACAAAGAACCCATTGTTATGCATCTTGATTACATGTTTGGATGTGTTGTGTGGTTGTATACTCATTTACACTTGCTAGTATGATGTTTGGCTGTTTTGAGTATTTGTATACTCATTTAAACTTGTTGGTTCTATGTGTGGCTGTCTTGGGTGCTTGTATACTCATATACTCATGTCACTACTACAAAAAAGGCTTTAGAGAACTGTTAAAATATGCTTTATAGAACGTCTGATGACCGTTCTTCTGCTAAGCGATGTATAAAGTTTATAGAACGGGTTGAAGAGGAGTTTTGTAAGTTAAGAATAGAGAACGGTTCTCCAATACAAACGTTATCTTTTTCTCTTAAAATTAAGAGAGGAAAAAGGGAAAATACAACGGTTATCTTTACGTGACAGTTGCGTTTTCCCTTCACTAAAGAGAACTGTTGGGTTACCTAACAGTTCTCTATTCCTTTATTTTTTTTTTAAATAGTTACAAATTGCTTTTCTATTTTTTAACAATTAAATAGTTACAAAGTGCTGACAATATCTTTTCCAATGACTTACAATTGTATTCAGTAGGATGAGTTTAAACTTTAAAATTACAAAAAAAAAAACAAATATTAAACCAATAATTACAATAAATTTAGAACTACATTTATCTCTTCCATTCTTCGTGGCTTCGTGCATCAATTCTCATTTATCTTTTCCCATTTTCTTTGATACTTATAAATCTGCAAAACAATCAACACAAAAATATAAGTGAATGTGATTTCATTAAAATAAATCACGACAAAAAAAAAAAAACTACTACGAAAATTTTTGTTTCCACAGTTTTAAAAATAAAAAAAAAAAATCAATATATGAAGAGTTCGTAAGAATGCAAGGGAAAAATAAATTAAAGATGCAATTGACATACTTTTATATAGAGGTACGATGATAATAAATTAATAATAACCAATATATAACCAATAAATTATCAATTCAAGAGTAGATCTAAATCAGCTGATATCAAAAATTGGGGAGAATTCATACTAAACCTAAAAACAAACTGCATTTGTTATATCATAGAATGGTACATTGCAAATAGCAAAAATCAAAATTTGTAGAAAAAATAACCACATGACATCTAAAAAATGATTAAGATTAAAGATAGCAGGAAAATGCTTCTTTGTTTTGGTTGAGGTAGGAGATTATAGAGGAAAAATATGACGAAGGAAATTATATAAAAAAAAAATCTTAACATGATTTATAATCACTATTTTCACTAGATCTTACCTTCTTGTGCTGATCTTATTGTATGTTGATGATGAAATAGGTTGAAAGCTTATGTTTGTAGAATGAAAAAAGAAAAATTAATAAAACTGCGGAGAATGAATTGAAGAGGAGGCGGCTGGATGAGTAAAAACTATAAGTAGGGATAGGGTTTTTTTTAAAAATGTTCTCATCTTCTGATTCGAATTTGGTAAATAATAAAAAAGGTAATTTACAGTTGTTGGGATGAAAGGACAGCATACGAAACGGTTGTGAGAACACCGTTCTATATCTTTATAACTTTATTAATTCAATAAATTTTTTATATGGGTTAAAATAAAAAATAACGGTTATATAAGATAACCATTATGTATTCTTTTATGTACAAAACGGTTTTAAAAGAAAAGCGTTCTATATACCTTCACAGAACGCTTGTCCAAGCTAACTGTTTTATATCATCTGTTTCTTATTCTTGATTTTGTAGTAGTGTGTTGGTTTGATGTGTGGCTGTCTTAAGTGATTGTATACTCATTTACACTTGCTAGTATGCATGATGTTTGGCTGTTTTGAGTACTTGTATACTCATTTAAACTTGCTGGTTCCATGTTTGGCTGTCTTGGGTGCTTGTATAATCATATACTCATGTTGGTTTGATGTTTGGCTGTCTTGAGTGATTGTATACTCATTTACACTTGTTGGTTCAATGTAAACTCATTTAAACTTGCTGGTTTGATGGTTGGCTGTCTTAAGTGCTTACATGTTGATTAAGCCATGATTGAGTGAGTTCCCTGGTTGTTTTTGCTTTTCAAGTTGCTTGTGATCATGAGTGAGTCCCCTAGTTCAGAAGAATCACACTCTCATCACACCCACAGCTATGAAATGTATAGAAAGCAGAAGGCAAGCAGAGAAGAGGTTGATAAACCATCCAAATCTCTAGCCAAACCACCAAAATCTCCAGCAAAACTCCCATCTACATCTCCTGTTAAATCTCCTGCCAAGTCTCTTGTCAAGCCCCGTGTTGCCATTCCTTTGGACCAACAAACTAGTTCACTTGCTGACAGGATATTTGCTGATTCTAGATCACACTACACATTTGAGTCCTACCAATGCATTGATCGTGACTGTGAATTAGGCAGTGGCTGTGATGGGGAGCACAGTTACAGCAATAAGACTTTGAGAATTAGATTTGGAATTGTCTCTAAAGGCATGCCACCTGCAGACTCTGACTTTTGGCCTCATAATTGGTACAAAAGGCAAGCCAGGAAGAAGGGTTTGCCAAGACCTTGTGACAATGTTGATTCAGATTGCTCAGACTCCAATGATGATGATGGTGGTTGCTCCCCTTCTAAGATGCTTGTGTCCCATTAAAAGGATTCTGATAATGAATCACACAGCTAAGTTTCAGAATGCCTTGGTGTTTTTTGTGGTGTTTTTTTTTTTTTTTTTTTTTTTTTTTTTTTTTTTTTTGCTTTCTAAAATTGGGAAGATTTGAATGTGATGGTTGGTTGTATTTAGAACATGAGGACAGGGTTTACCTTGTTGGTTTCCTATTATTTTTGTTGTTGCTAATGATGATGATCTTTGGTTGTCTTCTTGATATGCCTTCTGGGTTGGCTATTACTTTTGTTGCCTATTATCATGATTGGTTGGATATGTTGCCTATTGTTTTGTATAACTTTGATGATGTTTGTTGCCTTGTTGATATGCCTTGTTGGTTGCCTATACATTATCTTTGGGTGATTTGTTGTTGCCTATAATTGTACTTTGTGTTGGATCTTTTTTATTAAGTCATGGCTAGTTGTTTTTTGTTGCATATTCTGCCTGTTATGTTGTGCATGATGAGTATATGCCTAGGATTAGGTCTGTGATGATATTTTTTGTGCATTGAGAAGGCATATAGGATCTAGTTCATGTCATTTAGACCACAAGGTACCATCTTCCTTAAGGAAGCTATAAAGCATGATATAAGTTTGATTTGGCTGCTCAATTTGCCTTTTATGATAAAAAGTTAACAATCTAAGACCTCTTTAGATAACATGTCCTTTAACTTACTTAGTGTACTATTACAAATGGGATTCTTGTTTAGCTGTTCAGATTATTGAGCACTTTACAATTATCCCATTTGGTAATAGTACATTATGTGTAGTGATTGTGACTTGCTGAGGTCAATGATGAATGATGGGAGTATGATGTTATCAGGCTTTTTGTTTTTGCCATATAACATGTATTGTGTTTTGCTTTCTTGTTTAGTTAGATGAGATTGCTTGTATGTCCTTTGTGTGAGCTTGTATTCCATAGTATAAGTCTTCAATGATATGCACTAAGTGGCCTGAGACCTTGTGTATGTTGTAATATAACTTATGTTGTTCAACAGAAGGGGTGTGTAAGTAGTTTAAACAATGGTGTTTACCTATTTATACACCCCGTCTGTTGAAACAACATAAGGTGGTTTTATTAAATAATGATGAATCTTTTTTGTTGAGATGCCCAACTTTAAATGCCCTATCATTCAGCTGTCCTTAGAGAATAACTCAGACTACTCTTGAATTATTTTCTTTGCTGACTATGGATTGTGTGTGGAAGTTTAGTTGGTGTGTCAATGATGCTTGGGGACAATCTGAGTTAACCATAACATAGTGCAATGACATTTTAGAGCACTTTGTTTTCCAAAATAAAATGAATGTTTCATTTCATAATAAAGGATTTGATTACATATTTATATTGACCTAATGTCATAAGCAAAACATAAGCAACAAATACACGTCAAAATATTTAACACTTGACCCCTATTCACTAGTGTGCATTGGCATTTGAAGTAGATGCCTCATGATCATTGGCCATAACAGGCCTATATGCCTTTGTGTTTGGCCTTGCTTGTGTGTTGTGTTCTTCATTTGCTTGTGTGCTGTCAATGTTGACCTCTTCAGTGTCTTGCTCATCATCTGAGTCTGGCTTGTCCATGTACACTCTCTCCCATGCATGAATCACAGCCCACATAGGAGCTTCTATAAGATCTTGCAGTCTGCCCTCTCTTTCTAGCTTATCTTTGTTAACATGTGGAGGTTCAAAACTGTTAGAACCTTTACTTTTTAGAATTTGGTTCATTGTGTGGCACAAATTTACCCAAACCTTGAACAACCTTGTATGAGGTTTCTTACTAAATGCATCTTCAACAGCCTTTATCAACTGGTCTGGTGTCTTAGCCATTTTCTTGTGTTGAAGTGATTGGATGCTTCTGAAAATTCCCAAGTCCAGAACATTCATGTCTGGACTGTTTGGTAGCTGCTGAGTTAATATAAAAGTAAACCCTGGTTGTTCACAATGTTCTTGCTAAACTGCATCATCTTGAGTAATATGAGTCTTTACATTATCTTGCTGAATGTATATTGTGTTGTGTTGACCTGTGTGAGGCCATTTTTCCATAATTGCTAGAATGACTTTTTCAATTAACATCCACCTTGAGACATCCCTGTTGATTGGATCAATAACTTTTGTGACTATTTCTTCTTTTTTCTTGTATTTTGAGGACCTAAGTGTTGGCTCCTTTTTTGCAAAAGGAAAAATGCCTATTTTCCCATCAAAAATAACTTTCTTTTGTGCATTGTACCAAGGTTTTACAATTGCTCCTTGGAACAAGAATTTGGGAATGAACTTGGTTGATTGAATTACTCTATGTGGACCTCTTTCTCCTTTTGCTAAGTATGACCTATGTGTTTTTTAGTCAGTTTAAACCATTTTTCATCAATGTGCACTGTGTTGTACATTGACTGGTACACTCTTTTTGTGCCTGGTGAATCACCTATAATGCTGCTGAGTATGAATCTGGGCCTATCTAGTCTGTTTGCTGGTGTAAGCTTTGGCTTTAATGCATTTGTGTGAGGTCTGACTTCCCCTCTCTCAATTAGTCTCTGGATTGTGCTTTTACCAACATTAAGCATTACTGCTAAGTCCCTTTGGCATGATATGTTCCCCATTGCCACTGCCCTTATGGCATCATTTGGGATAGATATTCTCTTTCTTCCACAATTGTGGAAGCCTGTTGACATATTGTACTGTAGTTGTGCTTCCCTTTGTTGCTTCCCCTTTTTCCAGATTCTGAGTATATTTCTTGAGCACAAGTTGAAATGATTGGTTTCTTGTTGAATGGATCCATATTTCAGGTTTTCATTTGTTGACCTTGTCAACAACCATATCAAAATGTCTAACTTGGCCCCACTACTGAGTCTCCTCCTTGTTGGCTGATGATGAACTTCAACATTTTCTGGGTTGATTGGTGCTTGCTGATTGTTGTTGTTGCTTGCTATGTCTTGTTGATTTGATGTTGCTTGCTGATTGTTGTTGCTACCTGTTGTCTCTATCTGTTGGTTGCCTGTTGGTTCAGATGCATCTGTTGCACCAGGGGAAGGGGTTTGGTTTAAGTCCAACCCAATGTTGTCATGGGTATTTTCTGAGTCAATTTCATCAGCGTAGGCAAAGTTGAGATCATACTCAAACATTTCTCGCATTTCAGCATCATTAGCAGTAGCATCTTCATCCATGTCATCATTCAAATTGAAGTTTGAAGCCATTTGGAGTTGGAGGCAATGATGTAATTTGGGTAACGTTTTTTTATTTTTTGGTTTCAAAGATTTTTCTGCTAATTATGCGTTGTAAAATTCCCTCTCAAATGATTTGAAAATTTGAGAAGGAGTGGTTTTTATAAGGATTTCAGTCTGAAGCTTAGTCATGAATATGTGTACTTTCATTCTATTGGATGTTGTAATTTTTCAGCTAATTTGTTTGGTTTAAAATCAATCACATGGATTAGTATTGCATTGCTTTATAGCTTGTTGGATACACTAGCAGGAAGGGAAGGAGTAGGGATGGGAGGGAAGAGAATGGGAGGGAAGAAAGAAGAAATTAAACCTTCATCTATTAACTATTACTAAAACAAAACTTTGTTGATGTCATCACTGTCCATATGTCACTCTCATAATAAAAAATTTCCTGCCTAAATAATGCATGATGATGTCATTTTTTTTTTTTTTTTTTGAGCTATTATATTTAATAGATTTTGAAATTTAAATAATAGAAGCTTCTATATTACAAATACAACCTATCAATTTATCCTTAAAAAAATGAAATAATTTTAAGTTGCACACTAATAAATAGACTCCTACATTGAAAATATGTATTAGGCAAAGTTGAACAGGTATTACATCATAATTTTGATAAAAATATAAAATTTTCAAAATATAGATATTTTGTATAAGGTGCATATTCTTATTTATATTTATCCATTTTTTTTAAAAAAAAATGCACAAATTATAAAAATAAATTTTATATAAACCGTGCATCGCACGGGTTCTAACCTAGTTGGTTGGATAAAGGAGAAAAGGGAGGAAGGGGAGGGACATTCACCATTTTTTTATTTTTCTTAATCTGTGAGTTGCTTGCATTCAACAATCAACATTATACTAATTTTTCAGAAAAAAAAATTGTAGTTATTTTGTATTATAATATAAACCTGATTAAAAAAAATATTGATAAAGGTCATTAAAATCAAGCAAAACTCAAACAAATAATTTAATATCCTATGTTCTTCCAAAAAAAAAAAAATCTTATGTAAATTAATCTAAAACATCAGATTGATTTTCAAACAGATTTTCCAAAACTGATTTTCAAACAAATTTTCCAAAACTGATTTTCAAACAAAACAAATCAAAGAAATACATAAAAAAAAAAAAAAGAATAAAAAACAAATTGAAAATCAATTAAACATTAGCAATGAAGAAGAGCAGCAGATCCCTAGAAATTGGAGGATATAATTCGTGAGAAGCAGAGTAGAATAACTTGGTGAATTAATTGTCCTTACCTTGAAAATTCAAGAGATTGAAAGAGATAAATTAAAAATGCAAAAACCCTATAATTTGGGGGAAAATAATCGTGAGAACAATATGCTAGTATGGAGCCATGGAGGAGGAGAAAGAAAATAATAGAGGAGAAAGATTATATAATAGGTTGAATGTAGTATTCCAATTGAATGTTAATCATATGTTTTCCTTCCAAATCTTTTCAAATTTGGAAGGATTTTATTCATTAACAATTAAACAAAACTTTTCCCTTCATTTCCTTCCCCTCCATTTCCCTCATCAAATGTTTAATTAAATCGAATTTACACTAATCTTATTGTGTGACATGGTTCTCACACAGTCACACGTGTCATTCTACTGATGAGTACTACCAAATTACCAATTCCATAATAATTTGCTTTAGGAAAATTCTTTCTCCTCATTTATTTTCCTTTTTTCAAGAAATTTTTCACTCTTTTCTGTAACTAGTTGAGCCATCGCGCGCGATGCGCGCGATAGCCCAATAAACACAGAATGAGTGAAGTTAATGGTACCGTTAAATATATGTATTGTATAAATCTAATATAGCTATGTGTTAAAAGCGGGTTTAGATGTAGTTAGGCATTCAATGGTAGGCCGTAGTATTTATAAAAATTTGGCTTTTAACACTTAAGCTTTTACAACTTTTAATATTGAAAACAACATTAAACTGGAATTGGCCAGACATGATGCATATGAGAACTTCCTTATAGAAACGTTGTCCTTGTCACAATTTACGTTGTACTTGATAGCCCAATCATCAAAACTGGATGGAGATAAATCCGATGTTTAATAGATATGTTATAAGCTAAGACAAATGGACAATAAATTATAAATATATTAGTGTGATTTTAGAGGATATTGGGTAAATAGTTTGCTCACCTCTTCTCATATGTAAATAATTTGCTCATCCTTAAAAAAAAAAAAAAAGGAAAATTTCACATTTGCTACCAGGGAAAGGACCCTAATTCACATTTGCTACCCCTTTAATTTTTTATTTTATTTTACTACCACCTAAATTAGAGTTTTTTAAAAATCACTACCACTTAACGGAATCTGTTACGATTTCCGTTAATTTTATTAAAAAAATAAAAAATAAATTAAAAAATTAAAAAATAATTAAAATAAAAAAAAAAACCACCCTCCCCCGCCACCCCTCCCCCTGCCCTGCCACCCCCTGCCCTCCCCCCTGCCGGCGGCCGGCGCCCATAACTTCAGTCGGCGCCGGCGCGTGCCCACCCCCTCCCTTTCCCCCACCCCTACGCAGCCAACGCAAACCCCCTTCCCCTTTTCCCGTTCTCGCTGCCTCGACCAACCACCCCGAACCGAAACCAAAACCACCCCCGGAATTCGCCCCCAACCCCGTTCCCTCCACCGAATCGACCCCCCTCCCCTTCCTTTACCGCGTTTTCGGCCTCCCCTAACCCTAAACCACCACCCCAAAACCACGAAAAACTAATTAAAGGGGGCTGATTGATTTTCTCGTGAGGGTTGGTGGTTGATTGGGTGGCTAGGGTTTGCGATTTAATTTGTGGCTGGATGGAGAACCTCCGCGCTGATGAGTGAATAGGGTTCGAGCTGGAATCGGGCTGGGAATGGGGCCGTTTTTTATTCGTGGTTGTGTGAAGGTGTTCGCTGGAACCGGGCTGGGAAAGGGGTTCGTTCTTGGTGGTTGTGTGAAGGTGAGGAGGTGTTGGTGGCGTTTGGGAAGGAGGTGGGCTGCTGGTGGAGTTTCGCGGCTGCCGTGGGATTCTTTGGGCGCCAGCGTTGATGGGAAATGGAGGTTGGATGGTGGCAATGAGGGTGGTTGAAGATGGAGCGGTGGCGGTGAGGTGGTTGGACGGTGGTTGGGCTCCACTAACGGAAATAGTAACGGCATCCGTCAAATGGTAGTGATATCTAAAATTTTGGGATTTGGGTGGTAGTAAAATAAAATAAAAAATTAAAGGGGTAGCAAATGTGAAATCTACTTTGAAAATCAGTATTATATTCAAAATTGAGCGGTTATTTGAAGACATTTTATTTTATTGATCATAATTTTATTCATTTATTTGTAACATATGCCTTAAACTTGTATACATCAATAAATGCCGCATCTTGAACCGCATATTTTTTGTAGAAATAAAATTTATCTTTGATTAAAGTAAAAAAAAAAAAACACTATCTTTTGTTACACAACAAAATCATCTTGCTTAATTAGTTTTGATTTCACATCCTGAGATTGAGCAACATTCGTATGATCAGTATCTTTCACTGGCTTCAAATCCTCCTTAATACAGAGTATTGTTGTAGACTAACTTGATCATCAACCTACATCATCATATTAAATAAAATAAGCATATAAACACCACCACTTGCTTTAGATTATGATGATCTACTCAACTATCATAGTTATCATCTTACCATTTCACCGTTCATATCATTATATAGAGCCATATACCATGATTTCCAAAAAAAAGAAATTTGAATTTGAGCATTTTTTAAAGCAAAACGAAAAACTACTCACCTGAACAGCAGCACCAAGGGCCACTACTACACCAGGGTTGATAGTGCAATTCGGGTTTTTACTTGTCATCTTTTTTACAACATCCTGTACAACTGGTATCCTTGTTGTGCTTCAACTTCAACAAGGATAACATTGTCCATGTCTTTAATCCATAATTGAGCATCCTTTAAAGCAGTTTCAACCGGTGTCTTTAATCTGCAGAATTTAAAGCAACCTGTCAGTAGTCAAAACAATTCCAAAGTGACACAATTTGAGCAAATAACTACAACAGTTTTATGTACATTATACCAGCCAAAGAAGTCTGAACATAACTCTTCGAACTTTGCTCTTGTGAGGGGTGTTTTGGGCCATCTTGTGTTGCAGTATTGAAAGGCAAGCTGTCAAAACACACCATTGACAATTTTAGTACTCGTAAAATCCAAAATGATGTCTGAAGGCACAAACAATTATTTATTTATTTTTTTTTTTTTTGAGGAATTATACACATTTACATGGTTAATGCTAATATGAGTTAACGACAAAAGCTCAATCTTTGCCTTCTCAGCTGAAGAGCTTGTTTGTCATTCCGAAGATCAATATCCTCATTCTTCTTGAAAGTTTCTGCTAGCCAATCTACCATTCTGTGTAGTAGCAATTACAAACAACTATATCATTTCACTGCATAAAATTAAAGAACCGATTCAAGCTAACACAGAATTAGGCACGCCGATTCCTTGTTTCCTACCTTATCGGAGTCATCACCACCCAAATGAGTTTGTCTCCTGATGTAGATAACACCTTGAAAACTTTTTCTCCAACCTCAAGAACTGCAAAAGGCAGAAAGTGTTTCGTTGCAATGTAAGAAATCTGATGTACTGCATCAAAATGTAAACTATTGCAGAAGGCTGATAAATACATGGAATTTCTCACAATTGGAGTTTTTCTTTATGAAGAACTCACACGAAACATTAAATATACCACCAAGATCGAAAACCAAAATCGTCTCATTATTCTTCTTCTCAAACCCAGATGCTAATGAAGCAGCAGCAGGGAAGCATTCAGTCTGCCCCATAAATATATCTAACAATTCACCACTCTAAAGAGTGTAAATTCACTTAAGGGGAACATTCCATGATCAACCGATGCACGGAATCTGCATCGGGATTTCATCTTTTTTTTAATGGCTGGTTAGGTTACATGAGAGATATTCAATTAAGCATTCTCACTTTCCATTTACATGTTTCTCAGTATCTTGACAATTCTACTCTTATAATCTATAGTTAGCTTAAACCATAAAACATGAGAGGGAGTGTCATAAATCAAACCATTATAGCTTTTTCTACTAAAACAAACTGCTTGCAACATCCAAATATCCTGATCCTCTCTTTCTCTTTGCCTTTCATTAAGGCAAACCAGTCACCAAAGCCGCTTCAAATTATTAAATATAGATGCGTATGAAACTAATTCACGAAAACCGTTTTCAAATGATGAAATAAAGATACACTTGAAATCAACAAGCTAGCCAATTGAAGATGACAAAATTAAGTGTATCCAGAAAACAAGGCAGGATAGAGCTATTTGATTGCAGGAACCATTAAGTTATCATATTCGTAAGGATTTCCTTTCTGCAACATTTCTCAAAGCGGAATAAGAAAAAACACTTCTACTCACTCAGATTGCCAAATTTAACACCAAAAGTAGCCTTATTCCCATTCTGAGATGACAGATTGTTCTGAGTAGCCAAATAATTTAAGTGTTAAACAGTACAATGGATCATCCCTCCTTCCCTTCTTGTTAAACGGTTCCTTTTTAGGGTTTCAAATTGTTTGTGTTCGTAGGACAATCATGCCATATCAAAATTTCTTCGCAGATGCATATATCAAACATTGCAACAATTGAAACCTCAAAACTAAAAGAATCTTAATAAGTGCCTTACATGTGAAGGAGTAGCCCTATTTCGTTCGAACTGTCATCAAATGGGACATCTTCTGCTGCTTATCCATCATAAAAGCTTCGTAGTGGATGGCCATTTCCTTGTAAGGCAAATCAAAGGCAGTTGAGATCTTGAGACAGTAAATCTTCCAACTTGATGAGCTGAGTCTAGAACCTATAGGAAAATAGACAACCCCATTCTTTATAAAATATATAGTGAACATTTCATAATCACACATGAATAGAGCTTAAGATAAAATAATAGTTGAAGAATCCGATGCATGGTTCAAAAATGTGGTTTCGGTCGTGATATCGATAACGACCGCATGTCGCGGGAACAGAAATGATGCGGTTGTCGCGGAACAGGTTGCGGATGTTGTGACCAAATTTAATTTTGTAGTTTTGATATTTTTTTCATAATCTTACTCACAAATTTTGAAAATAATATATTTTAAAACATTTTTAACGGTCAATTATAATTATTATTAATTCCGATGAGAACAAATGACATCAGAAAAGACAGTTCTTAATGCAAAGAATACAATTGAAATTGATCTTAAGCTTCTAAATTTTCATTAATTGCAATTCATTAAGGTCCAAAACACCAATGCATATGAAAGCCAAAACAAAACAAAATTATGACACAACCCATAACAGAATCCCAAAATCATCATTACAATTTCACAACCTTAATATTAGTCCATATTCTGAGATTAAATGCCACACAAAACAAAATTATACGACACTGTCCAATACAATCTTCCAAATCTATCATATTTTAAACTTGTAAATCCTCACTCAAAGGACCTACTGAAGTTTAGTTTCTGTAAGAATTCACACACACTCAATCTATCACCATACTATTTAAAAGAAAGTCAATTTAAAGAACCTCAACTTTCAAGCTCAAAATAAAAATAACACAATCAAATGATCAAACTCATTATCCCACCAAGATAAATGCAACACAAAAGAACCTCAAGTTTCAACCTAAAGTTTCTCTGAATGACACAAAGGTTAAATCCATTTCACTTTAAAATGTGATGTGTCCTACTTTTCACAGTATTTTCAGTGACTAAGATGCACACAACCTTACTCTATTCACTATCCAGCCATATCTTTTATTTTGGACTAATAGTTGGACAAGGAACAGAAACCACTGGTACAATAGCAGAAACAAGGCAGTCATCATTTACAAATGCAGATGAACTATGCAAAACAGCACTGTGGACTGAAAGAAAGCAGATGATACTTGATCAATTATGAATATGACTAACCAATAACACTCAATAAAAACAAGACCTCAGGAGATTTATCGTCATATTCAAGAACTTTGGACCTGATGTTTGTGACTTTATTGACTCAAGATTGTAAGCAGTGAAATAGCCACCTTCAAATGAGTCAAATCAATATTGTAAGCAATGAAAGTTGACCATGAAAATGTTTACATTGGACCATATCACTTCTTAAATTACAGCCAAAGAACATAAAATAATGACAACATATAATAATTGCAATAATAAGCAAAATTTCATCAGCAAAAAATTGTAGGCTATAATAAGGTACTACTTAAAGGGTTTAATAAACACTCATTCCAACCTTAGATACACCCACATCATTTCCCCATATATTGTCAGCCTCAAACTCTCTTTGCTTCCCTTGCAAATATTTTTGTACTTCCTTTGCAAATTGTTTGATTTCTTGCTCCCTACAACTTGTTAGAAATTAGAGATTGATTAACAAAAATAATCCAAATAAAAAATTAACAATAACGCTACTAAAAGGCTAAGATCAAACATCAAATCAAAGTTTATAAAAAAAACACATGAAAGAAATAGGAGAGAAATTCAGATGATGAGATCTCAGTTAGTAGTCGGTTACCAGCCTATCTCAAGCCTAGCTACTCGCCCACTCCCAAATCCCTAACCCTACTCTAGTACTCTTCTCCACGACCCTAACCACTGCCCCACCCCTCTCTCCATCCCCACCACCATTGCACCACTCCAGTCCCAATCCCACCACCAGAATCGCCCTTTTCCCTTCCCGACCACAACTGCCAACCTGCCACCCTACCAGGCCAAAACTCCCACACCCCACTAATCAGTCCCTATTCCACCCCACCCTTCTACAGCCCTGATTCCACCAATTCCCAACCATCGCAACCAACCCTCACCACAAAATACTCCCACACACCCCCACCAACGAGCCAAAATCCCCCACCTCACCCAACCACAACTCCCTTCTTCCTCATGAACAGCAGCCACCTGCAATCCTGGCACCCTGCTGCTGCTCCATCTCCTTGCACCAACAATAACAACCCCACATCATCAATTCCTCAATTGTATTCTGGGCATTGTAGTCTTCCTCAATTCACATAATCCCACAATCACCAATAATATGATGCATTGTAGTCTGGGCATAGAAATCCCTCCCAAATACATACAAACTAACATAAGATTAATGTTATAAAACACTTTGATGCATATACCCAACCAACAACACCCTATGCTTTTGGAAAAAAAAATTCAGTCTTTGCTACATTAAGCAATTAGTTCCTGCTTCAAAATGTGATTAAAAAAAGGATGATTAAGCTAACAATTCTTCATCAACCCCAAATATTATTTCCATTAGACATAGCATGGGAAACTGGGGAGGAGGAGGATAGACAATATAATTGAGAGGAAGATTGGCGTCATCTCAGGTCCAATTCTACACACCGAGAAATACTCGAAGATTGGCGTCATATTTTAACTTGGAGTTTTGACACACTCCCGGTTAAGTATTGAATTGAGAAATGAGAATTTTGTGAAATGAGAATCAGATCTGTTTGAATGCTTGCTGCAATTTTCATGGCGTTTGAAGCTTTTTTGTGAAATACCATTTTTATTACTTTAGGAAATTTAACGAATTCGGAAAACCAAAGTTACATATACACAATTAATTAGACTTGATGGATGCTCTTCAACTTAGTAGTGACCATTTAATATTTATACTATAAATGGTCAGAATCAACATATTAAACAATACTTAATATTAATTTACACTAAATCTCTTCATCACGTCAAATTAAATCAGAATAATGTTTACAGATTTTTAGTAAGTTCCATTTTCAAGTCCACAAAAAGAATAAAAATCAAGACCACTTCAAAGATCTCAATTTGATTGTAATAAACTCCCAGTCCAAATTCTAGGGTATAGCTTGAACACTTTACTTGCATCAATTAATAGAGCATGTAAACAAGAGTAATGCATAAAGGAGGGGACTGAAGTTTGGGTGTTTAATTAACCAGGAGACTCAAGTTTCAATTGTCACAGGGGACTCAGTCCAGTTTTTCGGCCAAGCTAACCTGCAGCAATCGGTTACCTATTTATTTATTTTTTATATTTTCTATTCCAACTTTACCAACAAAGTATTCAAGTTCACACAGTACATGAATAATACTCTGTAGCAAAACCAACAATTAAGTAGAACAATCACAAAATGAAAACAGAAAATCTGTACATATCTTCAACTTCCCAAAAAATGCCATATAATTTCAAGAGGTGAAAGTGAAACTTATGACTACTCACACGAATATATTTGCCAAAATACAAATTAGAGAGCAATCTAACCTAGGAAGAAAAGTGTTAATTAAGGAGGTAACAAGAGAAAGTTGTTTTGCCACTTTTCATAGCGCCACAAATGAATAGAACAGGAGGCAGCATTCTGGTAAAACTTTTTGCTATGGTGTCTACAGCGTATAACAGGAACATAGCAGCAGATAAGCCCGACCTTTGACAGAGTGAAGAACAACAATCTTTGTTGACATGGCACGTGCAAATTTGAAATCACAAAGCTAAAAAAATAGAAGTAAGAATAAGCTTTTTATACTGAATAAATTTAACCTTAATAACGCATAAATTTAAAATTACACATTTGTATAAGAGAGGTGAAGACAATAATGTAACAAAAACTGCAGCTAGAAAGGTGCAAGCCAGATTGCCAATTCACGAGTCATTATGCTCTTCAAAAGATGATCCCAGATTGCAAGAATTGATGTTGATCTTATTAGTTACAAGTACCCTGTAATGCTAACATAAATATCTAGATAATCAAACATCAACATAAATATCAAGATAATCAAACATCACAGCGCACTTGAGCTATAAGAGAGTAATTACATAGCACCGAGATGTCATTGAGATTCTATGGCATCACAAGGAAAATGCATAAGCTTAGAGTCACTTATTAATAATGATCACAGCGCACTTGCCACACTGTTGTAATTGTGAATAATGCCAAGAAGCTTAGAGTCACTTATTAATAATGATCAAAAGTAGACAAGATAACAGCTAAAATTAATAAAGAGCTTACTTGCACCAGAAGAATGCAATTCTACATACACCAGCATCTCTATGAGCCAAAAACTCCCTAACGTGAGATTCAACTATGATTGCTGATTTGGTTGCTATACTATATTCATGAAAAGCCTTTGACCTTAAATTTTGCATCTTCTTGATCAAATATCGGTGTCCTTGGTGAGCTAAAATAGGGTGATGTGAATTACTTTACATACCAAAGAATTAGCAGCATCTTCTCGATCAAATATCGGTGTCCTTACTCCTTAGTGAGCTAATACTTCACTGCATAATGATCTCAGTGTGCATAGTTCTGACACGAAAGAAGTTGCTAACTTAATCTAATATTAGGTTTAGTTTAATCATTAGTTAAAAGTTCTAACATGAAAGAAGTTGATGGACTGAAATTCATTTTAATACTATTGACACTAATTGGCATCATAGACCCTTGATTTCCAAATCCAAAACATTCACAACTAAGTAGTATAACATCAAAGTTTCTGGAACCGTGTAAAGTAATTAGCATATTAAATTATTAAGTATTAACAGAACGTTAGAAGTCACAATAATAAGTTTATAACTCACCATAATCATGAGCCAATTAAAATTGAAGAACTACATACTGCAAGTCGTGACTTCATTTTAGCCATATAAAATAATTCTTAGAGCTATCTTTAAACACTATAGCAAGAAATAAAGCACACATTTCAGTCACTCACAGTCTTTGTTGACCTGAAATCACAAAGCTGAAAAATAGATTTAAGACAATAACCTTAATCCTGCATAAATTTTGAATTATATATTTTGTGTAAGAGAGGTGAAGACAATAATGTAACAATTGCAGCTCTAGAAAGGTGCAAGCCAGATTGCCAATTCACAAGTCATTATGCTCTTCAAAATATTGATATAAACATCAAGATTATTAAACATCAACATAAATATCAAGATAATCAAACATCACAGTGCACTTCAGCTATAAGAAAGTAATTTCATAGCACCGAGATGTCATTGAGATTCTATGGCATCACAAGGCAAATGCATAAGCTGGACAATTGATGTGCCCTGTGCACACTTGCCACACTGTTGTAAATATATTTGTATGCCAAGAAGCTTAGAGTCACTTATTAATAAAGATCAAAAGTAGACAAGATTACTGCTAGAATAAACTCCTACATCCTTTATTTTTCTTATAGTTGTAGTATTCAATAATAAAGAGCTTAATTTTAAGAAATGATACCATTGTGGCCACTATTCAAATGTACGGATTAACAAGCTCAACTTAATTATAAAAAACCTTTGAAGATTTCCTATATTTTCATCATTATATCACTAAATTTGCACCAAAGTTGACAAAATAAGAAGTCAAGGGGTAGACCAAGACAAACCTGAGCTGCCTTTCATAAAATTTGGATTCCTTTTTCGAAGGCTAAAAGCAACCACCAAATTACCTGAACTCATCACTGACACCATATGCAAAGGTTATGTCTAGAAACTCTTCTAATATAGTTGTTGTGCTTGTACATGAATTCATAAGCATCAAAGGTTTTCATCATTGTGCTTCTAAAATATAGGAATATAAGAGAACCAAACACATTAAGTTGCAAGATTCATTTACATCATCTCAGCTTTGAACCAAACAACCAGCTAGATTCACCGTTCACTAATTAAATTGAGATACATAAACTTAGGGCCTGTTCTGTTC
The DNA here is from genome assembly GCA_024500155.1 of Chenopodium formosanum. Classification (NCBI taxonomy): domain Eukaryota; kingdom Viridiplantae; phylum Streptophyta; class Magnoliopsida; order Caryophyllales; family Amaranthaceae; genus Chenopodium; species Chenopodium formosanum. Next base: position 11,858,960 of record CM044865.1, on the reverse strand, counting down.
CGTTTAAATTCAGCTCAGCTCAGCTCAACTCAAGCTAGATTCACCGTTCACTAATTAAATTGAGATACATAAACTTAGGGCCTGTTCTGTTCCGTTGAAATTCAGCTCAGCTCAGTTCAGCTTTTAATTTATGTCTAATGATATTGCTAATGATATAAAGCCAAATTTCATTCTTTTAAGCTCTTATTACAACGACAACAAAAACGACGACGACGACGACGACGACGACGACGACGACGACAACAACAAATAAACAATAATAATAATAATAATAATTGAAATAATAATACTAATAATAATAATCAATAAATAATAATAATCATCAATAAATAATAATAATAATAAATAGTATATGTGTTTAAAATGTTCAGAGGTTTCAAGTTTTTAATATATTTTCCATACATTTTATAATATATTTTCCATACATCTTATAATTATAATTATATAGTATACTTTTCGTAAATATTTTAATATGTACATTTGTATATACACATATGTATAGTAATAAATAATCAATAAATAATCAAAGATCACTAATCCGTAGTTAAAAATCACTAATTAATAAGTTCAGTTCAATTCAGTTCAGTTCAGCTCAACTTTTAATTTATGTCTAATGATATTGTTTATGATATAAAGCCAAATTTCATTCTTTTAAGCTCTTATTACAACGACAACAACAACAAAAACAATAATAATAATAATAATAATAATAATAATAACAATAATAATTGAAATAATAATACTAATAATAATAATCAATAAATAATAATAATAATAATAAATAGTATATGTGTTTAAAATGTTTAGAGTTTTCAAGTTTTTAATATATTTTCCATACATTTTATAATATATTTTCCATACATTTTATAATATATTTTCCATACATTTTATAGTTATAATTATATAGTATATTTTTCGTAAATATTTTAATATGTACATTTGTATATACACATATGTATAGTAATAAATAATCAATAAATAATCAATAAATAATCAAAGATCACTAATCCGTAGTTAAAAATCACTAATTAATAAGTTCAGTTTAGTTCAGTTCAGCTCAGCTCACCTCAGCTGAGTTGAGTTGAGTTGAGTTGAGTTGAGTTGAGTTGAGTTGAGTCAATCGGAACAGGCCCTTAATCGTTAGCAAGAAGAAAAAATCATATCATTCTTCCCATTGATCAAATTCCAATACTTGCAAAAAACCAATATATATACTCTTATCCTTCATCTTTCATACTATATCAACTTCCCAAATCATTACATATTAACAATAACTCTATAATCATTCGAAATATTACAAACCTTTTTGTTCTGCAATTAAAACAAATGAATTGATCCTACTAAATACTAATTTCACCCAACTATCAAATTCAATATAGCATCTTTACATCAACTGACCAAATTAAATATAATTAGATAAGCATTAAACATTTAAAATAGATAACTCACCCATTCATGTCTATAAAATTACATTAAAGTTCATGAAGCACATAAGAGCAGAAAGTAAAACATATAGAATGTTGATGCTTAATCGGATTTCAAAGGCCCAATCAAAACAATCGAATAAGGGAACATAAAGCAGATTCCATTAGCCAGAAGCATGAATATGCATATATTATTTCAGGAAAAACATCAAATTAATCACGATTAAGAGCTAGGTTATGATCGGTTAAAAGGGGAAAAAAAATCAAATTATGACATACCTCGCAAGCTGCTTGAATGGAGGGGATAGCTTAGAAGTTCCTTCAATGGAGGATCGGAGGGATTCACCACCGCTCTTGGGTAAGTGAGAAAGCATATGGCAGAAAGAAAGAAAGAAAAAGGAGAGATGGAGTGAGAAAGATTGGGGTTCAAAGGAGAGAGAAACCAAAAGGCAGAAATGAACGGTGGAGAAGAAAAAAAGGGGAAAAGCAACTGAAGTTGAAGACCAGAGTCAATTAACAAGGAAAATAAGAAAAAGAAAAAAAAAAGAAGCAAGGGTATAATCGTCACTACACTGTAGAATTGAAATAGTAACACACCTTCTGGTTCTTAAAAGGGTAAGGATTTGTTTCTTTCTCATCTATTCAAATTTTCTCTGTCTTCTCCTCCTCTCACTTCTTCTTTGATTTAAGGGTTTCTAGACATTCTTCATTAATGGATTATACGTTTGTAATATCAAACTAATTATACATTTTCCTTAATTTATTGAATTTTCCGAACATAAACACTCGAAGCTTCGGAGAAGCTGAGCGAAGAATCAAAATCAGAGATTGAGGTTCGACTTAATTTTCGACTCAGATTCCTTCTCTTCTACACAATTAAGAAGTTTTCTGATGAATTTTTTGAGCAAGGAATGTAGAGAGAAGATTTGAAGTCAGAAGAAGGAAAAGTGAACTCTAACTCGAAGAAAGAGTCGTCATCGTCGTTGCTTTGCTCGGTGAGATGGTCGGAAATGGTGGAATCGGCGATGGTTTCAGCGCTAGTGGTGGTTCCGGTAGAGTTTTGACTTGTTTGAGTGATTGTACTGTTTTTTCATGACTATTGTTAATTTTGTGTTTATTTTTTTTTTTTTTTGATTTTGATACTCGGTTTGCATATGTTGCTTAATTACTTTTGTGAAAAAAGGGTGACTTTTGTGAAAAAAGGGGTCACTTTTATGAATAAAAAGGGTTACTTTTTTAAAAAAAAGTCATTTTTGTGAAATGAGGGTTACTTTTGTGAAAATATGAGTCATTTTTGTAAAAGAAAAAGGGTCACGTTTGTACGAAAAGGGTTACGTTTCGCAAAATGTTCGATGTTCAATAAAATTACTGTAAACCGGGGGCATGCAAAAGTTTTTGTTCCCTCACTCCCTTTATTTGTTATCCGAACAATGGATTTAATCTCCCTCCCTTTCCCTTCTCTTCCTTTCTCTCCATTTCTTCTTATCCAAACAAGCTGTTAATTTCATTGGCGGTGTAATAAAGACAAAAAAAAAAAAACCCCAAGGGTTTCCTCTTTGTTATCCGCCCTTTTTAATGATAATCAGTTTCTCTCTCTTCTTTTTGTTTTGCAAATGATTGGGTTTTAGTTCCATGGACTTTATTTATTTCTCTTTAATTCCCGTGATTTTCACCCAAAAGTGACTATAATTCGGGGACGGAGGGAGTATTAAAATATGGCCAAATTTAATTAGTATAACACTTATTAAAACACGAAGGAAATATTTGAGGGGAAAAAAAAAAGTACAAGTAATTCTCAGTCCGGTTTTTACCTATTTACTCCGTAATATGCAGTATATTATTTTGTTATTTAAAGCGACGAAAAAAAATCAGCAGTACTAGGAAGAGGGAAAAAAAAACCTGAAAAGAGAAGGTTTTGCCGGAGTTGATGAACATCGGCCATTAGACAGCAAATTAACATCAATTCACCCGGAATTTCTCAAAATCCGACCCGCTTCAAAAGCAGATTTAGCCTTCAATTTACGAATCCAAGTGAAGGGTTCTGCAATTCAATTACTCATTCATGGGTCGTCCTCCTACTCATGGTGCCCCGTCTTTCCGCTTCTTCCCTGCCGAGGTCACTTTCTCTCTCATCTTTTTCCGTCTTTCATTCAATTTCATTTCTGGGGTCATGTATTTTTGAATAATTTAATGTGGGTTACATGCAAATTCAGTCATTATTTATCTTTTTGGATTTTATTACGTTGGTGTTTTTAAAATTTGGGTTTTGTTGGGATTTTAATGTGTTGGTTGATGTACATTTTTTGGTCTGAATTCTGTTGAATTTATGAGCATGATCATAGTTTTTTAATCCTCTGATTTTTTTTTAATTTTTTTTTCTATGATGTATTATTATGAATGTTGTATAGCAGCTAAATTATTCAATATGTTTGAAGATGACTCGGTTTTTGCTGTGAATGCAACTTGTAGTTCATTTCCTTGATGGGATTCGCCATTCCGGTTAATTGGATACTTTGAGTATCATAATTGATACTTTGGTTGAAACAATTCTATTAGTTAAAAGAGATGCATTCGGATAAATTTAAATTCTTGTATGTTTCATGTGGAATGGCGGTTGACTAGGACACTATGCTTTTAATTTGGATGTAGAATCAATTTCCTGCTGCTGGGTTTATGCATATACTTTCTCGGTTTCTTTTTGGTTGACACATTTTGACTTTGACACTATTCACACACTCTTATTTGATCGTGTTTTTTGATGGTCTTTTTAGATTTATTTCGATGTATAATTTAAAAATATCAAGAATTTATAATTTTTGCTTATCGGTAATTAAGATAGTAATGGTTGAATTTGTGAATTGGCTAGTGTGACTAAAGAAAGGGTGTCAAATAAAAAGAAGTAGAGGATGTTAAAGATTTGTATCCGTACCGACCTTTGGCCCTTTGTATTTTTAATTGGCATTGTTGACAATTGGTTACTAAGTCTTCTCCTATTCACTGACAAATGGAGCGACGGGGGGTGGGGTTGGGGAGGAGAGAGGTTTCAGCCGTTTAGACTATTATTTATGGAGTAAGAATATTGCTTTTAGTGAAAGGTGTATAATTCACCTTTTCAATCTCTAGAGTTGTTTTGTTCAAGGCATACGTTCTTCTGAAAACTGACCTTGTCTTATTAGTGGAAGTTCTATGGAAAACTATGTAAATTGTATTACATGCATCAAGAGTTTGTTTGGTTGCTTGCATAGTATTTCAACTGTTGGCATTTCTTTTAATTTAAGGTGGGATTTGTTTGTTTTTAGGTTGCACAAATGGAAGCTCTTTTACGAGAACATGGTGGTCATGTTCCAGCTAGAGAGGTTCTTATGGCGCTTGCTGATAGATTCAGGTTTGTTATCTTTTTCAATTAAGGCAAGCTGTTAATTCCTATTTTGGCTTATCTGATCGAGGGATATTTATCATGAGTGTAGTAATTCATCAGAGCGATCTGGAAAAATCACAGTACAAATGAAGCAGGTATCGAATTAAATCTTAGAAATCAATTGATTAACCCATGGCTATCACTATGTTCTTGGCTTTTAAAGTAATGTTTGATCACTGAATTTCTATTGGTTATGTTGTAGGTCTGGAACTGGTTCCAAAATAGGCGTTATGCCCTGAGGTCAAAATTGGTCAAGGCACCTGGGAACCCGAATATGCCACCTAATCCGCAGGCTGAAGTTACTCCAGTGAGAAATGTACCCTCTGTTCCTCAACAGACAGTTGCACCATCACCGTCAGGTAGGATGAGTTTGATCACCAAGCATGCTATACCCATAGTATCTATAGACGTAGGATGTTTCCCTACATTTAACTATGGAATTATCATGTGTATTTATCTAAAAGTAATATGAATATCATGTATCCTTTCATCATGCTTCTTCCTTGGCATATTAATTTCTTGACCTCTAATACAAATGGTTTTTCCGATTTGGCATTTGGCCTCTAGACCTAGACTGATTTTGAATCGGCGTTAGTTCTGATTTATAAAATTACCTTGGATATATGCTTAAACAATATCCTGGTTTGTATTCATTGTATCATATGTTTGTTGCTATAGGGATACCAAGTTTCATTTTTGTGTACTTTTTTGCCAATGCATTAAAAGGACCACCTCAGTATAACCATTTCCCTCTCCTTTAAAAAAGTATGGTTTAGATTTGTTGAGGAGATTAAGATTGGTGGATGAACACGTGAACCTGTCTGCGTCTTTGGTGGTAGTGCTGATTTTGCTGGTTAGTGATTAGGCCTTGGGCTATTGAATGGAAACACGATATGGTTTATTAATGAAAATGTGTTGCAAGACAAAACAACACTTGCAACACAGCTTGAGATTTTATTACTAAAATTCTAGCTTTAATTGCACCTATTTGAGTCTTTTCAATCGGAATTTCAAGTTGATGACTGAAAGAAGTTACTGAGAGTGAGAATGCCAAATCAAGGAAACTTTTTACATATTTGTCAAAGCATGCAAGGGAAAACGGTTTGTGATGAATCTCTACTCTTTCTTACACTAGATTGAGGGTTTATATTAGACTTAACAATTTGGACTTGGCTTAAGTCTAAATTTGAGCTGAAAACATTCCTTTTCTTTTTTTAGTTGTTTTGTTTTGTTTTTTTTTTTTTTTTTTTAATATTTATTTTTTTATACAGTCCCGATCTAAGCCTAATTGAAACCAAAACTAAACTTGCTACTTTGTATCTAAGCCAAATTACTCCTAAGTAAAAGTCCTATCTCACCTGAAAACTTGTTTATAAAAAGTCCTATTCCACTTATTTATTTCTTTTTTCACTTTTGGTCAACCAAACCCCACTTTCTTATTTTCATTTTGAATAGACGGCTACCCAATTTCTAACCTTGATAAAACTTATTAAGGGACATATCGGTTATTGCATATTAACTATCCACTTTTCTCTTAATGGCTGTCAAATGACCTTCAATTGACGGTAATGGCTTGACGGAACTTTTCATTTTCTAACCTCAAAAACCCAAACTTTTCACAATCTCTCTCTCCTTGTACTTTCATGCCCTCTTGCAAGGATTTTCCTTTTTGAATCCCTCATCTAAATTTACTCTCTTTTTGAGTTGATTTCGGTCCTTGGCTATTTGATTATGTGCTTTCTCTTTTCTCTTCTGTTACTTTTTTCTCACTTATCTCTTGCACAAATTTGCGCCCCTCAATTTAAAGCTTCATCATTGTCAACCCTCTTCGCTTTGATCAGATCTTTGTTCATTCCTTTTCAAAATGGAGTCTTATAAATTCAAGAAGATTGAACTGCCATTTGCCCAAATTTCATCCAAATGAAGGAGGTACCAAATTTATTTCAACTTGGTACCAAATGAAACAATTGGTGTAATATTGACATACATTTAGTACTAAGTTTACTTCAGTTTGATAAAATTAACATACATTTGGTACCAATTACCAAAAAAAAAAAAAAAAAAAAAAAAAAAACAAATGATGAAGTTTTTTCAATGTTTTGTGGCGTGAAGGGTTGAAAATTTTAGTGGACTGCTGGCATTTTTGAAATTTTGCATGAGCCATACTTCACTTTATGGAAACATAATACATAACTATGTGAGTTGACAACCGTTAAATGCATAAACAGCTAACGCTGCCTTTTCATTTATTAATCTTTTTATTTTTTAATTTTATTTTTTATATTTTATCATAAGATGTCTTACTAGAAGGTTTATGAAAAGCTTGATTCAAAGGAGGGAGAAAAGATCATTATAAGATGGCAAAGAGAAGACAAGAGGCAAGGAAGGATATTGGCATGGTAAAGTATGTCAAAGATAAGAACTAAATTGTTCTAGTACAAGATGAGGACATCAATGATAGGTGGAAGAGGTACTTTGATGAATTGTTATTTGGAAGTAATGGAGTTGTGACGGGAGATACCTCTGTGAGTGATGAAGAAATCAACATGGAGTATGTGAAGAGGATTAGGAGAGTAGAGGTGGAGATTGCATTAAAGAAGATGAAGCCGAAGAAGGCAGTTGGTCCTGATGATATACTGATGGAGGTGTGGAGGTGTTTGGGTAAAATCGGTATTGATGGATTAACAAACCTCTTAAACAAGATATGGAGGGCTATAAGGGTTCAACAAGATTGGAGGAAGAGCACACTAGTCATGTTCTATAAAAACAAAGGAGACGCTCAAGATTGTTCTAATTATCGAGGGATAAAGCTTCTGAGCCACATTATGAAGTTGTGAGAAAGAGTGGTTGAACATAGGTTAAGGGCACGCAATAGCATTTCAGATAATTTATTTGGTTTTATGCATGAGAGATCTACTATGGAAGCAATTCATTTGATAAGACAAATGATGGAGTTTTATAGGGCAAAGAAGAAAGATCTTCATATGGTTTTTGTTGATTTGGAGAATGCATATGACAAGATGCCAAGAGAGATACTATGATGGGCAATGTTGAAAAAGGTATTTATTGAAGGCATGTGGACTTAGTTTAAGATATGTGTCGGGATTTGTCAACGAATGTGGGGACATGTGGAGGTTGACAAAATATTTTCCTATTACAATTGGATTGCATCAAGGGTTTGCATTAAGCCCATTTTTTTTCGCAATGGTTCTAGTCCTTCTAGATGAAGTAACTAGACCAATTCAAGATGAGGTTCCACGGTGTATGTTGTTTGCGGATGATATCGTTTTGGTGGATGAAACTAAAGATGAGGTTAATGCCAAGTTGGAGCAATGGAGGCAAAGGTTGGAATCTAGAGGGTTTAAGTTAAGTCGGAGTAAAATCTGAATATTCGGTATGCCAATTTGGTACGGGGGGGGGGGGGGGGGGAAGAAATGATGTGATGAGTTTGGATGGATAAGACTTGACCATGAGTGAATGTTTTAAATATCTTGGGTCGATCATCTATTAAAATGGGGACATTGATCAAGACGTGGCCCACAAGATTACGTCAGGGTGGCTTGAATGGAGAGCGGCCACAGGAGTATTATGTGATCGAAGCATTCCCTTACAGCTGAAGGGATAAGACTGCCATAAGACCAGTGTTGCTCTATGGTACAAATGTTGGGCTTCTAAGAAGCACATTACAAAGATGGATGTTATACAAATGCGCATGATGAGGTGGATGTGTGGGAACACTCTTATAGATATAATTAGAAATGAAGTTATCCGCAAGAAAGTTGGTGTGACACAGGCATTACAGATAAATTAAAGGAAAATCATCTGCGTTGGTTTGGGCATGTAAGACAGAGACTCGAGAGACCGAAAATGACTTGGTTGGAAGGAGTTAGGAATGATATGAAATATATGGACTTGCATGAGGATGAGGTATTGGATCGTAAGGGATAGAGGAGGAAGATATTTGTGGACGACCACACGGAATAATCATATTTGGTTCATGTATTCTACCCCATTTATGGGATCAAGGCTTTGATTGATTGATTTGTTTTTATTTTTATTTTTTATCATAAAAGTTCATTTTATTTTCAAGAATGCCACTTGATTTGTAGGTTAGGAATTAGGTATTCCTCTTTCAATAAATCAAATATTACTATCTTGTTTTATTTTTTTTTATTTTTCACTTTTAATCAATTATACCCTATTGTGTATTAATTTTTATTCATCTCCTTACAAACATGAGCAAAAGTGTGATGAGTTTGGATGGATAAGACTTGACCATGAGTGAATGTTTTAAATATCTTGGGTCGATCATCTATTAAAATGGGGACATTGATCAAGACGTGGCCCACAAGATTACGTCAGGGTGGCTTGAATGGAGAGCGGCCACAGGAGTATTATGTGATCGAAGCATTCCCTTACAGCTGAAGGGATAAGACTGCCATAAGACCAGTGTTGCTCTATGGTACAAATGTTGGGCTTCTAAGAAGCACATTACAAAGATGGATGTTATACAAATGCGCATGATGAGGTGGATGTGTGGGAACACTCTTATAGATATAATTAGAAATGAAGTTATCCGCAAGAAAGTTGGTGTGACACAGGCATTACAGATAAATTAAAGGAAAATCATCTGCGTTGGTTTGGGCATGTAAGACAGAGACTCGAGAGACCGAAAATGACTTGGTTGGAAGGAGTTAGGAATGATATGAAATATATGGACTTGCATGAGGATGAGGTATTGGATCGTAAGGGATAGAGGAGGAAGATATTTGTGGACGACCACACGGAATAATCATATTTGGTTCATGTATTCTACCCCATTTATGGGATCAAGGCTTTGATTGATTGATTTGTTTTTATTTTTATTTTTTATCATAAAAGTTCATTTTATTTTCAAGAATGCCACTTGATTTGTAGGTTAGGAATTAGGTATTCCTCTTTCAATAAATCAAATATTACTATCTTGTTTTATTTTTTTTTATTTTTCACTTTTAATCAATTATACCCTATTGTGTATTAATTTTTATTCATCTCCTTACAAACATGAGCAAAAGCAATTCAACTTTTTATGTAGGAACGGAAGGAATATTAATTATTTGTGATGGGCCATATACATTAATTATCCCGGAAAAGAGGGAATATTAATATTTTGTGATGGGCCAAATTCATTTATGTACAAATTTATGAATAATTAACCTTATCAAACTCATAACTTGGCTCAAATACCTTCAAATGCACTATTACATTCACCTGTTTGGGCCTAATTTTTGTGCTCTATTGTATATTTATTTTTAAAAAGATACATTTATATGTCTTTTTTGGATCTAGATACCCTATTCCAGTTCCAAACAAAAATTCCATATATTTAAGGGTAATGCTATATGCATAAGCATTTAATATACTTCCTTTTTTAGTATTAAGTTGGGAATTTATCGACAATTCACGAGTAAATCGGTGTAATAAATGTTTATTAATTGTCAATTCTTTCCATTTTTAGCTTCTTATATGCAGCCCTTAGGGCTGCATATATCTTTTTCCTATATTTAAAGATTTAATCCGTTAAAGACTTGTTTAATTTGGACTTTGGACAATTTGAAACTCAACCTTTTGCCTCTTTGTGTTCATATGCAAATTAAGTTGATTTGAAATATGTTCTAATATAACTCCTTGCATTCTTTTTGGTTGCCTCCTTATCTCTTTAAGACCTTAGGATCAAGAGTTATACTCCGCCTCGTTTTTTTTTTTTTTTTTTTTTTTTTTTTTTTTTTTTATATTCTTGTTTGAAATCAACTTTCGAAAATCTTCTAAACTCTTTCCAATTCATATTGTAAAAACATGACATATGAGGTCTTATTTAATTTGTCTCGATGAGTGCTTTAAGAATATCAAGTCTATAGTATATATACTATTCGCAATTAGAGATCTCAATGGTAAAAACTAAAAAATGTGCATTGAAAAAAGTGTGTAATTCAAAACAAGAACATCGAAAAGAAACGGAGGCTATATAGGTTTGTATTTGAAAGCATTCTTAGTGCACTTTTACAAAAGTACCGTTACAAAATATATTTACTCACTCTATCCGAATAAAAATGACCATTTAAGTTCACTTTTCCCCAAAACCAATTTGTCAATCTTTTCAATGTTTATGAAAAACCCAGCTCGACGATTGTAGTTGAATAGGTTGAACAATATATTGTATAAATGTAAATGGAGGTGAATAGAAGGAGTTTTTTCTGAGTAGTTGAGTACTAAGATTTTATGGATGTAGACGCTACTATATTTCTCTTACTTCAGTTTGGCATTTATTCATATGTAAGAACATTATAGAAGTAATTTTATGGATTCCCTGAGGTCACGAGAAGCTTTTACTCTCTTGGAATATTAGCATATCCAACACTCTTCAGTTTGTTTGATTTTCTTTGTGATGATGATTTTTTTACGGCCAATGTTTACCCATTTATTGTAAATTAAGAAATTGAAAGAAAAAAAATCCGTAGCCATATGAACATATATTCAGATAATCCTGTATAAATCGATTAGATTTTTTTAAAAAAAAATATATATTACTTTAATATTGTTCAGATTTTTCATGCTTCAAAATTACTTTCTACACATTGTCTTTAACGTTTTCCAATGTACAAAATCGACCAGTATATCTTCGCTTATATATTGGTAAAGATTACAAAATTGATATTATCCATTGAGCTAAATCCAACTATACATTGAGCTAAATCCAACTATACATTGAGCTAAATCCAACATTTTACATACTCGTAAGGATTTTGTCATTTATATGTTTCTCCATTCTTTTAATTGCAGCATTGGGCAATCATGCTTGCTGATTCACATCTTATGCTATTAATATCTTTTATTTTATTTTATTTTATTTTATTTAAAATTATAAAAAGCAATCGAGGCAAATCAAGCAAGAAATGACATGATTGTGTTTTTTGTAACATATAAATCACAAAAGATGATTAAAGGAGTGTGTAAATTGTGGAAAAAGTCGAACGTTGTGATTAAAAGAGAAGTGAGGAGGTATTGTGGTCAAAGCAATCATAAGAGTTGTGCAAAAGTCAAAGTGTTGCAAATATTTAGATCAAGAGGAAATCTAATATATATATATATATATAAAGGGGAGTTTTTTCCCGAGTTTTTAGAGAGCCACATAGGATCTAATTTTCTTAGTGTGCCATGTAGGATTATAAATTTTATTAGTAACCAATTAAATAGGAGAATATTAAAATCTTTTATAATTAAATAATTCAAATGTCACGTAAGCAAAATTGGCGAATAAGATTTTCCAATTTAAATTAATTAAATATAAAATATTATCTTTTGATATTAGGAATTTTATCTAAACATATAACAAATTTTAACACATAAATATATGTATAAAAAAAATTATTTTAAAAAATTCAAACAAACCGTGCATCGCACGGGCTTCATCTAGTATTATATATTTTAACATTAATTACATTGTTATGCAAAGTTGGGTGGAAAGCTAACGGGGCATTAATTTTACTCATAAGATTGTTAATGAAATAATGACGTAGTCCAATTTTTGTTAATATTTGCATCTTTGTAGTGAATGCCTAGAATTTTAGCTTTACAGTGCTGAAAAAAAAGCCTAGAATTAAGGAACAGTTTTTTTTTTTTTTTTTTTTTTTTTTTTTTTTTTTTTTTTTTTTTAAGAACATTATTAAGGAACAGTTAGGAAGGCCTGGAACCATAATTTTGTGTCAACCTCCATCGAAACAAAGGGAACAAATTATTGATTTACTTAAATATTTTCTCATGGCTATATTAATGTTAGGAAATTTTGTCAAGAACTACCAATTAAAGCGCGTGTTTTGAAAACAACTACCTATTAAAAATTTCTTTTAAAAAAACTACCACAAAATTGTAAAAAATTTAAGTAGCACTACCACTTTAATAATTCTAACTAGAATATTCGGCATGTGGGTTCCACTTTGTACCTTTTCCTCATATAATCACCATCTAAATTGAATAGATTACCCTTTATAAAGGTAAAAAGTCATTAAAAGTGAGACTCAAATGTCGAAAATTCTAACCAAAATTGTTAGAGTGGTAGTGCTACTTAAACTTCTTACAACTTTGTGGTAGTTCTTTTAAAAAAAGCTTTTAATAGGTAGTTGTTTTCAAAACACGTGCTTTAATTGGTAGTTGTTGACAAAATTTCCTTAATGTTACTAAAAAGAAATTAAGATATCTAAAAACACAATTGCACAGACCTCTAGAAGAATGGGATTGGCTAGAATCTTCTACAGGTGTTGGTAGTTTGGGAAGATTTTCTTCTTTTACCAGGCATAATTAAGTCGCAAAGCAAACAGGACATCAATCAAAAGTACAAATTGTGTGCAAGAACAAGATCCACCCTCCTGATCTTGAGAAGCTATCATATATAAGAAGTTGGCCTACCTTGTATAATATTAAAGGCGAACTTTTTACAGCTTGTTCACATAAACTGCTCAAGGTGCATTGTAACCTAACTGGTCTTCATTTTTTATGACAACCTAGTTCTAAAATTTTTGAACCTGTTCTACATTAAAGAGAATTAGTGGTGGCATATCTGAATCTAGTAGACTAATTTATTCTGTTTTAGCATATTGGTTAGTTTTTCTTGGAAGAGCAAGGAGACACAGGTAATCATAAATGATGTAATTATAAATGATGTAATCATATGGAAAGAAGAAATAGATAAGAATTATTGTTTACTGCTTTATGATGATTATTGTTATTCATTACTTTATGGATTGTGCATGTTTCAAAATATTGGTACAACAACAGTTAAATCCAAACTGGGCAGTCTAATTTAATGTTGCATTAAACCGTGCCCATTTTAACCATATGAGACTCAAAATAAATTTCCAGAATGAAAAATTTACTGTTCATAAAATATAGCCTTAAAAAATTGAGAATTAGCAATAGGGAGAATTATAAGTAATGGTGATGGGCAGTCTAATTTAATGCTGCATTAACCCTTGCCCATTTTAACCATATGAAACTTAAAATAAATTTCCAGAATGAAAAATTTACTGCTCATAAAATATACCCTTAAAATAAATTAAGAATTAGCAATAGGGAGAATTATAAGTAATGGTGATTTTCCGCTGTATACAATGCACTCTCTAGCATTCCTATTTTGTGACAAGTTTATATATAGTGTCTCTGTTTTACATACTACCACTATGTAATCTGTTGGTCAACTCAACTGTTGCATAAATTGCAGAAGTGTTTGTTGTTGATACTTCAGTTGAGCAAATAGCAGAAGTTTAAGAATTTTTTACATTGAACTTTTGCAGCATAATTTACTAATGGCTTGTTTGGGCAGTAGGGGTAATGTGAAGGGGTAAAGAACAAGGGAAAGGAGGAAATTTGCCCCTCATTTTTTTTAATAGAGAGAAAGAAGAGGAATGGAGGAATGATATCTTCAGCATTTAATTCTGGCCAATTATATCCGGATTTTCCGGCCTTTATTTCGCTACCATTTTTTGTTTGTTTTCCCCTTGTCACATTTTTCATCTTTAACTCTCTTTTTGAGCCTCTCTTCTCTCTTCCTTTGAAAGGAGATCTCAGGGCTTTGTTTACCCTCTGATCCGACAACATGAAGCGTTCTGTTCCGTTGAAGGAATACTCAGCACCTAAAATCGGTAAGATTCGAGGTTGAGAAGTAGTGGCTAGAGTGCTTACTGTCACTCTATATCCCTCTTTTGAGTTTTTTGTACAATTGTATCGTGAAGTAGGGTTTTGTGTCCCCTCTATTATTGATCTATCTCCACTTCTATTTTCTTCTCAAATTAGCGCTGAGATTCTGAGAATTCCTCACTTGTATTTCCTCCTCTCTCCCTTATCTCTCTTTATATGAGCCTAGCATGATGCTCTTAGAGGCAATTTTACTAATCTGTGATGTGAACAAAGTTAGATTTACAGTGCTATTTTGATGCAGGAAAATTATTCTGTGGATTTGTAGACTAAAAGTCAAATTCTGTATGTAGTTGGATGCATCAAGCTTTTCGATTTATCTCTTTCAACTAATGTGCTCTGCATCACTTGTAGCATAGTCATGTCTTGTATACTGAACAGATATTTTCCATGTTTGCTGAATGGTATTTGTTTATTTATTTTTTGCATTTTGTTTGTCAAGGAGTGATATATCCAGGCGTGTTTATGGAGTTGCATTTGCTCTTTTGATAAGAATGCACAATGATATAAATGTTCTTTACATCTTAACAAGTCCTACTATGTCTTTTTTAGGTCATAATGTGGCAAAAAATACAACTGAAAATCCTTTAATGGAATTTGAAGCCAAATCTGCTAGGGATGGGGCATGGTAAATAGATCTTCTATTTATTTAATCTTTTGGTAACTTCATAATTTTTATATTGTCATTAATTGTTTATTCAGAAACTAATACTTGATATCTCTATCTGTTAGGTATGATGTCCAAGCATTTCATTCTCATAGACATCTTGAGACTGGTAACCCTGTAAGTGTTTGGAATTCATCTGATTTTCAATATTTACTATTAAATTTGGAGGTATATGTAACCTTTTTGGCCTTGCCGAGTTACGAGAAAGATTTAGTGATGGTTTCTAACTTCATAAATAGGCTTTGAGGATCTGCATTCCTTCTGTGTCATTTTAGCTCACTTTTCTTCCCATTAAACCCATTGCCATTATATTTTGTAGTCGGTATTTGGGGGGTGGGGGGGGGGGGGGGGGGTGGGGGGGGGGGTTGATAATCGCAACTTCAAACTTTCACCTCCACATTTATTTCATTTCAAAAACTTCCTGTGTTGGCCAGCAATAACAATGCTGGGAGGTGGATATGGAGTATGGACTCTGGAGACCAATATGATGATGGTGGTTCCAAGTTTGAATCTATGTTTCAATTTTCTTACATTTTAAAATGTCAGTAGATTGGAAGAAACTGATCCTATTTATCTATTTATTTTTGGTTGAGATTTAGAGAAAGCCTGTGACAAGAATTACAACCTTTTCTTTCCAATCCTCTCATACCTCAGTACAGCCTCTTCTTTGGCCTACCAAACCTTCAAAAATCACTCATTAATGCCTAGGAATCTAACCAAATCCTCAGCCCCTACACTACCATCAAGACTAAGTTAGAGAGCCCTTGCTACCTTGTCTGTTACCCTCGGTGTCAGCAAGCAAGTTTGTACCTTGAAAGTTACCAAGGCTCATGTTTGGTCGTGGTTCCTAGAACCAAGTCAACCAACCTCGAAATATTTTCAGTTTTTGAAAAAGTTTCACTACTTTATTATTAAATTACTTGATTTTTGTGAATGAACAGAGAACTCTGTAACAGAATTATATCTTATGTTGGAACTCTTCTATATTATTTTTGATTACTTATTATGTTGTCATGGGTAGAAATTACACTTATTACTGCAATCTAATTATGATGGACCATTCAGTTACTTGCTTACCAATATAAAAATGTCGTTATAGCTGGGTGTTTTATCACTGCTCCACAAATACGTGGGGTTTCAGCTTTTAAGGCCTTTCGCAAGGTACAAGCTGTACAATATATGCCCGAATTTGTACAAATCAAGCACGGAAATACTACCTTAGTTTCACAATGATTTTGTCATTTTGGTATATTTCAAAAATGTTCTTAACATGTTGCTTTGGCATATCCTCTTTACTATCCTAGTCCACAATGTTTACACATTTCCACTCACTCTTTCTTACCTAATTCACTTTGTTCTTCCACCCATCCACCAATTTTTATTTATTTTTTTATTTTTTATTTTTTTTATGGATTATCTGTATCTGTCTGGGAGCAAGAAGAGTTATCGGAATCTGAATGCTTCTTCAACTATAAAATTTTGTAGGAAAATGTTACCTCTTTACCTGCCTTTCTTTTCCCCTCTTCTCTGCTTGTTTTATAATCTTGATATTCATTTAAATATTTATTAACTTATTTATAACTTTACAGAAGAGAAAACTTTCTGAATCAATTTGGAATCAAGTAAGATATGAGAAATATCTACAACACATTTAAATTGAATCATCTCAACATTCATCAATATATCTTAATATTTACCTTAAAAATTTGAGTATATTCTCGAAGTTTAATAACTTGCAGAATACAATAGATTAATAGAATTTGATTCTCTGTTACAACAGTCAATATAATTTTAGTTAAACGAGTCCTATTTGATTCTCTCATGGATCCATGATGACGTAGGTCTAGTTTACTATTGATCTTTGGTTACACTGCTTTCAAATAAAACCATTATAGCTTGGCTTCTAGTTATTCAGAGTTGTTGCTGGTTTAGGGTGTTGGCCTATCTACATCTTGTGCTCATTTGTGGTATCCTATGTAGGACAACCTTGCTTTTGATTAATATTTAGCTCTTTATCGGATATGTGCTGAATAATTCTAGAAGTAGAATTGTCTTTGTTCTTGTCTATTTTATCACTCATCTTTTTTATCTTGGATTTTCATGTCGACACTCAACACTGTGATGTGTATGAAATTTTTACCCATCACTTTGATTTCATCTAGACCTAATGATCTTGATTAACGTATTTGTGGAGATAAACTTTAATATAGAAGGATGGCAAACAGAAAGAAAATAAGCCAATATGTGCTAAAATATGAGCTGGAGATAAGAACATTATTCAGAACTAGGAAACAAGTAATTCTAAAATATGTGTATTTGTAATGTGAATTGACATAACTAATGTAGAATCAGGATGTGTTACACTAATGCTGTGTCCCTGCATCCTTGTCCAAATTTGGATCTTTGCATGTCTTAACACTTGAATTTGTGCTCATACCTGACACTCGTACCCATGTCTGAATTTTGGGTTTCAGGAAGTTCTGATCCGTTTTTCTGGATTTGGGCCAGAAGAAGATGAGTGGGTTAATGTTCGCAAACATGTTAGACAGAGGTCACTTCCATGTGAATCATCAGAGTGTGTTGCAGTTCTTCCTGGGGATCTCATCCTCTGCTTTCAGGTAGGACTGGATCTTTCAATTATGACTTGGAGTTGGCAATACATTCTGACATTGTGCTTTTGTACTTTAAATATGTATTCAGGAAGGTAAAGAGCAGGCTCTTTACTTTGATGCTCATGTCCTTGATGCTCAAAGGAGGAGACATGATGTAAGAGGCTGTCGCTGCAGGTTTCTGGTCCGTTACGATCATGATCAGTCTGAGGTATTTCTCCACCTCTGTGTTTCTGCGACTTTCGATATTCTACAAGATTTCTTTACATAAGAGATACCCGTGGGAGATAAAACAATACCTGTGTTTGAAGCTGTTAGTCCTTAATTTAGTGCAAAGAAATGGCTTAAATTGTAGATCTTATATCTGCATTTATCCTTTTGTATCGGATTATGTAATTCCCACTGAAATCATATGGTGTATCTTGTGCTATAGGAGCTGAATGATTTATCTTACCTGTCATTGAATTGACATCCTGGCTATTCTTTAAATTTTGGTGCACTTAGTAGAAGACCTCCAATGCTTTGAGTTTGAAGTTCTCTTAGTTTCTAATAGTCACAATACATTTCTTTGTATGAAGTTTCAAATTAGTTTTTTAGCAGTCACATGGGCAAGATATTTCGTCTCCCCCCCCCCCCCCCTCTCTTTCCCCCTGGTTTTACCCTTTAACGAAGGAAGTAGCCAGCCAAATGGAAGTTAAATGGGCCTGGTGCATACAATCTCCAGACATCCAGCTTTAAATTTATTAATTCTTCTCAAAGTTTTTATACTCAAAGAATTTGTGCCTCGTAGATTTCTGTTAACTGCTGGACTGCTGGTTTACATAACACTCATTGTTCTTTTGTTTCTGCCTCTAGGAAATTGTGCCCTTAAGAAAAGTATGTCGTCGGCCAGAAACTGATTACAGGTTGCAGGTGCTTCATGCTGTCAATGAATCAGCATCAGCATCTGTTTCTGCAGACTCCAAAAAGGCTACAGTTGATCCTACTTCAAGTAGCTCATTGAGGGTGACTAGTCATAATCCTAGTGCTTTTGTCGGAGTATCTGCTCCAACTATTATGAGTGCAGGGGCTGGTGGTCCACATCCAACTACAACTCAAGTTCCAACTGTAGCTCCTGCTCCAACTCCAGTAACCGGTCCAGCTCCTACTTCAAATTCAGTTTCATCTCCAGCTCCTACTTCAAATTCAGTTTCATCTCCAGCTCCAGCTTTGGCTAATGCTTTAGCATCAACTTCAGTTCCAGCTCCAGCTCCAGCTCCAGCTTTGGCTAATGCTTTAGCATCAACTTCAGTTCCAGCTCCTGCTTTAGATTCAACTTCTGTTGCTGTTTCTGCTGAGGCTGATCGGGCTCCTGCTTTAAGTTCAACTTCAATTGCAACTCTGGCTGCGGCTTCAGCTCCAGATCTGGCTCAAGCTCCAGCTCCAGCCCCAGCCCCAGCCCCAGCCCCAGCTCCAGCTCAAGCCCCAGCCCCAGCTCCAGCTCCAGCTCCAGCTGCGGCTTTAATCCCGACTCCAACCCTTTCTCCAGATCCAACTGTAGCTTCATCTTCCATTCCAATTTCTGCACCAAATTCATCTCCGAGTCGGGCTTGTGCTCCAAGTCCATCTGTGAGTGCTATTGCTATTCCGATTTCTGATCCAGATCCTGCCTCAGCTCCACCTCCAGATCCAGTTTTAGTTCCTACTCCAGCTCCAGTTCTGTTTTCTATTCCAGCTGCAGCTCCAGAATTGGAAAAGACTAAGAGTGGCAATTCAGGAACTTCAGCTACTGAAGCTTCTGCTGAGAACATTATGAATCCTGGTACTGCTAGTGAGATTGTAGAAGTCAAGAAGGAAGAGGGACAAAATCTGGAATGTTCTATGTTTGGAGGAAGCAGCATCTCTCAGCGAGAAACAAGTAATAATCCATCAATAACAATTCCTGGATCAGAAAAACCTGGAGTAATTGAACCGATTGAACAGGCTATGGCAGTGAGCACTGCAACAACCGGTAGTAGTCCAATTGTTTCAAGTCTTTCAACGAAGGCAGAGAGTAGCAATCAGGCTGTGTCGGTTGAGGATACAAAGGAATGAAACAGGAATTGTAGCTTAGGTTAAATTAGGTTAAACATGGAATTCAAGTCTTAATTGTAACTTGGTTTTAGACCATTATTTCTTGCTTCAGCTGCTCCCTTGACTGCTGCAGTATTTGACAGTTGTAGTGTATTTTAATACTTCATATATCATATAGAAATCAACTCTATAACAATTGCAATGCTTGATTGTAGTTGTATTAGTTGTTACTAAGCTTAACATTCAACAAAGTTCAGTTTACAAAATATTTGATTATGTATCGGACAGAAATACATATATTGGCTAGTCAACTAAATAGTGAATAGTTTCGCAGTATGTTTCTGCCTAAAGAGATAGTGATTTATGTGTTGCAAATTCAACATGTATTTTTAGCCTTTATCCAACCATAAACCAAATAACTTTAAGGTTTGATTTTTTATAATTTTTGTAGGCAACTTTGTAAGAAAACATCTTTTAAATCCTTGTTTTTGTGAAAAAGCACCTTTTGAAAAAATGTTGTAAATAACAGCATAACAAATTTGCCACTTTCTAAAAACCACCTAATTTTTATTTAATTTTTAATTTTTTTTTTTTTTTTTTTTTTTTTTTTTTTTTTTGGTTGTTGTTGTAATTTGCCACTAACCGTAGAACAAATGATGATTGAATTGTTAGTAGTGAAAGCTCATTATTCTACCGTAGCGGGTGCATTACATCAAAAAATATAAAATGGGTGATTTTTTTTACATTTTTTTATAAGGTGATTTTTAAATAAAAAAATCTTTTATTTTTTAACCCCTAAAAATATTGTATTTACAAGACATTGACAAGCTTTGTTGAGAGAACATGTTAGGGTTGATAATGCTTTCCATAGTACAAAGGTTGATGAGAATGAAAAAAATAAAATAAAATTAAGATTTGATAACAAACTACACTAAATTGCACTCAAATACATGTAAAAATCTCTTATCAAGAAAGTAAAGGTACGATTGACAAAATAAAACAATCTACGAATATATGGCCATGTTTGATAATTGGCTTTTTAATGGCTTTTTGGTTAGCTTTTGGCTTTTTTAGGTGGTCAAACAGCCAAAAAATGTGTTTGGTAATTAACTTTTTAGTCAGCGAAAAAGCTGGCTTTTAAGCCAAAATGAAAAAGCTGGCTTTTAAGCCAAAATGAAAAAGCTGCTTTGAGTAGTTTTTTTGTTGGCTTTTGGCTTGTTGACCCACAAATTATATATCTAATAAACAGCCAACAACCAACAATTAATTTACCAAACACTTTTATAAACAGCCAGCTTAAACAGCCAATTTCAAAAGCCATTATAAACATCCAAACATTCTAGCTGGTCAAACAAGTCAAGTGAACTAGCCAACAACCAACAGCCAACCGTCATTTGCCAAACAAGGCCTATATGTCTATAGTTCTACATAGTCAAACTTAAAACACTCGCCAATCATTAGACATGGAGTTTTAAATTGCAATACCAAAATTTATGCGTAGTTTTAAGACACAACTACACAAGTGATACCGAGTACTAAACAAAGAGCTGAGCAGTGAGTACACTATGCGGACGATACTCCTTACACGTCTCCATTCCCACAACCAAAACCCACCATTTTCGCCTTCTCCTTAAACCTCCCTTAACTCCCTCCTCTTTCTCTCTCCTCCCTCCATTTCTCTCTCCTCTTTCCGAATGTTGCGATAATCACTGCTCAAATCAATTCATCATTCATCTTTCTTCAATTTCAATCCAAAATGCGGTTCCTTAAATCATTGCATGTATTCAAATCGAATGATTCCAGTTTCAAGAATTTCATCTTTTCATCATCATTTTCGAAGAGTAATTTCAATTTAGGGTTAGGGTTAGGGATTAATGGTTGTAGTAATAGTAGGAGTATTGTGACTAGCTGTAGAGCAGTGCTTTTGCCTCATTTTGGCGGTCCTCAAGTTCTTGAGCTTCGTGATGATGTTGATGTTCCTGATCTTAAGCCTAATCAGGTCCTTGTTCGTGCTCGTGCTGTCTCCATTAATCCCCTCGATCTTCGGGTTCGTCTCTCGCTTTCTTTAATTGTTATACAATCAATCTGATTGATTTATTAAAAACAAATTTGATGATTTTTTTGTTATTATGAAATGCCAAAATGTGATTTTCTTGGTTAATGAGCAATGTATATATGAAATTTGTTATTTTTTTTTATGTTACACCTTACTTGAAACAAAATTGCAAATTAATGAGTGTAATTTAAATCTTGATGTATCATTCATGTAAGGGTGATGATTATTTTGGGATGTTTAATTGAATGTGAATTCTATATTAGAATGACAGCTCATGTTGTTGGCCATGTTGGGTGGTTGAAGGATTGGATATTTTTCCTCTTACATGAATGATTACAAGAAAGCATTTGGAAGGTTAATTGAATTTCTAGTTTGTTGTTATCTAGCATGGTTCACAAATTGTCGAAAATTTAGATAACAATATAACAATAATACTCCCCGGTCTTTAAGGTTTGGACACACATGTTAAAGTGTCAAGTTATAGGAAGATCATTTGTGGACATTCTAAAAAGTAATAGAGGAAGATTATATGTGGATAGACGAAGTACATGGATAATTGAGAACTTCTAATGAGTATATGGATAGGAACAAATTAATAATAATAGATGATCCACCAATGACTCCAAGTCTTTTAGGCGTAGGTTGAGGGACATCCATTTTCATTGTGGATAATAAGAGATGGAGAGCTATCACCTTTGTTTCTTAATTTGTGACATATATACCTTCTAACTTGATTTGGCTAACCTGAATTTGAACATATTTACTATAAACCTGAGAAAAGTTTGGATCTCTTAGCGGAATTTCATGAATCTCATTCATACGCACCTATACAGGATCTCATGCATATACAAATAAAGGGTCACATAATAGTTTAGAATTAACCTTTAAACCGTGAATCCTCTTAGCAATCTTCTTCTCTAGGGGAGATAAAAGCCTCAAGTGCGACTCCTCTATTTGGTCCACCGGCTTGAATCAACACTCCACCAATGCTAGTTGGACGGGAAAAACCTTTCACCTTTCTTAGAGTAGAGAACCGGTTTTTAGAGAGCAAATATGGAGAGGAAAAGTTACGTTGTTTTAGAAAACTGAATACTGTATATTTTATTTTCTAAAACCTCTAATTAATATAATCTCATCATCAATAATTAGGTCAGGATTTTCCTCTCCTCTTTCCCTTCTTGGCCGATCACCCTAAGGCCCACTTTGGGCTTCGGGTTTCTTTATTGATTCAAACCTAATGTGTGACCTTGTAGGATCCGTTTAGGTGGGCTTCGGGTTTGTTACTTACTAACCCAAAGTTCTATAGCATTCTCTAGCAAGACGTATAGACGACCCAAATAAACGAATTACAATCTCCATAATACGATCCATAATTATATTTAGTAATTGTACTGGAGTCGAGGACACATTTCCTTCATTTTTTGGATTGAAAACGGATTCGTTGATACCAACACTGTTACCTGTGTTTGGTTAGAAGGCTTGGTGCAATTACCATCACCTAAGTGTAATGGTTGCCCCTCATTTATTACCTCTCAAAATCTTGGGGCAACAAATACCCTTACCTTCCTCTTAACAAATGCCATTTTCATGGTTAAACCAAACAAATGAAAAGGTAATAGCTAAATGATTCCTTCTCCCCGAGTATTTGTTTCCTTTCCACTCCATTTCAATTTTATGAACCAAATGCCCCCTTAGCGATTTTATGTTGTGAAACATAAATTTCTTAAGAACATGACCTTTATTGATGAACCGATGATGTCCTACTAATTCTAACCCTTTTTGTTGTTGTCTGAAACACCACCTTGGTTTATTAGGACTCTGCTAGTGTCCCAACTCTATGTTTCTTTCATAATGTAGGAAAATTTGTACTCTAATTACTTAGACATGGATATTGCTGCTTGAATGCTGGAAGCATATAAGTATTTCCAATCACCTTTCCATGATAGATCTTCTTTCATAAGTGAATTCATTTTTATACTATACTTCCTCCGTTTCATATAAGATGACATATTTCTTTAAGGCATGTTTGTCAATGCATACTTTCTAATGCAAATATCCTTGATTACATATTAGCAAAAGATTTGTCATATCATACCTTTTAAAAAAACACTTTCTATCAACAACCTTTTAATTTTTTTTTGTTTTCGATGGTGACTCGCTTGTGTAGGGCGTGTGACTCTAAGGCCTTGTTTGGTTCACCTTATTTTTGCTCGATCTGATTGTTCGATTTGGCCAAACTTTGACCTTAAGTGTACGATAATCTATAAAGAAAAAATATATCAAATGGGATCTTGTTAGATTCGTTATAAAGTGTAGTTTATTTTCACAAATTTTTTTCATCACGAAATTATAGATATTTAGCGATAAAAAACTACACATAAAATGATGTTATGATCTGACTTATCCGATCATCTGAACTTATTTTTTCTAAAATAAGTAAAATTAAGGTGAACTAAACAAGGCCTAACTTTCCTTATTGCACCCCTTTTTTCCTCTATATAACATATAAAATTCAAGTGTCTTTGGAATCTCGGTCTCAATAGGAGTGAAATGGAGGTGCAATTAGGGAAAATAGGAGTTGTGCCCTATACAAGTGCATCAACATTGGAAATGGAATTTTGCTGGACAACGCGTGAAAGTTAAGTAAGGTTGTTTCTAACAAAAAAAAAAAATATATTAAGGTTAAACTTTGCCAAAGAAAATTTAAAAGGTTGTTTTTGACAAAAAAGTGTCTTTTAAAAGGTCTTATCCGACAAATATTCCTATTTAAAAAAATAGATTTTGAGATGAATTTAACATAAACCCACATGACTATATTTTTTTCAACACGAAATCACAAAATAAAGTCTAAGCAAGTTATGTGAATAGTGCACAAAGTCAAACTTTGTCATCTAATTTGGAACGGAGAAAGTATTTTTTATACAGTGACTTATCTTTTGAGTGTTTTTTAATCAGTTAAATGTGTGCTTGACCGCTGGTTGCTTCATCAATTGCTATATTGCTTTGTATAATTTACAGTCCAATAGATTTGAATTTTTTTACTTGAATGTTATAATTGCTCATAACCTCATATGAAATCTACTTAATCAATTAATCCCATATGACCATATCCATCGCCTATTCTTCCCTGTTTGTTGTGCAAGCTTAGGTTAAGGACGGTAATTTTTTTTTTCTTGATAAAAAAATATTTCTTGTAAATGGGCCACAAGATGCTCTTAGACTTTGGCTGTGTTCTCTGTCATTTGCTCTGTCTTGCAGTATACTTTCCACTTCTACTTAGTTTTTTCTCACTACTTTTAAAAATCTTTGCTAAATATTCTATTCTGAAGCTTTAATTCTATTACTTATAATAAAGCTGATTCCCTTAAGTGTCTATCTATGACTTAGCACCAATGAATCAGATTAATGTAATAGTTGACTAGCCGATTTAGGGGATTTAGAGAAATCTTTGGCTCTATGCACTTTTTCTTTTTTTGGCAGTCTAATCGTGCGCTGGTGTTGATTATAACATATTTAAGAATTCAATATGTATTTTGTCTAGAATCTTTGATGGAGAGGATTTTAAATATCCTTGTTGTGCCTTGATAATTAAGTTTTATATTATTCTCTCCATCTCAATTTAAGGTGCTCACTTATCATGACTCGTAATTGTAAAACAGTAGTTTGGTTTTCATTTTTTATTTTATTTTATTAAAACGATAGCCGTGATGATTAATAGTTGGGTACTTACTTAAATGAAGTAGAGACTAGAGAGGGGGTGGGACCCTAACTTTTACCTGTGAGAAGAGAGAGATGATATAAAATAGTTGGCAGTTGCTAATTTAGAAATTGACAGTAAATTGGGATAGATAAAAAGGAAAGTGAACAACCTAAATTGAGACAAAGTTGATGATTGCAAATCTGGACTAATTAGTCAGGTGAAGTATCTATGTTGGGTTTGCGATGAAGTTAGACAGAGTAGTTATACTACTATGTTTTTCTTGTGTTGTAACATAAACTTTAATTGTCTATTCATTCTTATTAGCTAGGAAGCACAGGTACGGCAGGTAACTGGCGTTTCCCGTACCGGGGACGGATTGGGGACGGGTACGGCTAAAATACGTCCCCGAGACGTTTCCAAAAAATTGGGTATGGCGGGGGGATTTGGGTACGGCGCGCTCAACATTGGGTACGTCTTGGGTACAGATCCAAACATATTTGGCGTCTCCAAGTTCATTTTTTTTCTCTTTTCCATCTTCTCACTTTCTCGATCCCTCTTCTCTCTTTGAAGACTCAACGCCGACCACCAGTTGCCGACTCAACGCCCACCACCACCAGTCAGGTCATCCGTCCAAGCGGTCTTCTCCTTCACCGGCAACTGAAACCTTCCAAGTGGTCTTCTCCTACACCGGCGAGTGAAGCCTCTGGTTTTTTTATTTTCCCTTTTTCCTCCTTGTTGCTTCGTGCTTCAGAAGTATGTGGGGGTAAATACTTTTAGGTGGGTCGGGGGTAGGTGAGGGAATACCTCCACATAATTTCTGTTACTTTTGGTTTTTATCCTTCTTTTTTACATTTATTTAACTATGAGAGGCAGGTTTGACTTTTTTCATTGAAATGTTTTAAAGTAATTTTCTCATTTATTTTAATCTCTGTTTTATTTATTAATTTTCTATTAGTAAAATACCTTTTTTAAAAAAAATTAAATGTCAAAATAATTTTTTACTAAAAAATAACCATAAAAAATTAGTTTTCTGATTTTTTTTTTGCCGTATCCATGCCGTACCCGTTTTTGGAATTTTTAATTTTGCCTTTTTCGTCCCCGTACCCGTCCCCGTTTTTGTCCCCGTGTCCGTCTCGGTGCTACTTAGCTTATTAGACCTTGCATGTGAGGAACCTTATGGTTCATAAGATCCTAATTTAGAGTTGTTATTGTTGCTAATACTTCTAGATGCGAGAAGGCTACGGTCGATCAGTGTTTGAGCCTCTACTTCCCCTCATTCTAGGTCGTGATGTTAGTGGAGAAGTTGCAGCAGTTGGAAGTTCAGTTCGATCAGTTAGTGTAGGTGAAGAAGTTTTTGGGGCATTGCATCCAACAGCTCTCAGGGGTACATATGCTGACTATTCCATCTTTCCAGCCGAAGAAGTTGCAAAAAAACCAGCTGCCATGAGCCATGTGGTAAGTCATAAAGAGTTAAAGTCTTGGGTCAGCATTGTGGTAAAGCCTTGGGTCTTTCTTCACAAAATTTTATATATTCTTTCCGATTGCTTATCACATTTTTGGTAAAGAAGGATTTAACATTGTTGCTAGCTCCTCCATGCTCCTGTTCTTCTGATAATCGCTAGAGGTGAATAGGTTGTCTTGTAGATCTGATGAGGTCAATCATCTATCGTGGAAATTGTTTTCCGGATGTCATTTCCTGTTTCCTTGTTAGCTTCATTGGAAAATGTTGTGAAAGTTACTATATTGTACAGGATGCTTGTGCGATTCCCTTTGCTGCACTTACTGCATGGCGTGCTCTTAAAAGTACTGCTAGAATTACTTCAGGGTAAGTACTCCAGTTTTATTTCTTATATGTGCTGAAGAAAGTTGTCTCTTTGGTCATGCATATAATATGTTATCAGTTGCAAACTTGCAACATACTAAATACTGCAGCAATTTTTTTTTTCTTCTCCTTGATTTCATTCATGTACTTTCTTCTCTCTGTTCTTTGAATTCGTTGTTTATATTTATGTTTTAGTTGGGATGCTTTGCTTAAATTTGATGCGACCTTCTGCTTCCTGCACTGCATAAGTTTTCATACATAGTATTTCTGCAGGCAAAGAGTGTTAATAATTGGTGGTGGAGGAGCAGTTGGTTATTCTGCAATCCAGCTATCAGTTGCAGCTGGTTGCCATGTAACGACCACTGTTGGCGGGGAGAGTATTGAACGCGTTTTGGCTGTTGGGGCTGAGAAGGCGGTTGACTATACCACTGAGGTAGGAATTCTGTTTTAAAGTTATTGTCTAGCACATGCTAAACTTCTATTTATTTATAAATTATAATTGAAAACCTTGTATCAATTATGTGATGTCTTCATTTACAGGATTGTGAATTAGCAATTAAAGGGCACTTTGATGCTGTTTTAGATACTATTGGTATATCTGAGACTGAAAGACTAGGTGTAAATCTTCTGAGGAAAGGTGGATATTACATGACTTTGCAGGTGAAGTTTCAGAGCTTGTTTGCACTTACAGACACTTCCTCATTCTCTTTTAGATTTGTTGAGTGAAAGTCTTGCTTCCTTGTGATGTAGGGAGAGGCAGCATCCTTGTCTGATCACTATGGTTTGGCTATTGGTCTTCCTATGGCTTCAGCCCTTTTGCTGAAAAAACAAATGATGTATCGATACTCACATGGAATAGGTATGTTTACTATGTTATCTAAGAAATTTAGTTGCACACTTGCACATGTACTATTTTGCTTTTTATAAAATTATATTTCCTCCATTTATTTGTTACAAACATCATATTAGCCTTTTGCACTATTTATGTACTCCATCCGTCCCACATGAACTGAGACATTGGACTTTCTTACACTATTTATATTTTAACTTTGACTAAAAAATTTACTAACATAATAAAAAAACATTTTTTTTTTGTAAAAAATGTTAAATAGCTATTAATATAAAGTTCCATTCTATAGCTTTTGTTATAATTATCATTAACATTTAATTATATAAAAATAAGGTCAAACTAGTGCATCGGCATGTGTGCAAAGGTTGTCTGTGTCAATTATTGGGATAAAGGGAGTGTAGTAGTTTTTTTTTCTTTTTTTTTTTTTTTTTTTTTTTTTTTGTTTTTTTTTGAGGAAAAAGGGAGTATTAGTTTTGACTATATTTGCTAACTAATATATTAAAAACTGATGCTATTATAGTATTATGTCAAATGTTAATGTATACTTTCCAAACTTTAAAATACAGTTATAGGTAAAGAAGTATATATTTTGATTTTATGATTAGTATGAATATTTAAAGCTATTGATGGTCAAAATTGTGCGCATTGACAAGCTTGAAAGGCTCGTGTATTAGGAAACAAAGAAATTGTATCAAGTTCCCGATATTAGTTTTTCTATTGTATTCCTTGTATTGATGCCCAAAATATCTAATACAACCATTGCCATGTTGATAGGGTACGGCCTTGGTGCAAAAATACATCCATATTGATTTGGTTAGGCCATGTGTATAGGATTTTTAGTGACGAAATTGAAACTGTCCACCTCAGATTGCTTTTTTCAAAAACCTTTGTTCAAATCAAACTTTATATCCTCAAATCATCCTGTATTGAATTTTACATCCCTTGATTACTTAAAGTTACTTAAAAATACGATTGTAGGTTCCCCAATGGCTTAAAGCCTCTAATAGTCTACTCTAACTATTCTAATAGCTTACATCTATTATAAAGTCTTAGAGGATTGTAAAATCAAATTCACATCACGACAATTGTGACACGATCTGTGAGCAACATCCATTTTGAAACTAGACTCTTCTCACGACCAAAACCATATTTTTGAACCATGGGATCAAACCAATCAAGAAAATTAAAATTCTTTTAACCTCTCCTCTACATCCCCTCCTTTTTAGGGGTTGTCTGATATTTGCACCAATTTCGTGCCTGGATATGAATGGTATCATGTATTCTCTCCGTCCCATAATTTCGTGCCTATTTCTCAAAAAACACGGTAATTAAAGAGAATGGTGGAAATATGGGGATATACTATTGGAAAGATAAAAAGTGGAGAATATTGTATGAGAATAATAAAAAGTAGAGAATGTTGTATGAAAAAGAGAAAAAAGTAATGTTTTTCTTGGGTATATGTGTATTTTGTATGGGAAATATAAAAAGTAAGTAATGATTATGTGGTATTTTTAGAAGCAGACACAATAATTTGGGACACTCAAAAAGGAATACAGGCACGAAATTATTGGAGGGAGTATAATAATATATGCACTTTCCACTACTCCAGGGCTCCAGGCAAGTGCCTATGACTTAGACAATATGGAAAATGGACTTTAACATATGGTAATTGTGCTTAGATCATATGTTTGTAGGTTGAGATAGTTGACCATCATAACTTTATTGGATCCATTAACATCAAGGAACTGACTGGCAGAATTGCATTATTTTGTGCTGTTTGTGATGAATTGCATGACCATTCTTTTTCTTTTTCCACTTTGATGCAAGACGGCAAGTTCAGATTTTCCTTTGGATTTGATTCTAAAATTTAGGTCTTTATTTATATTTCTACTCAATCTTTCTGTGTGATTTGGAGGATATGTCAATTGTCAATACTGATATTGCTTGTGGTTGTGTCTTGTGTGTGGAATCCTTTATATGAGCTACAAAATCATGGATCAATTTGATTAACTGCCTGGGTTTTGCTACTCCATCTGAACTGCCCTTATGAACTAACCCTGATCTATAACCTATAATAGGTACAGTTTATGATTAAATAATCTTAAGAGAATTCTGCTTAGAATGAGTGATGGAGAAGGAAGGATATCAAGGACTTTAAAACAATTTGCTGCCCTTCACTATAGAGAGGTTGGATGATGTGATAGATTCCTCAGACAAGTTAATGCTAATTATAAAATTATTTAAAGCTATGGTTCCCTATGCTCCAAGTCCAAAGTGTTACCATCATTAACCGAGCTATACTAGTAAAATTCTTTCAAAGAGACATTAGCGATTAATGTCAGTTATCTTCTTGTTATACAACAAATGTGAGCTTCTTTTCTTGTTACTTTTTAGTCATGGGCAATGCTTTCCATGCTTGGGACTTACGATGAATATTGGGATTTGTCTATGATCTAGAGGGTTTATGTCAACACAACTTTAAAGCTCTTTGGAGTGTTCAGAAAACCTAGAAGGGTAAAAACTTTTGTTTGAGGCATGGGTTTTAGGAACCTATCAGTCTTGCAAGTTGTTACAGAACTAAAGTCATTTATTTAACATAGGTGAAAAGAGAATCTCTGTCACATATATGATGAAAAGAGTAAAGGGTTTGTTTGATTTGAATATGGCAGTTAAGGTTTTGTTTGATTTGAATATGGCATGTAAGGGTTTGTTTGATTTGAATATGGCCTTGTAACATGGATGAGGAATTGTTTGATCCAATTGGCTTCCCAAAAGGGCAGACAATGTTTGTCATTGATTTTCATGGCCTTCATTAAAGAGAAGGTTTTGCGTAGAACGGACTCACATGAGTCCGGTTTATAATGCACACATTCATCCCCCACCCACTACCACCCAAGTCAGCCAATTCCACCGCCCGCTTTCGCCGCCATTCCCAAATCCTTTGCCAGCTCACCATCTCTTTCTTCCTTCCACTTCTCTTTCTCTCTCCTTAGCTCATCTCTACTCCTGTTAATGTAGTCCTCCCTCCTTTTCCTAACACAATTTAGCGAAAAACTCTCTTAATTACACATTCTACTACCAAAAAAAAAAAAGAAATGATAGCTAATTCAAGAGTAAAACCATCAATTACTCGCGATAATCCTAGCAATTGAAAGTCCTATACCAATTGTTGAGTATGCGAAAGACATGACTGAAGCAATAGTTGAAGACCATGTTAGCTCATGCAAGTTTGGTATTTGAGACAAAATGATCTCGCAAATTCCAAAACCTATCATAAAAGGGTTACTTTTAAACTTGTAAGAAGCAAAATGTCCTTTTTTGTGGAAGCAATTCGATTTCAAGACTGCCCTAAAATATTTTGTCTAATATCAATTTTGTCTAATATCTGATCAATATAAACCAATATCTGACTATAAATAATAATCTAATTTCTGACACTTTTAATCTAATATCTGATAATTATAATATAATATTTGACCATTATTATCTAATTTCTGACACGTTTAATCTAATATCTGATATTTATAACTTAATATCTTACCATTATTATCTAAATTTCAGACAATCGAGATTTTTTTTCCCCTGTTTGTATGACCGGACTCACGTGAGTCCGTTCTATACAATACTTTTCCTTCATTAAAAGATTTGCAGATTTTAGCCAAATTGTCTCCAGTTTCTGACTGTGGTGGCTCTAGCTTTTAGGTGTTTATTTGTTTCTAATCTTAAAGAGAGGGTTTTTTCCGGTATTGCAGATGGGTGAACATCATAGGTATTTATACGCCTACAAGATAATTCCCAAGCCATGCTTGATTTTAAAAGTTAATGGTAATTGATATTCAAATGTAGACCCTTTAAAAAAAATGTAACTCAAAAGTTTATTATAATATTCAATAATTAAATAATAAAGCTCCTAGGAAAATTCTACAAACATCAATAAAGAAAAAAAGACAAGAAAGATACGTAGAGTTTAGGAGGTAAAATTTCCTCCAAAAAAGACTTTGCTTTAGTATAGGTCCTAGTTCAAAACCCGTGCTATGCATGATTTTACAATAGTAATTCATTATCCATTTATTGAAAATTTCACAAAACGAAATCATATCATTAGAAGTATATTTTTTTTATTTTAAAAAAAGTACAATAAACATTGTAATATACCATAAGATTAATTTCAATGTCTGAATTTATAGTTTAATTAATGTGAAATGGAAGGATTAATAATATTTTAGCATTCGTATCATGAAATCCTATGCTTGTTCTTATTTAAAAAATATTTAGTAATCAATATTCATGCTATTCTTGTTGAAAAAAATAAAAAATAAATAAATAAAACTTTTGGATAATATCCTAAGTAGTATTTTATTATATTATATTACATTTTTTATTCTTTATCACTATATTTTATTTTTAATTTTTATAATATTATTGTTGGGTTTCATTACCTAAATATAAGGCGAATACTAATCCATGAGATATAGTAACACACTTCTTTCAATTAAAAAAAAAAGGTAAAAAAAAATGGCGGGAAATCTTTTTTTGAGTTGGTGACACGTGTACTTAGGGTTAATTACGGGGATTACTTTAGTATATAGTATAGATATAGATTGATCAATTTTTTTGTAAGCTTTTGTTCATTTGTATCTTTTATGGAGTATAGGCTGTCTAATTTTAACTCTTGATTGATTGAGTGTTTTAAACTTGTGTAACTGGTGTATTAAGCTTCAATTTCTTTCATGTTACTAGCTTTGATTCCTCTGTGCTATAGTTTTAGATTTGATGGCTTTGGTGTAGTGGGCGTTAGCTCCATGGGTATTCTGAACTTCGGCTGCTTAAGCGTTTGAGCCATTTTTCACTCTATTGTTTTGTGTATCGAGCTTCAGATCTTAAAAATCATACAGAGTATTATAGAATATCTAAGTATCAGCGGGTAAAGCCGAAAGTGGGAGGGGGCGGAAACATAGAACAATTTAAGGCTTCATGCTTATGCTCAAATTCTTAGGTCTTATTGAAGTCAGGACTCAGGAATTAAATTCACTAGCAGATGACTTGTAAGTTGTAATTTAAGGCTTCATGACTTATGCTCAAATTTTAATAATCTGTTAATTTTTTTTCAGAGTATATTTGGACATTCATGAGAGCTGATTCTGAAGGTTTACAAGAGATCCGCAGGTTGGCTGGACATGGGAAGCTGAGTGTGCCCGTCGAAAAGACATTCCCAATAGTACAAGTGAGAGAAGCCCATGAGGCCAAAGATAAAAGGATTGTTCCAGGAAAAGTAGTGCTTGAATTTGACTGATTGCTCATGGTCATTTTTATAGCTTTGTACTGTTCCTTTTTTTTTCCCCTTCCTAAGTTAGCAAAAAGAACCAAATGAGAATTTACACTGCGTACCTTGATTTCTATAAGTTCTATGAAAGAGTACACATCCAAGTGACCTTTGTACATTCTGAGCCAAATGTAAATAATACTTGTGTTGGTGTGTCAAACCAGTGAGAGAAGGCTTTTGCAAAATACTAACGGTAGTTTTCTGTTTGTATTCTTTTGGCAACCTGAATTTAAAGCAGTTGGTAGATCTGTTGATTATGAATGAGCCCTCAAAAAACAGGTTATCTGTGTATGAGCTCTCAAACAAACTTGGATCAATGTAAGACATTTTCATCTTAATATTAGTAGAATTCTACTTTATGAATCATTCTGTCTCTAAATTTGTTTAGAATCTTACAATTGTTTACAATTTAGGAAATATTTTAAGTTATTCACCAAAATAGAAGGAAATAAAAAAAACTTAATGAATTGTCTTTTTTATTCCCATATATATATAGGGGAGGGATCCGGTGAGAATAGGTCCATATGTGACAATTCATACTTATATGAAAATTGATTTAAAATTTAGAACATGTGAGTAAAAATTTAGAACATGCGAGTTAAAATTTAGAACGTGTGACTCAAATTAAAATTCTGAACAAATGTGTAATAATTTAGAACATTTGTGTGAAAAATATGTTTAGAACATCTGATTTAAGAATAAGAACAAGTGATTAACAATTTATAAAATTTGTTTTATGAAGTTTTAAATATATGAGTAAAATTTAGAACCTTTGATTTAAGATTATGAACATGTGAATAAAAATTTAGAACAATCAGATATAGAATCTAGAAAGTGTGAGTAAAGAATTTAGAACATAAGTGTAAAAAAATAGAAACATACGCTTTAAAATCTGGAACATATAACTAAAAATCTTAGAACACAAGTTTTAAAATTTAGAACATATAAGTTAAAATTTTGGAACAAGTTATATAAAATTTATGACATCAAACTTAACTAATTTATAGTTTAGAACATGTGAGTACTAAACTTAAACATTTAATTTAATTTAGAACACCTAAGGAAAAGTTTAGAACATCAGATTTAAAATTTAGAACATACGAGTAAAAATTTAGAACATAAAAAGTGTTCTCACATAAGAAAAATTCTCTCATAAGAAAAATTCTCACGAGAGCCTCCCCCTATATATATGTTCTAAATTTTACTCATATGTTTAAAATTTCATAAAGCAAATTTTAGAAATTTTTAATCACTTGTTCTAATTCTTAAATCAAATGTTCTAAACATATTACCCACACAAATGTTCTAAATTATTACTCATGTGTTAAGAATTTTAGTTTGAGTCACTTGCTCTAAATTTTAACTCGCGTGTTCTAAATTTTTACTCACATGTTCTAAATTTTTACTCATATGTTCTAAATTTTAAATTTGTTCTCATATAAGTATGAATTCTCACATATGAACCTATTCTCACCGGATCCTATATATATATATATATATATATATATATATATATATATATATATATATATATATATATATATATATTTGAGTAATTTGACTCCTTGACAGCATTAAACTTTCATAAAAATAACATTTTTAATAGTAAAATTATTTTATAATAAAAAGTCATTTACATCTAGAAAGATAATCGAATTTAACAAATACATAAGTTGAATCAAATAAAAATTTTCTTCAAGGTAAATGTCATTAGTGACCTTAATTGGTATTGTTTAAGGGCTTCTTATGCCAATGGTAACTTATGTTACTTTACTGTCCTTTCGTTTATTGTAAACTCAATTTAATTAATGTAATTTCAGCTTTTAAAAAAAAAAAAATCAAAATAACTTATAAAGAATTGATACAATATTTGATGTGTGAAAATATTTAAAAATATTTAAAACAAGTTTACTTAAAACCCTTAGGGAAATTATCATTTGTTCACTTCAGGTTTGGGCTTTCATCAATTATACACCTGCTTACACCTACATTTTCAACAAATTATCTACAATAAGCATTCCATTAAATAAATATTAGTATTATAGGTTAATGGCGTGAAATTTTGACCAATTTTAACTCCCTTCTTTTCTTCCACCTTAATTTCCCTCCTATATTTAACCCACCCATATATCCACCTTTGTCCTTATATAAACAAAGAAGAAAAAGAAGATCGATGCTGCATAAATCAAAGCAAATGAGGGGGCTTCGTTTATATAATGACATAGGTGGGTGGGTTACTTTACATAAGAAGAGGAAATTAAGGAGAGATTCCTTCTTTCAGATACTTATTACTTATTCCTTAATAAATTCAGATCAGATCAGAAAGATTCAGATTAGATCAGATAAAAACTTTTGATTATCATTTACTTATTGCTAAATATCGTTAATTCCGTATTAAATTTTTTTTTATAAAAATTACATATTTAAAAAGTTCATAATGAGACAAATCTAACAAAATCCATTTTGATAATATTTTTCTTTATAAATTAGTATTAAAATGCGGTCAAAGTTTAGTCAAATTGTTAAATCAGATCAGCCAGACCAGATCAAATTCAGATCAGACCTTAAAAAATTCAGACAAGATCTACTTGTTTCAGGTGAAGAGAACAAGTCCAAAATTGGTCAAAATTGTAATTACAGTTAACATAATGCTTATTGTAGATAATTTGTTGAAAATATAGGTGTACCACTGATAATTACTCGTAAAACTTAAGCAGGTGTATCATTGATAAAAGCCTAAACCTGAGGTGTACCAATGATAATTTCTCAAACCCTTATAAAACCCACATGTTCCATAATTAGACGATCATATAAAGACTCGCCTCATTTATTTATGGCAGATTTAACCCATATTATAATTGTGACGGGTCATGGCTTAAAAGGGCCTCCATTCCTATCTTTCTCGGGACGTTGGGCAAGTGTGAATGGAAATTTGGGGATTAGATGATAGGAATGGGATTGGGAATTTAAAGTATTTCCACGTTTAGCTAGTCATAACTCATGAGAATATATAAGTTGGGAATATATAACAAATCTACTAGTTTTGTGCCCTATGCGATGCCCGGGTTGTTTATTGAATTTTTAAGATAAATTTATAATCTATGCTTTTCTCACGATTTGCTATCTAGTAGGTATGTAATGACTAATAATAATATTGGTGAAAATGTTCAATTTAATACATTAAAAAAAAAAATTAGCAAAAAATAAACTAAATGTTCAAAGCACGTTGGATTGACCCGAACCTAAAACTTTGGGCAACGGTTGAACATTTCTTAACTCATAACCTAAAGTGGCCCAATCTAAGATGACTCATGACCCAACCCTAATTGACAGGTCTCTAATCTATTAGATTGTGAAGTATATAATTATAACCAATTAGTATACATTAGAAAGGGATGTTTTATGCTTTAAACTACTTCTTTTGCTCCAAAAAAAAAAAAAAAAAAAATATCATGATACAAAAAATAAATTTATATGATAATTTTTGAGAATTATAATTTAATAAATTTTTGAATAAAATTATAATTTAATTTGTACATATTAGTATTTTGTCGATAATAAAACTCTAAACTAACAATTATTTTATCCTAAAATTCAATCCAAATAAAATTCTTAATCAATTTTTTTATCTTATAAAGTCTATTTAAATCTATCCAACGTGAAAGTTGGAACGCCAAGTGTCGCAATCTCGTGATCTGGCAAAAAGTTTAGCTTTATATTTTAGTTATACGATTTAATATAGTATTACTAATTTTTTTTTCCCTTTCTTGACAATAAGAGTTGATTTGTCTTTTGATCTTTTCATATTTAAAGGGAAATTTTGGAATTTGGTACCTTGAAAATGGGGGGTGTTGAATTTTGGTACCTGTTTAATTTTTTTTTATTTTATTTTATTTTATTTTATTTTATTTTTTTTTATTTTGATACCCATTAAAGTGTAAAACTATAGGTTTTGGTACCTCCGTCCATGTTCCGTTAAGTTTTCCGTTAGTGGAGCCCATTATCTAATTATTTAATAATTTAATTTATTAAAAAAAACAAAAAAAAAACATTTAAAAAACATTTAAAAAAAACTTAAAAAAATAAAAAAAAAATTAACCACTAATACCACCAGCCACCCACCTTCCGCCGGCGGTAGACCAACCCCGCACCCAGCAACCTCCCCACATCCGCCACCCAGCCTTGCCTCCCCGCGTCGACGCCACCCCCCCACCAGACCGCACCGGTGCCCATTGTTTCCACCATACCCCATCCCTCCTTGCCTTAGCTTGAACCGAAACCGTTTTCCGACCACCGTAGCCAAAATCCAGGCCACCACCTCAAACCACTTCGCCGGCAGCCTAGACTCCCTCCCCCACGTCGTATAAAATTAATGACATTTTTTAGTATAAAATTGTTAGTTTAGATTTTTATTATCAATAAAATACAAATAATAAACTTTTAGTTGGACCACAAGACAATAACACTTGGCGTTTCAATTTTTTCAAAGTGTCATGCCATGTTTGATAGATTTAGATTTAGTAGAATTAAAAACTTAATTTAGAATTTTATTTTCAATCAAATTTAGATAGAAGTTATGGGTTCAGGTTTTCGAACGAGCTTATAACATTTTTTTAAAAAATTATTTTTGGCTCACTTTTAGAAATTTTAAGAAAAAATAATAATTTTTTACTTGAACATTTTCACCAATATTATTATTAGTCAATACATATTTACTAATTACTATTCCTTTCGTTTTAAATACTTGCCATTTTTCATTTTCGACCGTTTTTAAATACTTGCTCCATTTCTTTATTCAGAAAACTTTTATAATATAATAGGATTTTTTGACTTTTACCACCAAAAAAAAAAAAAAAAAAAATGTTTTTTACAACCAAAACTTCTAAAACTTTTATTTTACCACCAAATAAAAAAATAAAAGTTGTTTTTTACCACCTGTCGTCAAAAACCTAACGGAATTTTCTAAATTCTTCGATTTTCGTGTCAAGCACAGACTCTTTAGAGGTTTTGGGGGGCACTTTAGCCCTAGGGGTCCAATTTGAGGTCAGAATTAACAAAAAATGATCGGAAATGCCTCGTTTTGCGTGTTTAAAAAAACCTCGATTTGCGTGAAACACACAAAACAAGGCATTTCCGATCATTTTTTGTCAATTTTGACCTCAAATTGGATCCATAGGCCCAAAGTGCCCCCCTAAACCTATGAAAAACATCTTCTGTGCACAAAATTCGAAGGAATTTTTTTTAAACCGTTAGATTTAACGGTTTTCTTGACGTTTGGTGGTAAAAAACAATTTTTCGAAATTTTTTTGGTGGTAAAAGCAAAGTTTTAGAAGTTTTGGTGGTAAAAAACATTTTTTTGATTTTTTTTGGTGGTAAAAATCAAAATTTCCATATAATTAATATTCTGTATTTGTGGACCCACCATGAATCATATTTATTTAATTCCATATTCTCTCTCTTTGAATTCTTTCCACTACTATTACTTTTTACAATTTTTTTTATTTTTCCACCATTCCCACCATTTCCATAATTTATTATTTTCTCCAATTTCTTCTAAAATCCGCGAATGAAGAAAAGGAGTATGTTTTTAAAAATGGATGGAGTACATAATTTAAATTATCACAAAAACTCATCAATTATTAACTAATTTTGTATTCATGATATATTTTAAAATTTGGCATAAGGTGACAAAAAATTTATTTTAAAATTAATTAAGCAATTTGTGCATTGCATGAGCACAAATTTAGTATATATATAAAAGAGAGTTTTTTTCTCGAATTTTTAGAGAGTCACGTAGGATTAAAATTTCTTAACACATTATGTATGATTTTAATTTTTGTTATAACCAATTAAATACGGTAAGAGATTTGTAATATTTTAAAAATTAAATAATTCAAATGTCACATAACTAAAATTAGCGAATAAAATTTTAAAGTTTAAATTAATTAAATATAATTTTTTTTTATGAGATGTTATCTAAATTTTTATCGATAGAAAATTCACAATTTATTTTAAAATAAAAAAATTAAATGATATACTACAACAAATAAAATAACAAATTATATCACATAAATATAAAAAAATACAAATAAACCATAAATCGCAGGTTTCATCCATCTTATTACTAGTTATAGACTTATAGATAGATTGTTGTATTTTTTCATTTCATCTTATCTTTCAAAACCAATATTCTTACCTACCATAGCCTTGTTCGTTATGCTACTATGCTAGTAATGCTAAATTTGTACATGAATGTATAGTGTTAAGTTGTTAACCATACCTCATTGTTTATAGATTTTATGTTTATTGTGTGGTAGGTTGATTGGACTATAAATCTTATGTACCAAAGGAGGCTAGAATGTTGCAGGGATTGCAG
This sequence comes from Chenopodium formosanum, assembly GCA_024500155.1. Lineage (NCBI taxonomy): Eukaryota > Viridiplantae > Streptophyta > Magnoliopsida > Caryophyllales > Amaranthaceae > Chenopodium > Chenopodium formosanum. Next base: position 11,818,937 of record CM044865.1, on the reverse strand, counting down.
ACCTTGTTGCCAATGAGATGGGAAGAGGCCAAGAGGGCAATACTTATTTTTATGAACATAGTTGGTCGGAGGAGTATATAGAATACAAGGCCAAGGCATTACCAAGTCTGAGGGTGTTCGAACTTGTTGGATTCATGGGAGGGGATGATGATACGAATTTGGTACTAACTATTCTTGACATGGTCGTCCAACTTCATACTTTTATATGTCACCCTTTAATTTCTGACTATGAGGGATTGTATCATGTCTGTAGAAGTCGTGCAACAAAGCTCGAAAGTTTTGTTGCACCAAAAGTTGACAAGTATGTTATTGCGAACAACTAGAATCATATTGTAACACCAAGTTTTAATGTGGCTGAGGATGAGGAAATTGTATCATGTCTGTAGGATGGAATGATTTGGAGGGAAAAAAACAGCACTAGAATCTACAATTCGACACCTCATTACCCAACTCACGAGTTTGAGAAGGCTAATATACTAATGACACGAACAATATCCTGGTTAATGCAAGTTCAACAACATTTTAAAAGGGTATGAGGGGAATTCACCCTTAACCCAGATCTTAACTTTAAAGGGATTTGAAATATATTAGCAACCAAATTTATTTCAATCATCAAATTAAGCTTATAAGTCTTGGGAAAAAAGCTCCAATAACAAAGTTGCATTCATATTCAAACATTAAATTAAGCTCATAATTTTATAGTGACAAAATCAAGTTCCTTATCTTATTAGTACTCAAAAGTTCACATCCCCTCTCAATTGACTTGTTCCTCATGTGAGACGGTTTTACCAAAGCTCGAATCATCAATCAAGCGACTAAGCTTATCTTGCATTAGCAAGGATAACGATGACTCTCAATATTCATGTCTCACTCACAATTTATTATGTTTTTAAGAACACATTAAAATCAAACTAAGGTCACAAACTCAAATTTTACATTTTGTTTCAGAACACGTTATAATCAAACTAATTGAAGTCACAATGTGTACATGTGAAGACATCGGTTTTTAATTCTCTACAATCAATTGCTCATCAACTCCAAACTCTGGAAACTTAGTGAATTTGATTATATAAAAAATCACAGATTTGATCAAAAACAGAATCGTACAAATTAGTTCAGAAAAAGTGAATTGAGCAAGTACTTTTTTTTTTAAAGACAAAATTGAGCAGATCGCCAACAGCAAAAAAAAGGGAATTTTACCCTTAAAAAAGAACTGCAGATCGCCAACAGCAGTGGCGGATCTAGGGGGTACATAGAGTTACAATTGTACCCCCATTCCGCGAGAAAAAAAAATGGTAAGAAAAGAGATCTCTTGTATCAAATAGGGGGTACATAGACGGAAAACGTTAATGGGTAGTGCTACCCAAACTTTTCTTAACTTCTTGGTAGTTCTTAACAAATAAAAAAAAACGGTTGTTGTTCACAAATGACCCTATCTTTAAGGTAGTTATAAACAAAATTTCCTAATCCTTAACCTATAAAAGCACCAAGACACTTAAAAATAATTCCTTATGAGCCACATACATTATTGCATGTCAACATTAATTGGTAGTTAATATTGGCCCCAAACTCCACTAATTATGAATTTTCAATTTATTCAAATTTGAATTGAAATTTCTTATTTAACCTAATGTTTAAAAAAAACAGTTCATTTCTTTATGAACAGTGTTCTAGAGAAATAGCGAAAGGGCGACCATGGAAGATGGGAAAATAAAACTTTGAAACTGCTTCATTATCGTTGTAGAATCTTGAATATACATCCTCCCGTTAGATTAATCGATGTAATTGGACAAATTAATTGAATTTAATTTTTACTATGTTGTTAAAAGTTTTTTAAAAAATAGAGTTAAAGTGAATGAAAATATCCTTCACATAATACATAAAGTTTACATGCATACTATTTAACTCTTGTTTCATTAACAAACATTCTATATGTTATTTTATTCTGGAGCAATGTTAAGCATTACAATTATAGTAAATTGTACACCACAACTCTTTCTCTGATCATTCTTTTGAATTTAGCCATGGGCTATAGTAATGAAGGGCATTCTTCTAATAACCGAGAAGAAAGTGCGATGATTAAGTATAATATTCATCTTCATTGGTTAAATCGGTATCTTGATCGAATCAACCTTGGCTATCAAAAGCTGATGAATGATGTACGGAATATTAGTAAGAGACTACAAGAAGCTAGTTATCAATGTCGAAGAAAAGAAAAGAATAAAGGAAGGGTAGGATGGTTTGAAGTTGTTTTTGAATGAAGTGACCCTACTCTCTCTCTCTCTCTCTCTTTATACTTATTTTTTTTTAATGAATTCGAATATTATAGGCTGCATTTGCTTTTTCTCTCTCTCTTTCTTTCTTTTTGTAGACACCCATTTGTGTCTCCCCAAAACCAAACCCAGTGATGAGTACCTTTCACGTCGAATTATAATCGAATGAAGTGAAAGTGTGGAAAGTCTAGTGTTGCGGTTAGTTTTTATTTCTTTTCTTTCTCTCTCACTACAATAGAATCAGGTCAAATAACGATGGACCAGTTCCGACGGACCTGAAAATCCGTTGGAAAAATCGATTTCTGACGGATTTAATTTCCGTCGGACAATCCTGACGAATTAAAAAATTCCGTCGGAAATTTCCGACGGAAAATAAATCCGTTGGAATAATTGGACATTCCGACGGAATATTCCGTCGGAGAAGGTCATTTCCGACGGAAAAATATTCCGTCGGAAATTTTCGACGGAAAAATCCGTCGGAACATATACTACAAATAAAAAGCAAAAAAAATATTTATTTAACTTCTAACCCTAAACTTCTTCTACCCCCCACTTTTTTTTCCCTCACTTCTCTTTCCTCTTCTTTCTCTCTCCTTAACCTTCCTCCTTTCCTTTCTTCTCTTTCTCTCTCCTCATCCCCTCCATCCGCCCCTTCTCTCGTCTTCTCTTTCCTCTCTTTCTCTCTCCTCATCCCTCCTCCTTTCCTCTCCTCTTTCACCCCCTACCACCACCACCAACAACAACACCATAAACACCAAGCAACAACAACGAAGACTACAACAACACAGGTGACCGTAACAACATCGGCGACCACAACAAGAACGACGACCAAAACAAGAACGACGACCACGTACATGCGCATAGATCTAGTTAATTTTTTATGAAATTGTAATGTTAATTTATAAATTTTATTAGATGATTGTATAATTATATATTTCCTTTAATTTTTGTGGTTTAATTATCGTTTTTTTTTAAATTTTCTTTATGAAATTCTTGCTAAATATGTAGATCTATTGGTTTTGATTTATTTGTGTGGTGTTTTTCGATTTTATTGTCTCAATTTTCGTATTTTTGGGTTAATTTTCGATTATTGGGGTTATTTTCGGTTTTTTTTCGCTAAGTTTTGTGTTTTTTGGGGTTTATTTTTGGTGTGGTGGTGTTTAAAGGTGGGAAGGGGCTAGGGTGGGTGTCGGTGGCGGTGTTTGAAGGTGGATTAGTGGCTGGTGTGGGTGTCGGTGGTGGTGTTTGATGGTGGGAAAAGGGATGTTGTGGGTGTCGGTGGTGATGTTTGAAGATGGGATAGGGGCTAGTGTGTGGTGGTGGTTGGTGTCGGTGTGCAGTGAGGTCTGGTGGTGCGGGGTGGTTGCTGGTGATGTGGGCTGGTGGTGGGAGGCTTTTTTTTTGTTTTTTTAAAATAATTTTCCGAAGGAATTTCCGTCACAACATACCGACAGAACTCAGTCCGTCGAAAACTTGCGACGGACTTTCTCGGGCCTGAAAATATTTTTCGGCGGACTGAATTCCGTCGGAATAGTGTTTCCGACGGAAATTCCGTCGGAAAAAGCCCATTTACCTACAAAAGGTTTTTCGATAACTAGTTCCGACGGAATTTTCGTCGGAAACGAGTTTTCCGACGGAAAACAAGGTGTTTCCAACGGAAATTTTTCGTCGTTATTTGGCTATTATCTAGTAGTGTCTGTTTTTTAAAACCTATTTTAAGAAAGCAGCCAATCCATTTTGGTTTGGTCCATGGCAAGGGTCCAATAATAGTGTAGTTGAGTCGGGTTCGAAAAGAGCTTTCCAACGATATATTATAAGCCCAATTCTGATGAATAATGAGGAAGTTATGGCCAAATTACTAAACTGGGCCCGCTTCGATATTTATATGTGGCCCAATGATCTAGAGGAAGGCCTAATATGGATTTATCATTCCTAATGCAATTAAAGTTGATTATAGTCTTCTAGATTCTTGTAGAAGGTTCTTTTCATTCCTAATTTAATTAGCATTGATAAATTGACTTTAGTTGACTTTTTAGAGTTTTAATTAGAATAAAAGAAGTGTTTTTAAGGAAAATACGATTTTGCCCTCCTGTAAGGCTAAATTTTATCAAATTAAGAAAACGTGTGGAAATTGTTATCTAGCGTCTGACGACAGGACCAGCGTCTGGCGCCATGATTGGCGTCTGGCGCTATAGCCTTGGCGTCTGGCGCCAATTCGTTTTATTCTCTTCGAAACTCTGATTTGTTTTTTACCCATCTGGCTGATTTTCTCTATAAATAGCCTCTTAAAACCTCCGTTTTCAATCATCAAATCTCATTAATTCTTCTCATCAACTCTCTAGTTTTTATCCGTCCATGAACGAGAGAAGTGCATGATTCGCTGTATTATCTACCAAAATATCGATGTGTAGTAAAGGGAAGTCGTCCTTTGGACTTGCCTTATTTAGATCTCGATAGTCAACACACATTCTTACCCATCCATCCTTTTTTGAAACTGGGACGTCGTTGGCCACCCATTCGGGGTATTTAGATACCCTGATAAAACCTGCAGTTATTTGTTTTTGAACTTCTTCTTATATTTTAAGAGCTACGTCGGGTTTCATTCGACGCAACTTTTGTTTTATAGGTTTTATTCCTGGAATTAGCGGTATAGTGTGTAGAGCTATTTCTCTATTAATTCCTGGCATATCTTCATATGACCAAGCAAATACATCGATAAATCCTTTAGGTAGATTGATTAAATCGGTTCTTTCTTGTTCATTAAGTGTTAATCTGATTTTAACTTCTCTTTTAATGGTTGAATAACTTGAGATATCAACAGTCTCAGTTTCCTCGATTATCGGTGTTTTCTTTTCAAGTGTTTCCATTGCTTTAATAATTTCTATGTCATTTTCATTGTTAGTTAAGCAATGCTCGTCATCTTAGTTTAAAATGGCAAGTCTTTTTGTTATTTGATTTTAATGTTCAAGTGAATTTAATTTTCTATGCTTGAAGAAATCCACCGGATAATACTTTCCATCTACAACCCACGTTCGGGGATAAGCGAACCATTTACAGCCCACGTTCGGGGACAAGCGGACCAACTACAGCCCACGTCCGGGGACAAGCGGACCATCTACATCCCACGTTCGGGGACAATCGAACCACCATCATTTTATGACGCAAGGTTCTCGATACACAGAGACTTGCAATCTCATCATTTGTCGACTTTCCTCAAGCACGGAAAGTATTATTCGGTGGATTTCTTCAAGCATAGAAAACCGCCAAATTCCTTTGTCGGCTTTCCTCAAGCATGGAAAGCATTATTGGTGGATTTCTTCAAGCATAGAAAAACGCCAAAATCATATGTCGACTTTCCTCAAGCATGGAAAGTGTCATCCGGTAGGTTTCTTCAGGCTTAGAAAGCTACCAAACTCATCTGTCGGCTTTCCTCAAGCATGGAAAGCATTTCAACAAACGTCATCCGGTGGATTCCTTCAAGCATAGGAAACTACCAAACTAATTTGTCACCGATACACTGGTGTCAAATAAGCGTTCTACCCCTTTACTCTTTTATCTGTGTAATTAAAATTTTTTGCAGGTATCGGCGTATACTGAGTGATTTAGGATCGCAGAACGTCTTAAATCATTCTTCGTCCCTATCGACTTCTTTGACTATCGTTTTCGAAACTGACGTTTCTACAAACTCAATCAAAGTAGGGGCTTCTGTAGACACCTAAAAATGTCTCCCCAAAACCAAACCCGATGATGAACAACCTTTCACCGCCATTATTGGTCGGGTTGAGTATTTAGTTTTTGGAGTGCTTAAATTCATATTCAATCCCAATACATTTCATAAAACCAACCTAATTCCTAGCCCATTTCCCCAAACCATAACTTATTTTCCTCTTTTCGTGTCTTTAAACCTAAAATAATTCATTTCGTGTCCTTTAAAATCATTCATTTCGTGTCCTTTTTATAAAAACGTTTGATACAGTTTTTTTTGGTCCATAATCTTGGTCCAATGATTGAATAGTTGGATGGGGTTTGAAAAGATCTTTCCAACGATATATTATAAGCCCAAATTCGAGTTATAACGAATAAGTTATGGCCAAAATATTAAACTGAGCCCAAACCGAACCTAAGCTCACCTTACCTACGACCCAATGATCATGTGGAGGGTCCAAATTATTTAATCCTATTCCTAAACCAATTAGGATTAATTGGAAACTTCTATAAGTTTCTAAAAGATCTTAATTATCCGTTTTGAAAAGATAAGATTAAAGAGTTTGAAATTGAATAAAACTCCTTTTTTTGAAAGTCGTAATTCTATCCGAATTGAAAGACGTTCAAAGATAGACAAATATGAATTTTGTGCCTCATATTTTTTATCTAAATTTTATATGGTTGGATAGCCCTTGAAATTATATTTCCAATGATATATTATAATATCAATTCCGAGCTATAACGGAAAAGATATGAATAAAATGTCAAACTCTATCCAAAACTGACACCGTCTCACTATTTCGGCCATATCTTTTATTCTATAAAATATTTTAATCTTATTCTAATTGGGTTAGAAATTAGACTTCAAGATCTTTCCAACCATATCTTATTCATCTTATTCCGATTTCTGGATCAAAAGATATGATAAAAATAAAAACCGCAAAAATTGTTGTCTATCGCAAGAGTTTTATCCAATTCGAATTCTTATCTTTTCTTGATTCTTCGACCCTCTTTTTTCTCTATAAATAGAGGTCATATCACCCCTTTTTCAATCATCAACAAGCTTGATCATCAAATCCTTCTCTCTTCCTCTCTTTTACATTCAAATTCTTTTCTCTCTCTCTCTCATATTCTAAGCCTTAAACCTATATTCCTAATTACACCATTTTTCCCTTAAGCACTCCAAGGAGTCTATACTAAACCCAAGGTTTCGTCCTTAAACCAAGGCGTGAAAGGTATAAATAACTGAGGGTTTGGACCAAATCAAATCTATATTAATTTAATTTAATTTTCATTTGCTTTATATTTTTTTTTATTGAAGTTACTAACAGTTTATTCATGATGTAGCAATTTAAAGGTACGCGCAGAATTTGAGTAATTAATTAATTTAATTACTCTTATTTTATTTTAATATTGCTAGTATCATTATTAGGTTAATTTTATATTTGATTTGACTAACATTATTATTGTTGAATTGCTTCCAATATTAATGTTTATTCTATTATTTTTATGATCACCATATTGCATGTTTAAAGGAAATATGTAATTGAAAATCATGCCTAATAAGATAATTTGGACAACCGGTTTAGGTTCCTTTTTAATCTTGTTGTTAATTCAAGTGATCACATTATTTTAGAATTATGTGTTGCATTAATATTAAACCAATTTAGCTTAATGATAGTTTGGAGCGAATTGAATATTTTGTTTGTATGCCTTTGAGATCGCAGGAATCACTTTTCACTATAACGAGTAGAGGCCAATACGGGCGGATGTGACTCCATGACTCACTTCGTACCATCATCCCCGATCCTCCTTTCGTGGTTCCGAACCATATGGAGTTAGTAATCTCATGGATTATGAATGGGGTGTAACCTTCATGGGTCAATCATTGTTGCCTATCGTTGTCCCTTATCGTGGTTGCCTTTTTATGATCCGTGAACGGTTTATAAGTTCCTTAAAAAACTTGTTGGCGGCTCCCTACTTTATTTGTCCCTAATCGTTGTCCCTAATCGTAATGTCAATTCCCACTTCCTATGAGTGCCAAGCATATTCACAACATGCTTTAACGTAGGCGCACTTCGAGCGACGCCTACAGTTAGCTGTCCTCTTCTCGGCTGGTGGGTCCCCAAATGGTCCGATAGGAGTTATAAGACCTTTTGCATTTAGTCGGTCAAATGCAATGTCATAACTCATACCTATAGGAGTAAAGTTCCTCCTAAATGGTTTATTTTGTCCTTGGTTGCTCATAGCAAGGACTTCACTCAAATTAAAGGTGCTGACATTGTTTGAGTGGGTGGTTTTGGAAGAAGAAGGATTGTCATTCATCTTGCGTTTCCGGCCACTGTTGGAGTTACTGTTAGCAGCTTTCAGCTTAGCCAGGTCATCTTCAATATTAATTCCAATGTCATAGATGGCCTTGAAGGTATGGAGATTATTTTGGTACTTGAGATGCTTTGAGTACTTCTTTTGAAGGTTCTTGATGAACAACCTCACAGATTCCTTCTTGCTTTGTACTTCAATCATCTTAGCAGAGGTTTCTCTCCATTTGTTGAAGAATGAAATGAAACCTTCATTCTCTTTATGCTTGAGTATTTCAAGTTCCATATAATTAGTTTCTACTTGAATATTGCACTTGTACCTATCAATGAAAGCGTTTACTATTGACTCCCAAGTAGAGGTTCTTTCTTTCTCAAGAGAGAAGAACCATTGTTGGCAAACAGTTTCAAGAGATAGAGAAAACAAAGAGGGAAACACCTTCTTGTCAATACCCTTAATACTCATTATTGTTTCAAAAGCTCATAGATGAAAGTAAGGGTTGTCAGTCGCTTTGAATTTCGGGATGTCGTTGGCGTTGAACTTCAGCGGAAGAAGATCCTTGTCCACCGAGACCCCTTGTGAGCTAATGCCTTGAAACTTGTAGTCACTAGACAACTTGCTCAAGCTTTCTTGCATGAGGTACATTTGTTGTTGCTTCACAGGATCATCGATTTTGAGGGTTAAAACCTTCAACGCCTCAGTCACAGTAGTCAATTGGTTCCTGAGCTCATTAACTTCCTCTTGAGTTGCCATTATCTTCTTAGCTTTCTTATTTTGAGCAATTGGTTTGTCGAAAAGTTGAACTTGAATAAAAAGGTTGTCTTTGATCAAACGCCCTTCCTTTCTTGACCACGCGCTGTAAATTAAACCATTTTTGTTTTAATGACTTGACTCAAATTGACTTTGACTTTACGGGTTTAGAAAAAGAAAAAAGCAAAAATAGGGTGCATATTTTTGGCAAAAATAAGGTGTATATTTTTGGGAATTAAGTATAGGGTTCAAACAAGTTGTTTAATTGGAGGATTAGTGTAGACACTCATTTGTGTCTCCCCAAAACCAATCCCAGTGATGAATACCTTTCACGTCGAACCATAATCGAATGAGGTGAAAGTGTGAAAAGTCTAGTGTTGCGGTTAGTTTTTGTTAAAATTCTTTCTTTCTATTTTCGAAAACCCACTCTATTTTATGAAAACGTCCATTCCAGTTTAGTTTGGTCCATTATAAGGGTCCAATAGTGGTGTAGTTGGATGGGGATTGCAAAGACCTTTCCAACGATATATTATAAGCCCAATTCCGATGAATATTGAGGAAGTTATGGCCAAAATACTAAACTGGGCCCAAACCGGATTTTACCTAGCTACGACCCAATGATCATGAGGAGGGTCCAAAGGTTTAATCCTATTCCTAAACTAATTAGGATTGATTAGAATCTTCTATAAGTTTCTAAAATATCTTAATTATCCTTTTTTGAAAAGATAAGATTAAGGAATTTGATTTAAATATAAACTTTCCTTTTTTATAAAACTTTCCTTTTTTTAAAGTCCTAATTTTATTCGGATTTAAACATGTTCAAAGACAGTCAGATATTATTTTCGTGCCTCATATTTTTTATCCAAATTTTATATGGTTGGATAGATCTTTAAATTATCTTTCCAATGATATATTATAATATTAAATCCGAGCTATAACGAAAAAGATATGAATGAGACATGAAACTTTATCCAAACCTGATACCATCCTACTATTTCGGCTATATCTTTTTATCTACAAAAGATTTTATTTATTATTTTGATGATTATTTTATTTATGATAATTATTTCAATTATTATTAATATGATGATTATTTTCTTTTATGATTATTATCATGTTTATTTCAATTATAATTTATTTTTATGATGATGATTATTATTATAATGATTATTTATTATTATGTTGCTTGATTATTTTATTGTTATTGCTTGATCGCCTTTTATTGCATGTTTAAAGGGAATTTGTACTTGCAACCACGCTTAATAAGATAATTAATAATCTTGTTAGGTTAATTGTGATTATAATTCAAGTGATCGCCAATAATAGATTTATTTGTGCATTAAATTCAACCAACATAGATAAACAGGTTTAGGGTTAATCCTATTGATTGTATGTTAGTCAGAATGCGCACATGAATACGAGCAGAATAAAGTAGAGGCCTATTATTAGGGCAGGTTCAATCTCTTTTAGGTTGGATTTGTACCTTCATCCCCGAACCCTTATTTGGTTCATGACCTTATGGAGTTGACGATCTCTTGGATCGTTAAGGGGTATAACCTTCACCTCGTGAACGGTTTACAAGTTCCTTAAAAACTTGTTGGCGACTCTTTTTCTCTATCTTCTTCCCTTTTGGACGCCACCGTACTTTAGTGTATGATCACAATGGGGTTCAAGCTAGTGGGATTTTAAGGCTTAAAACTATTCCCTACAGTTTTTGGAGACTCCACTGGGGAGGATTTCTATTTTAATTCCTGAATTTGTTTCGGCAATGATTTAGAATGAGTGGATGAGACTCGAAAAGTTCTAAGTATTTCATGTGCGTAATTTTGATTAACATTATTGTCATATGCATAAAAAGGTTCTCATTGGAAAGACCATCCGTAATGAGTCAAAAAAATAGGATTTTACACGTAGGAAATTTGAGAAATGTCTTTCACAACTAGGACTAAAATAACACCGCGCGAAACTGGATGATTTTATTGAGCACAGAAAGCTGCTGAGGCATGTGGGAAGTAGCGTCAGGGGCCAGAGCTTGGCGCCAACATTTTAGTCGTAGCGCCAGACGCCAGTATTGGCGCCAGGCGCTACAGTTAAAAGTTGGCGCCAGTCTCTGTTTGCTGGCGCCAATTTCCCCCAATACCGAGCCAGAAATATGCGTTCTAATTTCGACCGGTTTTTCGTATTGTTTGCTCGATCCTGCTTCCTGATTGAATTTTTTCTCACTTTTCTGAAACCCATATGTGTTCTACATATGGACATAACCCTCTGGGAATTCATGCTCTATCTACCCGATTTAACGCTCCTGGCAACAAAGGGTACATCTGAGAGGTTGAATTCACCAAACCATGGAAGTGAGTTTTTTCTAAAAACTCGCGGTGTTCTATCCACACGCGTTAACCCTTCACGGTTAGGCTTCTACGCGGTGCATCTGGACAATTAACCATGGACCCTATTTGACTAAACCATATCCCGAACTTTAGAGAACTAGAGCCATGGTTAGGTTGCGAACTCATTGCATCATATTGTGCCTACTTGACTAATTGTGCATTATTTGTTGTGCATATATATTCTATGCTCCTCTTAACCGTTTGTTGATTTTTGTTGAGATTAAAATTAATGACTTAAAGAACTTTGCCTAATTAATTAATTAATTAATTAATTAATTTGAGTCAATAAAGTTTTTTCTTTTTTAATCGGAATTGACCTAGTACGACTTTAGGCATACCCCAGTTGACTAATAATATCGAAAACAGTCCCAGACCAAAGCTCCAATGTTGGTGCCCAAGTCTGAGCTGTAGCGCCAATGTATGGTGTGTAGCGCCAGACATTTACTAAAAAGTCTGGCGCCAATCACTATGTTGTGACGCCAGTCCTGTCGCTTGCCCGACAGTTCAGATTATTTGTCGAGTTATCATCTAATGTCTAATTAGTCAGTTTTCTGTTTAATTCGGTTAATTTTGCCGACAATGATGCTTAATTAAATTAATGTTTGAGTTTAGGCACTAAGTCCCATGGTCTTACACAAGAGTCCAAACATGTCACTTACACTCAATAACACACACCAATACACATGTCTTGACCATGATTAAGAGAGTCTTGTGTGCGCGCGTCTTTTTCGTCATTTTTTTTAGGGGGGTAAGTCAGGTATTAATCCTCCAATAAATAGTAATACTTAGTTCCCCAAAAACAAATGTACATTTTTACTCCCTAAAAATATGCATATATTTTTTTAAAAAAAATAATAATAAAACCCATAAAGTCAAATTGATTCGAGTCAAGTAATTAAAACGCAAATTGGCTTAATTTACAGCGCGTGGTCAAGAAAGGAAGGACGATTAATCAAAGATAACCTCTTCGTACAAGTCCAACTTTTCAACAAACCTATAGCCCGCAAAAGGAAAGCAAGAGTCATAATGGCAACTCAAGAAGAAGTCAATGATCTCAAGAATCAACTGGCTACTGTAACTGAGACACTGAAGCTTCTCGCACTTAAGATCGAGGATCCCGTGAAACAACAACAAATGGACCTCATGCAAGAAAGCCTAAGCAAGTTGTCCAGCGACTACAAGTTTCAAGAACTCACATCCCAAGGGGTCTCGGTGGATAAAGATCTTCTTCCGCAGAAGTTCAGTGCCAACGACATCCCAAAATTTAGAGCAATCGACAACCCCTACTTCCATCTAAGAGCATTTGAAACAATAATGAGTATCAAGGGTATCGATAAGAAAGTCTTCCCCTCCCTGTTCTCACTATCTCTCGAGACCGTTTGCCAACAATGGTTCTTTTCTCTTGAAAAAGAAAAGACCTCTACCTGGGAATCCATAGCAAACGCTTTCGTTGATAGGTACAAGTGCAACATTCAAGTCGAAACTGACCATAGAGAACTTGAAATCCTCAAACAGAAGGAGAATGAAGGCTTCACTGCTTTCTTTAACAAGTGGAGAGAAACCTCAGCAAAAATGATCGAGGTACCAAGTGAAAAAGAGTCCGTGAGACTGTTCATTAAAAACCTCCAAGAAAAATATTCAAAACATCTTAAATATCAAAATAATCTTCATACTTTTAAGGCTGTTTATGATATTGGGATTAATATTGAAGATGACTTGGCTAAATCTAAAGCTGCCAACAATAACTCTAACAGTGGTTGGAAAGGAAAGAAGAGCGACAATCCTTCTTCTTCCAAAACCGCCAACTCAAATAATGTTAGCACCTTTAATCTAGGAGAAGTTCTCGCTATGAACAACCAAGGACAAAAGAAACCATTTAGGAGGAATTTCACTCCTATTGGCATGAGTTATGACACCGCATTTGATCGATTAAATTCAAAAGGTCTTATAACTCCCATTGGACCATTTGGAGATCCACCAGTTGAGAAGAGGTCGCCTAACTGGAACCCCAACGCACATTGCAAATATCACCAAGGTAGGGGCCATTCTACTGAAAGCTGTTGGAAGCTTAAGGAAGCTATCCAATACCTAATTGACAGTAACAAGCTGCCATTGCCCCCTGCCAGTAAGAAGCCGAGTATTGACAATGCACCTCTAGCTCACACTTTGGCTATCTCCGATGAAGAAAGCGAAGTTGACCCCTCATCTCTCATTAAGCCTGTCAAAGCAACCAATGTCGAAGAAGAAGAAGAAGAGATCTTTTTCGATGTCAAAGATAACCTTCTAGAACCAGCAAATGAGGTAGACATACGGTTGCTCACACTGTTTATGAGGGAGACATCGCAATTGTTACGTGAAACTCTCAAAATTATGAACGAACTTCGCGAGAAATATGATGAAGAACCTAAAAGAGAATTCACACCAGTAAAAACGACTTATGAGGCAAAGTATTTTCCCTTACAAGTCACCGAAAGACCCAAGAAGAGCAATAAAGTTTATACTCCAATTGGGATCCCGTATGCACAAATGTTTGAAATGCTCTCCGAGAGTGGCTAGGTCAAACCTCTCGAACTGAGACCATTTGAATCATTAAAAAGGACAGATAGATAATACTGTCAGTACCATCAGTCAGGAGGGCACACCCTAGAAAACTGCTTCAAATTCAAGGATTTGGTGCAGAAAATGATTGATAAAAAAGAATTAGTCTAAGTTCAACAAGAAGGGGACATAACTGTTAATGGAGTATGGGACAGTGATGAAGAAGATGTCTATCTAAAAGACATAGTAGGACCTTCACCTTCTGTATCATACACCACGGACGACATTTGGGCTGAAGAAGATTCATCAATAGACATCCTCACAAGATCCGGGAGAATGCAACCTCCCGTTTCAACACAACCTATGCCTACTGTACAACAAGTTCCCATACCTATCATCGAAGACAACGACATCGTTAAACAATTCAAGAAGACAAAAGTTGAGATGAATGTATGGAAGCTTCTGGCAACATCTCGAGAACATAGGTTGGCCGTGATGAATGCCTTAGATAAGATCGGGATAGATTCTGACACCACTCCTGAGGGACTAGCTAACTTCCTCACGAGTGACCTCCCTAGTCTGATTAATCTAATCACCTTCTCCGATAAAGATCTACCCCCAGAAGGTGACAAGCACTACAAGGCGTTAAATCTCACGGTAGTCTGCAAAAGGATGAATGTTCCCATGACTCTCGTAGACAATGGATCGGCTATCAATGTATGTCCACTTAGGACTGCAAGGATGCTTGGCATAAAGGATGAGGATTTAACTCCGTCTACACAAGGAATGAGAGCTTACGATAATACTCGACGTCAAGCTCTTGGCAAAATAACCCTAAATGTGACGGCAGGAGCAATAGAACATGCTACTACTTTTCAAGTGGTAGACATCAAAGCCTCATTCAATCTGTTGTTAGGACGCCCTTGGCTCTATAATATAAAGGCTGTCCCTTCATCTCTCCACTAACAAGTGAAAGCCATAGTTGGAGGGATCCCCATCACTATTGACGCTTCGCCAATGAGGATCAAATCAATAGAAAATCCAATCATCAACGTGGAGCACGACGAAGATGATGAAGACCTATGGGGCTTTAACGAAGAAGTCTCCTTAATCCAAGAGGATGAAAGGACATCTCTTTGCCACGACCCCCATTCCAACATGATTATCAACACCATGCTGAAGAAACAAGGACACTTCCCTGGGATGACCTTAGGAAAGAAGAAAGGGATAGCAAAATCGGTAGAGTCACTTGGCCTCCCTAAACTAGATACTTTCGGACTTGGTTTCGAACCGACTCGAAAAGATCTCAAGCGAGCCCAGGACAAGTTGAAAGCACGTAGGGACGCTCGCATTCAAAAGAAAGCAATTCCAATGGATCAGTACCCTCTTACACTTAATGGTCAGTTTATAAAAGAAGGAGAGGACTATCCATGCCATGAATTTTCTGAACCATTTGTTGTAAATGGCATACGACAACCAGGATTCGAGATTTTCTTGGATTGCTACTTCACTGACGAAATCCCAACTCCCGTCCATAGAGAGAAAGCACCCCCATGCTTTGACTTCAACGTCATGGGATTATTGTTTGGGCGAGAAAAGAATGAGCCAGTTTATGAGGAAGACAACTCCTCACTCATTCAAACGGTCCTACAAAGCGAAAACTTCGACCCCTCGAAGCTAATTACTCCACCTGAAGGATTACTGCAAGGGTGGCGCAAGACTATCAAGGTGACTACTCCGAGTGGAAGGAAGATATCAATCACGACAGGGCAAGGGCCGATGTTTGAAGAATTGTCAGAGTCAGAGTCAGAGTCTGAGTCAGAGTCTTTTCCCTTAGAATCTTCTAAGTCTTTAGCTATAATGCCTCCCCTTCCTGTTTCTTCTCCTAGGATAGTTAGTGATCCAGTTCCTTAGGACATATCACTCTTTGATGTAATGATCTCAGAGTATAATAATATCTCTCATTCTTCTTACTTCCCGTTTTCTTCCCTAACCCAAGATGATGAACATTGCTTAGCTAACGATGAAAAAGATAAAGAAATTATTAAAGCAATGGAAACACTTGAAAAGAAAACACTAGTAATTGAAGAGAATGAAACAGTTGACATCTCAAATGATTCAACTCATAAAAGAGAAGTTAAAATCGGACTAACATTGAATAAACAAGAAAGAACCGATTTAATTAACTTGCTTAAAGAATTTATCGATGTATTTGCTTGGTCATATGAAGATATGCCAGGCATTAACAGAGAGATAGCTCAACACACTATACCATTAATTCCAGGAATGAAACCTGTAAAACAAAAGTTGCGTCGAATGAAACCCGACGTAGCACTTAAAATAAAAGAAGAAGTTCAAAAACAAATAACTGCAGGTTTCATCAAGGTATCCAAATACCCCGAATGGGTCGCCAACGTCGTCCCAGTTCCAAAGAAAGACGGAAGGGTAAGGATGTGTGTCGACTATCGAGATCTAAATAAGGCAAGTCCAAAGGATGACTTCCCTTTACCACACATCGATATTCTGGTAGACAACACGACAAATCACGCGCTTCTCTCATTCATGGACGGATATGCAGGGTACAATCAGATTCTCATGGCAGAAGAAGACATGGAGAAAACGACCTTTATCACACCGTGGGGCACTTATTGTTACATGGTAATGCCATTTGGGTTGAAAAACGCAGGTGCTACTTACCAACGTGCAGCAACTGCCTTACTCCATAACATGATGCACAAAGAAGTTGAAGTATATGTCGACGACATGATTGTGAAATCAAAGGACCGTCCAGGCCATCAAGTAGCCTTAAGGAAGTTTTTCGAAAGGCTAAGAAAATACAATATGAGGTTGAATCCATCAAAATGTGCTTTTGGAGTCACCTCAGGAAAGCTCTTGGGATACGTCATAAGCTCTAGAGGAATAGAGATAGATCCAACCAAGATTAAAGCAATCATGTCGATGCCACCGCCCAAGACCGAGAAACAAATTCGAGGATTTATTGGCCGGTTGCAATACATAAGTAGGTTCATATCAAAACTGACAACGATATGTGAACCAATCTTCAAAAAGTTCAAGAAGAATGTACCAGCAATATGGGATGATGAGTGTCAAAAAGCCTTTGACCGGATCAAAGCCTATCTCGCAAATCCTCCTGTATTAGCGCCAGCACTTCCCGGAATACCTCTTAGGTTATATTTGACGGTTACCAAGGAGACAATGGGAGCCATGCTAGCACAAGAGGTAGAAAACAAAGAAAATGCAATCTATTACTTAAGTAAGAAGATGCTCGAATACGAAACACGCTATACACCACTCGAGAAATTGTGCCTCGCTTTGGTGTGGGCCACAACTAAGTTGAGACATTACATGTTGGTGCATACCGTTTTTGTAGTATCCCGATTAGATCCACTCAAATACTTGTTCGAGAAATCAACACTCAATGGACGTATTTCAAGATGGATAGTCAACTTAGCCCAGTTCGATGTGCGGTTTATGCCACAAAAAGCTATTAAAGGATCTGCGGTGTCAGATTTTCTGGCAGACTTTCCATTAGAAGACTCGACACCGATACAGGACAATGAATTTCCAGATGAAGATTTGATGGTCACCAAAGATGCACTAGGCGAAAATATCATTTGGCCACCGGTTCAAAACCCCCCTATGCCACCGGTTTTGAAACGGTGGTCATTTGGGGGGTGGCAATAAACTGAAGCAAGGCCACCGGTTCAAAACCGGTAACAAAAACTAGTAGCAATAACCCTTGGTGCTTTTTTTGGTCAGGTTTATTGGCACCGGTTCCTGTTTAAAACCGGTGCCAATAATGGCAAAAAAAAATTATTTTTATTTTTATTTTTTATTTTTTTATTTTTTTGCATTTTTTTCACTTAAATTGATATATAAACACTAACATATACATAAACTTACATATTTTTATAAAAAAATGATGTAATATTACAATTTTTGTCCAAAAAAATAAAATAAAATACAAGGTTACAAACAAAGTGGCTGCACAGTAGCAGCACAGCAACATAGAAGCAGATTAGCATAGAGCAGATTAGCAGTAGCGAGAGTCGAACAACAGTGGCGTAGAGCATAGCAGCAGCATCAGGAGCATATAAGCAATAGCGTAGAAGCATGCAGCAGCAGCCTTGTGATGCGAGGCGGCATCAACAGCAGCATAGAAGCATGTAGCAGCAGCAGCTGCAGCTTCTGTCGCCTTGTGAGGCACTGATGCAAAGCTCTCTTTATCAAGCCACACTGTCCTTGAAAGTTCCCCTAGATGTGAATTCAAAATCCTGTGAAATAATTCAAGTAAATTATGCCTTATTACAGAGTCACGTCAGGGGGGCGGCAGACTTCCAACTTAATATTATACAATATTATACAAACGAAACAAACCATAGATCACATGAACAATACATCAATGTAGCATTGTCATTTAAAAGAAAATTATAAAAACGATTGTAGCTCCCCTCTGCAAGTTGCCAGAGAATGATCGAATTTAAAAAAATAAAATATAAAAAACGCAACTTGCCCAGCACTAGTAGAATATCATGGGTAGCAAAAGACGGTATCTCATACCTGATCACACTCTTCCTTTAAAAATTCAAGCAAATCCATCCTGGCAACTACATCAAGATCGACAGTAACCTCATCCAACAAGAGAACCTGCAACATACCAAAAGTTCCAATCAAACATGAAGCCATATGATTATACAAAAACTAAATGATTAGTATAGAAGAAAAAGAATATAGGAGGAAAATAATGGTCATACAAGAGGCTATAAAAGCCTAAAGCTAATTCTCTCCTCTCCTAAAACCCACCTCCCCCTCCTCCCATCATTACTTCGCCTTCCTCAAAGGTTATAGATTAACAATCAAGCAAAACAAGCAGCCTCGACAGAGTAGTTATGTATATTTACTAGATAAGTGAGGAAGAGAAACAACTTATCCACAAATTTAAACTACTGAAGGCTAGGCAAGAGTCGCATTCATCTTATGTTATTCAACTTCTCACATTGATGGCAATAATAGTGAGTAACACACATATATATACCACACTTCTTAGGAACTCAATACAAAGAAAAGTTCAGAAGAGTTTTCTCTTTGTAAGATGCTAGTACTCATATCATAAGGTGAACATAAGTTACATAACTATATGTCATCCCGCTTCTTTCACTCAATTGGCTAGTGACATAACCGAAATAGAAAGTGACAGGTTCCACAAAGGTAAATAAAGCAGTAAGAGCACATTGAGTAAAGCCAACAGTAGTGTAGTTAAGAGTAATGTGAAGAGCTCAAGGAAGAGACTGCTACAAAATGTTTGAGTGCGAATTGGAAAAGGTTATCCAACAGCGCCAAATTTGTAGAAGATAGATAGCAGCAAGTCTAGTGAGCAAACTTGTTTATTGCTTTCCAAGGATGATTTAAAAACTAAAAGAAGGATGAAAAGTAATTAACTTACAATTTTATCATTTCGCCTTGCCTCTGCTATTTTTTCTTCCCAACTCTCTTCTTCGGTTATATGTTGAACCTTTCCACCAGTTTGGCGTAGTTTATGATTTCCTTTGCAATTGCATAACTATCAAAATTAAGTATTTTTCATGAAAAGGTATACATTTATAATCTATAGTTAATGACTTGATGCATAATAAAAAAGAACAAGAACTGCTAAACAGAAACAAAGCCATTGTATGTACAATTTCAGGAACTTTTGCCTTAATCACAATGAAATGAACTACTTAATATTATACGAAGTATGTTCTAAAGCTAGAGTTCACAATGCACAAAGGACAAGTTAAACAAGAAAAATTGACCCAGGAACTTGCAAATAAATTCCATTTATAAACATACAAGACATGATAAAATCTGCTAAAGATAAAAATTACAAGTTTCATTTCCCTTTTGCATATGTGTTCTAATTTAAGGAAGGTGAATAAAGGAGAATAAAAAAAATGACCCTTTACAATCCTTAACGTTTGTAAATCGATAATAGCCAGAGTCACCACTTTGCATTTTTTTTTTTAAAAAAAAAACACCCGCTCATGAAAGAAAAAAAAAACAACAATAAGTTACATTATACTACGAGTTATATATTTTACTATAAGAAGATTTGATTACAGAAGAGATATCACCAAAAAAAAAAATAAAAAATGAAGGCGAAAATGTAGTTAGTAATCACACTTATTATGCTGGAGAAGACTAAACAGCAATACAATGAAGAATCCAAGATAAGAAATTTACCCTGCTACAGCAGGACCAGCACTGTCCCATTAAACGTGGAAAGCCAACCTTCTTACAATTAAAGCAATCCCCTATAAGAAAGGAATGAAGGCGAAGTCAAACACTGAACAAGAGAAAAATATATGATGGAGGCAAGAAGTGTATATGAGACCAACTCACCAAATATTCAGTACAGAGTTCAATATTCAGATGCAGTATCAAGCAACATAATATTAAGGTGCACGCGCACACACACACATAAACACAAATGTTCATAATTTCCATTACTGTAACTAAGAAACTTTATAAGTCATTCAGTTAGATAAGCTCTCTAAGGCAGAGGTGTGGCTTTTAGACTAAAGAAGCATCAGAGCACTCTCCATGAGCCTCGCCCCTTAAGTCCTTAACGCCTCATTTACTTTTGCAGGAATCTACACAATAATCCATTCTTGAGTAAGGAAGCTAGTCTAATTTGCTATGAAATTTAATAGTCTCAAGAATATTGCTTAAGAAATTCCTTAATTATACAGCTAGAAACAAAACTTCAATCATTTTGGAAACTAAATCTAATAGATGCGAATGCTTTCTGTTTGAGGTTCAAAGGAGTTGTACATGCTAGTAGAATAATAAACTTCATATGCTTAGTTAACACACAATGCAACACCATAGAGCCATCCTAATCTAACTCCTGAATAACAAATCATCTCCTCAGTACCCACTAACACCTGCTACCTATTAGACTGTGTACGGGTGGGTGCATCTCAGTTCAAAAAGTTGCATTTTGTTCATCAAGCGAAGCTTAATTCAGAATATTATTCACAATAAATCATGATCTAAGATAGTTTCTGCCAATACTCTGCTTCGATATGCATGCTCAATCCAATGACAATGAAGCTAATTTCACAATAAATCAAACAACAAAAGACCAAAAACAAGCTTAATTCAGAATATTATTCACAATAAATCAAACAATATAAAATTTCCACCTTCAAATAAATGCAAGCAGCATAAACATTATATCTTTAAATAGATATATTGACCAAATTTCATACAAACAAATGTACAAAAGAGCTTAACTCAGAATATTATTCAGAACATTTCAAATAAAATTCAAAAACGGCAAAGTTAATAAATATACCTTCAAAATCTTCATCATCTTCAATAGGAAAATCCTACCAAGTCTCAGATGATGCGCAATATTCTCAGAAAATGTCAAAACCTCAATAGTTAATCCCACGACTTTAGTAATCCAATTATCATCCTCAACTTTCTGCAAAAAACGACTAAACGACTAAAATAAAGGGAAAAATAAACTCACCAACACATGCATGTATATAATTTCGAATATCTCGCTCAATTAACATATTGTAGGATTCAGTTATTTTATTTAAAGGCAACAATATACCCTTAAATTGTTAAAAATCGGAAACCCTAGATTACAAATCGAAGAACAATATACCTTCGTGAAGAATTCCACCACATCTGCAAAGATCTGGCACTAGTGAATAAATAGACCGTCAATTACGATGGTGGCGACAACATTCACCACCGCCGTCACCCTCAAATACTCAATTACCTAGTAGTGTTGCAAAGAGAGGAGTGAAAGAAAGAAAGAAAGAGTGGAGCGGCGGTAGATGGGGCGGCGGTAGATGGAGCAAGAGGAGGCAAGTGAAGAGAGAGAAAGGAGGGTTTGAGCAGAGAGAAGAGACGGAGAAATCGAGAAGAGAGAGAAAACAAAGGAGAGAGTACGAGAAGAGAGAAGAATAGCTAAGCTAATAGAGATGAGGCGCGTTTTTTTTTAACAAAACCACCGGTTCAAAACCGGTGGCCTTTACCATTTATGCCACCGGTTCGGTTTGAACCGGTGGCAATTTAAATATATGTAATCCTGCCCATTTTTTAAGCCACCGGTTTTCGAAAACCGGTGGCCATTGAGCGGTGCCTTTTTGTATTTTTCTACTAGTGATGATACTTTGACCTTGTATTTCGACGGAGCCTCAAACCAAAAGGGATGTGGCGTCGGAGTACTAATAGTATCACCTAAAGAAAAATACGTCCCAATCTCAATAAAGCTTGATTTCGACGTTACCAACAATGCTGCTGAATATGAAGCATGTGTGGTAGGCCTTGAAACAGCCCTGGCATTGGGAGTAATGAAGTTAAGGATATTCGGAGATTCCTCTCTAATTATCAATCAAATATCTAAAAGGTGGAAAGTAAGGAGCGAAAGCCTAGCCCCTTACCAAACCTATCTGGAAACTCTTACCGACCAGTTAGAGAAGGTAGAATACACATATCTACCTAGAGAAGAAAACCAATTTGCTGATGCCTTGGCAAGATTAGCCTCAATGGTTAGGATTCCCACGGATATCAAGCAAATGCCTCTAACTATCGAAAAAAGGCACAAACCAGCATATATACAGGCTATAGAAGATGACGATCCAGTCCTAAACGAAGATGAAGAACAAGAAGAAGAACCATGGTACACAGACATTCTCAACTATGTCACCAATGGAGAATACCCTCCTCATGCTGACAAAAGAGCAAAACGAGCCTTGAGACTTTTGGCTTCTCAATATGTACTCATAGACAACGAGCTACATAAAAGGGTTCCTAAAGGTCGAGCTCTCCTATGCGTAGGAAAGATGGATGCACAGAGAATAATGAGAATGGTTCACGAAGGAATCTGTGGAACTCATGTAAATGGCAAAATGTTAGTCCAGAAAATAATGCGAGAAGGGTATTATTGGACTACCATGAATAGGGACTGCCATCAATACGTGAAAAGATGTCCTAAGTGTCAAATTTATGCCAATTTACAACACGTTCCTCCATCTTTTCTCTACACCTACACATCACCATGGCCATTCTCTACATGGGGAATTGATATAATTGGCAAGATCACTCCCCTAGGGACAGGAGACCACGAATTTATTCTAGTAGCAATTGATTACTTTACGAAGTGGGTTGAAGCGCAATCATACGCTAAACTCACTACAAAACATGTAGCACTCTTTATCGAGAGAAATATCATTTGTCGATATGGGGTCCCACATGAAATGATAAGTGACAATGGAACTCACTTTCAAGCCGAATGTGAAGAATTGCTACATAAATATGGTATCCAACATCATCATTCGTCCCCTTATAGACCTCAAGCAAACGGAGCAGTTGAGGCAGCTAATAAGAATTTAAAGACTATCATCGAGAAAATGACAGAAAATTATAAGGATTGGCCTGACAAGCTTCACTTTGCACTGTGGGGTTATCGCACGTCAATCCGTACGTCAACAGGAAATACACCATTTTCTTTGGTATATGGAATGGATGCCGTACAACCTGTCGAACTAGAAATACCATCTCTACGCATTGCGCTAGAGAGTAAACTTGATGAAGTCGAATGGACTAGGGCACGATATGAAGAATTGATCCTACTCGACGAAAAATGACTAGAAGCTCTACATCACACTCAGTGCTATCAAACACGTATGGATAGACATTTTAATAAGAAGGTCAAGACAAGAAATATCAAAGTAGGAGATTTGGTATTAAAAGCACTAAGGAAAAATGTTTTAGATCCAAGGGGGAAGTTTAGACCTAATTGGTCTGGCCCCTACATTGTCAAAACAATCCTGTCAGGTGGTGCAGCAAAATTAACTGACATGGATGGCAATGAATTCTCAAATATGACCAATCTTGACCAACTTAAAAAATACTACCCATAATTACTTGAGTAGGACACTCAAGAGAGCTACGTTCGGCCTGATTCCTTAGGAAAGGATACGTAGGCAACCCTTTACGGGTGCAGCCACTTTATTTTTCGACATCTTCGCGTTCCAGAATCAACTAGAAGTCAACAAAAAGTCGGAAAACTATTGGCGTCGCAGAACAGAGTCTGGCGCCAGCAATAGGTCATTAGCGTCAGCCAATGGTATTGGCGCCTGGCGCCAAACCTCAATAGCTGGCGCCAAACGGTAGTCACTGGCGCCAATTCAGTAATAAAATCTGCGCGAATTTCGGTGTTTTTCGGAAAATTTTCGACTTCCGTACTCGAAGAATTTCTGGAAAATTAATTTTTTCAGTTTTTCATTGCTTTAATAAAATAAATTTAAAGTAACAATTTAATTGAAAGCTGAAATTTCATTAATAAAATAAAATTATATTGTTAATGGAATTTAAATAAGGCTGAAATAAATTAACTTTAAATAAAATCTAACAATCTAATGAATCTAAAGCTAAGCAATGTTCTAATCTTTCTTCTCCTTCTTTGCTCTTTTCCAATTCTTTTCTGTTTCCTCTGAAGGAGTTATGTCTTCGATAAGTGCAATTACTAGATATATCAAGGATCACTATTATGGAGATAATAAGTTCGTTCTATAGGGTTGTCAATGTTTGGTTCTAGATATGACAATTGATCTTTGGGCTAGCTTAATGGCCCAAAGCCTTATAGAATGGATCCTACAAGGTCATACATAAGAGTATTGGGTTAAACAAGTTAGAGGCCCATTATTGGGCCTCATGAGTTCATGACATACCACATTGATATTTGGGCTTGGATAATTAGAAGAGTCTAATGGGTTTTGGACATGACATGGTTTTATTTCTAGATATGATCTATAAATATAAACCATGCCTAGGGTTGCATGATAGAACAATTGACATACAGTGAATTGTCACACAAGCAACCAGTTTTCCCAAAAACCCTGACACTCTCTCTCTCTACTCGGCCCTCTCTCTCTCCTCCCTGTCTGTACGGCCCTCCTCTCCGGGTGGCGCGTGTGGTGGCGCGTGGGTGGTGTTGTGGTGTGTTCGTGGCTCAAATCTCCGTTGAAGGTTGATTGAAGTGTTCAGTCACAACTAACTAGCATTAGTGGAGGTTTAATCCATGCTTGTGGACTAAGTAAAGGAATCACGCTTGGGGTTCTTTATCTCCCATTGTTCTTGCTCGATCGCACGTGGAATCACGCTTCAAAGGTACGATTATATGTTCTTTATGTGTTATGCATTAGATCTTGGGATTAGGTACTGTATGAATATGATTCATGTTTTTCCGCTGCGTAGTACCTACAATTCCCTACACTGGTATCAGTTAGCCTATTGCATTTACGCATATTGACTATAATTCTTTGATAGTCCACAATTTTAATTCAATTAAGAGGGAGATTAATTTAATTATGGTTCAATTATTATTTTAATGTGATTAAACTTTTGGAATCAATTAAATGTGATTTAATTATGCTCAAATAGCCATGAAGATGACCGTTTTTAGCCCTGATATGTTCGAAAATTTCGAACCCCCTAACCCTAAATTTCGAATTTTTTCGAAAATCCTAGCCCTAAAATATGATTTTTGTGCTTGATTTTGATATAATTCGATTTATTTCATGATTCATAATTTTAATCGGATTGATTTATGCATAAAAGTGTTTTATGTATGATGATCAATTTAATTTTAAAAGTTAGAATTAAATTGGAATTAATTTTATGATGAACCCTAATTTTAAAGTTGAATATGATTTAATTTTAATCTTATGGACTGATTTAATTTAATTTTAATAAATGTTATTTTAATTAAATTAAAAACAAAAAAAAAATTATTATTTTGGTCGGCAACCGCGGCTGGGTGGCGCAGCCACGGCGGCTGCCGACCAGGTGGTGGTCCAAGAGGGAGGGAAGGGGAAGGTGGAGGTCGGGGTGGCTGTGGGCAGCAGCATGCAAGTGTTGCACGGCTGCTGCCACGGCTGCCAAAGCAGCTGCCCGCTGCTGCCTTGCGGCAGTGGCTGCTGTTATGGCAGCCAGCCACCGTGGCTAGCTTCGGCTAGCCAACTACAGTGGCCGGCGGTGGTGGCTTGCGGTTTTTTTCAAAAAAAAAAAAATTGTTTTGAAAAATTTATTTCAAGATAATTATGAATTATTTTGGGATAAAATCAGTTTTATTTTGGATAAGATAAAATATTTTGAAAATATGATCTTTTATTTTAAAAGATAAAATTGGTTTTATTTGGATAAAATCTTTTATTTTAGGATAAAATCAAATATTCAAAAGTTGTTATATTTTATATTATCCATATTTAAAGTTGTTATTTTGATAATTATCCATAATTAAAGTGGTTAATTTTGGATAAGATTTGTTAGGATATTCTGAGCATATTCCAAAAGGATAATAATTGATTTAAATAATGTGATTATCCCATAATTATTTTTGGATAATAATTGATTTAAAATTTTGTGATTGGCTTGTAATTAGGATAGAATTTCCTAACTTTGTTAGGATAATCTTTGAGGATAAATATGATTTATCTTTTAAGATTAAAATAAGATTTGATTCTATCTCATGACTAATTTAGAATATATGATATTTTATTGATGGTCATGAATAATATATGATATTATCTAATTGCATTAATTAAAATATGAGATATTTTGGTGTCATGTTTCCTTTATTGTGAACATTCGATGTTGTAGTTTAGGAAAGCATGATGAGTGATTTATTATGTGGCAATTTTATAATATATTATGTTATTTATTGCTATATAATGACTAGTATGGACCAGTAGATTACTAAATACGATCTGCGCATCGTGATGTATTTTTGTAATCTTAGTACGGTCTACGTAGCGATAAAGTATTTTTGTAATTTTATTTCATTTTATTTAAGTAGTAGATAGAATAGAGTAAAATTACAGGTTGCAGATAATCCAAGAAGCCCATGAAGTGAAGGCCCAAAGGAGCAAGGTGGATGAGATCCATGAAGGTTCAAGTGGGAGCTTTTTGCTTTATTAGTTTCTTAGGATTAGGGGTCATGCTATGTCTTGTTGATGCATTCAGTTTATTATGCATGTTAGATTTTATTGATGTTTTGTGATGATGTGCTAGAGTTCACTATTTAATCACAAAATAATAAATCTAGGTCCTAGTAATATTGAGGTTGTTTTTCCAATTAAAAACCCGATGAAACCTTCGATATTTATGACAGGTCATGCCTCAGCTGGGTGTCATACTATATCTTAGGGGAGTGGGGGTAAATCACGTTTTACACTTTTAATTGGTTTTACTCAACAAGGTTACCTAAAGAGTTTAAAACCTTGAAGCTAAGGGTAATAATTAAACATGTGATGGTTAATTATTCAACCAAGAATTACAAAGAGTTGTAATCAGTAAAGAGTTTACTCACCTTGAAAATGCAATACTTGATGGTAGGGCCTCAGTCCGGTCAATTATTGCACAAATAAAGGATCTTGGAATCATTTTATTCAATAGGGATCAATTAAAATTGAATAAATGCTTTAAAGTTGCCAATTTGATTCGCTTATGGCACTTTAAATTTTTTCATTAAACATAATTAAATTTTGCGTTTACTTACAAGTAACATGTCGTTCTAATTTTATTATTATATATAATTTCCTCGATTGAAAATAAAGTTGAGAAACGTTCTCAAAAGGTTAAAAGATAATCCATAAACCTATATTCCAATTTTGCTAAGATGGTTCTAAAAGGCAAGTTTTAGAAATCCATGTCACATGTCTAAGATTGGTTTTATTCAAAATGTTTGAATAAAATGCCAACACATCTTCATTTTGAAAAGTGTTTCAAGGGATATAATGAGATGGGAGGTACAAACCCTCTAACAAACAAGTATAGAAGTCCAATAAAATCTCTTATCTTCAATATGATTGAATATAAGAAAGTGATTGGAAATTTCTATGATCAAAAGTTGATCAAATGACGCTATTCTTCATCCATTTTATGTAAGAGTTAAATAGTTGATTAAACTCTAATATGAATGATGATTGAATAGACTTAGCAAAATCATGAAAAGTGCTTAAAGTAGTTAAGCAAAGTATCATTTTGAACCTGAGAGAAGTGTTCTAAGTGGCTCAAATGGGAAAGGTTTAGGAATATATGAGGATTGCATTAAGAAGTTATAGGCCAAGAAATGCAAACAAGTTGCTACTTCTCAAATCTAGAACTACTTACATGCTAAAAGTTGTTATGAACAGCAAATGTTTCAAATTAAATGGACCAATTCCAATTGATTAGAAACTACCTCATATAGTTGGAAGGTAAAAGAATGGAAATGTTTCAATTTAAGAAGTATATT
The DNA here is from genome assembly GCA_024500155.1 of Chenopodium formosanum. NCBI lineage: Eukaryota > Viridiplantae > Streptophyta > Magnoliopsida > Caryophyllales > Amaranthaceae > Chenopodium > Chenopodium formosanum. Next base: position 11,790,645 of record CM044865.1, on the reverse strand, counting down.
ATAGAAATTGATTTAGCACATTGATACTTCTTGGACATATGATGTCTTGTTTAGATCACTCATTGCACAATGTGGTTGAACTAAAGGAAGAAGTTATGGCTAAAGGAGAAATAAATCTACAAGTTTAGAAGCAAACGTTGCTACTTCACAAGTAGAATCTACGAGTCTAGAAGCAAAAGTTGCAACTTTACAAGTAAAAGCTATATTTCACCTTATCTTGTTATAGGCTAGAATTAAATAAATGTTATTCACTCTTGCCATTATCAAAACACCATTTAATGTTAGTACTGACTAAGCATCGAAGATTCAAAAAACGTGGAATAAATGTTATTCTATGCTTCATTGAGTCATAATGTGTTTTAAGTTGCTAACTAGGTTCAAAGTTCTATATGATAGAAATAATTGAACCATTTCTATAAATGAATTGTCTCTAAAATGTCAAATAATTCGAACAAAAATGAACATTGCATGCGAAAGATCCAAAGGGATGGACTTTCAATATCATTAGATTATGAATCCATTGATATATGTAATTATCATTCTAATTTGAAATTTTGACAAAATCACCATTAATAGAAATGATGATGTGAACTCAAGGTCGAATACATATCGATGTAAGAAAACCAAAGGTTCAAAGGCTAGAGGCGGACAATGAAACTTCATTTGTGATATGATCACATGTTCTTAGTTGAAGCATAAGTACGAAAATTTTGAAAATGTTCAGAATGTTCAGTATGAAGTTCAGTATCAACTTGACAAGATAATAATTGCATTACAATATGATTGTAATTGTGAAAATTTAAGTCGAGACATATACTTGGCAACACATTCAAAGTATTGCGATATGATCATAATAATGAGAATTTAAGCCAAGACCTTGATGAACATCCAAGAGTTGTGAAATCGTTTCACGACAAACTTTGAAAGAAAATCTTGTGAAGTGTTTATGAAGGGAGCTATCAATCTATATGAGATATATTTTGACAATGGATGAAAATTACCTATCTTCCAACCAATGTTCAAGGGATATACTTTTAAGATAAGCTACAAAACTAAACAAACTACATAAGTCAAATCAAATTGTAGCAAAGACTTCATATGTGATATGGATAAGAAAAATTCTTATTAAGTCTTTCTACAAAGCAAGGAATAAAAGTTGTATTAAATCGTTTAATGCACGATCAATTCCTATACAGAGCACGGGGTACTACTACACAAATCATACTTAGCACAAAATGTTTGTTGCTCAAGTAGGTGCCCTTATGGAAATTGTTCCAAAAGGTCAAGTGGGAGTAGTATAAATCTCGAAAGAGTTCGAGAAAAGCAACAAACAAACATGGATCAAACCATGGTTGGTTCGCCCTATGATAAATGTGCCTCCTCAAAAGGCAAGTGGGAGTATAAGAATCTCGAAAATTTCGAGAGCCTTGAAAGAGTTCAAGAAAAGTGATTTCGAAAATCTTGAAGAAATTTGAGAAGTAATCAAATCAAAGCAACAATATGAGCATGATTCACCTCATGTTACAAGTGACAACGCATGGTCTCATTAAGTGTAATGGGAATAATAACCATGTGTCGAAGGTAGTACATTCCAAGTGCACATCCTCAATTGTCGTTTCTCATTGAAACTAAACAAAGTTGTTGTATGAGTTTCAATTGTTGCATAAAAACCCACAAGGATGACTAGCATATGTAAAACTTAGTCAAAGAAATATGATTTCAAATTGATTAAGAGTTCTAAAATATTCATTTTGGAACATGATGATTATGCAAGTAATAAATATGATTTGACAAGTTATGAGTCCAAGTGGTTTAAAAACCAGGAAATCTGAAATAGATTCTAGTCTGAAAGCAAGTGTATGACACTTGAATAATTTGCCTAATTGGGTGAGATCCATTATAAGCAAAACAGAAAAGAAAGAAAAATGTTTTCTAAGTAAGCAAAGACTTGTTAAAGGATTCAACTAATTCATAGTATGACTATGATTACGATGAAACCTTTACATTAGTCACGTTGCAAAGATCTATTAAAGATGTTTTAGTGATTTCTACCTTATAAGATTTGGTAGATGGATTTCAAAACACTTTCTTGAAATTGTTCATGAAAGAAGATTTGTATATGATACAATCAAAAGTTTGAAGATCCAATAATCCTAGGGATGCATAGCATCATGGAGTTAGTGTTCTTAATTTGTGAGTAAATCAAATCGTTTGATGTTCTCGTAAAATGAAGAAAAGGTCCTGTGTGTACAAGATGTTTAGTGAGAGATATGAAGTCTTCTTGGTCTAGTATAGAGAGCAATTGTTCATTTCTTGAAGGGTCAAGTGACGACTAATGCATTTTGTATGAAAATCTTGAAGAAGAATGATGAGTACATTTGGGATTCAAAATCTATAGAGATAGGTTTTGATGGATGTTTGAGCTTGGTTAAGAAACTTATATTGATAAGATTCTTATAAAGTTCAACGTTATATTGAAAGGAGTTTCAATCCCATGTAACATGGCACATTGCTTATGATTCAATACTTTGAGAAAGGTTGATGAAATTAAGGTCTTGAGTGATGATCCTTATGCAGTTTGCAAAGGATGCATCATGCATGTCATGGACTATACTCGTCTATTTGATTCACATGTTTTAAGAACAAGTGATGATAGATTTCAATTAAAATCCAATGTTACATTGGAATACAAATTAGAAATTTCTAAGTTCCTTGTGAAAGGACGAAGGAAAATTCTTAGTGTATGGAGATGAAAATGATTATAAGATTTAGAAATTGCAAAATTCATGTATATGAGAATGTCTCATGAACTCTACTTACTAAACCCCTTCCATTTCCAAAGCATGAGAAACATGCTAATGAAACTGGATTGTGGCAAATGATGTAATTAGAAGTTGTATTTGTTTTTTGGGGAAAAAAAACAAGTTACATGTGTAATACATTCATTTGCAGAATTATGTTTATCAATTGAAACAGAGTTTCAATCTTATTTAATCGTGGTTTCAAGATTAAATAAAATGTCCAAAATAATTATGAATTGATGGGCTCATCAGGTTGATGACCTGGTGAATGAAACCCCACAGGTGAACTAAATTCATTTATTATTTAAGTTCCTAGTTCGAAATCATTAAAGTGGACATAAATGATTTCAATTAATGGACTAGAATGTAAGATTGATTGGATAGTGCAGTTTCATGGGCTATAGGAGCATAGTGATGATGCTCGGTCAATCACATGGATATGCATGATCAAACTATTGACCTACTTTGAAGTTCAAGTATAGAACTTTCGGATATATTAGTGGATTCCTTTGACATGAGTGGAATATTGATTTCATTCAATGGATGTTATGGCTGTGGTACACTCAAACGTCTGCCCGTAACTGGAGATTATAAAGGGGGTTTCCCGGTTATTTCAGAAGTTGAGTGGGAGCTTTGGTTGCCACAAGATTGGATTGAGTCTACCTATTTAATTAGGAATGTGTCTTGGCCCCTTGAAGAGGAAGAATTCAGAAAATGCATGGCCGTGCTCAAATGGATTACATAGTAACCATTTGATTTGTAATTCTCACTCAGTTTTCAAGAAATGATTTGCAGACTAATATGATCACGACATGAGATGCAATCATATTATCAAATCGACACACATTGACTTAAGGAATTTGAATATTGCGCACTTGTCTCAGACAAGTGGGAGATTGAAGGAGTTATGTCTTCGATAAGTGCAATTACTAGATATATCAAGGATCACTATTATGGAGATAATAAGTTCGTTCTATAGGGTTGTCAATGTTTGGTGCTAGATATGACAATTGATCTTTGGGCTAGCTTAATGGCCCAAAGCCTTATAGAATGGATCCTACAAGGTCACACATAAGAGTATTGGGTTAAACAAGTTAGAGGCCCATTATTGGGCCTCATGAGTTCATGACATACCACATTAATATTTGGGCTTGGATAATTAGAAGAGTCTAATGGGTTTTGGACATGACATGGTTTTATTTCTAGATATGATCTATAAATATAAACCATGCCTAGGGTTGCATGATAGAACAATTGACATACAGTGAATTGTCACACAAGCAACCAGTTTTCCCAAAAACCCTAACTCGCTCTCTCTCTACTCGGCCCTCTATCTCTCCTCCCTGTCTGTACGGCCCTCCTCCCCGGGTGGCGCGTGTGGTGGCGCGTGGGTGGTGTTGTGGTGTGTTCGTGGCTCAAATCTCCGTTGAAAGTTGATTGAAGTGTTCAGTCAATACTAACTAGCATTAGTGGAGGTTAAATCCATGCTCGTGGACTAAGTAGAGGAATCACGCTTGGGGTTCTTTATCTCCCATTGTTCTTGCTCGATCGCACGTGGAATCACGCTTCAAAGGTACGATTATATGTTCTTTATGTGTTATGCATTAGATCTTGGGATTAGGTACTGTATGAATATGATTCATGTTTTTCCGCTGCGTAGTACCTACAATTCCCTACATCCTCCTCTTCATCCATTACTTTAGCTAGTAGGCCTCCTTTAGAGGACCTACATTCAATTTTGGAATAGATTGTCTCCCCTTCCGCTAGCACCCCATGCTTCTTTTCCACCCAAACCTTTTGGTCTGTGTTGGTAGCTTTCCTTTTCCCCTTGTCTTTAGTAGTATTCTTCTTCTTAGGCATGATAGGTGTTTTGAATTCAATTCTTGCACCTAAGCGTTCTTTGGCCGGTGTCACCCTGTCACCTAGACGGTTCTTCACATCGGTTCTACCCTGATCAATTGAAGACTTCTTCAACAACCACTTCTTTACATCATTGGGTAAAGAAGGGGGAACCTTTTGGGTAATCACTTCCCATAAAGGTCTAGCGCTCCAGTAAGTGTCAAATTTATCTACTTCTTGAGATACGGGATACTCATAGGGAGGACGAAGATCCCCGGAAGGAATATTTTGAAGCAAGCCATATTGTCTCTTTACTCTGCAGGGATAATAATATGTTACACGAGACAAGCTTGGGAGACGGCAGAAAGGTTGCTTGTTAACACCAACCATCCTTTTTATTTTCCACCATGGGATGACCCACTTGATAGAAAAATCACGTGATTCAAAGACTTTCTTCCACCCATGGCGCCCAATTTTAGGGATGCGCTTCTTCCTCCTCACGAAGTAAGTGGGAGTATAATTTTCAATGTCATCCGGAGGGCTAATTAATCCTAGCCTCTCCATTAGACACATCTGTAAAAAATTTCAATGCAAATAAATTAATATTACAATACAAAAATATATTTTTTGATTTCTGTAATTAAAAATATTACTTTTCTACTTGTAATAAAATTGGAGAGCCGCGAAGAGGTGCTTTTGGGTCCCTTTTCAATTCATCTAGACTAATCATAGTCTCTCCAACTATCAATGGCATTGGATTTCTCCCTGATTCAATTTGTTCTAGCACAGTGGTTATAATTGATTGACCCTCGTTAATTTTACCACTACTAAGACAATATTGATTAAGCATGCAGAATAAGAACGCCCTTCTTCTATATATGTGAAAAGATTCAGAAAGCGGTTTATCAAAATAGTAGCGTGCGAATTCTTTCAAGTTCACTACATTGCCATCTACTACTTTTGATAAATCCCTTTCCTTCAAGTTAAAGAAGCTCTCAAAATCCTTATAGTAATATGCATCTACTCTAGGGATTACTACCAGGTCTATTGCAGGGAAGCCTAAAATAGCACCAAATTCCTCTGGCAAAGGGCTAATTTCATCATACCCTATTCTAAAACAATGTGTATCGATGTTCCAAAATTCTAAAGCAGTATGTATGAAGTCTATGTCTAAATCTACCTCTTTGATGCCATAAATTCCCTCCAAGTAAAATAAATCCAATTCTTTTCTTTCTCTAACATTAAGAGATCGACACCATTCATGAGAATTTTGGGTGAAGGTTTTAGTGGCTAAAGACATGATTATTATTTTTTTTCTTAAGAGAAGAATAATTTTTTTCGCTGGAATTATGTGAAGAATCGGCTGAGCAGGGGGCTATTTATGAACAAATTGCGAGGAATTTCAATCTGACTAAAATACGGAGTCAGCGTCAATTGGTGTCACCACCCCAACATTGGTGCCACCCATCAGCTCTTGGCGCCACACGCTAGGTGTAGCGCCTGGCGCCACGCGCCACAGACTGGCGCCAGCTGGCGCCAAGTCAGTAGAGAAGCCGCGCGTGCTCAGTTGCGTTTTGATATTAAACTTAAGTCGGTTAATGACTTTGTGGCCCCGTTTTAATTTTTTCTAATTAATTAATTAAATATAGTAATTATTTTTAGTTAATTAATTTCCTTTTTGGATTTTATATTAATTTTCAAAAAACAGCATTTTTTCTCCGTTTTATTTTTCCTTTTTATTTTTTCTTTTTGGGGGAGAGAGTCGGATAATACCCTCCATCAATAATAAAAATGACGGAATTTTTGCGCAAAATTGTTATCACACTTGCACACACTAACATACACTAACACACTAACATAATAATAATGAATAACATAACATAAAATGCAAAGTGTCTAAATAATAAGTCAAAGGCAAAGTTCTACAAAAAGTCAAAATAAAATACATACACAGAAACAAACTACGGCGCCGGAGGACGTAGGCCCATCATGCCATAAAACTGTGCCGTCCGAGGAGTCACCTCTCCACCAGCTCCGGCCTCAGCACCAGCTCCAGTTTCCGTAGGAGGAGGAAAACTCAAGACAGGACCGCTCCAGCCAAGGTCAACCTGAGGCTGAGACCGCGGAGGCTGCTGCGATGACGAGCCAACCTCGTACATCCCACCACCTCTAAAAGCCGAGGTAGCCTCTCCTACCGGTGCAGCAGGAGCACCCTCAGTAGAAGATCCTGAGCCCTCAGCAACGTCGGCTCGAGCAGCCTCGGAACGACCACCTCTACCTCCTGACGAAGTGTGACGACGTCTCGAGCTAGACCTCGCCGGATCTCTCCGCCCCTCAGGCCTCATACGGGTGTGAGAAGCGATCGGCTGACCCTGCAAAGAGAATTAAATCAGAAACAAGGTAAAACTGAAGCCATAATGCAGAAATAATAAGTGAAGAAAAGTTACCTCTCGGACAGCGTCGTCTCGACGACAGGTAGCCGCGTTCCTCATCCGGACGAGCTGGCTCCGAAAGGCATCTATACATCGTGCCATAGCCGAAACCACCTCGCGTGGGAACTGTCAAGAAAATAAGTCAGTGAAAATACATGATAACTGAATACAAGATTCTGAATTAAAACTAGACTTACCCTGGTCTGGTGACGAGGAATCGACCGCTCCACGAAGCGCTCGCCCTCAGGAACCGGAGAAATCATCTTCTCGATCGGCACGTACATCTCCTGGTAGTGGATGGACATACGGGGCGGTACAAACTCAGTGGGACCATCCTGATAAGACAGAAAGAAATCAGTAAGGTATTACTTGGGGGCTACTTAGCGAAAAATAAAAATCTAAGGATCTTACCCTCACATCCTCGGCCGGTACAGGGGCTGGAGCTAACAAAGAAAGTAGCTCCTCAGCGTAACTCCGCCCAAGGATCACATGGGACCGCCAGAGGGAACCAGACTCCTCAGCCATGCTCGACAACTCTCTCTCGTCGAACATGTAACGTGGCGGAGGAGCAGGAACAACGAAAATATCAGAAGAGTGATGTCTAGCAACTCTTTCTCCTAAGTATACAACCGCTCCATAGGTCCCCAGAAAGTAGCGGCGCTCAGCAGAGTACTGTGCGGCTAATCCAGGGACTGTCCAACCTCCCCATGGTCGGTATACTACCTCAGGTCCCTATAAAAAGCACCAATCGGGTAAGAACATGTCTAAAACATCACAGAAGAGCAAGATAAACACTAAAAGTCGTACCGAGATGATCCGACTCCGGACACGTGAAGTAGACATGTCCACATGGTGGCCGCCCTAAGAGGCGCTCACCGGATATCCCCTCGGCGATGGTCTCGTCGGTGCAATGGAAGGAAAGGACTCGTAGAACCAAATCTACAAGAAGTTAAAAGCGTGAGTAAATGCTAACTAACATGTAGGGCTAAACTTTATAGGGAATAATGTTTACCTCTACGACCTTCCAGAAAGCAGACAAAGCGACGTTCGTCCTAAAGGACCGGTGGCGACACGAGTCCCTCAGCGCGCGAACGAAGTCAGTATAGGCCAAGCTGGCCCAATCATAAGTCCCGATCCGCTGGAGATCGCGAACAGCAGGGAGGTAGTAAAGCAATGCCCTACTACCCCTGTCAGGGGAGAATGTCCCTGACAACAACATCAGCACGAAGATGCGCACCCGCTGCTCTCGGGTGGTCGCATCGTCATCAAGAGCCGCTGCCAGCGTCGAGCGGCGAATCCCTCTAGCACTGAACTGAGTCATTTCGACCCCAGCTCGGGCCCGAACAGCAATCGGCCCCAACAGCTCCTCGACCTATGGAGAAAAGACGTCGATCTCGCTGTCGAACGGCAGCGGCACAGAAGTAAACTCCAGTCCTGTGATGAAACTGAAGTCTGTAGGGGTGACCATCATCTCGCCCCATGGAAAATGAAAAGTGTTGGTGGTGTTCCAGAAGAACTCCACCAGAGCGCGTACTACATGGTGACCCCCGCTGGAGGCGACCATAGCCTTAGAGGTCTCGAACAAGGCAACTAGTCTGCAGGACTCCCATAGGAGTCTCGTCTCGCGGTCTCTGGCGATGTGCATCCTGTACAAATCGCCTAGACCGTCACAGCTAGAGCCGTGATGTCGTGTCCTCCCAGGCTCGGTTCCCCGTCTCACCCTCTCAGAAATGTGGTGGACAGGGGCAAAGAACAAGGTCTGCTCATCCCACTCCGGGAACCGACCAAGCGAAGTGGACGGTGTGGTGTCGTCCTCCACGGGCTCATGCTCCCGTCTAGTGTTTCGGGACCGTGAACCTGAGCCTCGTTGTCTAGCCATGCTACATTGTGCAGAATCATCATAAATTAAGGTTCTATAGTATCTAAGGTTCGCCTAGCCGCATGATACTATGTTCGCAGAAAACAGAGTACGTAGTACTAAAACAGAGCATAAATTCAAATTGAGCATGAAATCATTTTTTTTTCAAGCAATCAAACAATTTCTTGCAACACTATATTGATTATTGTGACAAATTGAACAAGAATTGCTAGCAAAAACGTCAAGAACAAGCCCCATTGTTCTTCACGACCTTAAGAGGTCCAACAATGGCAGATTGCTCATTTCTTCACCAAATTGAGTCAAACAAGTCTCAAATTACTCCTAAGGCAATATACAAGCATAAACAAGCAATTTCATGGCATAAAACTTGATAAACAAAGCAAATTGAGCATTATAAATTTCGAATTTTCATGAAATTCGTGAATATACATGCTAAGAATTCATAAAAACTGGTGTGAGTTTGAGGAAAACTTACATAGATCGGGAATATAGATGAAAAGAGCTTTGATTTGCAACAAATTTGAGCGAATTCGGTTGAGAAACGAGTGAGCAACGATCAATTGAAGTTTTCGGACTTCTTTCGAGCAGCGTTCACGACAAACCAGAGCAAGAAATGATCAAAAACTAGAATTTAAAGAAGATTCTCGTGCTAGCGCCAGTCCCTAGGCATTGGCGTCACATTCTGTGCTTGGCGCCTGACGCCAACGCTAGCGCCTGGCGCTAATGCCATATGGCTGGCGCTGATGATTTTTCAGCGACGCCAAATCAGCCAGCCACCTGTTGGGGTTGTGCTAGCCTTCTGCAACATATTTTGGGTTCCTTGGTACGCCAGTTAGCCCCTCTAAGCAATTTGAAATGATTAGGTAATCGGCTTGATTACGTAAAGTGATCGACCTGATGAAAAGATCGTCTCACTTAGCTTAAAGCGCCTAAGCATTGGCTCATTAGCAAAAAGGCACCGACATATAGGTTTAAGAGCAAAAAGGCACCGACATATAGGTTCAAGAGCAAAGGGCACCGACGTATAGGTTCAAGAGCAAAGGGCACCGACATACAGGTTCAAAGCAAAAGAGCGCCGACGTACAGGAATAGCAAAGGGAAGTTCAGGCTAACTTTTAAAGATCGACAGGCTTGGATCTTCAGTATTTTCCTTTGGGAAATTATCGCATCAAATGAGGATGACTTCAAGAGAAGGTGTCTTCGACATCATTCCCTAGCTTGCGGAAAGTTGTCACAAACAACTGAAGGTAATTTCGGGCGAAGTTGTCTTCGATCATAGTTCCTGAGGCATGGAAGATGATCAATGCGGATGAGAATTATTTCAAGAGAAATAATTTTCGATGATGTTCCCTTGGACGAGGAATATTATCACAGCGGGGAGGATAGTTTCGGGCGAAGCAATCTTCTAATTTGGAAGCAGTTACAAGGCGTAGCGGTTTTTAAGCGGGATGACATTCTCTAGCTTGCAGGAGGTCATCAAAACAACAGTAAAGCGGCAAATCGGTTACTTTCAGAGACGTGTGCTCGACGGTGCAAGATACGCGTTTCTTAACTCTTTTATCTGTTTAACTAACGCTAGTTTGCAGGTATCGGCGTTACAAGATTGATTTAGGATCGCAGAACGTTCTGAATCATTCTCCATCCCTATCGTTACTTTGACTTTCGTTTTCGAAACTTGTGTTTCTCCAAACTCAGTCAAAGTGGGGGCTTCTGTAGACACCCATTTGTGTCTCCCCAAAACCAAACCCAGTGATGAATACCTTTCACGTCGAACCATAATGAATGAGGTGAAAGTGTGAAAAGTCTAGTGTTGCGGTTAGTTTTTGTTAAAATGCTTTCTTTCTGTTTTCGAAAACCCACTCTATTTTATGAAAACGTCCATTCCAGTTTATTTTGGTCCATGATAAGGGTCCAATAGTGGTGTAGTTGGATGGGGATTGCAAAGACCTTTCCAACGATATATTATAAGCCCAATTCCGATGAATATTGAGGAAGTTATGGCCAAAATACTAAACTGGGCCCAAACCGGATTTTACCTAGCTACGACCCAATGATCATGAGGAGGGTCCAAAGGTTTAATCCTATTCCTAAACTAATTAGGATTGATTAGAATCTTCTATAAGTTTCTAAAATATCTTAATAATCCTTTTTTGAAAAGATAAGATTAAGGAATTTGATTTAAATATAAACTTTCCTTTTTTATAAAACTTTCCTTTTTTTAAAGTCCTAATTCTATTCGGATTTAAACATGTTCAAAGACAGTCAGATATTTTTTTCGTGCCTCATATTTTTTATCCAAATTTTTTATGGTTGGATAGATCTTTAAATTATCTTTCCAATGATATATTATAATATTAAATCCGAGCTATAACGAAAAAGATATGAATGAGACATGAAACTTTATCCAAAACTGATATCGTCCTACTATTTCGGCTATATCTTTTTATCTACAAAAGATTTTAATCTGATTTCAATTGGGTTGGAAAGTAGAATTCATGATCTTTCCAACGACATCTTATTCATCTTATTTCAATTCCTGGATCAAAAGATATAATAAAAACAAAATCCGCAAAAACTGCTGTCTACGAGTTTTATTTCGATTCGAATTTGGATTCTTTTCTTAATTCTTCGACCCTCTTTTTTCGTATAAATAGAGGTCATATCTCCCCTTTTTCAATAACCAACTTTCATCAATATTTTCTTGATTATTTTCTCTCTCTCTCTTTTTCTAAACTAGCCTTTTCTCAAATACAAAATTCCGCATTCACAAGATCTAGAAACACCTAGCCATATTCGAAGTTGCCTTCGTCCTAGACGTGAAAGGTTTTAATTTCTGAGGGTTTGGTCCCAAATCTCTATTTCAATTATTTATTTTGATTGTTTTGATTATTATTTTCCTTGAAGTTACTAACGTGTGTATTTTGTTATTAGAAAGAGGTACGAGGCATCCAAGTAAGTACTTTAATGGTTTAATTGATATTATAATGTAGATATCATGTTTACATTGTTATTATGATTCCTAGTATCATGTCTAGGGTATTTTTAATATTAAATATGATTGCTATGATGCCTTTTATTCTCTTCCTAATATTTATGATTGTTAGTATCATGTTAGGGTTAAAGATTTGATTTTTATTGCTTAGTGACATGCTAGGGTTTGTTATTAATCTTGTTAGTATCATGCCTAGGATCTTGCTATTTTTATTATGCTTTAATATTAACATGAATATGATTATGATTATAGTTGTTATAATGATTATGAATATTATTAGTTTGATGATTATTTTATTTATGATAATTATTTCAATTATTATTAATATGATGATTATTTTCTTTTATGATTATTATCATGATTATTTCAATTATAATTTATTTTTATGATGATGATTATTATTATAATGATTATTTATTATTATGTTGCTTGATTATTTTATTGTTATTGCTTGATTGCCTTTTATTGCATGTTTTAAGGGAATTTGTACTTGCAACCACGCTTAATAAGATAATTAATAATCTTGTTAGGTTAATTGTGATTATAATTCAAGTGATCGCCAATAATAGATTTATTTGTGCATTAAATTCAACCAACATAGATAAACAGGTTTAGGGTTAATCCTATTGATTGTATGTTAGTCAGAAAGCGCACATGAATACGAGCAGAATAAAGTAGAGGCCTATTATTAGGGCAGGTTCAATCTCTTTTAGGTTGGATTTGTACCTTCATTCCCAAACCCTTATTTGGTTCATGACCTTATGGAGTTGACGATCTCTTGGATCGTTAAGGGGTGTAACCTTCACCTCGTGAACAGTTTACAAGTTCCTTAAAAACTTGTTGGCGACTCTTTTGCTCTATCTTCTTCCCTTTTGGACGCCACCGTACTTTAGTGTATGATCACAGCGGGGTTCAAGCTAGTGGGATTTTAAGGCTTGAAACTATTCCCTACAATTAGTATCCAACTTACCCCCTAAATAAAATGACGGAAAAAATACGCGCATGCAAGACTCTCTTAGACATGGTCAAAGTGTGCATACATATTAGTGTGTGATTTATATAGTGAGTGCAAGTGACATGCTTTGACTCTTGTGTAAGACCATGGGACTTAGTGCCTAGACTCGATTAATGACTTAATATGGTATTATTACCTGTAAAAAATTAACCGAATTGATTAGCAAACTGTTCAATTAGACACAAAGTGATGACCCGAGCAATAAACCGAACTGTCGCCAAAACGACAGGACTGGTGCCTCTCTTTGCAGTGTAGCGCCAGACGACAGGACTGTCGCCAGGTAGGGATGGCAATGGATCTGAACCCGACCCGGATCCGTGGATCCAGATCCGTTTTTCACGGATCTGGGTCTTCAAATTTTGGACCCGACGGATCCAGGTCGGATCCAGGTCCTGCTGACAAAAACGGATCTGGATCTGGGTCTGGGACCTAGACCCGGATCCAGATCCGTGGACCCGTTTTTTTATTTTTCCTATTTAAAAAAATTAAAATTGTTTGTTTCTTTATTAAAAATGTTGATAATGTTAGTAGTGATAAAGATTAACCCTTTAAATAGATGAATTTTGGATGCTCATATTATATACATCATCGTTGTTTTTTTTACTAGTTCATATGTAACATCGTATTTTTTAGTTGTTTATAATTTTAATTCAAAATATGAGTGTATAAGTTGGTTAATTTGGGGTTGAACTTAATAACCAACAACGTAAGTTTGAAATAAATTTTTTGACCCGAACATTACATATATTGCAAAAAATTAGGCAAAATATAATGGACCCGTTTTGGACCCGGGTCCGGACCCGGATCCGTCGGACCTAACGGATTCGGATCCGGGTCTTCATTTTCTAGACCCGACGGATCCGGGTCGGATCTAGATCCTATTTACAAAAACGGATCTAGATCCGGGTCTATCCGGACCCGATCCATATCCGACCCGTTGCCATCCCTATCGTCAGGCGCTACGCTCCACAGAGTGGCGCTGCAGTTTAAATCTCGGCGCCATTGTTGGAACGTCGATCTGGAACTGCTTTCGATATTATTACTCTACAGGGTATGCCTAAAGTCATACTAAGTCAACTCTGATTAAATTATTAGACTTTAATTACTCAAATTAATTAATCAACTAATAAAGAAAAGTTCTTTTAGTCATTAATCAATTTATTTAGTCTTAACACAAGTTAAACAAACGGTTAGGAAAAACCACATTGAGTGTGCACAACAAATAATGCACAATTAGTCAAGTAGGCACAACATGATGCAATAAGTTTGCAACCTAACCATAACTCTAGTTCTCTAAAGTTCGGGATATGGGTTAGTCAAAGAGGGTACATGGTTAATTGTACAGATGCACCGCGCGGAAGCCTAACCGTGAAGGGTTGGCGCGAGTGGATAGGACACCGCGAGTTAAGAAAAACTCGCTTCCATGGTTCGGTGAATTCAACATTCTCGGATGTACCCTTTGTTGCACAGAGCGTTCAATTAGGTAGATGGAGCATGAATTCCCAGAGGGTTATGACCATATGTAGAACACATATGGGTTTCAAAACAGTGAGAAAAACTAAATCAGGAAGTAGGATCGAGCAAACAGTGCTAAAAACTGGTCAAAATTAGAACGCATATTTCTGGCTCGGTATTGGAAGATCTTGGCGCCAGCAAACAGTGGTCGGCGCCAACAATTTGGCTTTGGCGCCTGACGACAGAAACTGTCGCCTGGCGCCAGAGTCAAATTGGTGGCGCTAAACTCTGTTTTCTGACGCTAGTTCCTACATGCCTCAGCAGCTTTCTGTGCTCGATAAAATTTTCCTGTTTCGCGCAGCATTATATCAATCCTAGTTGTAAAAGATATTCCTCAAATTTCCTACGTGTAAAAATCCTATGTTTTTAACTCATTACGGATGGTCTTTCCAATGCAATCTTTTTTATGCATATGACAATAATGTTAATCAAAATTACGCACATGAAATACTTAGAACTTTTTGAGTCTCATCTACTCATTCTAAATCATTGCTGAAATAAATTTCAGGAAATAAAATAGAAATCGTCCCCAGTGGAGTCGCCAAAAACTGTAGGGAATATTTCACGCATTACCCCAAACATGAACCCCACTATGATCATACAAAAAAGTACGGTGGCATCCAAAGGGAAGGAAAATAGAGCAAAAGAGTCGCCAACAAGTTTTAGGAACTTGTAAACCGTTCACAGGGAGAAGGTTGCACCCCTTAACAATCCAGGAGATCGTTAACTCCAATAGGTCTGGAACCAAGACTAGAACTTCGGGATGAAGGTACAAATCCAACGTAAAAGAGATTGAACCTGCCCTAATAATAGGCCTCTACTTTATTCTGATCATATTAATGTGCGCTTTCTGACTAACATGCAATCAATAGGTTTAACCTAAACATGTTTAATCTATGTTGTTTGAATATTAATGCACAAATAAACTATTATTGGCGATCACTTGAATTATAATCATATTAACCCCAAACAAGATTATTAGTTATCTTATTAAGCGTGATTACAAGTACTGTTTTGGGTGTTTTTGTCCCTCGGGAGAGTTACAACACGAAGACTGATCCGGGATGAGCTGTACCTGCAAAACAAACGGAGACACCTGTTGGGTGGTGCTCCGCCTCCGACGCACAAGTTAGTAACTTGAAACGGAATAAAGAGAACGGAAATTTAGGGGGGTATCTGCTCAGATTCCAAGCTCAGGTGTTTCTCTGATGTAAGAGAATGCAGGTGTAGTAAATGGTAAAAAGTTCGTGTCCTCGAAATGAGGGACATCGCCCTATTTATAGGGTCATTTGGAATTGCCCATGATTAGGTCACTGAACCCTAATCATTGGTGGGCTGCGCCGTATTCCGGCGTTCTCGGGATTTGGGCCTGAAGGCCGCCTTTTCCTCGTTATCTCTGGAATGACACGTGTCAAACAGGGATTGGTCCATTTTGGACCAATCTGAGGCTGACACGTGTCACCCTCTGATTGGGCCACGTGGCAGGGTAAAAATACCCTAAACATTTGCCCCTCACAGATGTGACGTGGCATGCCACGTGGCATCTGTGACACATGCCACTCTCCGGTTGGCGGTAATTTTACCTTTACATAGTAACCGTTCACCTTCCAGGTAAATTACGGAAATGCCCCCGCATTTACCCCTTATATATAGCCGTTTTACCCTCATAATTTTGTACGTTTTACAAAAATTTTCTAGAGAGAAAAACTTTGAGAGAGCAGAAGTCATCCGTTTGAGTCAGGCGCAAGCAAGAAACTTTGTTCTTCCGCAACCCAGCCGGACCCGCCTTCCTTCAGATACCAAATCAAAAGGTACCGTCTCTGTCTCTCTCAGCTCTTTTCTTTTTTCACCGCTTGTACATATTTCTTGCAATAAATGGATGCATCACCAACACACACGGCACAGCCTAGGTTAGAGTCCAGCCGGTCACCAGGGACGGCTGAGTCTAGGACTGGGAGTGTCGGCTCGGGGTGTTGGGACCACCCTTTGCCATGGATTCCGACTAGTTATGCGTCTGTGCAGGACACCATGGCTCGGACAATGCAGACGGCCAATGATCCGAATTACAGAGGCGAAGGCTCAGGCGGCCAAACGCCTGAGGGAGACAAGTCTGGTCAGGGAGATCAGACGACTCTGGAGAGATCCCCTCCGCGCGCCCCCTCTGAAAGTGCAGCTGGTACTCAAGAAGGGGGGGGTTGAATTGAGTACAGGGCAGTGTTAAGAATTATTGGATTTTCTTCTCTATTTATGTAGGGGGACCAGGTGATGAACTGGTCCTGCAGCGGAAACAGAAAATTCAATAAATAATCAACACAAAGATTTAACGAGGTTCAGCTCAACTCTGAGCCTACGTCCTCCACTACCCTAATTACTTTTATTAATCAACTCTGAAAAACAAAAGCAATTACAAATGATCACACTCGTGATCCCCACACCTAACTCTAGGTGTCACTTCGCACTTGAACTCACAAGCACTTGCACTCACACTCGTAAATGCTACCCAATCACTAACCTCTTAGTGATTCAATACAAACCCTTTGTTTCCCTCTAAATGCTTCCACTCAAAGCTTACAAGAGATAATTACAAAACAGTTCTTACTGTGTGCATAAATAGTTTGTAAGAGATGAACCAACTATTTCCCTTAGAGTGTATTTCGAGCTTTCAAAGATAGAGAAGTTTTTCAGAAAAGCTCACTCGAAATTTTGATCGAGTTTATGCTTTTATAAGGTTGGGAGATGAATTCTTTCGTGATCTTTTCAGATCATAACTTAGGTAAATAGAATATCTTTTATTTTGTAAATAAGAGATATTCTAAGATATTATTCTACTTTCCATAAATGGGTAGAATAATATATTCTAAGTTATATGCGAAATAATTCATCTCCAACTCTGCATAAACTGAATCAATTAGTTTAGTAAATATTCTCTAAGGATAGGAAATATATATTCCAGAAAATATTTACTGAACTAATGTCCAGGTTCATGAAACAAGCTACGAAGCAGTTGTTTCCTAACCTGTTAGTGTCCTAGAGATCAGGTCAACTTTTCCTGATCTCTACAACACTAAATATTCTAAGTAAGGGATACAGATAGCTCACGTACAAACATCCATGAACACTTAACATTATAAAGACTACAAAGATCAACTATCCTAATCTGAGAGACTTCATAATCTTCAAGTCTTGACGGCCTTCCTTGATAGAACATTCTGATACATATTTCTTGAATGCTTTGATTCAAAAGGACTTCATATTGCCTCAAGTACTTGGGATAGCTGTTCCTGTTCAAAATGTCAGTTGATATAATATAAAACCAACAAGAACCAGCTAGTCAGCTGTTTGTCATCACTCAAAACCCTAAGTGACTCAACAAATTCCCCCTTTTTGATGATGACAAACACTTTGAAGTTTCCTGCACCTGCACGTTAGTGAGAAACAGCAAAGTAAAGAAAGTTCTAATCTACACTTAAGAAGACAAGACTTTCTACTAGACTTTCTACACAAGGGATATCTTGTGTAAAAGACTTATGACACTGATGACTGACCAGGATAGCCATCTTTATTTAAAAGAAACAACTTGTTTTTGGATTTTTTTTTTTTTTGGAAAAAGACACTGAAACAGTTAGTTAATCTAACTGTTCCCTCTATTCTAACTTGTTTTTGTGATAATCTGACTCAAGGAAATAAAAGACTCAATCTAATTGTCTAACAAGGCCTTTTCAGAAACTTCAACCTGCTTTTCCCCCTTTTGGCATCATTAAAAAGCATTCAAAAAATAGAATTGCACACCAAAATATCGCAAGTAAGCCAAAAATCAGTAGTTTCAACCACTGATCAATCTCAATGCTGCAGGTTAGCACAAACAGGTTATTCAATCACATAAAACAGAAAAAGCTTAAAACTGTTCAGGATTACACACCAAAAGGTTAGAAACATAATAGAAACCACACTGTATGAAAAACAGTCTAGCAGTGTGGGGGAACAGCAAATATTATGACAGTTAATGGAAGGGGAGGGGGAGACTGAAGTGATCATTCATCATCATCTTCATCCTCTTCTTCATCCTCTGGGTTGATCTCCTCCTCGAAGTCAGAACCTTCCTCAGCTGTCTTTTCTTCTTCCTTCTTCTCCTTTTCCTCTGTCTCTTCGTCTTCTTCCTCATCAGATTCATTTTCCTCTTCTTCAGAACCTTCTCCTTTTTCAGCATCAGGACCCTTCTCACTGGAGGATTCCTCATCATCCGTCTCAATGATCCTACAGTGTGTAAAGTCAAACTTCATCCCAGACTCTGGGGGCAACAGGTGATCAATCACCCTGCAAATAGTGAGGAATTTCCTGTTGTTCATAAGCTTATCAAGCTTCCTTTCTTCTTCAGCCTGCACTAGACTGGTAGCCAACTTTATGATCTTCTCATCCTGCCTTTCCAACTTGGCAAGAAGCATTGCCACATCCTCAGGAGTGATTTCCGCCTGGTTCCCTGCATCCCTTGGGCTACTTTCTTGACCTACAAAAGTCAGCCTCTTTCCAGAGTAGTCAATCTTCTTCTGAGTGAGTATTTTCTTGGAGAACAACTGAAGACTCACCACCTCACCAGAAAAAGAAAACTTGGGATTCTGCTCCTTGATGATTTTGCAGAGAAAGGAACCATAAGGCAGGGAGTTGTGGGATGAAGCATGGCAGTACAACATGTGCTCCATCATTAGAGCTGGCAGATTAACCTTAACCTTTTTCAGGATCAGATAGATCAGGACCATGTCCATGATCCTAACAGTACCTCTGCCTTGACCCTTTGGCAGAAAGACCTTCAAACACATGGAGTGCAGAACCAACATAATTGCCTCCCTAAAGTCACTAGGGGAACCAGCTTCTTCCTTCTTTCCAAACAAAAACTGAGTAACCTCCTCAGGTGTTACTCCTCCCATTAGGGGCCACCCATCACTGCTATATCTACCAAAACCATCTCTAGGTATACCCAGCAACTCAGATAAAACAGACTCAGAAACATGTACAATACTACCAGAAACAGTTGATGCCACAGACATATCAATGTTTTGCTTCAGATTAACAAAGAACTGACGAACAGGACCAACAAAAGCATCATTTAAATCATTAAACAGAGACATCCATCCTTGGAACTCAAGAAGTTCCTTAACTTGACTCAAAGCAGGAATATCAAAATATTCATTCTCAACACCACAGCCAGATAACACAGTCCTAGAACTTAAAGAGGTTGCACCAGTACTGGGGTTAACAGGTTGTTTACCTTTAGCAGCCTTGGAGATACGGGAAACAGATGATGTTTCTTTCCTTTTCTCTCCTCTCATAGGCTCAGATGGTGTAGTCTCCTTCTCTTCTGAGCCCTTAATGACCTTTGAAGCAGCCCTAGTCTGCCTTTTCCTTACAGAACCAGTAGTGGTACCAGCAACCACCTTGGTCACCACTACATCTAGATCCTCCTCCATCTTCTTGTCCTCCTTCTCCTCATCCAATCCTTCATCAGCCAGTTCCTCTAACTGTTTTTCAAGTTTCTTGGCTATCTTTTTAACAGGTTCCCCCTCAGAAGGTGATTTGGGGTTTGAAGAAACGGTTTCAGTTATTTGAGTGAGGGTTTCGATGGATTTCTCTTTTGGGGCCTTTTTGGATTTGGATTTTTGTGAAGAAGGGGTTAAAGTTTTAGTCTTTGATGGTGAAGCAGGTTTTTCCTTCAAGACATTCTCTTTTGACGGAGTTTGTCTCAAGGGAACGGCCTTGATGGGTTCAGTTTCAGAGGGGTTGATTTCTGGTATTGCTTGTGAAGGAGTCTGCTCAGAGACGTTCATAAGAACATCCTTGATTGTTTCTTGAGATTTTGACGAGGGGGAACTAGCCAAACTTGCTTGGGAACCTCCTTTCCTTCCTCCTTTCCTTCCAGTTCCAGCCTTTCTCACCATTGTTGCTTGTCTAAGCTTCGAAGAATTGATCTTGTAGAGAGAGAAGTTGAGAATTTTTGATGAATGATGAATAATCACGGAGCAAGGAAAGGGAAGCAAATATATAGCAAGAGGAATTATAGAGATAATCAGAAATAAAATCAGAGGATCAGAAGATATTTGGAAGTTATTTTAATTTGGAAATAACTTCCATAAATGAACAACAGCCCATAATTGCAACTGTCAGAACAAATTGCCGTTGGAGGAAAATAACTGCCATATTTAAAAGATTTTAAAATCAAATAAGAATATAAAAAATATTTTCTCACGGTTTAATTTGAAATTAATTTCAAAATTAATCCGTTTGTATTTGCTGCTGTTTCCTCTGCTGGTAGGGTTACTGAAACAGTTGCTTATCTGTTCAATATGGCCTTCAATCCTGAAAGTGATTAGCTGAAATATTGCTCACATAGAGATAAGCAATTAACATTGAGATAATAGACAGATTGCAAAGGTATGATGCACGCACACATTTAAAGAATACTTAATTAGCCAATCATTGGGGAAAACAGCTGAGAGAGGTCTCTTAGTTTGACCTAGTCAGACCTAACATGACTCTAAACTTGTAGAAAGACTCTTTACCCAATGGCTTAGTGAAGATATCTGCAATTTGTTCTTCACTGTTGCAAAAACTCAGCTCTACAAGACCTTTCTCAACATTATCTCTTAGGAAATGATGTCTTATCTCAATATGCTTTGTCCTGGAATGCTGCACAGGATTCTTAGAAATGTTAATAGCACTTGTATTATCACATAAAATAGGTACATTTTCATAGAAAATACCAAAATCTTTCAACTGGTTTCTTATCCACAACAGCTGGGAGCAGCAAGCTGCAGCAGCTATGTATTCAGATTCTGCTGTGGATAAAGCAACAGAATTTTATTTCTTTGATCCCCAAGAAATCAAGCAGGGACCTAAGAAATGTGCCATACCAGATGTGCTCTTTCTGTCTACTAGGAATCCAGCATAATCTGCATCTGTGTATCCTAATAGTTCAATTGAACCACCTTTGGGGTACCACAAGTACAGATCATCTGTTCCTACTAAGTATCTAAGTATTCTCTTGACAGCCTTTAGGTGAGATTCTTTGGGATTGCTTTGAAAACGTGCACACAATCCCACAGAAAACACTATATCTGGCCTACTAGCTGTCAAGTAGAGAAGAGAACCAATCATACCTCTAAACAGTGTAGCTTCCACACTCTCTCCTTTATCATCACTATCTAGCTTTGCATTTGTAGGTATTGGAGTTGCATATGATTTACTGTCTTGCAATCCATACTTCTTGATTAGTTCCTTTAGATACTTCTGTTGATGTATCATGATCCCATCAACTGTTTGCTTGATCTGCAATCCTAGGAAGAATCCTAGTTCTCCCATCATGCTCATCTCAAATTCACTTTGCATCAGATCTGCAAACTCACTACACAAAATTTGATTAGTAGCACCAAATATTATATCATCTACATATATCTGTACTACAATCAAATCAAAATTCCTGGTTTTGATAAAGAGGGTCTTATCAACCGTTCCCCTTCTATAGTCATGTTCCATCAGAAAGTTGGACAGCCTTTCATACCAAGCTCTAGGAGCTTGTTTAAGACCATAGAGTGCCTTGTCCAGCTTATATACATGATTTGGGAATTGACTATCAGCAAAGCCAGGGGGCTGCTCAACATATACTTCTTCTTTCAAATAACCATTAAGAAATGCTGTCTTAACATCCATTTGAAAGAGCTTAATGTTCTTATGAGCAGCAAAGGCAATCAAGATCCTTATTGCCTCAAGTTTAGCTACTGGGGCAAAGGTTTCATCATAATCAATGCCTTCTTGCTGATTATAACCTTGCACGACCAGTCTAGCTTTGTTTCTGACTATAGTACCCAGATCATCCAATTTGTTTCTGAAGACCCACCTGGTACCTATGACTGACCTGTTCTCAGGTCTTGGCTCAAGATGCCACACTTTATTTCTTTCAAATTGATTTAATTCATCTTGCATAGCCAAAACCCAATCAGGATCTTTTAAAGCCATCTTGTAGTCAGTTGGTTCTATATTAGATAAAAATGAGAAAAATGCACAAAAGTTTTCATAAACTGCTCTCCTAGTCTGAATGCCTTTACTGATATCACTCAGAATTTGTTCAGTAGGATGAGAAGATTTATATTTAAAAATGCTAGATCTAGGTGCATTCTCATTTAATCCATCAGAACCATCATGCATCCCTGGTTCATTTGTGCCATCAAATTGGTTTTGCACAGATGGACCAGTATGCTGAGATGTTCCCCCTACCTCCCTTACCTGGGTGGAAAACTTGTCCTGAAAGTTTTCTGTTCCCCCTGAGGTGTTGCTTTCTCCATTTACTTGGGGACCTTCATCTCCATCCTCATGAGTATCTACTTGTTGAGGATCTCCTTCATTGTGACCAAGTCCTTCACCAGCAGCATCTGGTGAACCAGTATATGAACCTGGTTTTTCTAAGGAAACATCAGTTGATTCTCCTGTAAAATACAAAAGTCCTATCTCATCTAAGTCATCAACCTGCACATTCTCACAACACATATTAAATTCATCAAAGACTACATGAACACTTTCTTCAACACACAAAGTTTTCTTATTGAATACTTTATATGCCTTACTGTGAGAAGAATAACCAAGGAAAACAGCTTCATCACTTCTTGGATCAAATTTATCCAAGCTGTTCTTACCATTATTATGCACATAACACTTACAACCAAAGGTTCTGAAGTATGCTATGTTTGGTTTCCTTCCTCTAAGAAGTTCGTATGGAGTCTTCTTCATTTGAGGCCTTAACATCAACCTATTTAACATGTGACAAGCTGTATTTACAGCTTCTGCCCAAAAAGACTTGGGGAGACAACTCTCAATGAGCATTGTTCTTGCCATTTCTTCCAAAGTCCTGTTCTTCCTCTCAACTACTCCATTTTGTTGAGGAGTTCTTGGGGCAGAGAAATTGTGAGAAACTCCATGTTCCCTGCAGAACTCTATGAAGCTAGAGTTATCAAACTCTGATCCATGATCAGATCTTATGGCAGCCAGTTGATGATTGATCTTGTTCTGAACCTGCTTTACTAATACAATAAACTCATCAAAAGTTTCATCTATAGAAGACAGAAATAGAGTCCATGTGTATCTGGAATAATCATCAACAATGACACACACATATCTAGAACCATTTCTACTTTGGACTCTCATGGGTCCACATAAATCAATATGAATAAGTTCTAGAGGTCTGCTGGTACTGATAGTTTTCTTTGGCTTAAAAAAGGATTTGACCTGTTTCCCTTTAGCACATTCTTCACAAACTCTATCTGCTTCAAACTTGATGTTAGGCAGACCTATCACCAATTCTTGAGACCTGAGTTTGTTAAGAAGTCTAAAGCTGACATGTCCCATCCTTTTATGCCAAAGCCACTGGTCCCTATCAGAAACAGCACTCAAACAGATGGACTTGTTCTCAGGGATTTGGTTTAAATAAGTAATGTAAACATTTTCATGTCTGAATCCCTGGCAGACAAGTTCATTTGTTTGCAAATTCACTATGTGACAAAGGTTGTCTTTGAACTCAACTTTATTACCTTTATCACATAATTGTGAAATACTCAAGAGATTATGTTGTAAACCATCAACATAATATACATCACTAATAGCATGGGAAAGTGACTTACCAACCTTACCAATTCCAAGAATGGTACCTTTGCTGTTATCACCAAAAGTCACCTTTCCCCCTTCATGAGCTGTAAGTGAGAGAAACTGTTTCCTATCCCCTGACATGTGTCTTGAGCAGCCACTGTCCAAATACCAGTAGGTATTGTCTCTCACTTCAGCCTGCACAGGAAAAATTCAAACATTAGCTTTAGGAACCCAAATCTTTTTGGGCCCCTTTCCAACAACAGATTCAAGCAAGTCTTTTCTAACCCAAATCTGTTTAACATTTTTCTCATTTTTATCCAATCTACTTTTCCTGTCTTTACACTCATATTTCTTATGGCCATTCTTGCCACAATGATAGCACACATGCATGTCTTTTGCTAAGACATACTTACCTTTCTTATACTCCTGTAACCATGTAGTATCTCTGGGAGACCAGTTCCTCCTGTTCCCCTTCCCAGTATAACCAAGTCCCCTTCTACCACTGTTTACAGCAGTTAAGGTTAACTGGTTCAATGAGTTCTGGGATTGGAGGACTTTATCCATTCTCTTCTTAAATTCTATGAACTCTCTGTCCTTTAAGTTCATTTTCTCATGCAGGGATAAATTCTGGTCAACAACTATCTCAAAGTCAAGCTTAGCTCTTTCAAGCTCAGCTTGCAATTTTGAAATACTTGAATCATGCAAAACTACAGAATCACATGAATTAGTCTTTCTAAGCTGGGCTAACTCAACCTGCAAGCTACAAATTTTAGCTTCACATTCATCATGCATATTACTAGAAACAGTTTCAGAACCAGTACTTTTGCTGTCCTTAACTAGGACATATGCTTTATATAGTTTCTCTACATCATCAACTAACAAGTTGAATCCTTCTAACAGTTTAGACCTATTTAGAGCACTTGCCCTGGATTTTATACTATCAAAATCGTACAAGTCATCATCACTATAATCAAGCACGTTAATGACACAACTTGTAAACTGTTTCTCACATTCATCATCACTGTCATCACACAAACCCATATCAGATTTTATTCTCTGAATTTCAAGTTTGCTTTGATCTAAAGCAATCTCTAGTTCAGCTACTTCCTGCTTCAAGTTAGCACAGACACTTTCCAACAAATCACAACTTGAATTAGCAATATCATATTCTTTAGACTTTTCTTTAAACTTTCTCTTAAAATCATGATAAGCAATTCCAAGTTCTAAACATTGATCTAAAGCACTACTAGCACATTCCATCAAGTTTTCTCTATCATAAAAGAGCATATCCTTTTTGATCTGATCAATGTTTACCTGATGTTGATCCAAGGGGTGCTTCTTTGCCATGAGGCAGTGGACATCTGAGCTGGTTCCTCTGCTGTTCCTGGTACCTTCTTCTGAACTTTGATTCAGTATTGCTGTCATACATACATCTGACTGACTTGAATCATCTCCCTCTTCATCACTGTCTGTATCTCCCCAGACAGCAGCAACCATGGCCTTTTTGTAGGCCATCTTGTCTGCTTCCTTGGACTGGTTGTCCTTCCATTGAGGACAATTCTTCACAAGGTGTCCCTTCTCACCACACTTAAAGCATCCTGTTGCAGAGAAGTTGTTAGATTTTTTATTTGATGCATTATTAAACTTACCCTTGATGAATTTTCCCTTCTGGTTTCTGAAACTTCTTTCAAACCTTCTAGCCATCATTCCTATCTCATCATCCTCATCTTCGACTGTTCCCTTTAGAGCAATTCCTTTTGCTGGTACCTTCTCTGACTTAGATCCAACCAGCATTTCATGGGTCATGAGGGAACCTATCAACTATTCAACTGAAAGAATTGAAAGATCCTTTGCTTCGTAAATGGCTGTAACCTTGGGAGTCCATTCACCTGTCAAACTTCTCAAAATCTTTCTAACAAGATCTTCATCAGTAAAGCTTTTACCAAGAGATTTTAAATCATTTACAATAGTCATGAATCTACCAAAACAAGTATTAATATCTTCATCCTTAAACATATTAAAAGATTCATATTTTGACATAAGTAAATCAATTTTAGACCTCTTTACCTCACTGGTACCCTCAAAGGCAAGTTCAAGGGTATCCCAGATCTCCTTGGCAGTGGTGCATGCTGAGATCCTGTTTGTCTCATTCTCAGCAATGGCCTGTTGCAGTATCGACATAGCCTTAGCATTTTTCTCCAGCTTTTTGTAATCAGTGGAGATGTATTCATCTTCAGTCTTTGGGACTAGCTTCCCTTCTGGATCAGACTTCTCAATGGTCAAGGGACCATTCTTAACAACCAACCAGCATTCATAATCAATGCCAATGATGATGTTCTTGATTCTGTTCTTCCACCATGCATAGTTCTTCCCATTGAACTTTGGTGTCTTGTTGTCATATCCCATAGCATTCATTTCCTGAGTACTCATGATCTACTTCTCTAGGTGTTACCCTTACAAGAAGCCGAGGCTCTGATACCAATTGAAAGTGCAGCTGGTACTCAAGAAGGGGGGGGGGGTTGAATTGAGTACAGGGCAGTGTTAAGAATTATTGGATTTTCTTCTCTATTTATGTAGGGGGACCAGGTGATGAACTGGTCCTGCAGCGGAAACAGAAAATTCAATAAATAATCAACACAAAGATTTAACGAGGTTCAGCTCAACTCTGAGCCTACGTCCTCCACTACCCTAATTACTTTTATTAATCAACTCTGAAAAACAAAAGCAATTACAAATGATCACACTCGTGATCCCCACACCTAACTCTAGGTGTCATTTCGCACTTGAACTCACAAGCACTTGCACTCACACTCGTAAATGCTACCCAATCACTAACCTCTTAGTGATTCAATACAAACCCTTTGTTTCCCTCTAAATGCTTCCACTCAAAGCTTACAAGAGATAATTACAAAACAATTCTTACTGTGTGCATAAATAGTTTGTAAGAGATGAACCAACTATTTCCCTTAGAGTGTATTTCGAGCTTTCAAAGATAGAGAAGTTTTTCAGAAAAGCTCACTCGAAATTCTGATCGAGTTTATGCTTTTATAAGGTTGGGAGATGAATTCTTTCGTGATCTTTTCAGATCATAACTTAGGTAAATAGAATATCTTTTATTTTGTAAATAAGAGATATTCTAAGATATTATTCTACTTTCCATAAATGGGTAGAATAATATATTCTAAGTTATATGCGAAATAATTCATCTCCAACTCTGCATAAACTGAATCAATTAGTTTAGTAAATATTCTCTAAGGATAGGAAATATATATTCCAGAAAATATTTACTGAACTAATGTCCAGGTTCATGAAACAAGCTACGAAGCAGCTGTTTCCTAACCTGTTAGTGTCCTAGAGATCAGGTCAACTTTTCCTGATCTCTACAACACTAAATATTCTAAGTAAGGGATACAGATAGCTCACGTACAAACATCCATGCACACTTAACATTATAAAGACTACAAAGATCAACTATCCTAATCTGAGAGACTTCATAATCTTCAAGTCTTGACGGCCTTCCTTGATAGAACATTCTGATACATATTTCTTGAATGCTTTGATTCAAAAGGACTTCATATTGCCTCAAGTACTTGGGATAGCTGTTCCTGTTCAAAATGTCAGTTGATATAATATAAAACAAACAAGAACCAGCTAGTCAGCTGTTTGTCATCACTCAAAACCCTAAGTGACTCAACACCCTCAACCCCCGCTGACTCTTTCTTAGAGGAATGTGACCAAGGCGGCGACGATGCCGCCTCTGCCCCCATGGACCAAAGTGAGGGGGAGACGGAGAGTGACAGCTCCGCCTCTACCTCCGAAAGCAGCGATGACTTGCCTTCTCTTCCGGATAGCGAGGAGGAAGAAAGGAAAAAGTGGAGTGAGAAGGACGATCCCTTCAGCATCCACGTCTCCTCCAAGGACCGAATCCAGATGGGGGAGAACTTAGAGAATTTTAAGAAAATGCACCCGCTAAGAGACGGGTATAAGATTCGGGTGCCACCTGAGCTTGGCACCATCGCCTGGGGGGATGATCAACAGAACGCCAACAACTATTTTGGCTGTTACGAGGCGGCGTTCAAAGTCGGCCTTCGCTTCCCCCTTCACCAGGCGGTGAAGGCAATTTTGAGAGGCTACGGCCTGGGGCTCTGGAAACTTACCCCCAACTCCTGGACCAACATTCTGGGGTATGTTGCCACCTGCGAGTTCCAAGGGCTTAACCCCGGCTGGGAGGCTTTTGCAAGCATGCATTACCTCAGCAGGAGCCCAGGCGGCTGGAGAGCGTGGTATACTCTAACCACACAGCCGCAATATATGATGACCTTGGACAAGGTCTCCAAGTTCGATGGCTGGAAGCACAGGTTCTACCTGATGTCAGCCCCAACCAGACGGGAGAATTATGAATTCCGTCTGTACAATAAGAAGCCTAACTTGTTAGGCAGGAAGTGCGCTCTTCCCCGTATCCCAGAGAAAGACTTTGACAAAATAATTGAGGCAGACTTTTTCGGCCTCACAGACGCAACTCTGTCAACCGGGGAAACAATAAAAGTTCCTAAGAACTGGATTCCCAAGAGCGCCTGGTTTAGGGATGAATGTTTCTTAGCCGCCTGTGGGCTAGGGCACATGTTTAATAAACGTATGCACCTGAGTTCATACCGTCTGTAGTACTTTTCTATCGGTATTGATTTATGATGTTGACCAATTTCTTTCTTTTTGCAGAAGAAGCATTGAACATGCTGCAGACGGAGAAAACTCCCCAGCGGTCTTCTGCGACCATCCGCAAAGAGCTTGCGGAGAAAGCTGCGGCCGAGGTCAAGGCCAAGGTATTGAGCGCCTGACCCTTTCTTAAGTTTATTTTATAAACTGTCTTGCCCGGACACTAACCTTTACTTGTTTATTTTCACAGGGGGGAGAAGTTGGGAAATCGTTTGAGAAGAATCTCAAACGGGCTAGAGAGGAGGCCCCAGCCGTTCTCAATAAAATAAAAAAGTCCGCCTCTGCGTCAACTCCTGGCGCCTCAGCCGGGGCAAAGACGATGCGGATAGCGGGGCGACTCGAGAAAGTAGGCGGCAGCCTGGGCCTAGATCTTGCCAACTCCTCAGAAGCCGCGGGGTTCACCACGTCTGCAAGCGTTTCCCGCTTGGCCGGCTCTGAAGGTAAGAACCCTTTTGAATCCCCGCCTAAGCTGGGGTGGCCTTTACGGGTGAAATCCCACTCCCAACAGACGTCATCCTGAGACAGCCGGATACAAATAGGTGCCGCCTTAGTTTAACACTCATCACCTATTGATTGTGGTGCAGATCAAACTCAATCTCCCCGCTGGCCAGACGTCCAGAAGCACGCCAAGGCCATGCTGGACGCCGTCCGGAAGAGGGATAAGGACAATATCCCTGGGATAGAGACGTTCAATCTTGAACGCATTCTATCCCTTCTGGCTGAGGTAAGAAACCTGTCAATTCCATGTTATTTTTTCCAAGTAATTACCCCGCCCGTAATTCTTATACCGCCTGCTTTTTTGCAGGTCATGTTGCGGGTGGACGGGCTCAAACGTCCTTATTCCCGCAAACGGGAAAAGGTAAAAAGGGCCAAGAAGTCTGCCATAGACGCTGATAATATTGCTTTCCACTCAACTATCGTAAATGAACTTGAAACTAAAGCAATAATTATGACATAGGCGTCTAAAATCCAGCAGCTGGAGCTAGATCTGAAGGCGGCCGACCAGCGGGTAACGGATGCTGAGACGGGCAAGAAGGGGGCGGAGGAGGCCCAGAAGAAGGCAGACGAGAGCGCCAAGCAGGCTGATGAGGCGCTCAAGAAGGCCCAGGCGGACCTTGGCAAACTGAAAGCCAAGGTTGAGAGGCTGGAGAAGGATGCTGCTTAAGCTTAGAAAAACTTTGCAGCAACCCTGGAGGCGGAGCAAAACCGCCTTGTTGCTGAAAGTGATGCTGACAACGACGCCCGTATGAAGATTGCTTGGGCTGCCTTGTACCCAGAAGCTGATTATAGCATCTGGGCAATGGCACACAGCTATACCGAGTACGTGGTGTACTTGAGAGAGCAAGGTAAGCCAGAGCCTGCCTCCTTTGAAGCCTGGCTCAGCAACAGTGAGCCAACCGCGCCTGAGCTTCCTGGTCCCGACGAAGCGCACCAAATTCCCTCAGATGATGAGGAGAAGGGGGAGAACCAGGAGGCTCCGTCTGTAAGCTAGAAGTGACCCCTCAGCGGCAGTATGCCAGTCTTTTGTTTTTCAATTCCTTTTTATTCAGCGGTTGTATGCCAAAACTTGCTTTTTCCGGCCTGCGTGCCGAGTATTCTTGTATTTACCGGCTGTGGAGCCGTGTTAATTAACAATTTCTCTCTCCCGGACGAGGTCCGGTTAACATTTGATCCATTACAACCGTTTGGTTGGATGGACTTTTATGAATTGCACCGACTAAGTCGGTTTTGATTATTTTGCATTTGAATTTTTAATTTTTGCCTATCTTATTAAAAGCATGCGGCGATTCTTTGCCTAACTAGTCAATAGTCTGGCTGTCCTTGCCCCTGGACGGCTGTGTGATTGGTTTCAGTTGGAGCTGGTTGATTGACTTGAAAACGTCTGATGCTGCAAAGAGCATGATATGTTTGTAAGTCAATCAATCACAGTAGTGATTGCCCCAAACCAAGTGCACAGCCGTACAGGCATTTCGGTCACTACCCAGACGGGTTACGCCCGTCCTGGTAGAAATTTCATAGCCATTGAACTCTTGCCCCAATTGGGGTGAGGTACAATTTTTGGAATGGATAACCTAAGTGAGAACTTCAGCTGGTGACCGACTGATGCCTATGGGCATCCGGTATTTAGGGACTTATTCGTTCTTCGTAGGTTATTTCGGTCAGACGGCTATGAGTTGGCCGATTCGGTCGTTCAATTTTTGCCGTCTGCATGGATACGTAGAACCGACAGATAATCTGTTCTCTGCGACGATTTCACCCGGAGGGGTGTCGCCGGACGCCTTTGTCCATGTTGGGACATGCGATTTTATAAAAAGAGCAACCATCCGGCCATTTTAGCCTCTGGTCTTGTTTGAGACCGGTTGTGTAGCCACTAAACGTTTTTGTGCTTAGTTTCTTAATTAGTGTTGAATTTACACCAAGTATCGAACTTAGTTTTTTAATCAAACGAGTCTGTCTGGGTATTACCCAAGCGGATCATGCTAAGTATCAAACTTAGTTGAGAAAAATGGAGAATCCGTTTGAGTATTACACAGGCGGACCATGCTAAGTATCAAACTTAGTTAGAAAAATGGTTAAGCAGTTGAATAAACAAAGTATCCAACTTAAGTAAACAAGGGATCCGGGCATTACCCAGGCGGATAAAAAAATGTAACCTTTACCAAGTATCGAACTTAGTTAGGTAGATGGGGAATCCGCCTGGATATTACCCGGATGGATAATCAAACGATAACTCAAATTTTGTAAACAAAGACTTAATCTTCAATAATTGATTCATTGTTTACAAAAAGCTACAATCTCTGAAGTAGTACTTTTTTAGATTGTCTACATTCCAAGTTCTAGGCAGACGCCTGCCGTCCGGAGTTTCCAGGCGGTAGGTGCCGTCCCTTACTTCTTCATAGATCCGGTAGGGGCCTTCCCAATTTGGGGTTAGCTTTCCCAGCTCATTGGCCCTACCGGTTGCCTCCATTTTTCGTAACACTAAGTCGTCAACTTTCAAAGGACGCTTGTGTACTTTTTTGTTGTAGGCTCTTGTCATTCTTAGAAGGTAAATCTCATGACGCAAGGCGGCATTGCCCCGGCGTTCTGGAAGTGAATCCAATGCCAGGCGCATTGCTTCCCAATTTGCCTCTTCATCATACAGCATGACTCTAAGAGTTGGCTCGTAATGTTCGATGGGCAAGACGGCTTCAGCACCGTAAACCATGAGAAATGGGGTTTCACCGGTTGCCTCTTTTGCTGTTGTCCGGATGGTCTATAGGACATGGATTAATTCTTCTGCCCATAAGCCACCGGCTCTTTCTATTTTCTTTTTAATGTCGTCTGAAATAAGTTTGTTAAAAGCTTCAACTTGGCCGTTTGCTTGGGGCCGGCCAACAGATGCAAAACAACTTGAGATCCCATGATCTCCCAACCAAGTTTTTAGCTGAGGCGTCTCAAACTGAGGACCATTATCAAACACCATAGACATGGGTACCCCGTACCGGGTGATAATGTTCTTCCAAATGAAGGAAATTACGTCTGAGGTCTTGATGTTTTTAACCGCCTCAGCCTCAACCCACTTGGTGAAGTAATCCACAGCCACTAAGATATAGCGTTTTCCGCATGGAGCAGGCGTGTAAGGACCTAGAATGTCCATGCCCCATTTTGCAAACGGGATTGGGCTGTGGATGGCCGTCAGATCAGTAGCCGGACGGTGAATGAGTTTGCCAAATTTTTGGCACTTGTCACATTTCTTCACCAACTCCTTGGCGTCCGCCTCAAGAGTGGGCCAAAAGTAATGTCGTCTGGCTCTGACGGCTAGGGACCTGCCGCCTATGTGGGAGGCGCAGAACCCCGAGTGCAAGTCTTTGAGAACTTCTTTCCCTTTTTCTGGGGTGACACACTTCAACAGAGGCTTAAGAAACCCCGCCTTGAAGAGCTCTCCATTTCTCAACTCAAAGCTTGCAGCTCGCTTCTTCAGGACGGCGGCTTCCTGTGGCGAATCAGGAAGTGTGCCGTCTGAGAGATAAGCCCGGATGCCATCCATCCAGGTAGAGCTTCGGTCCAAAACTCCAATGGGATCTTCATTGATGCTTCTCTTTTCCAGAACTTCCCAAAAGACAGACCGAGGCGTATCATGGCAGGCGGAAGATGCCAGCTTTGACAATGCATCCGCCTGGTTGTTTTTCGACCTAGGCACCTGATTCAGCCGGAATTCCTCAAGTGCCTTGGTCTCTTCTTTGACTGCCTGAAGATATTTAATCATAGCCGGATGAGTAGCCTCGTAGATTCCCTCATACTGGCTAACAACCAATTGAGAATCAGAGTAGGCGTCAATTTTCATGGCCCCTGCCGCCTTACACATGCGAATTCCGGCTAGCAGGGCTTCATATTCCGCCTCATTGTTAGAGGCCTGAAATTTGAAGCGTAGTGCATACTCAAATTTGTCTCCTTCAGGAGACTCATAAATTACACCTGCACCACAGCCGTTCTTTGTAGAGCTCCCGTCTACGTACACTTTCCAAACCTGATCAAGATTATCTGGAGCCACCGGACGAGTCATTTCCACAATGAAGTCGGCAAACGCCTGACCTTTCACTGCCTTTCTTGGTTCGTAAGTGATTTCAAGGCTCTGCATTTCAATAGCCCATTTCAACATTCTCCCAGATGAGTCCAAGGTAGACATTGGCCGCTTGAGTGGCTGGTCCGTGTAGACCACCACCGGATGTGCCAAAAAGTAAGGCTTTAATTTTTCAAATGCCATATACAAAGCAAGACCAAACTTTTCAACCATGGGGTACCGGAGTTCAGCATTCTTAAGAACATGGCTAATGAAGTAAACCGGGAGCTGCACGCCGTCTCGCTCAGCAAGGAGAACGGCACTGAGGGCATGGTCTAAGACGGCTAGGTACATGTACAACGTCTCCCTAGGCAGAGGACTGACCAACCTAGGCAGAGAGTGTAAATGCTCTTTCAACCTCTGGAACGCCGCCTCATCATCATCCCCCCATTCAAATCTGGTCTTTTTCCTGATTGCTTGGAAAAAGTAGAGGCATTTGTCACCTGACCGGCTGAGGAATCTTCCCAAGGCGGCCAGGCAACCGGTGAGTCTCTGGACTTCCTAGACAGAACGGGGTGACTTCATGTCAATCACCGCCTGTATCTTTTCAGGGTTAGCCTCTATCCCCCTTTGATCAATCAGGAATCCGAGAAACTTCCCAGACTCAACACCAAAGACGCATTTCTTAGGATTTAACATAACCTTATGCCGCCTGAGTGTGGTGAAGGTTTCTCGGAGATCAGCAAGGTGATCCGCCTGTTGCTTGGATTTGACTATCATGTCATCAATGTACGCCTCCACATTCCTCCCAATCTGATTAACAAAGACCGTATTAATCATCCGTTAGAAAGTGGCAGGCGCATTTTTCAAGCCAAACGGCATCACATTATAACAGAATAGCCCCTGATCAGTGACGAAGGCCATCTTCTCTTGATCTTTCTTCCACAGGGGTATCTGATGGAAGCCGGAGTAGGCATCCATAAAGCTCATCAAGGCGTGACCGGCTGTAGAATCGACCAGACTATCGATCTTTGGAGGTGGATAACTGTTCTTCGGACACGCCTTGTTGAGGTCTGTGTAATCAACACACATGCGCCAGGTCCCATTCGGTTTCTTCACAAGGACCACATTGGCCACCCAGTCGGGGAAATTACAAGGCCGAATGAACCTAGCGTCTAGCAGCTTTTTGACTTCGGCAGCTGCCGCCTGACTTCTTTCCTCGCCGTGGTTTCTTTTCTTTTGCCGGATGGGCTTCCTTTTGGGATCCACGACGAGTTTGTGGACAGCGAGATCCAGGCTGACGCCTGGCATCTCTTCCACTTCAAAGGCAAAGATGTCTTTGAATTCCTTCAGCAAGAGGTGCAGGCTTGCACCCAAAGTAGCATGAGCAACCGTCCCAACCTTAACAGTACGTTCTGGACGGCTGTCATCCAGAATGAGATCAATGCTTTCGCCAGCCGGTTGAGGACGGAGCTCATCTGACCGCTCATCGGTCAGTGATTGCTATTTTTTCTCTTTCTTCACCTCCACCAACAGAGGTGCCTTTCTTTTCTTCCTGGTTGCTGGTGGGACGAGAGCCGGATTGGCATCCTTGACAGTGTCAAGGTCTATTGGTTCCTGACCGCCTGGGGCCACAGTATCTCGGACGGCTGAGAGATAGCACTCCCGGGCCGTCTTCTGATCCCCATTTAAGGAACCAACAGAGCCGTCATCCCTCTCATACTTGATGAGCATGAGAGACGGGATGATTACTGCCTTGGCTACGTTAAGGGTTGGCCTTCCAAGGATGATGTTGTAGGCGGTCAACTCCTCAATGACCAAGAATTTGACGACCATATGTCGTCCCTGGCCTTTCTCCCCCAGCCGGATGGGTAAGTCAATTCTCCCGGCTGGGTAGACCATCCCACCCCCAAAACCAACCAAGGGGTGGGTGACCGGATGCATGCTGCTGACGTTGTATTTCAGCTTTTGCAGGCAGCGGAGGCTGATGATGTCTGATGAGCTGCCGGTGTCAATAAGGATCCGTCCAACCAGCTGGTTGGCAACCT
Source organism: Chenopodium formosanum (assembly GCA_024500155.1). Lineage (NCBI taxonomy): Eukaryota > Viridiplantae > Streptophyta > Magnoliopsida > Caryophyllales > Amaranthaceae > Chenopodium > Chenopodium formosanum. Next base: position 11,755,247 of record CM044865.1, on the reverse strand, counting down.
TACATTCAATGACCACCGGGTCATCATGCGGGCGGCGGACGCTGCCCCTATCATTCTCAGTGATCAAGACGTCTGGGAAGGAGGAGCTGGCTTCCGCCTGCTCATCATCATCTTTGTCCATCTTTCGAAGATGGCTCTTGGTGCCCCGGATGGTAGGGCCACCACATGAGAACCCGCCTGCTATAGTGTAGACCGGCTCCTTATCGGTATCCGAGCTACTAGCAGGCTGGGGGGTAGTCTTGGAGGACTGACCCTTGTTTTTCTTTTTTACCCCGGCTGGGGACTTAGAAATGTAGGACTTCAACAGCCCTTTGTCAGCCAGACGGTCCAACGCACGCTGAAGACTGAAGCAGTCGTTGGTGTCATGGCCGACCTCCTCATGGAACTGACAGAATTTATTCTTGTTCCGTGACTGGACAAAACTCTTCATAGGATTCGGCGCCAGTCCTTTACCTCCATGAAGATGGAGTTGCAGTCTTTATTAAACTCGTACTTGGGGACGTACGGTTTAAATTCTTTCTTTTTCTTCTGGGACGGCTGGTCAGAGTCAGTAATCGCCCAGACTTCTTTTCTTTTCTTGCTCTCTTCTTTGTTTTTAGCCGGCTGAGATGACCGGGTGTCTTTCTGTTTGTCAGACTTCTTGGAGTCTGACTGGCTACCAGGCGAGCAGAGGTCGATAGCTTGAATGTAGCTTTCTGCCTCCCTCAGGGCCGCCTGTAGGGTGAAAGCCCCTTTTCTGACTAGGTCGAACTTAAAGGTCGACCCGTCTCTCAGACCTTTAAAAAAGTCTGTAAAAGCTACCTCATCAGACAGTCCCTGAATCTGAATTCTGATCAGGTTGAACCGCCTGACATATAAGCGCAGCCCTTCTCTCTCTCCCTGCTTAACATTGCTCAAATCAAGGCTTGTTTTCTTAGCAGGGATGTTCATTGAGAAGTTGGAAGCAAACAGAAAGGCAAGCTTCCTGAAGCTGTCTATAGACCCGGCTGGCAGGTTGCCAAACCATTGTTGGGCAATGCCCTTCAATGTAGCCGGAAAGCATCGACACCAAGTGGCATCATCCAACCCCTGCAGATACATGAGGTTGGTGTAAGCCATGAGGTGGTTTTCCGGATTGGTGGTACCATCATAGGTACCAACCAACACATTCTTAACCTTGGCCGGTTGAGCCGCCTCGGTTATCTCCCGAGTGAACGCAGAAGTTTGTTCACCCAGGCGCAGCAGGCGAAGCTGCCAGTCCAAAGGCTGGACATTTGGATATGCCGCCTGACCCCAAAAGAAGGTCGGCTGCATGAAGTGAGGAGGATACTGTCCGTAAGCCTAAGTAGGCACATACGGTAAATTTCCAATCATATGAGGGCCAGAATGGACGGTATTACCGCCTGTCTGACTCTCATGCAAGGAGGGTGCACTCCCTGCAGAAATATTGTTGAAGTTGTCTGGAAAGTTCGACGTTGAAGCCGACTCAGACAGCGATTGATTTCTCTTCCGGTTGATGATCTCCCGGGCATCAAGAGTTGATTTTTTACTTCTCACCGGCTGCTGAGGCCGGCGAGTGTTATTGGTGTTCCCCCCAGGAAGGAGAATTTTTTACCAATCAATGGTCCCGGCTGCCTTCTCCTTTGGATGGGGAGTGGGCTGCCGGTTTCTGACTGACTACCCCTTTTCTGGAGGAGTCTTCTTCACCGATTGGCCTTTACTTGGGCCAGCCCTGCTTTTGGTGATCAGCTCTTTAATTTCACCCTTGAAACTCGTCATGAACCTCATGAGTTCGTCTCGGGTGACTGGGGCTGATCCAGCTGCCGTTTGGGTTGCCCCTTCCGGCTGCCCAGGGGGTCTGCTCGGACCCGCCTGGGAGGCGCCCCGCTCCAGAGTCTCTCTGGGCCGGATGCGCTTGACTCTAAGGGAGCCGTCTTCGGCTGTAGGACCTGAGGATCCTCATCCTCCTCATGGTCTGTAAAAACTTCCGGGTCTTCACCCAGACGGTTAGGAGGGGGTACAGACTCTTGAACCATCTTTGAGGTACTCTCCCCACAGACGGCGCCAAATGTTTTGGGTGTTTTGGTCCCTCGGGATAGTTACAACACGAAGACTGATCCGGGATGAGCTGTACCTGCAAAACAAACGGAAACACCTGTTGGGTGGTGCTCCGCCTCCGACGCACAAGTTAGTAACTTGAAACGGAATAAAGAGAACGGAAATTTAGGGGGGTATCTGCTCGGATTCCAAGCTCTGGTGTTTCTCTGATGTAAGAGAATGCAGGTGTAATAAATGGTAAAAAGTTCGTGTCCTCGAAATGAGGGACATCGCCCTATTTATAGGGTCATTTGGAATTGCCCCTGATTAGGTCACTGAACCCTAATCATTGGTGGGTTGCGCCGTATTCCGGCGTTCTCGGGATTTGGGCCTGAAGGCCGCCTTTTCCCCTTTATCTCTGGAATGACACGTGTCAAACAGGGATTGGTCCATTTTTGACCAATCTAAGGCTGACACGTGTCACCCTCCGATTGGGCCACGTGGCAGGGTAAAAATACCCTAAACAAGTACCAATTCCCTTTAAACATGCATAAAAGGGCGTGATCAAGCAATAAAAATATATATCAAGCAACATGATAATAATCATAACAATAATCATAATAATAATTATAATAATAATAATCATGTTAAAGCATAACAATAATAGCAAGATCCTAGGCATGATACTAATAAGATTAATAACAAACCCTAGCATGTCACTAAACAATAAAGATCAAATATTTAACCCTAACATGATACTAACATGCTATTAGGAAAGAAATAATTGTCATATTTGATATTAGAAATTATAGTTGTTACCCTAAACATGATACTAGGAAGATCAAAACACCCTAACATGACAAAAGGAATCATAATAACGACCTAAACATGATTTCTAAATCATAATATCAATAAACCAATTAAAGCACTTACTTGGATGCCTCGTATCTCTTTCTAATAACAAATTACACACGTTAGTAACTTCAAGGAAAATAATAAAATCAAACAATTAAATTAAATAATAATTGAAATAGAGATTAGGGACCAAACCCTTTGAAATTATAACCTTTCACGTCTAGGGCGAAGGCAACTTTGAACTTGGCTAGGTGTTTCTTGGTCTTGTGAATGCGGAATTTTGTATGCAAAAGGGCTAGTTTAGAAAAGAAAGAAAGAGAATAAGCTTTAGCTTAGAAAGAGAAGAGAATTAGAAAACTAGAGAGTTGATGGTAATTGATGATTCAAAACGAAGGTTTTAGGAGGCTATTTATAGAGAAAATCAGCCGGGTGGATAGAAAAACAAATCAGAGTTTCGAAGAGAATAAAACTCGATTAACGTCAGACGATGAACATTAGCGCCAGGCGCCAAGCATAGGCGCTAGGCGCTAATCCCTATCGTCAGGCGCTAGTAATTAATTTCACGCGTTTTCTTAGTTTTGATAAAATTTAGCCGTACAGAAGGGCAAAATCGTATTTTCCTTAAAAACACTTCTTTTATTCTGATTAAAACTCTAAAAAATCAACCAAAGTCAATTTATCAATGCTAATTAAATTAGGAATGAAAATAACTTTCTAGAAGAATCTAGAAGACTAAAATCAATTCTAATTGCATTAGGAATGATAAATCAATATTAGGCCCTCCTCTAGATCATTGGGCTGCACATAAATATCAAACCGGGCCTAGTTTAGTAATTTAGCCATAACATAATATATCGTTGGAAAGATCTTTTCAAGCCCCATCCAACTACACTATTATTGGACCCTTAACATGGACCAAACCAAACTGTATTTGCTGTTTTCTTAAAATAGGTTTTTAAAAACAGAGAGAAAGAAAAGAAATAAAAGCTACCCGCAACACTAGACTTTCCACACTTTCACTTCATTCGATTATGATTCGACGCGAAAGGCACTCATCACTGGGTTTGGTTTTGGGGAGACACGAATGGGTGTCTACACGACTCCACCTCAGCACGAGCCCGAACAGTAATCGGACCCAACAGCTCCTCAACCTCAGGAGAGTAGACGCTGATGTTGCTATCAAACGGCAGCGTAGTAGAACTAAACTCCAGTCCCGTAATGAGACTGAAGTCGGTTGGGGTGACCATCATCTCACCCCAAGGAAAGTGGAAAGTGTTGGTGGTGTCCCAAAAGAACTCCACCAAGGCGCGAGCCACGCGGTGACTCCCGTCAGAAGCAATCATGGCCTCTGCGGCCTCGAACAGGGCAGTCATCCCACAAGACTCCCAGAGAAGTCTCAACTCTCCGTCGACGTTGATGTACATCCTATACAAGTCGCCGAGAGTATCGTTGTCCGAGCCATGGCAACGAGTCCTACCAGCAGTAATCCCATGACGCACCCTCTAAGAAATGTGGTGGTCGGGGGAGAAGTAAAAAGTCCGTTCATCCCACTCCGGGAGGGGACCTAGAGAAGTGGACGGGTCGGCGTCCTCCTCTACGGGCTCATGCTCCCGTCGTGTGTCTCAGGGCCGTAAAACCGAATCTCGTTGTCTAGCCATACTACATTGTGAAAAATCAACATAAATTAAGGTTCTATAGTATCTAAGGTTAGCCTAGCCGCATGATACTATGTTCGCAAAAAACAGAGTACATAGTACTAAAATAGAGCACAATTTCAAAGTGAGCATATACGGCATTTTTCAAACATCCAAACGATTTCTTGCAATACTATGGTAATTATTGTGACAAATTGGACAAGAATTGCTAGCAAAAATATCAAGAATAAGCCACATTGTATTCCCGACCTTAAGAGGTCCAACAATGGTGATTTGTTCGTTTCTTCACCAAATTGAGTCAAACAAGTCTCAAAATACTCCCAAGGCAATATATAAGCATAATTAAGCAATTTCATGGCATAAAATTTGACAAACAAAGCGAATTAAGCAAATTAAGGTTCAATTTTTTAAAAAATCGTTAACAAAGAATGTCAAATTCATTAAAAACCGGGGTGAGTTTGAAAAAAACTTACATAGATCGGGAAAGTAGATGAACGAAGCTTCGATTTGCAACAAATTTGAGCAAATTTGGTTGAGAAACGAGCAAGAACGACCAAGACGAAGTTCAGCGATGATTTCTCGAAGAAGAACAGCAGTCGCGGCAAAATGAGGAAGAAAGGGGATATATATACGGAAATCCCAACTCTAGCGCCAAACGACAGCTTTGGCGTTTGGCGCCAGAGCCAAAGTTGTGGCGCCAGCAACTTTTCAGCGGCGACAGTACGCTAAGCTAATCAGGACGGTTATTTCGACCTCTTACAGCAATTTTGGGTTCCTTGGTACGCCATCTAGCCCCTCTAGGAAATTTGACATGATTTAGTAATCGGCTCGGTTACAATCGCATTAAGTGATCGACCTGATGAATGATCGTCTTACTTAGCTTAAAGCGCCTAAGCATTGGCTCATCGGAGGCACCGGTGTAATGGTTCATAATTGGCAGAGGCACCGACGTAATGGTTCATAATCAGCAGAGGCACCGACATACTGTTTCACAATTCACAAGCAGCAAAAGCGCCGACGTACAAGCATAGCAAAGTAAAAGGTCGACAGGCGTTGGTCATCAATAATTTTCCTCGGAATATTATCGCAACAAATGAGGATGACTTCAAGCGAGGATATCTTCGACAGCGTTCCCTAGCTTGCGGAGAGTTGTCACAAACAACTGGAGGTGATTTCAGGCGAAGTTATCTTAGATCGTGTTCCCTAGCTTGCGGAAGATGGTCACAAAGCGCTAGAAGGTCGTTTCAGGCGAAGCAATCTTCGATAGGGTTCTCTAGCTTGCAGAAGTCTATTACGGCGGAATTGGAGGCAATTTCAGGCGTAGTAGTCTTCAGGAGGTATTCTCTAGCTTGCAGAAGATCATCAAAACAAACAGTAGGATAGCGTTCCCTAGCTTGCGGAAGGTTTTCACAACAACAACAAATACAGCAACAAATCGATTACCCTCTAGAGACGTGTGCTCAACGGTGCAAGATACGCGTTTATTAACTCTTTTATCTATTTAAATAATGCTATTTTGCAGGTATCGGCATTACAAGAATGGTTTAGGATTGCAGAACGTTCTGAATCAATTTTCGTCCCTATCGATACTTTGACTTTTGTTTTCGAAACTTGCGTTTCTCCAAACTCAGTCAAAGTGGGGGCTTTTGTAGACACCCATTTGTGTCTCCCCAAAACCAAACTCATTGATGAGTACCTTTTGCGTTGATTCATAATCGAATGAAGTGAAAGTGTGGAAAGTCTAGTATTGCGGGTAGCTTTTATTTCTTTTCTTTCTCTTGGTTTTTGAAAATCTATTTTAAGAAAACAGCAAATCCAGTTTTGTTTGGTCCATATCAAGAGTCCAATAATAGTGTAGTTGGGTGGGGATTGAAAAGAGTTTTCCAACGATATATTATAAGCTCAATTCCGATAAATAATGAGGAAGTTATGGCCAAATTACTAAACTGGGCCCGGTTTGATATTTATGTGCGGCCCAATGATCTAGAGGAGGGCATAATACTGATTTATCATTCCTAATGCAATTAGAATTGATTTTAGTCTTCTAGATTCTTCTAGAAGGTTCTTTTCATTCCTAATTTAATTAGCATTGATAAATTGACTTTGGTTGACTTTTTAGAGTTTTAATCAGAATAAAAGAAGTGTTTTTAAGGAAAATACGATTTTGCCCTTCGGTACGGCTAAATTTTATCAAAACTAAGAAAACGCATGAAGTTAATTATTAGCGCCTGGCGCTAGAGCCTGACGCTAATGTTCAGCGTATGGCGCTAATCGAGTTTTATTCTCTTTGAAACTCTGATTTGTTTTTCTATCCATCCGGCTGATTTTCTCTATAAATAGCCTCCTAAAACCTCCGTTTTTCAATTCTAGTTTTCTAATACTCTCTTCAAGATTCTCTTGATTACTCTCTCTCTCTCTCTCTTTTTTCTAAACTAGTTTTTGCATACAAAATTCCGCATTCACAAGATCTAGACACACCTAGCCAAGTTCGAAGTTGCCTTTGCCCTAGACTTGAAAGGTTTTAATTTCTGAGGGTTTGGTCCCAAATCTCTATTTCAATTATTTAATTTGATCGTTTCTTTATTATTTTCCTTGAAGTTACCAACGTGTGTATTTTGTTATTAGAATGAGATACGAGGCATCCAAGTAAGTGCTTTAATTGTTTAATTGGTATTATGATATTGAAATCATGTTTAGGTTGTTATTATGATTTTTAGCGTCATGTTAGGGTGTTTTGATCTTCCTAGTATCATGTTTAGGGTAAAGAATAAGTTCCTTAAATCAAGTATGATTGTTATGATGTTTTCTATTTTCTTTCCTAATATTCATGTTAGTATCATGTTAGGGCTAAATATTTTATTTTGATGTTTAGTGACATGCTAGGGTTTTTTATTAATCTCGTTAGTATCATGCCTAGGATCTTGCCATTATTATTATGTTTTAACATGATTATTTTATTTATAATTATTATGATTATGATAATAATTATGATTATTGTTATGTTGCTTGATTATATTTATTGCTATTGCTTGATCACGCCTTTTATGCATTTTTAAAGGGAATTAGTACTTTTAATCACGCTTAATAAGATAATTAATAATCTTGTTTAGGGTTAATATGATTATAATTCAAGTGATCGCCAATAATAGTTTTATTTGTGCATTAATATTCAACCAACATAGATTAAACAGGTTTAGGGTAAACCTAACGAGTGCATGTTAGTCAGAAAGCGCACATGAATACGATTAGAATAAAGTAGAGGCCTATTATTAGAGCATGTTCAATCTCTTTTAGGTTGGATTTGTATCTTCATCCTCGAACTACCAGTCATAGTTCCAGACCTATTAGAGTTGACGATCTCCTGGATCGTTAAGGGTTGTAACCTTCACCTTGTGAACGGTTTAGAAGTTCCTTAAACTTGTTGGCGGCTCTTTTGCTCTATCTTCTTTCCTTTGGACGCCACTGTACTTTAGTGTATGATCATAGTGGGGTTCAAGCTAGGGATAATGCTTGAAATATTCCCTACAAGTAGTATTATTTCCTTTTTAGCATTCATATGATGAAAGAGAAAAGGTGATTTTTTTTGTTCAACATGATAGTTTTTATTGTCCTTATTAACTTAGAGCCTGTTCACATTCACTGAAGTAAGCTGAACTGAACTTATTAGAGCTGAACTAAACTGAACTTATTGGAGCTGAACTAAACTGAACTTATTGGAGCTGAACTAAACTGAACTTATTGGAGCTGAAGTACTGAACTGAACTGAATTGAACTAAACTAAAATGGAATGAATAATTTATGAGAGAAGGAAATTAGGAGCTGAACTAAACTGATTGGAGCTGAACTGAACTGAATTGATCGGAGCTGAACTTAACTGAACTGAAATTAAGTAAATGTGAAAAACCCTTATTGTACATGGAAAGGAGAGTGTAGTTTTGTCAAAAAAAAAGGGGGGGGTATAGGTATTACTACATACAGTGGGGTGTAGGTAATAACAACTAGTTTTTTGGGCTAAAATGGGATTTTTGGACTTTTTTTGGCCCGACTTCGGATTTTTAACTAAAAATGCATTTTTATGTTTTCCCAAAACCTAATTGGTCTAAGATGCACCCTTGTGTAGTTATTTTAGATGCAACACCAACCCACAAGCCTAATTTCAAACGCGACCCATTAAAAAAAGCCTCAAACCAAAATGAGCCCACCCAAAAATTGAACATATTTTGAAAATGCAACCCACCTAACCGTCACTTTCAACAGCTATTATTTTTTAAATACAACTTTTTGTAAAAAGGTCACTCTTAAACTTAAACTTCTGAAACTTATTATTTCTCTCTTTGATTTTCTCTCTCTAACAATCAAACACAATTCACTCTCTTTCTTCAAAAACAACCATGGATATCTGAGATGAGATGAACAATCAAACGGATTCTCTACTAAAAAAGGCAATTTTATGTAAATTTCACTTAATTTTGTTTGAATTTATATGATTATGACCTAATTTTGTTTAGATATTGTTCGATACGTTGTTGTTTGAAATTTTCTATTGGAACTATATTAAAAAAAATAGTGAAATCAAACAGGTACCTTATGTTCACTTTCTGAAATGCATATGTCCATATTTTGAATACTTATGTTCACTTTCTGAAATGCATATGTTCATATTTTTTATGCATATGTTCACTTTCTTAAATGCTTATGTTTATATTTTGAATCCTTTTGTAAACTTTCTAAAGTGCTTCTGTAAACTTTCTAAAATGCATATATTCACTTTCTAATTCCATATGTTCATATTTTTTGTGTATATGTTCACCTTCTGAAATGCCTAATTATGTCCATACGCATTTAAAAAAAGAATCTATGCATATGTTCATATTTTGAATGTGTATGTTCATATTCTACAATGCATATGTTCATATTTTTAATACTCATAATGCGTATGTTCGGATTGAGTTCAGGTTGGGTCAAATCAGTTCGATTTGAGTTCAATTCTGGTCAAATCAGTTTTGGGTTGAGTTCAAGTTGAGTTAAATTCAAATCAGGTCAAATTCAGATTTGAATTAAGTTTAGTTAGGTTACATATCGGGTGTGGATGTTGCGTTTCTAATATCAAATCAGATTGGTTATAGTTCACGATTTTGTTCTATTCGGATCGGTTTTGACACATCTAGCCTTTACAGCTTTAACTCGTATTCTGCATCAATGGCACTTAAACCGTTGTCCAAAATAAAACAAACAAATAAATAATTAAATGCTCGGCATGACGGCATCCCTCTTTCTTATAAAAAAAACCATCGAAGATATTTTTTTTAACTTTTGCCTTTCTCTCTCTTCACCCTTTTCAGTTTTTTCACCGACCTTTCTCTCCCAAATTTAACCCCCAAAAACAACCACCTCCACCTTCATCAATGGCGGATGCTCGGAAACAAATGGAACTGTTTCAACAATATTCACAATTAATACAAGAAATTGTTAGGAAATTATATGTTGTAACCATGAAAATAATAATAAAAAAAAAAAATATAGAACAAAAATACAATACTCCATTGTAGATCTCATAAAAGTTGTGACGCGTTTTATGGCTGCCCTAAAAGCGTATTTCGCCACCACCGGTACGAGGCTCTTAGTGACAAATGCTCCCCAAGGGTAACACAGCTACCTTCCAACTCCGTACCCCGATTGGAAGGTTGTAATTACTTTAAGAACTGCTCAGATCTCTATAGGAATGGTTTTGTGTTTATTGTGTTTAGGGTTTCACAATACTCAGTGTTTTCCTGTCTCTGTAAAAAATAATGACTCAAGGGTATTTATAGGTGTAGGCGTCGCTCGAAGTGCGCCTACATAAAAAGCATGTTGTGAATATGCTTGGCACTCTTAGGAAGTGGGAATTGACGTATACGATTAGGGACAAGGAAAGTAGGGAGCCGCCAACAAGTTTTTAAGGAACTTATAAACCGTTCACGGATCATTTAAGGCAACCACAAATAAAGGGACAACGATAGGCAACAACGATTGACCCGTGAAGGTTACACCCCATTCATAATCCATGAGATTACTAACTCCATATGGTTCGGAACCACGAAAGGAGGATCGGGGATGATGGTACGAAGTGAGTCATGGAGTCACATTCGCCCGTATTGGCCTCTACTCGATTCTTATAGTGAAAAGTGATTCCTGCGATCTCAAAGGCATGCAAACAGAGATTCAATTTGCTCCAAACTATTATTATGCTAAATTGGTTGAACATTAATGCAACATATAATTCTAAAATATTTGTGACCACTTGATTAAACAATAAGATTAAAAAGGAACCTAAACCGGTTGTCCAAATTATCTTATTAGGCGTGATTTTCAATTACATATTCCCTTTAAACATGCAATATAGTGATCAATAAATAATAATAGAATAAACATTAATATTGGAAGCAATTTAACCATAATATCGTTAGTCAAATCAAATAATAAAATAACCTAATCATGATACTAGCAATATAAAAATAAAATAAGTAATTAAATTAATTAATTACTCACATTCCACGCGTTCCTTCAAATTGATACATCATGAATAAATTGTTAGTAACTTCAATAAAAAAAATATAAATTAAATAGAAATGAAATTAAATTAAATCGAAAATAGAGTTGATTTGGTCCAAACCCTCAGTTATTTGTACCTTTCACGCTTTGGTTTAAGGACGGAACATTGGGTTAAGTATAGACTCCTTGGAGTGCTTAGGGGAATTATTATGGAAGAATAAGGAGGCTAGAAATTAGGTTAAAGAGGGAGAAGAGAATTATTTTTGGTGTAAGGTGAGAGAGAATGATTATTGGTGCCCCGAACTGCAGAAAGGGGGGTCCTATTTATAGGGAAAATGAGCAGAGGGAACACGCGGAACCCTAAAAAGATAAAAACCCTAAAAAGTAATATCATGTCATGGCAAAGAGCACCTTGACACGGTGACAGGCACTGTCAGATGGGGAAAGACCCCGTGACATGGGGAAAAACTGAGTGACGCGGGAAATAATTAGGTTACGGGAAGTGAAACGCGTTTAGGGATTACGCGGAGAAAACACGGAGCAATCCCGTGTCACGGGATGTGCACCGTGACACGGGAAGAAATGCCGTGACACGGGAAGAAATGCCGTGACACGGCATTGTCCACCGTGGCACAGTGCAGTATGTCGTGTCACAGTGTAAAAAGCACGCGAAAATCACACGGGATATCCCCGTGTCACGGAATGGGCACCGTGACACGGGAAATTGCACCATGACACGGTGCAAAATCCCGTGACACGGGAGAAAATTGTGCAGAATTACAAAAATGGCCACCGTGTCATGGGAATAAGCCCCGTGACACGTCATCTTTTGCCGTGTCGTGGCATTTTTGCTGCTGCGCGGTAATTTCAGTTTTTTACCCGTTTTTAAAATAATCATAACTTTTGATCCGTAACTCGGAATAAGGCATATAATATATCATTGGAAAGCTTATCAAGTCTACTTTCAAACCAAATTAAAATCAAGTCAAATGATGTGTATATTTTAAGATATGGCTGTTTTAGTGGAAGGGTGTCGGTTTTAGGCCGAGTTTAGTGTTTTGCTCATATCTTTTTCGTTATAGCTCATAATTGGGCTTATGATATATGGTTGGAAATCTTATTTAAAGGCCTATCTAAAAAAATAATAATTGGATCAAAATTTTATAGCCATAAAATCAGTTTCTCTCAGTTTTGCGATGTAGACACGAAAAGTGGAAAATAGGTTATGGTTTAGGGAAATGAGCTAGAAATTGGATTGGTTCATGAAATATATTGGATAGAACATGGATTTAAGCACTCCAAAGATTAAATAATCAAATCGACCAATAATGGCGGTGAAAGGTGTTCATCAACGGGTTTGGTTTTGGGGAGACATTTTTAGGTGTCTACAATAGATTATGAAAATGAATCAAGAATAAGAAAACAAAACTCGGCCAAAAACGCGTTCTCAATCCCTTGCCCGGTCAGGCAAAGCCTGCCCGGTCGTGCGCGAAGAACACAGGCCCAAAAATCTCGGTTTTTGGCTCTTCCCGGTCTGACCGGGCAAATTACCCCTACCGGGGGCGCGAGGTAAAAAATGATACGAAGTGTTTTAAAGCTTCGCCCTGGCTGCCAGGGCAAAGTCACCCTGGAGGGCAAGTGGGATACGAAATATGGGGAGTTTACTACCTTGATGAGAAGCTTACTTTCCACCGCCCCACCCCCAAGGGCAATCTTGCCCTGCCAGGGCAAGCAAGAAAAGAAGTTTATCACCAAAGATAGCTTAATACAATCGATCGACCGAATCTTTTGACTTGCATTACTCCCAACAATTCCCCACAAATGCAATCGAACATGAGATCTAGAAATCTGAGGAGTAAAGGAAAGGATAAGCTCATAAGTGAAATAACCCATAAGGATTTAACTAACACATTAGTGGAGTGGGGTGTTCAACATTCTATAGAGTATAAATTGAACTCATAAGACAATTGAAAGAACCCGAAACCACACACTTTACCTTTAGAAGCTTGTAATAATTCCGCGTTCGCATGAAACGTCATACGAGGCCAACTTTCCCTTGGATTTCTAGTGAGTGTTGTTAGGAACCTACATAGATTCCATAGGAGGATGCCAACCCAGCTCACTCACATAGGTGCCCCATCAAGTCTATATGCCCCATAGACCACCCAAAAGGGATATGAAACATTAAGGACAACGTCCAACCTATCCATTGGTGTATCCATCAAGTCTGATTATTTGGACCACTTATAGAAGCTATGGATACATCAAAACACTGATGTTTAATCTCACAATCAAACACATAGGCGCATCTATCTAGGCTTCCTATAGTTCAACCCCTTCTCGGATGACTATAAGGCTAGATGCATTCAACATGAAGCTCAACTTCACAACGATGGTGAATCTATCAAGTTCTCTCATAGAACCACCCAATACGGGCTATAAATTCATCAAGAACAATAACGTTCATCTCATAGATAAATATTGGCGGTACGTCTATCAAGTCCTTCACAATAGGACCACCCAATTCGGGATATAGACATATTAAGAGCATAAGCTCATCCTCGCAACTAATTGCCATGGGAATGACATACCACGAGGATTTTTAGCTCATTCCCTTCGACAAACTCTTACCAAGTCATACTTTATTCCTTATTTAAGGAATTGTATGGTTCTTCTCTAGCTTTACATAATCCAACCAGAGTACCATTTCCACAAGCCATGTCTTACTTTTTCACTACCTCCATAGTTCCTGACAACACACACAATGGCACTTGTGAAAAATAATGTAGAGAACATGAGGATCAACTTACCCCCACAATGGTCAAACTTCCATAGTTCATTTTGCAATAACTCATATTCTTGACACTTTATCATCCTTAGAAATGATCCTTGCCAACTGGATAGTGTATCACACTTTTGCTTTGCAAATAACTCAAAACATACATCCCATCAACATGTAAAAATATACCCTGGTAGGGAGACCATAATTTTTGTTGTTTTACTTAACCTTTATCCCCCTGCATTGCTCCAACTCTAACAACAATTGGACGATGTTGTCTAGACAAATTAAGTGAACCAACAAATTTCTTTTTGCAAAGCTACATCATGTCAAGAATAATATGTTAAATCAATTAACTTGCAAATCATTAGCATATTGAAACAAACATCAAAGCTAATCTATACCCAACAACTCTGGTTTCAACATGACCAATATATTAACCAAATCAAATTCTCTACATAGTGAGAATAAGCTCAATACATACCTTGGCCGATTCAATGATCTTACATCCAGAATCACACCATTCAGCTCATCATTTTTTACTTTCATCTTGACATAGATAAAAATTAAGACCTTAAATCTCAATCAACCAATACATGTGTAATCAACAACATATGATTAGACTAGCATCTGACTAACATCAATTCTCATCATAATTAACACACATGTAGTACATCATTACACTCGCATGCTAAGAGTGAAAAGCATTTGACATAGTTTGGTTACTTACATTTGACCCCCACATGACTTGTCTAGTCCACTCACCACATTAACCGCAAAAGCTAATTTAATATATGAAGGTTATACCTCATACCTTGAGTTGTCTCATATAATTGCATCACTAACAAACACCATGATTTCTAATCATTCATGTTAGGAAGCATACGCAACCTTACTGCAAAAATGACAAGCTCATAATACAAGTGAGTAATAAAATTGGGTCAATACCAAACTTACATGTATATCGTGAAAACACAGTATCTTACCCTCAATCTCCTTTCAAAGTATACCTAAACCTTACAAATTCCTTTGAAAGACACTTACAACTGAAGGACATTCCATGGTAAGGTAAGACATATAAATCTCAAGCACATGAAACTCAATAAGAGTTTGATTTTATGTTAACATGTTTCTTCTCTTCAAACTAGTTCAAGTAACATTTACCATGGTCTGTTCATATGGTTTCGGATTTCTATCCACCATTACTATAATACCGAGAAAACAATCCATCTAAACCTTTCAAACATGAAAGTAAACACAAGACAGAACTAAACTAGTTCATGCTTTAGCCATAATACTTACCTTAGTTGATCCCCTCATCAACTACATTGTTCAGAGTCTTCAGACCAAAGCTTACTCATAGTTCAACATACATCAAACTTGTGAATTAGAAAAGTAAAGCAATGGAGATCTCATTACTTCCACAATTTCTTGTATGTTCCACTTTAATTGATATTCATATATCATTAGCATAAATCAATCTAGATCACATATTAGGTCCTTTAAATTAATAGCATAAAGGCTTATGCTAGAGAAACACACATTCCACATGAATGAATTAAGAAAGGATCACTCACATGAGTGAATAAATAAGCAATATTAGATTCAGCATGTTTAATAATCACAACATCGCAGAGTCTCAACTATAAGTTGTGGAGCACAGTAAGGAACATCTCACCTTCTATAAACACTCCCACACAACGAGCATTTAGGTTATCCCATATATAACAAATCTGATAATCAAAAGGGGGGCTAAAACACATTTTGTGAGACAAACCATTAGCCAACAAAGAGAGCTTAAAAAAATAAAATTGTTACCTCCATATAAATTTCAATAACCAACATTAAAACACTAGCAATTTAAATGGCCTCTCCAAACAATAGGATCATACCTTCAATTATTTCATTGTGGATTTCTTCTCTGAAAAACAACCTTGACCAACCTAACACTTTTAGGCTTTGGTCGAGATAACACTTTTACTTCTGCTATATATAAACTTAGGAGATATAAACAATTGTCTCATTTAGACCATAAAAGAAGATATGCTTCATGCAAACATCAACAAGTACAATAGCAATACATTCACAATTCTACTCAATCTCCAAGTCTAACAATTTAACTAAGTACTCATGAATTAAATCATATAATCCAAATACCCTTCAAGTCACATACTCACAATTGATTGACTTAGTTAAATTAAGCAATCATAATATCCATTTGCCACTAGATTAGGAATAAGAATAACACTCAAGAATAATCTAGATTCACACAAACAAACCATTGCATAATCAATTATGACATTCAACAATGGATACTATATAGGTGACACAAAGCAGAAGTAAATAACTCACAAGCTGATAAGTTAACTAGCATATAGCTATACGTGAGCAAACTCCCTCCTTAACACACTCACTAAATGAGTCAAAATAACATACTTGTTAATCTCAAAATCTAACTCAACCCAACCTCACATTGCACCACGATACTCCATAATAATAAATATTGTGCACACTAGGGGCTCATAATAATAAACATATTATATTATTATGTAAAGTTAGAAACTTAGAAATAGTTAATGTAGAACTTTCCTGATAACTCGTGAGCAAGTACGTTGGATTCCTATGGATTCTTATTGCACTTGCTGCTTGTACAGGCTACCCATTATGCACCGTTATACTGAGATCGTTCGCTCGACTTTAGTGTTGTAGGCGTCGCTCAAAGTGCGCCTACGTTAAAGCATGTGGTGAATATGCTTGGCACTCATAGGAAGTGGGAATTGACATTACGATTAGGGACAACGATTAGGGACAAATAAAGTAGGGAGCCGCCAACAATTTTTTAAGGAACTTGTAAACCGTTCACGGATCATAAAAAGGCAACCACGATAAGGGACAACGAAGGCAACAACGACTGACCCGTGAAGGTTACACCCCATTCATAATCCATGAGATTACTAACTCCATATGGTTCGGAACCACGAAAGAAGGATCAGGGATGATGGTACGAAGTGAGTCATGGAGTCACATTCGCCCGTATTGGCCTCTACTCGATTCTTATATTGAAAAGTGATTCCTGCGATCTCAAAGGCATACAAACACAGATTCAATTTGCTCCAAACTATTATTTAACTGAATTGGTTTAACATTAATGAACACATAATTCTAAAATATTGGTGATCACTTCAATTAATAATAAGATTAAAAGGGATCCTAAACCGGTTGTCCAAATTATCTTATTACGCGTGATTTTCAATTACATATTCCCTTTAAACATGCAATATGGTGATCATAAATATAATAAAACAACATTAATATTAAAACCAATTTAATCACAATTCCAACAACATAAAATCGTTAGAAAAATAATAAAAATAAAAGAAGCATGACTCTTACTTTGATTCTGTTTGTTTGCAACTACAAAATAATAAACGAGTTAGAAACTTCATGGAAATAATAAAACAATAATTAAATTAAATTAAATTAAATAAAGTTGATTTTGGGGCCAAACCCTCAAACAGTTCTACCTTTCACGCCTTGGCTTAAGGACATAACCACGAGTAAAATATAGACTCCTTTGAGTGCTTGAAGAAGGAATTTTGAAGTGAAAAGGGTAGGCTAGTGTTTAGGCTAAAGCATAGAAGAGAGAAAATAAAATAAGAGAATTACTCGGTGCCCCGTTCATCAGAAACGAGGGGGTATTTATAGGGAAAATGTGCTGAGGGAGCACACGGAACCCTAAAATGATAAAAACCCTAAAAAAGAATCCCGTGACACGGTCAAACTGTACCGTGACACGGGAAGATCCACCGTCAGACGGTACACTTTCTCATGACACGATACATTTTTGGTGTGACGCGGGAAATTTTCAGAAAACGGGATAAAAACGCGTTAAGGGTTTACGCGGAAAAGACACGGAATGTCCCGTGTCACGGCAGACCCCCCGTGTCACGGGAAATCCCACCGTCAGACGGGAAGGATTCCCGTGACACGGTAGGTACCTGCCATGGCGCGGGAAATTCTAGCCTATTTTTCCGTATAAATACATTTTTAACCCTAATTTCCTTCGGCATTTTAAGTGCCGATTGATAATTTCGGGCCTTTTCTTACTTTTTATTATTCGGGCTAAAATTAAATTAAAATAAATAAAGGGTTTGGGCAAAAAAAATAATAAAACAATAAAATAAAAAAGGCTTGGGCTAATAATTAATTAATAAGTTTGGGCTGAAATTAAAACTATGCTTTTACCAAACATCAAGACTAATCAATGGTCTGTTCAAAAATATGAATTTAATAAAATACGATTTTTTAAGCACTCTCGGGATTAAATACTAAACCCGACCAATAGTGGTGGTGAAAGGTTGTTCATCATCGGGTTTGGCTTTGGGGAGACATTTTTAGGTGTCTACAGAAGCCCCCACTTTGACTGAGTTTGTAGAAACGTCAGTTACGAAAACGATAGTCAAAGTAGCCGATAGGGACGGAGAATGATTTAAGACGTTCTGCGATCCTAAATCATTCTGTATACGTCGATACCTGCAGAATAATGTTAGTTCTACAGATAAAAGAGTAAAGGGATAGAATGCTTATCTAACACCAGTGTATTGGTGGCAAATGAGCTTGGTAGCTTCCTATGCTTGAAGGAATCCACCGGATGACGTCTGTTGAAACGCTTTCCATGCCTGAGGAAAGCCGACTGAGGAGTTTGGTAGTTTTATAAGCCTGAAGAAACCTACCGGATAATACTTTCCATGCTTGAGGAAAGTCGACGTATGAATTTGGTGTCATTCTATGCTTGAAGAAATCCATCGATGATGCTTTCCATGCTTGAGGAAAGCCGACTTGGCGGTTTTCTATACTTGAAGAAAAATCCACCGATAACGCTTTCCAAGCTTGAGAAAAGCCGACTTGGCGGTTTTCTATACTTGAAGAAAAATCCATCGATAACACTTTCCAAGCCTGAGGAAAGCCGACTGATGAATGTGGTGTCATTCTATGCTTGAAGAATTCCACCGATAGTGCCTTCCATGCTTGAGGAAAGCCGATTTGGTGGTTTTCTATACTTGAAGAAAAATCCACCGGATAATACTTTCCATGCTTGAGGAAAGCCGATTTGGCGGTTTTCTATACTTGAAGAAAAATCCACCGGATAATACTTTCCATGCTTGAGGAAAGTCGAAAGATGATGAGATTGCAAGTCTCTGTGTATCGAGAACCTTGCGCCGTGAAATGATGGTGGTCCGCTTGTCCCCGGACGTGGGCTGTAGATGGTCCGCTTGTCCCCGGACGTGGGCTGTAGATGGTCCGTTTGTCCCCGGACGTGGGCTGTAGATAAGACCTGCAAAAATAAATTTGCCAATGGACTCGTATATACTGTGATTGACTTGACCACTAACTTGACCAAGTTTGACATGATGTGACATGACATATGTATGACTTGTGAGTGTGTGTGTGTGTGTGTGTGTGTGTGTGTGTGTGTGTGTGTGTGTGTGTGTGTGTATGTGTATGTGCAGACACAAGCAAACGAAGATGCAAAAGCAAAAATTTTCCGTCAATTTTTGTCATGAGTGGAGGGTACCGACTTTCTCCCGAAAAAGAAAGATGTGAAAACTAAACTTTTATTTTCGAACTTCCTTCGATGAAAACTTGGAAAAAGTTTTTGAACTTCCCCAAAATAAAATAATGAAAAAGGAAAGAAGTTTTGAACTTCCTCCTTGAGCAAGACGAAATGAATCGTATGGATTGAATTGCTTGTCCTGAAAATAATGTATGCATGATGCATGTTCTTAGGCCAGGAGGCTAAGGACAATTACATCATGTGACACAATAGATGAATGAACTTAAGTCATGGAGCTAAGCATCATATATGGTGTAAAGAAGCGATTTTGAACGTCACTTAGGTCTGGAAGCTAAGCACGTATAGTGATTATTGCATAATGAACGTTGCTTAGGTCAAGGAGCTAAGCACGATATGCTTTGTATGATTAAAAATCATTGATATATAAATGTTTCTTAGCACATTATGCGATGCATGAAACAATGAATATTGCTCAGGTCAGGAAGCTAAGCAAGTATACAATGTTTCTTATACTGAATGTTGTCTTTAAATATGATGAAACATGCACAGTGTTGAAACAAGATTTCATGATAAATGGCTCTTAAAGGGAAGGATGATCGATACGGATGTGTGAGTGAAGTGTGTGAATGTGATACTAAGGTTGGCTGCAAGGGTTATAGCGATGGAAAGAGATGTGAGAAGAGTTAAAGATGATGACTCTTCAGGCTGGGTAAGCTAATGTGATTTGGTTTCAAGCCCCAAAGTCTAGCTCTAAATGGGTAGGGATAAGCATTGGATATTCTTTGACTCGATCATGCATGGATATGAATATGAATGTGGCCGCACCTCGATGTGAGGTTGCCTACGTATCCGTTAAGAATCAGGCCGAACGTAGCTCTAACCGAACTTTGCACAAGTGTATGTACACCTCAAAGAGGTCTTTCAAGGGTTGTAATGTGGTTAAGTTGATGGTTTAAGGAAGAAAGGGGTAAAAGGCTCAAGACCCGAGAGAATCCCCAAGATGTGTAATTTTGAATTTTGCAAGTTTATTTTCAACCTTTTTTTTTTTTTTTTTGAATTTCTTTTTTTCTCTCTTTTTTTTTATTCTTTTGAATCAATGTAGACAATCTCAGATCATGCGGTCCATCACTCACTTAGCATTCATGTTTCTCAGGCACGGTACCAAGCACTCGATGAGAGACGCAATTTGAGACGTGTTCATATCAAAGACATTGGAACACTTGCCTTTAGACATTGTTTTATTGTTGCTTTGCTGCTTTCTTTTTTTTTTTTTACTTGCTTTTTGAATGTTATACAATTACACATCTTCCAATCCCAGGGTTAAGTGAATGTGGGTTGAAGAAATGAAGGCCAAACGTTAGACGAGGCTCAAAATGGTTGATGAAGAAATGGAATGTGATTGAACGGTTAACAGGGAATGACATGGTTGCAAAGGTGCCTCAAGTCATTCGTGTACCTTGGGTTTAGTTCGGTAATTGATTTTTTTTTTATTATTATTTTTTTTTATTGAGAATGAATGAATGAATGAAAAATTCTATGATCGAGATGTAAAGGAAAATTGCTCATTTTATTAATGGAAAAGGTGAACGAAACACATGAAACATATAAAAAAATTCAAAGTGGAAAACCTATGCTAGACATGAATGGGGGAATGGAGAAGAATGATAAAGAAAGAAATCATGAAATCTTGCACGAAGGATCTGTGTGCCTTGTATTCATTACTTCTTGCCGGCTGGAGGGACAGGAAGTTTGTTTGCATCCATCAAGTCTTGAATGACGTCCTTCAAATTCCAACATTGCTCCGTAGTGTGGCCCCTTCCTTGATGGTACTTGCAATAGGCATTGGGATTCCATTTGGTGCTCCTTTCTTCAGGTTTTGGCTTTGGAAATGGCCCAATAGGTGTGATCAAGCCTTGACTATAAAGGCGATCAAAGGCCGCATCATAAGTCATTCCTAAAGGAGTGTAAGTTCTTTTCTTCTTGGGCAATGGAGTATCAAGAGCTAACACTTCATTGAGATCAACTTGGCTTATATTGTTGGTAGTATTTTCGTGCTTAGAAGATGAAGAAGAAGGATGGTCGTTCTTCTTGTTTTTCCAAGTGTTATTATTGTTACTACCAGCAGTCTTTATTAGCTCATCCTCGATATTGATGCCGATGTCGTATACAGCTTCGAAAGTGTTCAGTGGAAGAAATTTGAGATGTTCCCTATATTTATGAGTCAGATTTTGAATAAAGAGGCGAACCATCTCTCTTTCTTTGGGGGGATCTACCAAGAGTGAAGTTGTTTCCCTCCACCTGTTCAGGTAAGCGGTGAAGCCTTCATTCTCTTTCTGTTTGAGAATGGAGAGTTCACGTTCAGAAGTTTTAGTTTGAATGTTACACTTGTAACGATTCATGAAACTGTCGGTGACATCTTGCCAAGTCGCAGTATGCTTGACATCTAAGGAATAAAACGATTGTTGGCAAGCATATTCTAAGGAGAGAGGGGACACGGTAGGGAAGAGTGTTACGTCCAGTTCCTTAAGAGCCATGGTTGCAGAGAATGCCTTCAAATGGAATATTGGATTGTCAGTAGGCTTGAACTTTGGAATATCAGCAGTGGAGAACTTTTCAGGGAGTCTGTCCTTCACATCCAAAGGAGTGGGAGGTCGTTCCACATAAGTGAAATCCTCAGAAATCTTACTCATTTGTTCCTTCAGTTTGTCAAGGGTGGAAACAGTGACCTTGTTTTGTTCCATGGTAGTGACCCTAGTGGTAAGGGTTTGCATCATGGCACACAGTGCCTCGATGGATTTGTTGATGTTCTCAATATCTTCTTTAGTGGCCATTGAAAGGTGATGAGTAATGGAGATGGCAAAGTTCTCTTTGAACGCCTATTAGATCTGAGAGATTGTTGCGGTAATGACTCGAACCGTATTAATCTATCCCTGTTCCTTGACCAAGTACTGTGAAATAAAATAATTCACTTAATTGTTTGACTCATTGCTCAAGATAGGAAAGGAAGGAAAAAATGGACATTTGAAAACAGGTGAGAAAACTCCACTCATTTTTTTATTATGACGAAAAAAAGGGTGCATGAACCTAATATACGATCATAAACGACCTGGTGCACGACTCGAGTCGGAACATAAAGAAAGTGTGTGGACTATACTTGATTCGTGAGTGACTAAGTGATGTCATAAGACTCGTGGTATGATCGTATGGCTAGACATGTGAACAATAACCAAAATGACTAACGCAAGGACCAAATTAACACGGAAGACTTAAAAAAAAGCTGACTGGACTTATTTCAAGGGCACCGTGACACGGAAGACTGTAACGTGTCACGTGACGAGCTGCCGTGACGCGGTGGTTTTTTTTTTTTTTTTTTTTTGCGGGTCCACCGTGCCACGGTGGACTGTGCCGTGACACGGTGGACAGTCCCATGTCGCGGCAACCATTTCAGTGCCACGGTGGATGCTGACGTAGCACGGGAATTTTTTTTTTTTTTTTTTGCTGCAAGTCCACCGCGCCACGGTGGACAGTCCCGTGTCGCGACACCCATTCCCGTGCCACGGTGGATGCTGACGTAGCACGGGATTTTTTTTTTTTTGGCTGCAAGTCCACCGCGCCACGGTGGACTGTGCCGTGACACAGTGGACAGTCCCGTGTCTCGGCACCCATTCCCGTGCCACGGTGGATGCTGACGTGGCACGGGAATTTTTGCTGCAAGTCCACCGCGCCACGGTGGACTGTGCCTGACATGGTGGACAGTCCCGTGTCGCGGCACCCATTACCGTGCCACGGTGGATGCTGACGTGGCACAGGAATTTTATTTTTTTTTTTTAAAAAAAAAAATCTATAATTTTGAAATTCTACTTGTTTATTTTTAAAGGGAGGATAGCATCCGACTTACTCCAAAAAAAAAAAAAAAAAAGACACAAAAAACAAGACTACCCTAAAATACGGTCAAAAGTAGTGCACGACTAAAGAAAAAAGTGTGTGAAGATGATATGTGAGTGATTAAGTGAGGTTATAGACGCGTGTTTTGACCGTTTAGCTAGACATGACACAAAACTGGACACAATATTCGCACAAAAATCGAAAAAAAGACTGACAAAACACATTCCTGGGCACCGTGTTACGGTGCAGACTGTCGTGACACGGTGCAGTCTACCGTCAGACGGTAGACAGTCCCGTGTCACGGCACTGTTCACCGTGGCGCGGCAGAACATGCCGTGACACGGTGCGCAGTTCCAGGTCAGTTTTGTGATTTTTCCAGATTTTAACCGATTTTAGGTCCGTACTAATTACTATGTGAGAATAAAAACCCTCGGTCAAGGGTTAAACAAAAGAGCAAACACATAAAGGTTAGCACCAAAAACCACATAGCATTTAGGCACGATGATGAAAAAAAGTTCGCAACCTAGAGTCAAGATCTAAGTTCCACTATGGTCAAGCTATTGGGTGTCAAAGGGTACCATGGTTAAGAGTTTGGACGCGTTAGCAAGGCAACCTCCCTTGAGGGTGTATGCCAACAGGCGGCTCCGCGAGTTCGTGATGATATCGAACTCGACTCCATGGTTTAGGTGGATTTAATAACTCGGATGAACCCTTATTGCCATGAGCGTTTTTGGGTTGATAGAGCTTAAATCCCCCTGGGCTAAGACGTATGTAGAACACACACGTTTTTTTTCAGAAAAATAAAAGGAAGTTGACTGTGAGAAGAGAAAATAAGCCACCGGACTGATTTTAGGACTGCCGTGACACGGCAAGGATTCCCGTGCCACGGTACGGCACACCGTCTGACGGTTCATTGTACCGTGACACGGCAGATTTTGCCGTGGCACGGCAGTCAGAAAATCTGACTGGTGCCCTGTTTTCCTTCATACGCGATCAAGTTATTCAATTTTTCCTACGGGACAGACCTAAATGCGACGTTAAAACGTCTATGCATATGCAAAAATGCCAAATTAATCACAGGAATATTTTTCAAGAATCTTTCAAGTCTCATCCACTCATCTTAATTAAATATCGATCACTCAAATCGATAAATAACCAAGAATCCTCCCCAGTGGAGTCGCCAAATTGTAGGCGTCGCTCAAAGTGCGCCTACGTTAAAGCATGTGGTGAATATGCTTGGCACTCATAGGAAGTGGGAATTGACATTACGATTAGGGACAACGATTAGGGACAAATAAAGTAGGGAGCCGCCAACAAGTTTTTAAGGAACTTGTAAACCGTTCACGGATCATAAAAATGCAACCACGATAAGGGACAACGAAGGCAACAACGACTGACCCGTGAAGGTTACACCCCATTCATAATCCATGAGATTACTAACTCCATATGGTTCGGAACCACGAAAGGAGGATCAGGGATGATGGTACGAAGTGAGTCATTGAGTCACATTCGCCCGTATTGGCCTCTACTCGATTCTTATATTGAAAAGTGATTCCTGCGATCTCAAAGGCATACAAACACAGATTCAATTTGCTCCTAACTATTATTTAACTAAATTGGTTTAACGTTAATGAACACATAATTCTAAAATATTGGTGATCACTTCAATTAATAATAAGATTAAAAGGGATCCTAAACCGGTTGTCCAAATTATCTTATTACGCGTGATTTTCAATTACATATTCCCTTTAAACATGCAATATGGTGATCATAAATATAATAAAACAACATTAATATTAAAACCAATTTAATCACAATTCCAACAACATAAAATCGTTAGAAAAATAATAAAATAAAAGGAGCATGACTCTTACTTTGATTCTGTTTGTTTGCAACTACAAAATAATAAACGAGTTAGTAACTTCATGGAAATAATAAAACAATAATTAAATTAAATTAAATTAAATAAAGTTGATTTTGGGGCCAAACCCTCAAACAGTTCTACCTTTCACGCCTTGGCTTAAGGACATAACCACGAGTAAAATATGGACTCCTTTGAGTGCTTGAAGAAGGAATTTTGAAGTGAAAAGGGTAGGCTAGTGTTTAGGCTAAAGCATAGAAGAGAGAAAATAAAATAAGAGAATTACTCGGTGCCCCGTTCATCATAATCGAGGGGGTATTTATAGGGAAAATGTGCTGAGGGAGCACACGGAACCCTAAAATGATAAAAACCCTAAAAAAGTATCCCGTGACACGGTCAAACTGTACCGTGACACGATACATTTTTGGTATGACGCGGGAAATTTTCAGAAAACGGGATAAAAAAACGCGTTAAGGGTTTACGCGGAAAAGACACGGAATGTCCCGTGTCACGGCAGATCTCCCGTGTCACGGGAAATCCCACCGTCAGACGGGAAGGATTCCCGTGACACGGTAGGTACCTGCCGTGGCGCGGGAAATTCCAGCCTGTTTTTCCGTATAAATACATTTTTAACCCTAATTTCCTTCGGCATTTTAAGTGTCGATTGATAATTTCGGGCCTTTTCTGACTTTTTATTATTCGGGCTAAAATTAAATTAAAATAAATAAAGGGTTTGGGCCAAAAATAAATAATAAAACAATAAAATAAAAAAGGCTTGGGCTAAAAATTAATTAATAAGTTTGGGCTGAAATTAAAACTATGTTTTTACCAAACATCAAGACTAATCCATGGACTGTTCAAAAATATGAATTTAATAAAATACGATTTTTTAAGCACTCTCGGGATTAAATACTAAACCCGACCAATAGTGGTGGTGAAAGGTTGTTCATCATCGGGTTTGGTTTTGGGGAGACATTTTTAGGTGTCTACAAGTGTCTGCTCAAGTGCTTAGCACATCCTTGTAAGTACGCCAAAACCCGCACACAAGCTAGCTCTTCTGCCTTTAGGAGTTCCTGCTAGAATTTGATGTAGCCCTCACGACTTTCCCAAATCAAACGTTCCATCTAACATCCATGACAATATTAATTTGTCTTGATATATAAGAATGTCCACTATTACTTTTCTCGATAAAATAATGATCATGGCCTGGCCTCATGGAATGAAGAAACCGCCCGGAGTTGACTTTCAAGATGGACATTGAGAATGAAATCAAATTCCACTTAACTTGACGAGCTGACCCCCATTTATCCTCAAGATAAACAAGATTATTTATCATAGGGGCATATTGTAAATAAAGAGAACAGTGGTTGTTCCACATAGGTTGCGTAGTCATTCAACAATATGAGTAATAGGACACGTGGCCAATCAACGTCGTTAAGCCGTTAGTGAAGCTCCATTAATTTAACTAATTGCCGTCAACTTTGATTTTTTTTTAATCAAAAGAACCATTTTCCTATTGGCGAGGAAATTCACACAAGCTCTGACATTAATATCGGGAAATCAACTAACTTTGCTATTGTAATCCAATTAATGCATAATTTCAAGTAAACACAACATTAAGAACGGCAATTCGAATTACAACACATACTTTGCTATTAATTTGCAACTAATTGAACATATTTCAGAATTTCAATGCGATTAAGGAGCAGGAAAAAGAAGTGAACTATTGTCTACTGACTTTGTGATTGACACAGAAATGGACCGAAGATTTTGCGCAGGTACCAGATGTAGCTACTGTGCGGATGGAGAATTGATTAATAAGAGAAAATCGAATTATTGAACGCTGCAGCATTCAGAATTAGTTGAAACAAACCCCAGATCCAGTTCAAAATCAGACATGAAAGACCCTAACATCGTTAAGGATGTTATCACTAACGTCGTTTAGGAAGAATGCCAATTGTACCTCGCTAACTTGGCAAAAATACCACGTAGACAAATAGGAAAGTACGTAACTGGGCCTTGCCACGTAAGTAAATACCATATTTACCCCTGTAGACACCCATTTGTGTCTCCCCAAAACCAAACCCGGTGATGAGTGCCTTTCACGTCGAATCATAATCGAATGAAACGAAGTGTGGAAAGGTCTAGTGTTGCGGAAAGTTTTATTTCTTTTCTCTTCTCCCTGATTTTGAAAACTCTATTTTATGAAAACGTCCATTCCAGTTTAGTTTGGTCCATGATAAGGGTCCAATAATGGTGTAGTTGGATGGAGCTTGCAAATACTTTTCCAACGATATATTATAAGCCCAATTCCGATGAATAATGAGGAAGTTATGGCCAAAATACTAAACTGGGCCCAAACCGGATTTTGCCTACGACCCAATGATCATGAGGAGGGTCCAAAGGTTTAATCCTATTCCTAAACTAATTAGGATTGATTAGAATCTTCTATAACTTTCTAAATATCTTAATTATCCTTTTTTGAAAAGATAAGATTATGGAATTTGATTTAAATATAAACTTTCCTTTTTTATAAAACTTTCCTTTTTTAAAGTCCTAATTCTATTCGGATTTAAACATGTTCAAAGACAGTCAGATGTTATTTTCGTGCCTCATATTTTTTATCCAAATTTTATATGGCTGGATAGATCTTGAAATTATCTTTCCAATGATATATTATAATATTAAATCCGAGCTATAACGAAAAAGATATGAATAAGATATCAAACTCTATCCAAAACTGACACCGTCTCACTATTTCGTTCATATCTTTTATTCTACAACATATTTTAATCTGATTTTAATTGGGTTAGAAAATAGACTTCAAGATCTTTCTAACGACATCTTATTCATCTTATTCCAATTTCTGGATCAAAAGATATGATAAAAACAAAATCCGCAAAAACTGCTGTCTACGAGTTTTATTTCGATTAGAATTTGGATTCTTTTCTAAATTCTTCGACCCTCTTTTTTCCTATAAATAGAGGTCATATCTCCCCTTTTTCAATAACCAACTCTCATCAAGATTTTCTTGATTATTCACTCTCTCTCTTTTCTAAACTAGCCTTTTCTCAAATACAAAATTCCGCATTCATTAGATCTAGAAAAACCTAGCCATATTCGAAGTTGCCTTCTCCTTAGACGTGAAAGGTTTTAATTTCTGAGGGTTTGGTCCCAAATCTCTATTTCAATTATTTAATTTGATTGTTTTGATTATTATTTTCCTTGAAGTTACTAACGTGTGTATTTTGTTATTAGAAAGAGGTACGAGGCACCAAAGTAAGTACTTTAATTGATTTGATTAATTTTATGATGTAGAAATCATGTTTGTATTGTTATTATGATATTCCTAGTATCATGTATAGGGTAATTTTAATATTAAATATGATTGCTATGATGCCTTTTATTCTCTTCCTAATATTTATTCATGTTAGTATCATGTTAGGGCTAAAGATTTGATTTTTATCGCTTAGTGACATGCTAGGGTTTGTTATTAATCTTGTTAGTATCATGCCTAGGATCTTGCAATTATTATGCTTTAATATTAACATGAACATGATTATGATTATAATCGTTATAATTTATGATTATGAATATTATTATTATTATTATTATTATTATTATTATTATTATTATTATTATTATTATTATTATTATTATTATTTTGATGATAATTATTTTATTTATGATGATATTATTATTATAATAATTATTATTCATGATATTGATTATTTATTGTGTTGCTTGATTATTTATTCTTTATTGCTTGATCACCTTTATGCATGCTTAAAGGGAATTTGGTACTTGTAATCACGCTTAATAAGATAATTAATAATCTTGTTAGGTTAACTTTGATTATAATTCAACTGATCGCCAATAATAGTTTATTTGTGCATTAAATTCAACCAACATAGATTAAACAGGTTTAGGGTTAATCCTATTGATTGCATGTTAATCAGAAAGCGCGCATGAATACGAGCAGAATAAAGTAGAGGCCTATTATTAGGGCAGGTTCAATCTCTTTTAGGTTGGATTTGTACCTTCATCCCCGAACCCTTGTTTGGTTCATGACCTTATGGAGTTGACGATCTCTTGGATCGTTAAGGGGTGTAACCTTCACCTCGTGAACGGTTTACAAGTTCCTTAAAAACTTGTTGGCGACTTTTTTGCTCTATCTTCTTCCCTTTTGGACGCCACCGTACTTTAGTGTATGATCACAGTGGGGTTCAAGCTAGTGGGATTTTAAAGGCTTGAAACTATTCCCTACAACCCCCAAGATGAACAAATGTTGTTCATCTTGAAGATGAACATGAATTTTGCGCAACTTGACGACGTAACATCAAATCACAAGGATAATTATTCATTAAAATATTCAACATCCAAACAATATATTTAACCCAAATCATTCACGTTCTCACACAAGTCACATGAAAAAGTAATCATGGGATAATAATATCTTGAAGTAGGCTTTTAGGAAAATCACAAAATAAAATCCTTTGCTTTAATTTATCCACTCACTAATATCTCCAGGTAGCAAAAGAAATCACTGTAAATACGAATTCGATTCATTCGGTCTTGAATCTTGGCAATCAATCATGGTAACAACAAAATACGCTTCTAGATTGTTAGGAAATTATATGTTGTAACCATGAAAACAATAAAGAAATTAGGACAAAAAATACAATACTCCATTGTAGATCTCATAAAAGTTGTGACGTGTTTTACGGCTACCCTAGAAGCGTATTTCGCCACCACCGGTACGAGGCTCTCAGTGATGAATACTCCCCAAGGGTAACACAACTACTTTCCAACTCCGTACCCCGATTGGAAGGTTGGAATTACTTCAAGAACTGCTCAAATCTCTATAGGAAAGTGGTTTTGTGTTTATTGTGTTTAGGGTTTCACAATACTCTGTGTTTTCCTGTCTCTGTAAAAAATAATAGCTCAAGGGTATTTATAGGTTATGAAAAGGAATCAAGAATAAGGAAACAAAACCCGACCAAAAACGCGTTCTCAAGCCCTTGCCGGCTTGCCCGGTCGGGCAAAGCCTGCCCGGTCGTGCGCGAAGAACACAAGTCCAAAAATCTCGGTTTTTGGCTCTGCCCGGACTGACCAGGCAAATTATCCCTACCGGGCGCGCGAGGTAAAAAATGATACGAAGTGTTTTAAAGCTTCGCCCTGGCTGCCAAGGCAAAGTCGCCCTAGAGGGCAAGTGGGATACGAAATTTGGGGAGTTTACTACCTTGATGAGAAGCTTACTTTTCACCGCCCCACCCCCCAGGGTAATCTTGCCCTGCAAGGGCAAGCAAGAAAAGAAGTTTATCACCAAAGATAGCTTAATACAATTGATCGACCAAATCTTTCGACTTGCATTACTCCCAACAGAAATTAGGGAATACCTGAAGGAAGAGAAGAAGGATTGCTTTAATGTGAAGATGGTGATCAAATCAAAAGAAGGAGAATCGGAAATCTGTCTGTATAATAGACATAGACAGAGGATGAAAGTTATTTGGGACATTCTGAGTGGAAAGAAAAAAGAGTTTGATGGTCCTATCATTGTATCCGATATAAAAATCATGTCTAGGTTGTTATTATGATTCCTAGTATCATGTTAGGATGCCTGATATTTTGAATGACAACAATGATTCCTAGTATCATGTTTAGGGTAATAGTTATAATTTCTAATATCAAATATGACAATTATGATTTCTGTGATGCTTCTTATTTTCTTTCCTAATATTCATGTTAGTATCATGTTAGAGTTAAATATTTGATCTTTATTTCTAGGGTTTGTTATTAATCTTGTTAGTATCATGCCTAGGATCTTGCTATTAATATTATGCTTTAACATGATTATGATAATTATGATTATGATTATTGTTGTGTCGAATTATATTGTTTCACGTAATTTGTTAATTTACGAATTATTTCATGTTATTTGTTAATTGACGGATAACTTATATATATATATATATATATATATATATATATATATATATATATATATATATATATATATATATGATTTGATTATTATGTTGCTTGATTATATTATTATTATTTTTATTGCTTGATCACACCTTTTATGGATGTTTAAAGGGAATTGGTACTTGTAAGATAATTAATAATCTTGTTTAGGGTTAATATGATTATAATTCAAGTGATTGCCAATAATAGTTTATTTGTGCATTAATATTCAACCAACATAGATAAACAGGTTTAGGGGTAAACTTATTGATTGTATGTTAGTCAGAAAGCGCACATGAATACGAGAAGAATAAAGTAGAGATCTATTATTAGGGCAGGTTCAATTTTTTTTTAGGTTGGATTTGTACCTTCATCCCCGAACTATCAGTCATGGTTCCAGACCTATTGGAGTTGACGATCTCCTGGATCGTTAAAGGGGTGTAACCTTCACCCTGTGAACGGTTTACAAGTTCTTAAAACTTGTTGGCGACTCTTTTGCTCTAGCTTCTTTCCCTTTGAACGGCACCATGCTTAAGCGTATGATCACAGTGGGGTTCAAGTTTGGGGTAATGCTTGAAATATTCCCTACAACGACAATATAATTTTGTAACACAATGGTCACTGTATCTTGGTAACACTATGATTGTTGCAGTGATGAAAAGGGATTAATGGTGGCATAATAAAAGGGGAAAATGGACGCTCATTCCTCGCTTAGATTCATGCAATGTGTGTCTACACTGACTAAACTTGGTTCCGAACCATTGTTTTGTCCCCTCGCCATAATGCCCATAAGTATTAGTCACTCAAAAGATAAATTGTAACCTATTGAGAAGGAAGGCATGCCTTATATAGCTTTTTCAAGGGTGGCTTGAAATCATAGGTGTTGTTTGTAGTTGTGCAATCTAAACATGATACTGCTATGAGAGTTTACATTTGAATGTGTAAAACTTCTGACTTTACTTTGTGATTCTGTGTGGTCTTCTGACTTTACTCTGTGAGTCTGTGTGGTGGCTATGAAGATTTCTGGTGTTATTGAACTTCATGTCATTTGATTTACATGTATTTAGATATGACATTATAATTTTACAACACAATGGACATTGTATCCTGGTAACACTATGGTTGTTGTTGTGATGAAAAGGGGTTAATGATTTAATGGTGTTATAGTAAAGGGAAAAAAGGATGTTCATTCCTAAGATTCATGCAATATGTGTCTACACTGACTAAACTTGGTTCTGAACCATTGCTTTCTCCCCTAGCCATAAGTAGTAGTCACTCAAAAGATATTGTTACCTATTGCAAGGGAACACACAATGGTCCAAGACCATGCGATTGTTTCTGGTGTCTGAGACTCAATTGTGGTCTCATATTGTTGTGTTATAGAGTAACACACCTACTGTTACTCTTTAATAAACTTATAAAGTGATGGTTATTATGAGGATAAATTAAATGTTGATCTTATGTTATCTAAGTTGCCCACTGTTGATTCTGTTACTGACCTTTTCACTGGTCATTGTAACAATGGAATTTAGAAGGTCTGTCTATTTCCAATATAAGTTAGTCTATTCCACAAGGTCAATCTTTCAGGAATGTTGCATTATGGATGATACTCAAGTGTAACTTAAATTACTAAATGAATCGGTCAATTATCGATAACATTTTTGGCTGGATAATCTTTTACATGAGATAATGGAAAATGGATACTTTTCAAGACAAAATATATAATCAGTAACCTTTTAATTACGACATCCAGACAATATGGAACTTCTGAAATATTTGTTGCCTTTATTTTACGACTGTTATGTTTCATGGAAAGAAGTATCCAGTGTAAATTATGGAATATGATCCTAATATAATACTTGTCTTTGTTGCTGGAAAAGGTTGGACAAGGTTCCACTGAATCTTCTGCTAAGACTGTGGAAAAGGTTGGACAAGGTTAGTTCCACTGAATCTTCTGCTGAGACTGTGGAAAAGGTTGGACAAGGTTCTGTTGGATCTTCTGTTGAGACTGTGGAAATGGTTGGACAAGGTTCCAGTGAATCTTCTGCTGAGACATTGGAAAAGGTTGGACAAGGATCCACTGAATCTTCTGCTGAGACTGTGGAAAAGGTTGGACAAGGTTCCACTGAATCTTCTGCTAACTGGGAAAGGGAAGAGTAAGATATCAGAGCATGTTACACATGGCTATCATACAGCTAAGGGGAAATCAGCTCATCCTATGGAGGATTAAGGTTAGTGTCAAACATTAGGGTCTTGTCAGTTTGAAGTCAGGACTCAACTGGCAGCAAGCTACTAAATTAGGGTTCGTTTGGCATTGCTGTGGTTTTCTGTTTTTTGGTTTTTTGTTGTATAAAAGTATGTGATATATGTCACATAATGAATAAAAAATTAGTTAAACTTATTAAAATCATAATAATTTTGAAAACTGACAACAAAAAAATGGAAACACCTTTTTCTTGTTTCCTGTTTTTGGTTTTTAGTTTTTAAAAAAAAAACAGGAAACTAAAAACCAAAAATGATGCCAAACAAGCCCTTAGTATATGGTTTCTAATTATCTGTTTTTTTTTCAGAGTATAGTTGATTATGAAGGTTTACAAGAGATCCAACAGCCTGTCAAAAAGACATTCCCAATAGTACAAGTGAGAGAAGCTCATAGTGCTTGAATTTGACTGATTGCTCATGGTCATTTCTATAGCTTTGTAGTATTCCTTTTTTTTTTCCCCTTCCTTAGTAAGCAAAAAGAACCAAATAAAACTTTACACTGCGGTCTGCGGACCTTGGTTTCTATAAGGTCAATGAAAAAGTACACATCCAAGTGAACTTTGTACATTCTGAACCAAATGTAAATGATACTTGTGTTGGTCACTGGCGGACCTACGTTGTAACCTGGGGGGACACGTGCTACCCCCAGATTTTAATAAAAATATTATTCTATTGTGTAAAAGCCTCCAATTTGGTATTTTGTACATATGTTAAACATTACCTTTTGTATCAGATAGTGTTATCTTGCTTCAGTGGTAACAAAGGTGTGAAATAGATGTTCCTTAGTCCAGTGGGGGGTTAGTGGTTCGAATCCCCTCCCATCTTCTTCTTTTTTTTTGATTGTAGTATAGAGTATTTTGATACTTTCTTCATTTTTAAATTCTTGCTTCACTTTCCTTTTTCGGCCGTTTTTAAATACTTGCTCCATTTTCTTATTTGGAAAGCTTATACAATATTTTATTCATTTATCTGACCTAGTGGACCCAACCTAAATCATATTTTACTAATTTTATATTCTCTCTTCTTCAATTCTCTCGACTACTTTTGTTTTTTACAATTTTTTATTCTTCCTCTTACCCCATTACCTCCTTGTTTTATTACTTTTTCCAATTTCTCTTAAAACTCCGCCCATGAAGAAACGAAACAAGTATTTAAAAACGGAGGGAGTATTTAATATGCACTATGCAGTATATAATTTATCCGTGAAATAAATTCATTGCAAAATTTAGGCGAAGTAGATACATAAATTAAATGGTTATTACTTTTTACAATAACACAAAGAATAATTTAAAAAATGAACCTGATTTATCATTTAACTAAATATGTTAAAATTATCATAAATTTAATTTGAGTTTCAAGTTATTAGGTACTATATTGGGTTTTTTTCTCTCTCTAGTGTTTAGTGTGCTACCCTTGACTTAGAATCCTGGATCCGCCACTGGTGTTGGTGTGTCTAACTAGTGAGATCAGAGAAGGCATTTGCTAGAATAGTAAAGGTAGTTTTCTGTCAGAGGTGAGGTATGTAGTACAGTTTGTTACCGAGCAAGATACTGAAATTTCTTTTTGCAAACTGAGCAAGTCTCACAAACTGAGCAAGATACTTGTGATGGTTTCTGATTTACTGGGTTGGTCTGTCTCTTATGGATGAGTTAATCAGTAGCTGAATGCAGTTTTGATACTTATTATGATTTGTCTTCAATGCTTGCTTTTATGTTTGATATATTTGTTGTGGCTGCTTATAACCTTCTCTTTGGTTGGATGGAATCACTAGGAGAGACACAGAGAGGGAAACCCCCTCACCATACTTGAACATGTCTCTCACATGGAACCTTGGGGGGAAAACACTTGAATTTCACTTGAGTCGCATTAATTAAAGCTGTATAATGTATGCTTTTATGTAAGTTGGAAAAGATTGTAAAAGCATGAAAGGGAAAATGAGAGAAACAGATTGTTGTGCAAAGGGACAATTCAAGAAGACAAAACACCTTACATACTGAACTTAGTAACAGACAGTAGTTTAAACATGCACTACACAGCGTATAAGAAATCTGAGGACTATTTGATTATGTTGAAAGCTATGTTTGTAGTAATACAATACAGTAAAATAAGCAAGAATTATCAGGCTAGGACAGCTTATGGAAGGAGAGGTAAAATTTAACCAGGTTTAAAAGTTGCAAAGGTGAAACACATAGATGCACTGCATCACTTACAAAACAGGGTGGGCAATTTCATACGAGTATAATATATCCCAGCCTGCAAGCTTCATTAAGGATATTGCCAAGCTCAGAAATTAGATTGGTCTGAGCTTGAGAATCGGGGGCGGAATCAAGGGGGGCCTGGGTAGGCCATGGCCACCCCCTTGATTTTGTATAAAAATTTTATATGCAATTAGTCATAACGTTGGCAGGTAGATCAATTGGTCATTCTTGAATTTATAAGGTCTTTCTTTGCATGAGTTTGCGGTTTGAAACTTGTTGCACCCATTGTTTAGTCTTTTTTTTGTTTTTTTTTTTTTTTTTTTTTTTTTTTGTAAAGGTTTCACTTTTGGATAATTTAATATTTAATTTATTAAAAATTTAAAATTCACATTCATTTCAAATATGCTTATGCTACGTGACTTTTTTTTTTCTACGTGACTCTTATTAAAGTTAGGTTGCTGAAATTTTATTTCTTTAAAAAGTTTTTTTGCAAACACTTTTTTTGGAGGGTCATAATTTTGTAAATTGTTCAATGACAAATTAAAAATAGTGTAGAAATTATTTTAAGATAAGTATAATTTATCTTGGCCCCCCTCAAAAATTATTTCTGGTTCCGCCACTGTTGAGAATCTACGGAGTATGGAGCTCTCCGACTTGATTTTAGCAGCAATATAAGTGTTTTTAATGAAATCTTTTAGCATTGTTTCATGAGTAGGATAATGAAGCTGTGGATGACTTGATTTATGTGGGATCAACAGAGGAGTTGTAGGAGATGGAGAGCTAGCTTACATATATTTCGAGAACTAAAATTAATTTCAATGTTATATTGTTCTTAAAATCGAACCGTACAATGAGGCGTTCAATTTTGATTTTAGTTGTGGGTTAGTATAATTTTTAGATTCAAGTTTGTATATATATTTTTGTAAATAATTGTGTGCTAATGTTTAATCTCTTTGAAAAATTTTCAGGATAAAAAGTGAAGATTAATTTGCTTGTTGAATTATTTGGTTGGCGTGAGGTTGCTGCACAAGATATTAGAAGGCCTTGGTTATAGCATTAATGAATTTTTTTAAGTACGGAGTATGAGTTTTGTGTAAATTTTGATAGAATATTGATTGTAATCAAATACTTTGTATTAATGACACTACATGTATAATTTTCGTATTAATGAATTGTATATAAGACAAGATTTTATTTACGTTTGATAGGGTTTTTAGTTTTACATAGCTATGATTGATTATTGCTCGGATTCGAGGGTTACAAAATCATCACAAGAACTTTGTTCCTCACAAGTCACAAGATTAAGAACTAAGTGTCAACGGATCCACTCAAAAAAGTAGTTAGATACAACGAAACAAGAATATGCCGAATTCTTTGGATTCTTAGCATTTCCCTGGTTAATTTTTGTTTGATTTTGTCTCCAAATTGGGTTAAAGACCATATTTGGAACGTAACCAATTTTACACAATTGAAGAATCTTAAGGATCCTCAGAAGCTTCAACGGAGTTAGAGGCTCTCATCATGGGCAAGTCCAATAGCATTCTCACTGGCCCTTGGAGTGTAGTCCTTGCACATGCCACACCTATAGCCAACGATAAACAAAAATAATCAGTCGTATTATAATTACACATAATTTTATGTTTTTAAGATGTCAATTACATTTGCCGGTTAAAATTTCAAGAATTGTAGATATGTGATTGGATTTTATCTACATTATTGCCTCTTATTACACTTTTTTGGGTGATTGAAATACTATCAGCTTAGCACTGTATTTGCCGCATTTAAAGTAAATACGAATGATATACCTGAAGATTGAAGCAACATAATTCCAATAAGGAGGACCATGAAGTACATCATCGAAGCCCTTTCCATTTGTATTATTTGATGCAACCACGTACAATAATATGACAAGAAAAGAGCTTTTAGGTAGTGATATTGTGATTAGTGTTGAAATGATGGCTTCTAATGTAAACTTCGTCCAATATATATTATATCAGCAAACTACATACATTAGCCTAGGCTCCAAATAGATTATTGTTCTTGCACGATGCACGTTCATGCCTTTAATTCGTTGTAAGCTCTTTCCATGTAATGATGGCTTCCATTGACTTGACTTATTTAACAATTATCATCGTGCAAACTCTTAGGGTATAATTATTTGCACATTAAGACGATTTTAACAAATATCTGCAAGATTGTATTTTTTCTCATGTATAATTCACACATCTATAGTACTATATAAAGTTAAAGGACTTTTTTGTCGATAAATTTTGCTTTTTCTAAAATACCCTTTTACCTTTTAAAAATTACATTTTACCCACAATTAAAAATTATTTAAAAAAAAATATCCTACCATAACTATCCATACACATAAACCATTATTTAAATAAAAAAAAAAAAAAAAAAAAAAAAAAAAAAAAAAACTACCTATCATAACTGCCCTATAATAAATGTTCCACTTCTATTAAATGTATATATTCAATTGTTCTTACTCCCTATAAAAAAATGAAACTGCTCTTGATTTTTTTTTTTATGGTTAATTTCTTTTCTTTTTTTTTTTCTTCTAATTTTTTATATGGTACACGCATAGTGTGTACCTCTTAGCTTGTATAAAATAGTGTCAAAACCCCCAATGGAATACTTAAAAAAATAAATAGAGCACAATTTTTATTTTCTATTTTTTTTTTTTAAAAAAAAAAAAAAAAAAAAAAAAAAATCAACTTTCATACAATTGATAGTCTGATACAAACATATCTAGTAATACCGAGATTCTAGACCACTAAACTCCTCGGCGCCCTCACAACAACAATTGTTGTTGCATTTTTAACTCTTATTATTACTCGTTAAAAAAAATAAAAATAAAATAAAATAAAAAATCAATCAATCTAGAACAGCTCCTCTTTTTTTTTTTTTTTTTTTTTTTGAGGAATCTAGAACAACTCTTACAGGGTAGTGCTTAAGTTGTAAAATACTTAAGGTACTTTTGATTCGCAAGTCCACTAGCTTAATTCAAATTGTCAGATCAAGTCCCAATAAGTAATAACCGAGGTTGTAAGATCTATTCTCATTTGTTGCACTTTTAAGTAGGAATTTTCTTACCCTACCACCGTACTTTGAATTAGGGGTTAGCAAAAATTCTGGGTACCCGGAATTGGAACCGGAACCGGTTAAGAATTGACGGGTCCGGAATTGGAATTGGACCCGGTGGTTCTAATTTCGGGTAATAAATTAAGGACCCGGTTATAACCAATTCCAATTCTCAACTTTTTAGAACCGGAACCGGTTGGATACCCGGTTACCTAATATATGCTAAACTAAATAAATTTTAAATAATAAAAATATGTTGAATGTATCTCAATTGTAAATTAAAAAAGTATTATTAATACCTAACATAAATACAAATAGCTTAATGCATACATAAATATAAGTATTAAACGCTAAAAATGAACCTAACAAAAATAAGAATTATAAAATGTACTACCTCCAGTCCAAATTACTCGCAACTTTGGGGTATTATTTGTGAGATATAAAATATTCCAAAGTTGCGAGTAATTTGGACCGGAGGTAGTATTATATTTTAACAATTACATATATAAGTGGGTACCCGGAACCGGAACCGGTACCCGGTGGTTCCAATACCAATTCCTAAATTTTAGGACCCGGTTGAACCAATTTCAATTCCGGATCCGAATTTTAGGACCCGGTTCCAACCAATTCCAAGTCCGGGTCCTAAAATTTTGACCGGGTACCCAGTTTGCTCGCCCCTACTTTGAATGGGATCTTGCTCTCCAAATCAGGCTATATTGACTTTTGCGAGATTTCGGTTAAAAAGTGCATTTCTTCTTATTGAATATTGTTTTAATTCTCTACATATAAAATTAGTAAAACAAATTTTTTTTTTTTTAAAAAAAAAAATCTCTAACATAATACGAAGCAATTAGTATTAGGTACTCCGGGAGTCCTGGAGTAGGGTAGAAATTACGAATACGAAGAAGTATATTTGTTTTATCTTTTATTTGATAAAAAAAATCTTTCGTGTGATCTTGAAATAAATCCTACGTAAGCTAAATTTGTCCTTAAAAACAAAGAAACAATCGGATGTCGAATACTTGTTCAGCAACAAATTAGGCTGGCAGCACTAATCCGAAGTGGTGATTTAAATCAATATCTAAATTCTCAAGTAAAGTTCATACTTCATAGCACGAATGGAGGAAAAAAAATATACAGTCATCTCAAGTTGAAGTCACCTGTATTTGACATCTTAATAAAACCATACCTATTGATAACAGCTCCGCAATTCCAATTGACAGAATATCAGAAAACAAGCTTTAGCAATATCTTAGAGCCTAATATTGGCACACAAATACTACATATTCCCTGCTTCTTCCAGAACTCCTCACACTTAAAATCCAAAGATACAATACACAGGCGCTATGCTTGACAGGGAATGTCCTATGCACAAACATTCAGCTACAGGGGAGTCCTAAATGCTTCAGTCCTTCAAATGACTAGATGAGAGATGACTAACAATTAAAGGCATGCTTGGATTGAGGGTAGCGTACAAGTGAGGGGATAAACAATTTAACTAAAGAAAATGAAAGTAAATATAAAGAATGATGAAATATTGGAGTAACTGTAAAAGGATTATGTAGTGATGGTGTGGATGTAAAGTAAAGGGTTGATAAGATTAAATAACCCAATTGTAGCATAGCCTAAGCTTCAATTTTTTCAGAATATCAACTGCTGAACTGCATGGTACCAACACATTTCTTAGCCTGTAAATGCAGGATTCAGTGGAATATTACTATGGGGTAATCATAAAGCTAAGAATTTTCAATATGAGCCTGTAGTCAAGAATTCAAGATGAACCGCTTGGCAATTAAAAAGTTGCTCTGTCAAAAAAAAAAAAAAAAAAAGGGTGTATGAACAGAAGTATTCCATAACCTCAACAAGAAAAATTATTTAATTTTATCTCATAAATGACCTACAAAATTTCTTTAAGGACTTCTGAAACAGTATCAGGCTTCCAGCTTCTTCAAATCGAATTTTGGCAAGAATTACTGAAATAGAAACCGCGGAATCACACAAAGCATTATAAAATTAGACACCTGATCAAGCATTCTAAAAAGGAGTGAAGGTTACTAATCCTACCAAGTTCTCAAATTAATTATAGCAACTTTTACGTATGTGAATATGTGATACGTAATGGTAGTTCTCCAATTGCAGAATAAATGGCTGCAACCTGCAAGTTCTACCTTTGAATCATCAATATATAGCCAGTTGTAGCTGAGCTCTAGAGTGGTTAGCTACATCAACTTTTCTCGTGTATACTTCTATGCATTCTTGTTTAAGCTCAAGTAATATCATATCCCTAGTTGTTTCAGGCTTGCTCATTTCATCCCATATTATCTATATAAAATAGTAGGCA
The DNA here is from genome assembly GCA_024500155.1 of Chenopodium formosanum. Taxonomy (NCBI): domain Eukaryota; kingdom Viridiplantae; phylum Streptophyta; class Magnoliopsida; order Caryophyllales; family Amaranthaceae; genus Chenopodium; species Chenopodium formosanum. The sequence continues at coordinate 11,714,235 of CM044865.1, read as the reverse complement.
AAAAGAACAGAGTTAATGACTGATGAAAACAAGATAAAAATAACATCCTAACCTTGAAGAGCTGAAGTGCAATTAGCTTGTATCATACCTGAAAGTTCATACAAAAGAGACCCACAAGTAGTTTTCACTTCTAAAAGAGAATCATTCTGAAAGTCATACTAAGAGAGATTTTAACCAACAGATGTATCGACCTGCACAAAAGTAAAGGAACTCCAATTCAATAATCGGACCAAAACTAAAGTCAAACATAATGCGCAAGCACCAAAATACAATGATTCATACACTAAATGGTGCAACCAAACCCAACATTCACGGATTCCTATAAGAGAAACTGCTTTAAAGAGCCTAAATTTTCTTTAACAAGCTTATATTACTAAGGAGTCACTGCTAAGTTGAGTCCTGATTGACCCAATAATGCACTAAGCCAGCACCATGACACCACAACCCATAAAGTAAAACAAATGTAAGCATATATAGCACAATAATATAATAATCCACAAAAGGAATGTAATATCGTTGATGTATACAAGAAGCTGCTCAAACAATGGCATCTTTGACAAAATCTATGAACAACTATGTACAATTAATTAACTAAAGAATTTTCTCAACTATAGTCTATCAATCATTTATTTATAATCCACAGTACCTTTCATCATTAGAAATCCCCAAAACCTGTCAATCGAAGAATACAACAATCAAATGAAGAATACAGCAATCAAACGAAGAAAGCAACAATTTTATATACTTGTATTAACCAAAAAACACACACACACCTAACTTCAGGTGATGAAAATTACAGATCTCGCAATATTTCTAATCACACTTAATGTAAAAGAAAGATATATCATTGCTCTAAGATTGAAAATGAAAAGGATGTTAGTTATTGATGCACATAAACTGACAATTGAATATACAGATTAGTTTAGAATCTTATTGAAAGAATTAAAATGGTATGTGACCCTTAGAAAGTTAGAAATCCTTTTAGATCTCCCACTTCCTCTCAGAAAAGCTAGAATTCCTTTTAGAATCCGTATTTTCCCCTATAACCAACCTTCTTAACACCAGTATTAGAAACCAAACTACTCTACATCAAACCACCACCTCCTTTCCCTCTCTCCTGCCCTGCTCAGACATCTTCTGCAACAACCTAGCAGCAACAACCTAATCTCAATCTCTTCTTTCCTCTTCTCAAGCATCTTGGTAGCCTCATTAATCTTATTCGGCCTCCTCGCATTCAAATTACCCGTCAAAATATACTTCAAATCTAAAGGCTCCTTACTATTTGTCCCTTTTCCTTGTCTCATTTATCCTTCTTATCCCCCCCCCCCCCCCTCTCCTACCAACCTTCTTGTTCCCTCTTCCTCTCTCCATCTAACTCTATTTTACGGTTTGAATAATTTTCCCAAACCCCCATGGACCTTCTTTAGTAACTCTTTTAAAGTGTTTTGTATTCCGTATCCCAAGTACACTCTTGATATGGTCTCTTAAAAGTGATCGCTTTCTCTCTCCTTTTACAAGCTTGCAAAGTTTATAACAAAACCAATACTTTCAGTTTCATTGATTGAAATGCAATGTTTACACAACTGCCTTTGGCACTAAAGACAGGACCACCACAATTTCCTAAGTTTATGGCAACATCCAGCTACAACAGTAGTATTGCAAAAGAAATCAGCAAAATGAGATCGAGGCCAAACTTAAACATGAAGTCATGAACACAAACCTGCAAGCCACGTATATAATTACATTGATTTTAGTGGTCTGAGAGGTATTTCAAAGATTCATCTAACCTTTTCTTTTATGTTTATATATTGACAAGGATAGGAACTACCTGTTTTGTGATGTATATCTTGAGCTTGTAAATCTTAGAGCATCATAAACACCAGCATACAGTCTGCAGATAACATATAAATTCAGAAAAAATAAGGATTGCTTATCCCAGTCAATAAATGATTAATTGTATCAATCATACGCATAACATCCCCGGAGTGTCTAGATTTTCCACGAGAGTGTTCAGTAGCAACAAAGGATTATGATGTGAGGAAATTTTTACAAAATTCAACTTTTTTTATCACCAAACCTTGTCAAAGCTTCCTGGCTTATCCCTCAATAATTAAATAGATTTTAAAAACCTCACAGTTAATTCTCTTTAAGTGATATAGTGTTGAATGACTTGAATCTGTTCATAGGATATATGCATTGTGCTTCAGAAATCATTTTACTCAAATCCAGATAACCTATTGAATGGGGTAAAAAAAAAAAATCTACCAAACATGCTTAATAATATACATATATGAATTTCGAGAAATAAGAAAATATTTTATGAATTTTGCTTTTGAGAAGAAAAAGATAGTGGTTAATATTCCCTCAGTAATTCGATAATATCATTTCTTCATCTAAAGTTGAACTAACAGCATATTAAATAAGTATATTCCATTGTCGTAGCTCACGGAAAAATTCACTCTTATAACAAAAATTTAATAAAAACAAATACAAAATTTAGCAATACCATACATATTACATAGACAGGTTGCTCAATCTTCCACCTTCAATTCACCCTCATCTTCTCGATCAATAACTCTCAAGGCTGCTGTTCAAAATGACTAATGAGCTTCAGCTCAGCCCTGTCTCATTTCTTCCTTCACATTGCACCTTTCTCTCCTCTCTCGCGCACCCCTTTATCATACACTCACCAAAACAAGAGAGATTAATTATAAAATCATCTTATGGCCTATTTCTACTCTTGTCATTTCCATCCTCACCTAACTTCGACATAAGGCTTTTTTTGCTCCTGCCATGCTTTTCAACTTTCACCTATGATCTTTGATGCCTATCAATCACATACTATGCCACATTAAACTCGACATTGGCCATATAAACACGACCACTACATTATCAAACTACTATCTCCTTCCGACTTTAGTTGACACATTACAAGTTCATATGACAAACAATTAACCAATAAAAATAGTACAAGACCGATAAACAATCATATCTCTTATCATTAAGGCTGTATTTGGCTCATCTTATTTTTTCTCCTAAACACGGGTAGTAAAAAATTTATAGAGAAAAAAAAATGTCTGAAATTGTCTTATTGTATGTAACTTAACTATTGGGAAACCAAAGAGCTAATACACAGGTGCCAAAAATGGTCCATCGTTTGACCTACTATTTAATTTTGAGAGACTGCGATGTTATGTTTTGTAATCCTGTAGACATTATGCTGAACTTGAGTTCATATAGATTCTTTAAAGCATGCAGCTGTTCTGGTGTAGTTTTCTGACTAAAATAGGTGACCAAAAGTGTAATCCTCTGGAGTTGCTTTTGTTTTCTTGTTGATATAAATTGTTCTTTCAAGTAATTGTACTTCAGCCAAACATTTTGATGCTGAAGGTTATTCCCATTAGCATTTTCTAATCCTTGGTATAATTCACATTAGCAGAAATCTTATAGCTAAAAATAAGTTAATTACCCCAGTATAGCTAAATGAATCAGAATTAATTGATTTCAAATTTCTCACTAAATAAACAAAAAATTTACAATAAGTAGCAATTACCTATGTAAATTATTGTCTAAGATTTCCAAAATTGTGTGTGCTAATAAAATGTTGGGTAATTTTCCAATTTTTAACTTCTGTCATATTTTTCTTGAATTTATATTTAGTTAAATTCTAGGGTTTCCGAGAACACTCAGTAATCCAAAATCAAATTGATCAAATATATCACCAGAAATCATCAATATGAACAAACAATCAAGAAGAAGAGAACCTTGACGGCGGCGGCGGCATCCGCGGTAGAAATGTCAATGGTGATGAAAAAACAAGAGCCCCATACCTCGAATCTCCCTCTCTCGCAGCACCATAACGAATGGAGTTTTTTATCTTCTTCAGGAGTCCAGGGTCCTTTCTTAACACCTTCTTCGTCACAACATGGAGGTCTTCCCATATCTTAGTCAACATCCAAGATAATATTAATATTGCAGCATCAGATAAAGGACTCAAGGGCAGAATCTTCTTTTTAACCAGTAAATTAAGGCAAAGTGGTCACTCACTGTTCAAAACGAACAATAGAAGAAGCTAGGCATACACATGGACTTAAGAAAATGTTTGCTAATTCAATGGTAAGATATAAAATGCCTGCTTAAATATAACAAGAGAGAACATAACTGTCTATGACCGCCATTAGAAAGTAAAGCAGGTAAAAAGGAAAAAAAAAAAAAAAAAAAATTGTACATGTGGTGTGGTGTGTTGTGTTGTAAAATAGTAGAAAGATAGACATACTAATTCAGATAATTTCAAAAGATGAATAGAATACCAGAATATAAAGAACACATTGCAAAACAATAATGAAGATAACCAACTGCCTACTCATTAAAATACGAAAGAGAAAAAGATTACAGATATAGACATTACAAGCATATATAATATGATTTGTGGACAACAGAATATAAAGAACCAACATAAAATCCAAACACTTCAAATAGAAGGAATATTACAAATGTCAAAGGCAAGAGTGCAAGACCAACTACAGTTTTTTCTTGGTAAAATCTTGTATGAGAGCACTGAAATTTCACTTTTTTGAAGGTAGCTTTTTATTGTCTTGTAATAAATTAGCAAGAAGTGCTCTTCTAGTAATAGTCCGTACTACTGTAACTCATATATTCTTGCACTCAAGCAAACACAGCAAAAAATCGTTACCCTCCTAGGTAAAAAAAAGTCACATTTTAAACAAACCAACCAGAACAAGTTTGACACTTTGACTTCCCATTGATACCATTATTGCATTGTTTGCAATAAACCTAAGTCGGTCTTTATCAAGAAAGTCACTTCAATGTCAATATAGCATGAAAAAAAAAATTATAATAAAAAAAATAAATAAAAAAAAATAAAAGGCCTCCAACAACTAACTTTAAGAACTGAAGCCAAGTAGAAAATTCTATACGTTTTACCAAGATTTCTTTAAAGTACAAGTAATCCAACTAAGACATAAAAATCATACAGTTCACACTAATCTTTTATCTTGTCAATGATATCAGGAAACTTATTTGATATCCTCAGATCTCCAACATCAAGGATATGGGAAACATAGTAGTTAGTCTTTGCCAAATCTGATTTAGATAGAAGAGTGTTCCTTCTATCCTTTGCAGTACATGCAACATTACATTTCCCAACAATAGCTTAATAAAAAAAGGGGAGAAAATTAAGATAATTTTCCTAAATTGTTTTAAAACATTTCGACCATGTAACCCTATCCATATTCACAGACTGTTCTTGCAGGGAGCATCCTAGTATTAGATAAAATTACACCTGGCTTGCCAAAAGGGAATATAAACATTGCTCTTAACAGTGTCTCGATAAACTTTGATAGTTTGATTCACCAAATCCATAGATTGGACAGCTAGACCTATATAAGGTTGATTAATGATATACATCATTTTCTTACAACAATTAATTGTTTCATCCAACCATAAAGTTCTGAGTACAATATGGCTATAGTGCCTACTGATTCATTTGGATATGTGCCCTTAATACAACATCTACAGAAACTCTTCCAAAGGAAAGACAGTTTTCACTTACGAATAACAAAAACAAGGGAAATGTTAAATAGATGCACAAAGCAAATTGGAGTAGTTAGAACAAAACTACCTATTTTTGTTCAACCAATATATATTCATTGGACTCATAAAGTGCATAAATTTGATAAGTAAAGCATTCACAGTGATTCCCAAAATACAATTTGTTAGCTTGCCAGACATGGGAAATTATTAGGAAAGTGAACAAGAAGGTAGGAGAAATTACCAGAGGAATAATGTTGGAAACTCCTTGGCCCTCACCAGAAGCCATAAATAGGTCATACTAAAATGGCTTGTACTCCTTAAGAAATTGCATACATCTATTGGGCAGAAAAACCATATAACTTTCTTTCTCTTGCTCCTGTTTTTTACTCCCACGTCTTTACAAGTTTAGCTATATCTGTATCTTTCGCACCTTGACCATATAGGTAAACACGGTCATGAAGACACTATTTGACACCTTGATAGGTAAAAGACTTGTAAGAGTTAATTTCTGAATCATCTGTTACTATCTTGATTCCCCATTTGAATGTTTCTTGGCTTTCCTCACAAGTTATGACATAGTTTGGTGCTTTGGTCACCTAGAAGAAACCATTGATCAACACAATACCTGATAAGGAAAGAATTACAGTTACATACTCCAAAAACAGAAAGTACTATCCACAATTGAAGGATAAAACTTGAGCATATAACAGCATAAAAAACAATACAGCAACTCCTTGCTGCCATTGAAGCTAACAAGGAGTAACAATTCCATTTTTGACACAAAAAAGTAACAATTCTTAAACGAAATAGAACATGCAAATTCGTACATAAGCTTCAATCAGAAATATACATTTATACTATCGACATACTGCACTACCAACACATGATTTTACCTAAAAATTAATACGAGCAGCACCTATTTACTCGTGGTTTTATCGTAAATTTATCCATGACGCTAGATGAGTAATTGAGTATGACACAACAACAATTCACGTACAAAATACTCCATAACAAATTATACGAATGTAAGCTTTAAAACAAAGTAAAAAGCTTTAAGCATACCGATTGTTCGTAGAGATCCCAGAAAATGACTATTATAAAATATTAAAAATAAAATAAATTGTTCTTTGTCTAGGTTTGATATAGAGAAAACAGCAAAGCTCACAAAGACACAAGGACAGGACTGTTTTGACGGTGGTGGGAGTACTACACTATGAGATTCACTCTAGACTTTGAATAATTTTCTATTTTTCTACTTCGTATTAAATAAAAGAGATCTTTAGATTTTTCACAAAAAAAAAAAAAAAAAAAAAAGAAAAAAAAAAAGAGAGAGAGAGATCTTTATAACTTCAAATAATTCCGTAAGACTAATAACTATACTAATTTAGGTAGTACAATAATTAATATTACCTACACCAGTAAAGAAGGTAGTTGAGCTAGAAAGCTTGAATGAACACAGAGCAAAATTACTTATATCCCGTCATTCTTTTCCAGAAAAGGGTATCCGTATCCCTGTCCAATTTCGACATGCTGTATTGAAATGCCAGGATACAAAAGTCACTCAGCTTAATGGGAGGTCAATTTAGGTCTTGCATGTGCTTGTAAACATTCTTTGAGATAAGCTTTCTTTCCAACAAGTGATTCCAAAAGACCTCTAATAAGTTGCTCTCACTTGCTTTTGAAGCACTTAAACATTTATATATTCTTAATGTTACACTTAACCTCCTCTTGTACATCTCATCTAATAACTCTGAGGTCTCCCTTCTCTTCCCTTCTTTAAAGTAGGCAAATGCCAAGCTAGTGTATACAAGACTGTCTCCCTTGACTCCTTTCTCTTCCATACAATCAAAAATTATTTTAGCCCATTCAGTTCTGTCTTTTTTACACAGACTTCTAATAAGAGCTCGATACACTGAGATATCAACAAATAGGCCTCTCTTTGCAAGCTCATTTGGCAGTCTTGCTACTGCCTTTTCATTATCCAGGTGACAGTAAACATCTACAATCCACGAATAAGTGCAAAAACTTGGAGAATAACCCGCATCAAGCATATCAAAAAGCAGCTCTTTTGCTTTATCTATCTCTTTGGCATTGCAGAAACCATGTATAAGTGCCTTAAAAGTATATTGATCAACCTTCAACCCACCCTCTAACATCTTGTTTCTGACTTTTAAGGCAGATTCCAGATCTCCTATCTTGCAATAAGCATTTATCAATGTATTGCAAGTAACATTATCAGGCTCTACCTTCTTCTCGCTCATCTCATTCAAAAGCTTGTTCGCATCCCGTATCCTCCCTTGTTCACAAAGTTTGCGTAGAATCGAATTATAAGTAACAATAGATGGATAGACACCTTTAGCCTCCATTACTTGGCACAACCTCAATGCTTCCTCTAGGTCATTTGCCCGACAATATCCATCAACCAAAGTGGTATACGTCACAAGGTTAGGTTTTGCACCCTTGATATCATTAAAAAGCCTCAAAGCCTCCCTCATCCTACCTTCCCGACAAAATCCAAATAATAGGCAATTATAAGTCACAATATCGGGTGCCACACCAGCATTTTCCATCCTATATTGAACTGACAAAGCTTCATAGTGTTTACCATTCTTCACATACAAAGAAATCAGTGTATTATAGGTGAAAAGATCAGGCAATATACACTTCAATTCCAACTCATGCAACAACTGTTCCGCCTTTTCCACATCCTTAGACTTGCAACAACCATGAAGCAACACATTATACACATGAATATTAGGATCAATCTCAAGTTTCAACATCATATTGTACATTTTCCACATGGTAGCAGTCAACCCCACCTTCGCTAGAGAACTCAAAAGTACAGTACAAGCATGTAAATGAGGTTTAATCCTATTAATTTTCATGTACTCAAACACTTGAATAGCATCCTGGGTCATCTTAGAATCAGCATAATATATCACTAACCAACTCAAAATCTGCGAATTCGAACCCGGGTCATGTTGGGCATCCACAAGGGCATTCAAAACAGTGGGGGATGATAAATAATTCTTAAGAGCAATTTTCTGAAGCAAATTCTGTGCAATTCTAAAGTGGTTGTGTTTTGTCAGCAAATGGATCATAGACCAAGTAAATTCAAGGGAATGCTTATACCCAGGAATCTTTTCAACCCATTCATAAAATACCCATGAATCATAATAATCTAATGAAAGATGCGATAATATTTTCTCAACTTTTACTGAAGTCAAATTAGAACCAATTTGGGGTTTTAAAAATTGGTTCCAATCACCCTTTAATACGACTGCATATAGAATTTTAATTGATTTAGTTTCCCTAGAAACAAAAGAAGCTAAATTGGGCATGATAGACTTACAATTGCTGTGTATCCAACTGAAAAAGAAGATCCTTTGCTTTTAATTGAATGCAAGGAGAAGAAATTGGTTCGATGAAAGAGAGGTTTTCAAAAATTTTGAAGTTTGCTCTGTTCTTTCTTCACTTAGGCTTTTTGTCGAACAGTTGGTGTGCAAGTGTTTTTTCTGTTTTGGATTTTGGCGTGAAGGCTGATAACTTGATAAGTGGTTCGACGTTGAATATTTGGTTTGAGGCCTTGAGGTGCATTAGAGCGTTATTAAAGTCATTGTAATTTGGGGATTAGGGTGATTTGTGATGGGAAAATTTTAGGTCGTGTTTGGAGAAAAGCTGAAAGTTGAAGTTGATTGTGTTTGAGCAACTCCAACAGTGTAAAATTAGGATTAGCTTGCAATTTATGAAACTAATAAATAATTAGCTTAACCATTGGAAATGCATTACCAAATTAGCTGGGCAAAGCTATTTGCTTAGCTAAGCTAATTAGCTTAGCAAATTGTGGGAATTAAAAAAAAAATTAAATAAATAAAAAAAATTATTGAAAATTAGCTTAACCATTGTGGGATTAATTAGCTACAAGGTAGATTAGCTTTGCAATCCTAGGTGGCATGGCAAGCTAATTTCACAATTAGCTTACCATTGGAGTTGCTCTTAGTTGAATTTAATAAGTTGATTGTGTTAGTTGAATTTAATAAGTTGATTGTATTAAGTGATTTCACTAACTTATTTTATTAGCTTATTGTAGAAAAGTGTTTGGTAAAATAGCTGATTGTTTAAATCTAATTGATTATGTGAAATGACCAATAAGCTAATTATAGGGTAGGTGATTCATATAGGTTTTTTTAATTAAATGGGGGTATCGATGTCATTTCACCATAAGAATTGAATAGGCTAATTGAAAAAGCTTTGAAAAGGAGTTTTTGAAAAAGAACTTATTTAGTGGAATAATCTCTTTAAATAAGATTTCCACCAAACACCTTGAATTAGCTTATTTAATAGTCAATAAGCTAATATTAGTCAAATAAGCTAATTTTGCTCAAATAAGCTAGTTACCAAACACAGCCTTAGTACAGAAAAGTGGAATACAACCTCTCATTTTTTTAATTTTTTTTTTAATGTTCTTCAAAGTAGGTATTGCAAATAAATAAATCTTTTTTTTTTCAGCAAATGTTCGGGTTTTTTAGGTATTTGCATTAAAGAAATTTTTTTTTTTACAAGAATTAAGAAATATTAATTAAATATAATTACAAGTATTAAACATTTTGGCATTAATAGAATCATAGTACAAATTATTATTAAAAAAAATCACAATATTTAATTATAGATAATGATAGATTAGCATTACAAATTGAGGGTCTATTCTTTTTCGACTATTTTCAGTTAAATTCAGTTCAGTTCTTAATTTCCTTCTCTTATAAAATATTCAGTTCAGCTCCAATAAATTAAGTTCAGTTTAGTTCAGTTCAGTTCAGTTAATCAGAACAGGCCCTGAGTTTATTGTGAAATTATTCTTTGGTTACAAAACTCTTTATTTCCTATTAATTTTTTCAACGTTTTGTTTAATAATTATATATATATATATATATATATATATATATATATAAAGCTCTTCCTTTCAAGTGGTAAGTGGAAAAAAAAATCTTCTACTTATTTCTAAAATACCAAATTACTTATTTCTCTCTTCTAGTTTCTTGTCTAAAAAGTGTTCCAAGGATCTCAACCAACAAAGACGGTTCTCAATCTTTTCACTTCGTCCATTGGAGTGCACCTAGGTTCATAACTCGTTGTCCAGCCGTACTATAGTGGGTTTTTTTACTTAGGACAGTGACTGGTCACGTCACCTCGATCATTCCAATGATGAGATGCTCTTAATTAGCTTTTTAAATTTAATTTTATTTATATATTAACCCCTTTTTTTTGGCAAGTTTAACTCAAGCAAATTGGCTAGGTTGACCAAGCTAATTTAATTTGGTTCAAGGCAATAATTTGCGGGTTATGATCAAGTTGGGTCATGTATATGTGCTAGGAACAACCAAACATTGATCTTAATCATCTTACAGACCACACAAATTTAGCACAATAAGTTCTAATTTTTTTTGTGTGTATATATATATTATATATTTCCTCGAGAAAAAAAAAAAGTTATTATATATGTCTAAGGGGAAATTGGGAAGAAAAAATTTTATAAAAAAAATCCTTTGAAAGATTGAGAAAATATCTTCCTTCTTTATCATTAAGAAAATAACTGCATATTTACAATGTACATGCCTTTGTCAATTATTATAGGCTAAACTCTAAATAATTGTAAATAGGTAATTATCATTTATCATTTGTATCGAGCTAATTATTTTCTCTGACTATATATAACATACGAGGGAACTATAGCATATAATTTAGGAAGATAATTATCTCCTTTGACCATCACTACTACAAAAAAAAAACCTATCGAGTCCCCTATAAATGACCTAACGAGTCACTTCAAAGGTGACTCCACAGCCACCGACACAATAGCTTCCAACTTTAGGAGTCGCCTCTGAGGCGACTTGATAGCTTTTATATAAGTCGTCTATTAGTTTGATATGTCTATTTTATTAGATTTACCTTGAATTGTTTGTGCTTGATTTTTACTTTTTGGGGTGAAGCGTATTTATTTATTCATTGATGAGATCTTTGCTTAGGGACAAGCAAAGGTTTGGCTTGGGGGAGTTTGATATGTCTATTTTATATAGTATTTTACCCCCGTCCTTTGGTCATAATTAGTAGTGTTTTTGGCTCTTTAGAGCCACTTTTATTACTAATTGGTGTTTTTGTAGATTTGGTTGATTTTTGTAGGGATTTGCACTTTTGGAGCATTTTCCCGAGATATTATGGAGTAACTATCGAGTCACCTCATGCTTATTAGGCGACTTGTTAAGTTGGGGTTAAATTCATCAAAACACCTAATAGGTTTACAAGTCGCACCATATATGCATCAATGCATGTGACTCTATAACCCGACTTATTCGGTGGTTAAATTAGATATTCAAGACATTTGTATATAAAGTGCGACTCATTAATCTATCGAGTCGCTTTATACATATTAGGCGACTCATTAGATGAGAGTCATAGATAACAAAACTCACCTATTGAGTCGCCTAATATGTATAAGCCGACTGGACAGGTTTTCGAGTCCCACCTTATGTACAGGTGACTTTGAAAATCTAATTTAAACCACCAAATAAGTCGGATTATATAGTCGCATGCATATATGGGGTGACTTGTTAACTTATCAAGTCGCCTCATATATATTAGGCGACTCGTTAGGTGGGTTGTTGATTATAACCCCAACTTAACAAGTCGTCTAATAAGTATGAGAGGCGACTCGATAGGTTTATAAGTCGCACCTTATGTACAAGTGACTCTAAAAGTCCGACTTATTAGGGGTTTTTTGTAGTAGTGCATACAAGTATACAACAAATATGTACTATATTTAACTCTTAAATTTGGGATGATGCTTCTTTCTTCTGTTGCCTAGACCAACTTGGTTTTCCTAGACAAAATGCTTTGATTAATAATAATAAGGTGGTCTTAATTAAATTTAAGGTGATTTGAATTCCGACGAGGAACAATTTGGGTTGAATTTAGGTCGGGTCAATACAAGTCCTGTTGATTTCAGATCGGGTTGAATTTTGGGTCTGGTTAGCAATAAGTCGGGTAAAATTCGAGTCTGGTCAATAACAAGTCGGGTAGAATTTGGGTCGGGTCAATAACAAATCGGGTTGATTTCGGGTCGGGTTTGTGACAGGTCGGGTTGAATTTTGAGTCGGGTTAGTAATAGGTCGGGTTAAATTTGGGTCGGGTTAGGATCGGGTCGTGTTGAATTCAAGTCGGGTTAAATTCGGGTTTTGACGGGTTAAAATGGATTTGGGTCAATTTCGGTTCAGGTCGGATTTGGTTCAGGTCAATAATTTACGAGTTACATTCGGGTCGGGTTATCTTTAGGTCGGTTCTTGTTCGTGTTCGGGTCTCAAATACTCAGGTCAACTCGGGTCTAGGGTTGGTTTCAGGTCGGGTTTGGATCACCATTTTTTCGGGTTCAAATGGGTCGGTTAATAGTCGGGTTTAAGTTGGTATTTCGGGTATGGTCAGCTTTTGACAGCTCTAAAACCCCAACTTATACACTCCATAATCTGTGTATTAAGTAGTAGAAGCTTATTATAGAACAACCAAAATACCCGACTACTATAGACCTATAGTACGTTATCCAAGTATACGGTAATACAGGGGGAGTTGTATAGTCTGTAATTATATACTTCCAATAAAGCTTACACAGACAAATATATAACTCCATCAAAGCACAAAAACGTTACAAAAATAAATCAGAATATTTTTGTAAGTTGTAACTCCAATAATAGTCAACTTGTGACCTCCGCTCAAATATTAAAATTGTCATATAAAAATGAAATCTCAATGCTTTAAAAATTGTAGCGTTGCAACAACAGTCATTGATATGTCTACTTTATAATTTTATATAGTATTTTATCCCGTCCTTTGGTCATAATTAGTAGTGTTTTTAGCTCTTTAGAACCATTTTTATTACTAATTGCTGTTTTCTAGTGTTTTCGTAGATTTGGTTGATTTTTGTAGGGATTTGCACTTTTGGAGCATTTTCTCGAGATATTATGGAGTAACTACGAGCATTTGAGATGCACGACCATCCTTCATAGCCTAGGGCCGGTTAGAGCCACCGAACCGGCAATTAAGGGCTCGGTATATGTGATATCGGGGCATTTGGACCGAGTATTCAAGACCCGAAAAGGAAATAAATCCGGATTGGCCCGAAGAATTGGAGCCCAATCGAAGTCCAACGAGTGGCCCAAGAGTGCCGCCCGGCCATTAGAGGTCCCGCCCGAAGGCGCGCCCAGCCGGGCGGGGGAAGCAAAGCTGGCGCCCGAACTCGCACCCGACCGGGCGCGAGAGACACACCTGATGAGTAAAAAGGCGCGCCCGATCGGCGGTGCCTCGCCCGATCGGGCGCGTGTCATTATTAGGCGGTTTAAGAGTCGTTTAAGTTTGTTTTAGTTTAAAATTCTTGCTTAATATAAATACTTCTCCGTTAAGCGAGTTTAGTATCTTCTTTTACTCTTTCTTAATTCCTCTCCCAGATTTTTTTCTCTCTACTTAGCTTTTAGATTAGTTTCTCTCTCTAATACTTTGTTTTTAACTCTACTCTTAATTCCAGATTACTTTGGTAACGATTTCTTCTACTTTAATCTCAGTTATTTACTTTAATTTTTTCATCATGTCTTATTTTATTGCTTTGATTAGTTTAGATTTAATTATGTGTGAGTAGTTTCTTTTCTAGGGTTTGTGGGGATCCATAAATAATATGAAGGGGTAATTTATTGTTGTTAATTATCAATGCTAGATTAATTTCCTATTGACTGATTTAATGCTCTGTGACTAGATTAGGCCTGATTTTTTATGCATGAGTTTGACAATATTGATTCGAGAGATGAGAATTGATGTTTAAGTCTAGTTTCAATAGACAGGTTAATTTATAAATGGTTAAGTCGAGATTCGAGAGATGAGATTTAATACCGGTAGATTTATTATGTGATTGTAATACGTAGCGAAAGCCCTTTATGATCTGATTAATGTGTGCATTGATGATTGATTATTATGTTTTACCCTGGAATATTATTTATTGGTGAACCTATGCCCTAGGCCTTTTATTCATTGTTTTCTCTTTACTCTTAATATCTGTAGTTTAGTTTTATATCCATATTATCAAATTGTTACTTTATAATTTAGATTGCTTTAATTAATTAGGAATAGGAAGACCAGTTTCCCTGTGGATTCGACCCTACTTCTGCATTAGTTAGAGGATTTAGGAATTACTTTTGATTAGGTGATACGACTTTAGTCTATCAGTCATCATTTGCATAGTTGCGGTAAATTGCTTGAGCATCAAAACAAGGGTTCGTTTGGCATCGCTATGGTTTTCAGTGTTTTTTTTTTCAAAATCATGTGATAAGTGTCGTATAATGAATATAAAATTAGTCAGATTTATTAAATTCATGATGATTTTGAAAATCGACAACAGAAAGGTGGAAACACCTTTTTCTAGTTTTCTGTGTTTTGGTTTTTTGTCTTATAAAAAACAGAAAATTGAAAACAATCTCAAACAAGCCCTTTAGGTATTAATTTTGTTTTAAAAACCAATTATAAGTTAGTAACTTTAAAAATAGATTAAGAGTTACAAATCTCATAATAATGTTGATTTAAATCTGGTGAGCAAATAATACAACAACTTTTTTTTTTTTTTTTTTTTGTGGGAAAGTGGGCAGAGCTTAGAAACAGAACACACAAAAACAAAAGAAAAAACAACAAAAACAAACAGAAAGAAAAAACACAAAAAAAGAAACAGCTAAAGCACTAAACTAAAGAGCAGCTCCCCAAATAAAGACATTACTCTCGAGTTGGCACCATCATCGGTCTAGTTGCTCCCCCAAGCTCCTCCAATAAAACCGCAGTAAGATCCTTAGGGACCGGTAAGAAGATAGTAAGGGGTTGAGAATTTGAGATGCTTCAACTCCAAAATTGGCTAGCCAGTCCGCAACACGATTTGCCTCCCTGTAACAGTGTTCAATGGTGACGTCCCATCCCTCTTCTCTCGAGATAAGGGTACGACACTTTTGAACGATAACATTCTAACAACAACTTTAGAATCCACACAGACTTGAACCTTCTTGTGCCCACCATTCCAAGCTACAAATGCCACAATTAATTGCGAACACTTCATGAAGCTCCCCTCACTACAAGAAAAATCACTTTTCGTAGCGATTATTTCGTAGCGATTGTTCATTCGCTACAATATGCAAGTATGTTTGTGAAATAATTAAGGATGTCGTATCATTTTTACAATCGCCATGGTTTTCCCATATAAAATCGATACGGAAAGCATAATAATACATATCTACACTATTTTTACACATTTATATAATTTTGAGAAATCGTATCATTTACAATCGCCACTAAATCCTAAAAATCGATACGAAAAGCCTTTTCAACACTAGATATATAAATATTGTTTGAAAAAGAATACATAAAATATGTCATACCTTATTGGTGAAACGTTTAATATAAGAGTTTGAGGTTGCATGTTCGAATCTTGTAAAGATCATACGCATGTTTTTTTTTTTTTTAAAGAAAATGAGTTGAACATTTATAGCGATTGTAATCGCTACAATAATCACCACTATTGGATGTAGTTTTTTGTATCGGTTATTGAGGCCAACCCCAGCGATATTGAAAACCACTACTAAAGGCTAAGGCAACGGGGGATATTGTATCGAATGATCATTCGTTGGGAAAGCTTTTTGTTGCAATTACAATCGATACTAAAGGTTAAAATAATCGCTACGAAAAGGTTATTTTCTTGTAGTGCCTCTGTGTCCCCGAATCAATCCACCGCCAAAAGCCAAGCCCGGGTTCCCACATGCATCACCATCTGAGTTTAGCATAACCGAGCCAACTCTAGGCAGACTCCATCTCACAAATATCTCTTCTCTCTCTTTCTTTTGGCCGGACTGTGAATTATGAAATGCCTCTCCCACGCCCTCTTCACCGTGGCTACCCCTAGCATATATAAATGCTACTTGATCTATAGGAATATTAGACACATCCCCATCAAAGCTCCTAGTATTACGCCACTTCCAACGCCACCACAAAGTCAAAGCAAACATTAAAGCAAATAATACAGTAACTTCAAAATTGAAATATTTAAGTTATATTTTAAATTAAAAAAATAAATACATTAAATTAAAACTAATTAATAATAATTATTTTTAGTTAAAATATCCAACAAATTGTATAAGTTGTGTCACTGGCTCACTGCGTGTGTTCTTTGTAATCTAATTTTTCTATCATTGTTGTGAGTAGAGCATAAAAAAAGCGACTTAAAACAAAAGTGGTTAGAACAAAACATAACCAAGGGAGTACTTTTTATTCTCCGGCCAATTTGCAAACATGTACACCAATTTTCATTTTTCATCATAATTCCACTTTTTGCTAAAAAAAAAATTGCATATTTTATTTTGAAGCAATAATAATGAAGAGCGGGATGAAATTGAAACATAATGATTTACTACGTATATAATGGATGGTTTAAATTTTAAAAATTACAATAAAGGTTGTGTTTCTAAAAATTGACAGCCAAATCTTTGAAATTAATTGTCACGTAGAGCATAATATTTCATTTTATTTTTATTTTATTTTTTTTTAATTTTGGAGGATTTATGAAGTGCTTTTCCTCAATAATGCTCTAAAGAACTACACTCATAAATACATTTACTCTCTGAACTACATTCATAAATACATTACTCTTTCACATTTTTCCAATATGCTCTCTATGTCATCATCTATGTACTAAACCACTTTTTTTCCCTCCTGATTTAGCACAAAACTGCCGTCTGAATTAGCGGTAGCCAATCAAGGAAATTGTCAACTCAAATGGCGTTTTTAAGGCCAAGAAAACACTAGTTGATGGTTCGTTTGTGGTATTCTATTTTTGATTTTTTATTTTTCAAAATCATAGGATATATATCACATAATGAATCAAAAATTAGACAAACTTATTAGAATCATGATATTTTTGAGATAAAGTGGAAAAACCTTATTTTTTAATGTCCAACATGTCCTATGTTGGCAGTTTTCCAATATATTTTGAAAAAAAAATTGATTGAGTTATCAAATCTATGTAATCATGCGAAGTACAAATCAAAGGGTGAATTGTGAAGGTCAAGCCAAGATTGATAATAATCCAAATCACTACAGATTAAAATCGAAAAAGTACTAATGTAGAATTGATATGCATTTGCAAATCTATAACTATTAAAAGTGAGAAGTTAGCAAGTTGAAAAACTCCTTAGTAATAGTGTGGTGACCCTTTTGCCCCTTAAAATATTCAATTACAGTTTTGCCCCTCAAAATATTCAATTACAGTTTTGCCCCTTCCCTTCTTTTTCACCTTTTGCTTTGCCCCATTATTCACTTTTTCTCTCAGCCATATGTTTTCTGACCTTCATTATTCACCTCTCAGTTTTCCTCCTCTTCTCTCCTCTCTTTTCACGTTCACAAGTTTTTTCCCATTTGGGGAAATCCAAAGATAGGGTTTCGACACCTTCAGCAACTATGGCGGTGAGTTCACTTTTGATTGTTTCAATTCGGTATTATTTTTTAATTCCTTCAAAACATTCATCGAATTCATTTTTTATTGTTTCGATTGAGGTTTTTGATTTTGATTTTGAAATTTCTAGGTGAAATTAGGTCACTGTAAATCAATCAAACGACAAACAAATCAAGGAAAACAACAATGGCGGTTCTCCATCTCCACTACCATCACCACAACAACAACAATCATCGACTTCAGAGATCTCGACTGTGAGATTTTCATCACCAAGAGCTCCGATCGATGCATTAACGACGTCGTTTAGTCATCTACCTCCTCCTGCTCCTACACCTTAAGTAACTGATCATGTTGTTTTGTCAATGAACAGCAACAGTAGCAGCAAATCAATGGTGGATTTCAATCTGAACCAGAACGATTCATCATCATTATCAGTGTCACTTTTTCTCTCCATGACTTCATCCAATCTCGCGAATTCGAGGTACCCTGCGTTTCAAGGTATGCAAGGGTTCAAAAATGGCGATCGTAATATAAGGGTGGCTTAAATGGGGATTATTAGATTTGATTTTATTAATTATAATCAATGTTGTTGTTGTTTGTGTTTTGTGGAATTGATGGAATTTCATTTTGATTTATTGAGAAACAAGATCAGTTGAAGTTATGCAATTTTTTTTGTGAAATTCGAACAGATTTGTGGGTGGTTTGGCGATTTTTTTTGGGGTTTGCAGCAAGATGACTAGACTTCTTTAATGGAAGCAAGAGGGTTTTAATTCTCCTCCCTTTTCTATGATCTGGGATTTTTTTGGGGGTATAAGGCTTTAGAATTCTTTTGGTTTTTCTGGTGTTTTATTTTTGTTGTATAAAATAGTTAGGATATGGGTGTTTTATTTTCAGTTTGATTTAGGAATTCTGATGATTTTTATAGATTACCTAATTGATTAATTTTGTTTTTAGTTTCTCGAATTTAATTGATTTAGGGTTTCTGATGAGTTTTGCTTTTGGATTGCAGCTTATCAAGACCAGTTCGGCCTAATTCATGTGATGAAACTCGGAATAGGCATGCGAGCAAATAGATGGAGGTTGGTTTAATCCGGAATATGGCACCAAAATGGTGCTGCCTCAGTTCTTTTACCTATGTTTTTCGTTTTAGATTAATTTATTCTTCCAATGTTTAGGGTTAAATATTTTAGGGTAATTTTGCTCTTATTGCTGTTTTTGCTGTAATTTAAGATCGTAAATGGTATACCAACAGTTGAGATAGTTATAATCGGTCGTTTACATACAAACAATTGTGCGCATAATAAGACACAATGCTTGGAATGTCATCTTTCTGATGGTTAGGATGGAGATTATCTTTCTGACCCTTATTCTGGTTTTTCAAATCACCCTCTTCCTTGCCATTTTCACACTGCCCATTTTGGAAGTGTTAAGGTTCTGCTAAATTATATTGGGTTTATGCTCTTATACTTTCAGTAGTCACAGTTATTTAGAAAGGTGCATGACCACAATGTACTTGTGTATTGCTTGGTGGCTTATGAGTTCTGATTGCATATCAGTGTGTTTGAGGCTGTGAGGGGAGTCTAAATTGGTCTGTGTTGTTCTCATGGGAATGCGATTAGTGTTCAACAGTTAATAGTTGGTTTGTATTTTTTTTTTTTGGAAAATAATAGTTGGTTTGTATTGTTCTCATGGTAGTGTGACTTGCTTTATTTGATTTCCCTGAATTGCTTTATTTGATTTCTCTAGAATTGCTCAGTTTTCGGTGGGTTTCATTCCTCCCTTCTTGAAGAAGGGTCTCTTTGCTCAGTTGAGGTACCATTTGCTCTATCCTCTTTCTTTTTAAAAAAATTATTTCGATTATTCCATAATAATTATTATCAATTTCACTTAATGTATTGTTTTGATGATCCAATTTTCAGCCTTCTTGGTCGACTTGTCGCTCATGGATTTCCAGGTTTTTGGGCCAACTTTACGATTCCAAGCCTTTGATACAGTCGAGCAATTGAAAGACAGGTGTAGGGAATAATTTCAAGCCTTTAAATCCCACTAGCTTGAACCCCACTGTGATCATACACTAAAGTACGGTGGCGTCCAAAAGGGAAGAAGATAGAGCAAAAGAGTCGCCAACAAGTTTTAGGAACTTGTAAACCATTCACGAGGTGAAGGTTACACCCCTTAACGATCCAAGAGATCGTCAACTCCATAAGGTCATGAACCAAATAAGGGTTCGGGAATGAAGGTACAAATTCAACCTAAAAGAGATTGAACCTGCCCTAATAATAGGCCTCTACTTTATTCTGATCGTATTCATGTGCGCTTTCTGATTAACATACAATCAATAGGATTAACCCTAAACCTGTTTATCTATGTTGGTTGAATATTAATGCACAAACAAACTATTATTGGCGATCACTTGAATTATAATCACAATTAACCCTAACAAGATTATTAATAAATTATCTTATTAAGCGCGATTACAAGTACAAAATTCCCTTTAAACATGCAATAAAGGTGATCAAGCAATAAATATAAATAATCAAGCAACACAATAAATAATCAATATCATGAATAAAAATTATAATAATAATAATATCATCATAAAAATAATAATAATAATATTCATAATCATCATAAATTATAACAATTATAATCATAATCATGTTCATGTTAATATTAAAGCATAATAAAGATAGAAAGATCCTAGGCATGATACTAACAAGATTAATAACAAACTCTAGCATGTCACTAAGCAATAAAAATCAAATCTTTAACCCTAACATGATACTAACAATCATAAATATTAGGAAGAAAATAGGAAGCATCGTAACAATCATATTTAATATTAAAGTTACCCTAGACATGATACTAGGAATATCATAATAACAATGTAAACATGATATCTACATCAATAAATCATTAAAGTACTTACTTTGATGCTTCGTACCTCTTTCTAATAACAAAATACACACGTTAGTAACTTCAAGGAAAAATAATAAAACAAACAATTAAATTAAATAATTGAAAGAGAGATTTGGGACCAAACCCTCAGAAATTAAACCCTTCACGTCTAGGGCGAAGGCAACTTCGAATATGGCTAGGTGTTTCTAGATCTTTTGAATGCGTAATTTTGTATTAAAAACAAAGTAAGAAAGAAAGATGAATGTTTTAAAGAATGCTAATTAAACTTGTGAATGAAGAGAATTGGTGAATGATAGATGTAGATGATGATTGATGATGATTGATGTATGAAAACGGAGTTTTTAATATGATATTTATAGAGAAAATCAGCCAAAAAAGATAATTTAACAAAACAGATTCTGACGCACGCAAACCAAGGTTGGCGCCAACCCTAGCTAGGCGCCAATGGCTAGCGTCTGGCGCCAAGGCCTGTGGTTGGACGCTGTAGACACCCATTTCTGTCTCCCCAAAACCAAACCCAGTGATGAGTACCTTTCACGTCGAATCATAATCGAATGAAACGAAAGTGTGGAAAGGTCTAGTGTTACGGAAAGTTTTTATTTCTTTTCTCTTCTCTCTGTTTTGGAAAACTTTATTTTAAGAAAACAGCCAATCCAGTTTGGTTGGTCCATGATATGGGTCCAATGATAGTGTAGTTGGATGGGGCTTTCAAAGACCTTTCCAACGATATATTATAAGCCCAATTCCGATGAATATTGAGGAAGTTATGACCAATTTACTAAACTGGGCCCGGTTTGAGCTTTATGTGCGGCCCAATGATCTAGGGGAGGGCCTAATATGATTTATCATTTCTAATGCAATTAGGAATGGTTTTAGTCTTCTAGATTCTTCTAGAAGGTTCTTTTCATTCCTAATTCAATTAGCATTGATAAGTTGACTTTGTTGACTTTTCAGAGTTTTAATCGAAATCAAATAGCATTTTCGAAGAAATTATATTATTTTATCATACAGTACGGGAAATTTATAAGATTTTCGAAAACGCGTTGAAATCAAGCTTGGCGTCCAACCCCAGGCCTTGGCGCCTGGAACCAGGCTTAGCGCCAGACGCTAGCCATTGGCGCCTGGCGCTAGCCAGTGGTGCCTGGCGCCAGCTAGCCAGGGTTGGCGCCAACCTCGTTTTGCGTGCGTCAGACTCTGTTTTGTTAAATTATCTTTTTTGGCTGATTTTCTCTATAAATATCGTATCAAAAATTCCGTTTTCATTCACCTACAATCATTCATCATCTACATCTATCATTCACAAAATTTAATTAACATTCATCTTTCTTTCTTACTTTGTTTTCATACAAAATTCCGCATTCACAAGATCTAGAAACACCTAGCCATCTTCGAAGTTGCCTTGGCCCTAGACGTGAAAGGTTTAATTTCTGAGGGTTTGGTCCCAAATCTCTCTTTCAATTATTTAATTTCATTGTTTTGATTATTATTTTCCTTGAAGTTACTAACGTGTGTATTTTGTTATTAGAAAGAGGTACGAAGCATCAAAGTAAGTACTTTTATTGGTTTTAATTGATATTATGATGTAGAAATCATGTTTATATTGTTATTATGATATTCCTAGTATCATGTCTAGGGTAATTTTGATATTAAATATGATTGCTATGATGTCTTTTATTCTCTTCCTAATATTTATGATTGTTAATATCATGTTAGGGTTAAAGATTTGATTTTTATTGCTTAGTGACATGCTAGGGTTTGTTATTAATCTTGTTAGTATCATGCCTAGGATCTTGCTTTTATGCTTTAACATGAATATTATGATTATGATTATGATTATTATGATTACTATGATTATGATATTCGTTATTGTTCATGGTCATTATAATTTGTTATAATAATGGTTCATGATTATTTATTATTTATGATTATTATTGTTGCTTGATATTATATTTGTTATTGTTTGATCACCTTTATGCATGCTTAAAGGGAATTTGTACTTGCAATCATGCTTAATAAGATATTAAATAATCTTGTTTAGGGTTAATGTGATTATAATTCAAGTGATCGCCAATAATAGATTTATTTGTGCATTAAATTCAACCAACATAGATTAAACAGGTTTAGGGTTAATCCTATTGATTGCATGTTAATCAGAAAGCGCACATGAATACGATCAGAATAAAGTAGAGGCCTATTATTAGGGCAGGTTCAATCTCTTTTAGGTTGGATTTGTACCTTCATCCCCGAACCCTTATTTGGTTCATGACCTTATGGAGTTGACGATCTCTTGGATCGTTAAGGGGTGTAACCTTCACCTCGTGAACGGTTTACAAGTTCCTAAAAAACTTGTTGGCGACTTTTTTGCTCTATCTTCTTCCCTTTTGGATGCCACCGTACTTTAGTGTATGATCACAGTGGGGTTCAAGCTAGTGGGATTTTTAAAGGCTTGAAATTATTTCCTACAGTTTTTGGCGACTCCACTGGGGAGGATTTCTATTTTAATTCCTGAATTTGTTTCGGCAATGATTTAGAATGAGTGGATGAGACTCGAAAAGTTCTAAGTATTTCATGTGCGTAATTTTGATTAACATTATTGTCATATGCATAAAAAAGATCTCATTGGAAAGACCATCCGTAATGATTTAAAAACATAGGATTTTACACGTAGGAAATTTGAGAAATATCTTTCACAACTAGGACTGAAATAACACCGCGCGAAACTGGAAGATTTTATCGAGCACAGAAAGCTGCTGAGGCATGTGGGAAGTAGCGTCAGGGGCCTGAGCTTGGCGCCAGCATTTTAGTCGTAGCGCCAGACGCTAGTATTGGCGCTAGGTGCTACAGTTAAAAGCTGGCGCCAGTCTCTAATTGCTGGCGCCAATTTCCCCCAATACCGAGCCAGAAATATGCGTTCTAATTTCGACCAATTTTTCGTATTGTTGCTCGATCCTACTTCCTGATTGAATTTTTTTCTCACTTTTCTGAAACCCATATGTGTTCTACATATGGACATAACCCTCTGGGAATTCATGCTCCATCTACCCGATTGAACGCTCCGTGCAACAAAGGGTACATCCGAGATTGTTGAATTTACCAAACCATGGAAGCGAGTTTTTTCTAAAACTCGCGATGTCCCATCCACTCGCGCCAACCCTTCACGGTTAGGCTTCCGCGCGGTGCATCCGGACAATTAACCATGGACCCTCTATTGACTAAACCATATCCCGAACTTTAGAGAACTAGAGCCATGGTTAGGTTGCAAACTCATTGCATCATATTGTGCCTACTTGATTAATTGTGCATTATTTGTTGTGCATACTCTATGTGATTTTTCCTAACCGTTTGTTTGACTTGTGTTAAGACTAAATAAACTGGTTAATGACTAAAGAAATTTGTTTAATTAATTAATTAATTAATTTGAGCTAATAAATAAATATAAAATCGAGTCATAGTTCCTTTAAGTCAACCCGGATTTTTTATTCCCGTATACTGCACAAACGTTAACTTGTTTTGGTCATATCTGGAGTTCTATAAAGAACTACGAGTCGTAAAACCTATGGATCTGTAGCCCCGAGTTTTATCTTTAATTTGGCGTTGGTTTCATCCCAATCAGAGTCGCAGATCAAAAGTTATGACTAAAATACCACAGTCTGTCCAGTTTAATGCATATACGTGAAGTCTTAACTTAGTCTTTGCTTGAGTCTAGTTACATAGTCTAGCCACATGGTCATGACACGAGTCTTAACATGTCACCTACACTCACTAGTCTTAGCACACACTTTGAGTACACATCACCATGTCCATGTCTTAGGTCCATGTATGAGTCGGTCTTTCTGTCATTTGAGTTGGGGGGTACATTCTATTCCTAATTCTTCATATCCCTCCATCTAAATCTTCTTTCACATTTTATTCCAATTTTTCTTCATTTCCTCCATCCATTGCATGTTGAATAAGGTTTGAGTCAATAATTAACAATAAGTATCCCCAAATTCCTTTTCCACAATACTTGGTCGAGGAGAGAAAGGCGATTAATCAAGGGCAACCTCTTTATTCAAGTCTCGTTTTTTGATAAACCGATTCGCCAAAGGAGGAAGGCTAAGAAGATAATGGCAACTCAAGAAGAAGTCAATGATCTTAAGAACCAATTGGCTACTGTGACTGAGACACTGAAACTTCTCGCACTTAGGGTCGATGACCCCGTAAAGCAACAACAGATGAACCTCATGCAAGAGAGTCTCAGCAAGCTATCTAGTGACTATAAATTCCAGGGCATGAGTTCACAAGGGGTCTCGCTGGACAAGAAACTTCTTCCACATAAGTTCAACGCCACTGACATCCCAAAATTCAAGGCAACAGATAACCCTTACTTCCATTTAAGAGCTTTCGAAACAATAATGAACATTTAAGGGTATCGATAAGAAGGTTTTTCCCTCTCTGTTCCCACTATCTCTTGAAACCGTTTGCCAACAATGGTTTTTCTCCCTTGACAAGGAAAAAACCTCTACCTGGGATTCAATACTGAACGCTTTCGTTGATAGGTACAAGTGCAATATCCAAGTTGAAACCTACCATAGACAACTTGAGATGCTAAGACAAAAAGAGAATGAAGGCTTTACTTCTTTCTTTAATAAGTGGAGGGAAACTTCCGCCAAGATGATTGAGGTCCCCACTGAAAAAGAATCCGTGAGGATGTTTATCAAGAATCTCCAAGAAAAGTATTCAAAGCACTTAAAATATCAATACAACTTGAATACTTTCAAGGCCGTCTATGACATAGGTATCGAGATCGAAGATGACCTCGCAAAGCAAAAAGCTACTAACAATAGCAACCACGGTGGCTGGAAAGGAAAGAAGAGCGACAATCCTTCTTCTTCCGAAAACGCCCACTCTAGTAATAATGTTAGTACCTTTGACCATAATGATGTCTTAGCCATGGACAATCAAGGATCTAAAAGGAAACCCAGGCGAGAGTTCACATCCATTGGAATGACCTACGATGCTGCTTTCGATCGTCTCTATGATCGAGGATTAATCAAACCTATTGGCCCTACCGAGGATCCAACACCAGAAAATCGATCTTCGAGATGGAATCCAAATTCCTATTGCAAGTACCATCGAGGAAACGGTCATACCACTGATGAATGCTACAGGTTTCAAAATCTCATTCAAGACCTCATAGAAGAAAACAAGGTCCCATTGCCTCTAGCTAGCGAGAAGACTGGGTGATGATGAAGCAAATGACACAAGACAAGAGGCGGGCTGCAACGATAAGATTTCATGGCCTCTTTTTCTATTTCCTTTTTCATTCTTTTTTTCCTTTCCCCAATAAGTCTAGCATAGGCACCTTTTCCTTTCCTTAGATTAATTTTGTAGATTCTTTATTTTCTTTTAATAAAATGAGCATTTATTTTCTTGCATATGATCATTGCATTAATATTGCATTAAAAAAAATGTTGAATTAAGCACAAGGTATACCAATGATTTAAGGCAATCCTTGTAGCCACATCATATCTCATTTCACCCTTCAATTATACATCCTTTCTTCATAAACCACTTTGAGCCTCGTCTAACGATAGACCTTTCTTTTTTTCAACCAACATCTATCTAACCTTGGGATAGGATGGTGTGCAGCTTATGCAATTTTCAAAGAACAAAGCTTGAGTGATTTGACTAATTCAAAAGATAGCAAAAGCAAAAAATAAATAAAAGTGTACGAAAGGGCAAGTGTTCCAATGTCTTTGATATGAAAATATCTTCGATAAAAACACGTCTCAGATTGCGTCTCTTATCGAGTGCTCGGTACCGTGCCTGAGAAACATGAATGCCAAGTGAGTGATAGACCGCATGATCGGGATTGCCCACGCTTATAAAAATAAAATAGATGCTAAAGCAAAAGATAAGAAAGAGCTAAAAAAAAAAGAGTAGAAAACCTCAAGCATGAAAATACAAATATTCAAAAGCAAGGTTGCACACCTTGGGGGCTTATCTAGGGTCTTGAGCCTTTATCCCCTTCTTCTTTAAACCTTTAGCCTAACCACGTTACAACCCTTAAAAAGACCTTTTTGAGGTATACACACTTGTGCGAGGTTCGGCTAGAGCTACGTTCGGCCTGATTCCTAACGGATACGTAGGCAACCTTACATCGAGGTGCGGCCGTAATAAACATACATTCATATTCACATTCACACACTTGCACCATGATCATATCAAGGGATCTCCAATGCTCATCCTTATTCATGTAGAGCTAGACTTGGGGGCTTGATTCCTACATCATAGCTTACCTAGCCTAAGAGTCACCACCATTTGACTCTTTTAACAAATAACATCTTTCCACACACTTAGCTCTTGCGGCCTAGCTTTAGTGTCACTATCACACACTGCACATATACATGACCAAATATACTTCCCTTAGGAACCCTTTGTCATGGAATCTTAACACAACGCTGAAGCATGCCTTGTCACATCAACATCACTCATCAATCATAATCATCATAGCATCGAAGTATGAAGTGCTTAGCCTCCGTGCCTAAGTTACCTAAATACTTTCATCATTGAGTTAACCATTGAGATAGCCTAGGATGGATTAATTCTTGCACCTTGAGAGATTGTATCAAATGACATTTGACTGAGCTCATTCAACATGCAACTTCAAAACTTTCGATTCCTTTTTAGCGTCTTTCTTTTTCGGGAGAAATTCGGTACCCTCCACAAAAATGACGGAAAATTTTTGCTTTTTTGCATTTTTGAGTCACATTGAGTCAACACTATGCACACACGGGTCACGAGTCACACGTGTCATTTTGCTTTGAGTCCAGTCAACCTCGAGTCAAGTTTATGCCTTGAGTCGTGTTAAGTCAATGAGTCAAGCAATGCTAAACCTTAGGTCAACCCTAAGATGATTAAAAAGATTGGCAAAGTTCTATAGTCTAAAATAAATACAGGTGCAGCAAAATAGGGAAGACCCTACTCCAATTCTTGGCGCCAGAGATATCTCAGCAACGACAGAGCTCGAAGCCTCCTAGAAAGGTGATTTCGACCTCATGCAGCAATTTCGGGTTCCTTGGTACGCCAGTTAGCCCCTATAAGCAATTTGACATGATTAGTAGTCGGCTCGATTACAATCGTAGTAAGTGATTGACCTGACAAAAAACTCGTCTCACTTAGCTTAAGCGCCTAAAACACTGGCTCATTACAATCGGTTCAAAAGCAAGCACTTAAACGACAATATTTCCAAATATGGATTGTTGCGCATTCTTATTAAACGACAAAGTTTTCCAAAAATTGGATTGTCATCCCCAACTGACAATATTTCCAAAAATGGATTGTCGTGCATCTTCTTCAACGACAATTTTTCCAAGATAGGATTGTCATCTCTAGCAAAGTTTCCAAGCGTGGATTGTCGTGCTCCTTCTTTGTTTGGCAATTTTTTCCAAGTTCGGATTGTCATCGCTGGCAAGTTTTCCGAAATTGGATTGTCATACACCCAGTTCCCTATAGCAAAATTTCACAAAGGATTGTTGTAGGTTTCTATTCATCATAAATATCGGCAAAAGTTCCTCAACGTGGATTGTCATTCATTTCAGTACCCGAAGTGGATTGTCGGTCGACTCCTTTTTTGCAAATCTTCCAAGACGCGGATTGTCAATAGTGACAATATTTTCCCAAAAGGATTGTCGCATAGCGTTGGCAAATTTCCAAGGTGGATTGCTTTCAAGAGTTATATTCCAAGATGTGGATTGTCGATCGTAACAAAGTTCTTATGAAAGATTGTTATGAAGCATTGGCAACTTTTCCAAAAATTGGATTTTGGCAAATTTTCCGAGGTACGGATTGTCGCTTCATCGTGACAACATTTCCAAGGATGGATTGTTACGTGGCATTGACAACTTTCCCTAAATCGGATTGTCATACATCATACAAGAGTTGTGTTGGCAACTATTCCCAAAGAAAAGAGGATTGTCATCACAGCAAAAGCATCGACATACTGGTTCACAAGCAGCAAAGTACCGACGTACTGGCATAGCAAACATTAAGAAGCAGTGATCTTTTCGAAGACTATCACAGCGGAAATTAGAGTCATATAAAAAAGAAGCTCTTTGTTCAGAGACGAGTGAACATCGAAACAGCAAGGTGGCGTTCCCTAGATTGTGGAGAGTTGTCACAAACGGATGGAGATTGTTTCAAGAGAAATAATCTTTGATGGTATTCCCTAGGATGTGGAATATTATCAATGCGGATGAGGATTGTTTCAAGAGAAATAATCTTCGATGGTATTCCCTTGGACGCGGAATATCATCATAGCGGAGGAGGATCGTTTCAGGCGAAGCAATCTTCTAATTTGGAAGCAGTTATAGGCGTAGCAGTTTTCAAGCGGGATGGCATTTTCTAGCTTGCAGGAGGTCATCAAAACAATCGATTACTTATAGAGACGTGTGCTCGACGGTGCAAGATACGCGTTTCTTAACTCTTTTATCTGTTTAACTAATGCTAGTTTTGCAGGTATCGGCGTTATAAGATTGATTTAGGATCGCAGAACGTTCTGAATCATTCTCCGTCCCTATCGATACTTTGACTTTTGTTTTCGAAACTTGTGTTTCTCCAAACTCAGTCAAAGTGGGGGCTTCTGTAGACACCCATTTATGTCTCCCCAAAACCAAACCCAGTGATGAGTACCTTTCACGTCGAATCATAATCGAATGAAACGAAAGTGTGGAAAGGTCTAGTGTTGCGGAAAGTTTTTATTTCTTTTCTCTTCTCTCTGTTTTGGAAAACTTTATTTTAAGAAAACAGCCTATCCAGTTTGGTTGGTCCATGATATGGGTCCAATGATATTGTAGTTGGATGGGGCTTGCAAAGACCTTTCCAACGATATATTATAAGCCCAATTCCGATGAATATTGAGGAAGTTATGGCCAATTTACTAAACTGGGCCCGGTTTGAGCTTTATGTGCGGCCCAATGATCTAGGGGAGGGCCTAATATGATTTATCATTCCTAATGCAATTAGGAATGGTTTTAGTCTTCTAGATTCTTCTAGAAGGTTCTTTTCACTCCTAATTCAATTAGCATTGATAAGTTGACTTTGTTGACTTTTCAGAGTTTTAATCAAAATCAAATAGCATTTTCGAAGAAATTATATTATTTTATTCTCCAGTACGGGAAATTTATCAGATTTTCGAAAACACGTTGAAATCAAGCTTGGCGTCCAACCCCAGGCCTTGGCCCCTGGAACCAGGCTTGGCGCCAGGCGCTAGCCATTGGTGCCTGGCGCCAGCTAGCCAGGGTTGGCGCCAACCTCGTTTTGCGTGCGTCAGACTCTGTTTTGTTAAATTATCTTTTTTGGCTGATTTTCTCTATAAATATCGTATCAAAAATTCCGTTTTCATTCACCTACAATCATTCATCATCTACATCTATCATTCACAAAATTTAATTAACATTCATCTTTCTTTCTTACTTTGTTTTCATACAAAATTCCGCATTCACAAGATCTAGAAACACCTAGCCATCTTCGAAGTTGCCTTGGCCCTAGACGTGAAAGGTTTAATTTCTGAGGGTTTGGTCCCAAATCTCTCTTTCAATTATTTAATTTCATTGTTTTGATTATTATTTTCCTTGAAGTTACTAACGTGTGTATTTTGTTATTAGAAAGAGGTACGAAGCATCAAAGTAAGTACTTTTATTGGTTTTAATTGATATTATGATGTAGAAATCATGTTTATATTGTTATTATGATATTCCTAGTATCATGTCTAGGGTAATTTTGATATTAAATATGATTGCTATGATGTCTTTTATTCTCTTCCTAATATTTATGATTGTTAGTATCATGTTAGGGTTAAAGATTTGATTTTTATTGCTTAGTGACATGCTAGGGTTTGTTATTAATCTTGTTAGTATCATGCCTAGGATCTTGCTTTTATACTTTAACATGAATATTATGATTATGATTATTATGATTGCTATGATTATGATATTCGTTATTGTTCATGGTCATTATAATTTGTTATAATAATGGTTCATGATTATTTATTATTTATGATTATTATTGTTGCTTGATATTATATTTGTTATTGCTTGATCACCTTTATGCATGCTTAAAGGGAATTTGTACTTGCAATCACGCTTAATAAGATATTTAATAATCTTGTTTAGGGTTAATGTGATTATAATTCAAGTGATCGCCAATAATAGATTTATTTGTGCATTAAATCCAACCAACATAGATTAAACAGGTTTAGGGTTAATCCTATTGATTGCATGTTAATCAGAAAGCGCACATGAATACGATCAGAATAAAGTAGAGTCCTATTATTAGGGCAGGTTCAATCTCTTTTAGGTTGGATTTGTACCTTCATCCCCGAACCCTTATTTGGTTCATGACATTATGGAGTTGACGATCTCTTGGATCGTTAAGGGGTGTAACCTTCACCTCGTGAACGGTTTACAAGTTCCTAAAAAACTTGTTGGCGACTTTTTTGCTCTATCTTCTTCCCTTTTGGACGCCACCGTACTTTAGTGTATGATCACAGTGGGGTTCGAGCTAGTGGGATTTTTAAAGACTTGAAATTATTCCCTACAGACGCCAAGCTTGATTTCAACGCGTTTTTGAAAATCTGATAAATTTCCCGTACTGGAGTATAAAATAATATAATTTCTTCAAAAATGCTATTTGATCTTGATTTAAACTCTGAAAAGTCAACAAAGTCAACTTATCAATGCTAATAGAATTAGGAATGAAAAGAACCTTCTAGAAGAATCTAGAAGACTAAAACCATTCCTAATTGCATTAGGAATGATAAATCATATTAGGCCCTCCCCTAAATCATTGGGCCGCACATAAGGCTCAAACCGGGCCTAGTTTGGTAAATTGGCCATAACTTCCTCAATATTCATCGGAATTGGGCTTATAATATATCATTGGAAAGGTCTTTGCAAGCCCCATCCAACTACACTACTATTGGACCCATATCATGGACCAAACAAAATGGATTGGCTGTTTTCTTAAAATAAAGTTTTAAAAACAGAGAAAAGAGAAAAGAAATTAAAACTTTCCGCACCACTAGACCTTTCCACACTTTCGTTTCATTCGATTATGATTCGACGTGAAAGGTACTTGTTTCGGGTCTTTTTTGGATTTCCTGGGATACTGGTCACGCTCTGCTGGCAATGAGTTGGTCCCACCTGCAAAACAACGAATATTCCGTTTTCGATCAACGGAATATTCGCCTCCGACGATCAAGTCAGTGATCAGAACGGAAAAGGCTAGAGAGAGAAAGTAGAGAGAAGTTGGGGCTATCTAATGCTTTGTTGTTTTCAATTGTCTGCCTCCCCTCCCATCATAAATGATTGGGGTATTTATAGGGGTGGGACTCGTGCCCCTCTCTAGGGTTTATACCCTAGATTTGCGTGACGTGATTGGCTGCGCAATCAGCGAATGCCACGTGCCACTCTGGGGAGCCGTTTTGCGGCTTTCATTGTCATCTCTCGGGATTTGGGCCCTGACGTTGTTAGGGCTTTTTGACGTGCTGATTTTAAAGAAGGATCATATTGCCTAAACACATGGCATCTTCCCGTGGTGACACGTGTCACCCTATAACTGAGCCACGTGTCACTATGGGATTGGCCTGAGACCTTAAGGACTCTGGATTGCGTGGCATCTTCCCGTGGTGACACGTGTCACCCTATAACTGAGCCACATGTCACTATGGGATTGGCCTGAGACCTTAATGACTCTGGATTGCGTGGCATCTTCCCGTGGTGACACGTGTCACCCTATAACTGGGCCACGTGTCACTATGGGATTGGTCCACGTATACGAGGTATTTTTTCCCTCAACATTTGCCCCTCAGAGGGGATGGCTCGTACGCTTACAGGCCGGCTCCTCTGACCTCTAATAGCCTTGGCGCGTACAGATGTATTAGAGTTTTGTCAACTTTCTGTCCGCCTGACAATTTTAGGGCGAACGCCTGTCTATTCAAGCGGCGCGGACGAGACTAGGCCGTCGATTTTTGCGACCATCTTGCCATTTCGGAGAGAGCTTTAGTTCTGCCAACTTTCCCTTGGACGCGCCGTTTTTTAGGTCGTCCTTTCCGTTTAATTTAACGGAGTTGCTCCTTGTCCTTCCAAATTCTAGGTCACTTTTTCAAATTGTAACCGTTCAGCTAAGTTAGGCGGGAAAGTTGAATTTACTATCTTACCCCCATAAATTTTTCCTATATATACAAGGGGTTTGACTTCGTTTTGGCACTTTGGAACTTTACATTTTCTAGAGAGAAGTCGGAGCTTCTAGAGAGAGAAAGTGTGTTTTCCTTTGAATCTTCAAGAGCTCCGCCGCGCGTTTGAGTTTTCCGGTGACAGTGGTTGAGTTCTCCGATCAATCTTCAAGGTTTCCAAGTTTTCAACACGTACAGAGGTAGGCCGCCTGTTTTTCTTTTCCTTGTCTTTTTATTTCTTTGTTTATTTAAAAGCTGGCTCAACACTCGGCTTCGTCCGTTTCTCCTCATGAGGTCGGCCGTTTGCATGGGACTGAGGAGTCTAGAGTGGACGGAGACGAGTTGTCTCCTTCATGGAGTGGGTCCATTTCTAGTGCGTACCAACTCACATCCACCCATTCTTCTCTGTCCCTGCAGTCGAACATGGCACGGACGATGCAAACGCACGATCGTCATGCGACCAGAAATCCAGATGGAAGTCTAGTAAACCCTAGGACTCCTTATGACCTAAACAATGTTAACGTAGAGACCCCTTCCACCACTCCTACGACCGCTTCCACGGGCACTCACTGCTCGGCCGTGGAAATAACTTCCTCATTTGAGGAGCGACAAAGAACTCAAGGCGCTCCTTTAATGGGGGGAACGTCCGGGCAAACTCCGGGGTTGAGGTTCCCCCAATATGCCAGCTCGGTCATGGATGGGGCCGAGTTGCTACTCTGTGAGGGGCCTCCTTCCTCTTCTCGAGCGGACGCTGATGCGTCCGTCCCCACTCCCTCAGAACTCTATCTCCGATATGGCAGGTCGGACAGACCAAGAACGGGGATTTTACTTAATGAACCGTCCGACCTGCCCCCTTGCAGAGCTCCTCCAACTGGGAGTCAGGCGGCCGGTGCCAAAGATAAGAGCAAACGGCCACTTGAAGACATTATCTCCCCCCGAGGCGGCCATAGTTCTAGGAGCCGCAGCTCGGCGGAGGCAGCCGACCTTGACAGAGTGCTGTCTTCTGAGTTTGGGAGCGCTCCTCAACGAGAAGAGGGCGAAGCTGAGAATGCGGCCGAGGGTGGAGCGGCGGCCGCAGAGGGCAAAGAGGCGGCCGAGGAGGATGTTGCCAACATTGACAACTTCAAGGATCCATAACCCTGTACAGTGGGTAGCACGGCCTTGGGCTACCTAAACCACAACTTTGAGGAATACAAGGCATTCCTCCTCCTTGGGGAAGGATTTGAGATCCAGTCTCCAAGGAAGTCCCGCGCTTTGGCAGCCTGGGAAGAAGAGAAGCCGCGCCAAAGATCCTTCAGCGTCTACAGGGCGGCCTTAGACGTTGGATTGCGCTTCCCCCTCCATCCTTTCGTCCGCACAATCTTGGACGAGTATGACATAGCTCTCTTCTTGCTGATGCCAAACAGCTGGTTGAACATTTTTGGATACCTGGTGACGTGCATCTGCAAAGGCTTCAAGCCAGACTTTGCAGTTTTCTGTGAGATGCACTCACTGACTAAGCTGGACGCGGATACGGACGGCTGGCTTATCTTGAGCACCACTAGAGATTACATGGTGGTGATGGACCGCGTCTCCAAGTGGCGCGACTGGAAGCACCGATTCTACCGCATCAAAACTAAGGACGTCGAATTTAACTTGCGGATGAATCGGTTCAATGCTGACCCAATTCAACTTGGACGTGGGGATCTCAAGCCTGATAAGCCACCCGTCCACCCCAGCCAGGAGTACCAGCTTGAATATTTCAAAGTCAAGCGGGTGAAAAGGAACGGCAAAACTGAGCGCGTTTCAAGTAACTGGGTCCCTTTATCCAGCTGGCTGCGGGATTCCACCTTTATGTCCGCCTACGGCCTGTACAAGAACCCGCCCCAAGGTGGACGCACGGACACATATTCTTACACTTACACATATTATTTGATATTGAAGAATTTTCTAACTCTTTTTCCTCCTCTTTCAGCTGAGGCGTACAAGATGCTGGACAAAGAGCAAAAAGGAGAGGTCAACATGTCCGAGATTGACTTGGCTCGGTACAAGGCTCGCCAGAGGCTGTACGAGCAATCTAAAGGAGTAAGTAAACCCATCTAGCTTTCTTCCTTACGTCCGTGTATGCATTACGGAAGAGATCTTCTTCCTAACTAGGCTCGGTCTATTATATTATCTTGCTTTCTTTTACTAACTTTTGCCTCTACAGCTGGCCACTCCAACCCCCAGGTCCAAACGGAAGCAGTCGTCTCCTGCGTCCAAGACGGATCAGGACGGTAAGGCGTCCAAACAGAGGAAGACGGTCGCATCCAAGACCACTTCCACTTCCGCGGCCAAGACGACGTCGCGGACTGTCTCAAAACAGTCCAAAGGAGAACAACCTCGGCTGAGTGATAACGGGGCCTCCAAGTCTATAGATCCGGCCGCCATGCCGGGTCATGTTAGGTCCGAGAAATTGGACGATAGGGGTAAGTCGACCCCGGCAAAACCGACCGGGCCAGAAGTGACTCCGCCCGTCCAAAGAGTCAATGAATCTGATTGGCTTGATGCCAATCAGTCGGCCGGCGATCAACCTGGCCGGACGGGGGAAGAAGGTAACGAGCCTGCGCCGCCCCTGCCATTCACTTTCAACCTTCCTACTCCTCCAAGCTTCTCTGACGGTCAGTTCCAGTAACTTTGGATTTTTTATTTTATTCCTTCTCTTTTTATTTTTTTTTTTTTGTTAAGCTTACATTAAACTCTTTGCGTCCGCCTACAGACATTGCAGAGGAGCTACAAATGAAGCTGCCCGGCCAGTCCCTTACTGGGGCGGACAGGAAGGCTATGCGGGAGGCCATGGCCCGGGCCGTCCCCGCCGAGCAGCGAGACAAGCTGCGGGGAATACATGAGGGCTTCCTCGGCCCCATGATCAATTGCAGTGCTGAGGTAACTTTTACCCTCAAATGCACTTAGCCAACTTTTTCGCTCACTTTGCTAACACATTTACCTTGTACGCAGCTCTTCCTGCGGCTGAATGCCTTCCTGGAATGGAAGGACAAGGAGAATGAGCGGCTGAAGCATACTTGGGCCCAGATTCAGAAGACCCAGGATGCCGGTACTGGGGAGGTGGCCGTCTAGCGCCGCTATTTTGAGACCTAGATCAACGCGCTGTCCGACAAGGCGGCGCGGCAGGCGGAAGATTTGGTGAAGCTGGGCGAGGCCCTTCAGCAAGAGTCCGTGGCCAGGGATGCCATGAGACAGGAGAGGGACCAAGCCCTGCTAGACGGCGAACGTTGGAGGGCAGGGTTCGAGGACTCCGAGAAGCTTCGGAGTGATGTGGCCTTGGCCCAAAAACACTTAAAGGAGGCCTTGGACGAGTCGGACACTCTGAGGGCCGAGGTGGAAAGTTTAAAGAAGTCCGTTGAGGACTTAACTCTCCAATTGCGAACACCTCGGGCCCCCAGTGCGGACAAAGTGGTCCTCATTGAGCAGAATGCTGAGGACAGGCTGAAGGCCCACTTCTTTGAGGCTTTTGAGCTTATGGTGGACGAGGAAGAGGCGGCCTATTATCAGGAACGCTTCACCAAGCGTCTTAACTTTGTCTGCCTCAGAGAAGAGGCTAAGAAGGCCGGGCAGCCTTCACCTGAGCTGGACGTCACGCCAACTACCTCAGAGGAGGAGGAAGTTGAAGAAGCGGCGGCCGGCAAAGACGGTGAGGCTGAGAGCAAGGAGGCGCCTGCTGAGGACACGTCCCCTGCCACGGTTCAAGAGCTCGGCCCAGGCCAGAGTCCAGCTTCTGCTCCAGCCGCCCCATGATTTCAGCTCTACTTTTCTGCCTTGTTAATCATTTATGTATTTATATATTTTTTTTTTTACTTTTTCAACCGCCTTTTCGAGCGGTTTTATGTAAGATATTATACTGCCTTTTGAGCGGCCCTTTTATTAATTGAGCTTCCAAATTTTTCTTCATACTTTTCACAGTTTATACTTAACAAGTTTTTGCATTTTTGTACACGTACTTTTCACGTTTTTATATCTTCGTACAATTGGGGGGTATGCCCCTTTATTCGGCGTTCGCCTAGTCCATACTTTGGGTGGTTTGATTGGCTTGGTAGAATTTATACCTTGGACTAGGTGGTACATCGAATCAACACATAAATTGGCCGTTCAATTGGCTTTATGCGAGTTCGTCCGTTGAAACTATCGCTCGGACGCACTCAGAAAATTCCAAGTATGATTTCAACTTAAAATTTTCATGTTCGGCTGGGCTGGAATGCCTAGGTATGCCCTTGCCCCATTATACGGGTTTCACATGGTACCTTACCTTTTCCGTCCGCCTTAATTAAGGGCGGACGCATTCATGTCACTTGGGATCAAGCTGCCCATTCTTATTTTATTTAATTTACTTTGGTTCTGCGACCGAGTTGCTATGTTGCAAGCAAGCTACGGGCAAATTTCACGCGGCCTATCCGTATAAGTTATGATTGTGCAAATAAGCATAAATTAAATGGAAAAATAATTATAACAATGTTTGACTTTTTTCATTAATTTGTCAAAATTACATTGTCGTGGTCGTACGACTTACATTGCTCGGTCAACAGACCTAGCTGTATACACAGCTTTTGGCTAAGTAGTTAAACATAATATTTTTTCAGATTGTCAGTGTTCCATGTACGTGGGATGGGTCGGCCGTCCATAGCTTCAAGACGGTAAGTCCCATCTCTGACCTCTTCTCTGACTCGATAAGGCCCTTCCCAATTTGGGGTCAGCTTGCCGTCCTCATTTGCTCGTCCCACAGCCTCCATCTTCCTTAGGACCAGATCTCCCAATTTTATCGGCCGCTTTGACACTCGGCGATTGTATGCCCTTGTCATCCGAAGACGATAGATTTCGTACCTAAGCGCCGCATTGCCCCTAGCTTCAGGAAGGAAGTCTAGGGCGGTCTTCATGGCTTCCCAATTAGCCGTTTCATCATATAACATCACCCTAAGGGTGGGCTCATACATTTCAATTGGAAGGACCGCCTCGGCACCATAGATTAAGAAGAAGGGAGTTTCTCCTGTTGAACTCTTGGTCGTGGTTCGTATGGACCACAGCACATTAACTAACTCATCGGCCCATAAGCCGCCTGCCCTCTCAAGCTTGCGCTTCATTCCAATGGAGATCAATTTGTTGTAGGCTTCTACCTGACCATTTGCTTGTGGACGGCCAACGGAGGCAAAACAGTGAGCTATGCCTTGGTCTTCCAACCATTCTTTGAGTTGGGGCGTTTCGAACTGAGGTCCGTTGTCAAACACCATAGACTGAGGAAAGCCAAAGCGTGTAATGATACTCTTCCATATGAAAGCTGAAACATCCGTCCATTTGATACCTCGGACGGCCTCGGCCTCTACCCATTTTGTGAAGTAGTCTATTGCTACAAACACATACCGCCTCTGGCCGGACGCTGGTGTGTATGGTCCTAAAATGTCCATCCCCCATTTGGCAAAGGGGAGCGGACTACTGATGGCCGAAAGACTGTTGGCAGGTCGATGAATTAATGTTGCGAACCTCTGGCATTTGTCACACTTCTTTACCATTTCCATTGCGTCCGTCTTTAAGCTCGGCCAGTAGTAACCCAGGCGGGCAGCCTTTTCAGCCAAAGCTCATCCTCCAATGTGAGAACCACACTGCCCCTGGTGAATATCATCCAAGACATCATACCCTCTCTCAGGAGTGATGCACTTCAGGTACGGTTTTACAAATGCCTTTTTGAACAACTCTCCTTGCTTAATTTCAAACCAAGCCGCTCTCTTTTTCATCAACCAGCTCTCTTTAGGATCGGCCGGGAGTAATCCGTCCTTAAGGTAAGATATGATCCCTTCCATCCAAGTGGAGCTTCTATCAATTGCGTGTACTGGCTCAGCGTCAATACTCCTCTTCTCTTTTACTTCCCAAAACACTGACCTAGGAGTATCACATGATGCTGAGGATGCTAGCTTAGAGAGGGCGTCCGCCTGATGATTGGACGAACGAGGGACCTGCTGTAGGGTAAAATGATCTAGGCTCTCAGCCTCCTCTTTCACAATCTTCAAGTACTTTATCATGGCCGGCTCCCTCGCCTCGAAGTCTCCATTCACCTGGCCGACTACAAGTAAGGAGTCCGAGCATACGTCAATTTTTGTTGCTCCTGTCGCCTTACACATTCTTAGGCCGGCCAAGAGGGCTTCGTACTCGGCTTCATTATTAGAGGCTTGAAACTGGAATCTCAGGGCGTACTCAAACTTATCTCCTTCAGGAGACCAGTAGCTGTCGCGCTACCATCCACGAACACTTTCCAGATTTGATCTCCGGCCGTCTGAAGATCCGGTCGGGTCATTTTTGCTAAAAAATCAGCAAAGGCTTGCCCCTTGATTGCTTTTCTTGGCTCAAATGTAATATCCAAGCCTCTCATTTCCAAGGCCCATTTGAGCATACGGCCGCTTGCCTCTAGCGTTGTAAATGGCTTCTTCAAAGGTTGGTCTGTGTAGACCACAATTGAATATGCCAAGAAGTATGGCCACAGCTTTTTTGATGCCATGTACAATGCCAAGCCAAATTTCTCAATGGGGGGATACCTTAGCTCAGCGTTATGTAGAACGTGGCTAATAAAATAGACAGGGATCTGGCGGCCATCCCGTTCAGCAAGTAGGACGGCACTTAAGGAGTGTTCTGAGATAGCAAGATAGATGAATAGCTTCTCGCTCTTAAGTGGACTGACAAGCCGAGGCAATGTATGTAAATGGCCTTTTAGCTGTACGAATGCTTCCTCGGCCTCCTCTGTCCACTCAAACATGGCTTTCTTTTTTATGGTTTGAAAGAAATAGCGGCACTTATCCCCTGACCTTGACAGAAATCTACCAAGTACGGCCAAACAGCCGGTCAATCTTTGGACTTCTTTAATTGTCCTTGGTGACTTCATGTCCATGACAGCTTGGATTTTTTCACGGTTGGCCTCGATTCCACGTTGATCAATCAAAAATCCGAGAAATTTACCGGACTCAACACCAAAGACACATTTCTTTGGATTTAACATCATCTTATACCGCCTGAGTTCGGTGAAAGTTTCTCGTAGATCTTTCAAATGGTCAGCCGGCTCTTTTGACTTGACAATCATGTCATCAATGTATGCCTTCATATTCCAGCCAAGCTGATCTCTAAAGACTGTGTTAACAAGTCGCTGAAAAGTGGCTGGGGCATTCTTAAGGCCGAATGGCATAACTTTGTAACAATACAACCCCTACTCAGTCACAAACGTTGTTTTCTCCTGGTCTTCTTCCCATAACGGAATTTGATGGAATCCGGAGTATGCGTCCATAAAACTCATCAGGGCATTCCCGGCCGTCGAATCAACCAGACGGTCGATTTTAGGCAAGGGAAAGCTATCCTTAGGGCATGTCTTGTTTAGATCGGTGTAATCTACGCACATTCTCCAAGTTCCATTCGGCTTCTTGACAAGGACCACATTGGCCACCCATTCTGGGTAATAGCATTGCCGAATAAAACCGGCGTCCAGAAGCTTCTTGACTTCTTCTGCGGCCGCCTGATTCCTCTCTTCTCCATGATTCCTTTTCTTCTGACGGACAGGTTTTACGGTCGGATTCACAGCCAATTTGTGCACGGCCAGATCTGGACTTATACCTGGCATCTCACCGACATCAAATGCAAATACATCCTTAAACTCTCTCAATAATTGAATTAACTCATCCCCAAGCACACCCAAAGCTATAGTGCCCACACTGACCATCCGACTTGGTTGATCGGGGTCAAGCACTATATCCTGGTGACTGCCGGTCGGCTGGGGGAGTAGCTCTTCTGGCCGCCCGACAGTCATTAGCTGCTATGCTTGCTCTATCTTGGTCGTCTTACGCTTCTGGCCGACCTGGTGTGTTGGGAGTGAGGTTCCTTGTTCTTTTGGCTAGGAAAGTTTTGGTCCGCGCGCTGTAGGCTTAACCGCCAACTGATTGCATTCCTTAGCCATCTTCTGACTTCCTTGGATTGTACCTATTTTCCCGTCTGTCCTTTCAAACTTTAACAGCATTAGGTGAGGCACAATGACTGCTTTTGCTGCATTCGGTGTAGGACGGCCGAGTATGTCCAGTCAGTTCTTTTACGACCAAGAAGCGGACAACCATATCTCTTCCTTCCCCTTTTTGCCCGAATCGGACAGGTAAGTCTATCCGCCCCACTGGGTGGATGACATTCCCCCCAAATCCGACCAGCGGGTGAGTGATGTCCTGGAGAGCATCCTCTGGGAAGCTTATTCTTTAAGGCGGCCAGGCTGATGATATCAGCCGCGCTACCCGTGTCTATCAATATTCGTCCGACCTTCAAATTGGCTATCTTCATAATGAATACCATGGGATCATTGTGCAAGGCTTTGACCTCCCCCCGATCGGCCTCACTGATGATTACTTCGGGGAAGGGTTCAGCCTTCACTGAATCCATCTGCATCACCTTTCCCAGGTTCCGGGCGTCCTGCTTGATCCCTTTCATAGTGGGACCGCCTGAGGCAAATCCTCCTGATATCACGGCCATAAAGCCTGAATCAGTGTTGTTGCCGTCATCTTTATCTTTGTTCTTATCATTCTTCTGTCTTTGCTCGGACGTGTTGTTTGTCCGTGTGTAGGTGAATTTGGACTTCATCACATATGAATTCAGCATGCCCTTCTCGGCTAGTTTGTCCAGGAGTCTCTTTAAGTTAATGCAATCGTTCGTGTCATGTCCCACATCCTTGTGGTAATGACAGTACTTGTTCTTGTTCCTATACTGAGCCGGGCCTCTCAGCGGCTGTGGCTTCTCAAACTCAAACTTATCCTTGATTTCCATCAAGATAGAATAACAGTCCTTGTTGAATCCAAACTGAGGCTCGTACACCTTGACCTTCTTGACTTTCTGTGGCTGGCCATTAGCCACCCAGACTTCCTTTCTCTTTTTTCCTTCTTTCTTTTGGTCGGCCGAGTCTTGCTGAGAAAATTTCTTCTCAGCCCCCTTAGCCGGAGCTTCTGCTTTTGTGAGCGAACAAAAGTCCGCCGCCTCAATATAAGCTTCGGCTTCCCGCGGAATACCTGCGTATGTCCGAATCTTTTTCCTTACCAAGTCAAATTTAAAACCATTGTGCCTTAATCCCCGGAGAAATTCAGAGTAAGCCATTTCGTCCGGTAGATTATGAATTTGGGCTTTTTCTTGGTTAAATCGCTGGACGTACGAGCGTAAGCCCTCATTTTTTTCTTGGACGATTGTCGCCAAGTTAAGGCTAGTCTTTCGAGGTGGTATGTTGTATGAAAAATTTCCCACGAACAGCAAACTAAGAGTGGTAAAACAATTGATACAACCGGCCGGCAAACTGTTGAACCAGTCCTGTGCCACACCTTTCAGAGTGGCCGGGAAACATTTGCACCACGTAGCATCATCTACACTTTGCAAGTACATCAGGTTCCTGTACGAGGTGATGTGCTCTTCTGGGTTGCCCGTGCCATCATAGGCTCCCACAAGTACACTCTTCACTTTTGGTGGCTGAGGGGCATTTAGGATATCTTGCGAAAACGAGGGCGGCTTGTCTCCTAGAGTAAGTAGGCGCATATGCCAATCAATGGGTTGCGGTTGCATGGACGGTCCAGCCAGATAGGGAGCTTGTCCGTACACCTGCCCATATGGCCCATATTGTCCGTATGCCTGGGGGTTTAGCTGCATCAAGCCATTGAATCCCTGAGGTTGATATTGCAGTGATTGGGCCGGAACAGGAGTTGGAGCATGGAAGACTGGAATAGGAGTTGGGGTGCGAACTGCCTGACTTCCACTGGAGATGGCCGTGTTGGTATGCTGGGAAAGAGAATGATGTGAAAAATCATCCGGCATTGTCGGGGTTGAGGCCGTGTCAGAGTAGGCGGCGCGCTCCCGCTGCTTATGCCGAAGGTAATCCCTTGCGTCCTTCCATCGTCTGGACGGCTCAGGCTCCTCTCTTCGAGGCTGCCTACCCCTCCCCCCAGCCGACTGCGTTTTCGCCAGCAAGTCAGAGAAATTAGTCCGCGGTACTCTCGGGGACCTTCCAGTCGGCCTTCGAAAT
Source organism: Chenopodium formosanum (assembly GCA_024500155.1). Taxonomy (NCBI): domain Eukaryota; kingdom Viridiplantae; phylum Streptophyta; class Magnoliopsida; order Caryophyllales; family Amaranthaceae; genus Chenopodium; species Chenopodium formosanum. The sequence goes on along the minus strand of CM044865.1, from coordinate 11,670,993 downwards.
GGAGTGTTTCCTGCGTCCGTTGCATGGACTGTTTTGCTGTGTGTCTTTCTTGGAGCCCTCTGTTCCTCTCTTCTGGGCGGCTGCCTAGAGGTAGAGGCTCCGTTTTCAATTTCTTTTCTGAGTTTGTTAAGCGCGGCCTTAAGAGAGGCTGCGGTAACAGGAGGATCATCAGCTTCTTCAAATGTGGCTATCAGAGGATCGCTAGTACGGATCGTAGGGATTATATCCTCTACCTGTCCATCCTCGCCTGGATTAGGTGTCTGACCGTCTATCGCCATAACGTACGAGTATCCCCACAGACGGCGCCAAATGTTTCGGGTCTTTTTTGGATTTCCTGGGATACTGGTCACGCTCTGCTGGCAATGAGTTGGTCCCACCTGCAAAACAACAAATATTCCGATCAACGGAACATTCGCCTCCAACGATCAAGTCAGTGATCAGAACAGAAAAGGCTAGAGAGAGAAAGTAGAGAGAAGTTGGGGCTATTTAATGCTCTGTTGTTTTCAATTGTCTGCCTCCCCTCCCATCATAAATGATTGGGGTATTTATAGGGGTGGGACTCGTGCCCCTCTCTAGGGTTTATACCCTAGATTTGCGTGACGTGATTGGCTGCGCAATCAGCGAATGCCACGTGCCACTCTGGGGCGCCGTTTTGCGGCTTTCATTGTCATCTCTCGGGATTTGGGCCCTGACGTTGTTAGGGCTTTTTGACGTGCTGATTTTAAAGAAGGATCATATTGCCTAAACACATGGCATCTTCCCGTGGTGACACGTGTCACCCTATAACTGGGCCACGTGTCACTATGGGATTGGCCTGAGACCTTAAGGACTCTGGATTGCGTGGCATCTTCCCGTGGTGACACGTGTCACCCTATAATTGGGCCACGTGTCACTATGGGATTGGTCCACGTATACGAGGTATTTTTTCCCTCAACAGTACTCATCACTGGGTTTGGTTTTGGGGAGACACAAATGGGTGTCTACAGAAGCCCCCACTTTGACTGAGATTAGAGAAACGCAAGTTTCGAAAACAAAAGTCAAAGTACTGATAGGGACGGAGAATGATTCAGAACGTTCTGCGATCCTAAATCAATCTTGTAACGCCGATACCTGCAAAACTAACGTTAGTTAAACAGATAAAAGAGTTAAGAAACGTGTATCTTGCACCAGCGAGCACACGTCTCTGAAAGTAACCGATCGTTGTTGCATCCTTGTTGTTTTGATGACCTCCTACAAGCTAGAGAATGTCATCCCGCTTGAAAACCGCTACGCCCGTAACTGCTTCCAATTTGGAAAATTGCTTCGCCTGAAACGACCTTCCTCCGCTATGATAATATTCCACATCCAAGAGAATACTATCGAAGATTATTTCTCTCGAAACAATCCTTATCCGCATTGATACCATTCCACGTCCAAGGGAATACTATCGAAGATTGCTTCTCTTGAAAGAATCCTCAGTTGTTTGTGACAACTCTCCACAATCTAGGGAACGCCACCTTGCTGTTTCGATGTTCACTCTTCTCTGAACAAAGAGCTTCCTTTTGATATGATCTTCTGAATGATGTGTCCACGCGTCTCTGAACAAAGAGTTCGATTGACATGCTCACGCGTCTCTGAGAAAAGAGTTCGATTGATATGCTCACGCGTCTCTGAGCAAAGAGTTCGATTGATATGCCCACGCGTCTCTAAGCAAAAGAGCTTGAATGAAATGTCCACGCGTCTCTAAACAAAAGAGCTTGAATGATATGCCCACGCGTCTCTGGAGCAATAGAGCTTGAAAGAAATGTCCACGCGTCTCTGAACAAAAGAGCTTGAAAAGGATTGTCCACGCGTCTCTGAACAAAAGAGCTTGAAAAGGATTATCCACGCGTCTCTGAACAAAAAAGCTCGATTGATATGCCCACGCGTCTCTGGAGCAAAGAGCTTTGGTGAAATGTTCACGCGTCTCTGAACAATAGAGCTTCAGTGCTTGAATGTTTGTTACGATAATGTTCTGAAGAAAAATTTCCGAAGACCAACGTTTGTCGATCTCTAAGGCTTGTCTGAATTTTATTTCTGCTAAAACCAGTATGTCGGTGTCTCCGTGATTAGGCGCTTTAAGCTAAGTAAGACGATCTTTCATCAGGTCGACCACTTATTGTGATTGTAATCAAACTGACTACTTAATCATGTCAAATTGCTTATAGGGGATAACTGGCGTACCAAGGAACCCAAAACTGCTGTATGAAGTCGAAATCACCTTTCTGAGAGGCTTCGAGCTCTGTCGTTGCTGAGATATTTCTGGCGCCAAGAATTGATTCTGTCGCCGAACGCTGTGATAGGGTCTTCCCTGTTTTGCTACACCTGTATTTATTTTGACTATAGAACTTTGCCAATCTCTTTAATTATCTTAGGGTTGACCTAAGGCTTAATGTTGTTTGACTCATCGACTTGACACGACTCAAGGTATAAACTTGACTCGATATGATTGATTGACTCGAGGTTGACTCGACTCGAAGTGTAATGACACATGTGACTCGTGACCCGTGTGTGCATTGTAATGTGATCGTGCGACTCGAAAATGCAAAAAGCAAAAAATTTCCGTCAATTTTGTGGAGGGTAACGACTTTCTCCCGAAAAAGAAAGACGCAAAAAAGAAAGAAGCGAAGTTTGAAGATGCATGTTAAATGAGCTTAGTCAAATGTCATTTGATACTATCTCTCAAGGTGCAAGGATTAACCCATCCTAGGCTATCTCAACTGTTGACTCAATGATGAAAGCATTTGGGTAACTTAGGCACGGAGGCTAAGTACTTCATGCTTCGTGATGCAATGATGAGTGATGTTGATATGACAAGGCATGCTTCAGCGTTGTATTAAGATTTCATGACAAAGGGAGGGAAGTATATTTGGTCATGTATCTGTGCAGTGTGTGACAGTGACACTAAAGCTAGGCCGCAAGAGTTAAGTGTGTGGAAAAATATATTATTGAAAATAGTCAAATGGTGGTGACTCTTAGGCTAGGTAAGCTAATGATGTAGGGATCAATCCCCCAAGTCTAGCTCTAAGTGAAAAGGGATGAGCATTGGAGATCCCTTGATATGATCATGGTGCAAGTGTGTGAATGTGAATATGAATGCATGTTTATTACGGCCGCACCTCGATGTGAGGTTGCCTACGTATCCATTAGGAATCAGGCCGAACGTAGCTCTAGCCAAACCTCGCACAAGTGTGTATACCTCAAAAAGGTCTTTTTAAGGGTTGTAACATGGTTAGGCTTAAAGGTTTAAAGAAGAAGGGGATAAAGGCTCAAGACCCTAGATAAGCCCCCAAGGTGTGCAACCTCGCTTTCGAATCTTTATATTTTTATGCTTGAGTTTCTACTCTTTTTTAGCTCTCTTTTATCTTTTGCTTTAGCATCTATTTTATTTTTATAAGTGTGGGCAATCCCGATCATGCGGTCTATCACTCACTTGGCATTCATGTTTCTCAGGCACGGTACCGAGCACTCGATAAGAGACGCAATCTGAGACGTGTTCATATCGAAGATATTTTCATATCAAAGACATTGGAACACTTACCCTTTTGTACACTTTTATTTATATTTTTGCTATTTTTGCTATCTTTTGAAATACTCAAGCTTTTGTTTAGAATTGCATAAGTTGCACACCATCCCATCCCAAGGTTAGGTAGATGTGGGTTGAAAAAATGAAAGGTCTATCATTAGACGAGGCTCAAAGTGGTTTATGAAGAAAGGATTGTATATTTGAAAGGTGAAAGGAGATATGATGTGGCTACAAGGGTTGCCTTAAATCATTGGTATACCTTGTGTTTAATTCGACATTGTTTTTTTTTTTTTTTTTTTTTTTGATGCAATATAATGAAATGATCATATATAAGGAAATAAATGCTCATTTTATTAAAAAGGGAAAAGAAAAGAAAAAATACAAAAATAATCTAAAGGAAAAGAAAAGGTGCATATGCTAGACTTATTGGGGAAAGGAAAAAAATGAAAAAGAAATAGAAAAAGAGGACACGAAATCTTGTCGTTGAAGCTCGCCTCTTGTTTGTGTTGTTTCCTTTATCATCACTCGCTCTTCTTGTTAACTGGAGGTATGGGAAGCTTGTTGTTATCAATCAAATGTTGGATATCCTCCTTTAGCTTCCAACAGCTCTCAGTAGTATGACCCCTACCTTGATGGTACTTGCAGTGTTCGTTTGGATTCCAAATAGGCAATCTTTTCTTGAGTGGGGAATCTTTAATAGGTCCAATGGGAGTAATGATTCCCTTGGCATGGAGTCGATCGAAAGCATCATCGTAGCTAATTCCAATAGGGGTAAATTCCCTTTTCGGTTGCTTTCGATTACCCATGGCTAGGATCTCACTAAGGTCGAAAGTACCAACACTATTACTAGAGTAGGTGTTTTCGGAAGAAGAAAGATAGTCGTTCTTCTTCCCTTTACAGCCACTGATACTATTGTTACTAATCTTTTCCTTCTTGTCGCGCGGAGGAACATGAAGGAGATTTGAATCAATGAGATCTTGAACACGATCTTTGAGGGCGAGACATACTTCGGTGGTGTGACCAGGACCTCTATGGTATCGACAATAAGAATTTGGATCCCAATTGGGAAACCGCTTTTCAGGTGGAGGGTCTTGACTGGGACCAATGGGGTGGATAAGATCTTGATTGTGAAAACAGTCAAAAGCTTCATTGTAAGTCATTCTTATTGGTGTGTATTCTTCAATGGTCCGTTTTGCTTGTGGCTTAGGAGCATTGAGTTCTTCATTAAACCCTTGGCGAGAATTTTGTTCAATGGCCATCACCCGATTTGCTAATCCTTCTACCACATTCAAGAGCATGGCAATGACGTCTTGCAGTTTTCGAATGTCCTCTTTTAGACTTGACGAGTCTTCCTTGGTATTATCTAAGAAAAGACTTTCATCCAACTCAATTATAGCCACTTCATCGAGAGAGATCATATAAGCTGTCTCGATCATAGGCTCTCCTACAGGTGTGATAAGAAGTGATGGATCAAAGGATGCTTGGTCATCTTCAATGGCTAGAATTTCGGAAGTTTCATTGTTATCGATCAGATCTTGAATAGCTTCTTTGAGTTTCCAACACTCTTCAGTGTCGTGACCCTTTCCTTGATGATATTTGCAGTGCTTATTAGGGTCCCACTTAGGTGGCCTAGCTTCTGGAACTGGATCTTTGATGGGCCCTATGGGCATGACTAGTCCTTTGTGATGTAGCTTCTCGAGAGCCGTTTCATAACTCATGCCAAGTGGAGTGAACACCCTTTTTGATCTCTGGATTCGTGGTTTAGAGGCGTTTGTGGCATGTACTTCATTAATGGGAGAGGAAGAAGAAGGATGGTCGTTCTTCTTTCCTCTCACACCATTGTCTTTCAGAAGGTCATCTTCAATGTCAATGCCTATATTATAGACAGCTTTGAAAGTATCTAAATTGTGTTGGTACTTTAAGTGCTTTGAATACTTCCCTTGGAGATTCTTGATAAACATCCTCACAGATTCTTTTTCGGTAGGAGCCTTGACCATATTAGCGGAAGTCTCCCTCCATTTATTGAAGAAAGAAGTGAACCCTTCGTTTTCATTTTGTTTTAACATCTCAAGTTGTCTGTGGTCTGTTTCGTCTTGGATGTTGCACTTATATCTATCTATGAAAGCGTTTGTTATCGACTCCCAAGAAGAGGTTTTTTCTTTCTCGAGAGAAAAGAACCATTGTTGACAAACGGTTTCGAGAGATAGTGGGAACAGAGAGGGGAAAACCTTCTTATTGATACCCTTAATGCTCATTATAGTTTCAAAAGCTCTTAGATGAAAGTAAGGGTTATCTATTGCCTTGAATTTAGGGATGTCAGTGGCGTTGAACTTATGCGGAAGAAGTTCCTTGTCCAGCGAGACCCCTTGTGAACTCATGCCCTGAAATTTATAGTCACTAGATAGCTTGCTTAGACTCTCTTGCATGAGGTTCATTTGTTGTTGCTTCACGGGATCATCGACCCTAAGTGCGAGAAATTTCAATGTCTCAGTCACAGTAGCCAGTTGATTCTTAAGATCATTGACTTCTTCTTGAGTTGCCATTATCTTCTTAGCCTTCCTCTTTTGACGAATCGGTTTATCAAAAAGCGAGACTTGAATAAAGAGGTTGTCCTTGATTAATCGCCCTTCTCTCCTTGACCAAGTACTGTGGGAAAGGAATTTGGGGATACTTATTGTTAATTATTGACTCAAACGTTATTCAACATGCAATGGATAGAGGAAATGAAGAAAAATTGGAATAAAATGTGAAAGAAAATTTAGATGGAGGGATATGAAGAATTAGGAATAGAATGTACCCCCCAACTCAAATGACGGAAAGACCGACTCATGCATGGACCTACGACATGGTCATGGCGATGTACTCAGAGTGTGTGCTAAGACTAGTGAGTGTATGTGACATGTTAAGACTCGTGTCATGACCATGTGGCTAGACTATGTGACTAAGACTCGATTAATGACTCAACAAGGTGTTATTGACAGCGAAAATTAACCGAATTAATTAGCAAACTGGTTAATTAGACATTAGGCGATGACTCGACCAATAATCCGAACTGTCGGCTAAACGACAGGACTGGCGTCACACCATGGAGCTTGGCGCCAAACAACAGAGCTGTCGTCTGGCGCTACACTTCATAGTGTGGCGCTACAGCTCAGACCTTGGCGCCAATATTGGAGCTTCGGTCTGGGACTGTTTTCGGTATTATTAGTCAACTGGGGTTAGCCTAAAGTCGTACTAGGTCAATTCCGATTGAAAAAAATTAGACTTTATTGACTCAAATTAAATAATTAATTAATTAATTAATTAGGCAAAGTTCTTTAAGCCATTAATTTATTTAGTCTCAACACAAGTCAACAAACGGTTAAGAGAAACATAGAATATATATATATGCACAACAAATAATGCACAATTAGTCAAGTAGGCACAATATGATGCAATGCGTTCGCAACCTAACCATGGCTCTAGTTCTTTAAAGTTCGGGATATGGTTTAGTCAATAGAGGGTCCATGGTTAATTGTCCGGATGCACCGCGCGGAAGCCTAACCGTGAAAGGTTGGCGCGAGTGGATGGGACACCGCGAGCTTTAGAAAAAACTCGCTTCCATGGTTTGGTGAATTCAACATCTCGGATGTACCCTTTGTTGCACGGAGCGTTCAATCGGGTAGATGGAGCATGAATTCCCAGAGGGTTATGTCCATATGTAGAACACATATGGGTTTCAGAAAAGTGAGAAAAAATTCAATCAGGAAGTAGGATCGAGCAAACAATACGAAAAACCGGTCGAAAATAGAACGCATATTTCTGGCTCGGTATTGGGGGAAATTGGCACCAGCAAACAGAGACTGGCGCCAACTTTTAACTGTAGCGCCTGGCGCCAATACTGGCGTCTGGCGCTACGGCTAAAAGTGTGGCGCCAAGCTCTGGCCCCTGACGCTACTTCCCACATGCCTCAGCAGCTTTCTGTGCTCGATAAAATCTTCCAGTTTCGCGCGGTGTTATTTCAGTCCTAGTTGTGAAAGACATTCCTCAAATTTCCTACGTGTAAAATCCTATGTTTTTGACTCATTACGGATGGTCTTTCCAATGAAATCCTTTTTATGCATATGACAATAATGTTAATCAAAATTACGCACATGAAGTACTTAGAACTTTTCGAGTCTCATCCACTCATTCTAAATCATTGCCGAAACAAATTCAGGAATTAAAATAGAAATCCTCCCCAGTGGAGTCGTCAAAAATGTAGGGAATAATTTCAAGCCTTTAAATCCCACTAGCTTGAACCCCACTGTGATCATACACTAAAGTACGGTGGCGTCCAAAAGGGAAGAAGATAGAGCAAAAGAGTCGCCAACAAGTTTTAGGAACTTGTAAACCGTTCACGAGGTGAAGGTTACACTCCTTAACGATCCAAGAGATCGTCAACTCCATAAGGTCATGAACCAAATAAGGTTTCGGGGATGAAGGTACAAATCCAACCTAAAAGAGATTGAACCTGCCCTAATAATAGGCCTCTACTTTATTCTGATCGTATTCATGTGCGCTTTCTGACTAACATACAATCAATAGGATTAACCCTAAACCTGTTTATCTATGTTGGTTGAATATTAATGCACAAACAAACTATTATTGGCGATCACTTGAATTATAATCACAATTAACCCTAACAAGATTATTAATAAATTATCTTATTAAGCGCGATTACAAGTACAAAATTCCCTTTAAACATGCAATAAAGGTGATCAAGCAATAAATATAAATAATCAAGCAACACAATAAATAATCAATATCATGAATAATAATTATAATAATAATAATATCATCATAAAAATAATAATAATAATATTCATAATCATCATAAATTATAACAATTATAATCATAATCATGTTCATGTTAATATTAAAGCATAACAAAGATAGCAAGATCCTAGGCATGATACTAACAAGATTAATAACAAACCCTAGCCTGTCACTAAGCAATAAAAATCAAATCTTTAACCCTAACATGATACTAACAATCATAAATATTAGGAAGAAAATAGGAAGCATCGCAACAATCATATTTAATATTAAAGTTACCCTAGACATGATACTAGGAATATCATAATCACAATGTAAACATGATATCTACATCAATAAATCATTAAAGTACTTACTTTGATGCCTCGTACCTCTTTCTAATAACAAAATACACACGTTAGTAACTTCAAGGAAAAATAATAAAACAAACAATTAAATTAAATAATTGAAAGAGAGATTTGGGACCAAACCCTCAGAAATTAAACCTTTCACGTCTAGGGCGAAGGCAACTTCGAATATGGCTAGGTGTTTCTAGATCTTGTGAATGCGGAATTTTGTATTAAAAACAAAGTAAGAAAGAAAGATGAATGTTTTAAAGAATGCTAATTAAACTTGTGAATGAAGAGAATTGGTGAATGATAGATGTAGATGATAAATGATGATGATTGATGTATGAAAACGGAGTTTTTAATACGATATTTATAGAGAAAATCAGCCAAAAAAGATAATTTAACAAAACAGAGTCTGACGCACGCAAACCAAGGTTGGCGCCAACCCTGGCTAGCTGGCGCCAGGCACCAATGGCTAGCGTCTAGCGCCAAGCCTGGTTCCAGGCGCCAAGGCCTGGGGTTGGACGCCAAGCTTGATTTCAACGCGTTTTCGAAAATCTGATAAATTTCCCGTACTGGAGGATAAAATAATATAATTTCTTCGAAAATGTTATTTGATCTTGATTAAAACTCTGAAAAGTCAACAAAGTCAACTTATCAATGCTAATTGAATTAGGAATGAAAAGAACCTTCTAGAAGAATCTAGAAGACTAAAACCATTCCTAATTGCATTAGGAATGATAAATCATATTAGGCCCTCCCCTAGATTATTGGGTCGCACATAAGGCTTAAACCGGGCCCAGTTTGGTAAATTGGTCATAACTTCCTCAATATTCATCGGAATTGGGCTTATAATATATCATTGGAAAGGTCTTTGCAAGCCCCATCCAACTACACTACTATTGGACCCATATCATGGACCAACCAAACTGGATTGGCTGTTTTCTTAAAATAAAGTTTTAAAAACAGAGAGAAGAGAAAAGAAATTAAAACTTTCCGCACCACTAGACCTTTCCGCACTTTCGTTTCATTCGATTATGATTCGACGTGAAAGGTACTCATCACTGGGTTTGGTTTTGGGGAGACACAAATGGGTGTCTACAACAGGGAAAACCTCTTTTTCAACAATTGAAAGAGGGAATTTGAAAGACAGGGAAAACCGCTTTTTCAACAATTGAAAGAGGTAAGTTTTCTTTTATTTTTTATTTCGCATTGTTAGTATTTTTAATATAAAGTTTTCTTTACAATTCTTACAATTTGAGGTTTTTTGGTTTTTTATGCTGCTGAAATCTTTTTCAATTTTTTTTTTATTAATTTTTGCTTTAGTTTTGATTCTTACAATTTGAAGATTTGAAGGTTATTTTCACCCTTTAATTGCTTTTGCATTTAAGAAAGGTTTTGTTTATATTGTTGGTAATTTTGCAGGTTTAGATTTTTTGGGTGGGAGATAGCGCTTATTGATCATTACTCAGTGGCTCATGCTGGCCCTTGAAAGTCGAGGTCAGAAATTTCTATTTTTATCATATATTCTTATATATTATTAACATTAGTAATCGTGTGTTTTCCACTTTTCAATTTCTTTGTAATTATATGATTTGAATTACGGACTTTGTAATTGTAAAGGTTAAACCGGCAAAACCTTTATAGCCTTTAAAAATTTTAAAAATATTATTTCAATTGAATTGTCATTATTTACTTGAGGAGTTGAAGTTTGTGTTATAAATTTCTCTTGGATGAGAGGTATACGTGCTGGATTGATTTACAGAACATGCTTAAGACTTTGTGATACCCCCGAGCCCGGAGATCCTGATAGGAACCCCATACACTACTTTATTATTTGATTTCAATAATATTTGGGTGTTAGTTTCTCCGAAACACAAACAATATCTGGAATTATTTTGGTGTTAGTCATCTAGATTAGAAGAAAATAAAATATGAAGGGCAAAATCAGATTCACCAAATCCTTGTGAAATGGAGTGGTGCATCACGCTATTAATTATGCTTCATGAAAATGAAAAGAGCGCTCACACCCCACTCCCCACCGAAAAAATAAATTAAATTTTAAAATAAGAATATAATTAAACTAACTAAAAAATAAAATAAAATAAAAAAGTAAGAGATGGCATTAGTGTCAAGCCTTTTGCATGTTTAGTTGTCCTATTGGTTTTCTAAACAATCATTCTACTTATAATGAGCTCATTGTTGACATATGATATATTCCCCTTGATTTCATTTGGTTTTTAATTTCTTATAAATTATTAACTTTGTATGGATTGTCTGTGCTGGGTTCTTCAGTTTCCAGTTGGTTGAATTCACCATCACCTTAAGTCAAGAGCCTCGGCCAATGGTCGTGAAGGTGCAACTGCTGTTGTCTACTCTGCAGCGATACTTGAGTACCTGACTGTACAAGTGCTTGAGCTAGCAGGAACTGCAAGCAAAGATTTAAAAGTGAAGAGGATGACTCCAAGGCATCTACAACTTGCTATTCGAGGGGATGAGGAGCTCAATACCCTCATCAAAAGAACCATTGCTGCTGGAGGTGTTATCCCTCACATTCACAAGTCATTGATTAACAAATCATCCAAGAATTAAGGATTCTTTATTTGATAATTAGTATATGTGGGATTGTTCCATAATAAGCAATTTCAGCTGTAATATATTACTGCCGAATATCTAGGATTTCTAAGTGTGATATTTTATCAGCTATTTTGGTTTAGAAGCTTGTCAATTTACTTCATTCTGGTCTCTCTGTGCAGTTCTAACTGGTTTTGTAACAGGCTAGGAGGAGATAGAGCCCATATAGGAAAAGGAATTGATCTGAGGAGGCAGGAGGGGGAAGGAAAAGGAAAGTGGTACACTAAGGGAAGAAAAAAAATTCTAAAATCCGTAAAATATGAGTGGAGTAAAATAGAAAGAGAGTGTGAAAATGAGAGATTGGAAAGATTAATTGATAAATTAATGTATAGCAAGTAGAAAAGCCCTTCTAAAATTCACAATGCATAAAAGTTAGTAACACAAGGAGATATATCCCATAGAGGAGAAGAAAGTGAGAAAACAAGGGCTTGAAATAAGATATATTGATAGACTGATGGACATCAAGTAGCCAGAGGTCTTCTAAAATTCACGATCTATATAAAAACGAGTAATGTATGGAGATAGAGCCTATAGAATAAGAGGAAAAAGAATTTTAAATCTTACAAATTTATGCAACAAAATAGTAACTGCTACAACACATCAAATCACGCAGATCATACCGCCAAACAAAAATAAAAATGCCATTGAATGCAATAGGTTTTTAATGCGTTTAGTTAGTGTGTTACTCATAAGACATAAAATTTGTGATTAAAAATCAGTTTTACTAATATAATAGATTAGAAAAATGTATATTTTTTAATTTAGGTATAATGGAATTATATAGTTTGCTATGTCATTAAAAAAAGAAAATAAGCTCACTAACTCGAGTAAAGATTGATTTACTTATTAGAAACAAGATTTAAATAACAAGTGAACAATAAATACGATTTATTACCTTTCCAACACTAATCAACAAAACACACAACACATGACGCGAAACATATACACGCTAGACTATCAAAACCACGTTTAATAGGAAGGTAATTGTTTGTGTTTTTCAAGGGTGAGTAATTGTTTGTGTTTTTCAAGGGTGATCAATTTATTTAAGAGTGAGGTATGGAGTTACTCAAGTTACTCGGCTAGGGGTTACTTGTGGGGTTCAAACACTCGAGCGATTCACTCAATCAAGGGTTACTCTGTCAAGGGTTACTCGAGGAGTTACTTGTCAAGGGTTACTCGAGGAGTTACTCGGTCAGGGGTTAACCGAGTTACTAGGTAAGGGATTATTTAAAGAGTTCGGTCAAGGGTTACTTGAGTAATTCAGTCAGGGGTTACTTGAGTAATTCGGTCAGGGTTACTTAAGGAGTTCGGTCAGGGGTTACTCGGCCAACGGTTACTTGAGGGTTCATTCAGAGATTATTAGAGGAATTACTTAGTCTGGGGTTAGTCTGTCAGGGATTAGTCGAGGGGTTCGGTTATGGATTAGTTGAGGGATTACTCGGTCAGGGGTTACTCGGTCGGGGTTTGGATCAGGTGAGTAATATTTTTTATTTTGAAGAACAAGAAAAGGTAAGTGAACAATTTTAATTAAGAATGAGGTAATTGTATATGATTTTTAGAGCTGAGCAAATTCTGTAGGGGTGAACAATTTATTTAGGGATGAGCAAATTCTGTAGGGTGAGCAAATTATTTAGGGGTGAGATAGTTATGAATTTTAGAGGATAGCAAATTATTTAGAGGTAAGCAAATTTTTACATGTAATTGTATATGATTTTTTAGAGGTTTTGAAGGAAGTCCACCTATTATGTCCCAATGTAATTGCTTTTACGTGCCTAACATTATTTCAAACATCCGCTTAGATTATTGTTGCACAAATCAAAATTATACACTCATAACAATTTTGATATGCTCAAAGAAAATAACATTGGAACTCCAAATTATGTTAACAAGTATGACTTCCATCACGTTTTACTAATCAGAGCGCGCGCATTGCATTACACATTGAAAGATATAGAAAAGAGGATGAGATATAGAGAGGCTATAAAAAAGATATAGGAACAGGAGAAATGCAAGGGGGTTGGATAAATAAAAAGAGTGATAAATAGGGAATAGAACTAAGAGAAAAGGACAGAGAAAGACTATATGATATAATTATTAAGAATGAAGGAGAAGGCTCGAGGGAGAAAGAGGGAGTAAGTGCGACCTATAATTTTCTATTATTGTTTTATCTTTTCTCGCTTATTTGAACTCGATTTTGTCACAACATATATTATCAAACAACAACTTTTTTGTGTTGTAAGCCACACCATGTGGCAGAGGATACCCGAGTTATTTTGTTAGGTGTTATCCAAGTTATGTAGTCAAGGGTTACTCGAGTTACTCGGTCAGGGGTTACTTGTGGGGTTCAGATAGGGGTTACTCGAGAGGTTCACTCGGTTAAGGGTTACTTGAGGTCTTACTCGATTATGGGTTACTCGAATTACTCGGTCAAGAGTTTGGGTTACTCAAGTTACTCGGTCAGGGGGTTACACGAGTTACATGGTAAGGGGTTGTTTAAGGAGTTCGGTTAGGGGTTACTTGATCAAGTTACTTGAGGGTTAATTCAAAGGTTACTTGAAGAATTACTCAGTCTGGGGTTAGTCAGTCAGGGGTTACTTAAGATAGAGGTGGAGAGGAAGGGGAGAAGGAGAGAAAGGGATAAGGAGGTAGAGAAACAAGGGCCAAAATATAGAGAATCATTGAGAGAGAGAAAGGGAACTAGGAAAGCGAAGGGTTTGAAGAGAGAGACAAAGAGGGGCTAAAAGATAGGGCACACTGAAAAATAGAGATCCCTGTTCAAAAGAGATAAGTGGTAGGCTAGAAGAAGGGATAAGGGCCGGGAGAAAAAAAGTTAGAAAACATGGGAGGGATTGAAAGGTTATGAAGGAAGGAGGATGAGATAGAGAAAGGCTAAAAAAAGATATAGGGACTGTAGAAATGCAAGGGGGTTAGAAGAGAAATAAAGAGAGTGATAAATAAGGAATAGGACTGAGAGAAAGAAAGAATATATGATAAAGAACGATCCTTCCTTCAAAAAAAATAAAATAATAAAGAACAAAGGAGAAGGCTTGAGGGAGAAGAGAGAGAGGGAGTAAGTGCGACCTATAATTTTCAATTATTGTTTTATTTTTTCTCACTTATTTGAACTCGATTTTGTGACAACATATATTATCAAACAACAACTTATTGGTGCAGCAAGCCACACCGTGTGGCAGAGTTACTTGAGTTATTTTCTTAAGGGTTATCCGAGTTATGCAGTCAAGGGCTACTCGAGCTACTCGATCATAAGTTATTTGTAGGGTTCAGATAGAGGTTACTTGAGAGGTTCACTCTGTTAAGGGTTATTTAAAGGATTACTCGATTAGGGGTTACTCGAATTACTCGGTCAAGGGTTACTCGAGGAGTTACTCAGTCATGGGTTACTCGAGTTACTAGGTAAGGGGTTATTTAAGGAGTTCAGTCAGGGGTTACTTGAGTAATTCGATCAGGGTTACTTAAAGATTTTAGTTAGGGGTTACTTAGTCAGCGGTTACCTGAGGGTTCATTTAAGGATTACTTGAAGAATTACTCAGCCCGGGGTTAGTCGGTCAGGGGTTACATAAGATAGAGGAGGAGAGGAAGGGGAGAAGGAGAGAAAGGGAAAAGGAGGTAGAGAAACAAGGGCTACGTAAACAGGAAGAGACGATAAACAGAAAGGGAAAACGCCCCATAATTAATATTCACATTAGAAAATTATTGCTACATAAACAACAACAACATCATTGATCTATATATAGCAATAACGTTATATTTGTGGATGCAACAAATACTACATCAAAATACAAAAAATTAATTACACATTTACGTTAAATGCAAAACAAAACTATTCCGCTTCGCCAAATGGAGCGCGCGCATCGCGCGCGCGGAAGTCGAAAACTAGTATTGAAAAATATTGTAAAGCACATGGGGGTGAGAGAAAGGAGGAGAGAGATGGGTACGTGGGACCAATTTTAAATGTACCACTGAAAGCTTATATAATCTCATTGACTATGTAGTGATACTATTTCTACACGTAGTTAGTACCACTAAATGAATATACAGTACCATTGAATAAATATACTGAATGTTCAATGATACGGAGTACTATTTGATCATCTAGTGATATTATAAATCACCCAATGGTACACTCTAAAACTAACACATGGGGGTGAGATAAAGGAGGAGAGAGATGGGTAAGTGGGGTCACTTTTAAATGTACCATTGAAAGCTTAGATAATATCATTGACTATGTAATAATATTATTTCTACACGTAGTGAGTACCACTGAATGAATATATAGTATCACTACATATATACATAGTACTACTGAATGTTCAATGATAATATTTGATCATCCAGTGATACTATTTGATTATCCAGTGATACAATTGATGACCCAATGGTACTACTCTTAAAATTCAAAAATGCATTTACGTGAAATGACCCCAATACCCCTCATTATGTATTTACTCATACATCACAAATCTCCCTTTGGAAGGCCTCAACAAAATCAAATCTTAAATTGGCTATATTAATAATTACAAAAGTTGACATAATGTTAAATTAACCGAGCAAGAAGCCTATAGCTCAGTGGAGCTAAGGTTCGGCTCCCGTGGCTGAGACCCGGGTTCAAGGCTTATATCGACCCTCCCATGTGGGCAATACTGTAATACCCACTTGATATTCCTATGATAGGAATCAAGCTGGGCCCATCCTTTACCATTAAAAAAATTTTGATTCACAAATTTAATTCTCCCATTCCCAAATCATCAATCATCAATCAATAACTTAATACTACATTAGACACCAGGAGTGACACATGTCACATCTCGGTGTTGTATTTTCCCTCCAAAATTCCCTTTTTTTTTTTACTTTTTCTTTTTTGTTAATATTTGATTCTATACAAATATTATTCTAATATTTCATATTATTTTTATGGAAAATATATTCCTTTTTATTTGGTGCTCATAATTTTTCAATACACATTTACCTAAATAACTATTCCAAATCCTTCTTAATCATCTTTTAAACGGAGCATTATTATACTTTGCCAAAAAAATAATAAGTAATAAAATCGAGTCACATAATTAATGTCAGAGAAATTATTTTAAAACATCATTTAATTTTTTTTCAAATACCTCTAGCTATTATTTTATTTCAATAATTTCAATATAACTATATATTCAAATTAATTACAATTTTGTTTTTGAAAATTTACTACTACGCATATATTATCACAAATTAAGGATTTATAGGACGAGTATAGTATAACTATAAAACAAAAGTTGTGTTTAACTATTATATCGATCAATCGTCTAATTCTATAGAAAGGTACGTAAAATATTAATTAATGTTTTTGTAAATTACGTAATTAAAAATATTAATATGTCCGTAGAGCATTAATACATAAACAGAAAATGTAATAATATAGAATATTGCCCAATTATTGGTTATTCTTGTCTTTAATGATCAGAGTAGTATTTATTTCCATTGAAATGATTTTCTTAATATATAAAAGGTGATATAGTATTTGTAATTAATATATCTATATGTATATTGTGCACTTTTGCTAATAAGTGTTTTAATGAAGATTTTAGTGACTTTTTCTAATAGTTTTAGTGGAGATTTTAGTCAATTGTTGATTAATTTTTTTGGTGTTTAGAGCGCTATAAGGGCGACTAATGAGAATCAATCTTAAGATCACTTGGAATTGGGAGGGAAGCTCAAAGCATCTAACCATTTGAGCTA
Organism: Chenopodium formosanum; assembly: GCA_024500155.1. NCBI lineage: Eukaryota > Viridiplantae > Streptophyta > Magnoliopsida > Caryophyllales > Amaranthaceae > Chenopodium > Chenopodium formosanum. Next base: position 11,653,944 of record CM044865.1, on the reverse strand, counting down.
TCCCTCACTCTTTATTTGATTATTGTTTATTAAAAGACATTTACAAATACGAAGTAAGTATTTACTAATTTGGACACTAGACCTGGTCGAATCAAGCCTCGCCTGAAAATTCTTGGGTATGGGCAACCCAAAAAATCCATTTTTTTTTGCTTTGCCTATTGATATAAATTATGACAATATAATTTCTGTAGGTTTGTTGTGTATCTTTTATCAAATTTTATTTCATAAATATAATTAATTTTCTTAAAAATATTAGATTTATCGTGCATGACATGGGCCTTAAGCTAGTTAAATAAGAAAATCCACCCATAGTGGCTTTGAGGATGATGGGTAGTAATGAAATTAGGAGAGGGAATGAGAGGAATTTGATGGAGATCTAAATCTTGAGTGTGAATTGGCAATGGAGGAAGGGAACTTTGGTTTGAAAGACAATATAGAGAAAGAGCTATGGAAAAGAAGAGAGAAAAATAAGAAAGTCAATTTTTTTTATTATACAGTAGTATTAAGTGGGAAATCGTTTCCTTCTAATAAGACCACTACTTCAAATAGCGATTAACCTAAATTGCTATTTGAAATAATGATTTTGCCATAAATAATACGAGTAAAAAAAAAATATCCTATTGAACCAATGACATGACATGGGTAGATTGAGAATTCATAAAAAAACAGTAACCATAATTATGGAATTTCAGCTCTTTCCATCATTATTTAGGAAAATCACTCGAATTATGTTCTATTTTGATATATTGATTGAATTAGAAATGAATTAAATTTAAAATAAACTGAATATGGAAATATGTTTCAAAAAATAAAAAATTGAAAAAAAAAAGGTCGAAAAGAGTGAATTGAATTATTTTTTTTAAACAAATTCATTAATAAAAAGCCATCCGGCATCTACAAATGAAATCTAAATTAACAAATACATAAAATTGAATCAAATTAGGTTTTCCTTCATCAGAGCTACGATCGTTGAAATGATCTTGCACTGTGGTATATCTCTCGCACACATCGCTAGAATATACAACCTTTTCGGAGAGACGGTCTAACGATTTGTTGTAGCCGTAAGGATGATTCTCATCTGATTCGCCTGAACGCATATAAAAATTTGACAACCGTTGCGATCCCAAACAAATCTTTACCAAAGAACTGACAATAGGGCAAAAGATGATTACTTTTTTGATGAACTCTAACACACAAACAAACCCTAAACAAAAACAAACAACTAAGGGTTCGTTTGGCATCGCTGTGGTTTTCTGTTTTTTGGTTTTTTGTTTTTAAAAAGTATATTATATATGTCACATAATAAATTAAAAATTATTTAGATTAAAATCATGATAATTTTGAAAACTGGCAACAAAAAAGTGGAAACACCTTTTTCTTGTTTCCTGTTTTTGGTTTTTAGTTTAAAAAAAAAACAGAAAACTGAAAACAAAAAATGATGCCAAACAAACCCTAAACTAACGAAAACTAACGACTCCACCATAGGGAGACAAACGAATATCTTAACTACTTGTGTAGATTTATTGAAATTCAAATTGCAAAACTAAATAAAATAAAAGGAAAAGGGTCGGAAATAATCAAATTTACGAAGAAATTAGACTAATTCCGGCCTAAACGACCAAGATTTTGGAGAAACCCTAAAAGAGAGGAGGAGAAGAGAGGAGAGAGACTATGCTTCTTGTTAAACTCGGTGAATTGAAATTTTTGAGTAGGAGCTAGGAGGGAATTCACAAAATACGTAGTAGAAAATAAAACCGTTTTATTCTTTCAAAATAAATAAATAAATAAATAAAACCGTTTAAATTCAAAACCATAAAATTTCACCTCCCCTCCTAACAATTCCACTTCCCGCGAAGCCAAAACCTTTGAATTTCCTTTTAAAGCAATGTAGCGCCAATAACTAACCCTCCAATTCCATAATCCGTGTGTCCAACCCCAAATCCAACCACAACCGTCGATTATACCCACAAATCGACGCTCCACATCCTTTCCTTCCCAACCTCGATTTTCAAAAACTCCTCCCTATAAATAGCCGCTCTCTATCTCCCTCCTAAATCACTCATAATCTCAATTCATTCTCTGCAACTCCAAACTTTCTCTATCTAAAACCTTTATTTTCTCTCTCATCATCAACAATGGCGCGAACCAAGCAAACTGCCAGAAAATCCACCGGAGGAAAGGCCCCAAGGAAGCAACTCGCCACCAAGGCAGCCCGGAAGTCAGCCCCAGCCACCGGCGGAGTGAAGAAGCCTCACCGTTTCAGACCCGGAACCGTTGCGCTTCGTGAGATCAGGAAGTACCAGAAGAGCACTGAGCTTCTCATCAGGAAGCTTCCATTCCAGAGACTTGTCAGAGAAATTGCTCAGGATTTCAAGACTGATCTCCGTTTCCAGAGCTCTGCTGTTGCCGCTCTTCAGGAGGCTGCTGAGGCGTACTTGGTTGGTCTGTTTGAAGATACTAACCTCTGCGCAATTCACGCTAAGAGGGTTACTATTATGCCTAAGGATATCCAGCTTGCTCGCAGGATTCGTGGTGAGAGGGCTTGATTTTTGGGTTTTGGTTTCAATTGAAATTTCTAGGGTTAGGGTTTTGTGATGAAGGTAGTAGTAGTAGTCGTCTGATGATGTTTCAATTGATTAATCTGAAATCTAATATGGGTAGTAGTGATAGTAGTATTATTATGTATTGGTATATGTACTGTGAATTTTAATCAATGAATTGAAAATGGTGACAATTCCAAATTGCTTGTTGATATAACCCCTATGCTGTTTATATGCTGGATTTGTGGTAATGTTCTGAAATAAGTGTGGCTAAAGAATAATTAAATTAGTATATTATGGAATAATGTTTTAATTGTTTGTTTTCTTCTTGTATTTGGGATTACTTGAAATTGGCCTTATTTGAGGTTTTGCTAAAACTTGGCATGATGGGATAACATTGGAAATTTTCTGCGAATTGGTCTAATTTTTTCTTTTAGGTGAATGGGTCTTTCGACTTTTTAAATTATTAAGTTGCTAACAATCAAATGATATTGTAACTTGGTCAAATTTGAAATTGAATGGTGTGGTATGAATGTGAATTATGATTGACTGTAATGACTGAAAATTGTTAGTTACTCTATAGTATTGATAGTCTAGGAGATTTGTAGTTGTACTTTTGAGATTTTAGTTCAACCCGAAACATGAGCAATGAAGGGAGATTAAAGTACAATGAATTTGAGGAAGATGATAATGTGCTAGATTATATTTGTTCAATTACCATATCAAATTCTACACTAAGCTCAGACTGCCTGTGGCAGCAACCATATGATTACAAGGGCTATTTCTTATCTAATGACTAAATTTATAAAGTGGAGTCAGTGCTTGCTTTGTTCATTCTAGATTGTTGATCTAAATTTGCAATACTAATATCTATACTCGGATTAGAAATTTTCAAACAAAAAAAAAAAAAAATAAAAAAATAAAAAATGAATACAACTTGATTTCTCAAGCATGCAACAAAAGAGGTCAGAAATGAGCAGAGCATTATAAGTGTAGTTTGCAGTGTGCAATTGTGCAAAGATATGAGTTACGGAGCACTAACTTTATTACAATCACTATGACAATCTTATCAATCACCTAAAGAGGATTGCATAAGTGTGCATAAAAAAACTTAGATAACTTATCGAATTGACATAATCTCGTTCTATTCAGTCAGCCTAGAAAAGAGGGGGAAAAAAGCATACAACATCACAAATTCACAACTATAAAATATCACAATTGTCAGATGGGAGAATAACAGCAACTATCTTCAAGAAGCATACAGGCCAAATCCGCTGAGTCAGGGGTGATGAAACCTCAAGCATATGGAATTCCATGTTATAGGAACTAGCAAGGGGTGATGAAAGCCTACTTGGATGGGCTGATTTTGTTAAGGCATCTCCACTTTTGGAGAAACTCATTATGAAGGCAACACCCTTAATTCATATACTAGTATTTGGATAACTTCAAAGAAGTTAAACTTTATTTTAATGATTAACATTGAAATTAACATAGCAACATTTTATTATTATTATTATTTTTATTTTTTTTTTTTTTTTTTTTTTTTTTTTTTTTTTTTTTTTTTTACATTTGATTTAAAAAAAGAGGTAAAGCCACTATTCTTAGTTACTATCGTTCATAGCATTAAGCCATTAATGAAGGTTAAAATATAAAAAAAATAAATAAAATTGATTTGCTAATGTGGTTAATACTTACTCCTTCCGTTCCCTTTTGATAGTCCCTTATGGGCATTTTCACGAGAATTAATAATCACAAAAAATAGTAGTTGAAGTACATTGAGAAAGTAAATTGACATTAGGTATATAAAAAGTAGAGAGAGAAAGGAATAAAAGTACATGAGAAAGTTAAATTTACACAAATATTGCTGCAAATTGGAGGGAATTTTGATAAAAAAATAATATTAATAGTTATTGGAAAAGACAAATTGGGTGAACATTTTGAGACTAAAATTTGTCCGTAAGGGACTATCAAAAGGGGACGGAGGGAGTAATAGTTACATTTTCTAAGAGAACACGAGTTTTTAAGATTGACTATTTTCAACATAGGGAACCCAAGTTTGTGTTAACTTTTTTTTTTTTTTTTTTTTTTGCAAGAAAGCTGATTAGTGCATTAATTCAAAACAAGAGAGTCCATGAGTACATAAGAGGAAACCTCACAAGGGACAAGGTTCTCCCAATTTCGTTCTCTACCATAAGGCACTAATCTAGCTAAATGGTGGGCAACATAATTCCCATCTCTTTTGACATGAGACCAAGTAATCGAACGGAAGCAAGAGCTAATTTGAGAAATATCTTCAAGGATGCTGTCCACTGCAGCGAAGGCGAAGGAGCACTTGGTGAGCTTGGAAGTCAGCAGCAGATAAGAGATAAGAGATGGGCCGGTGGGGAGGTCGACCGATTATGTCTATTGAGTGATTGAGTCCATTGAAGAATAGTTCATGCTTGCATAGTTGAGGTTATTATTAAAACTTTAGAAGATTAACATACTTCAAATTGTTATTGTATGAAGTTGCATTGGGTCAGAAAATTAATTTATTGTTAATCTTGATAGAGTATTAAAAAATATTCCTGGGCCTCAATCATCAGTTTAAGCTTTTGGTTGAGATGGTCCATTAACATGGTATCGGATCCAGCGTGACATAAAGATCACGGGCTCGAATCTCTTCCACCCCCTACTTTCAATCATGGGATCGATTCTCACCCTGTCTTTGTGGCTCTTAGGATGATGATTTGACTTATTAGGATGATGATTTGTTTGTTTATATGACTCTTTTAATTCGGAACTAATATTGAATTTAAACAAATTCTAAATCATAAAGGAGGTTGCTTTACGATTTCACGCTATGATCAGTTCACTCATTTAAACAAATATTTGCTTATCTCATAAATGATCAAATCAAATCAGATTAAACCAAATTATATCATTTTTGCATTTACTTATGAAATTTAGAAAATCATAAATAATTTGTAGTTGGAAAATACACATGAAGGCATCTTGTTTATTAATTATATTTATCTTATGGATTATGTACTACTCCCTCCGTCCCATAATTACTGGCAAATATACTATTTTGGGTGTCCCAAAATGTTCCTCCTATTACTAAAAATAACACCTAATTATTACTTATTTTTTTTAGTGTTTCCATACAAATTACACACAAACCTAAAAAATCATTACTTATTTTATTTTTTTTTTATACAAAATACACACATACCTAAAAAATCATTACTTACTTTTTAACTTTTTCATACAATATTCTCTACCTTTTCTTATCCCCATACAACATTCTCCACTTTTTATCTTTTTCATACAATATTCCTCTATTTTTTCCATCCTCCTTTAAAATCGTATTTTCTAGAGTTATTTGCCTGTAATTATGGGACAGAGAGAGTAATTAATTAGCTCTGAGTTTAGTTGTAAGATCAAAATATATAAGTTAGACCTGATCAAATCATTCATTTTATATGATATGTTAATATGATTGTACTTCTTGTATACCCTCCATTTCTGAATGATATACCCATATTCATTGTAGTCTTGGTTGATTACCAAAGAGCTCAATTTTGATGCGAGGTTTTGTTAAACTCGTGATTTCGATACGTAGTTTACAAAAATTATAATATATCTTGAACAACTTAAAACAAAGAAGTTGATATTTGAGACTTTCATTGTTTCATACAACTAAGATCAAAATCCTATATACCTGTTATTAATCTAAGTATTTGCTTATTTGCACTATTCTTGATTTCTTATATATGTATTATTATTACCTTGAGTCCTTGACAATAATCTTCACTAGTACACAAAAACAAATATTACTCTGTAAAACAGTAAAAATACCTATTGGGGTTGTCTAGTCAACCATTTATAATTAAAAAATTCACATAAACATAATTAGATTTATTAATAATCAAACTTTTGCATTATAAGAATCGTAAATAACATAGAAGTCAACGTAAACCAAATGAAAAATTAAAGGAGAAATTAAGTGTATATGTGTTTCGTATAAGCGGCAATATCTATTATTAATCTCTTTAATATTTTAGCCTATACAAGTTCGAAAAAAGTTAATTATGTTGAGAAGTTGACATATTGCGATATTATAATCTCTTTAATAAATACGTAGCTAATAGGACCGTTATAACTACGACTACAAGAAATTACACCAAGTTCTCATTCTTTTATCAATTAAATAGAATACATCATACACAATAAACCGCGACTACAAGATATATATTGCACCAAATTCTTCTGATTTCCTTAGAATAATCGTACAAAATCCAATACATCATACAAAATACTACTAACGTACATGGAAAGCATACATAAAATATACCAATTCATGCTGCCCACGAATTATAGTCTATAAGTAATGAGCTTCGCCTGCAGTCGTGCAACCAAATAACTGATAATTTGGATAACTACGACAAAGATGCCAAATCCAACTAAGTATTAAAGAATTAAGTTTAACCGGCAAAGTTACTATATATAAGGCAACCAAATGTTATGTTGTAGAGCATCACTAGGTACTACACTTTCTTAGGAAACCATCAATTGTAAAATGGGTCTCTTGCGCATCCTTTCCTTGGCCACTTTGCTTCTTTTGTCATCGTTTGTTGTAGCATATGCTAGCGAGGATACACCAACTTCTTCGGAGTATGAGACTCCATCATACACTCCAACTCCTGTAATCGAGTCCCCATCATACACCCAAACCCCGGAATATAGTCCATCTCCAACGTATGAAACCCCATCATACACCCAAACCCCGGAATATAGTCCATCTCCAACGTATGAAACCCCATCATACACCCAAACCCCGGAATATAGTCCATCTCCAACATATGAAACCCCATCATACACCCAAACCCCGGAATATAGTCCATCTCCAACATATGAAACCCCATCATACACCTCTACCCCAGTGAACAGCCCATCTCCTACATATGAGACTCCATCTTACAGCCCATCTCCCGTGTATGAAACTCCAGCATACACTCCATCTCCATCTTACAGCCCATCTCCCGTGTATGAGACTCCATCATACACTCCATCTCCATCTTACAGCCCATCTCCCGTGTATGAGACTCCATCATACACTCCATCTCCATCTTACAGCCCCTCACCCGTGTATGAGACTCCATCATACACTCCATCTCCATCTTACAGCCCCTCACCAGTGTATGATGAGACTCCATCATACACCCCAACCCCATCATACAGCCCGTCTCCTAAATATGAAACCCCAGCATACACTCCAACCCCTTCCTACAGCCCATCACCTGTGTATGAGACTCCATCATACACCACAACCCCGGTCTACAGTCCATCACCCAAGGATGAGACACCATCATACACCTCAACCCCAACCTACAGCCCAGCTCCTAAATATGAAACACCGGTATATAACCCAACTCCATCTTACAGCCCGTCACCTAAGTATGAGACACCATCATACACCAACTCCCCAGTCTACAGCCCGTCACCTAAGTATGAGACACCATCATACACCAACTCCCCAGTCTACAGCCCATCACCTAAGTATGAGACACCGTCATACACCAACTCCCCAGTCTACAACCCATCACCTAAGTATGAGACACCGTCATACACCAACTCCCCAGTCTACAGCCCATCTCCTAAATACGAAGACTCATCATACACCCCAACCCCAGTTTACAACTCTTCACCTAAGTATGATACTCCAACATACAACAATGAAACCCCGGCTTATAGCCCATCTGCTAAGTGTGAAACTCCATCATACACTCCAGCCCCGGCTTACACATATTCATCTGAGTATGAAACTCCGTCATACACCCAAACTCCGGAGTACAAGCCATCTCCAGAATATGAAACCGTAAACACCCCAACCCCATCTTACATGCCTTCTCCAAAGAATGATGTCCCTTCATACTCTCAATCCCCAGATTACAACCCATCTTCTACCTACAAAACCCCATCAACCTCCTCTCCTACATATGACAACAAAAACTATTACACTCAAGAAAAGGACCTACCTACCCTTTATGGTGTGCAAGGTGTCATCTACTGTAGTTCATGTTATGAATTCACACCAATTGAAGGTATGTTCTTTATACATTGTTGCATCTTATATTAGAGGGTTAAAATGGTTTTGGTTGCAATGAATTTGTCTATCTATAGAAATGATTGAAATTATAGTCGTCCAAATTAGAAACAATATTTTAATAAGATTGTCAATTATCGACATTAGTCATGATATTGTGAAGAATAAATCTAGGGTAAAACATGTCTTAATGAAATTAGAGTGATTCCATATTTTGCATGATTAATTTTATCTTGCATTTCCTTATTTATCGACGTGTTACATCATTAATTAACAATAACCGACTAAATAATTTTATTTAAGTTGGCGTCGTGTACTTGTATCCAACACGTAAAAAAAGTGAGGTATAAGATGAAATTATTATGGGATATAACACGTGACAAAACTATATAAGATTGCTCTATAATAAGTGACGGGTATTATATAGTTGACTTAGGCTTTATCTTGATCGAGACTAATATCATTTTATGCAATGTTATTGAGCAGGAGCTGTAGCCAAAATTTCTTGTAAAGCAAAGCATGGATACAAAGAAGCTAAATTCTCCATGTTAACCCCTAAAACAGACAAAAATGGTTACTTCTTAGCTACATTCACTCCTGAACAACTTGGTGACCATTTGAAGCCAACAGATTGCAAAGTTTCCCTTAAAAGCTCTTCATCAAAGACTTGTAACGTTGCTACGAACGTGCACCTAGGAAGATCAGGAGCTCCTCTCATCTATACAGAGCATCTTGCAGGGTACCAAAATGCATACAACTTGGATTTGTATTCTGTTCCCATTTTTGCTTACACTTCTAAGACAAAATGTGAAAACTATCCAGCATACCACAAAAAATCAGGTTACAAGGCTCCTACATATGCCCCATCCACCTACACTCCTAAATCGAGTTACAAGGCTCCTACATACACCCCATCAACCTACACTCCTAAATCGAGTTACAAGGCTCCATCATACACCCCATCAACCTACACCCCTAAATCGAGCTATGAGGCTCCGGCTTACACCCCATCAGCCTACGCACCAAAATCAAGCTATGAGGCTCCTACATACAAGCCATCAAGCTACAAGGCTACATCATACACTCCATCAACCTACACTCCTGAAGCAAGTGACAAGGATCACTCATCATGCCCCCCACCAGCCTATACTCCAAGCTATTAAACTCCATCACATACTACTCCATAGTCGAGTTAAGAAACTCCGGTGGTTATACTCCAAACCCACTGGACGAAGCCCCTACCTACACCAATTATGGATATTAAGAAAGAAAATATTATGATTTCATTCATTTTCCACTATATACTATATCTATATCCTTAATTTATACCTAACTTAATATCAAGTTATAGATGGCCGTTACTACTGTGCTATTTGTATTCCAGAGAATTATAATAATACTAATTAAGTCTTTATATTAGCATTTAACTTTATGTTCTATAAAATATGCTTCTAAACTTGTTACTCCTTATAAACTCTCAAAATCTAAGATACATACAAGAATGTGTTCTTAGTGACTACTAAGAGCAATTTGATGTCTCAAAGTTAAGTTTCAAAGTACACTGTTTAGCATCTCCAAAGTGAATAATGGTGTTATGGGTACAATTTAAGGAATTACTCGTAGTTTTTAGGACCGGTATGTCTCTCTGATCTGATCTGAAACTTGCACAGTGAAGATATGTCAACTACCCTTGGGGTGTGTTCAATAAAACCTGCTCCAATAATGGTAAATTAGTGATATCAGATAGATAATTAAGTATACATGCCTGCATTGAGTAAATTATAATAAGTCTATTTAAAGATGTTGTATTACTAGTCAAATTTGGGGAGGAGTTTCTCTACTGATTATTGTTAGTCAGTTGCTCTTTGAGACCTGTAAGAGTCAACCAAAAAAAAGCTCATGGCAGGTTGCAGGGAGTAGTAATTTCAAATTTTCGATAATAAATGTGATGTAAGTACAATATTCCTCATTGACCGATTCTTCTTAGAATTCAGATGAGGTGATTCAGACTTTATAAACCTCAGGCAATCCCTGTAATGGACATCCGAAGAAAGTGGTCTTACACAAGGATTGGCGAATTTGAATGACTATTTTTAATGAAACTGGATGGGTTCTCTTGTACCCAGATTAACGGCTTACCTTAACATGCTGTCCACAAGTAATTGTCATAAAGCAGTGGCTAGATCACCTGCATTTCTACAGCCAAATGCTCAAATGAACGCGTATGTAACAAAATTCAACTGTAAGCTAAGCTTCAATCTATCAGGGATTTCATCTCAAAGTGCTTCTTTCGCTTTCAGTTTATTACCTTATATAGCCTCCATTAATAAATGCTGCTGACACAACATTCAGAAACACGGGTACAGCCGTACTCAGCTGAGTACAGTACAGCAGTCCACACCGTCAATGGAGTCCTCTGCATGAATATCAGTATAAAGTCCACTGGGCCACTACCATTAGAATACAAACCCTTGTTGAAGTTTCTTTTGACACCAATACAGTCTGGCATCCAGCTGAGCATAAGGCACCAGCTCCAGGCTCGGTAAAGTACATACGCCATGATGTTATAAACTCATACCCTACCCTATTGCCTCTAAAACCAAACCAGAATCTTAAAATTTTAGCCTCTGCACCAACAGGCAAGCAAGCCTCACCAAAACAGGCAAACCAGCCTCACTTAGCTGCCAATCTTCGTCAACAACTTACAATCTTGCACCAAAGTTGGATGCCCAACACCAAATTACAATTGCATGCCATAAACAGAATCCAAGACTCAAGAATCAAGAGTATAATGTAATCACCAACTTACAGGTTACAGCCCCGCCTCTGAATCCAAGGCTTACATTTACTTATATACAATCTTGGTATAAAATCTAAGAACTTTGGAAACGCAAATTAAGCTACACTGCATATGTATGACCCGTCTCCTAAAATCTTAAGTACAAGCACCAGTTTCACTCGCTATAGTGTTTAAAACACCAAGTATTCTGTGATCCTCAGTTGTTCCTGTAAACCTACTATCATCTCATGAAGACTGCAATGTCCAGAGTAAATAAAAATTTAAGCATGAAACCACTCAAGCATTTGATGCAACCTCTATGATGAATAATTGTATACAAATCACAGATCAGATTTAAATATTGTGTAATCTCTATAACAATTCTAAGAAAATTGCAGCCCTTGATCTTAATAATCTCATATGTTTGATACTCGTATTCAATTATTATATCAATTCAGAAGATTATTTGGTACAGCGTATTAGCATTGCTGATTTCTCCTTCAATCACCTCATTAGTTTAACGACATGCCAAAAAAAAGAACTTCAAAGAGTATTAAACTAAATTCACTGGACTTAACAGAGATTAAAACCCAGCAATATGATTCAACATAATTCACTTCAGATTATTTATGCATAAAATTACCAAAATCAATTAGATCAGTTATTTACAGCCCCATCTCAGAGTCGGGCTAAGAAAATGCACATCAATGCCTACATTAACTTGTATACAGCCTTGTTCCAAAGTCTAAGAACTTTGGAAATGCCAATAAACTAAATTACTTACGTACGACTCCTCCCCTAAAGTTCTAACTATAAGCACCAATTTTTACTCAGTTGTGAGTTTGTGACAGTAAAAATGTAACAAAGTAGATTAACTAGATTTCAGATTCGACAAATCAGCAGTCTCTATAATAGTCCTAATTCTCCAATAATCGTATCCATTTCAAGATTGATTCAGAAGATATGCTTCAGGCATTTCCTAATCATTTTGGTTCAGCATATTTCTACAAGAAAAAAAATACTTCAGATTGAACGAAACTAAATGCACAGAACTAAACAGGGAAATTAGAAACCCAACCACTGATTTAATTAAATTAACTTCATATTTGTATTAATATTACCAAAAACAGTTGCACCACTTGATTAATTCTTAGAATTTAGACGAGGGGATTCAGACATTAATAATCTCAGCCTCTCAGGTGATCCTTGTGGATATCCAAAGGAAGTAGTCTAGCATAGGCTGTTCTAATTAGATTAAAATAGACGAATATGAACATGATAATTTTCTAATGAGACTTGATGGGTTCTCTTGTCCCCAGATAGACTGCTTGCCTTGAGCCCTTGATATGCTGCCCACAATTAATCAAGTTATCAAGCAGAGGCCATATCACCGGCATTTCTACAACAAAATTTAACTGTAAGCTAAGCTTCAATCTACAAAGATCACATCTCAAGTGTTTTTGTTTTCACTTTCACTTTATTATAATTTTAGTCATACCTAGTTTACAGACTTATAGTTATATAGCCTACACTAATGATTAATGAATGTTGCTAAAAAAAAACTCAGAATCTCAGATACAGTCTCATCATCTGGGTACAGTCATATCGCCAATTAAAGTACCCTGCATGAATGTCAATTAGGCCACTGCCAACAGAATACAAACCCTTCCTGAAGATTCTAGCAACATTCAACACCAATACAGCCCTCTTGCTGAGTTTAAGGCACCAGCACCAGGCACACTAGGGTACATTCATCATGATGTTAATATATGTTATAGGCTTATACGAGTTATGCACTTATGCCCAACTCTCAAGCCTCAAACTCCAAAGTCCAAACCAGAATCTTAAAATTAAAGCTTATACACCAACAGGCAAAAGCAAACATCGTCAAAACAGCTAAAATGGTGTCCTCAATTAGCTTCCACTGCCTACTCACAGTCATGCACCGAAGTTGGATGCACAGCACCAGATTACAATTACAATCAAAGACTCAGGATTCTAGAGTATAGAGTCCGAGTATCACCTATTTACAGCAATACTCATACTTACATAGTTACATCCAAGCTATACAGTTTGAGTCCAATGTCTAGGAGCTCTGAAAAGCCAAAAAACTACACTACCTAATACCTATATATGGCTACTCTAAAAGCCCCAAGTAGTCAAGTACAAGCGCGATTCAACTGAAAATTAGTGTCTAATACCCAGGTATCCTACAATCATAAGTTCATAACTCAATCGTACCTATAAAACTGTGATTATCTTATCAAGTCTGTAATGACTTGAGTAGAGATTGCTTAACTTGTAATACAACACATACAAGGAACACCTAATTACAGATCTCAGATTCAACAAATCAGTAGTCCCTAATAATCTTAGGAAACTTTAATCCTTTTTCTCCAACAATCTCAAATGTTTGATACTCGTATAAATTAACAAACCAATTCAGAAGATTAGGTGAAAGATTTTGTAATCATATTTATTAGCATTGCTTATCTCTCTTTGAATCACAAAATTACTTCATACAGAGTACTTCTATTAAAATCAACCTCAGATTTACCATTACATTACTTCAATTTAGTGATTATAATTACCAAAATCAATTAAACAAATTAATATGAGAAACACAGAACAAAATAAAACATATTGTAACAAACAATTAATTAGAAGTTTAGAACAGTCTAACAATTTCATTGATTAAGATTCACAAGTACATATACCAACTACATAATAAAACTTCTACTAACCAGCTTAGATTCGAGAAAAATCAACTGGAAATTCATATTACTACCACTAAAATCGCAAAACCTAACCCTAGAAATTCCAAATCAATCAAACTAAGCCCTCTCACCACGAATCCTTCGGGCAAGCTGGATATCCTTGGGCATAATAGTAACCCTCTTAGCGTGAATTGCGCAGAGGTTAGTATCCTCAAACAGACCAACCAAGTACGCCTCGGCAGCCTCCTGAAGGGCGGCAACAGCAGAGCTCTGGAAACGGAGATCAGTCTTGAAATCCTGAGCGATTTCTCTGACAAGTCTCTGGAATGGAAGCTTCCTGATAAGAAGCTCAGTACTCTTCTGGTACTTCCTGATCTCACGAAGCGCAACGGTTCCGGGTCTGAAACGGTGAGGCTTCTTCACTCCGCCGGTGGCTGGGGCTGACTTCCGGGCTGCCTTGGTGGCGAGCTGCTTCCTTGGGGCCTTTCCTCCGGTGGATTTTCTGGCGGTTTGCTTTGTTCGTGCCATTGCTGTGGATGAGAGAGAAAATGAAGGTTTTTAGAGAGAGAAAGTTGAGTGAGATTTTTTTAGAGAGAGAAAGTGTGAATTAGAGTGAAGAAGGCGGGATTGATGAGATTTTGAGGAGAAATGAGAGGTTGTTTTATAGTGAGGGGTGAAATAAGGGTGGGAGTCAGGAATGAGATCTGGACCGTTGTTCAGTGGAGTGTTATATGGTTATATCTACGGTTGAGGATTGTTTATGAGGGTTTAACACGGATTGTGGATCATGGATCGATGACGTGGATTACTGCTTCCCGCTTTGCAGAGTACTTTTAGTCTTTTGAATTTTACTGCGGCGGTTTCGTTCGTTCTTTTACAAATTCGCTTTTGTTTATGGGACTGATTGTGTGGCGGGATTTCCATTTACTAGTATATATTTTTATTTTTATTTTTTTGAAAAAATTCATTTTAATTTTTAAATTTTTTTTTTAAAATAATAAAAATAACGGTTTTTTCAACATATATACCCCTAAACTTTTTTACATTCACCATATAAATCCGAGTTATTTCACAAAAATACACTATATACCATTGATAACTAATGATTAAGTAATGATCGTTAGTCATTAGGGTTGATTATGACTCAAATCCACCCTAAATACATTCTCCTACTCTTTAACCACCTACTTTCCCTTTTTCCACACCAAATTTCCAAGGAGATGCATAGTTTGGAGGATAAGGAAAGATATAAGGTGATTTCGATGCATAATTAACCAAATTTCATTCATCTTGTTGTCATTAAGGATATATAATTATGGGGAATTTTTGTAAATGTAAACACAAATTTAAAGTTTGATCTTGATCGAAGATAGTTGATGCTGAACTTCGACTTTGGGTTCTTGATTGAGGGTCGGCGAAGCTTGATCTCTATTGAATATATTTGATGTAGACTTGAATTGTTGATTTAGGGTAGACGAGGTTTGTAGACACCCAAATGTGTCTCCCCAAAACCAAACACAGTGATGAATACCTTTCGCGTCATTTGATTATCGAACGAATTGAAAGTGTGAAAAGTCTGATGATGTGGTTGTTTTTATTAAAATATCTCTCTTTATGTTTTTGAAAATATACTTTATTTATGATAATAGCCAGTTCAATTTAGTTTGGTCCATGATAATGGTCCAATAATAGTGTAGTTGGATTGCGCTCGCAAAGAGCTTTCCAACGATATATTATAAGCCCAATTCCGATGAATAATGAGAAAGTTTACAAATTTTTACCTACACCCCTATGTAGGTAGCTCTACCTGCACCCCTTTCTATCATAATGACGTCATCTTATAAGTTTCGGATTCTGATTCACGTATAAAATGTTCATTTATATATATATATATATATAAATGTTCAATTTTATACCATTAAATGTTCAAACTTTTTAATACGATGTGCTATATTCAATCTATACATTTGGTATATATATTAAATGTATATAGAATCATCGTCCTTGTCATACGGCTGCACCCCTCTTACTCTTATGATGCTTGTGTGTTTTTCTTTAATTTATACATATTTTTTCTCAGTATATACCTAATCATTTTCAACTTTTTTTTTTATTTCATTATCCTGTGTAATAAGAGATCAAAATATTGTAAAGAAAAATGTTATTAACAATCAAAGTACACTATAAACAAAACGGGATAATTAAATAAACATTTACAAAAATAAATTTGAACACATTGCCAGAAAATGAACATAATTCAATATGAGAATGAACAAGTATTACAATGTATATGAACATCTTTCAACATAAAAATGAACATATACCAAAAGTCTAATGAACATCTTCAATACGAGAATGAACAATTATAAAATTTAATAAAGCATTTTTTAATATAATAACAAACAAGTATTAAAAGTTTCAACAAATAAATCTCTTTTAATATGAGAATGAACAAGTATAAACTAAATGAATATGCTTAGATATAAAAAAAAAATTAATATTGTATAAGATTGCAAATGAACATCTTTCAATATGAAAATGATCATGTAAATCAAAGAAAATGAACATGTATCAAATTTAAATGAACATGTATTAATATCAAAATGGTCATAAATGAACATAAATTCCATCTAAAATGATGAAATTTATGATAGATTAAAATTTACTAGCCAAAACTCGTCATATAACAGCTTTAAGTGACAAAATATGTAATATTAAATGATAATTGATGGTTCAATATCATAAATCAAATTGATAATTTGTCTTTAAATTTAGTTATTACAATTTGAATTTTTTTTTTTTTTTTTGGCAATTATAATTTGAATATTAATCCTTCTACAAATAAATATAAAGCCTATCTAAAATAAACATTTACGATTGATAAAAAGTACTAGCCAAAATTCACCGAATAACAATTTTACTCAAATTATGTCATAATTATGGAAAATTCTTATAAAATAATTTAATAACTATTATAAGAATAACTTCCATTAAAACTATGAGAAATCACAAACTCTAATTGAAATTTTGGTATTAGATCCGTAAAGAATTTTAATGATAATTTGTTCATATGTGAATGAACATGTGCTAATATATAAATGAGCAATTACCAAAATGAAAATGAACATTTATTTTTTTAAAAATCTATTACGAACTAAATTTACATTTCTTTATTCCTACAAAATAGATCAAATTGTCCATTATATTAGGGCAATTGAACTGTATTTTAATTTTTTATGTCGAGTAATTTTATAAGCTAATAAGTAATAATACACACCACAAGTTCAATCAACTTAAAATAGATAATAATACCAAACATCATTCTACTATAATCATAATAAAATTATAAAAATCATGAACTATGAGTACTGAAATTTCATATTATTAAAGAATAAGGAAAAAAAAAAGGTTAGGGTTATAACTTTCTTTTGCCAAAAAAAAAATATGAAACGCAAAGTACTAGTGAAATTTAATATATCTAGAGAAAATAATTGAAAAACAAGGAAAAAAAAGTTAGGGTTTGCAATATTTTCCTTAAAAAAATATTGATTTTCAACCTTTCTTTTGATGAAATTTCCTTTGATATTATGATTTCATCTTTTAAATCTAATATTTTAGTTAAGATCTAGCAAATTTTTTTTCAAAAGAAATTTGAGAGAATTTGGTAGTTTAGGAGAGAGAAAGTGGAGTGAAAAGTGGGTAAAATTTTGAGGAAAGAGAAAATGTAGTAGTAATATTTATTGTTTAAGCATTTATATGAGGAAAGAGAAAAGGTGAATGATTTTCTCAACATTATGGTACTTACATGGAAAGGAAGGGAAGGGGGTGTAGGTATTACTACCTACAGTGGGGTGTAGGTAATAACAAGAGAAAGTTATGGCCAAAATACTAAATTAGGCCCGAAATGAATTTTATATGCGGCCTAATGATCTAGAGGAGGGCCTATTAATTATTATTCCTAAAGTTATTAGGATTGACTTCAATCTTCTAGAATAATCTAGAAAGTTCTTTTAAATTCTAATGGAATTAGGATTGATAATTATATTTTTAAAGAGTTTTACTTGGAATAAAATAAGTGTTTTATGATAAACCCGGTTTTAATTTGATAAACCTGGAATTTACTGCTTAATCGTATTAAGAAGAGGATTCTGCGTACAAAGCGCATTTTATTTTTGATTCAGCGCAAGGCGATAACCCTGTCGCCGGATGACAAAGTATGTCACCTGGCGCTGGTGCCTGTCGTCTAGCGCTGGCCCCTGTCGTTTGCGACATGAGGTTTTTTATTCCAAATGGAACTTGATTTCTTTTCTATCGGTTATCGGACTATTTTTCTATAAATAGGGTATTTGGCCTTCGTTTTCAAATCACTAACAATCATCAACAATTTCTCTTCTCTCTAAAGCTAGAAGCTTATTCTCTCTATTCTTTTTCTAAACCTTTCTCTCTTACAAAATTCCACATTCACAAGTTCTAGACACACCTAGCCAAGTTCGGAGTTGCCTTCGCCCTAAACATAAAAGGTTGATAATTTATGAGGTTTTGGTCCCAAATCTCTATTTCAATTATTTAATTTGATTGTTTATTTATTATTTTTCTTGAAGTTATTAACGTGGGTATTGTAGGGAATAATTTCAAGCTTTAATCCCACTAGCTTGAACCCCACTGTGATCATACACTAAAGTACGGTGGCGTCCAAAAGGGAAGAAGATAGAGCAAAAGAATCGCCAACAAGTTTTAGGAACTTGTAAACCGTTCATAGGATGAAGGTTACACCTCTTAACGATCCAAGAGATCGTCAACTCCATAAGGTCTAGAACCAAATAAGGGTTCGGGGATGAAGGTACAAATCCAACCTAAAAGAGATTGAACCTGTCCTAATAATAGGCCTCTACTTTATTCTGATCGTATTCATGTGCGCTTTTTAATTAACATGCAATCAATAGGTTACCCTAAACCTGTTTATCTATGTTGGTTGAATTTAATGCACAAATAAACTATTATTGGCGATCCCTTAAAATTATAATCAAATTAATCCTAACAAGATTATTAATATCTCATTAAGCGTGATTACAAGTACCAATTCCATTTAAATATGCAATAAAGGCGTGATCAAGCTATAAAAATAAATAATGTATCAAGCAACATAATAACCATAACAATAAATATCATCATCATAAAAATAAATTATAATTGAAATAATCATAAAATAAAATAATCATCATATTAATAATAATATTCATAATATTCATAAATTATAACAATTATAATCATAATCATGTTCATGTTAATATTAAAGCATAATAAAAATAGCAAGATCCTAGACATGATACTAACAAGATTAATAACAAACCCTAGCATGTCACTAAGCAATAAAAATCAAATCTTTAACCCTAACATGATACTAAAAATCATAAATATTAGGAAGAACATAGGAAGCATCACAACAATCATATTTAATATTAAAATTACCCTAGACATGATACTAGGAATATCATAATGACAATATAAACATGAATTCTACATCATAATATCAATTAAAACCATTAAAGTACTTACTTTGATGCCTCGTACCTCTTTCTAATAACAAAATACACACGTTAGTAACTTCAAGGAAAATAATAAACAAAACAATTAAATTAAATAATTGAAAGAGAGATTTGAGACCAAACCCTCAGAAATTAAACCTTTCACGCCTAGGGCGAAGGCAACTTCGAATATGGCTAGGTGTTTCTAGATCTTGTGAATGCGGAATTTTGTATATGAAAACAAAGTTTAAAGAAGAACGATGAATGAATACTAATTAAAACTGATTGTAGATCATGAGAATTGGTGAATGATTAAGAGAGAATTAGAGAATTAATGATTGTGAATGAAAACTGATTGTAGGTGAATGAAAACGGAGTTTTTAATATGATATTTATAGAGAAAATCAGCCAAAAAGATAAATTAAACAAAACAGAGTCTGACGCATAAAAAACAGAGCTGGCGCCAGGCGCCAAGGCCCGGGGTCAGACGCCAAGCTTAAATTTAACGCGTTTTCAAAAATCAGATAAGTTTGTCGTACTGGAGGATAAAATCATATAATTTCCTCGAAAATGTTATTTGATTTTGATTAAAACTCTGAAAAGTCAACAAAAGTCAATTTATCAATGCTAATTGAATTAGGAATGAAAAGAACCTTCTAGAAGATTCTAGAAGACTAAAACCATTCCTAATTGCATTAGGAATGATAAATCATATTAGGCCCTCCCCTAGATCATTGGGTCGTATATAAAGCTCAAACCGGGCCCAGTTTAGTAAATTGCCCATAATTTCCTCAATATTCATCGGAATTGGGCTTATAATATATCGTTGGAAAGGTCTTTGCAAGCTCCATCCAACTACACTACTACTGGACCCATATCATGGACCAAACAAACTGTATTGGCTATTTTCTTAAGATAAGTTTTCAAAACAGAGAGAAGAGAAAAGAAAATAAAACTTTCCGCAACACTAGACTTTCCACACTTTCGCTTCATTCTATTATGATTCGACGTGAAAGGTACTCATCACCGGGTTTGGTTTTGGGGAGTCACAAATGGGTGTCTACAGAAGCCCCCACTTTGACTGAGTTTGGAGAAACGCAAGTTTCGAAAACAAAAGTCAAAGTATCGATAGGGACGGAGAATGATTTAGAATGTTCTGCGATCCTAAATCAATCTTGCAACGCCGATACCTGCAAACTAGCGTTATTTAAACAGATAAAAGAGTTAAGAAACGCGTATCTTGCACCGTCGAGCACACGTCTCTAAAAGTAACCGATTGTTTTGATGACCTCGACAAGCTAGAGAATGCCACCCCGCTTGAAAACCGCTACGCCCGTAACTGCTTCCAAATTTGGAAGATTGCTTCGCCTGAAACGATCCTCCCCCGCAATGATAATATTCAGCGTCCAAGGGAATACTATCGAAGATTATTTCTCTTGAAACAATCCTCATCCGCATTGATAATATTCCACATCCAAGAGAATACTATCTGTAGACACCCATTTGTGTCTCCCCAAAACTAAACCCAGTGATGAGTACCTTTCACGTCGAATCATAATCCAATGAAACGAAAGTGTGGAAAGGTCTAGTGTTGCGGATAGTTTTTATTTCTTTTCTCTTCTCTCTGTTTTTGAAAACTTATTTTAAGAAAACAGCCAATCCAGTTTGGTTGGTCCATGAAATGGGTTCAATAGTATTGTAGTTGGATGGGGCTTGCAAAGACCTTTCCAACGATATATTATAAGCCCAATTCCGATGAATATTGAGAAAATTATGGCCAATTTACTAAACTGGGCCCGGTTTGAGCTTTATGTACGGCCCAATGATCTAGGGGGGGCCTAATATGATTTATCATTCCTAATGCAATTAGGAATGGTTTTAGTCTTCTAGAATCTTCTAGAAGGTTCTTTTCATTCCTAATTCAATTAGCATTGATAAATTGACTTTTGTTGACTTTTCAGAGTTTTAATCAAAATCAAATAGCATTTTCGAGGAAATTATATTATTTTATCCTCCAGTACGGTAAACTTATCGGATTTTCAAAAACGCGTTGGAATCAGGCTTGGCGCCTAACCCCAGGCCTGGCGCTAGCCACTGGCGCCTGGCGCTAGTGTTGGTGCTTGGCGCCAGCTAGCCAGGGTTGGCGCCAGCCCTGTTTTCTGAGCGTCAGACTCTGTTTTGTTTAATTTATCTTTTTGGCTGATTTTCTCTATAAATATCGTATTAAAAATTCCGTTTTGATTCACCAATTCTCCTCATTCGCAAGTTTTCATCAACAATCATTAATTCTTTAGCATTCTCTAAATCATTCATCTCTCTTAAACATTCAATTCTTTCTTACTTTGCTTTTTACATACAAAATTCCGCATTCGCAAGATCTAGAAACACCTAGCCATATTCGAAGTTGCCTTCGCCCTAGATGTGAAAGGTTTTAATTTCTGAGGGTTTGGTCCCAAATCTCTCTTTCAATTATTTAATTTGATTGTTTGTTTATTATTTTCCTTGAAGTTACTAACGTGTGTATTTTGTTATTAGAAAGAGGTACGAGGCATCAAAGTAAGTACTTTAATGGTTTTAATTGATATTATGATGTAGAATTCATGTTTATATTGTCATTATGATATTCCTAGTATCATGTCTAGGGTAATTTTAATATTAAATATGATTGTTGTGATGCTTCCTATGTTCTTCCTAATATTTATGATTGTTAGTATCATGTTAGGGTTAAAGATTTGATTTTTATTGCTTAGTGACATGCTAGGGTTTCTTATCAATCTTGTTAGTATCATGCCTAGGATCTTGCTTTTATTATGCTTTAATATTAACATGAACATGATTATGATTATTATTATTCATGATTATTATTTATTATTTATTATGTTGCTTGATATTTTATTGATTGCTTGATCACGCCTTTTATGCATGTTTAAAGGGAATTGGTACTTGTAATCATGCTTAATAAGATATTAATAATCTTGTTAGGTTTAATATGATTATAATTTCAAGTGATCGCCAATAATAGTTTATTTGTGCATTTTAATTCAACCAACATAGATAAACAGGTTTAGGGTTAATCCTATTGATTGCATGTTAAATAGAAAGCGCACATGAATACGATCAGAATAAAGTAGAGGCCTATTATTAGGGCAGGTTCAATCTCTTTTAGGTTGGATTTGTATCTTCATTCCCGAACCCTTATTTGGTTCTTGACCTTATGGAGTTGACGATCTCTTGGATCGTTAAGGGGTGTAACCTTCACCTCGTGAACGGTTTACAAGTTCCTAAAAAAACTTGTTGGCGACTCCTTTGCTCTATCTTCTTCCCTTTTGGACGCCACCGTACTTTAGTGTATGATCACAGTGGGATTCAAACTAGTGGGATTTAAAGGCTTGAAATTATTCCCTACACTATCGAAGATTATTTCTCTTGAAATAATCCTCATCCGCATTATGACCATCTTCCATGCCTGAGGGAATATGATTGAAGACAACTTTGCCCGAAATTACCTCCAGTTGTTTGTGACAACTCTCCGCAAGCTAGGGAATGCTGTCGAAGATATCTTCTCTTGAAGTCATCCTCATTTGATGCGATAACTTTCCAAAGGAAATTACCGAAGATCCACGCCTGTCGATCTTTAAAAGTTTGCCTGAACTTTTCTCCCGCTATGCCTGTACGTCGGCGCTTCTATTGCTTTGAACCTGTACGTCGGTGCCTTTTTGCTTTTGAACCTATATGTCGGTGCCTTTTGCTAATGAGCCAATGCTTAGGCGCTTTAAGCTAAGTCAGACGATCTTTCATCAGGTCGATCACTTTACATAATCAAGCCGATTACTACATTATGTCAAATTGCTTAGAGGGGCTAACTGGCATACCAAGGAACCCAAACAATATGTTGCAGAAAGGTAGATCAACCCCACCAGGGGCTGGGTGATCTGGCGCCGCTGAAAAGCCATCAGCGCCACTTATTTAGCCTTAGCGCCAGGCGCTGAGCTTGGCGCCAGGCGCCAAGCCAAATTTGTGACGCCAATGCATAGGGCTTGGCGCCAGCACGGGGATTTCCTTAAATACCCCTTTCCTCTTCATTTGCTGCTTTGCTCGTCGCGATTTTGCTCGAAAAAAGTCCGAAAACTTCAATTGCTCGGTTCTTGCTCGTTTCTCAACCGAATTTGCTCAAATTTGTTGCAAATCAAAGCTCTTTTCATCTATTTTCCCGATATATGTAAGTTTTCTTCAAACTCACATCGGTTTTCATGAATTTTTGGCATGTTCATTCACATATTTCATGAAAATTCGAAATTTATAATGCTCAATTTGCTTTATTTATCAAGTTTTATGCCATGAAATTGCTTGATTATGTTTACATATTTCCTTGGGAGTAATTTGAGACTTGTTTGACTCAATTTGGTGAAGAAATGAGCAATTTGCCATTGTTGGACCTCTTAAGGTCGTGAAGAACAATGTGACTCGTTCTTGATATTTTTGCTAGTAATTCTTGTCCAATTTGTCACAATAATTACTATAGTATTGCAAGAAATTGTTTGATTGCTTGAAAAAATGCCGTTATGCTCAATTTGAATTTGTGCTCTATTTTAGTACTACGTACTCTGTTTTTGCGAACATAGTATCATGCGGCTAGGCGAACCTTAGATACTATAGAACCTTAATTCATGATAATTTTGCACAATGTAGCATGGCTAGACAGCGAGGCTCGGGTTCACGGTCCCAAAACACTAGACGGGAGCATGAGCCCGTAGAGGATGACATCACGCCTTCCACTTCGCTTGGTCGACTTCTGGAGTGGGATGAGCGGACCCTGTTCTTCGCCCCTGTCCACCACATTTCTGAGAGGGTGAGACAGGGCATCGTACCCGGGAGGACACGGCATCACGGCTCTGGCTATGATGGTTTGGGCAATTTGTACAGGATGTACATCACCAGGGAACTTGAGACGAGACTCCTATGGGAGTCTTGCGGGCTAGCTACTCTGTTCGAGACCTCTGAGGCTATGGTCGCCTCCAGCGGGGGTCATCATGTAGTGCGCGCTTTGGTGGAGTTCTTCTAGGACACTACCAACACCTTCCATTTCCCCTGGGGCGAGATGATAGTCACCCCTACGGACTTCAGCCTCATCACAGGACTGGAGTTCACCTCTATGCCACTGCCGTTTGACAGCGGAATCGACGTCTTTTCTTCGGAGGTCGAGGAGCTATTGGGGCCGATCGCTATTCGGGCCCGAGCTAAGGTCGAGACGACTCAGTTTAGTGCTAGAGGAATTCGCCGCTCGACGCTGGCAGCGACTCTTGATGACGATGCGACCACCCGAGAGCAGCGGGTGCGCATCTTTGTGCTGACGTTGTTGTCAGGGACATTCTCCCCTGACAAGGGTAGTAGGGCATTGCTTTACTACCTCCCTGCTGTCCGTGATCTCAATCGAATCGGGACTTATGACTGGGGCCAGCTTGGCCTATGCTGACTTTGTTCGTGCGTTGAGGGACTCGTGTCGACACCGGTCCTTTGGGACAAACGTTGCTTTGTCTGCCTTTTGGAAGGTCGTAGAGGTAAACATTTACTCCCTATAAAGTTTAGCTCTGCATATTAGTTTAGCATTTACTCACACTTTTAGCTCTTTGTAGATTTGGTTCTACGAGTATTTTCCTTCTGTTGCGCCGGCGAGACCATCGCCGCGGGGATTTCCAGTGAACGCCTCTTGGGGCGGCCACCATGTGGACATTTCCGGAACCGGATCATCGCGGTACGACTTTTATTATTTATTTTGCTTTTTCTTGATGCTTTAAGTATACCTTCGCCTGATTGATGTTCGTTGTAGGGTCCTGAGGTGGTGTATCGGCCGTGGGGCGGTTGGACAATCCCTGGGTTAGCCGCATAGTATTCTGCTGAGCGTCGCTATTTCTTGGGGACTTATGGAGCGGTCGCGTACTTAGGAGAGAGGGTTGCTAAACAGCATTCCTCTGATGTCTTCGTCGTTCCCACTCCTCCACCACGTCATATGTTCAATGACGCGCGTTTATCGAGCATGTCTGAGGGAGCTGGTACCCCTTGGCGGTCCTATGTGATCCTCGGGCGGTGCTATGCTGAGGAGCTACTACCTTTGTTAGCTCCAGCCCCCGTACCGGCTGAGGATGTGTGGGTAAGATTTTCAGTTCTTTACTTTCCACGAAGTAGCCCCCAAGTAATGTTTTACTAACCTTTTTGTCTTATCAGGACGGTGCTGCTGAGTTCGTGCCACCCCGTATGTCCATCCACTATCAGGGGAAGTACGGGCCGATTGAGGAGATGATTTCTCCAGCTCCCGAGGGTGAGCGCATCGTAGATCGGTCAATTCCTCGCCACCAGACTCGAGTAAGCCTAGTTATCCATTTTTTTTTTGTTTTTGTCCATATATCACGCATGTTTACTGACAGTTTTCACGTGAGGTGGTTTCGGCGATGGCACGATGTATAAATGCCTTCCGGAGCTAGCTCGTCCGGATGAGGAACGCGGCCACTTGCCGCTGGGATGACGTCACCCGAGAGGTAGTCTTTCTTTATATATTTCCTTGCATTACTATTTCAATTTTGCCCTGTTTCTGATTTAATTCTTTTTGCAGGGCCAGCCTATCGCTTCTCACACCCGCGCGAGACCTGAGGGGCGGAGGGATCCGGCGAGGTCCAGCTCGAGACGTCGTCGTACTTCGTCAGGGGGTAGAGGTGGTCGCTCCGAGGCTGCCCGTGCTGAAGTTGCTGAGGGCTCGGGATCTTCTTCTGAGGGTGCTCATGCTGCGCCGGTAGGAGAGGCTACCTCGGCTTTCAGAGGTGGTGGGATGTACGAGGTAGACTCATCATCGCAGCAGCCTCCACAGCCTCAGCCTCAGGTTGATCCTGGGTGGAATGGTCCTATATTGAGTCTTCCTCCTCCTACGGAGACTGGAGCTGGAGATGGTGGAGAGGTGACTCCTGGTACGGCGCAATTTTATGATATGATGGGCCTACGTCCTCCAGCGCCGTAGTTTGTTCCTGTTTTTATTTTGACTTTTTTATAGAACTTTGCCTTAGACTCATTATTTATAGACGCATTTTGTATATTTATGCTATTATGAATTTATTTATTGTTATGTGTATGTTTGTGTGTGCAAGAGAAGTGTGACAACAATTTTGCGTAAAAATTCCGTCATTTTTATTATTGATGGAGGGTATCCGACTCTCTCCCCCAAAAAGAAAAAAAAAGGAAAAAAGTCACATGAAATGTCGGGTGTTGGAATTTAAATAAAGTCCAAAAGAAAGAATAATATAATAAAAAAATGATAGTTATTTTAATTAGTTAAGAAAAAGGATAAAAAAGAAGATGCTTAGGAAAGATAATCGGAGCCATAAAGTCATTAGTCGACTCAAGTTCAGTATTAAAAACACAGGTTAATCACGCGTGTGCTGTGACAAGTTGGCGCCAGATGGCGCCACAATATGGCGCGTGGCGCCAGGCGCTACACTTAGCATGTGGCGCCAAGCGTTGGCGGCTGGCGCCAATTACAGGATTTTGACGCCAATTGACGCTGATTCCGTATTTCATTCTGATTAAAACTTCTCGCAATTTGTGCATAAATAGCCCCCTGCCCAGCCGATTCTTTTCATAATTCCAGCGAATAAAATTATTCTTTGCTTTAGAAAAAATAACCATGTTTTTAGTCACCAAAACCTTCACCCAATATACTCATGAATGGTGTCGATCTCTTAATGCGAGGGAGAGAAAAGAATTAGATTTATTTCACTTGGGGGGAATTTATGGCATCAAAGGGGTAGATCTTGACTTAGATTTCATACATACCGCTCTAGAATTTTGGAATATTGATACTCATTGCTTCAGAATAGGGTATGATGAGATTAGCCCTTTGCCGGAGGAATTTGGTGCTATCTTAGGCTTCCCTACAATAGACCTTATAGCAATCCCTAGAGTAGATGCATATTATTATAAGGATTTTAAGCGCTTCTTTAATTTGAAAGAAAGGGATTTATCAAAAATAGTAGATGGCAACATAGTTAATTTGAAAGAATTTGCACGCCATTATTTTGATAAACCTCTTTCTGAATCTTTTCATATATATAGAAGAAGGGTGTTCCTGTTTTGCATGCTTAATCAATTTTTTCTTAGTAGTGGTAAAAATAATGAGGGCCAATCAATTATAACCACTGTTTTAGAACAAATTGAATCAGGGAGAAATCCAATGCCATTGATAGTTGGAGAGACTATGATTAGTCTGGATGAATTGAAAAGGGACCCAAAAGCGCCTTTTCGCGGCTCTCCAATTTTATTACAGGTAGAAAAATAATATTTTTAATTACAGAAATCAAAAATATATTTTTGTATTGTAATAATAATTTATTTGTATTGCAATTTTTTTCACAGATGTGGCTAATGGAGAGGCTAGGATTAATTAGCCCTCCGGACGATATTGAGAAGTATACTCCCAATTGCTTCGTGAGAAGGAAGAAGCGCATCCCTAAAATTGGGCGCCATGGGTGGAGAAAAGTCTTTGAATCACGTGATTTTGCTATCAAGTGGGTCGTCCCATGGTGGAAATTAGAAAGGATGGTTGGTGTTAACAAGCAACCTTTCTACCGTCTTCCAAGCTTGTCTCGTGTAACTTATTATTATCCCTGCAGGGTAAAAAGACAATACGGCTTGCTTCAGAATATTCCTTTCGGGGATCTTCGTCCTCCCTATGAGTACCCTGTATCTCAAGAAGTAGATAGATCCGATGCTTACTGGAGCGCTAGATCTTTATGGGAAGTGATTACCCAAAAGGTTCCTCCTTCTTTGCCCAATGATGTAAAGAAGTGGTTGCTGAAAAAGTCTTCGATTGATCAGGGTAGAACCGATGTGAAGAATCGTCTAGGTGACAGGGTGATTCCCGCCAAGGAACGCTTAGGTGCAAGAATTGAATTTAAAACACCTGCAATGCCTAAGAAGAAAGGTGCTACCAAAGATAAAGGGAAAAGGAAAGCTAACACCACAGATAAAAAGGCTTGGGTGGAAAAGAAGCATGGAGTGTTAGCTGAAGGGGAGACCATCTACTCCAAAATTGAATGTAGGTCCTCTAAAGGATGCCTACTAGCTAAAGTTATGGATGAGGAGGAGGAAGCAGACTTGGAAAAGAGTTAGAAAGGAAAAGAAAGATTAAGAGCATTGCTTAGCTTTAAATTTATTAGACTTAGATTATTATTTTTATTTAAAGTTAATTTATTTCAGCTTTATTTAAATTCCATTAATAATGTAATTTTATTTTATTAATGAAATTTGAGCTTTCAATTAAATTGTTTACTTTAAATTTATTTTATTAAAGCAATGAAAACCGAAAAAAATTAATTTTCTAGAAATCCTTCGAGTACAGAAGTTGAAAATTTTCCGAAAAACACCAAAATTCGCCCAGAGTTTATTTCCGAATTGGCGCCAGTTATTGGCATTTGGCTCCTGCCATTGAAGTCTGGCGCCAGGCGCCAATTTCATCGGCTGGTGCTAATGATTTCTGGTTGGCGCCAGGTTCTTTTCTGCGACGCCAATAATTCGCCGATTTTCTGTTGAATTTTTAATTAATTCTGGAACGCGGAGATGTCGAAAAATAAAGTGGCCGCACCCGTAAAGGGTTGCCTACGTATCCTTTCTTAAGGAATCAGGCCGAACGTAGCTCTCTTGAGTATCCTACTCAAGTAATTATGGGTAGTATTTCTTAAGTTGGTCAAGATTTGTCATGTTTGAGAATTCATTGCCATCCATATCAGTTAATTTTGATGCACCTCCTGACAGAATTGTTTTGACAATGTAGGGTCCAGACCAATTAGGTCTAAATTTACCCCTTGGATCTAAAACATTTTTCCTTAGTGCTTTTAACACTAAGTCTCCTACTTTGATATTTCTTGTCTTGACCTTCTTATTAAAATGCCTAGCCATACGAGTCTGGTAACACTGAGTGTGATGTAAAGCTTCTAGTCCTTTCTCATCGAGTAGAATCAATTCTTCATATCTTGCCCTAGTCCATTCAACTTCATCAAGTTTACTCTCTAGCGCAATGCGTAGGGATGGTATTTCTAGTTCGACCGGTTGTACGGCATCCATTCCATATACCAAGGAAAATGACGTATTTCCTGTTGATGTACGGATTGACGTGCGATAACCCCACAATGCGAAGTGAAGCTTGTCAGGCCAATCCTTATAATTTTCTGTCATTTTCTCGATGATAGTCTTTAAATTTTTTTTAGCTGCCTCGACTGCTCCGTTTGCTTGAGGTCTATAAGGGGAAGAATGATGATGTTGAATGCCATATTTTTGTATCAATTCTTCACATTCGGCTTGAAAGTGAGTTCCATTGTCACTTATCATTTCATGTGGGACTCCATATCGACAAATAATATTTCTTTCGATAAAGAGTGCTACATGTTTTGCAGTGAGTTTAGCATACGATTGCGCTTCGACCCACTTTGTAAAGTAATCGATTGCTACTAGGATAAATTCGTGGCCTCCTGTTCCTGGGGGAGTGATTTTGCCAATGATGTCAATTCCCCATGTAGAGAATGGCCATGGCGATGTGTAGGTGTAGAGCAAAGATGGAGGGACATGTTGTAAATTGGCATAAATTTGGCACTTAGGGCATCTTTTTACGTATTGATGGCAATCCCTATTCATTGTAGTCCAATAATATCCTTCTCGCATTATTTTCTGGACTAACATTTTGTCATTTATATGTGTCCCACAAATTCCTTCGTGGACTATTCGCATTGCTCTTTGTGCATCCTTCTTTCCTACGCATAGGAGAGCTCGACCTTTAGGTGCCCTTTTATGTAGCTCGTTGTCTATGAGTACATATTGAGAAGCCAAAAGTCTTAATGCTCGCTTTGCTCTTTTGTCATCATGAGGAGGGTATTCTCCATTGGTGAGATAATTGAGTACGTCCGTGTACCATGGTTCTTCTTCTTCTTCTTCTTCTTCTTCTTCTTCGCCTTGGACTACTTCGTCGTCTTCTATGGCCTGGATGTATGCTGGTTTGTGCCTTTTTTCAATAGTTAGAGGCATTTGCTCGATTTCCATGGGAATCCTAACCATTGAGGCTAATCTTGCCAAGGCATTAGCAAATTGGTTTTCTTCTCTAGGTAGATATGTGTATTCTACCTTCTCTAACTGATCGGTAAGAGTTTCCAGATAGGTTTGGTAAGGGGCTAGGCTTTCGCTCCTTACTTTCCACCTCTTAGATATCTGATTGATGATCAAGGAAGAGTCTCCGAATATCCTTAACTTCTTTACTCCCAATGCCAAAGCTGTTTCAAGGCCTACCACGTATACTTCATATTCAGCAGCATTGTTGGTAACGTCGAAATCAAGCTTTATTGAGATTGGAACGTGCTCTTCTTTAGGTGATACTAGTAGTACTCCAACGCCACATCCCTTTTGGTTTGAGGCTCCGTCGAAATACAAGGTCCAAGTATCATCTTCAGTAACCATTAGGTCTTCATCTGGAAATTCATTTTCCATTAGGTCTTTCCTCCTTTCTCTAAATGAAATATAGAGAGCTCTATTTATAAAGTAAGTGACTCCTAGGTTTAGGGTTTGATATACATTGGAGTTGGGCTTAACCCATTTTCATAGTTTTTTACTATTAAATAAACAATTTAATTAAAATGAGCTAATTTACTTAATTTCACCCAAATATTTATTTATTATATTTGAAACCACCCAAAATAATTAATATATAGTCAAATAATCAAACATGGGTCAATACTTTAACTTTTAACCTATATTTTATCCAATGTAGCACTTATATAAATTTTATGTGTCTACAAATTGCCCCTTCGAGATAGGTCACGGACACGATTTTGGAGTCTTTGATCGAGATCGGACACAACATTTAAAAAAAAAAACTCAAGTCAAACTTTATAATACCGACGAGAATGACAAGGTGTTTGGCTTCATCTTTTATTTTTTTTTTCTCTTTTTAAAAAAATTATTTAATGTGAGATATTCTTGAATTTGTTGGGCTAATTAGTCATAGTAGTATAAAAGTTAGCACCTTTGTGACGTATTGGTGTAAAAATTATTGCTGGCGACAAATTGGTATAAAAGTTAGCAATTTGTGACAAATTGGTATAAAAGTTAACCAACGACGACATATTGGTGTAAAAGTTAACATATGATGACATATTGATATAAAAGTTGGCTAACGATTCTAACTCACACTACTACAAAAATGGGCAAAAGAACCTACAATAAAAGACCCGTTAGTTAATACAACGGGTCTGTTTAATATAAGGGAGCCAATATTAGAGATAACGGGTCTCTAACATATCAAAGGCCCCACCAATAATTCGGGATAGATGAAGAGAGAAAACTAAGAGACCCCTAGTTAAACTTAACGGCTCTCTTATGTGAGCAAGGGCCCACCACTTAAACAACAAAACCCTACCCCTTTCTCTTCTTATTTCCCTAGCTTTACCACACCATTCACGCTGTTTTGTCTTTCTCTTTCTCTTTCTCTTTCTCTTTCCTCTTCAATCCTCTTATCTCCTTTCCCAGAGCAAAAACGCCGCTACCACCACCTCCTTAACGTCGATGTCGCTTATCTCTTCCTTAACGTCGATGTCGCTTATCTCTTCCGTCCTCAACATTAGCGTTGCTTCCTCCTTAACGCCAAAGGAGAAATCGCCCCCTCACTTTGCCGGGGATGCGACGGTGTCGAGTTGATGCTTAAATTGGTATTGTTTGAAGATTTGCATCGCTACATCTTTGGTAAGCAGGAGATTGTCGTTTAAGATGAATTTGATTTATGTTTAATCTTCTTAGGTAATTTTTAAATTTGGGTTGTTTCAAATTTTTGTGTAATTATGTCATATCAGTTGAATTTATGGAGTATTTTTTTGCATAACGATCGTTTTTTAGAGCAAAAAAATTCAATAATCTTGGTTTTTGTGTGAAATTAATCAGGGTTTATTAGTATATTTTTTTTGGAGTTTGGTTTATTACCCCTTATTGTTCTTCGATTTATACACCATTTGTGATTATAGGTTGAACCGCAACTACTCTCTTACGTTTCTTGCTTAAATTCGCTGAAAATCAAGTCCGGAAATTGAACTGGGCATGCATCTAAATTTGCTGCTATTCTCTACATAACTCATCGATTTGCTGGAGTACAATTTTTTCTTGAATTTTGAGGTACTTGATTTCATCCCTTGTTCCTAATTTCTTGAATTTAACTTATTTCTTTTCTGCCTTTGTTTTATTTTTATTTTTTCTTATTGGCAGTGTTCATTTTCAGTCTTCAATCTTCACAAGAAAAAGGAAAGAAAGGAGGTCGGTGCATATACCCAGGTCAAAGTTCATTATTGAATTTTATTGCAATTAGAGATTAGAGAATTACAATTAGACTAATGTAACATTTTTTTTTTTATTATTCTTCACACTATTGCTCAAGTAGTACATTGCTGTGTTTAAACTCTATTTTGCTTAATTTCAATATCATTTTATTTTTTGTTATTTTGTTTTTATGCTTATTTATTTTTTTTTATATTGATTTTTGCTCAACTCCGCCTATTTTAATAGTGCGTGACATTCAAATTTCAAAAATCAATTTTTTTTTGTTAAATTAAAGATTTAACAGACTCGTTGTGTAAGGTACCAGGTTTGTTTAATATCACTAAACAGACCATAGATTTCATATAACGGGTCTCTTTCCCTTTTAAAATTATCTCCTTATAGGTTATAGAACAGACCGCCTATCTCCAGCAACGGATCTGTTTGTTCTAACAAACAGACCCCCCCTTATGATGGGGTCTCTTTATCAAACAGACCCCTGAGATAGAGACCCGTCCAAAAGCGGTCTCTCAGGCATTTTTGGACGGGTCTCTTTGCTTATTTTTGTAGTAGTGTCATTAATAATGTTAGTAAATCTTGTGAACATATCCTGAATGGATTCATTATGTAGCATTTCAAATCTTTCATATTTTGACATTAGTAAGTCAATTTTAGAACGTTTAACTTCATCCATGTGTTATTTGAAGTAAAAACCAAATCTGCTTTGCGGACTTACAACCCATGATTCTGTTATGCTCATGAGGTCCTAGTCTACAATGCAAGATTTACACTGCTTGAGCATTTAGCTCATATTTTTCATTATCCTCTTTTTCAAATTCAGATAGTGGTTTAGGAATTACCTCTTTGTTCGCATTGGTTTTTGTTACCTCCAAGTCACCACTTTCAATGACTCTCCATACTTTATAGTTTTCAGCTTTGATGAATATTTCCATTCTATTCTTCCAGTAGGAATAGAACTTGCCATTGAACATTGGTGGTCTTTGGGTTGAGTACGCTTCTTCAAGTTTCTCGTGTGCATTCATCTCTCTGGGAACTTGCTCTACAAGGTTGCTTATATTTTCTTGAGAACCTGCTCTAATACCAATTGTTAGTTTAGATGAACTACTACGAGAAGGGGGTGAATAATAGTAGGTTACAATTATGAAACTTAAGCAGAAATTAAAAACAAAACATAAAAGGAACTTAAAGAATACAACAAGATTTTACGAGGAAACCTTCCAGGGCCTAACTGGAAGTAAAACCTCGGCCCTTCTCGGGACTTTCAAGCAAACTCCACTATAATAGGCAACTCTCCTAGTACAATCTATTATTACAAACTTTTCTCACAAGTTCCACCAAGAACACTTGCTACCTTATAGGAACCTACATATCCTACCCAACCTAAGACCCACTCAGGTTCTCTCTGCACTACTCAAGTGCCTACACTCTGCTTCACACCTAAAGCTCACTCTATGTGCTTTCACTGCTATCACTTGAATTTTAGAGAAGACACACTCCTCCACTCAAGTGTGAATTATCAAGAATTCACAAACTCCCCAAAAACCAATTACAACACAAACACTACTAGAAAATAGGTCATTTCCGACGGAACAGTTCCGATGGACACTAAAATCCGTCAAAAAGTACGAAATTTCCGACGGATTTTATTTCTGTCGAAAATCCGCCGGAATTTTCTGACGGAATTGTAATTTGTCGGAAAATTTTGTACTTTCGACGGAAAATCCGTCCCAACTGTTATATTTTCCGACGGATATATATCCGACGGAAGCTACCGACGGATATATATCCGTCGGAAGCTACCGACGGAATTTAAGTTTTTTTTTTTTTTTAAAAAAAAAAAAAAAAAAAACCCCAAACCCTAATTAAAAACGGCGCCCCCTCCCCCTTTAAATTCTGATTTTTCTTTCTCTCACCTCTATTCTCTCTTTGCCTCTCTTCTATTTCTCTCTCCTCTCCTCTCCTCTCTTCCTCTTCCCTCTTCTTTCCTCAGTTCTCACGGTCTCCTTTCTCCCATTATCTTTTCTATTTTTCCTCCTCTTCTTTCCTCATTCTCTTTCTCAATTCGAACTGAACTTTTTTGCTCAAGATAATGGTTCTCACGATCGCCAATGGTTCTCTTTCATTCATATTAATGGTTTATACGGTCAAATTCGACCATGAAATCTCTAGATCTAGAGGTTTCAGGGTCGAATTTAGGTGTATTAAACCAAATTCGGCTTAAAATTCGAAGTTTCAGTTGTTAAGGTATGTTTTCTTGTTTTATTTTTTTTTCTTTTTTGGTTGTTTTTTTTTTTTTTTTGCGGTGGTGGTGGTTTTAGGATGGGTAATACGGCCGGATTTGGTTGTATTGGTGGTTTCGGCTGTTGTGGTTGTGATATTTTCTTTAGGTTTGTGTTAATTTTTAGGTTTATTTTTGGGTGGTTCGTTGCTGCAGATCTGGATTGGTTAGGGTTAAGTGGGGTGGGTTTGGGTGGTGGGTTTGGTTAAGTGGGGTGGGTTCAAGTGGTGGGTGGTGGTGGGTTAAGTCGGTGCAATTTTTTTTTATTTTTTTTAGGTTCGGGTGGTGGTGGTTAGGGTAATGGGTTGTGGTGGTTGGAGGCGGGGATACGTCGTGCCGGTGGTGGCGCGGTGTTTTTTTTTTAATTTCGTTTAAGAATTTTCCGACGGAAATTCCGTCGTAACTTTCCAACGGAAGTGAATCCGTCGGAGTTTGCGACGGATTTTTCTGGCACTTGAAAACCCTTTTTCAAGGGAAAAATCCGTTGGAAATAGTGGTTTTTCCTACAACCCCGTTTCCGACAACCATTTCCGACGGAATTCCGTCAAAATCGCCATTTCCGACGGATTTCAGGGTGTTTCCGACGGAAAAGTTCTGTCAAAAATGGCCTATTTTCTAGTAGTGAAAGACTCACTCTAATATATAAATGGAAAGCTACACATGAAAACCGAAATCAAAATGATAAAGCTTAAACCTTTGGCAAACTTACTCTTAAGTACTAAGTGAATTTCACGCTTAAAGCTCTCATTTTACTTCGCTGCATTACTTCTATATTTATATAGGTCCCTCAGCTCATAAAGTTGGGTTTAGCAAAATGATAAGTTCAAACGGAAATTCATTCTTATCATTTTAATTTCGTTTTTAGGAAAACCTTTTTCTAATCATATTCATTTTATTTTAAAGATAAAGTTTTATGAAAAAGATAAAACCGAGTAAATCATATTTTAAAAGGTAAAATCAAATAAAATACTTTTTCTTAAACCTAAGCTTATCTTCTACGAATTACTTAGTTTGCCAAGCTCTATCTGATTTCTAATAAGTTTCATGCATAACAACTAGATATATTCACATCATCCTAGAAAAACAAACTTTCTTTATACAACCTAAGTTATGAAGTCCATCTTTTTCGGATGATATCTTGAGCTCTACTCTGATCCTTGGTTGTTGAGGTTTGCCCCAGCATTACACCGGAACCAAGTCGTTACAACCCGTTGCGAAGTTCTTGTTAGGAAACTCCTTTAAGTTCCATTTCTGGAACTCTTCTTCTGTCTTTACTAATCATCCTGGATCTTCTAAAATTCATCTGCTTCTGTTCCTACTTCAACTCCTAGAGTCTACTAAACCTGCAAATATCACAACACTAGAAAATCCTTATTAGATGGAAGTTTGCTCAATCACAAATTCACAACCATCATCATCAAAACTTATAAGGGTCAACAATTTCCCTCCTTTTGATGATGACAAACTGAGCAAACTTCTGAGGATAACAAAGTAAAGCAGAAGGTTAGTTTTTTCATTTTTTTTAAGCTAAGTAAAGAACGTACACTATACAAAATTGACCCCACCCGAAATGACCAAACTCGAAGTTGATTCAAAAATCGAAGTTGACCCATCCCGTTCTGACCCAAATTGATTAACCCGAACTGACACAACCCGAAGTGACCCGATACTATATGACCCGACACAAAATAACCCAACCCAAAATGACCTGATAAGGCGATAGGTAGTCACATTTGATTTTTTTTTTAAAAGAAATTAACTTTAGCTTTGAATTATTATTATTATATAAAAATTAGTCTTATTATTAAAATAAGAAGGATTTTCCCATAGATTTTTTAAGTTAATTTATATTTGGCGACTCGACCTGAACCTGACAAGACTCGAATTGACCCTACCCAAACAAACTGTAATCCCCCGTATTTTTCTAATATAATTATTTATTATTTTTACAATATTTTAATTTTAATTTTATAGTATGAATTATTTTGATGTAAAAGTAATAAAATTAACTGTTAAGTTATAATTTAAATTATAAGTTTTTTTAAGTTAGTAGTCCAATGCTTAAATTCTACTCGAGCCCAAACCATACAATTCCTACTCCTGATGAAATTAGGAAACTAAAGCCCAAATAAAAATACAAAAACCCTCACCTCTCTTCCTCTCTTTCACGTGAAACACAAAGGAAGGAAAAAAAAAACCTCACATCTCTTTTTCCTCTATTTTACGTGAAACCAAGAGGAAAAAAAAAACCCTCAAGGCCACCGACGCCCTTGCACCGCCGGTGCACCATCGCTGCCCCCACCGCCGCACCTCCGGCCACTAGCAGCAGCCCCCTTTGTAGTAGCCGCCCTTCTTCCTCCCTTTTTCTCACTTCTTTTATTTTGTAATTTTGATTTAAAGCTTCAAATTTTATTTGATTTCAATTCTAAATTATTGTTATTAGGCTTTGATAGTATGTTTAATTTATAAAAGATTATAAATTTATGAGTTTTAGCATGTTTAAATTATTATATAAAATTTCAAATTATATATGTTGTATAATTTAGGGTTTAAACATTGATTTTTCATGTTTTAGGGCTTGAAAACGTGCT
Source organism: Chenopodium formosanum (assembly GCA_024500155.1). NCBI lineage: Eukaryota > Viridiplantae > Streptophyta > Magnoliopsida > Caryophyllales > Amaranthaceae > Chenopodium > Chenopodium formosanum. Next base: position 11,616,079 of record CM044865.1, on the reverse strand, counting down.
AATCAAGTTATCTAATTATACTATGTTTAAATTTTGTTAAAGTATAATTATTTTGATCATATATAAATTTTCAGATTATTAAAGTTTCGATTTTTATGAGCAAGTTATGATAATTTCATGTTTTTATGATTCTAAGCCTACAAAATAATTATTGTGGGTATTTTATGATTAAAAAGCTTTGAACTTTAAATTCTAACCTTAAAAATAATTTTCAAATTTCATACTTTTTATTTTGAAGCCTCTAATTACATTGAATTGATATATTTTTGGGTTTTTAACACACTAACTTGCTATATAAGGATTATTTCAAGTAATTATGCTTATAGGGTTATTTTATATACTTAAACCAAATTTTCAGATTTATTTACTTACTTATAAAGTTGCTGTAATTTGATATTAAACACTATATTTTTCATAATTTTAACGTATAAACTTATAGTTGGGATGTTATATTATTAACTTTGACTATTGGGGACAATTTAAAGGCTTTATTTTCATGATTTAAGAGGTTTTAAAGTAGTTTAGTATTGCTGCAAATTTATTTGTTTGGGTATTGATTTATTTCTCATTGTTTGGTTTAGGAGAGGACTTTGTAGAAGGCGACTTCTAGTTTTAAAGTGGTCAACCGGATTGTTTACACAAGGTACGTACAAGTTACGAAACCTTGCTTGTAGGTACATGTTTAAGGACGGATCGAGAACTTAGTATCACGTATAGGATCGACTGGGTTAAATTGTTTGGTTATACATTGTGAATTTCAAATGATGTGCACTAGTTTATAATGCAAGTATTATTTGTGCTCTAATTATGCAAGGTGCGCTAAGAGGCAAAGGTATGTGATTGGTGTAAAGATTAAATTATTACTCATTCATGATTATGCAAACAGGATGAGTAAAGGAGGAATTCAAGTCTTATAAGACGAGGTTAAGGTTTTGGGGTGCCTTATGCACCACACCGAGGTAATAAAGGAATAAATAATAAATGTTGTTTGTCACTAATAAATCAAGAATTTAAATTGGGAATTTGCCTTGTTTGATTGAATTGTGTTTGGAATGTTTGTATTGTAATGTATATGAGTCATGACCAAGTCTAAACCTGTAAATCACGTAAAGTGCAAGATGGATGAGCAATAAAACTCTGGATTGGTGCACATCTGGAGTAATGACAATTAGAGGTTGGGGTACACGGGGTATTAACCGTGTACTTTTATCGAGGCCGTTTGATCTACGAGTCTCCTATTTCAAATATTATTTTTTTAAAAAAACTAGGAGTTAGGTGAGATCTCATACTAACTACAGTCACGGAGTCACGCTCGTGGTCGTTGGATGTTTATTGATGTTTCCGAAAGAAGGCATGGGGTTTTTCTTTTATTGATGTTCCAAATGGGACATAGGTTGGACAACCTTGTCTATTGCTAAATCCAATGAAATAAATAAATGAGTTAGTTAATATCAACTAGTGAGGTCTTAATAAATTTGATAATTGGTCATGTGTTGAGTCTGTATTTAATGGCGCTTATGCTTGATTTTTAGTAGCATGTTAGGTATTTTCTTAATTTATTTCGCAGCTTGTATGTACTCATCTTTGCTGATTGCGTGCTTTTATGTGTGTCTTTCTTTGGTCATGGCCTTCGCCTTTCAATGACCCTGTGACAATCCAATTTTTACACTTGTAATATTGGGGAGCAGATATACCACAGGTTCTTACACATGCAGCATCTAACTCTAGATGGTGGGATCTTGAGTGGAGAGTTGGTTACTTTCTTATTTTATTTACTATTTACATTTAAAGTTATTTAAACTCAACTTTGCTTTCATACAATTTCTATTGGTTTCAGTTTTGAATAAGGGCCTTAAGGGTTCCAAATTGTAAGATTTAATTTGGTTTTGGTTATTGGTTTGAAACTTATATATATTTATTTTAGTTTTTCCGCTACTATTTTCTGAAAAAGCCTTAACGTTTGAACACGTGGCGGTAACACGTCAGTAATTCTCTTGAAATTGTTAAGGTTATTCACATGTTTTTAAGAGAGAATTATTGGGGTGTTACACAAACCCAACCCGAACTTTACCCAAAGATTAAACATATTCACATTTACTTAAATGACCTAAACTGAACTGAACTGATTGTAGTTGAACTGAATTGAACAAAACTGAATTGAGCTGAAATGAATATTTAATGACAGAATGAAATTAGGAGCTGAACTTAACTGAACTTAAGCTAAAGTGAATAGGCCCTTAGTACTGAAAATTGACTCTATCCAAACTTACTCGACCCAAACTGATTCGACCCGTACTTGACCTGCCGTGAACTCAACCAAAAGTGTTGACCCGAATTTGAACTGAAACCCAAATTGACCTGACCCGACTCGACTCGAGCTCGACCCAAATACTTGTTGACCCAAAAGTGACCCGACCCAAAATATCCCGAATGACCCGTTTGCCAAATCTAATCCAAACTAAAAAATGTTTTGAACCATAAATGACCCAATCCATTTCATCCCTGATTATAACTAAACACACAAATCAAATAAAATTATCAATGTGAGCTTGATCCACAATATAGACACATAAAGAATGATTTGACATGACCCGTCCCGAACATAATCGACCATAAATTAACCTGACCCGAACGTACCCGACACAAAATTAACCCGACCTAAATGACCTGACTCGAAGTTGACCCGATTCGAAGTGACCCGATTTGAATGACCCAACTCGAAATAACCCGATCCATAATGATCTGATAGGGTGATACGTACTAACATTTTATTTATTTATTTTTTTAAAAGAAATTTACTTTAGTTTATAATTATTAATTAAAAAATACTAAATTACTCTTATTATTAAACTAAGAGGGATATAATTTTTAAGTTAATTTATTTTGGCGACTCGACTCGAACTTGATCTGACTCGATTTGCTCAACCCGAATCAACCTGACCCAAAAATTAGTCTAGAAAATTGACTCGACCCAATTTGACCTAACCCGAACTGACCCGACCTAAACTGACTCGACTCTAACTTGACCCAATGCGAACTCAACCCAAAGTGCTAACCTGAATTCGATCGAAACCTGAATACCCAAATTGACCCGACTCGACCCAAATACTTGTTGATCGAAAGCGACCCAACCAGAAATAACCTAAACGACCCGTTTGCCAAATCTAATCTGTAATACCCCATATTTTCATACGTATTTTCTAATTAATTAATCAAGCATTATTTTATAAAAAGGGTATTTTAGTAAATTCAATATTTGGAGCGAAAATAATATTTGAATTTTAGCGTCAAATATAAGTATTTAATCATTTGAATAATTAATTATTTTCGGATTTCTAAATTAATAATATAGGTTTAATTATCTTTTTTTAAGGTCGGTCCGTACTTTATTATACTAACTATTTCAATAGAAATATCTAATATACATTATGTATTTAACTACTTTTGATATTATCTAAAATATATTTATTTATTCAATTATTTTCAGAATTTTTTTTGTGAACGTGAGCTTATCATGTTTTTAAGAGTGATTTTATCACTTTAATTTGTTAATAACTATTTAACTTAACCTCTAATTCTCTATCTCATTTTGTTCCTATCTTCCTTCTCTCAACCATATGTGTATCCATCTAATTTTTCTTATCTTTTAACCAACCTACTAATCTAGACCAAATGTTACTCAAATTCATTCAACAAACTTAAACTTATCATGTTCTTATTCTAATATCATTCCACCTTAAGCTCTATCCTTTCTACACCCTCAACACTATAAATAGACCCTTAATTTTTTCCACTTATTCACACCAATTATCTACTTTTCTTCTCCTCTTTTTACACAAATCATCCCGTTTATCTTGAAGCCAATTTTCGTGCACTTCTGGTCAGTTTTGGGATATTGACGTTTCACAAAATATTGTTCCTCTTGAAAAATCCTTGAATTTAGGCTCAAGAATAACCCAATTCGGAGTTATATCAAACGAGTTATAGCCTCTGCAAGTTTTGCCTATTATTTCCAACGCAAATCCAATTCTTCTCTTTTCCTTGGTTTCTTATCTTTTCTTATTCTCTTCTCTTATTCAACTATTATTATTATTATTATTATTATTATTATTATTATGGGGGATTTATAAATAATTATTATGAGTAGTTTTAATTATATAAAATCATATTTTTAATAATATTTATGTTGAAAGATTCATGTACATATAGTTGAGAGGTTTTAATTTAATTATTTGTGAACCTTATATTGATTAAGGTTATATTTATTTGTAGGGTGTGTTCAATCAAGGTTCTTGAGGTTCTTTTTGTGTGGTTTTTATAGCAAGGATCAAGGTACGTTTAGGTGGCTAGATACCTTTGAAAGTAATTGGTTTGAGTAACATGTTTTACATGATTTGATTGGTGATTGAATTAAATTGATTTTGAAATAAATTATGTTTGAAAGTATTTATTTTAATAAAAGTATTTGAATGATTGATTTTTAAATCATGTTTTGAATGGTTTGGATTAATTATCGTGTTTAAATAATATTGGAAACTATTGAATATTAAAAGGATTCATTGAACCATTGAATTATTATTATTAATGCTTTATAAGCATGTTAATAATTCCACTATGCGGATTTGGTTTATTGATAAGGCCTTGGACTTTGTATGACCGGGTCTTTCCTCAAGAATAGCCTTGTAATATAAGAAGACTAGCATGAGGGGTGTGCACACTTGAGTGAGGAATTGGATTAAAAGGAATTGGTTCTTAATAAAGGAATTGGTTTTATTAACTTTTATTTTGAATATTGAATCATTGGAATCGGTTTTGGAATAATGAGTTTTGAATTTATTGGATTAATTATTGGAATTGGTTTTAAAAGCATGTTTGCAAATAAATTGTGTTTACACTATCTTGCACTTATCGTACTTAGCATATTTTGCTAATCCGTATTTCTTATTTGTTTTGGTTCGCCCTGTTTATCGTAATGGTAAGCAGTGTTGACTATTTTCAGGTGGAGTCATGAATGAGCATATGGGAGTCCAGGGATTTGCTTCACCTAGTTTAGGAATGTTGGTCTTGTCTTTATTTTTTAGCAATCATAACAATGTTACTATTTTTATAAGTATTAATAAAAGAAAGTTGATTTTCTGCTGCAAGTTTTGTTGTTTAGTTAAGTATTTTGAGTAGCCTTGCGTAATCACGCGGCGGTTATATGCCCAAGTCTATCTCCACGATATAATTATACATATTATACTGGTATTTCCGTAGAGGGAGATTTTGGGGTGTTACATAATCCGAATTAAATATACGCTTGGTACCATAAATGACTTAATTAAACCATTTCATCACCGATCATAACTAAACACACAAACCGAATAAATTATCAATTTGAGTTCTATATATCGACACATAAAAAACGACTTGAACATGACCCGACCCGAACATACTCGATCATAAATTTACATGACCCAAATGTACCCGACAAGAAATTGACCCGACCTGAATGACCTGACTTGAAGTTAATTCAAAAATCAAAGTTGACTCGACCCGATGTGACCCAAATCGACATGACCCAAAGTGACCCGACCTGAAATGCCCGACTTGGAATAACCTGACCCAAAATGACCCGATAAGGCAATATAAACACATTTTATTTTTTTAATTTTTTTTTAAAGAAATTTACTTTAGTTTTTAATTATTATGAAGTAAACATTACTCTTATTATTGAAATAAGAGTGATTTTCCCATAGATCTTTTAAGTTAATTTATTTTTGGCGACTCGACTCGAACCTAACTCGACCCAAACTGACCCGGCCCAAATTTACTCAACCCGAATTTGACCCGATGAGAACTCAACCAAAAGTGCTGACCCAAATTTGACCAAAACTCGAATAGACCCGACTCAACTCGAACCCGAGCCGAATACTTGTTTGCCAAATCTAGTCCAAACTAAATTGGTACCATAAATGACTCAAACCATTTCATTCCCAATCATAACTAAAAACATAAAGCGAATAAAATTATAAATTTAAGCTTGATCCACAATATGGACACATAGAGAACGACCTGAACATGACTCGACTCGAACATACTCGACCGTAAATTAACCCGACCCGAGAGTACTAGACAGAAAAATGACCTAACTCGAATGACCTGACTCAAAGTTGATTCGAAAATCGAAGTGACCCGAATTGATTAACCCGAACCAACACGATATGAAGTGACCTAACTCGAAATAACCCGACCCAAAATGACCCGATGATAGGACTTATTTATTTATTTTTTTTTAGTTTTTAATTATTATATAAAAATTAATCTTATTATTGAAATTAAAGGGATTTTTCCATACATCGTTTAAGTTAATTTATTTTTGGCGACTCAACCTAAACCTAACCTGATTAGAACTTATTGACTCGACCCGACCTGACCCAAAAATTAGTCCTGGAAATTGACTCGACCCGACCTGACCCAACTCGAATTGACCAGACCACAACTGACTCGACCCAAACCTGACTTGACATGACATGAATTCAACCAAAAGTGCTGACCCGAATTTGACCCAAGCCGGAATTTACTTGACTTAACTAGAATACTTGCTGACCGGAAAGCGACCCGAACCGAAATAACTCGAACGACCCGTTTGCTTGATCTAATCCAAATTAAAAAATGCTTAGTACCATAAATAACTCAAACCATTTCATCCTCGATCATAACTAAACACACAAATTGAATAAAATTATCAATTTGAGTTTGATCCACAATATAAACACATAAATAACGACATGAACATTACTCGACCATAAGTGTGGCAAATTACCGCCGTTGAAATACAATTAATTTTTTTCATAAATTCAAAATGTTACACCAAAAAGTAAAGCGGGAAGTAGTACTCCACGTCATCGATCCACAATCCGTGTAAGTCTCATAAACAACCCTCAACCGTAGATTTAACATCCCATTCAATAACGGTCCAGATCTCATTGCTGACTCCCACCCTTATTTCACCCCTCACTATAAAACAACCTCTCATTTCTCCTCGAAATCTCATCAATCCCGCCTTCTTCACTCTCATCCATACTTTCTCTCTCTTAAAAAATCTTACTCAACTCTCTCTCTAAAATCCTTCATATTTTCTCTCATCACCAACAATGGCACGAACAAAGCAAACCGCCAGAAAGTCCACCGGAGGAAAGGCCCCAAGGAAGCAACTCGCCACCAAGGCAGCCCGGAAGTCAGCCCCAGCCACCGGCGGAGTGAAGAAGCCTCACCGTTTCAGACCCGGAACCGTTGCGCTTCGTGAGATCAGGAAGTACCAGAAGAGCACTGAGCTTCTCATCAGGAAGCTTCCATTCCAGAGACTTGTCAGAGAAATTGCTCAGGATTTCAAGACTGATCTCCGTTTCCAGAGCTCTGCTGTTGCCGCTCTTCAGGAGGCTGCCGAGGCGTACTTGGTTGGTCTGTTTGAAGATACTAACCTCTGCGCAATTCACGCTAAGAGGGTTACTATTATGCCTAAGGATATCCAGCTTGCTCGCAGGATTCGTGGTGAGAGGGCTTGATTTCTGGGTTAGGGTTAGGGTTTGGGTTTTATTTTGTAATATGTTGAAGATCTTTAAATGAAAGTAGTTTATGATCTATATTATGTAGTTATCGGTGTAATGTGATGGTTAGTCAATAAATTTATTGACTGTCTTAATTTTCTATATGAATATATATGGTTGTTCTGTTTCTCTTGGTTTTTGATTGATTATTACTGTTTGATTTCTGTCTATTGTAGCAGTTTGTAAATTTAATCTATATTTTGGAATGCTATAAATGGTTATTGAATACTTCTTACTTCGTTTAAGTTTGATATTCTATTGTAAATTGGGTTATTTTGCAACTCTTGATGTGAAATTTATGAAGATTTTTCTTAGTGTTAATTGTTGGATTCGTTTATTTTGTCTCGAAACCATTTGATTTGAAGCTTATTGACTCAAAGGATGAATGCAGGATTATTACTTTTAAAGCAAAGGTTTGAAATTTTGAATGCTACCCCTTAATACTCGAATATTGCTGAATGTTTATGGTTGAGGATTAGTAACTTGAGACTATCTAGACTTAATTTGCTTACCCAGATAGATTTAACATATAAAATACCCTTTTTAATTCACATCATCAGAAATTAAAGAGTTATTGGTGTAATTGAGGCATGAGGCTACTCTATTGTTTTATTATTAATCTGAAATGTAGTTGACTAATCTGATTATAGTGAGTTGTTCAACGTAGAAATTGGGTTGAACATTGGTTACCTTGATGATGTTGATAATGTCAAATTTCAGAATTGGGTGACATAACATTTCCGGAGTACTGAGCATTTGGATCAAGGTTATAACTTGATTATTTGATGCAAGTATTGGTGTGCATTTTTGAGCTTTGTATTCAGAGGTGGAGCTGTAATTTGGTGATGCTTTTATAATCTAGAGTCATGGATTGTGGGATGGGATGTAAACAAGTAATCTAGTGGTAGAGCATCTAACTTTGGTACAGGACTGTAAGATAGAGGAAGTGAGGCAGGTAAAGTTCTGAACTCTCAGATTTGGGTGTTCTAATGTTTTTAGCATTTTGTGGTGTTAGTGTGGCTTATGAACCTTTTACTTAATGGTGTATTCGCTCTTGTGAGTGGTGCTGGGGCCTTTATTTTTATAGACATCGATGATATTTGTTAGTTGGGAGTAGACCTGGTTATTGGGCGGGTCGGGTCAGGGTTGGTGTGGGTCGGTTGCGGGTCAGGGTCAAAGAGGGTCACATTTTATAGGGTCAATATAGGGTTGGGTCAATGCGGGTCGCGGGTCGATAATGGGCGGGCCTACAAAATATCAATTAAAATAAATATTGGACAAAGCCATTATTAAATACATATGAATACAAATTAATCTATATAATTATTTTTACATTATGTATTTTCTTTATCAACTAAATTGGAAAAACATGTTAGCCCTATATTGACCCTACCCAATAAGGGCCCTGTCCATTAAAAACCCTATAAATTTGGCCCTGACCCTATTATCATTGGGTTACCCTGTCCAATAACCACCAAGATATGATTTTGATGGTGTTGTACTTTAGAGCTACGTCTGGAATTGGTATTGACCTGTAGAAGATGGAATGCTGATGCTATTCTATTTTGAAGCACAGCTAGGTTAGTTACTACTCCGTATTCTTAGTTGCATTAATTCAAGTAGACATCCTCATGCTTACACAATTATATTTTGTTTCAAGAATGCAGGTGGTATGACCATTGCTCTGCATGATTTACTTGTGGGCACAATATCAGGCAGAACCAAGCAATCAATCTGGGTATAAGAGAGCCCATCCTATCACATTAGCTTTTCAGTCTTTTTTCATATAGAGGTAAGGGAATCTCTTTTAAATTCGCAGATGACCTTTGTGATGCTTGTTCAGATAGAGTGTGCACCCCCTCTTGGTCCTATACCGAATACTTTCCTCAGTTAGCGAGTTACTGTCAACTGATCAACCTTTGTAAACCCATGCCTTTTTTCTTTTCATGAGTTCATCGGTGAGCCTTTTCTTGTTTCATATGTCCATTATGAAATTCTTTGGGGTGTAATCTTGTCAATTGCCTTACAAATCTTACTATCCTATGTTTGACAGCAGTGATGCACGGGTACGCCAATGGAGTGCCGTTTCCCGTACCCGAAACGTATCGGGGACGGGTACAGTACGGGTACGCCTAGGATACGTCCCCAAACCGTCCCCTTCAAAAGTGGTACGCCAAGGCAATTTGGGGACGTTTAGCATCTTGATCGGAAACGTATCGGGTACGAAAAAACCCAAATTCTGACGTTTCCTATGAAACCCACCCATATTTTTTTTTAAAAAAAAACCCCAAATCAGTATAATACCTACCTGATTGTCGATTTTCCCCAATTCTTAAAAGCCCTAAAACTTTCAAACTCTGATTTTGTTCCTCCAACGGTTGGATCTGATTCAAGGCGGCGACCAGAGCATTGATACACAGAACGCGGAACGACGGCGCGTTTTGTTTGTGGTGGTTCGCGATCTAGTTCGTGTTTTTATAGGCGAAATAATTTTCTATTTTCTAAAGTTTTTTAGATTTAATTAAAGCTTCAAAGTCCATTAATGGAGGAAAATGAAGAAAGAAGTGAGTAGAAGGAAGGTCATTGACGGCTAACTCGATTTTTACAGTAAAACATAATGGTTGAGTGGTGGACCCCGCCCTTTTTATCTTTCCTTTTATTAGTACTCCTAGTTTTACTCTATGTTGAGATTGTTGACTGTGTACAATTGTTTATCTTTTCTTTTTATTTTTATTTTATATTTAGTGCCTAGTTTTTAGTTATGTGCTGAGGGTAGTGTACAGTATAGCATTTTATTTATTTTTTGGTTAGATAGCTTATTATGGAGTACTTTTCAATTAAAGTCTAATAATTTTAAAAGTTTACTAAAAAAGAAAAATCTAATTTTAAAGTTGTGCTGTATGGATTAATTTTTTTTTAAAACAAAACTTTTTTATGGATTATATATATATTTTTTTGCCGTATCCGAGCCGTACCCGTTTTTTGAAATTTTGATTTTGCCGTATCCCGTTCCCGTATCCGTATCCGTTTTTGTCCCCGTATCCGTATCAGTGCAACCTAGTTTGACAGTATGAGGCATGATTTATTTTTGCCTGTTTGAAATTATCAGACATGCAGGGTTGTCTTGTTTGAAATATCTTTGTGTTATACTGACTTGCTGCATGGTTCCTAGTTTGACATTATTGTGCCATTTAATAATAGGAAGACATAATTATTGTTGTTAATCTATGGTAATATTGGATCTACTCAGATTTTCTAGTATTTTCCTGTTTGTTTATACATTTCGGGTATATTAGCAGTATCCTGTAAGAGGCAGTTCCTGAACGATGAACACACACCTATATGGGAATTTAAACTATGCAAAAAAAAGCAAAAAAAAAAAAAAAAAAAAAAAAATTCTCTCTCTATATTTTTGTGTGCTGTCACATTATGTTCTTGAAGTAAGTTCAATTCCAAACACATAATGAATTTGTTTTTTTTTTTTTAAAAAAAAATGTTTCTGATAAGCTATTACCTTGGAATTAGAACTAGATCAATAAATGTTGCATTTCTTAGAAGTATATTCTCTGCTTGACCTGCCTCTCGGAAGTATATCAAAACCTTTTATATAAATAACTACGAACTGAACACCTTCCTATTTTCCTTTGAACTAGCCTCTACAACATTTAGACCTTCTGCCTTAAAAATAATTTGCAGGATATCATATCTCAGAAAAGCCAAATTGAATTTATGAGTTTCTCTTTTTTGTGCTGAGGGTTACATGACATCTTGACTTCTAACTCTTGTAATACAGTACTTATGAACCCTCTAGATTGATGGAGGGCCGAAATCAGTTTAGCTGCCTGATAGACAAAATGCTGCTACTGAGTATTGTATGGTACAATTGTACAAAGCAAGGCCCCATTCCTGATAAACAGCCGATGTAATTTCATTATTTATTGCTGTATTTGTAATTTTGTACTGACATGACAGTCAATCGTGCTCGTGTTAAGGTTTTAAGTGTGCTAAACTTTAGACATGCTGGACCTGCTGACCTTCTAAGCTAGACTCAAGAGGTATGAGCATTTCCCATTGAATAACATTGAATTTTGCAAAAAACTTGAGCGTGCTTCGTGAACTTGGATGGGCTTCTATAACTGAGATAGCGGTTTTGGAGTATAATGCTGTTCGATACACATAACTCATGTCGACCTTTCTTAGTTTGACATTATTGTGCCATTTATTTTAAGGAAGATAAGATTGTTGTTGATCTATGGTAATAATGGATTGGATCTAATTTCAGATTTCCTTGACTCGCCAATGGTACTTTCCAGTTTATTTCTTATACGAAGTACTAAATTTATATTTGTGGTAAATCAGCAGTAATTTGTAAGAAGCAGTTCCTAAATGACGAACTCCATATACAATTTCTGATCTTATGCAAAAAGCAAAAACATTTTCTTGCTTTATATTTTGTGTTATGTCATATGATGTCTTGAAGTTAGTTAAATCCAAGCATGTGAATGAATTTGTTTTTTAAAAAAATGTCATTGGTATAGTATTTATGATCAGCTCTTTCAGATGTACTTGTAATTAGAACTTGATTAGGAATGTTGCATTTCTTAGAAGTATATTCTTGATGGCTAGCTACTTGATATGCCTCTCAGCAGTATTTTAAAAACCTTTTTCACAATTCACTTCTGAACAAAAAACCTTCCTATTCTCCTTTGAACTGAACCTTTCGAGTTTTCAACATAAATTCCCTGTCTCAAAAACAACTTCCACATAGGCACATACTACATAGGGATATCACAAAAAAACCAAATTGAATATAAGAATGTCTTATTTGTGCTTTGGATTACATAAAACATCATGACTTAACTTTTGCAATATAGCACTCAACGTGTCTGAAGTTATGAACCCACCAGATTTATTAGAGGTTGAAGTCAGTCTAGCTGCCTGACAATGATAGGTGAAGAAGTGTTGCTTTTGAGTATGGAACAAAGCAAGCCTCCAATCTTGATAAACATCTGATGTATTTTCAAACTTTTATTGTTTGGACTTTTTTACTATGACGAGATAGTCAATTGTGCTAATGTAAGGTTGTAAGTTCTCTGTTGGAGCTTTGTTCCCTGAACTTTAGACAGTCCGGGGCTGCTGAACTTCTAAGCTAGAATCAAGAGATTGGCTTTCATGTTGGTATTTCTCATTGAATTCCTTGCTGTTTGACTCAATAGTGCACAGAATCGAAGAGATAAGCGTAAAGCAGTGATCCGTTGGTTTCATAGTTGTATAAAAATCTTGCAAAAAGTTTGAGCAGAAAAGCAAGCTACTATAGTGTTCTTCATGAATGTAAAAGGGTTCTATAACTGGGATGGAGGGATTGGAATATAATGCTGTTAGATAGTACAACATTACTCACATTAACCTCTCTTAGCTGGCAATAATAATTTTCAGTAGCTAATTTGTTGAGGTGGGATTAATGCTCGCTGTTATGTCTCTCTAATTATCTTAATGAGGACATGAGTTTATCTAGGTCCTACCCGAATACACCTAAGTTAAATGCATTGATGTATTGGATATCGCGGGTGATAATGAACCGGACAAAGCTCGACTGCTCGAGCTTAGAAGGCACACCACTGATAAAACAGATGTTAACCACTCAAATTTGAGCTTGTTTATTTCAGCTCAATTATTTCAGGTCCGGCCATACTGAACATGTATACCAACTTGAATTCGAGAATCTCGAGCTAAAATCATTTCTCTTAATAATTTGGGTCTGAAGTACTTTAGAGTTTAGTCTTATCTAAAAATCAATTAGTCTAGATACACTTAACTGGCTCATTCAGTCGCATACATGTACTTGATGGATAGCATTTTAATCACTCATTTGTGGGCCGGTTTAAACGACCAAGAGGGCCCAATTTGCATGTAAGAAATAAATGGGCCTCGCAACTCATAAGTCCTAACATAAAATCCAAAAAAAAAAAAAAAAAAAAAAAAAAGAAAGCAATCATTATAACATAACACTCACACACGCCTGAAATTAGGGGTTGGAACTTGGGAAGATAGCACTTATGAATGAATTTATTAAAAGGTGGCCCTAACTTAAGCTTTATTTATGTATTTGTTTTTGAGGAGATAAGAAGCTAATTAATTAATATACGTAGTATTAGGTTAATAATTTAACATAAAAGGAGTAGCTTTACAATACTTGTGTTGTCATCTTCTTGTGTTAAATGGTTGGTCAAATAAAGTTTTGCCCTTTTTCTGTTTCTCAAGAGTCTTGACTCCTTGACCCACCCACTTTTATTACTACTAACATCATTTTCTTTTTGGAGTTTGGGGAAGTTAGGGTTTCCCTACTTATCTCATTGATTACAATTATTAAATTTCTGTCCATGTGACCCCTCTAAATACTAAAATCCACCTATATATCCCTCTATATTAAAGTAATCTTTCATGTCATTGTTTCTATTTATCAGCGTAATTAGTACACCTTTGCAATTTTCCTACCCTATTGTATTCGTCCACCACAAGAAAGAGATTTAAGTTTGGGTTCCAATATGCCAACATGTGACATGTCAAATTGCAAAATGTCAATTTGGGATTTTGACACTATAAAAACTTGTATCCCCATATATACATGTTATTTTAATTCAATTGATTTATCGTATAATTAATATCGTACAAAATATGTATCGACAAGTGATGATAAATGAATCAATCAAATCAAGTCATATTCATTCTACTATAATTGCTCTGCTTTATATCAAATCGTTGCACATAACCTGTAACGGAGGTAGTAGTTTGGATTTATTGTATTGAGGTGATCAAGTGTTAATGAGTCAATAATGTTGGACCTTGATGCTTATGGAGTCAGGTCAATGTTTGTGTTTTAAGGTTAATGAATTCAGATGCTACTAGACTTGGACTTGAATTGAGATGCTACTAAGGGCCTGTTCCGATTGACTGAACTCAGCTGAACTGAACTGAACTGAACTGAACTCAGCTGAACTGAACTGAACTGAACTGAACTGAACTGAAATGAATATTTTATAAGAGAAGGAAATTAGGAGCTGAGCTGAGCTGAGCTGAGCTGAACTGAACTGAACTGAACTGAACTGAGCTGAACTGAACTGAACTGAACTGAACTGAACTGAATTTCAACGGAACAAAACAGGCCCTAAGATGAATGTAATCCTATAGTAACTTCTTATAAGTTAAAATTCAATTACATATCACACTCTAATTCGAGTCAGGTTGGTTTAATACATAAACAAGATAGCAAACATATTAACAGACAAACATATTATAGTAACTGATTGGACTCAAATTTTATCAACTCATCACCAAAATACGACTTGATGTAAGATAAAATGTTACAAGTGGGCTCAATAGAACCCTTGTTGTAGCTTGACACAAGCAAGAAGCAACCCTATTCCTCCCTTTTGGGTGCGTGAAAAATCTTGGCACAAGGCCAGTCATGGTTAGAGTGTTACCCACGCTCAAGCACTAAACGTGGGTCTACAGTAAAAATAATGAACGAAGAAGTCTACTCTATCTACTGGTAATCAAGTGAGGCCTACTTCTACAACACTCTCGGGTTCCACTCACGTGCATTCTTCGGATTCTTTTCTGTCTCACCTCGTCCCCAGTATCCCATCCCCCCTTTTTTTAAACAAAAATAACAACCCATGTGATTACATTCCCAAAATACCCCTCTCCCTTTTTGCTAAACCTTCCAAAATGTTTCTCATTTTTGGCTATGTAGTTTTCGTAGGTACTCGTATTGGCTGGTATAATCAAGGACGTTGACAATCTTGACATAAGGTTACACTAAGGGTCTGTTCTCTTCCGTTGAAATTCAGTTCAGTTCAGTTCAGTTCAGCTCTTAATTTACGTCTAATGATATTGTTAATGATATAAAGCCAAATTTCATTCTTTTAAGCTCTTATTACAACGACAACAACAACAACAACAATAATAACAATAACAATAATAATAATAACAATAATAATAATAATAATAATAATAATAATAATAATAATAATAATCATCATCATCAATAAATAATAATAATAATAACAATAATAATTGAAATAATAATACTAATAATAATAATCAATAAATAATAATAATAATCATCAATAAATAATAATAATAATAATAATAACAATAATAATAATAATAACAATAATAATAATAATAATAATAATCATCAATAAATAATAATAATAATAATAATAATAATAATAACAATAATAATAATAATAATAATAATAATAATAATAATAATCAATAAATAATAATAATAATAATTAATAATAATAATATTATTATTATTAATAATAATATGTACATTTGTATATACACATATGTATAGTAATAAATAATCAATAAATAATCAAAGATCAGTAATCCGTAGTTAAAAATCACTAATTAATAAGCTCAGTTCAGTTCAGTTCAGCTCAGTTCAGTTCAGCTGAGTTCAGTCAATCGGAACAGACCCTAATTGGTTATTTACGGTTTCTAATGTATTATTCTGACCATAATTTTATAAATATCATAATTATGCCTTGTTAAATAACTACTTCCTTCGTTATTCTTTTATTGTACCATAAGGATTTTTACACTATTTACTTAATCTTTTTTGACCATTTTTTGTGATTTATCTATTAAGAAAAATATAGTCATGTGAAATCTAGTTAGATTCGTCTTGAAATCTACTTTTCAAATACCAATTTTTCATAATTTTTACAAAAGTATAATTAAAAATATTAATAGCCAAAGTAATGCATTGGCAAGCATAAAACCCCTTATGGTGCAATAAAAAAAAGAACAGAGGAAGTATAAAAATTTAAAACTAATTTTCATAATACATATCAAGATAATTTCAGGAATAATATTGTGATGTGTGAGAATTTATGGTCAAAATTTGAGAAATTGTGTAATTATTGAATAACAAATGAAGTATGTCTTTTGAAAAGTGTTAGATGTATTGATATTATTGTTGTTTCGACAATTTGTCACACATATTAGGTGACCCATGGATAGGGAATTTTGTACTTGCTACATGTGTATTGTTGTCTAATTATTTAATCAATTCTTATCTTCGCAATCTCTTATAATCTACACTACTTAATCGGAATTAATTCTGGCAAACATCAAAGAATGATTAACGTGATTATAGTTAATTTTATTATTGTTGGTTGAGTTACTAATAATATGACATCCAATAAATATAGCATTGACCTATAAAAAAATTACATTGAGAAAATATATATCCAATAAAAAAACATTATTGACCTGTAAAAAATTACATTTGAAAAAAAAAAAAATATCCAATAACGCATCATTAACCTATAAAAATTACACATAATTTAGGATAGCAGACTAAAAAAGTTTGACAAGAATAATAGAATAGGAGAAAGACATTTACTTTATGACTTTTTTTTTTTTTTTTTTTTGTAAGGAAACTATGACATTATTTGTTAAGGTTGTTTTGTTTTGATTTTGATTTTGATTGTGAGTTGGCTATTATGAAGTTATACTCATAGGAGAATAATGTAATAATGCAAAAGAGTAAGATGGTGGAGTATACTATTCCTAACTTGAACCCTAATTCATTTTGGGTTAGTCCTTAGAGAAACCATTAGATTTAATGTGATTATTAATGAGAAGTTAGTCTATAATTAAATTAAGTACAACAGTAGAATTATTCACGAGTTTTTTTTTTTTTTTTTTTTTTTAAATAATTGTTCTTGGCTATATGTGAAGGTAACTAGATGATCTGGCCATGTTAATGCATGCATGCTTAGATAGGGCAGTGGGCAGTGGCCTAGCTAAAGACTGGATTAGCTCCTCAGTCAATGGTAACATTATTTGTGTTAATCATTTTTTAATTAAATTAGTCTAGTTTAAGGATTTTGATTTGTCCTGGTGCATATGATCGGCTACTTTGCTCACCTCATGCATTCCTGATAACAAGGGACCATTATATCAAATTGTGAGATATTGCTCAATGTTTATTGTATCAACTACAAATCATAGATTTAACATGGATCTTGATTTAAAAAATTGAGTAGACTAGATAGATAAACTTTACGATCTAATGGTTTTGTATTTATATTACTACCTACTCCATTATTTTTTTCAAGGAAAATAGAATGACCTTAACAAATTTCTCGATCATGTTGTGTGTTTATGAGAAAGACATTTGGAAAACAAGTAAGCAACTCATGCAATAAATAACCAGTTGGCTTAATAGGTAAACCATATGGTAAACAAAGCAAATAAAAAATTGTAAAATTTGCTCAATGCTCATGTTTGATTTAATCTATTATTTGCAATTAGAAAGATAAAATTGGATTAAATAGATTTGAAAAATAGATAACAATGTAATAATTCTCCTTAATTTGACTTATATCTCTATTCTAAATTGCAACTTTACTACTATCACCTTTAGGGAGCTTTGTTTTAGAGATAAAAATTGATAATTGACCACATTTGCAAATAAGTATTTTGTACTCATTTGCAAAATTGTACATGAAAAAAGTAAGGAAATAGGAAGAATAGGTTAAGAAATTTGGCTCATTTATAAATGATTAAAAATAATCCATATTACTTACAAAACATAGATAGATGAGCAAATTTTTTTTACTTAATTTATATTAATTTTCCTTAAAAGTATATTTAACGGAATACAGAGTACAAGTTTCGTAGAATAATGTCTTTAAAAAAAGTTTTGTAGAATATTTGTACAAGCAAGTTTAGGTGATATTAATATGAGTTTATAATAGTTTTCCCAATATAACGGTGTGTTCTACTAATATAAACTATTTTATCTTATCTAAATTCATTTAGTTTTTTTTTTTTTTTCTTCTTCGATTTGATTAGACTTAATTATGACTAATTTAATTGTTATTTTGAATTTGGATACCTTTCATTAACCTTTATTAGAACCCCTTTTTTTTAATTTTTGAATATCAATTCAAGCTAGAAAAAAAAACCAAGAACAAGGGTAGGATGTCTAAATCATAGATAAGGAGCAATCACATCAAAACGGCAAAAACCAAACTTTAACCCCCATTGTGCGTTACACTAGAATGCTTTCTTTCTATGCAAAGACAAACTCCATTCTTTTCATCACCTCCCCCTCTTTTCTCTCTCCTCACAACCCCCTTCATCCTTTTGTACTCTTTCACTCTGTTAAACTTCTCCACTACTCCCCATTTTACACCTCCCACAACCCAACAACTCCCACCTCTCTCTTTCCCTTTCTCTCTGCCATTTCCCATCTTCTTCTTCTCCATTTTTCACCCTCTAATCTTTCCTTGTAAAAATTAAATCTCCCAATTATTATTATCTCATTTTCACCTAATTAACAATCCAAAAAAACCCCTATAAAAAAACCCCTAAATAAATATCTTTTCAATCAATCAATATTAGAAATGGACATAGAAAGACCTCATAGAACAACTAGCACTCCAACTACAACAAGTGAGCTCTTCATTTGCTTCACTTCTCGCCTCTCTAAATCCTCTTCTATGCGCCTTTCTTCCAAATCTATCCTTAGCCCTGGTCGTGCTGCTACCTCCATTGATAAATCTTCGAATTCTCTTTCATTGTCATCCTCCCTCAGCCGCCGTCTCCGACACAACGGTAGTTTACGAGGTGGAGCTCAATCACCCGCCATGTTTCCTTCGACATCAAAGAAGAACAAGGGCTCTTCGGGTTTCGCCGATAACCCGGAACCCTCTTCGCCTAAAGTCACCTGTATTGGGCAGGTTAGAGTGAAGACGAAGAAGCAGGGGAAGAAGATGAAGATGAGGGCTTGCCGTAGCAAGCGATTGAGCGGTGGAGGGACAAATGGGAGCAGTGGCGAAGCTAGCTTTCGACGAATCGAACATTCGCATTCACATTCCATTGATGGTGTGCAGACACAACAGGGTCAGCAGGAATGTGGGTTGAATCATAGGAATCAGAGATGGGTTCATCTTCCGTTAACGATTTGTGAAGCTTTGAGAGCTTTTGGGTCGGAGTTTAGCTGCTTGTTTCCTTGCAAATCTTCTTGTTTTAGTAGTGGGGGTTTTTGTGGTGGGGGTGAGAAGGGTAAAACAGGGGAGGAGAGAGAAAATCCAAATCCAAATTCTTGCGCTGTTTTCCGGTGGTTGGTTTCGTTGCAAGACGGTGAAGGTGGGGAAAAGCGGAGAGATATTGAGTTAGTGGTGGGTGGGGAGGAGGAGGTGAGGGATAATAGTAGGGTGGTGATGATGGAGAGGGAATGTTCTAGAAGACGGTCGATTTTTGATGATATGGAATTTGATGATTTGTTTCCTAAGGATGATAATAATAATAATGTGAGGAATGATAATAATGAAAGTAATGAGATTAATGATAATGATAGTAGTAATGGAGATGATGAAGAAGGTGGGAGAGTTAGTGTTTGTGTTCCTCCGAAGAATGCTTTGTTGTTGATGAGGTGTAGATCTGATCCTTTGAAAATGGCTTCGCTTTCGCGGAAGTTGTGGGAGGTTCCTCTTCCTCTTCAGGACGATGGCGATGATGATGGTGAGGCGAAACATAAAGGAGATTATCTTGAAGCTGAAAGAGATGTTGGATTAGCGGAGAAAACAGAGGAAATTGGAGACGATAAAACAGAGGAAATTGGAAATGAGAAAATAGAGGAATTTAGAGAAGAAAATGCTGAGGTAATTGGGGAGGAGACGGAAGTATTGGGGGAAGGCAGTGAGGAAATTGATGGGGTTTTGGAAAAATTGGATGAAATGTTGGGTTTTGCCGGCGAAGAATTGAAGGAAGCTGAGGAAGAAGAGCAAGAAACAGAGGAAAAACAGAGTGTGGAAAACAGAGGAATGGTAGATGAGGAGGAATTTGAGGATTCGGAAGATACCCAGTTGATTGAAGATGAAATTACTGCAAATGGGGGTTTAATTGAGACGATTTTAGTTGAAGAGTTTGAAGATGTTGAAAATGAGCAAGATTTGGTAATAAGCTCAGCGGAAAATGAGCAGGATTTGGTAGTTAATTTAGAGGAAAATGAGCGAAATTTACTTGTTAATTCTGAGAATAATGAGCAAGAATTAAATAATTCTGAGAATAATGAGCAAGAATTGAAGGTGGAGAAAGAAGAAATAGCAGAATTAGAATTAGATAGCGACGATATCTCTACAATTCAAGATGAAGAAGAGAGACAAAAATGTGAAAGCAGTGAGATTTCAACATCATTTTCTTGTTCTTTGAATTCATCAGAAGAGTCAACAGCAGAGTCAAAAGACAGAGAAGATGAACAAGAACAAGAACAAGAAAAAGACCCAGTTGAAATTGATGTTGAAGAACAAGAACAAGAACAAGAACAAGAATTAGTAGCAAGGAAGTCAATAGAAGGAGAAAATAAGAAGACTTTGCCAGATTGTTTGCTATTAATGATGTGTGAACCTAAAGTATCAATGGAAGTCTCTAAAGAAACATGGGTATGTAGCACCGACTTCCTTCGGTGGCTACCAGAGCGCCACCATAAGAAGGTGGTCAATAAACCCGACAACTTGTCTGATTCGTTGATTCCAAAGAAAAACAAACCCGCGGCGGTGGCAGCAATGCCTCCGCCTCACGTTCAGCAACGCTACGAACAAGCGGCTCAGCCGCCTATTCAGCCAGGAAGATCATCTATTTCTTTCCCAGCCGGGGGCGGCTCGGTGGCTAACTTGATCGAGCAGAAGCTTACCAAAGGCGGTAGTGGGTACGAGCCGTTTGTGTTAACAAGGTGTAAATCGGCGCCGTTGAGATCAGCGGCTAAGACGCTACCACCGGAGATGGCTTGCAGTTTGTGGGGAAGAGAAAATGGGCGGAAGCTTGAGCCGCATCGTCCGGCTACGTTCGGCGTCGGCGCGGCTGGAGTCGGCTTCTGATGAAAATCAAACGGCTGAGATTGTGAGTCGCTGCCACGTGGCAATTGGTCTTTGTCCGTTGTGGGCCCTTTGGCAGAAAATTGTTGGCATGGCAGGTTTTTGTTTGTAAATTCATTAAATAATTTTTGGGATTTTCTAGGCTAGAATTTTCTATTAGTGGTTTTAATGGGTAATTAGGTTTTACTAGTACTAGTTGATTAATTATAGAATTGAAGTATTATTATAATGCAGTAAAAATATTTGGGAATGTTTAATTACCTTCATTTTATGTGCCATTTTGATATTTGGACCTTTGTATGTGGTAGAGAGTTGAAAAAGCTGAGTGTGTAGGGTATAATCACACGTGGTATTGGTTGGAATTTACTGACAATTTGGTAGATTTTTTTGGGTTTTTTTACATTAATTTAACTAGTATAGTTTATAATGCATGGTTGAACGTTACCTTCAATTTCCAAGTCTATCTTCACAAGTACATTAACATTCACTTGGTAAGTTGGTATATATTGTCGTTGAAGTAATGTAGTTTTTGAGGAGTACAAAATGTGATTGTTTTAAGAGCTTAAGTTTGCTCAATCTAACATTATCGCCTTGGGTGACCTCGCCCGTGATTAACTATTAGTATAATACTTATACCTTAAACTTACTCTTTCGATAAACTTTTAAAGCCAAAACCTTAAATGCCTTTAATTTTAGTTGTTGGATAGAGGCATACGAATTAGAGTGCATATTGGATTGATGTACGGTCCGGATTATATGATTTGGTACAACGAACCAGGAAGAGATATATGGATTTAGAATAATCAATCATATGAAATCATAATTAATAAAAACATGTGAGAATTTTCTCCTCTGTAAACGGGAAAGTTGAAATATAAGGCTAAGGGAAATTAATTTGATCCCCAAAGTAATACAACAAATAAGTATAGTAGTATATCCTGTTAACTCATGTGCCAACACTCCTGTAAGAGTACTGCAACTAGTAATAATACATGTTGAGTGGAAATACATCATTAGTTTTTAATCCAAATTTTAATAGTTGTCTCATTGTCTTTACATGTGACAATGTTCAAAAATGTGCTTTGACTCCTTATTTCATGCATAATACCTGGATCATTTTCATTAAAGTAACACATATATTCTTCTAAATGAAACAAGAGTTATCAATGACATTTTATATGAATGTCTTATGTTATGTTATGGGCTTAGGCCCATACTTTGACAATTTTCACAATTTTTACCATCTAACTAAGGCCCTGTTCTTTTACGTTTATTTTCAGTTCAGTTCAGCTCCTAATTTCCTTCTCTTATAAAATATTCAATTCAATTCAGTTCAGTTCAGTTCAGTTCAGCTGAGTTCAGTCTAAAGAACAGGCCCTAAACCCCATTGGATCAATGATTTTAAAAAATGCTTAATGTCTACTCCATATTTGGATGCTACTACAATCGCTACTTGTAATTTAACTGAATAAACTCATGCATATTCGTTCAATGATTTTAAAAAATGCTTAATGTGCATGTACGGAATGAAAAATTTATTATAGCCTTTTTCTAACAACAAAATTACTCGTTCTTCATGTGAACTAATAATAAAAATGAAAAGATACTAAGATAACCTATTTTCGGTGTAAATAATACATCATTGAGTAGTCACAAAAATTGCACCAAAATGTTGATGTCTTAGCTTCCTGAAAAGCAGGGGGTTGTTTCATGGGAAAAGGGGTGTCCTTTGCTCCCGAAAATAAATGCAATTTCAAGTGGACAAAAAATTTATTTTTTTTCCATATTTTCCTACAAATATTAGCGAAAATTATAAGCTTTTCCTTTAACATTGCAAGACAGCTTTTTCTTTTCCAAATCTTTTCCCAGTTGCTTTTGCTTACATTACAAAAGATATTATTGCTTTCTTGTTATGTGGAGATACTACTTTATTTTGCACGGATAGAATAACACACTCCACAGTTTTTGTTTGTCTCGGTTTTCTTTAATTTTTATCTTTTCTCTTTGAGTTTGCACCTTTTAACCATATAATGGTAACATGGTATTAAGAATATCTAAGAAATACCACTAGATTTACTACTAAGCCATTTGGGAGAGTGTTATATACACCTGGATGCACAGTGCACTCAATGGTATTTGTTTGAATTATTAACAATAATCATCGAAATGAGTAAACAATGCCCTTGAGTGTACACTCGGGTGTATATAATAATTTCTAGGGTAGCTTAACTAGGCTATATTAGTTTCTAATTAAAAAAAAAAGAACTATCACTAATAACTTGTAATCTTATGAAAATTTTCTGTTATTGACTCCACTAGCTAGATCAAAAGATTATAAGTTGGACCTATATTAACAATTAATTAGAAAACAATGAAGGAATTAATATAATGTTGATTAAAAAGGCCAATTAAAGAAAAAGAGGTGTGTTGTTTGTGAGAGAATGATTTCCATAAAATCATGTATGACAACTTTGTAATTCGAGGAGTGGAGGGATGGTGAGTCTCTGCATCTCATCTCTCAATCTCACATTTGATACAACTTTGTAATGCAGTCTCTCTATCTCACCTTGGTGTAACTAGGGTTTGATCCTCACACCACCCCTTTGATAGTAAAGGTGGCCTGCATATTACTGAAAACAAAAAAAAAAAGTATGTCAACTTCGTGGTAATGTCCTTCACCCGTTTAGAAACTTTGGCACATGGATGATGGATGATGGATATGGTCTTGTCTTACATTTTCCTTAGATAGGTCATAGGTAGAACTACCATTACCTAATTTCTTAAAAGTTTTAATTTGAATGTGATGTTTAACTGTTTATTAATCTTTCTTTTTCCTAATTACTCTTACTTTATTTGAATGCTTTAGATTGATTTGTACGATAATCTTTGATATATTGTTCGTTATAGGTTGCGATCATAATAAAGTTAGCCCCTTTCTCAATTTCACTAGAGCCAAATCAACTATGATTTGGTTCGGCTAAATCTTGTAAGTTTTGGACTTTTGGGTATAGGTAGAGTGTATTCTAGTTTCATAGTCCAACAATTTTTGGGCTTTTTGATTTTTTAAGGTCGACTTTTGAGTGAAGTCCAACATGACGATCCATGATCACTTTCGCATACAAATCTACTTGCATTTGCCTAATATTTGACATGCTCTCCTTGTATGTTTGGAATCAACAAGTATAGCGTATAAGACATATCATACTTGTTTTATAACTTAGCACTCGATTTTAAGGTGCGTGCATGGTTTGCTATTCAAATAAATTTGGTACTCTATATATACATAATTCAAATACTAATTTATTTTATAATAGTCATATCATTAGTTTAGCACTCAATTTTAAGATGCGTGTACTAGTTACTTTTCAAATAAATACGGTACTCTCTATATAAGTCAAACTATGTTATTAATTTTATGATAATCATGTTATTAATTTGTCACTCAATTTTAAGGTGCGTGCACTAATATCTTTTCAAATAAATTTGGTACCTTGTATGTTATTCAAATACTACACAACTTATAATACTCCGTTATTGTTACTATTAGTTAGTACTCCTTCAATACTTCATGTTTATACTCGTGCAATGCTCTAGGTTTATTTGTTCTTTTTATTTATACTTAGTATAAGTATTATGATTGTTGATCATAACCTGATATTAATAATAATTACTATACTAATAACTTGAATTCATCTAAGAGCGAACTTGAGACTAACTTGATTCGAAGTTGAGTAAAAATTGAGGCTTGTTTAATATAAATTTAACCTAAACGTGAGGTTTGTCAAATTTACATTTTACTGAATTTGCAATCGTTTTAAAGTTGCTTCGTAAAATTCACATAATAGTTTTCTTACTAAATAATACGGAGTAATATAAAATATTCACATAGTTACATGATCCAAATAGTATAAACCAAATATAAACGGTACATCCCCATTCCAAATCCAAACCTGCATGACCCGAGCTAGTATCGAGTCAAGCACATTTAACCGAAACGAAAAAGATCAGGAATTCAGGTTCACCTAATATTGATTGACCAGAATGAACTACTACCTCCGTTAACAGTTATCTGCAACAAAGGGGGTCTGCGCGGACTCTAAGGCAAAAGTTTTAAATCATGATAATTGAAAAATAAGGCTACGTGGTTAAGTATAATCCTACCTGAAAAAAAAATAGAAACAATTAAACAAAAATCAGAACCACCGAAACCAGAACCCACTAAACCCAGAACCACCACCAAAACCACCGGAAACAACCTGAACCACCAAACCCACCGAAACCCAGAACCTAAAACCACCACCAAATCCACCGAAACCCAACCACCAACCCAGCAAAAATCACCATGAACCAAAACCCAACCACTAACCCGGCCAAAATCACCATAAACCAAATCCCAACAGACCACCACCACGAAGAACCACCACAAACCAAAACCACTAGAAACCACCACGAATCTAAGAAAAAAAAACCACCAAGAAACCCCGAAACCGACCACCAAGAGCCACCGAAAGTCACCACGAATCAATTACCCACCCACGAAACCAATACCTAACCACGAACCACCTCCACAAATCTGCAAATCCACCCAAAAGCCACCAATTCCAACCACGAATCAAGCAAACCACCCACAAATTACTAGATCTAAAACCCACTAGAAGGATGGATTGGAATTTGAAGAGAGATGAGAGATGAAGAAGATGAATTGAGAGATGAAGAGGAGAGAGAAAGATAATGGGAGATGATTAATCTGATTATTAGAGTGGAAAGTGTTTAGGGTAATTTCACCCTGCCACGTGGCCCAATCAGAGGGTGACACGTGTCAGCCCCAGATTGGCCCAAAAGGGACCAATCCCTGCTCGACACGTGTCCTCCCAGAAATCAAGGGAAAAGGCGGCCTTCAGGCCCAAATCTCGAGAATGCCGCAAAACGGCGCAGCCCACCAATGATTAGGGTTCAATGACCTAATTAGGGGCACAATTCCCAATGTCCCTATAAATAGGGAGGTGTCCCTCATTTTGAGGGCACGTTTTATCATTTATTATACCTGTACTCTCTTACATCAGAGAAACACCTGAGCTTGGAATCCAAGCAGATCCCCACCTAAATTTCCGTACTCTTTATTCCGTTTCAAGTTACTAAC
Source organism: Chenopodium formosanum (assembly GCA_024500155.1). Taxonomy (NCBI): domain Eukaryota; kingdom Viridiplantae; phylum Streptophyta; class Magnoliopsida; order Caryophyllales; family Amaranthaceae; genus Chenopodium; species Chenopodium formosanum. The sequence goes on along the minus strand of CM044865.1, from coordinate 11,589,446 downwards.
TTGACCGTCGGAGGTGGAGCTCTAACCACCCGGAGTCTCCGTTATTTTGCAGGTACAGACCGGCCAGACCAGACTTCGTGACGTAACTCTCCCGAGGGACAAAAACACCCAAAACATTTGGCGCCGTCTGTGGGGAGAGTACCTCGAAGATGGTTCAAGAGTCTGTACCACCTCCTAACCGTCTGGGTGAAGACCTGGAAGTTTTTACAGACCATGAGGAGGATGAGGATCCTCAGGTCCAAACCTCCACAACCGAAGACGGCTCTCTCAGAGTCAAGCACATCCGGTCCAGGGAAACTCTGGAGCGGGGTGCCTCCCAGGCGGGTCCGAGTAGGACCACTAGGCAGCCGGATGGGGCAACCCAGACGGCAGTAGGATCAGCCCCTGTCACCCGAGACGAACTCATGAGGTTCATGACAAGTTTCAAGGGTGAAATCACAGAGCTGATCACCAAGAGCCGGGCCGGACCAAGTAAAGGTCAGTCGGGAAAGAAGACTCCTCCAGGGAAGGGGAAGTCAGTCAGAAACCGGCAGCCCACTCCCCATCCAAAGGAGAAGGCTGCCGGGACCATTGATTTGTCAAAGATTCTCCTTCCTGGGAACAATACCAACACTCGCCGACCTCAGCAGCCGGTGAGAGGCAAAAAATCAATTACTGATGCCCGGGAGATCATCAACTGGAAGAGAAATCAGTCGCTGTCTGAGTCGGCTTCAACGTCGAACTTTCCAGACAGCTTCAACAACATTTCTGCAGGGAGTGCATCCTCCTTGCATGAGAGTCAGACAGGCGGTAATACCGTCCACTCTGGCCCCCATATTATTGGAACTGTCCCGTATGTGCCTACTCAGGCTTACGGGCAGTATCCTCCTCACTTCATGCAGCCGACCTTCTTTGGGGGTCAGGCGGCATATCCAAATGTCCAGCCCTTGGACTGGCAGCTTCGTTTGCTGCGCCTGGGTGAACAACCTTCTGCGTTCACTCGGTAGATAACCGAGGCGGCTCAGCCGGCCAAGGTTAAGAATGTGTTGGTTGGTACCTATGACGGTACCTCCAACCCGGAAGATCACCTCATGGCTTACACCAACCTTATGTATCTGCAGGGGTTGGATGATGCCACTTGGTGTCGATGCTTCCCGGCTACATTGAAGGGCATTGCCCAACAATGGTTTGGTAATCTGCCAGCAGGGTCCATAGACAGCTTCAGGAAGCTTGCCTTCCTGTTTGCCTCTAACTTCTCAATGAACATCCCTGCTAAGAAAACAAGCCTTGATCTGAGCACTGTTAAGAAGGGAGAGAGAGAAGGGCTATGCTCATATGTCAGGCGGTTTAACCTGATCAGAATTCAGATTCAGGGGCTGTCTGATGAGGTAGATTTTACAGACTTTTTTAAGGGTCTGAGAGACGGGTCGACTTTTAAGTTTGACCTTGTCAGAAAAGGGGCTTTCACCCTACAGGCGGCCCTGAGGGAAGCGGAGAGCTACATCCAAGCTACCGACCTCTGCTCGCCTGGTAGCCAGTCAGATTCCAAAAAGTCCGACAAGCAGAAAGACAACCGGCCTGCTCAGCCGGCAAAAAAGAAAGAAGAGAGCAAGAAGAGAAAGAAGTCTGGGCGGTTAGTGACTCTGACCAGCCGTCCCAGAAGAAAAAGAAAGAGTTTAAACCGTACGTCCCCAAGTACGAGTTTAACAAAGACTGCAACTCCATCCTCATGGAGGTAAAGGACCGGCTGTCCATTGAGAAGCCGAATCCTATGAAGAGTTCTGTCCAGTCACGGAACAAAAATAAATTCTGTCAGTTCCATGAGGAAGTTGGCCATGACACCGACGACTGCTTTAGTTTTCAGCGGGCGTTGGACCGAATGGCTGACAAAGGGCTGCTGAAGTCCTACATCTCTAAGTCCCCAGCCGGGGTAAAAAAGAAAAGCAAGGGTCAGTTCTCCAAGACTACTCCCCAGCCTGCTAGTAGTTCGGATACCGACAAGGAGCCGGTCTACACTATAGCAGGCGGGTTCTCATGTGGTGGCCCTACCTTCCGGGGCACCAAGAGCCATCTTCGAAAGATTGACAAAGATGATGATGAGCAGGCGGAAGCCAGCTCCTCCTTCCCAGACGTCCTGATCACTGAGAAGGATAGGGGCAGCATCCGCCGCCCGCATGATGACCCGGTGGTCATTGAATGTAAGGTTGCCAACCAGCTGGTTGGACGGATCCTTATAGACACCGGCAGCTCATCAGACATCATCAGCCTCCGGTGCATGCATAAGCTGAAATACAATGTCAGCAGCATGCATCCGGTCACCCACCCCTTGGTTGGTTTTGGGGGTGGGATGGTCTACCCAGCCGGGAGAATTGACTTACCCATCCGGCTGGGGGAGAAAGGCCAGGGACGACACATTGTCGTCAGATTCTTGGTCGTTGAGGAGTTGACCGCCTACAACATCATCCTTGGCAGGCCAACCCTCAACGTAGCCAAGGCGGTAATCATCCCATCTCTCATGCTCATCAAGTATGAGAAGGATGATGGCACTGTTGGTTCCCTGAATGGGGATCAGAAGACGGCCCGGGAGTGCTACCTCTCAGCCGTCAGGGACACTGTAACCCCAGGTGTCCAGGAACCAATAGACCTTGACAATGTCAAGGATGCCGATCCAGCACCCGCCCCACCAGCAGCCGATAAGAAAAGAAAGGCACCTCTGCTGGTGGAGGTGAAGAAAGAGAAAAAATAGCAATCACTGACCGGTGAGCGATCAGATGAGCTCCGTACTCAATCGGCTGGCGAAAGCATTGATCTCGTTCTGGATGACAGCCGTCCAGAACGTACTGTTAAGGTTGGGACGGTTGCTCATGCTACTTTGGGTGCAAGCCTGCACCTCCTGCTGAAGGAATTCAAAGACATCTTTGCCTTTGAAGTGGAAGAGATGCCAGGCGTCAGCCCGGATCTAGCTGTCCACAAACTCGCCGTGGATCCCAAAAAGAAGCCCATCCGGCAAAAGAAAAGAAACCACGGCGAGGAAAGAAGTCAGGCGGCAGCTGCCGAAGTCAAAAAGCTGCTAGACGCCAGGTTCATTCGGCCTTGTAATTTTCCCGACTGGGTGGCCAATGTGGTCCTTGTTAAGAAACCGAATGGGACCTGGCGCATGTGTGTTGATTACACAGACCTCAACAAGGCGTGTCTAAAGGACAGTTATCCGCTTCCAAAAATCGACAGTCTGGTCGACACTACAGCCGGCCACGCCTTGATGAGCTTTATGGATGCCTATCCCGGCTTCCATCAGATACCCTTGTGGAAGAAAGATCAAGAGAAGACGGCCTTCATCACTGATCAGGGGTTATTCTGTTATACTGTGATGCCGTTTGGCTTAAAAAATGCGCCTGCCACTTTCCAACGGATGATTAATACGGTCTTTGTTAATCAGATTGGGAGGAATGTGGAGGCGTACATTGATGACATGATAGTCAAATCCAAGCAGCAGGCGGATCACCTTGCTGATCTCCGAGAAACCTTCACCATACTCAGGCGGCATAAGGTTATGTTAAATCCTAAGAAATGCGTCTTTGGTGTTGAGTCTGGGAAGTTTCTCGGATTCCTGATTGATCAAAGGGAGATAGAGGCTAACCCTGAGAAGATACAGGCGGTGATTGACATGAAGTCACCCCGTTCTGTCAAGGAATTCCAGAGACTCACCGGTTGCCTGACCGCCTTGGGAAGATTCCTCAGCCGGTCAGGTGACAAATGCCTCTACTTCTTCCAAGCAATCAGGAAAAAGACCAGATTTGAATGGGGGGATGATGCTGAGGCGGCGTTCTAGAGGTTGAAAGAGCATTTACACTCTCTGCCTAGGTTGGTCAGTCCTCTGCCTAGGGAGACGTTGTACATGTACCTAGCCGTCTCAGACCATGCCCTCAGTGCCGTTCTCCTTGCTGAGCGAGACGGCGTGCAGCTCCCGGTTTACTTCATCAGCCATGTTCTCAAGAATGCTGAACTCCGGTACCCCATGGTTGAAAAGTTTGGCCTTGCTTTGTATATGGCATTTAAAAAATTAAAGCCTTAATTTTTGGCACATCCGGTGGTGATCTACACGGACCAGCCACTCAAGCGGCCAATGTCTACCTTGGACTCAACCGGGAGAATGTTGAAATGGGCTATTGAAATGCAAAGTCTTGAAATCACTTACGAACCAAGAAAGGCACTGAAGGGTCAGGCGTTTGCCGACTTCATTGTGGAAATGACTCGTCCGGTGGCTCTGGATAATCTTGATCAGGTTTGGAAAGTGTATGTAGACGGGAGCTCTACAAAGAACGGCTGTGGTGTAGGCGTAATTTATGAGTCTCCTGAAGGAGACAGATTTGAGTATGCACTGCGCTTCAAGTTTCAGGCCTCTAACAATGAAGCGGAATATGAAGCCCTGCTAGCCGGCATGCGCATGTGTAAGGCGGCAGGGGCCATGAAAATTGACGCCTACTCTGATTCTCAATTGGTTGTTAGCTAGTATGAGGGAAGTTATGAGCCTACCCATCCGGCTATGATCAAATATCTTCACGCGGTCAAAGAGGAGGTCGGGGCACTTGAGGAATTCCGTCTGAGTCAAGTGCCTAGGTCTGAAAATAACCAGGCGGATGCGTTGTCAAAATTAGCATCTTCCGCCTGCCATGATACGCCTCGGTCCGTTTTTTGGGAAGTTCTGGAAAAGAGAAGCATCAAAGAAGATCCTATTGGAGTTTTGGACCGAAGCTCTACCTGGATGGATGACATCCGGGCTTATCTCTCAGACGGTACACTTCCTGATTCGCCACAGGAAGCAGCCGTCCTGAAGAAGCGAGCTGCAAGCTTTGAGTTGAGAAATGGAGAGCTCTTCAAGGCGGGGTTTCTTAAGCCTCTGTTGAAGTGTGTCACCCCAGAAAAGGGGAAGGAAGTTCTCGAAGACTTGCACTTGGGATTCTGCGCATCTCATATAGGTGGCAGGTCTCTAGCCGTCAGAGCCAGACGACATTATTTTTGGCCCACTCTTGAGGCAGACGCCAAGGAGTTGGTTAAGAAATGTGACTAGTGCCAAAAGTTTGGCAAACTTATTCATCGCCCGGCTACTAATCTGACGGCCATCCACAGCCCAATCCCGTTTGCAAAATGGGGCATGGATATTCTAGGTCCCTACACGCCTGCTCCAGGCGGAAAGCGTTACATCTTAGTGGCTGTGGATTATTTCACCAAGTGGGTTGAGGCTGAGGCGGTTAAAAACATCAAGACCTCAGACGTAATTTCTTTCATCTGGAAGAATGTTATCACCCGGTTTGGGGTACCTATGTCTATGGTGTTTGATAATAGTCCTCAGTTTGAGACGCCTCAGCTAAAAACCTGGTTGGGAGATCAGGGTATCTCAAGCTGCTTTGCATCTGTTGGCCGGCCCCAAGCAAACGGCCAAGTTGAAGCCTTCAACAAACTCATCTCAGACGGAATTAAGAAGAAAATAGAAAGAGCCGGTGGCTTGTGGGCAGAAGAGTTAATCCATGTCCTATGGGCCATCCGGACAACAGAAAAAGGGGCAACCGGTGAAACCCCATTTCTCATGGTTTACGGTGCTGAAGCCGTCTTGCCCATCGAACGTTACGAGCCGACTCTTAGAGTCATGTTATATGATGAAGAGGCAAACTGGGAAGCAATGCGCCTGGCATTGGATTCACTCCCAGAGCGCAGAGGCAATGCCGCCTTGCGACATGAGATTTACCGTCTGAGAATGACTAGAACCTACAACAAAAAAGTACACAAGCGTCCTTTGAAAGTTGACGACTTAGTGTTACGAAAAATGGAGGCAACCGGTAGGGCCAATGATTTGGGAAAGCTAACACCAAATTGGGAAGGTCCCTACCGGATCTATGAAGAAGTAAGGGACGACACCTACCGCCTGGAAACCCCAGACGGAAGGCGCCTGCCTAGAACTTGGAATGTAGATAATCTAAAAAAGTACTAATTCTAAGAATGTAACTTTTTGTAAACAACGAGTCAATTATTGAAGATTCAGTCTTTGTTTGCAAAATTGAGTTATCGTTTGATTATCCATCCGGGTAATATCCAGGCGGATTCCCCATCTACCTAACTAAGTTCGATACTTAGTGAAGGTTACATTTGTTTATCCGCCTGGGTAATGCTCGGATCCCTTGTTTATTTAAGTTGGATACTTTGTTTATTCAACTGCTTGACTATCCGCCTGGGTACTATTCAGACGGATTCTCCATTCATCTGACCATCTGGGTAATACCCAGACAGACTCGTTTGCTTAAAAAACTAAGTTCGATACTTAGTGTAAATTCAACACTGATTAAGAAGCTAAGCACAAAAACGTTTAGTGGCTACACAACCGGTCTCAAACAAGACCAGAGGCTAAAATGGCCGGATGGTTGCTCCTTTAATAAAATCGCCTGTCCCAACATGGACAAATGCGTCCGGCGACACCCCTCTGGGTGCAATCGTCGCAGAGAACAGATTATCTGTCGGTTCTACGTATCCATGCAGACGACAAAAATTGAACGACTAAATTGGTCAACTCATAGCCGTCTGACCAAAATAACCTACGAAGAACGAACAAGTTCCTAAATACCGGATGCCCATCAGTTGGTCACCGGCTGAAGTTCTCACTTAGGTTATTTATTCCAAAATTGCACCTCACCCCAATTGGGGCAAGAGTTCAATGACTATGAAATCTCTACCAAGAGGGACATACGCCGTCTGTGTAGTGACCGAAACGCCTGTTGGTGTACGGCTGTGCACTTGGTTTGGGGCAATCACTACTGTGATTGATTGACTTACAAACATATCATGCTCTTTGCAGCATCAGACGTTTTCAAGTCAATCAACCAGCTCCAATTGAAACCAATCACACAGCCGTCCAGGGGCAAGGACAGCCAGACTATTGACTAGTTAGGCAAAAAATCGCCGCATGCTTTTCATAAGATAGGCAAAAATTAAAAATTCAAATGCAAAATGCAAAATGATCAAAACCGACTTAGTCGGTGCAATTCATAAAAGTCCATCAAACCAAATGGTTGTAATGAATCAAATGTTAACCGGACCCCGTCCGGGAGAAAGAGAAATTGTTAATTAACCCGGCTCCTCAGCCGGTAAATACACAGATACTCGGCACGTAGGCCGGAAAATGCAAGTTTTGGCATACAACCACTGAATAAAAGGAAAATAAAAAGAAAGCAAAGATTGGCATACTGCCGCTGAATGATCACTTCTGGCCTGCAGACGGAGCCTCCTGGTCCTCTCCCTTCTCCTCATTGTCTAAGGGAATTTCTTGCGCTTCGCCAGGATCAGGAAGCTCAGGCGCAGACGGCTCAGTGGAGTTGACCCAGGCTTCGAAGGAGGCAGGCTCTGGCTCGCCTTGCTCCCGCAAGTACACCACGTACTCGGCGTAGCTGTGCGCCAGTGCCCAGACGTGGTAATCTATGTCTGGGTACAAGGCAGCCTAGGCAATCTTCATACGGGCGTCGTTGTCAGCGTCACTCTCAGCAACCAGGCGATTTTGCTCCGCCTCCAGGGTTGCTGCAAAGTTCTTCTGAGCCTGCGCAACATCCTTCTCTAGCCTCTCAACCTTGGACTTAAGTTTTCCAAGGTCCGCCTGGGCCTTCTTGAGCACCTCATCAGCCTTCTTGGCGCTCTCGTCTGCCTTTTTCTGGGCCTCCTTCGCCCCCTTCTTGGCCGTCTCAGCATCTGCAGCCCGCTGGTCGGCCGCCTTCAGATCTAGCTCTAGCTTTTGGATTTTGGACGCCTGTGTCATAATTATTGCTTTAGTTTCAAGTTCATTTACGATAGTTGAATGCAAAGCAATATTATCAGCGTCTATGGCAGACTTCTTGGCCATTTTTACCTCTTCCCGTTTGCGGGAATAAGGACGTTTGAGCCCGTCCACCCGCAGCATGGCCTGCAAATAAGTCAGGTGGAATAAGTATTGCAGGCGGGATTAAGCACTTGGAAAAAATAAAATTGAATTGACAAGTTTCTTACCTCAACCAGAAGGGATAGAATGCGTTCAAGATTGAACGTCTCTATCCCAGGGATTTCGTCCTTATCCCTCTTCCAGACGGCCTCCAGCATGGCCTTGGCATGCTTCTGGACGTCTGGCTAGCGGGGAGATTGAGTTTGATCTGCACCACAATCAATAGGTGATGAGTGCGAAACTAAGGCGGCACCTATTTGTATCCGGCTATCTGAGGATGACGTCTGTTGGGAGTGGGATTTCACCCGCAAAGGCCACCCCAGCTCAAGCGGGGATTCAAAAGGGTTCTTACCTTCAGAGCCGGCCAAGCGAGTGACGCTTGCAGGCGTGGAGAACCCCCCGATTGCTGTAATGGGGTTAACGAGGTCAAGGCACAAGCTGCCGCCTATCTTCTTGTTTCGCCCCGCTATCCGCATCTGTTGATGCCCGGCTGAGGCGCCAGGAGTCGACGCGGAGGCGGCCTTCTTAATTTTGTTTAGAACGGCTAGGGTCTCCTCCCTAGCCCGTTTGAGTTGTTTCTCAAACGTCTTTCCACCAACCTCTCCCCCCTGTGAAAAATAATCGAAGTCAAAGTTAGCATCCGGGTAAAATAGTCCTTAAGATCAATTCAAGAAAGTCAGGCGCTTATTACCTTGGCCTTGAGTTCGGCCGCAGCTTTTTCCGCAAGATCTTTGCGGATGGTTGCAGAAGACCGCCTGGGAGTTTTCTCCGATTGCAGCATTCTCAACGCTTCTTCTGCAGAAAGAAGGAAACTGGTTAACATCATAAAACAATACCGATAGAAAAATACTACAGACGGTATGAACTCAGGTGCATACGTTTATTAAACATGTGCCCTAGCCCGCAGGCGGCTAGAAAGCACTCATCCCTGAACCAGGCGCTCTTGGGAATCCAGTTCTTAGGGACTTTTATTGTTTCCCCGGTTGACAGAGTTGCGTCTGTGAGGCCGAAAAAGTCTGCCTCAATTATTTTGTCAAAGTCTTCCTCTGGGACTCGGGGAAAAGCGCACTTCCTGCCCAACAAGTCAGGCTTCTTGTTGTACAGGCGGAATTCATAATTTTCGCGTTTGGTGGGGGCTGACATCAGGTAAAACCTGTGCTTCCAGCCGTCGAACTTTGAGACCTTGTCCAAGGTCATCATGTATTGCGGATGGGTGGTTAGAGTATACTACGCCCTCCAGCCGCCTGGGCTTCTGCTGAGGTAATGCATGCTTGCAAAAGCCTCCTAGCCGGGGTTGAGCCCTTGAAACTCGCAGGTAGCAACATACCCCAGAATATTGGTCCAAGAATTGGGGGTAAGTTGCCAGACTCCAAGGCCGTAGCCTCTCAAAATTGTCTTCACCGCCTGGTGAAGGGGGAAGCGAAGGCCGGCTTTGAACGCCGCCTCATAACAGCCAAAATAGCTGTTGGCGTTCTGTTGATCGTCCCCCCATGCGATGGTGCCAAGCTCAGGCGACACCCTGATCTTATACCCGTCTCCAAGCGGGTGCATTTGCTTAAATTTCTCTAAGTTCTCCCCCATTTGGATCCGGTCCTTGGAGGAGACGTGGATGCTGAAGGGATCGTCCTTCTCACTCCACTTTTTCCTTTCTTCCTCCTCGCTATCCGGAAGAGGGGGCAAGTCGTCGCTGCTGCTCTCAGAGGTAGAGGCGGAGCTGTCACTCTCCGTCTCACCCTCACTTTGGTCCAAGGGGACTGAGGCGGCTTCGTCGCCGCCTTGGTCACATTCCTCTAAGAAAGAGTCAGCGGGGGTTGAAGGGGCGCGCGGAGGGGATCTCTTTAGAGCCGTCTGATCTCCCTGACCAGACGTGTCTCCCTCAGGCGTTTGGCCGCCTGAGCCTTCGCCTCTGTAATTTAGATCATTGGCCGTCTGCATAGTCCGAGCCATGGTGTCCTGCACAGACACATAACTGGTCGGAATCCATGGCAAAGGGTGGTCCCAACACCCCGAGCCGGCACTCCCAGTCCTTGACTCAGCCGTCCCTGGTGACCGGCTGGACTCTAACCTAGGTTGTGCCGTGTGTGTTGGTGATACATCCATTTATTGCAAGAAATATATACAAGCGGCGAAAAAAGAAAAGAGCTGAGAGACAGAGACAGTACCTTTGGATCTGATATTCGAAGGAAGGCGGGTCCGGCTGGGTTGCGGAAGAACAAAGTTTCTTGCTTGCGCCTGACTCAAACGGATGACTTCTGCTCTCTCAAAGTTTCTCTCTAGGAAATTTTTTGTAAACGTACAAAATTATGAGGGTAAACGGCTATATATAGAGGGTAAATATGTGGGCATTTCCGTAATTTATCCGGAAGGTGAACGGTTACTATGTAACGGTAAAATTACCGCCAACCGGAGAGTGACATGTGTCACAGATGCCACGTGGCGTGCCACGTCACATCTGTGAGGGGCAAATGTTTAGGGTAATTTCACCCTGCCACGTGGCCCAATCAGAGGGTGACACGTGTCAGCCCTAGATTGGCCCAAAAGGGACCAATCCCTGCTCGACACGTGTCCTCCCAGAAATCAAGGGAAAAGGCGGCCTTCAGGCCCAAATCTCGAGAATACCGCAAAACGACGCAGCCCACCAATGATTAGGGTTCAATGACCTAATCAGGGGCACAATTCCCAATGTCCCTATAAATAGGGAGGTGTCCCTCATTTTGAGGGCACGTTTTATCATTTATTATACCTGTACTCTCTTACATCAGAGAAACACCTGAGCTTGGAATCCAAGCAGATCCCCACCTAAATTTCCGTACTCTTTATTCCGTTTCAAGTTACTAACTTGACCGTCGGAGGCGGAGCTCTAACCACCCGGAGTCTCCGTTATTTTGCAGGTACAAACCGGCCAGACCAGACTTCGTGACGTAACTCTCCCGAGGGACAAAAACACCCAAAACAGAAAGGGTTAGATAATTAATTTAGATTAAGGTTATAATTAGCACTGTCAAAACGGTTTGACAGTTTGGTTTCGGTTCGGTTTGAAATCGGTTCGGTATTTAATCGGGTCGGTTTGGAATCGGTTTAATTGTCTCACGGGTCGGTTTTGGTTCGGTTTAAATAGTTATCGGTTCGATTCGGTTTTGGTTTATTCTTAAGCGGTTTTAATTCGGTTCGGGTTGTAAACAGTCCGGGTAGTAAACAGTTCGGTGCAGACGGGTTACGGTTTGTTAACGGTGCGGTGTAAACGGTTTTTATCCCGGTTCAAACAGTTTTGGGTTGGAAACGGTTTTGGGTTAGAAACAGTTCGGTTCTTTTTTGGTTCAGTTTATAACTGGTTCGGTTCTTTTTCGGTTCAGTTTTTAACTGGTTTGGTTCTTTTTCGGTTCAGTTTATAACTGGTTCGGTTCTTTGATTGTTTAACCACTTTAACGTTATTCATATCGGTTCCATTTCAAGTTTACTAAATTATAGTTGAATCTGAATTAAAACATAGCCTAATAGTATATTCATGTCACTAGCCCACTCCCATCTTCATTTCATTATTACTCACAGAATCAATGTAATCATATGCTTAATAGTCTCTGTGAATTAATTTTATTTATTACGCCTCCAGCCAAGCCTTGGTACTTAATATTACAAGCTTTTTGTTCATTTAGTTTCATCACCTCAAATGTATACATGACTAGAGGCAGTAGTGTTGCTAATAGTTTGAGGCAGGGTCTGAGCCTGCTTGTTTTGCTCTTGTTTGTGAACACTGATTATCCTTAAGATCTTAATGAATGATTTGCCTTGCTATTTTAAAAAAAGTATTCTAAGATTTCTAATATTTAATCCATTTAATTATATTCCCGTCAAAAAAAAAAAAAAAAATCCATTTAATTATATAAAAAAGTTTGTGAACGGTTCGATTTAGAAGCGGTTTGGTTCATAAACGGTTCGGTTTATAACCAGTTCGGTTTACAATCACTTCGGTTTTTAAATGGTTCGGTGCAAACGGGTAGCAGTTTGCTAACGGTTTGGTGTAAGCGGTTTTTTTGCCAGTTTAAACGGTTTCGAGTTGGAACCGGTTTCGGGTTAGATACGGTTCGGTTCTTTTTCGGTTCGGTTTTCTTTCAGTTCGGTTTGTTAACGGGTTCGGTTCTTATACAGTTTAACATTATTCGGGTCGATTCGGTTTCGGGTTTACTAAAATACGATTCGGGTCGGTTTTCGGTTTCAAAAAAATCGGTTTTTAATCGGTTCGGTTCTCATTTGGGTCGGTCGATTTCGGGCAGTTAAACGGTTTCGGTTTGAAATTTGACAGCACTAGTTATAATGTTTTGTAATTATGTGTAGTATTACGTGTTAATAATTTTTAAGTGAGGGTATTTTGGTCAATTTAACAAAAAAAGTTACTAAAATAAGAAAGAAATAAGTTTGTTGCAAATAAAAGTTAGCACCCTTTTTTGGTAAATGTTGCAAATAACCGTTAACGGAGGTTGTATAAAAGACTTCATAATTGACCAGTCCATAGCTGGAACTTGAATCATACGCCGGGCCGCCGACTCACACACAAATATGCATATGCTAGAGATGCAGAGGCGGGGCTACAAATGCTAACACTGAAAGTGGCCCAGTGTAATTTCGTTTATTAATTGGAACCTAAAATCAATTTTTTGAGGAAAAGTATGTTACTAATTTAAATAACAAGGGCCCCTTTGATAGTAATTTCATTTAGGGGCCTTGTACGGTCAATCATCCTGTACATTCTCAGAACTAACCCTGATTTCTCATACCCGAAGGAAATGTTTAGCAAGGACCAAAAATAGCATGATCTAGAGAGACCTAGAACAACGAGTACACGGAATATTAGGTGGCTGAAAATTTTATGGCTAATGGGCAGTTATTATGAATTAATATACACAAGACTTTATTAAGTTCCTAAAAACCGAAAGGTTGAGATTTAAATTTGAACATATACCTACTTTACATGAATACAAAGAGAAATTTTTTTTTGCTTGTGGTACCTTTCTTAGGGTTGTTAGTGCAGTCCAAAACTCCAAACTACACCAAACCACAAACAAAGCCATTTCTTATTTGTTTGAGGTCTGAAAATTATGGCTTGGTTTGGAGTTTTGACCAAAGCGCAGTTTACGTGCAGATTCTAAAAATATGAAATCAAATTTCACCGCAAACCCAAGTTACATTTAACTCCTGTCAAAAAAAAAAAAAAAAAAAAAAGGGTTACATTTAGCTAATTTTGTCCATCATATTCCAGCTAACAAGATTACATGAAGTATTAAGAAGGTTTTCAATTTTTCTTGTAGCTTGCATGAAACATGAAACACCCTATTAACTCAAATACTCCGTATTAGAAAATGTCATCTTGGTTTAACTCTAATTCAGAATCATAGTGTCCGTTTTGAGTGCTAATGATCTTGCATCACTAGGATTAGAGATAGGAAATAAAAAAGACCCATAACAATAATTTGGTAAAAAAGACCCCTAACGACAATTTGGTAGAAAAACCTCATAGATTATTTTTTATTTTTATTATTTTTACTAAATTGGCGCCTGAGATTAGGTTTTTTTTTTTTTTTTTTTTAACTTATAAAATTGGCATTTGACGCTAATGCTCTTTTTATTTACCAATCTGGTCAATTGGGCTTAGAATAAGTCATTCATTAATTAACAATGCTTAGTGTTACATCATTTTATATAACTACTCCACCAATTTAATTAGACAATTATTAATTTTTGTAGTAAAAGCAAAAGCAACCAAAGCCTTATATATAACAAATTCCCAGCACATCCCCTGCATTTTAAACTTGGAATATCACAATTTCCAATTTCGGACTACTATCTCTTTTAAATTTTTTTAGGATCAAATTAAGCAAGATATAAGACAAACTAAACCTTCATTGCTACTTCTCTACTGCCTTTACTCTATTCAAATATATAAAAAGAGAGTTAAGAGGGATTTTTTTAAAGAAAGAACTCGAAATCAGAGCAAATGAAGTGGCAAAAGGAGAAACTAGATGTGATCCTGGTACCAGCAGGGCTATTCATGATGTTTGGTTACCATATCTTCTTGCTATATAAATACCTCAGGAATTCGAGGTGTACCGTACTCGGCTTTCATAACCATTGCCAAAAAGCATGGGTCAAGAAGCTTATGCAGGTTACATAACAAAACTCTTCTTACATACTTTTCTTCAAGCTTCTAATTTAGAATACAAAATCTTAAGCTTGTATAGGTACTAGGTAGTCTCAACTTTCGACATATAAGAAGGATAAGATTGCGTATACCTGATGTGACCTTGCCTTTGGCATGATGCTCCACTCGAGCACTCGAGTCAAGGGACGATTCTAAGCTACAAACTAAATTACTTAGCCATTTCATCATTTGATTCATTTTTAATTACTTTGGTCCAATTCTACAAGCATTCAAGGTCACTACTCTTTTCATCCACTTCAACAATCATATATAATATTGTACCATTAACATCATATTATATATTATTAGAACATTATTGTTTGATTTCTGTTTGTCAATTTTATTAAGTTTAACTTAATTATGCTGTACAATAATGAGGGTGATGACATTAATCTTTTCAGATTGATGCAATGAGTAGAGGTCCGGCGTTTACAGTAATGAACAGCACAATAGTAGCAGCAAATTTCATGGCATCCACTTCTTTAACCTTAAGCTCTTTAATTGGCGCATGGATTGGAAGCTCCTCAAGAAATGAAGCAGTCGGAAGACTAATTTATGGAGATACAAGACAGTCAATCACTTCAATAAAATACATCAGCATCCTCTTGTTTTTCTTACTTGCTTTCGCGTCTTTCATCCAATCTTCTAGGTGTTATGTGCACGCCAATCTCCTCTTGAGTATGCCTAAGGCCGTTGTCCCTGAAGACTTTGTTGTCGAGGACTTAATTCACGGTGCAAATTTCTGGCAGGTTGGCTTAAGGGCGATATACTTTGCTATAACAATGTTGATGTGGATATTCGGTCCAATTCCTATGTTTCTTTCATCAGCTGCAATGGTGGCAGTTTTGTATGTTCTTGATGTGAATACTAAACACTTACATGATTTTAACGAGTCGAGTGAGAAAGAAGAGGGAAAGGAAGCTGTAGTAGGGCGTTTCGAGAATCACGAAATGGCTAATGGTTGTTCTGAACTCCATGCTACTGCAATTAACACAGCAGTTCTGCCTTCTGTTGTTGCTTGTTTATAAATAAAATAAACTTTGTCCCATGTTACATTTCAATAATAGGCTGTTTTAGAATAAAATGGCACATTCCAATTACTACTCAACCAATTTAATTAGCTCATTTTTTTATTTGTATTGAATTCCAAAAAAGTCAAATCCTTGCATTACAAAAACAATTCCACCACTTCCCCTGCATTTATAATTTAAGAATATGATTCCATGAGTTCTTTTTATATGTTAAATTAAGATTCTTTGTATAAGTTTTTAAGCTGTCATATAGTTCTTCTGCTTATGATACTCTACAAGAATATTCTAAAAGAAAGACACAGGATTTCCCTAGAGAAACAGATCGAGGTCGTGGTCGAAAAGAAACAGAATGAAGTGGCATAAGGAAGAGCTAGATATAATCCTGGTACCAGGAGGAGTGTTGGTGATGTTTGGGTACCATATATACTTGTTATACAGGTATCTCAGAAGATCAGAGGATACTACTATTGGATTTGATAACCATTGTCAAAAAATATGGGCCAAGAAACTTATGCAGGTTGGTCAATCCACTCTTTTGGTACATTCTTTTTAAGCTTCAACAAAATCAAAACTTTAGCTTCCATATGTAGAGTACTAGAGTCGTCTCAACTAAAATCTATGTCAACGCGACAAATTAGCTTTTGGGATAAGACTACGTAAATCTGATCCCTCCTCACCCCGTCTTTGGAAGGATTCTTCGCTTTATAGGCATAAATAGTGAATCTATCATACATTGCGGGGTTGATCGACCCTACTAATTTTTTCGAATTTTTGGAAATACTTAGTATAGAATTTGAAAATGTGGAATTGTTAGTCAAATATGATTTTATCTTACTTAGCTTGAATCTTGTATTCTTTAGATTGATGCAATGAGTAGAGGCCCAGCATTCACAGCAATGAGCAACACAATAATATCAGTAAATTTCATGGCAACCACTTCTTTAACCTTAAGCTCATTGATTGGTGCATGGATCGGAAGCTCCTCAAGCAATGAGTTAGTCGGAAGAATAATCTACGGAGATACAGGATTACCAATCAATTCCATCAAATACATCAGCATCTTCATGTTTTTCTTGCTTGCTTTCGCGTCTTTCATACAATCTTCTAGGTGTTACGTGCAGGCTAACCTCCTCATAAGTATGCTAAAGGCTGAAATCCCTTTAGAATTCGTCGTTGAGGCCTTAGTTCACGGTGGCAATTTCTGGCAAGTGGGTTTAAGGTCGATTTACTTTGCTATAACAATGTTGATGTGGATGTTCCGTCCGATTCTTATGTTTCTTTCCTCAGTGGCAACGGTGGCAATTTTGTATATTCTTGATGTTAATAAGAAACATTTGCATGATTTTAATGAATCATGTAACAAAGAAGGGAAGAGAAAGATAGCTGTTGATAGGCCTTTTGAGCAACAGGAAATGGCAAATAGTAATTATGGACTTCAAGCAACTGCAATTACTACTGCAGTGTTGTCTGCTGCTGTTGCTTCTTGATCAAAGAAACTAAAAGAAAATACAGTATGATGTATTTTGTATATGCTGAATTATATACTCCTTATTTAGGACTATTTTACATATTTACATGGATTTATAATACCAATAAGCTTTATAACTGCAGTACTCTCTCCGTCTCTTAAAGATTGCCTTATCTCTTAACATTCTTTTTCGTTTTTCTTTCTCCACTTTTATCCCATTTGATTGTTTAATATTTCTAAGACTCAATAATTTTTAAAGATTGGACTATTACAAAGTAACTTAATACAATAGCCCTAAAAAAGATTAATTTATTACAAGTAGTATTATGGATCAATGTATCTTGTATTAGCTTGCTAATTTTAGTCTCTCTTCTACTATCCTATTGGCTAGCTGCAACAGCAAATCACCTACTGTTTAAGTGCATACTGAGTGCTAAAAATGTTTTATCTGTATGATTAGTACGTCTTACATTAATTAATCAACTTAACTACTCCACTTTAATTAGATCAATATTTTTTATGTATTAAAAGCTAAAGCATGCAATCATAACATAAGCTTTCATAATACTTTTCCCGCTATTTTTTCCTACCTATCTTGAAATGGACTTCATTCATTTTTGTAAAAGCAAATTTTTCAAAAAAAGACTTGATAAATTAAACCTTCACACAATCATACTGCTGGTAGTTTAGTACTGCTGCTGCTGTTGTTTGTACTAGAAATAAAGAACACAAATTAGAGGGAATTCACTGAGAAGATTGACATAGATCGAGACGATCAAGAGAAAAGAAATGAAGTGGCGAAAGGAGATGCTAGATGTGATATTGGTACCAGCAGGGCTGTTGATGATGTTTGGATACCATATATTCCTTATATACAGATACCTCAGAAATTCGAAGTGTACTGTTGTTGGCTTTCATAATCACTGTCAAAAAATATGGGTTAAGAAACTTATGCAGGCTAGTCTATATATAAACTCTTCCTACACCCAAAATTATTTTACTAAAAAAAAAGAGTAAAAGTCTTAACAATGATTTTATGCCTAATCTCAGGTTGATGCAATGAGTAGAGGTCCAGCTTTTACAGTAATGAACAGCACGATAGTAGCGTCGAATTTCATGGCATCTACCTCTTTAACCCTGAGCTCTTTGATTGGCGCATGGATCGGAAGCTCCTCAAGCAGTGAAATAATCAAGAGAATAATCTATGGAGATGCAGGAGTACCAATCACTTCAATCAAATACATCAGCATCCTCTTGTTTTTCTTGCTTGCTTTCGCGTCTTTTGTCCAATCTTCGAGGTGTTACGTGCAGGCTAATCTCTTCTTAAGTATGCCAAAGGCAGGGGTTCCTGAAGAATTCATCGTCGAGTCTTTATATCACGGTGCGAATTTCTGGCAGGTGGGTTTAAGGGCGATTTATTTTGCTATAACAATGTTGATGTGGATATTTGGTCCGATTCCTATGTTTCTTTCCTCAGTTGCAATGGTGGCGGTTTTGTATGTTCTCGATGTTAATAAGAAGATACTGGATGAGTTTAATGAGTCAAGCGAAAAAGAAGAGGAGAGAAACAAAACTGTGCCTAAGTGTTTTGAGCAGGAGGGAATAATGGTTGATTGTAGTTCTGAACTTCAAGCTACTGCTCTTACCACAGCGCTGATGTCTACTACTGTTGCATTCTAAATGAAATAATTGTTTCTTCCTTAGCTATGCTACACCATTTGTGATAGTTTGTAACTCCTTTTTATTAAGTCAATAATTGTGATTATATTATGTGAGATTTTGTTATATTCTGAATTTTTTGTAAGGTCAAAAATTGTAAACTGAACCAGTTTTTTATACATACAAAATCTGCACCTGATAAAGCTGCTATTCTGTATATATATAGCGTGATCGACATAAAAGTATGTTATACTCTTGTAAACTAAAATTGTACTAATCTATGACAGGATGTATTAAGAAGTTTGATCAGAGTCATTATTTTCCTGATTAATAGCACTTTCAGATGACAGATTGGGGGAACTGGAATCTTTTACGTCAGTAATATTCTCATTGCTACCTGCAGTGTCTCCAAAAAGAGAATCGAGAGTGAGCTTCCCTGAGTAAAGGAATAAGCCGAGAGCGTTGAAGCCAAAAACAAATGTTGCTAGGTAGCACAATCCATTGATAATAGTCCTACAAATAGCAGTAGAAAAGAGTCAAATTGATGCCTATTAAGAGTTCTGTAATAAATTTAATAAAAGTCAGGAATTGTACCTTATTGTAACAGTAATTTGACGAACCTGAAAAGCAGGGGAAAGAAAAGAGATTATGACAAACAAAACATAAAAATTTTAGCTGAGCAAGCACGAGTAAGAACTAAGTTTTAACTTACAAGAGTTTCGGAGAACATACATGTCGATATTCCAGCACTCAGATACTTCATTAGGAATGCAAATAGGCAGAGAACTATATGCCTTATACACTAATCATGAGTTGCATGAATGCATATTGATTTCTGAGCTTATATGCATCAAGTCAGCGACATGTGCTAACGTAAAGACTGGAAAGTATGACACTAATAGATTTTTTTGACTTTGAAACTAATTTCCAGAAGAGCAAATACCAGTTTCATAATTAAGGGTGTTGAATATTATGATTAAGAAACCTCATGGGACTGTCTTCAAAGGATATGCCTGTTTCACTAACTATATGTCTATTTAGCTCCTTAAACATGAATTTCAATAATAACTTAAAACAACAGCCACAAAACATATTAGGCAGATTTTAAGTTCATTTTCGAAACACAAAAGGGACATAGATAATTATGTATCAATAAAAATTGATATAAGGAGACATGGTCACATGCAACAAGGTTGTACTGAAAGGGGTTATATGATATTATGGTGGTTGCAATTAACGTCCGTACCAAGTTACCAACACACATAGAATCATTGTTTTTAAGGCATTTTCAGAGCTAAAGGCAGATTACTTTAACTATTAATTACACAGCTCAAAAAAAAAAAAAAAAAAAAAAAAGAGGATAGGTTACTTGTAGCCTTTCTATGTAGGCTGAGAACATAATTTTTTAGAACATGATCACAAATCTGTCTCTGAGTAAATCAAACTCCAATAAGGCAATAATTATCGCAGCAGCCATGTAATACATCCATCTATGTGTGGCACTTATATCACTATTAGAGCTACAACAACAACAACAACACAACCTTGGTCGCAAAATGATTTGGGGTTGGCTAACCTGAATCAACTATTGAGCTACGAGAAGGAAGAAACATGGAACTTTTTCAAGCTTATATCTACTTTGTGGCATGCAGAAGGCAAGGTTAAACTAAAATTATGTCTATTCAAAAAAAAAAAAAAAAAAAAAACTAAAATTATGTAGCTTTAAGAGGGAGAAGCTAGTCCAATAGTGAAACATGTACGGCTAAACAGGAAGGTATCACAAAGGAAGTTACTGGTAAAAAAGCCAATTACTGGTAGATGATTGACCAAGTAGAGACAACCACCATAATATTAGAATCAGACCAACAACTCTTCTGGGAAGAAAATAGCAGTTCTTTTCAAACAGGAAGGGAAACCTGATGTATTGAAACATCAATAAGCTTTGTCAAGCAGAGTCAACTTCTGTTGAATCATGCAGTTTCAGGTAAAATGTCATGTGGTGGACTTGGCTCAGATGAGAGCGGAGCACAAGTCAAGTTTTAAAATCTTTACTACCAGGATTAAACACAAGCTCTTCCTCCAATGAAATCATTACAATATACTATGCAGCCTAATATCTAAAAATAAGATGAAATGACAAATTGATGCATCTAAACAAAGTTTTTCTGTCTAAGATGTTGACAATGTCACTAGCTAGTAGCTACTGCAAGTCACACTTGCAGTATGTGTTTACATACAGAGAACTGCCTATCAGCATTCAATGACGGCAGGTTTATGCAAAATACTAATCTTTCTTTGGATTAGTTTCAAGCCTTATGCTTAAGATATCATAAAATCTAGGGCCATCCATCCCTTCTCTCTCAACAAAAGAGAAGAAAACAAAACGGAAACTAAAGTAAAAGACATGAACAGCCACATACCAAAATTATCATCATCACTCCACTGAAAGAGTGGTCAGTATTATATTTCTCTTGAATTTGAATATGTCAGCTGTCAACTTTTAGAAAGATATGATCTTGGAATTTTGGGTAAAAGAAGTTCAAGGACCATTTACCAATACAAGGGAAAGAAAAAACGCTATATACATATATAACTTTCATGCATTATTTGGGTCATGAATACCATGGATGGAGGCTGAAGCAAACAAACACCATCTGTTTCAGAAGAAGGCTATGTTTAGTTGACATCATCTGATCTTTTCTAATCTGATCATAGCCGATGTAAGATGATATCATCTTAACTAAGTTGAACTGAACATAGCCAAAGTACAACTAGACGAGCTAGTCAGCCATGGAGGAAAGAGTAATACAAGTACCAACAAAGATGATTTTATTGAGAATGAATTCACAATTAGGCTCAATGGGCAAGAGGGAAAGAATATGAAAATTGCTACCAACATCAAGCAGTAGTGAGGATTACATGATAAGCCATTTCTCTATAAAATTATATTCTTAACTACACGTCTACACATAAATCTCACAGTCACATATCATATATTGAAATTATGAAATTACTTTTTATTTAACACTCTCCTAGAGCAGCATTAAATCTCATCTAAGCCTCAAACCACAGAACAAAGTGAGAAAGCATGGAATTTAATAATAATAATAAAAAAATCAGGACATGTACGTTCAGGAAAAAAAAGAAAGGAAAGGAGTGAAAGGACAAACCGAGTAATTATCAGGAATTGTTTGCCGATTAAGAGATGCCTCGATAGTAGTTGTAAATTTATACAGAATGGCTGCAATAACAGCTGCAGTGATCGCTCCTAAGAAGGCCTGAACAGGGGATGGTGAAGATTTAGGTTCAATCGAGACCGATCCAATTGCTTTTAAGCTATCCAATGCTTCCTCTTTCAAACTCTTTGCACCAGAGGCTCTCATTCTCTAAGACCACAAAACATCTACAATACATTAACATCTCAAGAAGACAATAACTTTGCTCGAGTATTGAAAATCACATGCCTCAATTGGTAAAATGATATAACCAAGAACATTGAAAATCTAAAAGATGCAAGGGCCAAGAGATCATTTTGCTAGGAGCCTAAGTGACCAAATATGAAATGCAATAAACCCAACCAAAAGACCGTCTTTATCAACAGTTAACAGGAAGGCAGAATCCCAAAAACCAACTAAAAAAAACTACCATCTCTAAATCACTATTCTGAACTTTTATGCTTGCTAGCAATTCAACAACTGTACCAACCTAAAGCAAAGATCTCTTACAGGCCTGAAAATGAAAATGCAATATCTAGTGGTCAAAACATATTTTACTCCCTTGGTCGCACGTTAATAAGCTACAATTCTATTTCTATATAACATGTCACTCCATATTTACCTATTAAGCAAATTTGCCTCATTTCTCAACAAATCTACAAACTATGAAGGCGAATTTTGGTATTTCAAACCGAGTCCTTAAAATGACCTCATACCAATGGTGTCCTATAAAAGAGGTAAGGAGGAGAGAATACAAGTTTATCAAATTTGTATGGCAATTGGCAAATGAAGTAGCATTTTTGTAATTAAATCAACAAAAGTACTCATTATATGTATAATTAGCATAGTATTTTTGTGATAAAATCACCATATATTCATGAAAATGGGATCATTATTCTCAATTATCATGACATATTCATGATAAACAAACCAAAAGATATTCATTCAATAGCCATAAAGATACACTAAACAACTACGAATTTACATTAAAAAAAAATATTGAAGATATGACATTATGACCAACAACAATATAAATACAATAAACCATCAGCATTTGGTAAATAGTTATGCAGTTATGCTACTTGATTTACCAAATGAAAGCTTTACATTGTTTATATATACGTGCACCAGGCAGGTAAGCCGTATCATTATCCACACAATAGGCAATATTGAAATAATGAAGTTCAATGAATTCCAAATTAAATCTACTAATACACTAGTATAAAGCCAGTATCACAAATTTGAAAGAACCCCACAAAACTAAGAACTGCAATTTAATCAAACAACACATAATCAAACACAATTCTTCATAAAAACCATGAAATGGGTAAGAAACAATATACCAATTCCTTAGCTCGTTTAGCTCTGCGACGAATAGAGCGAAAGAGAAAGACAGTAATAGCCCCAGTAAGAAGAACACTGGTGGAGACTTGAAGAGGGGTAGGGTCGTCATTTGTGGCAAATATTGACGGAGTATCCGGCGAAAGTTCGATGGGTCCTTCTTCCACGGCGGCGAAGAGCGGCCATGGTTGAGAACTGGGGCGGAGATTGGAGGAGAGAGAGTGGGTTGAAGTGGGTTTGTGGAGGAAAGTGAGTGGAGGAGAGAGAAAAGGTTTAAGGAGAAGATGATGAGAAGGAGTGAGAGAATTTGGAGGAAGAAGATGTATGGATTGCAACATTTGTGCAACTTCAATGGTGTTTTTGAGAGCTTACTATCACTGAGTTTGGAGGAAGAAGATGTATGATTTTGGGCATTTCTGTTTTTTTCCCGGCTAAATTCCTACATTGTGATCCGCTAAAATTGGTTTTGGATAGATATTCTTAAAGATGGCTGTGGCCGGGTGCGTCCTTGACTCTTGAACACGGAAAAAGTGATTATACGTCTATATGAGATGAATATGACACGACATGACATAATATGTTACTAGTTACTTTATGTATTGAGTAAGTTTCACACAACTTGAGACACCTAAATTCAAGTCGGGCCTAGGCCAATCGTTTGTATACGATATGACATAATACGTTATCAGTCATGTGTTGAGTAAGTTTAACATAACTTGAAACCCGTAAATTCAAGACATGCCTAGGCCAACCATTTGATAAACGACATGACATAATATATTACTAGTCATGTGTTGAGTAAGTTTGACACAACTTGACACTTGTAAATTCAAATCGTGCCTAGGCCAACCATTTGATTAACAACATGACATAATACGTTACTAGTCATGTGTTGAGTAAGTTTGACACAACTTGATACCCATAAATTCAATTCGTGCCTAGGCCAACCATTTGATTAACAACATGACATAATACATTACTAATCATGTGTTGAGTAAGTTTGACACAACTTGACACTTGTAAATTCAAGTTGTGTCTAGGCCAACCATTTGATTATCATGGTATGACTGTAGCTACGAGGTTGGATCATGGCCATGTGAGCTTGGTATAAGGTAAAATCAAAATGCATTTACATGATCAGTTTCTAATGTGTGCAAATTCTATTATAATAATGTAACATTCTTTCCGTTTAAAAAAATGTTACGTTCTTTCACAAAAGATATACTCCGTATTAATATATATATATATATGAGAAGGCTCTTGTGAGAATTTTTCTTATGTGAGAATTTTTCATATGTGAGAACACTTTTTATGTTCTAAATTTTTACTCGTATGTTCTAAATTTTAAATCTGATGTTTTAAACTTTTCCTTAGGTGTTCTAAATTAAATCAAATGTTCTAATTTAGTACTCACATGTTCTAAACCATAAATTAGTTAAGTTTGATGTCATAAATTTTAAATAACTTGTTCCAAAATTTTAACTTATATGTTCTAAATTTTAAAACGTGTGTTCTAAGATTTTTAATTATATGTTCCAGATTTTAAAACGTATGTTCTAAATTCTGTTCTAAATTCTTCACTCACACTTTCTATATTCTATATCAGTTTGTTCTAAATTTTTATTCACATGTTCATAATCTTAAGTCAGATGTTCTAAACATATTACTCACACAAATGTTCTAATTTATTACTCATATGTTCAGAATTTTAATTTGAGTCACATGTTCTAAATTTTAACTCGCATGTTCTAAATTTTTACTCACATGTTCTAAATTTTAAATCAGTTCTCATATAAGTATGAATTCTCACATATGGACCTATTCTCACCGGATCCCTCCCATATATATATATATATATATATATATATATAACGGTTTGTAAATCATTATTTCAAAGAAAGTTGAAGGTGTGTCTAATAGTGTATTTGATTAGTTAATATCTATTATTTGTTAATTGTTTTTTTTTTTTTTTTTTTTTTTTTTTTTTTTTTTTCATATTTTATTACTTATGTTCGTAGATGCAGACAATTGAACAATAAAAAATGTTGATACAACTGGTGCTATTGCATAACATACATCATTGAGATTTAGCTTCTCAAAAGTTTATTTCATTTTCAGAAATTTTGCTGGTGTTAAGAAGTTTATGTCATTTTTCAAAAGTTAGCTCAATCAGTAAAGAAAAAACCTCAAATAAAGTTAGGTTAGATACATTTAATGTACACGATGGGAAGACAAACCTCGAAAGATAAGTATCAATTAATAGACTTGATGTATATTGTAGTACTTGTAAATGGGAAAAGGCTCAAGCAATGGTAGCTACATTAGTAGAAAAAGTGCTATTTGTAACTGGCGAAATTGACTTTTTGTAACTGGCATTGTTGGTTGCGAATGCCACCGTTACAACTAGTGAAAATTATTCGTAACCGACTAATGTTAGTTACAAATAATGTATTATTTGTAACTGGCATAACCCAAAGTCAGTTACAAAAAGTCTATTTTTCAAGTAAGAAATTACACTATTTGTAACTGGCATTAAGTTACGTCGGTTACAATAACGGTATTATTCGTAACTGGCATAACCCAACGCCAGTTACAAAAAGTCTATTTTCCAAATAAGGAATCACACTATTTGTAACCGCATTAAGTTACGTCGGTTACAATAAGGGTATTATTAGTAACTGACAAATCATAACGCCGGTTACGAATATGTTTTTTATTTATTTTTTTAAAAATACTATTAGTAACTAACACTAGATTACGCCAGTTACTAAATAAATAATTTTTTTTTTAAATTTTTTGATTCGAATACAAAAATGGTAGTATATATATCCTACCAAAGACCCATATTACAAAGGGTTATAACCTGTTACAATCCAACCAACAAAATACGTACTACGAATACTTCTATATAACTTAAATTCACGTACAACATACAATACAAACACTCTAAATAGTTCCACACAACTCGAATTATTCATCAACAACCACACAATACAAAAAAATTAATAATACTTTAATTTCCAAAAAACAATTAAAACATGAATTAAAAAAGCATTGATTTATAATTTAGAAATGTAATAACAATAACCAATAGGATAAATAAAATTAAAGTAGATATATATGTAGGGAATAATTTCAAGCCTTTAAAATCCCACTAGCTTGAACCCCACTGTGATCATACACTAAAGTACGGTGGCATCCAAAAGGGAAGAAGATAGAGCAAAAGAGTCGCCAACAACTTTTTTAGGAACTTGTAAACCGTTCACGAGGTGAAGGTTACACCCCTTAACGATCCAAAAGATCGTCAACTCCATAAGGTCTAGAACCAAATAAGGGTTCGGGGATGAAGGTACAAATCCAACCTAAAAGAGATTGAACCTGCCCTAATAATAGGCCTCTACTTTATTCTGCTCGTATTCATGTGCGCTTTCTGATTAACATACAATCAATAGGTTTAACCCTAAACCTGTTTATCTATGTTGGTTGAATACAATGCACAAATAAACTATTATTGGCGATCACTAGAATTTATAATCATATTAACCCTAAAAAATATTATTAATATCTTATTAAGCGTGATTACAAGTACCAATTCCCTTTAAACATGCAATAAAAGGTGATCAAGCAATAAAGAATAAATAATCAAGCAACATAATAATAATATCATGATAATAAAAATCATAAATAATATAATCATCATAAAAATAACAATAATATTCATAATCATGTTCATGTTAACATTAAAGCATAATAATAGCAAGATCCTAGGCATGATACTAACAAGATTAATAACAAACCCTAGCATGTCACTAAGCAATAAAAATCAAATCTTTAGCCATAACATGATACTAACATGAATAAATATTAGGAAGAGAATAAAAGGCATCATAACAATCATATTTAATATTAAAATACCCTAGACATAATACTAGGAATATCATAATAACAATATAAACATGATGTCTACATCGTAATATCAATCAAATCAATTAAAGTACTTACTTTGATGTCTCGTACTTCTTTCTAATTACAAAATACACACGTTAGTAACTTCAAGGAAAATAATAATCAAACAATTAAACTAAATAATTGAAATAGAGATTTGGGACCAAACCCTCAGAAATTAAAACCTTTCACGTCTAGGGCGAAGGCAACTTCGAATATGGCTAAGTGTTTCTAGATCTTGCGAATGCGGAATTTTGTATGAAAAAGCAAGAAAGAATTGAATGCTAAAGAATACTTGAGAATGAGAGAATTGGTGAATGATAGATGTAGATGATGAATGATGAATTAGTGAATGAAAACGGAGTTTTTGATACGATATTTATAGAGAAAATCAGCCAAAAAAGATAATTTAACAAAACAGATCGAGTCTGAAGATCACAAAACAGGATTGGCGCCAACCTTGGCTAGCTGGCGCCAGGCACCAGTGGCTAGCGCCAGGCGCCAAGCCTGGTTCCAGGCGCCAAGGCCTGGGGTTGGACACCAAACTCGATTTCAACGCGTTTTCGAAAATCTGATAAGTTTACCGTACTGGAAGATAAATTAATATAATTCCTTCGAAAATGCTATTTGATCTTGATTAAAACTCTGAAAAGTCAACAAAGTCAACTTATCAATGTTAATTGAATTAGGAATGAAAAGAACCTTCTAGAAGATTCTAGAAGACCAAAACCATTCCTAATTGCATTAGGAATGATAAATCATATTAGGCCCTCCCCTAGATCATTGGGCCGTACATAAAGCTCAAACCGGGCCCAGTTCAGTAAATTGGCCATAACTTCCTCAATATTCATCGGAATTGGGCTTATAATATATCGTTGGAAAGGTCTTTGCAAGCCCCATCCAACTACACCACTATTGGAACCATATAATGGACCAACCAAACTGGATTAGCTGTTTTCTTAAAATAAAGTTTTCCAAAACAGGGAGAAAAGAAAAGAAATAAAACTTTCCGCAACACTAGACCTTTCCACACTTTCGTTTCATTCGATTATGATTCGACGTGAAAGGTACTCATCACTGGGTTTGGTTTTGGGGAGACACAAATGGGTGTCTACAGAAGCCCCCACTTTGACTGAGTTTGGAGAAACGCAAGTTTCGAAAACAAAAGTCAAAGTATCGATAGGGACGGAGAATGATTCAGAACGTTCTGCGATCCTAAACCAATCTTGTAACACCGATACCTGCAAAACTAGCGTTAGTTAAACAGATAAAAGAGTTAAGAAACGCGTATCTTGCACCGTCGAGCACACGTCTCTGAAAGTAACCGATTTGCTGCTTCACTGTTGTTTTGATGTCCTCCTGCAAGCTAGAGAATGCCATCCCGCTTGAAAACCGCTACGCCTGTAACTGCTTCCAAATTAGAAGATTGCTTCGCCTGAAACTATCCTCCTCCGCAATGATAATATTCCACATCCTAGGGAACATTATCGAAGATTATTTCTCTCGAAACAATCCTCATCCACATTGATAATATTCTGCGTCCAAGGGAATACTATCGAAGATTGCTTCTCTTGAAACAATCTTCAGCTGTTTGTGACAACTCTCCATAATCCAGGGAACGCCAACTTGCTGTTTCGATGTTCACTCGTCTCTGAACAAAGAGCTTCTTTTTGATATGATCTTCTGAATGATGTGTCCACTCGTCTCTGAACAAAGAGCTTCTTTTTGATATGATCTTCTGAATGATGTGTCCACGCGTCTCTGAACGAAGAGCTTGATAATAGGATGCCTACGCGTCTCTGAGAAAAAGAGCTTGTAGAAAATGTCCACGCGTCTCTGAACAAAAGAGCTTGAAAAGGATTGTCCACGCGTCTTTGAACAAAAGAGCTTTTGAATGATATGCCTACGCGTCTCTGGAGCAAAAGAGCTTGATGGAAATGTTCACGCGTCTCTGAACAATAGAGCTTCAGTACTTGAACGTTTGTTGCGATAATGTCTTGAAGAAAAAATTTACGAAGACCAACGTTTGTCGATCTCTAAAGCTCGCCTGAACTTTATTCCGCTAAAACCAGTATGTCAGTGTCTCCGTGATTAGGCGCTTTAAGCTAAGTGAGACGATCTTTCATCAGGTCGATCACTTATTGCAATTGTAATCAAACTGACTATTTAATCATGTCAAATTGCTTATAGGGGCTAACTGGCGTACTAAGGAACCCGAAATTGCTGTATGAAGTCGAAATCACCTTTCTGAGAGGCTTCGAGCTCTGTCGTTGCTGAGATATCTCTGGCGCCAAGAATTGGAGTAGTGTCTTCCCTATTCTGCGGCACCTGTATATATTTTTTATTATAGAAATTTGCCAATTTCTTTAATTATCTTAGGGTTGACCTAAGGTTTAATGTAGCTTGACTCATCGGCTTGACACGACTCAAGGTATAAACTTGACTCGATATGTTTGACTGACTCGAGGTTGACTCGACTCGAAGTAACATGACACATGTGTTAGACTCAAATCAAAGTAATATGGCACGACATGACTCAATGTGTACATGACTCGTGTGTGCATTGAATGTGATCGTGCGACTCGAAAAATGCAAAAAAGAAAAAATTTTCCGTCAATTTTGTGGAGGGTACCGACTTTCTCCCGAAAAAGAAAGACGTGAAAAAGAAAATCAAAAGTTTGAAGATGCATGTTGAATGAGCTTAGTCAAATGTCATTTGATACTATCTCTCAAGGTGCAAGGATTAATCCATCCTAGGCTATCTCAACTATTGACTCCATGATGAAAGTATTTGGGTAACTTAGGCACGGAGGCTAAGCACTTCATACTTCGTGATGCAATGACCATTATGGTTGATGAGTGATGTTTATATGACAAGGCATGCTTCAGCGTTGTGTTAAGATTTCATGACAAAGGGTTCCTAAGGGAAGTATATTTGGTCATGTATCTGTGCAGTGTGTGAAAGTGACACTAAAGCTAGGCCGCAAGAGCTAAGTGTGTGGGAAAATATTATTGTTAGAAGAGCCAAATAATGGTGACTCTTAGGCTAGGTAAGCTAATGATGTAGGGATCAAGCCCCCAAGTCTAGCTTTAAGTGAAAAGGGATGAGCATAGTAAATCCCTTGATATGATCATGGTGGAAGTGTGTGAATGTGAATATGAATGCATTTTTATTACGGCTGCACCTCGATGTGAGGTTGCCTACGTATCCGTTAGGAATCAGGCTGAACGTAGCTCTAGCCAAACCTCGCACAAGTGTGTATACCTCAAAAAGGTCTTTTTAAGGGTTGTAACGTGGTTAGGCTAAAGGTTTAAAGAAGAAGGGGATAAAGGCTCAAGACCCTAGATAAGCCCCCAAGGTGTGCAACCTTGCTTTTGAATATTTGTATTTATGCTTGAGTTTCTACTCTTTTTTAGCTCTCTTTTTTTATCTTTTGCTTTAGCATCTATTTTATTTTTATAAGCGTGGGCAATCTCGATCATGCGGTCTATCACTCACTTGGCATTCATGTTTCTCAGGCACGGTACCGAGCACTCGATAAGAGACGCAATCTGAGACGTGTTCTTATCGAAGATATTTTCATATCAGAGACATTGGAACACTTGCCCTTTTGTATACTTTTATTCGTTTTTTATTATTGCTTATTTTTTGCAATTGATTTCTTTTGAATTTTCTCAAGCTTTCTTTAGAATTGCATAAGTTGCACGCCATCCCATCCCAAGGTTAGGTAGATGTAGGTTGAAAAAAGAAGGGCCTATCTTTAGACGAGGCTCAAAGTGGTTTATGAAGAAAGGATTGCATATTCGAAGGGTGAAAGGAGATATGATGTGGCTACAAGGGGTGCCTCAAATCATTGGTATACCTTGTGCTTAATTCAACATATATATATATATATATATATATTTTAAATGCAATATTAATGCAATGATCATAGGTAAGGAAATAAATGCTCATTTTATTAAAAAGGGAAAAGAAAAGAAAAACTACAAAAATAATCTAAAGGAAAAGAAAAGGTGCCTATGCCAGACTTATTGGGGAAAGGAAAAAATGAAAAAGAAATAGAAAAAGAGGTCATGAAATCTTGTCGTTGAAGCTCGCCTCTTGTCTTGTGTTGTTTCCTTTATCATCACTCGTTCTTCTTGTTAACTGGAGGTATGGGAAGCTTGTTATTATCAATCAAATGTTGGATAGCCTCCTTTAGCTTCCAACAACTCTCAGTAGTATGACCCCTACCTTGGTGGTACTTGCAGTGTTCGTATGGATTCCAACTAGGCAATCTTTTCTTAAGTGGGGGATCTTTAATAGGTCCTATGGGAGTAATGATTCCCTTGGCATGGAGTCGATCGAAAGCATCATCGTAGCTAATTTCGATGGGGGTAAATTCCCTTTTCGGTTGCTTTCGATTACTCATGGCTAGGATCTCACTAAGGTCGAAAGTACCAACACTATTACTGGAGTAGGTGTTTTAGGAAGAAGAAGGATAATCATTCTTCTTCCCTTTACAGCCACTGATACTATTGTTACTAATCTTCGCCTTCTTGTCGCGCGGAGGAACATGAAGGAGATTTGAATCAATGAGATCTTGAACACGATCTTTGAGGGCGAGACATACTTCGGTGGTGTGACTACGACCTCTATGGTATCGACAATAAGAATTTGAATCCCAATTGGGAAACCGTTTTTCAGGTGGAGGGTCTTGACTGGGACCAATGGGGTGGATAAGACCTTGATCGTGAAGGTAGTCGAAAGCTTCATTGTAAGTCATTCTTATTGGCGTGTATTCTTCAATGGTCCGTTTTGCTTGTGGCTTAGGAGCATTGAGTTCTTCATTAAACTCTTGGCGAGAATTTTGTTCAATGGCCATCACCCGATTTGCTAATCCTTCTACCACATTCAAAAGCATGGCAATGACGTCTTGCAGTTTTCGAATTTCCTCTTTTAGACTTGACGAGTCTTCCTTGGTATTATCTAAGAAAAGACTTTCATCCTCCTCAATTATGGCCACTTCATTGAGAGAGGTCATATAAGCCGTCTCGACCACGGGCTCTCCTACGGGTGTGATAAGAAGTGATGGATCAAAAGATGCTTGGTCATCTTCGATGGCTAGAATCTCGGAAGTTTCATTGTTATCGATCAGATCTTAAATAGCTTCTTTGAGTTTCCAACACTCTTCAGTGTCGTGACCCTTTCCTTGATGATATTTGCAGTGCTTATTAGGGTCCCACTTAGGTTGCCTAGCTTCTGGAACCGGATCTTTGATGGGCCCTATGGGCATGACTAGTCCTTTGTGATGTAGCTTCTCGAAAGCCGTTTCATAACTTATACCAAGTGGAGTGAACACCCTTTTTGATCTTTGGATTCATGGTTTAGAGGTGTTTGTAGCATATACCTCATTAATGGGAGAGGAAGAAGAAGGATGGTCGCTCTTCTTTCCTTTCGCACTATTATCTTTCAGAAGGTCATCTTCAATGTCAATGCCTATATTATAGACAGCTTTGAAAGTATTCAAGTTGTGTTGGTACTTTAAGTGCTTTGAATACTTCCCTTGGAGATTCTTGATAAACATCCTCACAGATTATTTTTCGGTAGGAGCCTTGACCATATTAGCAGAAGTTTCCCTCCATTTAGTGAAGAAAGAAGTGAGCCCTTCGTTTTCCTTTTGTTTTAACATCTCAAGTTGTCTATAGTCTGTTTCGTCTTGGATGTTGCACTTATATCTATCTATGAAAGCGTTTGTTATCGACTCCCAAGAAGAGGATTTTTCTTTCTCAAGAGAAAAGAACCATTGTTGACAAACGGTCTCGAGAGATAGTGGGAACAGAGAGGGGAAAACCTTCTTATCGATACCCTTAATGCTCATTATAGTTTCAAAAGCTCTTAGATGGAAGTAAGGGTTATCTGTTGCCTTGAATTTAGGGATGTCAGTGGCGTTGAACTTATGCGGAAGAAGTTCTTTGTCCAGCGAGACCCCTTGTGAACTCATGCCCTGAAATTTATAGTCACTATATAGCTTGCTTAGACTTTTTTGCATGAGGTTCATCTGTTGTTGCTTCACGGGATCATCGACCTTAAGTGCGAGAAGTTTCAGTGTCTCAGTCACAGTAGCCAGTTGGTTCTTAAGACCATTGACTTCTTCTTGAGTTGCCATTATCTTCTTTGCCTTCCTCTTTTGACGAATCGGTTTATCAAAAAGCGAGACCTGAATAAAGAGATTATCCTTGATTAATCGCCCTTCTTTCCTCGACCAAGTACTGTGGAAAAGGAATTTGGGGATATTCATTGTTTATTATTTGACTCAAACTTTATTTAACATGCAATGGATGGAAAAGTGAAGAAAAATGGAATAGAATGTGAAGAAGAATAAGATGATGGAGGTGGAGGGATATGAAGAATTAGGAATAGAATGTACCCCCCAACTCAAATGACGGAAAAGACCGACTCATGCATGAACCTAAGACATGGTCATGGTGACATGTGCTCAAAGTGTGTGGTAAGACTAGTGAGTGTATGTGACATGTTAAGACTCGTGTCATGACCATGTGGCTAGACTATGTGACTAAGACTCGATTAATGACTTGACAAGGTGTTATTGACAGCGAAAATTAACTGAATTAATTAGCAAACTGGTTAATTAGACCTTAGGTGATGACTCGACCAATAATCCGAACTGTCGGCCAAGCGACAGGACTGGCGTCGCACTATGGTGGTTGGCGCCATACAATTTAGTTAATGTCTGGCGCTACACACTATAATGTGGCGCTACAGCTCAGACTTTGGCACCAATATTGGTGCTTCGGTCTGGGACTGTTTTCGGTATTATTAGTCAACTGGGGTATGCCTAAAGTCGTACTAGGTCAATTCCGATTAAAAAAAAACTTTATTGACTCAAATTAATTAATTAATTAATTAAATAGGCAAAGTTCTTTAAGTCATTAATTTTAGTCTCAACACAAATCAACAAACGGTTAAGAGAAACATAAAATATATATGCACAACAAATAATGCACAATTAGTCAAGTAGGCACAATATGATGCAATGAGTTCGCAACCTAACCATGGCTCTAGTTCTCTAAAGTTCGGGATATGGTTTAGTCAATAGAGGGTCCATGGTTAATTGTCCGGATGCACTGCGCGGAAGCCTAACCGTGAAGAGTTGGCGCGAGTGGATGGGACACCGCGAGTTTTAGAAAAAAACTCGCTTCCATGGTTTGGTGAATTCAACATCTCGGATGTACCCTTTGTTGCCAGGAGCGTTCAATCGGGTAGATGGAGCATGAATTCCCAGAGGGTTATGTCCATATGTAGAACACATATGGGTTTCAGAAAAGTGAGAAAAATTTAATCAGGAAGTAGGATCGAGCAAACAATACGAAAAACCAGTCGAAATTAGAACGCATATTTCTGGCTTGGTATTGGGGGAAATTGGCGCCAGCAAACAGAGACTGGCACCAACTTTTAACTGTAGCGCCTGGCGCCAATACTGGCGTCTGGCGCTACGGCTAAAAGTGTGGCGCCAAGCTCTGGCCCCTGACGCTACTTCCCACATGCCTCAGTAGCTTTCTGTGCTCGATAAAATCTTCCAGTTTCACGCGGTGTTATTTCAGTCCTAGTTGTGAAAGACATTTCTCAAATTTCCTACGTGTAAAATCCTATGTTTTTGACTCATTACGGATGGTCTTTCCAATGAGAACCTTTTTATGCATATGACAATAATGTTAATCAAAATTACGCACATGAAATACTTAGAACTTTTCGAGTCTCATCTACTCATTCTAAATCATTGCCGAAACAAATTTAGGAATTAAAATAGAAATCCTCCCCAGCGGAGTCGCCAAAAACTGTAGGGAATAATTTAAAGCCTTTAAAATCCCACTAGCTTGAACCCCACTGTGATCATACACTAAAGTACGGTGGCGTCCAAAAGGGAAGAAGATAGAGCAAAAGAGTCGCCAACAACTTTTTTAGGAACTTGTAAACCGTTCACGAGGTGAAGGTTACACCCCTTAACGATCCAAAAGATCGTCAACTCCATAAGGTCTAGAACCAAATAAGGGTTCGGGGATGAAGGTACAAATCCAACCTAAAAGAGATTGAACCTGCCCTAATAATAGGCCTCTACTTTATTCTGCTCGTATTCATGTGCGCTTTCTGATTAACATACAATCAATAGGTTTAACCCTAAACCTGTTTATCTATGTTGGTTGAATACAATGCACAAATAAACTATTATTGGCGATCACTAGAATTTATAATCATATTAACCCTAAAAAAGATTATTAATATCTTATTAAGCGTGATTACAAGTACCAATTCCCTTTAAACATGCAATAAAAGGTGATCAAGCAATAAAGAATAAATAATCAAGCAACATAATAATAATATCATGATAATAAAAATCATAAATAATATAATCATCATAAAAATAACAATAATATTCATAATCATGTTCATGTTAACATTAAAGCATAATAATAGCAAGATCCTAGGCATGATACTAACAAGATTAATAACAAACCCTAGCATGTCACTAAGCAATAAAAATCAAATCTTTAGCCCTAACATGATACTAACATGAATAAATATTAGGAAGAGAATAAAAGGCATCATAACAATCATATTTAATATTAAAATACCCTAGACATAATACTAGGAATATCATAATAACAATATAAACATGATGTCTACATCGTAATATCAATCAAATCAATTAAAGTACTTACTTTGATGCCTCGTACCTCTTTCTAATTACAAAATACACACGTTAGTAACTTCAAGGAAAATAATAATCAAACAATTAATCTAAATAATTGAAATAGAGATTTGGGACCAAACCCTCAGAAATTAAAACCTTTCACGTCTAGGGCGAAGGCAACTTCGAATATGGCTAAGTGTTTCTAGATCTTGCGAATGCGGAATTTTGTATGAAAAAGCAAGAAAGAATTGAATGCTAAAGAATACTTGAGAATGAGAGAATTGGTGAATGATAGATGTAGATGATGAATGATGAATTCGTGAATGAAAACGGAGTTTTTGATACGATATTTATAGAGAAAATCAGCCAAAAAAGATAATTTAACAAAACAGAGTCTGAAGATCACAAAACAGGATTGGCGCCAACCCTGGCTAGCTGGCGCCAGGCACCAGTGGCTAGCGCCAGGCGCCAATGGCTAGCGCCTGGCGCTAAGCCTGGTTCCAGGCGCCAAGGCCTGGGGTTGGACGCCAAACTCGATTTCAACGCGTTTTCGAAAATCTGATAAGTTTACCGTACTGGAAGATAAAATAATATAATTCCTTCGAAAATGCTATTTAATCTTGATTAAAACTCTGAAAATTCAACAAAGTCAACTTATCAATACTAATTGAATTAGGAATGAAAAGAACCTTCTAGAAGATTCTAGAAGACCAAAACCATTCCTAATTGCATTAGGAATGATAAATCATATTAGGCCCTCCCCTAGATCATTGGGTCGTACATAAAGCTCAAACTGGGCCCAGTTCAGTAAATTGGCCATAACTTCCTCAATATTCATCGGAATTGGGCTTATAATATATCGTTGGAAAGGTCTTTGCAAACCCCATCCAACTATACCACTATTGGACCCATATCATGGACCAACCAAACTGGATTAGCTGTTTTCTTAAAATAAAGTTTTCCAAAACAGGGAGAAAAGAAAAGAAATAAAACTTTCCGCAACACTAGACATTTCCACACTTTCGTTTCATTCGATTATGATTCGACGTGAAAGGTACTCATTACTGGGTTTGGTTTCGGGGAGACACAAATGTGTGCCTACAATATAAAAATGTGTTATATTATTTTATTAAGCTAAATGCAATTAATCATAACATCGATTAATAAGATAACTAGTCTTTCAACAAAAAATTAAGCCTAAAAAACTTAGCCCCTTATTCTCGAATCTCATCAAATTCTACATCGTTGTAGGCTGCAAGTCTTGCCAAATACTCCTGAAAAAAAATGCGTGTATATATATTATACTTTGTAAAAATAAAACATCAACCAAAACTCGTAATATATCTCATCACTAACCTCTTTCAAATTACCCTTGCAATCGCTATGGAAAGATATATACTATCTCATACATATATCTCATCACATAATAAGCACATTCGGTACCACCATAGTGTTGAGTACACTAATTCAAATGAACATAGTACAATTATTCAATATGTTAAATAATACTTTCATTACTAATAGAACGAAAAAACAAAAACTATACGCTAACCTCCTTTCTTATGTGTAGTAATTGTGGCTTACTCATTTTGAAAGCATTTCTTTTGTGGTGCGACCTATATACATTGTAAGAGCACTCTCATTCATGGGCAAAAAAATGCCCATGAGGAGAATTTTATGGTAAAAATGCTAAAATGTTATCCCACTCATGAGCAAAAAAAAATATGCCCATGAGGAGATTATCAAATGCCCATAGGAATGGAAAAAATAAATTGCTACAGTACCTATGGGCCCATGAGTGTTTGTGAGAGAAAATATAGGAGAGATGGTGGTATGGTTTTTTTTTTTTTTTTTTGTTTAGCCCATGAGTGTGGGAAGAGTTCTTAAATAAAATGCCCATAAGAAAAAATGGAAAAGAGGAGTGAGAAAGTGAGTAGAGAGAGAGTGGCATTTTTATTTTTTGCCCATGAGTGAGAGTGGTCTAAGGTCTAAAAAAAAAAATCATAAAAAACATTAGATTAAACGAAAGAAAAATAACTTTTAATC
The DNA here is from genome assembly GCA_024500155.1 of Chenopodium formosanum. Classification (NCBI taxonomy): domain Eukaryota; kingdom Viridiplantae; phylum Streptophyta; class Magnoliopsida; order Caryophyllales; family Amaranthaceae; genus Chenopodium; species Chenopodium formosanum. Next base: position 11,551,922 of record CM044865.1, on the reverse strand, counting down.
ACATGCATATGAGTACGTAGTACTAGGAATGTTGTGTACTAACATCTTCATTATTTTGGACAACTCTGAGTTTCGAGCGTTCGGAGGTGATTGAATAACATAATCAAATTCATACACAAGACTCATACGCAAATCAATCACATATAGTACCCAATGATTCCTACATTTCAATAAACTTGTTTGTATTATTCACATGATTAAAATAATAAAATTATGAAAAAGTAAGGATTTCAAGGATCAGTAGTACATACGCTTCCATATATGGAGCCAAAATGAATTTGCATTGTGCATCCTTTTTCCTTAATTCAGCAAGAAAAGCATTTTTCAAATACATTTGGACTTCAAAGAATTCTTTCTTGATTTCAGCTGCAGAAATTTTTTGGGGCACAAGAATTTGATTTTAGTCTTCTGAAATAATGAGATAGGGGGCTCTTCAATTAAGTACATGCATTTTACAGAAAAAAATAAATAATTAGTATAATAATAAATGGATCTAATAAAATTTATTTCATAGTGAAACAAATTCAAATAACTTAAATGTATGTTAGTATTTACAATATGTAGACATGGATTAATGAAATATTAGCCCATCCTCCTCGTAGTAATTAAGAGACATCATCACTAGTAACATAAATGTGTGTGTCATCCTCTTGATAAAACAATTAAGCCTTCAATGTAATTGTCGTAGTATCATAATCTCCACTTCCCGAAGTCATGCAATAATACAACATAGAACACTGTTCACCAAGACTCTCAACAATATTATTTTCCGGAATAGTTATGCCTTCGCCTTTAATAGTTGAATGCTCTGAGTTAATAGGTCCGCAACTATCAACTTTCTCTTTGGTTTGCACCAATTCATCATCCATCTTTTTTGCCAAAGTCATAACCTTCAAGAAAAGATAAATATTAATATAATTCAATTACAAATATCTTAGATCATTACGTAGCATATCAATGAATTACCTCATCAGTAAAGAAGACTAAATCTGCCGGCCACCCCAAAAAATAACCTTTCGCCTGACCCAACTTAGTGATACCGTCATCAGTCTCTTCTGGGAGATTTAGGTGAGAATAATCACTGTAAACATGGTCAACACTAACTCTGTAGATGTCACAGTTCATTTTCTTGTTATGAATCACTCCACTAGGACAAGGTTCTACCGTTCCATCGGCCACAATCACTGAGTTCCCACAAAACTCATCAACTAAAGCAAGGTGACATTTAGTTGGGACCTACATAATTGATCATGTCGTAAGAAACATGAAAGCCGAGAAATCACTTACAGTGCAAAAAATTATGGCATGCAAAGTAAAATTTGTACTTGTATGGGCATCGAACGTTGGAACACCTTTATCCCATAAAAGTCTCAAATCCTCCAAGAGAGGCTCCAAGTAGGCATCGATGTCATTACCGGGTTGTTTGGGACCCGATATTAGAAGCGACAATATGATGCACTTACATTTCATACATATCCAAGGAGGCAAGTTATAAATCGAAAAAGCACCGGCCATGTGTTGTGTTGAGAGCTAAGGGTACCGTAAGGATTCATCCCCTCGGTACTTAATGCAAGTCTCAGGTAACTAGCCTCTTTACCAAACTCAGGAAATGTATCATCAATATGTTTTCATTGCTTCGAATCAGCGGGGTGCCTAATGTACCCATCTATCTTCCCCTCTTGTGCATGCCACACCAAGTTTTTTGCATCCTTCTTGATAGTAAAAAGTTGTATAAACCTCGGTATTATAGGCAGATACCATAACACCTTAGCTGGTGGCCACTTCTTGCAATTGAGATTTGAACCCTCGCGCTTGTAGCGATCAACACCTCACTTTGGAAATCATTAAGGTTTTCGATCATACTCATTCGAAATAGTACACAATCATTAGGACATGCATCGATCTTCGTGTACTCTAGACCTAAGGGACACAATAGCTTCTTTGCATAGTAGGTATACTCAGGAATGTCATTCCCTTCAGGAAGCATGTTTGATAAAGCTTCTAACAACGAATTGAAACTTGTATCGGTCCAACTGTTCTTCGCTTTCAAGTTAAAAACGTTAAAACCCCCTGAAAGCTTAGAGTACTTTGCACATCCAGGATATAAAGGTGTCTTGCCGGCCTTTGACACATTTTCAATTATACGAGATTCTTTATTCACATGATCACCCAAACCATCCATCATCTCAGGAATGCGATCCTCCTCGAAATTTTCATCGGTATCCCTTTCATTATTATCGCATTGTTCTCTATTCTCCATATCAGCGTCATTGATTGATGACCTACTAGTTATAGGAATTATTTTCTCACCGTGCCAATACCAAATGGTATAATTTTCCATGAACCCACGGCGAAATAAATGGTTTTCTACCACACTAATTTCCTTCCACTTCTTCACTTTGTTGCAATCACGACAAGGGTAAAAGATTGTTTCCCCTTTAGTAGTCCTCTGGTGTTCTATAGCAGTTCTACAAAATTCCTCAATCCCGTTTAAGAACTCGGGTTGAGTTCGATTTTCAACATACATCCAATCATGATTCATTTCTAACTACAAATTATAGAAAAATCAACTACAAACTATTAGAACAAGTACATTAGAAACAAACAAAGACAATTACAATTGAACAACAACCAGAGATTATCAATCAACTCCCACAAGATAAAATACATAAAAAAACAGTCAAACTCACAAGTATGATAAAAATGTAAGCACATACACTTCATATATGCTTACCACGCTACCACTAATTCATTTTCTCTCTAGATTGATAGTTCGGTAAAATTAATACAACCAATTGGAATAACTGAATAAAATTGGTGTCTTTACTCATTTTCAGCTTTGAATTTTAACTCTGATTTCAGTTCTGATTTTCAGTCTTGAATTTCAGCTTTGATTTCAGTTCTGAACTTCAGATCTGAAATTCAGCTCTGAAATCAGCTTTGAATTTCAGCACTGGAATCAGTTCTGAATTTCAACTCTGAATTTCACCTCTGAAATCAGTTATGAATTTCATCTTTGATTTTCAAATCTAAATTTCATCTCTCATTCCCTCTCTCCTTTATTAACCCTTTTGGGATTTACTTAATCAAGTACTATGGTATTGATGTTAAAGTGTGATAGTCTGAAACAGTGTCGGCGAAAGCAATATATCCTACTTTGATGATAAATGTCAACACTTCTAGCTCCCGAAATCAGTTCTGATAAATGTCTGAGTTATGTCTCACTAAAATCTACCATATGCTCATTATCTTATTGGATATTTTATGTCTCACTATACTATAAAAAGTAGTGTTTTAGATTTTGATTGCAGGCTTGGCCTTTATATTCTGTCAAGAACGAACAACAAAGCAAAAGGATGTAATTCAGCCACTTGATACACACATTAGCATGACTATTAGATCGAGATAAGTAACAAGCAAATACAATTACAACATAACAACAACCACAACAGCCTGATGTACTCGGCTAGCTATGGGAGCCACTCATGATTTTGTCACTGAGGATGACATGAATAAACATGGAATGAAAGTAGTGCATGGTGGTGGTCACATGAAAAAAGTTAATTCCGATGCTAGAATAATTCACGATGTCGCAAAAATTGTGTAAGCCAAGATTGGCGACTAGAGTGGAAGCGTCAACTTCACAGAGGCAACCATGGATGACTTCGAAATGGTGTCGGGGATGGATTTCCTTCACGCAAGTATATCAGTTTGCCAATTTCATTTCCTCACTTGGGATCTTAGATCGTGGTAAGTTCTCAGCCCACTTCATATATATCACATAAAGAAAAACGTAAAAATTTCCCTTATACATAATATATATAAGGCCACTGTCAACACTAAGATTAGAAATTATACGAAACTCTCTGCCTTCTCTCTAAACTCTCTGTTGCGACCCCCAACCCCATAAAACCCTAGGAACTCGCCAAATTGATGTTCAGTTTTCCCTACTTTCACTCCATACTCACACCACCTAGCTTCTTCTCCAAGGATTTTAATCAGGATTGCTTTTTGTTCATGAAGAATTGCTTTAAATTCAACAGTATTAGTTCAATCGAGTTTTAAAGATGCGTATCTTCGGATTAGGGTTCTTGTAATTTTTCCTTTTCCTTTTCTAATTAATTGGAGTTCCGGCGCGGCGGCGCCGCAGCCGAACTCCTGCAAGTCTCCTCCTATTCTTCTCTTACTTCCCTTCTCTTCTTTTTCTTTCCCCTTCTCTGCTTTTAGGCGCCTTCATCCTCACAAATTAATATCCAACCCGACGCCATCGCCTCTTCTCTTAAAAATCAATTAATCTTAGTTTAGAAGGTGTTTTATGAGTTTTTTCCCGGCTAAGGAGATTTTGAGAGGCCCTGTATTGCCCACCTTAGAGTGGAAAGTTTACGTTCAAAGGATTTCGCTGGCGAAACAAGAGGTCTAAGGACTAGTCCTAACACCGCCGTCAAAGGTCATTGGTAAGTTTGACTGTGACGGAAATGGTAAAGTTAGGGTTAGGGTTTCATGGGTCCTTGCGTTGGTATTGAAAGTTATGTAATTTTGTTTTTAGTATTGAAAGCTGTAAAGGCTTAAATGTTAAAAGCCATGTAGTGGTAAGTTTTAGTTTTTATTTCGTAGTTTGTAAACTATGATTTTATAAATATAATTTGCTATTGTCAAAAAAAGAAAAAAAAAGGCCATTGTCAAAGCTATGTATTTGCAAATGTGATATTTGCAAATGTGATATGAGCAACTTCAATGGTTGTAGCTAGAGAATTGCTTGCAATATTAAATAATCCCTAGCTACTAGCTTAACCTTTGGAGCTAGAAAATGCAATTAGCTTGGCCAAAATGCAATTAGCTTGGCCAGTCAAGCTAATTTGCTTGGAAAAAAACTTGCTAAAAATCAAATTAGAATAAATAAAATGAAATTTATCAACCTAAATTAAGGAGGTGTGGTCCATTTAAATAGTAAGCTATTAGCTAGCCATTGGAGCTAAAATGATAATTAGCTTAAAAGCTTATGTGACATACTGGCATGACAAGCTAATTTGACAATTAGCTTGCCATTAGAGTTTCTCTAAATTAATTTGATACCAACGTACCATTAAAGGTGTCAATTTAGATAACCGGATGGAGTTTGGGTCGGGTTTATTTGGGTCAGGTCTGTTCGGGTCGGATACGTTCGGGTCAAAATCATTCTTTTAATTTGGATTGGGTCGGGTCAAATTTAGGTCAGATCAAATTCGGGTCCTGGTCGATCGAGTCCGGGTCGGATATGGGTTAGGCCAACTCTAGATCGGTTCATGTTCGGTTCGAATAAATACGGATCAAGTTCAAAATGGGTTTAACCGGTTAATTTCGGGTCGGATGATTTTGGGTCGGGTTGATTTCGGTTCGGTCAAGTTTGGTTTGATTAATATAAGGTTGATCCGTTGATTCATTAATTGGTCAATTTCAATTCAATTCCTTTCTTGTTTGGCTGGATTTTAATCGAGTTGACCTAATTCATATCCAAATAAGGTTAGTTTTAAACTAGAGTTATTATTGAGTTTTAACCTTATTATTGGGTCAATATCAAGTCATTCATGTATCATATTTTCTATCAAGTTGAAGGAAGAGGTTTTAATGTTCAAGTATTACAAATTATTTGTACTAAATTTTAGATGAGACAAATATAAAGCTTAGAAAGTGATTTTTATTTATATATAATTGGTATATACATGTGATGAGTGTAATTTATGGCGCTCATAGGGTAGTCTTTTAGGATGATTTCATCCCTTTTTCATGCTTTCTTATCTTATTTTTGGTCCTTTTTCCTTTAGTTCCTCTCTTTCCTTCTTTCTTTGTGTTTTTCGTGTTTTCTTCGTGTTTTCCTTTTATTTGGCCCTTTTTCCCTTTTATTCCTTCCCTTTGTTTACTCTTGTAGGTACGTAGGAGTTGTCTTTGCAAAGGGATCAAGATGAGCTATATTGACTAAGCAAGGAGGAAGCAATCTGCTCAGAGAGGGCTTGGAGAGGGCTTAGAGAGGGCTCAGAGAGGGCTTGGAGAGGCCTTGGAGAGGGCATCAGCTCTTGCCAGGTTGCCGCGAGCGTGGGTCCTGAAGGCCGCGGGCGCGGGCTCGATTGCACCAAATTAGCCAAAATCGACCAGGAACTCTCCGTGGTCTGGCTGCAGGCTCCCCGCGGGCGCGGGTAAATTTGAGAGAGCGCTCCAAATTAGAGAGACCGCGAACCTCTGATTACTCTTTGGGAGCAGGGGATTCGCCGCACCCTTACCGCGGGCGCGGGTGTTGCCCAAACAGCCCGCGGAGTTTGTTATGGGTTCCGTACCCATTTCCCCGCGGGCGCGGGATTTCTTAGAGAGGGCGCGAGAATCCTGTTTTCCTTTTTTGCCTATAAATACACTTGTAATTCCTTCTTGAAAACCAACTTTTAGATAATTTTCATTAGCTTAGTTTTAGAGAGAGAAGTTAGAGAGAAGTTCTTGGTTTTGGATTTGTATTTCAACATTGGTTCAATTGTTCTTGGATTTCTTCATCTTTAATCATTAATATTAGTGAGAATCTCTTCTTTTAGTTCATCTCTTTACTTGTTTGTCTTAGATTCATGTTTGATTGTTTGATTTCCTTGGATTTGAATTTGATATTGTTTTCTCTTGATTTTGATTTAGAATGATGATCAATGCAATTTCTAGTGATTTGTTCTTGAGTTACACCATGATTAGTGAGTAGATTAGTTGCTAGGGAGAAGGGGAAGCATGCTTGATTGATAATTTGTGCTAGTTGATGATCATTGATTGATTGAATTGTTGCAATTAAATTGGTTGACATAGTTTTGCATGTAATTAATTATATTAGGAGTGATTAACCTATAAGATTAATCTAGATTGCATTGCAATTCTTAATGACATGAACCATCAATTTGAGAATTGCTTTAATTGATTGAGTTTGATTGTGAATTTCCTTGATTAGCCATTTATAGTGACCCCCTAGCTTGGCCTCTAGGAAATAGCTCTTGAACTCTTTTGATTGCTACTATTGTTTGCCCTTTGCAATGCTTGAATCAATTGAATGAACCACCAATTAGCATGATTATTGAACTTGCATGTGGAACCTACATCCCTAGTGTTTAGTTTCTTGAATTACTTGATTAATCTAGCTTTGTTACCATAGTACCAACCATTTTCTCACTACAATATTCGAAGTAGCTTGATTTAGGCTATAGTTAATACCGACTCACTCCTTTGGGTTTGACCCTATACTTGCCTTATACTTGTATTAGGTTTGTTTAGATTGTGATAAATTAATTTTGATCTAGGGATAGACAATTGACGACACGTTTATTCCTCTATCAAAATGGCGCCGTTGCCGGGGAGTGATATTGGTGCTTAGCTTTAGTTGTTGAGTCTATTTCACTTTAATTGAAAAAAAAAATACAAAAAGATTTTGTTTCTTAAGGCTACATTTGTAGCCGTGGTACTAATATTTTCATTGAGTTTTGCATGCATAGAGCTCGTGATCGATCCATTGTGCGTTTTGACTTGGAAATCGAAACAACTCTCTCAAGGAGAAGAATTGTTAGTCGACCCTTAGAGTTTAGTTCCTCAAGCGAATTTGAAGAAGAACTAAGCATGGGAGAACAACCAAGAGTTGCTTTGAAAGAATTGGAAATTCCTGGTGCGTACAAATTTGAGAGTGGAATTGCTCCACCTACAACACCAGCAAATGATTTTGAAATTAGGTCGGCTATGATGGCTTTGATAGAGAGGAGATAATATAGCGGAGCTAAGAATGAGAGTCCGTTGAACCATCTCAAGGAGTTCGAAAAGTATTGCAATACTATCAAAGTAAACGGAGTTTCTCAAGAGTTCATTCGGCTAAAGTTGTTTCCCTTTTCTATCATAGGCCAAGCCTTGGAGTGGTTGGATAAGGAGGTAAAGCCAAACTCCCTAAGAACATGGGACGAAGTCACCAAGGAATTCTTGTCCCGGTTCTATCCACAAAAGAAAATGGCAGAGGCTAGAGCTTTGATTCAAGGGTTCAAGTAAAGACCTAATGAAAGCCTTTACGAAGCATAGGAGAGGTATAAAGAGTATCAAAGGGAGTGTCCCCACCACGGAATTCCAACCTATCAAGTCATTTAAATTTTCCATAGTGGCCTAAGTCCTCAAGGTAAATCATGCCTTGATGGGGGAGCCGGAGGTCCCATAATGAATAGGACGGAGGAAGAAGTGGTGGACATTATTGAGGATGTGGTACGGTGAAGTACTATAGAGATTGGCAAGATGGTGAGAGAGATTCATTTAGCAAGAGTGGCTCTTTGGTGAACTCTATAGACCATCTAAATGCGATCAACAACCTATCCTCACAAATGACAAACTTGGGAAAAGAAATGACCGCAATTAAGGCCAAATTGGAAAGCTCTTCTTCTTTTCAAGCTTCGAATCTTCCCTCCCAATTTAATGGGAGAGGTACTCTTTCTAACTCTCAACCCCCTCCCTCCTCAAATAATATTCCTAGTGGTTGCTTGTTTTGTGATGCATGTGGATCTTATGATCATGACTCTTGTAATTGCCCTTATGCTTCTCCGGAATGTGGTGATGATTTTGATAATAATGAGAGTGAGCATGTGAACTATGTGTTAAATAGTAATGTGCAAAGGTTTGATAATCAAAGAGGTCAATGGAATAGGAATTACCAAAACCAAGGTAATTTTGACAACTATAACCAAGGAGGTGGTTATAGGAACCAAGGGAACCAAGGTTCTCGTGGTAATTATAACAATCAAGGTTATGGTAGTCAAAATCAAAACCAAAATTATTGTAATCAAAACCAAAGTTATGGAAATCATAACCAAAGTAGTGGAAACCATAATCAAGGTTATGGTCAAAATCAAAATAGGAGTCATTGGAACAATCAAGGTAGGGGTAATTTTCAAAATAATTCTCAAAGGGGTCCCCCACCCAGATTTGTTCCAAAGACTCAAGGTGAAAATTCCTATTCACAACCTTCTTCTTCTTCTAGGACTAATTTGGAGGAAATAATTGAAAATCAAACCAAGTTGTTGAATGCATACATGGCCGTTAGTGATAAGAAATTCAATGAGATGATGACCCATAACAAAATGCTCGAAAACCAAATTTCTCAACTTGCTAATGCTTTGAAAGACCAAGCAAGCCCTTCTTATTTAACTTCCCAAGGCCTAGATCCCAAGAAACCCGTGAATGCTATTGTTACAAGGACTGGTAAGGTTATTGAGGAGAGATTGCCTAGAAGAGTGAAGATAAGGAGGTCCCCAAGGAAGCTTTGGTTGAGAATGAGGGAGATAGAGCATCTTTAGATGAGGTTGTGGTTGAGACACCTAGAGAGGTGAGATTAGAGAAAGAGATTGTGAAACCCAAGCTCCCTTATCCCCAAAAATTCATGAGACACAAATTGGATGAGCAATTTGGGAGATTTATTGATATGCTCAAACAACTTCACCTTTCTCTACCTTTCACCGATGTGATCAACCAAATGCCTAACTATGCCAAATTCCTCAAAGACATTTTGAGTGGGAAAAGGACTTGTGATGTTGTGGAGACTATCAACTTGACTGAGAATTGTAGTGCGATCATCATGAACAAAATGCCACCAAAGTTAAAAGACCCCGGAAACTTCTCCATCCCTTGTGCTATTAACAAGATGCAAATTGATAATGCCCTATGTGACTTAGGAGCTAGTGTAAGCCTAATGCCATATCCGGTTTATCAAAGACTTGATCTAAGGGAACTCTTACCTTACAACATTACCTTGCAACTAGCCGATAGGTCAATCAAGTTTCCAAAAGGTAAAGTGGAAGATGTTCCATTCAGGGTTGAGAAGTTTGTGTTCCCGGTGGATTTTGTTGTACTAGAAATGGATGAAGATGCTACCATTCCTATCATACTAGGTAGACCCTTTCTTGCTACCTCGGGTGTTATGATAGATGTCAAGAGTGCAAAGATTTCGCTTAAGGTAGGAGATGAGGTCATAAAATTTGATTTGAATGAAAGCATGAAATATCCAAGTTCTTCTCTATAAAATTGCATGATGATTGACTCTCTTGATCATGTTGTGTCTTCCATGCAAGAGCACTTGCTCACCTCTAACGATGATCTTGAGAATGTTTTGTTGAACAAAGATAAGCTAGGTGCACCATGCAAGGAGATGACATTATATGAGGAATTGCTTAATGGAAGCATGGAGGAAGTGGATGAACAAATGTGCTTGAAGATCTCAAGCCAAGAAGCTTTGCAAGTGGCCGCAACAAAAGAAGGTAAAGGTGTGCCTATGGTAGAGCTCAAACCTCTACCATCACACCATAAGTATGAATTCTTAGGCCCAAATTCCATTTACCCCGTAATTGTTAGTGCATCCTTGAGTGAAAGCCAAGCTCAAGCGTTATGTCGTGTCTTAAGAAAGCACCAAGGTGCTTTGGGCTATACTATTGATGATCTTAAGGGTATAAGCCCCGCTTTATGTACACACCACATAACACTTGAGGAAGGAACCCTTCCTTCTATTGAACGACAAAGAAAGCTACACCCTTAAATGGGAGAGGTGGTGAAAAAAGAGATCACCAAGCTTTTGGATGCGCGAATCATATTCCCCATCTCAAGCTCTAGGTGGGTCTCTCCCGTTCATTTCGTTCCTAAGAAGGGGGGTATGACCGTAGTGAAGAATGAGAGAGGTGAGATCATTCCAACTAGGACGGTCACCGGTTAGAGGATGTGTTAGAAGGATCACTTTCCCCTTCCATTCATTGATCAAATGTTAGAAAGACTAACAAGGCACAAGTTTTATTGCTTCCTTGATGGCTATTCAGGATTTTTCCAAATCCCAATCCACCCCGATGATCAAGAGAAGACAACATTCACATGCCCCTATGGGACATTTGCTTATAGGAGAATGCCTTTTGGCCTTTGTAATGCCCCACAACTTTCCAAAGGTGCATGATAAGCATTTTTGGAGACATGTTGGAGGAAGAAATGGAGGTGTTTATGGATGAATTCTCCGTAGGTGGGGTTTCATTTGAAGAGTACCTTGTGAATCTTGAGAAATGTTTGGCAAGGTGTGTGAAGGTTAATCTTGTCTTGAATTGGGAGAAGTGCCGCTTCATGGTGGAGGAAGGAATAGTGCTTGGACACAAAATCTCTCATAAAGGAATAGAGGTGGATAAAGCCAAGATCGAGGTTATTGAGAAGCTTCCACCTCCGGTGAATGTCAAAGGAGTGAGATAATTTTTGGGACATGCGGGCTTTTATAGAAGATTCATCAAGGATTTCTCACTCATTGCCAAGCCCCTTAATGATCTTCTTCAAAAAGATGTTGAGTTTGTGTTTGATGGTAAATGCTTGGACGCATTTAATAGGTTGAAGAAGGCCCTAATCTCTACCCCCATTGTTCAAGCCCCAAGATGGGATCTGCCTTTTGAATTGATGTGTGATGCTAGTGATTGGGAAATTGGAGGTGTTTTGGGACAACGTGTGGACAAGAAGCTTCATGTGATTTACTATATGTCCAAAACTCTAAATGGGGATCAAAAGAATTACACAACAACGGAAAAGGAATTGTTGGCCATTATTCACTCTTTTGAGAAATTCCGGTGTTATTTGTTGGGTTCCAAGACCATTGTCTTCACGGATCATACAACTCTAAAGTATCTCTTTGCCAAGAAAGAGTGCAAGCCAAGGTTGATTCGTTGGGTGCTTGAACTACAAACTTTTGAAATAGAGATAAGGGATAAGAAGGGTGGGGAGAATGTTGTGGCGGACCATATTTATCGCCTTGAGGGTAATCAAATTCATGATGATGGCTCACCAATTGAAGATAGAATGCTTGATGATGTCTTGTTAGCCATTAAGGTTAAGGAGCTCCCATGGTATGCCGATTTGGTGAATTTTCTAGCATGTGGGGAGTTTCCACCTTCTTTCTCCAAGAACCAACGAAAGAAACTCAAGAGGGAGGCAAGACATTACTTGTGGGATGATCCCATCTTGTATAAACGAGGGGTTGATGGTTTGCTTAGGCGTTGTGTTCCAAATGAAGAGGTGCCTAGTGTTCTAAAGATGTGCCATTTGGATCCTAGTGGTGGCCATATGGGTGTTTCCAAAACCGCCACTAAGGTTCTTCAATGTGGTTTGTCGTGGCCTCATATCTTCAAGGATTCACGGGGCTTTGTAAAGTCATGTGACCGATGTCAAAGAGTTGGGAATATCTCCAAGCGGAATGAAATGCCTCAACAACCTATTCTTGTGTTAGAGGTGTTCGATGTATGGGGGATTGACTTCATGGGACCATTCCCATCTTCATACGGGAATCAATTCATACTTGTGGCTGTGGAATATGTTTCTAAGTGGGTTGAGGCCATTACTTCCCTAACAAATGACCACAAAGTAGTGTTGAAGTTGTTAAAAAAAAAATCATTTTCCCAAGGTTTGGTGTGCCTAAGGCTGTGATAAGCGATATCGGTTCTCATTTTGTTCACAATGCCTTCCAAAAGATGTCGAGGAACGCTTCGGCCTTCCATATCATCCTCAAACGAGTGGCTAATTCGAGGTCTCCAATCATCAAATAAAGCTTATTCTTGAGAGGACGGTTGCAAGGAATAGAAAGGATTGGTCGGACAAGTTAGATGATGCTCTTTGGGCCTATAGAACGGCTTTCAAGACACCTATTGGCACCACTCCATATCGCCTTGTCTATGGCAAATCATGCCATCACCCGGTGGAGCTTGAACACCGTGCTTTGTGGGCAATCAAGAAGATAAACTTTGATTTAGAAAATGCGGGGCAGAAAAGGTGGTTAGATTTTCATGATCTAGAGGAGCTTAGACTTGATGCTTATGATTGTGCTAGCACCTACAAAGCTCGTTCCAAGGAAGCTCACGACAAGCTTATTGAGAGGAAAGAGTTTTGTGTTGGTGATAAAGTCCTCCTCTACAATTCAAGAATGAAGTTGTTTCCCGGAAAGCTCATGTCAAGATGGAGTGACCCTTTCTTGGTGAAAGATGTTTTTGCCAATGGTGCCGTGGAGATTTCTCCTTTGGATTCCTCATCTTCTTTCAAGGTTAATGGTCATCGGCTCAAGAGATATTTTGATGGAGTGTTTGTTGGTCTTATTCTTAAAATGATTCTTTTCAAGCCACCTTGAGTGGGGTGGTAAACGTCGAGCTAATGACGTTAAACAAAAGCGCTTACGGGAGGCAACCCGGATTCTCACCTCTACTCTCTTTTCTTTCCTTTCTTTTATTTTTCTTTGTTGATTTTCGCTCTTACCTTTCCTTGTGTTTTTGGTTTGTTTTTAAGGATTCCCTCATTCATCAACTATGGACTTAATGTGTTTGATGAGGATGGAAAAATGAGAATTTGGAGTGCAGGGGAGAGGGCACCTCGCGGGCTTGGAGAGGCCTCGGGTGCCCTTGCTTTAAAAGAAGGGAAATCGGATCAGGAACTTCCCGCTGTCTCTCCGCGGTCTCCCCGCGGGCGCGAGTGCCTTAGTGAGGTCGCGGGGAGAATTGGAGGGGGCGTGGCCTATTTTGTCAAAAATGGATCAGGAACTATCCGCGGTTGCCCCGCGGGCGCGGCAATCCTGGAGAGGGCGCGGAGAGAATTGGAGAGGGCGAATAACCTTGGGCGCGACAATGTCGGGAGAGGGCACGGGTACCTAGGTTACATAGTAGGCCGACTTCCCCTCTCTCTCTCCTCTCTTATTTTTCAATTCCCCCTTATTTTTCCCCTTTATCTCTCTTCTTCCTCTCAAACCCAAAAACCAAATCATCTTTCTCACACAAATTCACTCAAATTCATCCTTGTTTTCACTCAATTTTCCATCACAATTTCCTTCATACTCCATTTTCATCAAGATTAGTCTCTTTTCTCGTAGTTTTTCGGGAAATTCGAGTCCTTGACGGGATTTTGAGCTTTGTTTGAGTCTTCAATCTTGGTATACTTCTAACCTTTGTTTTATTTTTGTCAATTTCAATTGATTATTATACATTGGTTTTGGTTTGCCTCGATTAAGCATGACTATGATGTTTTTGGTAGTTTGTATGGTGATTTTGGAATTATTTTGAGTGATTTGTGCTTATTTTTGTGATGGATTGTTAATGTTGTTGGTTGTTGTTGGATTTTTGGTTGTTTTGTTGCTTGTAACAGGTACTTTGTAGTTTGTGGTGGTATTGTGAAGGTGGTTTGAAAAATTTGTGGTAGTACGTGTTGGTGTTGACTTTGGGTGATTGTGTGGTTTCTTGTGTTGGTTGAGCTTGTGACTATGGGTTTGTTAAGGAAAGTTAAGAGTAGCAAGAAAAGTTCAAACCAATTCCCCGACCAATCCTCCCAAGGCCAATCCTCTCGTAGCCAACCTTCAAACACCGAACCTCCTCAAAACTAAACTGCTCAAGATGATACCCCACCTCCTCCTTTACCTCCTCTCAAATTTCACAATCGGTCTAAACATGCCCCTATATATAACAAAATGAAATCCCGGAAATTAAGACCTACCCGCAACTATCTTCCCGATGATATGGGCAAATTAGGAGTTGATGCCGATCTCGACATCTTACTCCGTAACCTTGGTTTGGATGAGTTTGTAGAGTCATCTCCGTGAACCTATTTGGAACCGTGCATTGAGTTTTGCTCCACCTTTGAGTATAATAGGGCGGGGGATACCGACTATATCATCTCTTTGCAACTATTCAATTCCAAGCATACCATGAACCTTGCCGAATTCAATAGAGCCTTTGGCTTCAACCCCAATACCGACATCTATGAGCCCTTGGTTGCCCTTCTCAAGTCCGATTACAATGAGGTTGCATGGTAGAGAGACATAGCTAAAAAGAAGGTGTTTAACTCTAAGGAATCACTTGCTAGTGTGATCATTCACCCAACTCTTAGAATTCTTTATCGGGTTCTTGGCTATGCCGTGTTTAATAAGAAAGATCTTGGGAAGCTTTCGAGGGAGGAGATCTTAGTTCTTTGGATGGCTACAAGGCCGAATTTGAGGCCGAGGTTAAATTTAGGGTATATTTTCATGAATTGTTGTCAAGTAATCATTAATGGGAAGAAGACAGGTGAGATACATTGTGGTGGTATGGTTACTAGATTGGTGCATTATTTCAAGCAAGAACGTTTCTTGAAGTCTTGCACTTCGGTTGGAGGGAGTTAAGACATGTATGAAGACATGTATCTAGATTTGAAGCAACTTAACACTTTGCGCTTCATTACTAGAACTAAGAGAGACAGTGTTTATTCTTGGCTAGTGTGTAATGTGCACCATTGTTTACTCCTAAACCCGGCTGCCACCTCAATTACTCGAGAGGATAGGATTGTTTAGAGGATTCCTATGGATGATGGGAGAGTTGAGGATGATATGGAGGAGGATGATGATTATGCGAATGATGGTGACGATAATGATGATGATGGAGAAGGTGGTGAAGGAGAAGGTGGAGAAGAAGAAGAAGAAGAAGAAGAAGAAGAAGAAGAAGAAGATGAACAAGAACAACAACAACAACAATTTTAACATGAACAACAACAACAACCGCAGCAAAGAAGAAGAAGAAGACAACAACATCAACAACATGACTACCAAGGAGATGCCTATCTCCGTGAGATGGAGGCTATGCGCGAGCATATGGAGCGTATGCAATTGAGCATGCAAGGTATGTATTCCAACCATCAAACCTTGTCTTTTCAAACTAGCGCCCTATATATGACGCTAGTGTGCGTAGGGGAGAGGTCACTCCTCCGGTGAACTACCCATATGTGCCGCCCCAACAAGGGCCTGTGCCATCTTGAGGTGGTGACAACCTCCCCACATACCCCTATTAGACCGGGGTTACACACCCCGATGAGCCAAGGCGTGACTTCCCAGATGAGTCCGGTCATTATGACTACCGGGTTTCGGGGGGGAGTGATTATCGGGGTGACCCCAATTTCTACTATGTTCACCCCACTCACCCCGAGCTCTGTATGCAGCCCGAGCCATTTGACCAACTGTCCACATCCCAACTTGACCTTTTCAAGAGTCGTTATGGGTTCCCTCCCGGTTTTACCAGAGGTTGGGTTGTGGGTGATGGTGGTGCCGACCCTAGTGGCCAATAGTTTCCCCCTTTTAGCTTTGCATGTTTTTGAGCATCGCGGTCGATGCCCTTATTTTGTGAGAGGGGGGGGGGTAATCAAAAAGGATGTTTTAGGGTAGGTTTCGGGGGAGGCACCTTGGACTCATGGGAATGTGTTTGAAAAGGCTTTGGTGGATTTTTCTTGCTCCGCTCTTTGTAGTCTAGTTTGTATGATGTTTGTCTTGTTGTCTTGATTTTGATGATGATGATGTTTTGAGGTTTCTTTTGATCTTGATGATGATGGTGGTTTCTTTAGGTTTTTGTACATAGTATTCAAGTAAGCTTTCTTTTGTTTGCTTTTGTTTGGAAGTTACTAACAATTTCATTTTGTATATAGTCCTTTTCTTTTTCTCACCTTGCTCGTAGCTTATGCTTTGGTCTTCGAAGCTTCTTGAAGGAGGTCGTTATTGCTCCTTGATTATTGTAGCATAGCTTGGGCGCTTGGGGAGACCTTTCTTGTTTTATCTCTTTACTTTTATTCCTTTACTTTTCTTGGTTTCTTAGATTATGATTAGTTTTAGGGGAGTTGAACGGTTCGAGGATGTATGATTATAACACCTAGTGTGTTTGGGGTCTTTGGCGATGTGGCCATTTGACCGCTTGTATGTCGATTGGGAAATACGTGTTATGATTGTATCTTTGTCCTTTTCTTTGTTCTCCTACTTTTCCTTTATCTTTGCTTTCCATCTTTTATTCTCTTTTGTTTTCTTTTCTCTTTGTTCTTGGTTTCGTACATAGCTTTTTGAAGCTTTATTTTTCACTCTTTCTATTTTGACTTGGACTTATAAACAATGGACTCTTTCTTTTGAATAATAATCTTACTAGGTGGTCATGGTATGCACGGTTTGAGAATACGTTTGGTTGATTCTAGGATAAAGCATGCTAAGGTAGTTGTCTAGAACTAGGGGGAACAGGAAGCCAGATTCTACTTGTTTGTGGCATGTTGGTAGTTGCTCCCTATCTTCGATTTGACAACCTTAGTAAGTTTTTGCTACAGCCATGTGAGATTCATACTTTTTCAAGCTTTCAACATATTCTTGCATGAGCGGCATGGATCCTTGACTTTCGCAAACCTAATCTAGAATCTTAACGTATGATTCCTAAGACCGAGACCGAACCACCTAGAAAGGACAAAGGCATCTTTTCGGGCAGGTATTTTTTCTTTTTTCTTAGATAGTGTCCTTCTTTTTACTTTTGGTTTTTGGGATACATTTGCCTACTTGCTAGCCCTTTGAGCCCTTTTCCCTTCTTTTCAAGCCACATCCTTAGTTCTTGATCCTTTTGTTTCATTTTCATTTTCATTTTTGGTTTTTCTGAAGCAATGGTCATTGTTGTTGAAGATTGTGGTCTATAAGTTTGGAACTTGGTTCAAGTTTAAGAGCAAGTTTGTGTTGCATATACATTCTGAATAATGTCATATGTCTAGTAAAAAGCCGTCCCAATTCAAAAAGGCAAGGACAAAATAAATGCAAGTTTGAAAATAAAAGTCGTCCAAGTTAAAAGAGGCGAGGACAAGCACTACTAAGAAAGAAAACAAAAGAGAAAAAAAAAAGAAAACATAAAAAAATAAAAATAAGTGAAAATGCAAAAATATTTTTGTGGGTACTCTTCCTTTTTGAGCATTGAGGACAATGCTCCATTCAAGCTTGGGGGGAAGCGTTCTCACGCTTTTGTATATGTTTGTGATCTTAGCTTTGAATAAGCTTGGGGGTGTTGGTATTTTTGTTTGGTGATTGCTTGGTTATGGTGTAAAGAAATGCGTAATCTTTGCTTCACAATTTAGGGTAACCACCAAATTTTAAATTTAGCCTACCTTAACCCTTTTTGCCTTACGTTATAACCTTTGGGAAGACCTTTTGACCTAGGGGCTGAGTCATTCATTGGTGGAGGGAATCATGGTTATAGCCTAAGGAAAGGGGATACGAAGTCAAGATGTCGAGTAGCTCAAAAATTTGATCTTTTTCCGGTTCCTTCGCGGAATCTATGAGATGCTCACTAAGGGGAGATATGAGATTAGTAGGGGAAACGCGGTAAGATCGTTTGGGATGAAATTGGAGTGTGACATCTAGTTCCTATGCTTAGCATATTTATGTTTCAATCAACCTTAGGTATCTTGTAACGTGCATACCATGATTAACTTTAGAAATGTTGTTATTCATTTGAATTATAGTCACTTTGTAAAGTCCATTTCACAAAGATATTTGATTAATTGTTTTTCAAAATTTTCTCTTTATTCTTGTATTTCGCCTCATTTTTGCTTCTTTTGTTTTGCTTAATAAGAGTTATAGGTTATCTCTAGGAAACCTTTTGATGAGTGGCATTTATGCCACTCTTTTATCCTTTTTCTCTAAGGATTCTCCCCTCATTTGCACTTGTTTGCCCCCTTTTCTAAGCATTTTTACTTAGTTTTGCTTTCTCTTTTCTTTCTCCTTTATCCTCCCTTTTCTTAGTCTTCCCGCTTTATTCTTATTGTGATTTTCATGCTTATGCTTTGTAGGAACCGTCGGGATTTTCAAGAGGAGGAAGCTAAGCTCAAAGGAAGCTAGAGGAAGCATGATTCAGAAGAGGTTCGGCCGAACCACCTGATGGTGTGGCCGAACCAAGGTGTGGCCGAACCTACTCAGTGGTTCGGCCGAACTTTGAGGTAGGGGCAAGATGAAAATTGGCAGTTTTGCAGGAGTGGCCGAACCACAGGAGTTCGACCAGACCAGGATCAGGGAGGTTCGACCGAACCTACCCATGGTTCGGCCGAACATACCCTGTAGTCCGGCCGAACCTTCCCATTTGTTCGGTCGGACCTCTCCTTTTGTCAGCTGACTCTGTACGGACTATATAAGTCCCTTTTTTTAGAACGTTAGGGGGGAATAACTATCTATTCTTCTCTCTAATTAGTTTTAGGTTAGGTTAGGATTAGTCTTCTTTGGTAGAGAGAGAAAGTGAGGTTTTCTTCATTAATGAACTTGGATTTTGAAGAAGGAGCTTGTTCAATCCTTTGTAGACCTTCATCTTCAATTAATGAGCAATTTCTTACTCTCTCTCCTTTATTTTTATTTGTTTATTTTGATTATTATTTTAGTTGTTTGTATTGCTTGGTAATCATGTTTATCCTTGATTGTTGGTTAATTAATCTTGTTATTAACATGATTAGTGAGTAATTTCCCCATTAAGGGGATGGTTGTGGTGTAGTTGGACCTTGATCATGTTCTAGGGTTTAGAATTGATTTATTTGTGATTAAAGTCTTTATATGCTTGATATTCTTTAATCTTCTTGCAAGTGCACATTGTTGGTTGATTAAAGGTGAATCTTTGCTAACAAGAAACGGAAGTTGACTTAGTTAAGGTTCATTACTATCGATTGTTACTTAATAGTACCTCCTAGTATATGGTTCTAATGTGGAAACATAGAGGCTATGTTAGGAGAAGCCAATTGACCCCGGAAGGCGGCTAGATTGGATTCTTAATTTTGATATTCGAGCATGTTTAGTTCATAATTAATTCAATTTCTATGCCTTTGTTTATGTTCAAGTGAATGCTATACCTAAACCATTTCCCTTAATGTTTTATTTCTTGTTTTAGCTTTTTTTAGACTTTAGTTTATTTATCCCCTATTCCGGACTAGCTTAATTGTCGATAACATTTGGTGGTGTTTACCGTTCTCTGTGGTTCGACCCCTATGCTTGCCTTATACTCTTATTAGGTTTGTTTAGGTTGTATAAATTGTATTTGATCTAGGGATAGATAATTGACGACGCGTTTATTCCCCTGTCAAATTGGCGCCCTTTCAAAGTCAACGGTCATCGTCTCAAGCCCTATCATGAAGGATTCCCAAGTGATGAACCAGTTTCTGTGACACTTCTTGATGTGCATCGTCAATTCGACCCTCCTTGATCAACTCAAGGAACGTCGATCTAACGACGTTAACCAAAAGCGCTTCCGGGAGGCAACCCGAGTTTCTAACCCTTTTATACTTTTTCTTTTCATGGTGCTTCTATTTTTCCATCTACGACTTTGGATTGCTTGGATTTTTGGGTTTTGATTGTGCTTGGGTTTTAGATATACTTTGCATCTAGCATGATTGTAATGTGTTTAGATGTGTGTTAACGGACTATTTTTACTTGCGTGATTCTTTATGGAAGTTTGGCCGAACCACTTCATGTTCGGCCACTGCAGCAATTTCAAGGATTTATGGCAACATTCTGCCAAAAACAAAAATATTGAATTCTGGCAGAAGGTTCGACCGAACCCCTGGGAGGTTCGACCGAACTTATACTGTAGTGTGGCCGAACTTTCCTGGGTTTGGTCACTCCTTAATTTTTAGAAATTTCCAGCAACTTTCTGCCAGAATTTGAAAATTTGCAGTTCCAGCATAGGTTCGACCGAACCCCAGGATGGTTCGACCAAACTTAACTTGTAGTGCGGCCGAACTTCCCTGGGTTCGGTCACTCCTCTCTTTTTGCGATTTTGCTGGAACTTTCTGCCCGGATTTCAAAATGTAGAGTTTTGGCAATGGTTCGACCGAACAAAAGGGGAGTTCAGCCGAACTTTTACTGTGGTTCGACCGAACATACCCTCGGTTCGGCCGAACCTATCTTCAGATTCGAAAAAAAAAATGCTGCCATGTTTTCTATTTTGCTGCATTTTCGTGAATATAACTCCCATATTCGTCACCTACCCCATTCTTCTCCTTCTCACTCTAAACCTCCATTGCACCTCCCCTTACAACCTCAAATGTCCATCAAAATCACTCCAATCTTCACCCTTTCTCACTTATTTTCCATCCTTTACTCAACTTTTGCAATCTCTACCAAAAATTCCTCACCAAACAAACCCATCTTTCCATTTTCCCCAATTTCAAGGGTTTAAGTGCTTCGGTGTTTTTGGGTTTTTACTTCCTTCCAATCAATTGTGGTATGTTTGTTCTAGCTTTTAAAAGTTTATTTCTTTAATTTCTTATAGTTTTACCATGTTTTACATATTTAAGTGTGAATTATGGTATTCTTGAAATTATTAGTAATGACTTGTTTATTTCATGTGGTTCTTTGGATTGACTTGTTGCAATCGATTGGTTGTTCATAGTAGAACATGTTCTTATGATGATTATGCATGTTTACCTTGGTTTTATTTTGATCTCAATGTATTTGAGTGTTGATTTCATAATAGGGTATTCATGTTACCATTTTATGATTGAGAAATGCATGAGTTGGATGTTATTGGAGATTGTTATTCATGGTTTTGGCTTGATTTTGATGGTTTGATGAATGGATATCATGAAAATTAGGGGGCATCATGCCAAATTTCACCTAGACCTTGTTAGGACTAATTTAGGAATGACATAGGAATCCTTATTCAAACCTTAGTCCAAATGTATTCATGCATGCCTTGAATTGTATACTCTCAAGCATACACTTTTACCTTGGTTAAGTACTTGGCTTCTTATGTCATTTCCTATCAATTTTTTCTAATGATATGCTCTTGGTGAATTTGTAGAATCAAGATGTTCGGCAAGGGAAAAGGAAAGTCAAAGAGGAAGAGGGTGGGAGAATCCTCAGCAACACAATTCCCACCTCCTCCCGGCATCAACGATCATGGCATTATTGCTCCGGACGAGCAATTTTGGCCTATATATGCATCACTCATTAAGCGTCCGATTAGGTCCACAAGGTTCTTTTGCCCTCAAACTTTGAGGAAGCTGGGAATATTGGATGAGGTGACTAGGTTGGCTCAAAACTTTGGTTGGGGCGACTTCATCCACCTCCACGCTCACACTTACGAGCGTGTGACTTTGGAATTCCTTGCCTCCCTCCGCAAGGAAGTTTTTGAGCCGGAAGATGTCGATGAGGATCCTCAACTCATTATACACTTCAGGATGTTCAACGAGGATCACTCTCTAACGGAGAGTGATCTAAATGAGATCTTCTTTTGGCACGCCACTGGCCTTGATCACCCGTCTGAAATGACCTCCTCCCATCGCATTCCTTACAACGAGCAAGAGTGGTGGAGGAGCATCACAAACAAGGATAGATTCCAAACTAATACTTCAAAGGTCAACAACATCATCCATTTAGCCTTGAGGTATTTTGTACGGCTTCTACAATACGCCGTGTTCTTCAAAGCCAACCTCGGCTCCATGGTAAAAGACGAGGTTGCTTGCCTATTCTTGGCCGACAATCCTCAACGGCTAAAATTTCAATGCTCCTCCACCTATATCCAGCGGCTCTTGGATACTAGGGACAACCGTCTAGGTGATGAGATATTTATGGGTGGCATGATTACTATCATTGCTCTCTCTTTGAAGGGTGGAGCATACAAGGACCAAATTGAATTGCTCCCACCCGTGCACCAAAACTGAGAAGAGCTCACCGACGAGTTCCATCCCTATGCTCTATCCATAAGCACCCTCCGTCACAGCCGCTTCCTCAATTTCACTACTAGCAAGCGCCGTTTTATCCTCCTGGTCGATAGGGAGATCGAATGGTGTGTCCTCCCGGACCCCGACCTCACTACGGTAGACCACTCTGCTCCTCTCAAATGGAAGATCCCTCAGCAAATCATCCCCAATGAGCTGAGGCGAACTAGAGCCCGGGGTGGAGCTCCTCAACCTCCACCGGTCCTCCATCAAGAGCAAATCAATCCCCCCCTTAGCGGGGGAGGTGAGACATCTTCTTCTTCTTCCTTTCCTCCTTTTGATTTCAATGCCCTTTGTAGTACCCTCGATGATATCCGTCGAGACAATCAAGCTTCCATTGAGCAATGGGGGTACTACGCGAGGGCAAATTATGACAATCTTGTGCAAGCGGGCATTCAAGCGCCCTATGTGAACTACCCCTACCACCCTCCTCAAGAGGGTCCGGTCAATCATTGGGGACCCTATGACCCTCAACACCCCACCCCCCCTTGCTACGCCTATTGGGAAGGTCCCATCGACCCTACCCAACGCGTTGGCACCCCCCCATACGACCCCTATCGTCCGGGTGGGTGTGATCCGGCTTATGACCCGGCATCCGCATCCACCCCCGCTCCTTTTGATGGTGGTTGGGGTGCCCAAGGGTGGCCCTATGAGCACTTTAACCAACCCTTCCACCCTTTCATGGACACTCCCGGGTTTGATCCTAACAACCCCCCTCAACCTAGGGGGCGAGGAGATGATAACCAGTGATGTTGTGGGAACTTTTCCCTTCCCCCCCGATCTTCTCACTTGTCACTTTTGCTTGGGACGAGCAAAGGAATAGTGTGGGGGAGGATGTCCCTTTGGTTGGTTGAAGTGTACATAGGAAGGTAGAGTGGTAGGGTAGTTGCTTGCACATAAGGAGGATAGTGAGGATAGTGGCCTTGTGGTATTGATGTGGCGTTGTGGCGGTGGTGATGATGTTGGTGATGTTGTGATGGTGATGTGATGAGATGGTGATGTTTTATGATGGTGATGTGATGATGATGATGATGTTTTATGATTATTTTTGCTGATTTCTGATGATTTTCTTTGATGATCCCTGAGTCTTTGTAGGTGGAGATGCTCCCGAAAAAAAAAAATCCAAATTTCCCGAAACTCCAAATCCCCTTAATCCAAACTTTGTAGATAGCTTTTTAACTTTTTATTTATTTAGTTTTTTTATTTATTTTATTTTTTTTCTTCTTTTCGTTTATTTCTTTAGTCTTTTTCTTTGTTTTCTAACCTTTTCTTGTTTTGTTGTAGTTTCTTTTGTTTGGCTCATCTTTATTGAAGCTTGAAGCGGAGATGTAGGACGTTAAGGAGCAACACTAGCTCCCTTGGTGAGATTGGATATATTACCTTGTCTTATATTTCAAGCGGCATTCGGTGAGACCTTTCCTCTCTTTCTTTTTCTTTTTCTTTGAGTGCTTAGTTTAGGTCTAGTTTAGGAAGAGTTGAATGGTTCGAGGTTGATTGATTTTGGTTCCAAGGAACCTGGGATCGTTGATGTTGATATCAACGATCACTTGTATGTCGATTGGGATTTATTTGATTTACATGCCTCGATTATGAACCTTTTTAATTTCTCCCTCCCTTTTGTGTGTTTTTCTTATTCTCTTTTGTGTAACGAGCATGACTATGACAAGTTGAAATATTTTTGATGTGGATTTGCTCATTCATTTGGATTCAAGAATTTGCGTGCCTTTTTGATGACATGGCTTTGAATGCTTACCTTCCTAGTTGATGAGGGTTTACACGGTTTAAGAATGCTTAAGGTTGAATTAGACACATTATAAGCTAAGGTAGCCAGGTTTAGAACTCTTGATGACGTTTGAACCCCCTAGTTCACGGGAAAGTCGTAAGATGGTGTTGCTCTCCGTAGTGAATAGGATTCCCTTGGTTGGTATTTGCTTATTTTTATCCCGTGTGAGCGTCATTTGTTCTAGCCTTTATCACTCTTGTGAGCGGCGTTTTGGATCCTTAACTATGCATGTCTTAATCTTTGTGTTGGTATTTATCTCCCGAGATCGTGACCAAACAGCTTTAAAGGAGGAAGAGGGCATTTCTTCTCATTTTTCTTTGTTTTCTTTGTGTTTTGTTACAAATTTGGTTTTCATTTTTACATCCACCCACTTGCTAACCAATTTGGGCCTCATTCCCCTTTCTTGATCTAGCCATATTACAAACCTATTGGCCTATGTTCTACCAACCCTTGTAGTTAGTGAAGCATTGGCTTTTGAGGTTCGAATTCGAGAGTGTTGGTTTTAGGGTAAGGAAGTTGTGAATATTGGTTCAAGCGAGAGTTTGAACGTTGTTCATGAAAGGAAATATTTGCAAAAAGTTTGTGAGGAAGGATGCAACGTATGAAGTCCCAAAAAAAAAAAAAAAAAAAAAAAGGAAGAGAATATAAAAAAGAAAAAAAAAAAGGGGGAAGGGGAAGGAAAAGGAAGAGAAAATGATGAGAGAAATGAAGTAATGTTATGAAATTTTGTATTGAAGGTTGTAATTTGAATTTAGGTTCAATTCTTAGGTGGTTCTTGAGAGATGGCCACTCTTTTGCTTCACTTAGGATTTGCCACCAAAAATTTTCAAATTAATTCCCAACCTTAACCCCTAGCCATGACATTACAACCCAAGTTAAGACCCTTGGACTTGGAGAAGTGCGGTCAAAGAACGGTGGAGGGAGATAGATTTCAACCCTATGGAAAGAGTGTGCATATTTGAGATGTCGGGATAACCTTATGACTCCACAATAAATTTCTTTTTTCGGTTCCCTCGAGGAATCATGAGGAGCTAACTTGGGGATGATTTGAAGCTAGTGAAGAGAACGCGGATCGTCTTGATTGGAGCTAGGGCAGAGGATGAAATCATTAGTTCTCTACGCTTAGCTTAGGTTTGTCTCCCTCAACCATGAGCATCTTAGAACGTGTTCCCCCTCTTTGAGTTGAGAAAAGTAAGCATTATTTGATTCATGTCCCTATGTTAGAGTCCATTTGGAGCATTTCCCATCGTGAAACTTGATTGATTTTCTTAACCCTTGTCATATTATGCTTGTTGTGTGTGTTGCCTTTTTTTTTTTTTTTTTTTTTTTTTTTTTTTTTGTTTTAGTATTCCTTGCTTGAGGACAAGCAAAAGGCAAGTGTGGGGGATTTTGATGAGTGGCATTTATGCCACTCTTTTATCCTTTTTCTCTAAGGATTCTCCCCTCATTTGCACTTGTTTGCCCCTTTTTCTAAGCATTTTTACTTAGTTTTGCTTTCTCTTTTCTTTCTCCTTTATCCTCCCTTTTCTTAGTCTTCCCGCTTTGTTCTTATTGTGATTTTCATGCTAATGCTTTGTAGGAACCGTCGGGATTTTCAAGAGGAGGAAGCTAAGCTCAAAGGAAGCTAGAGGAAGCATGATTCAGAAGAGGTTCGGCCGAACCACCTGATGGTGTGGCCGAACCAAGGTGTGGCCGAACCTACTCAGTGGTTCGGCCGAACTTTGAGGCAGGGGCAAGATGAAAATTGGTAGTTTTGCAGGAGTGGCCGAACCACAGGAGTTCGACCAGACCAGGATCAGGGAGGTTCGACCGAACCTACCCATGGTTTGGCCGAACCTACCCTGTAGTCCGGCCGAACCTTCCCATTTGTTCGGTCGGACCTCTCCTTTTGTCAGCTGACTCTGTACGGACTATATAAGTCCCTTTTTTTAGAACGTTAGGGGGGAATAACTATCTATTCTTCTCTCTAATTAGTTTTAGGTTAGGTTAGGACTAGTCTTCTTTGGTAGAGAGAGAAAGTGAGGTTTTCTTCATTAATGAACTTGGATTTTGAAGACGGAGCTTGTTCAATCCTTTGTAGACCTTCATCTTCAATTAATGAGCAATTTCTTACTCTCTCTCCTCTATTTTTATTTGTTTATTTTGATTATTATTTTAGTTGTTGGTATTGCTTCTTAATCATGTTTATCCTTGATTGTTGGTTAATTAATCTTGTTATTAACATGATTAGTGAGTAAATTCCCCATTAAGGGGATGGTTGTGGTGTAGTTGGACCTTGATCATGTTCTAGGGTTTAGAATTGATTTATTTGTGATTAAAGTCTTTATATGCTTGATATTCTTTAATCTTCTTGCAAGTGCACATTGTTGGTTTATTAAAGGTGAATCTTTGCTAACAAGAAACGGAAGTTGACTTAGTTAAGGTTCATTACTATCGATTGTTACTTAATAGTACCTTCTAGTATATGGTTCTAATGTGGAAACATAGAGGCTATGTTAGGAGAAGCCAATTGACCCCGGAAGGCGGCTAGATTGGATTCTTAATTTCGATATTCGAGCATGTTTAGTTCATAATTAATTCAATTTCTATGCCTTTGTTTATGTTCAAGTGAATGCTATACCTAAACCATTTCCCTTAATGTTTTATTTCTTTTTTTAGCTTTTTTTAGACTTTAGTTTATTTATCCCCTATTCCGGACTAGCTTAATTGTCGATAACATTTGGTTGTGTTTACCGTTCTCTGTGGTTCGACCCCTATGCTTGCCTTATACTCGTATTAGGTTTGTTTAGGTTGTATAAATTGTATTTGATCTAGGGATAGACAATTAACGACGCGTTTATTCCCCTGTCACCTTTACGTGAGCATCACTCGTCCTCTAGGGCGATCTAGGGATTTAAATGGCTTGTCTTTTGTTGCTAAAATTGACCGTGATTCCTACGAAAGTGAGTTAGTGTATATTTTCACCTCCTTCTTTTTCTTTTTATTTTGAATAAGCCTTTCTTTTTCCTTTTTAGCTTTTGTTTTGCTTGGGACGAGCAAAAGTCTAGCTTGAAGGAATTTGATAAGTGTCATTTATGGTGCTCATAGGATAGTCTTTTAGGATGATTTCATCCCTTTTTCATGCTTTCTTATCTTATTTTTGGTCCTTTTTCCTTTAGTTCCTCTCTTTCCTTCTTTCTTTGTGTTTTTCGTGTTTTCTTCGTGTTTTCCTTTTATTTGGCCCTTTTTCCCTTTTATTACTTTCCTTTGTTTACTCTTGTAAGTACCTAGGAGTTGTCTTTGCAAAGGGATCAAGATGAGCTATATTGACTAAGCAAGGAGGAAGCAATCTGCTCAGAGAGGGCTTGGAGAGGGCTTCGAGAGGGCTCAGAGAGGGCTCAGATAGGGCCTTGGAGAGTGAATCAGCTCTTGCAAGGTTGCCGCGCGCGGGTCCTGAAGGCCGCGGGCGCGGGCTCGATTACACTAAATTAGCCAAAATCGACCAGGAACTCTCCGCGGTTTGGCTGCGGGCTCCCCGCGGGCGCGGGTAAATTTGAGAGAGCGCTCCAGATTAGAGATACCGCGACCCTCTGATTACTCTTTGGGAGCAGGGGATTTACCGCGCCCTTGCCTCGTGCGTGGTGGCTTTTGCCACGGGCGCGGGTGTTGTCCAGACAGCCCGTGGAGTTTGTTATGGGTTCCGTACCCATATCCCCGCGGGCGCGGGATTTCTTAGAGAGGGCGCGGGAATCCTGATTTCTTTCTTTGCCTATAAATACACTTGTAATTCCTTTTTGAAAACCAACTTGTAGATAATTTTCATTAGCTTAGTTTTAGAGAGAGAAGTTAGAGAGAAGTTCTTGGTTTTGGATTTGTATTTCAACATTGGTTCAATTGTGCTTGGATTTCTTCATCTTCAATCATTAATATTAGTGAGAGTCTCTTCTTTTAGTTCATCTCTTTACTTGTTTGTCTCAGATTCATGTTTGATTGTTTGATTTCCTTGGATTTGAATTTGATATTGTAGTTGATATTGTTTTCTCTTGATTTTGATTTAGAATGATGATCAATGCAATTTCTAGTGATTTGTTCTTGAGTTACACCATGATTAGTGAGTAGAGTAGTTGCTAGGGAGAAGGGGAAGCATGCTTGATTGATAATTTGTGCTAGTTGATGATCATTGATTGATTGAATTGTTGCAATTAAATTGGTTGATATAGTTTTGCATGTGATTAATTAGATCAGGAGTGATCAACCTATAAGATTAATCTAGATTGCATTGCAATTCTTAATGACATGAACCATCAATTTGAGAATTGCTTTAATTGATTGAGTTTGATTGTGAATTTCCTTGATTAGCCATTCATAGTGACCCCTAGCTTGGCCTCTAGGAGATAGCTCTTGAACTCTTTTGATTGCTACTATTATTTGTCTTTTGCAATTCTTGAATCAATTGAATGAATAATCAATTAGCATGATTATTGAACTTGCATGTGGAACCTACATCCCTAGTGTTTAGTTTCTTGAATTACTTGATTAATCTAGCTTTGTTACCATAGTACCAACAATTTTCTCACTACAATCTTTGAAGTAGCTTGACTTAGGCTATAGTTAATACCGACTGTAGGGAATAAATTTCAAGCGTTAACCCCTAGCTTGAACCCCACTGTGATCATACACTAAAGTACGGTGGCGTCCAAAAGGGAAGAAGATAGAGCAAAAGAGTCGCCAACAAGTTGTAGGAACTTGTAAACCGTTCACAGGGTGAAGGTTACACCCCTTAACGATCCAAGAGATCGTCAACTCCATAAGGTCTAGAACCAAATAAGGGTTCAGGGATGAAGGTACAAATCCAACCTAAAAGAGATTGAACCTGCCCTAATAATAGGCCTCTACTTTATTCTGATCGTATTCATGTGCGTTTTTTAATTAACATGCAAACAATAAGATTACCCTAAACCTGTTTAATCTATGTTGGTTGAATATTAATGCACAAATAAATCTATTATTGGCGATCACTTGAGTTATAATCAAAATTAACCCTAACAAGATTATTAATTATCTTATTAAGCGTGATTACAAGTACAAATTCCCTTTAAACATGCATAAAAGGCGTGATCAAGCAATAAATATATAAATAATCAAGCAACATAATAATAAATCATAATCAATCATTACAATAGTCATAATAATAATAATACCATCATAAATAATCATCATCAAAATAATAATAATAATATTCATAATCATGTTCATATTAATATTAAAGCATAATAATAGCAAGATCCTAGGCATGATACTAACAAGATTAATAACAAACCCTAGCATGTCACTAAGGAATAAAAATCAAAGCTTTAACCCTAACATGATACTAACAATCATAAATATTAGAAAGAACATAGGAAGCATCGTAACAATCATATTTAATAATATTAAATTTACCCTAGACATGATACTAGGAATATCATAATAACAATTTAAACACGATTTCTACATCATAACATCAATAAAAACCATTAAAGTACTTACTTTGATGCCTCGTACCTCTTTCTAATAACAAAATACACACGTTAGTAAATTCAAGGAAAATAATAAACAAACAATTAAATTAAATAATGGAAAGAGAGATTTGGGACCAAACCCTCAGAAATTAAAACCTTTCACGTCTAGGGCGAAGGCAACTTCGAATATGGCTAGGTGTTTCTAGATCTAATGAATGCGGAATTTTGTATGTAAAAAATTAGGTTTAGAAAAAAAGAAAGAGAGAGAATTGAATGATTAAAGAGAATGAGAGAGAATTGGAAACTGATTGTAGGTGAATATTAATTAAAACTGGTTGTTGATGAGAATTGGTGAAGTGAAATAAGAATTGATGAGAATTAATGAATGAAAACGGAGTTTTTACGACGTTATTTATAGAGAAAATCAGCCAAAAAGATAAATTAACAAAACAGAGTCTGGCGCACGAAAAACAGAGTTGGCGTCAACCCTGGGTAACTGGCGCCAGGCACCAACACTAGCGCCAGGAGCCAAGCCTATTTTTGACGCGTTTTTGAAAATCAGATACGTTTTCCGTTCTAGAGGATAAAATCGTATATTTTCCTCAAAAATGCTATTTGATTTTAATTAAAACTCTGAAAAGTCAACGAAAGTCAATTTATCAATGCTAATTGAATTAGGAATGAAAAGAACCTTCTAGAAGAATCTAGAAGACTAAAACCATTCCTAATTGCATTAGGAATGATAAATCATATTAGGCCCCCCCTAGATCATTGGGCCGCATATAAGGTTCAAACCGGGTCCAGTTTAGTAAATTGGACATAACTTCCTCAATATTCATCAGAATTGGGCTTATAATATATCGTTAGAAAGGTCTTTGCATGCCCCATCCAACTACACTACTATTGGACTCATATCATGGACCAACCGAACTGGATTGGCTGTTTTCTTAAAATAGGTTTTCAAAAACAGAGAGAAGAGAAAAGAAATTAAAACTATCCGCAACACTAAACTTTCCATACTTTCACTTCATTCGATTATGATTCGACGTGAAAGGTACTCATCACTGGGTTTGATTTTGGGGAGACACAAATGAGTGTCTACACCGACTCACTCCTTTGGGTTCGACACTATACTTGCCTTATACTTGTATTAGGTTTGTTTAAATTGTTATAAATTGTGTTTGATCTAGGGATAGACAATTGACGACACGTTTATTCCTCTATCAACATGAAGTAAACTTATTACTCCGGATTATTTCTTTGTAGTAAAAAAACGTTAGCTTATTAATAATTAGTATATATAGTACAGAGTAGTATAAGAACTTGACTAAAAAGGTCAATAATGAATTATGGTCGGGTTAAATTCAGAACGGGTAAAAATAAAATCGAGTTAAAATTGGGTCGGGTTAATATCATTTCGGGTCAAAACAAATCAGATTAGATCGGTTTATTTGTTGGGTCAATTTCGGATCGGATTGAGCTTGAGTCGGATCAAATCGGTTCAGTTTGAGTTCAAGTCGGGTCAAATCGAATTTGGGTTGAGTTTAGGTCGAATCAAATCGGTGTCGGGTTAAGTTCAGATTGGGTCAAGTTCGAATTCGGGTTGAGTTCAGTTTGGTTACTGATCGGGTTTGGGTTTTGAATTTCTCGGATTAAATTGGATCGATTACAATTCAAAACAAATAATTTTTTTTCGGATCCATTCAATTTTGACACCTCTACATACCACTAATATAACAAATAGTACAACAATATAATCCGTAGATAACTAGTACAAAATCTGCTTATTATGAATGGTCTACCCAAAAAGATATACTATGAAGTTGACATTGAAGTATTATTTTTATGCAAGTTATTTAATCTCTTTTTACGGAGTACTACTTTCATTTTTAAATTATGAGTGTTGAAGCAAATAATGAGTCATGAGACAAAATTGTTTAAGAAATCTTTGAAGATTATTTATATATCAATACAATAATGATCATGTCACAATTTACAAAATTATATTATATCATGGCAATAAGTTGTCATTACTTGGCAACACACTACTCCACCATCCTTCCATTATACGGAGTAAATTATTAATCTATTAGTGATATTTTGGAAATTTCAAATCCCATTTTACTTTCCGTTGAAGTATCAAAATTTTTGCTGTAAAAAGTCAATGCCCGAGGTTGAATTTATTTAAATGTGTAAGTCAACAATCCTAAATTTATTTAATTTCAGTAAAAATAAAAAAAAAATCATAATTAGTGATGAGTAATTTTGCTTGATTTAGTATGATCAACACTCTTGGCGCACATTCGAAGCCACGGCTCGAGCCCAAAATTTGATTTGAGCCTTCATATCATCACTTGACGGGGCTTTTGGATCGCCTCGTTTAGGAATTGGAGGCGCTGATAAAGGAGACGAGGTTGTTGTTCTTTGCCATGACTCCGAAAGATAAGGCCTTCGTACCTTACCAATATCTACATGATTACTATCAAGGCTAGCTCGTCTTTGTAAGGCCGGAAGTATTTTTGTTACACTTGGGCTTAACTTTTCATCATCAAAAGAAAAACCTAAGTCCTTAAAACCTTGTAATTCCTCAACTTCTAAGTCGCTTAGACTCTTTTGAGACTTGCTCTTGTCGATTTTTTCGATTTTCGTGTCGTGTTTTGCTTGGCTGTTGATGCTAGGAGACTCCAGTTTCCGGTGTGGTCGATTCTTGGAGTTGCTCATACTCTGCTTCGTGCCCTGTAACAACATAAACAAATTGACAAATTGTCAAGTTCCAATGTTGTGTAGAAACAATGTATAATAACAATTGTCAAACAAAAACTGTACATAATAGTAATTGTTGGGAAAAGTACACTTTCATGTGACAAAAGCACTCACTCTTATCATGATTAATGTCCCTTATTGACCAAACAACAGTCTAAAAGAACAATAGTTAATGTGGAATGTACTTGAAAACTTATTTGTTACATTAATCTAGATCATAACAAATCATTTATGTGTCAAATGTTAGCTTGATGGACCGGGAAACAAACATAAACATGCATCAAAACAAACTCGAAATTTCATAACTACAAACAAATTTAGTTCATGAAAGCATAGCAAACTCTGAAATAATTGAGACTAGCCGAGTAGAGCAGTAGACTCGATCAAACTTGACTTAACCCGCTAGACATGACACATGTACCATGTAGTCCGGACCTGGTAATACTCTATCAAACACGAGTAAATAAATCATTAGTTCATTGAAAATTAGTAAATTCAACCAATAAATTAAAGTGACCGACACTAATGGAACTTGACCATTCTTACTTACAAGAAAGGGAATATGTGAAGAAATTCAGAGACACTGCATTAATTAGTTTTTAAGTCCAATAGTTGGAGCTCATTAAAATAGAAAAGTAGAAGCATTAGCAAGGTTGCTTAGAACAAGGGAAACACATAGGAGTATTAGACTTCATATGCACATGTAACAATATGAACATTTTAATCAAGATAAAACATAGTAAAATTTACATACCTTAGAAGTAGTGGACTTAGGAGGCAATAACATAGAAGAATCAATAGATGCTCTTCTAGTAAGTTTAGTCATTGCAGCAATAGGACCTTTCTCTTGCAACATAACAGACGGGTCTAACGACTCCCTCCGACTCAACCTTCCAACTCCCGCACCATTCGGGATTCCGGTCGTTGCCATCGTCGAAACAGCCTCTTTCCCCCTACAAGGCGGGAGAGACGGTGTTCGATCCAATCTTCTCCTAGGCATTTGCTTAGGCAATGGCATTGCTTGCATTATTAAATCACCCATCCTCGGCCCCTCCTCATCGTCCTCCTCCTCTTCCTCCTCGTCATCATCACCTAGTTGATATTTCCTATCTCCTCCGAACCCAACTGGAAGCGATGGTGTTCGGAGGAGACTACTCATCATTGCAGGGTGATCCTGATCAGATATCAACCCTTCTTCCTTAGTACTACTCGATGAAGAAGTACAAGGATCAGAGTTACACCTTACCATAGTTTTGGACGATTTTGATCTACTTAACAAGCTATTTCCAAAAAACCAACTATCTTCAAAGAGATTACCAACAACATGGCCATTTTTCTCCTCCATTGCCAAAATTATACTTGAATTTCTAGCTAGTTAGTTTAACCAATCTTAATCTATCTAAGACTTTTGTGCAACAAAAAACAAAAAAATTTGACAAGTTATACGCGTAACATGTACCCCACATGGGAGATCCAAGGTGTTTTTTTTTTTTTTATATATATATGATGGATCTAAGTTTAATTTATAAAGTTTGTTACATGGATAGTTGTGAATTGGCTGACTTGGGTTGGCCATGTGACTTTAGGCAATCATCTTATATATAATATGGTCACAATTTTTGTATTATACCTTATTTTATACACCCTCTAATCCCCCTTGTGACAGTTGCATCATTTGGAAGAAATGTAACTATGTTCTATGCAAGTATAATTGTATCAATCCTATTATTATAGTCATTTTGGGTTGGTACAATTTGTAAAAGGATAAAATTTACTCCTTATATCTCAATGGATATCCTTTACTAAAGTCTTTATTGTTACATGATTGAGTTCATGAGAGACTTGTATAAATCTCTTTATAACAAAGCAAGTTAATCGGTAAAAATACTTGATGAATCACGTTATTATTGAATTTAAATTATCTGGATTTTGAGTTTATTAGACTCCAATTAATCTAAATAGGCAAATACGACCAATCAGGTCTTTAAGAGTTCGAACTTTAAACCTATTATTAATTTCTCCCATCAATCGATAACCTCATGCAGACGCATGAAGCTACAATGACAATATGAAGTATTTATTTTAGAATTGTATATTTCAAAATTTTGAGATATTTTCATAGTTTGTCATTAAAATTAGATCTTTAAGAGCTCGAACTTTAAACCTATTATTAAGTTCTTCCATCAATCGATAACCTCATGTAGAGGCATGAAGCTACAATAACAATATAAAATATTTATTTTAGAATTGTATATATCAAAATTTTGAGATATTTTCATAGTTTGTCATTGAAATTAAGTTTAACTATTTAAACCGACTTAAAATTGTACAAAATACATACTTATATTTTATGATCCGTCACTGTACTTTGTCCGCATGCGATGATAACTATAGTTGACCTACCAAATTATGATAAGGCTTCTAATGATTAACAATAAAAATTAAAAAAAATAAAAAAACAAAACAAAAAAAGGTGATATTACCACCTGATATGCGGACTCTACTATAAAATCGGTGGATTAGAGTGAAAAGGGTGAATAAACTAGAATAACATATGAAATTATAATAAACAAATAAAATGCTAAAGATAGGATAGAATGAAGTTCAATTAATTTTGTTCAACACTTATAAAAAAGATGGGTAGGAAGGATTAATTGCTTACAAAGGTGGGAGAGTGAGGCGCATAGTAAGGTCATGCCAGCTAACAAACCATGTGCTTCATCTTTTCTTTATGTATTTTTTTGTTGCTTTGTACAGCCAACAAAAAAAAATTAATTACAGGGTTTTTAATTTTTTAGTTAATCAATTATATGACAACCAAGTTTTTGTCAAATAAAATACTGTAGAAATTTTAGTGATTGATTTTGGCTGCGCTATTCATTTTTGTTTACACATGACATGGTAGATGGTCCTGGATAGTGATCATTTATTTCCCACATATCATTAGTACCAAGTAATTAATGATAGAAGCTTAAATAATGATGTATGTTAATGATGATTGGCAATTATGTCTCGTTTACAATTAATGTTTTAGTGGAGCACTCTACTCGAGTGGCTTGTAGGCAGTAATCCAGTATAGGTGTCAATTAAAACTATTGGTCAAGTTCGGGTCTAGTTCACATTGGATTGGATCATTTAGGGTTTGGGACATGTTAAATTATTTTGTTTATGAAGATTAAATTCTAAATTGAGTCGTCATGTTAAATTATTTTGTTTATGAAGATTAAATTCTAAATTGAGTCGTTTTAAATTAGACTCACTTAGTTTTAAACACCTATATCTACTTGAAGGTAGAATGGAAAGGAGATTGCTGCATACTTACTTTCATTTACTGGCTAATGGGTAGATAACGATAGAAGAGTAAGGTTTCTTCACCTTATCTATGCTGAAATGATAATATTTTGTATGAATTTAAATTATTTTTATTTCAATTGAAATTATTTTCCTAATTAAAACTTACTTTTCTAATTTTCTATTATATTTATTCCTTTTATTTAACTAATTTTTTTTTAATAAGATGTACTTTATTGAACTGAACTTATTTTTATTAAGATGAAGAGATCGAATAAGGCCTAAATCACAAAGCATATCTAAATAGACTCGAGCAGGGTATTACGACAATTCCACACACATTTTTTCATTATCACAATGCCAAAGTACCACGTATTTGTACCAAAAAGAAGTCAATTGGTACCAAAAAAAACTATACATTAATTGACTCCTTTGTACTGTTTTAATAGCGGGATTAATTGGAGGTAATTATTCTTTGGAACAAGGGTGAGTATAGTAGTGATTTTGAGCATGTGCAGGGTGATCGATCGCACATGCCTCTTTAAGTGAAACAATTGTAAAAGAGCTCCGGTTTTTGAATTTAGTAACATAATTTTCCTCAAAAATGATTTAAGGACCCAAGTTAACAAAATTGGCCACTTTCGGTATTATCATTTGTAGCCTCACCTCTGGGTGAATATATCGTATCCTATCACTAGAGGTGGCTAGTGGGCAGGGTTGGAAACAACACACCCTGATATGCAAGGGTAGAATATAATAGCTAGTGGGTTACCTAGGCATATTCTTGGCTACATGTTTGTGCTGCTAGAATAACTACACCACCGCTAAACAGTTTTTTTTTTTTTTTTTTTTTTTTTTTTTTTTTTTTTTTGACAAAGAGCTATCAAATAAAAAACAAACATAAATAAACAAACTAGAATTGAAAAAACAACAATTGCTTATGTCGAGCGCAACCAGCTAATTAACCAGTGAGCCGAAGAAACCTAGGACCGAGGAAGCTTACGAATTTGACACACCAAAAACAACTCAATAACTGCTCGCAATTCCAGAGTAAGCCACCAAATCGAAAATGTCCATTGGACCTGAATTCGAAAGCAAAGACAGAAAGGCCGCACAATTAGAATGAATTCGAATCTTCAAGAATCATTTGCGAACCGCTGCCTGAAGTCCCCATAAACAATCTTGTAGCTCAGACTATAATGCCGACCTAGACAAAAAAGCCCTACTATACCTTCACCTGGAATCTCCGAAGAAAAAAGGTCACGGATTACCCAACCTGCCCCTGCCCTACAAGTGGAGCAACCCCAAGCTCCATCGACGATAAAAGAAACTGTGGGGCATATGCTAGGTAGTCTGACAGGCTAAAGTTGTATCACCCAATCAAAAGTAATTCCTAAATCCTCTAACCAATGCAGATAGGGAAGTAGGGTCAAATCCACAGGGAAATTGGTCTTTCTATTCTTAATTAATTAAAGCAATCTAAATTATTAAGTAACCAGTTTGTTATTAAAAAGTGGAACTAAACTACTAGGAGTAAAAGTGGAAAGGAATAAAAGTAGGAAGAATATCAAGGGATAAAAGACTTAGGGCATAGGTTCACCGATAAATAATATTCTAGGGTGTCGCATAACAATCAATCATCAATGCATCAATTAATCAGATCATAAAGGGCTCTCGCTACTTATTACAATCACAGAATTAATTTACCGGTATTAAATCTCATCTCTCAAATCTCGACTTAACCATTTATAAATTAACCTGCCTATTGAAACTAGACCTAAACATCAATTCTTATCTCTCGAATCTCGAATTAATATAGTCAAACTCATGCATAAAAGATCAGGCCTAATCTAGTCACAGGGCATTAAATCAATCAATAGGAAATTAATCTAGCATTGACAATTAACAACAATAAATCACCCCTTCATATTATTTATGGATCCCCATAAACCCTAGAAAGAAAACTACTTAGACATAAATAAATATAAACTAAACAAAGCAATTAAAGGAGACATGATGAAAGAAATAAAGTAAATAACTGAGATTAAAGTAGAAGAAATCATTACCAAAGTAATCGGAATTAAGGAGTTGAATTAAGAACAAAATAGAGAACAAAGTTGTAGAGAAAGAAACTAATCTAAAACTAAGTAGAGAGAGAAATTCTAAGAGAATAGATTCTAATCGAAAGAATTAAAATCGTATTTATACCAAAATAATTACTCCTAATTAAAACTAAGATAAATCGCCGAAATCAGCTCCTAAAAACCTCGAGCCCAGCCGGGCGCAAACTAATCTTCCTCGCCCGGCCAGGCGCGCCTTCGGGCGGGAGCCTACTTGACCGGGCCTGGACACTTGGGCAAGCTTGGACTTCTCGATTGGGCTTCGATTCTTCGGCCCAATCCGGATTTCCTCTTTGGGTCTTGAATACTCGGTTCAAATGCCTCGGAATCTCAAATGCTAAGTCCTTAATCACCGGTTTGATGACTCTAATCGGCCCTGGGCTATAAAAACTGGTCGTGCTCCTCCAATGCTCGTAGTCACTTCATAATTTCCCAGGAAAAAGCTCCAAAAGTGCAAATCCCTACAAAAGTCAAACAAAACTACGAAAACACTAGAAAACACCAATTAGTAATAAAAGTGGCTCTAAAGAGCCAAAAACACTACCAATTATGACCAAGGGATGGGGGTAAAACACTATATAAAATAGACATATCATAGTCCCCTCAAACACAACCATGGATCACCTGAAAGCACAAGCAAACTAGGCGAGTAGGATCCTAATACGAATTTCTTCCAATCCTGGGACTGAACACAACGATTGAACCAATCCTGAGCCAAACCTTCAATTGTCCTGGGAAACCAAACTGCCTATCCTAACCTTAACTGGTCTGGGAAAGCCAAATAACCCAAAGGAGAGAAAATAAAGACATAATACCCTTCCAAAATTTGTGATAATAGAACCAAGAAAAGGTGTCATCCTGCCAATCCCCGAACTGATGAAACTGCCAAAGATCCTAACAAACCCCTAGCGTTCCAAACCGCCATAAAGATCTGATAGCAGGACAGTCTCTGAAGGTTTGCGACACCTCCTCCCACTCCTGATGGAAAAAAGCACATACCGGGTCAACTGGACAACCCCGGGAATGTAGAAGGGATGCCATCGGAAGAGCATCATGTAACAGTTTCCAGCCAAACTATCGAGGAAGAATAGGAAGTCGCCAAAACCTCTGCCACCAGGCCGGGGTCAACCGGCTTCCAAAATTAGGGGTGACAGGGAACTGGAAAAGAAAGGCATAAGCCGATTTCTTGGAGAAAACCCCATCCCTGGAAAACTTCCAATATACAAAATCATCCATTAGCCTCCTCGGCCGATCCAACAAAAGAATTCTAGTAGCCAATGGAGAATCAAACAACCTATGAACAATCGAAGTATCCCACGCGTAAGAACGCGAATCAAGTAAAGAAGACACAATAGTTGGCCTAACCGCCTCTGACGAAAGATCCCTTAACTAAACCTGTCCACCAAGAGCCCAAGAATCCTCTAATATAAGAACGCGAGAACCCGAACCAACCTTCCAAACCAAACCCTTAGATAAAATAGACTTTCATGATAGAAGACCCTGACAGCCCCGAGAAGGACGAGATACCGAAGACGCAGCACCTCCTACCAACGAAGGGTATTTAGCAGACAGAAGACGGTAAACCAACAGCTGCGGGGATTGAATGATACGACAACTTTGTTTTGCTAATAAGGCTGAATTAAACAATTTAAGACTATGAATACCCAAACCCCCTAGTCCCTTCGGAAGGTGCAACAACTTAGAAGATCGAAGAGCCATCCCACGACTCGATTGAGAAGATTTCCACCAAAACTTGGCTAACAAATTGTCCACCCGAGAGATATAGTTTCTGGAATTTGAAAAATAGAAAAAATATAACGAGGCAAGGATCACCAAGTTAATGATGATCAGCATTGCCGCAGGGGAGAGGTGCATCACAGCAAACACCTCAAGGCGTTTAGCCACCTTATCTGTTTGTTTCTTAATGAAACGTAATAGTAACTTGACTAACTTCTTTTTCCTCACCCTTAATGTTCTTCCCTGATATAACTTCTTCCCTTTTTTCTTAGTTTCCTTCTTTCACTTTTCTTAGCCTTTTTCTTTCCTATAATAATTTTGATCCCAATTTTCTCTCTCTTTTGTTTTCTCTTTTGATCTACATTTCTTCTCTCTGTTTTTAATATTTTCTTTTTCATTCAAGATTTTCTCTTTTTTCTGTTTTCTCTAATATAATTTTGTTTCAATTGATTTCATTGCCCAATATGGGTTTAGTTGTTACTAAGTTATTTTTTTGTGTTGATTTATAATTAGATTTATTTAGGTTAGATTTTGCTTAATTTGTAATTGTATTTTGTTTGTAATTATTATGTAATTAGTTAGGTTTATGAATATGTAATTAATATGAATTGATTTTTAATTTTTTTCAATTTATTTGCATTGGTTTTTTTTTTTTTTTTCATAATCTGATGAATATTATTATATTAATTTCATTGATTACTTGTTGATTTCGTGATGAATTTTGATTGATTTTGTGAATTGGAAGGATACTTTAATTTTTTTTTCCAAATTCCTCCTACGGAATGAACAAAAATTTTAAATATACCCAATATAAGGTATTTAATTATGAACACAAGAAAATTGAAGACATGTAAAATAAAATGATTATGAAACATATGCATTATAAGTATTACAAATATGAACATATGCATTAAAAATATGAATATATGCATTTTATAAAATGAACATACGCATTCAAAATATGAACATTACATTGGTACCTTGAAAGTGAACATATGCATCTCATAAAGTGGACATATGCATAAAAAATGTGAATATATGCATTTAAGAAAGTGAACATAAGCATTCAAAATATGAATATATATGTAGACATTAATTTGTAAGAAAATATGGCAGCTGGGAAATAATAATTTTTTTTAAAAAATATATGTGAAGTATATTTTTTAAAAATATGGCAATTGGGAAATAATAGTTATTCTGTAAAATTTCAGAATATTCTATGAACATAAGGTATCCAAATCATATAGATGAGAGAGAATGAACTTTGTTTAATTGTGTGAGAGAGAAAATCACAAGGAGGAGAAATTAAATTCAGAAATTTAATATGGAAATGACTAAATGATTTTTTTTTAAAAAATATATTTAAGGTTTATTACAAAAAAAAAAATGATATTTCTAAAAATAAATGGCAGTTGAGAAGTGATGGGTTTTTTTTGTAAAATTTGTGTGGGTGGAATGCGTTTTTTAAATGATATTTTTTTAAAAGGAAAATTTGCAACTTGCAGCCATTTAAAGTTCATATTTTGCAAATTGCAGTCATTTAAATTTTTTTTTTTGCAAATTGCAGCCCAAAAGTTCGTATAAATTGTAAATTGCAGCCCGATTCAATATTTTTATCGATTTACATGTTGAAAAATATTCGGTAAAGGTTTTAGAGATCTTCGGTTAAGGTTTTATGGGTCATTTTAGCCCTTAGGGATCCGAATTAAGCTCGGAATTAGAAAAAAATAACGTAAGTGTCTCATATTTACAGTTTCCCACAAATCGATACATCCTTGTTACGCAAAACAAGATACTTGTGCTATTTTTTTTTGCTGATTCCGAGCTCAATTCGGACCCTTTAGGGCTAAAATGGCCCCTAAAACCTTAGCCGAAGATTTTTCAACTTGTAAACCGATGATAAAGTTGAATCGGGCTACAATTTACAATTTATATGAACTTTTGGGCTGCAATTTGCAATTTTTTTTAAATGGCTGCAATTTGCAAAATACGAACTTTAAATGGCCGCAATTTGCAAATTTTCCTTTTTTAAAAAAAAATAGTTGTTGTTGATCTTCTATAAATGAGTGTAGGTGGGCTGCGTAATATTATGTTCTGTGTTGGCTAGTTTTGTTTTAGGGCTTTTTTAAATTGGGCTTGTGAGCTTATGGGCTAGTGTTGCACCTAGACTAGCTCCACAAAGGTGCAGCTTAGACCAATAATTGGGTTACTAGGGTTCGGCTCATTTCGACACAACTCGAGTTCAGGAGTGGATGTGTCGTGGGTCCATTTTTTCAGCCCAACCCACTTTGACCCATTTAAATACTAGTTGATACAACCCACCTAACACGCTCAACCCACGTTGCACAGCTTGCCCTCCTATATATATTTGTGAACCATTCATTAGTCATATTGGTGTGTGTTACAATTGTTAATGTTGAGGGTAAAAATACCCCGTACACGTGGACCAGTCCTGTAGTGACACATGGCCTAGTGAGAGGGTGACACGTGTCGCTATGGGAAGATGTCACACATTCAGCTTAAAAGCACAGGCCAAACCTGTAGCGACACGTGAGAGGGTGACACGTGTCGCTACATGAAGATGCCACGTGTTTAGGGCATATATGACCCTTGAAATCAGCACACAAAAGGGGCCTAATTACATCAGGGCCCAAATCCCGAGAGATATCATTGAAAGCCGCAAAGCGACGCCCCCAAAATGACACGTGGCGTTCTCCGATTGCCCAGCCAATCACGTCACGCAATTTTAGGGTACAAACCCTAAAAAGGATACAGGCTCCACTCCTATAAATACCCCAGTCATTTATGATGGGGGTGGAGGAAGACATTACAAGAAAAAGAGCATTAACAGCTCCAACTTTTCTCTACTTTCTCTCTCTAGCCTTTTCCGTTTTCGATCACTAACTTGATCGTCGGAGGCAAATATTCCGACAACGGAATATTCGTTGTTTTGCAAGTGTCTCAGTCTCGTTGTTTGAAGAACGCGATCAGTATCCGAGGAAATCCAAAAAACACCCGAAACATTTGGCGCCGTTTGTGGGGATACTCATCCATTATGGAAATATATGGTCAGACACCTAATCCCGGCCCACACCAAGGCGAGGACGGCCATGTAGTGGACATAATCCCTACAATCCTTACTAGTGATCCGCTAACTGCCTCATTTCAAGAGGCCGATGATCCTCCTGTTACTGCAGCCTCTCTGAAGACCGCGCTCAACAAACTCTGGAAGGAGTTTGAGAGTAACAGAGCCTCTACCTCTAGGAAGCCTCCCAGGAGAGAGGGGGAGAGGGCTCCAAAGAAAGCACAAAGCAAAGCGGCTAATGCAACGGACGCTGGGAACACCTCATTTTATAGGCCGACTGGAAGGTCCCCAAGGGTACCACGGAAAAATTTCTCTGATGTGTTGGCAAAAACACAGTCGGCTGGGGGGAGGAGTAGGCAGCCTCGAAGAGAAGAGCCTGAGCTGTCTAGACGATGGAAGGACGCAAGGGATTACCTTCGGCATAAGCAGCGGGAAACGTGCCGCTTACTCGGACACGACCTCAACCCCAACTATGCCAGATGATTTTTCAAATCATTCTCTCTCCCAGCATACCAACACGGCCATCTCTAGCAGAAGTCAAGCTGTCCGCACTCCAACTCCTATTCCAGTCCAATCACTTCAATATCAACCTCCCTAGGGTTTCAATGGCTTGGTGCAGCCGAATCCCCAGGCCAAGTCTTCGGACAATATGGGCCATACGGACAAACGTACGGTCAGGCTCCCTACCTGGCTGGACCGTCCGTGCAGCCACAACTAATTTTCTGGCAGATGCGCTTGCTGACTATGGGAGATAAGCCGCCTCCGTTTTCGCAAGATATTTTAACTGGCCCTCAGCCGCTGAAAGTGAAGAGTGTACTCGTGGGAGCTTATAATGGCACGGGCAACCCAGAAGAACACATCACCTCGTACAGGAACCTGATGTACTTGCAAAGTGTAGATGATGCTACCTGGTGCAAATGCTTTCTGGCCACTTTGAAGGGTGTGGCACAGGATTGGCTCAATAGCCTCCCGACCGGATGTATCAATTGCTTTACTACTCTTAGTTTGCTGTTTGTGGGAAAATTTTCATATAACATACCGCCTTGAAAGACTAGCCTTAATTTGGCAACAATTGTTCAAGGGAAGAATGAGGGCCTACGGTCGTACGTCCAGCGATTTAACCAAGAAAAAGCCCAAATTCATAATCTGTCAGATGAAATGGCTTACTCTTAATTTCTACGGGGATTAAGGCATAATGGTTTTATTTTTGACTTGGTAAGGAAAAAGATTCGGACATACGCAGGTGTTTTGCGGGAAGCCAAAGCTTATATTGAGCCGGCGAACTTTTGTTCGCTTACCAAATCAGAAGTGCCAGCCAAGGGGGCTGAGAGGAAACAATCTTCAATGCAAGACTCGGCCGGCCAAAAGAAAGAAGGAAAAAAGAGAAAAAAAATTCTGGAGGGCTGATGGCCAGCCGCAGAAGTCCAAGAAGGTCAAGACGTACGAGCCCTAGTATGAGTTCAACAAGGATTGTTACTCCATCCTGATGGAAATCAAAGATAAGTTTGAGTTTGAAAAGCCACAGCCACTGAGAGGACCGCCTCAATATAGGATCAAGAACAATTATTTTCATTACCACAAGGATGTGGGACATGACACGAACAATTGCATCAATTTGAAGAGATTGTTGGACAAGCTAGCCGAGAAGGGCATGCTGAACTCTTATGTGATGAAGTCCAAATTCACCTACACACGGACAGACAACACGTCCGAGAAGAGACAAAAAAATGATAAGAACAAAGACAAGGAAAATGATGGGAATAGCACTGATTCAGGCTTTGTGGCCGTGTTATCAGGAGGTTTCTCCTCAGGCGGGCCAACCATGAAAGGGATCAAGGAGGACGCCTGGAACTTGGGAAAGGTGATGCAAACGGATGCAGTAA
The DNA here is from genome assembly GCA_024500155.1 of Chenopodium formosanum. Taxonomy (NCBI): domain Eukaryota; kingdom Viridiplantae; phylum Streptophyta; class Magnoliopsida; order Caryophyllales; family Amaranthaceae; genus Chenopodium; species Chenopodium formosanum. The sequence continues at coordinate 11,507,259 of CM044865.1, read as the reverse complement.
AGGCCGAACCCTTTCCCAAATTAATTATCAGCGAGGCTGACCGGGGGGAGGTCAAATCCCTGCACAATGATCCCATGGTATTCATTATGAAGATAGCCAATTTGAAGGTCGGACGAATATTGATTGATACCGGTAGCTTGGCCGACATCATCAGCCTGGCCGCCTTGAAGAATCTAAGCTTCTAAGAGGATGCTCTTCAAGACATCATTCACCCGTTGGTAGGATTTAGGGGGAATGTTATCCACCCGGTTGGGCGGATAGACCTACCCGTCCGCTTTGGGAAAAAAAGGGAAGGAAAAGATATGGTTGTCCGCTTCCTGGTTGTAAAAGAAATGACTGGATATAATGTCATACTCGGCCGTCCTACACTGAACGCAGCCAAAGCAGTCATTGTACCTCATCTAATGCTGCTGAAGTTCGAGAGGACGGACGGAAAAATTGGTATAAACCAAGGAAGTCAGAAAATGGCTAAGGAATGTAATCAGTTGGCCGTTAAGCCTACAACCCGCGGACCAAAATCGTCCGAGCCAAAAGAAAAAGGAACCTCACTCCCAGCATACCAGGTCAGCCAGAAGCGTAAGGCGACCAAGATAGAGCAAGCATAGCAGCTAATGACTGTCGGCCGGCCAGAAGAGTTACGGCCCCAGTCGGCTGGCAGTCACCAAGATATAATGCTTGACCCCAATCAACCAGGTCGGACGGTTAGTGTAGGCACTATAGCTTTGGGTATGCTTGGGGATGAGTTAGTTCAACTGCTTAGAGAATTCAAAGATGTATTTGCATTTGACGTTGGTGAGATTCTATGAATAAGTCCTGACCTGGTCGTGCACAAGCTGGCTGTGAACCCAGTCGTTAAACCTGACCGCCAGAAGAGGAGAAATCATGGAGAAGAGAGGAATCAGGCGGCCGCAGCTGAGGTTAAAAAGCTGCTGGACGCGGGTTTCATTCGGCAATGTTATTACCTAGACTGGGTAGCCAATGTAGTTCTCGTGAAAAAGCTGAATGGAACTTGATGAATGTGTGTGGATTACACCGATCTGAACAAGTCATTCCCTAAGGATAGTTTTCCCTTGCCCAAAATCGACCGCCTGGTTGATTCAACAGCCGGGCATGCCCTGATAAGTTTCATGGACGCATACTTCGGATTCCATCAAATTCCCTTATGGGAAGAAGATCAAGAGAAAACAACATTCGTAATTGAGCAGGGGTTGTACTGTTACAATGTTATGCCATTCGGCCTCAAGAATGCCCCTGCTATCTTTCAACGACTTGTTAATACAGTCTTCAGAGATCAGCTTGGCCGGAATATGGAGGCGTACATTGATGACATGATTGTCAAGTCAAAAGAGCTGGCTGACCACTTGAAGGATCTACGAGAAACTTTTACCGAACTCAGGCGGCATAAGATGATGTTAAATCCAAAGAAATGTGTCTTTGGTGTTGAGTCCGGTAAATTTCTCGGATTTTTGATTGATCAACGTGGAATTGAGGCTAACCTTGAAAAGATTCAAGCTGTCCTAGACATGAAGTCACCAAGGACGATCAAGGAAGTGCAAAGGCTGACCGGATGCTTAGCAGCACTTGGTAGATTTCTGTCAAGGTCAGGGGATAAGTGCCGTTATTTATTTCAAACTATCAAAAAGAAAGCTATGTTCGAATGGACAGAGGAGGCCGAGGAAGCACTTGTACAGCTAAAAAGCCATCTGCATACGTTGCCTCGACTCGTCAGTCCATTCAAGAATGAGAAGTTATTCATCTATCTCGCCATCTCTGAACACTCTCTAAGTGTCATCCTGCTGGCTGAAAGGGACGACCACCAGATCGCAGTCTATTTTTTTCAGCCATGTACTTCACAACGCCGAGCTAAGGTACGCCCCTATTGAAACATTTGGCTTAGCATTGTACATGGCATCAAAGAAGCTGTGACCGTACTTATTGGCACATTCAATTGTGGTCTACACAGACCAACCTCTAAAGAAGTCATTTACAACCTTAGAGGCTAGTGGACGTATGCTCAAGTGGGCCTTGGAAATGAGAGGCTTTGACATTACGTTTGAGCCAAGAAAAGCAATCAAGGGACAAGCCTTTGCAGATTTTTTAGCTGAGATGACTCGGCCTGATCTTCAGTCGACCGGAGACCAGGTCTGGAAAGTGTTCGTGGACGGCAGTGCAGCAGCTACCGGGTGTGGCACTGGTATCATATGTCAGTCTCCCGAGGGAGATAAGTTTGAATATGCTCTAAGATTTCAGTTCCAAGCCTCTAATAACGAGGCCGAGTATGAAGCTCTCCTGGCCGGCCTTAGAATGTGTAAGGCGACAGGAGCAACAAAAGTGGATGTAAGCTAGGACTCCCTACTTGTAGTCGGCCACGTGAACCGAGACTTTGAGGCAAGGGAGCCGGCTATGATGAAATACTTGAAGATTGTCAAAGAAGAGGCCAAGGGCCTAGATCATTTTACTCTGCAACAATTTCCTCATTCGTCTAATCAACAGGCGGACGCCCTCTCTAAATTAGCATCATTAGCATCATGTGATACCCCCAAATCAGTATTTTGGGAGGTAAAGGAAAGAAGGAGTATTGATGCCGAGCCAGTACAAATTATTGATAGAAGCTCCACTTAGATGGACGTGATCATATCTTATTTAAGGGATGGATTACTTCCAGCCGATCCTGAAGAGAGCTTGCTGATGAAGAAGAGAGCGACCTGGTTCGAAATGAAGCAGGGGGAGTTGTTTAAAAAGGCATTTGTGAAGCCGTACCTGAAATGTATTACTCCTGAGAAGGGGCATGATGTGCTAGACGACCTCCACCAAGGGCAGTGCGGCTCCCATATTGGAGGGTGAGCCTTGGCTGAAAAGGCTGCCCATCTGGGGTACTACTGGCCGAGCTTAAAGACGGACGCCATAAAAATGGTAAAAAATGTGACAAGTGTCAGAGATTTGCAACCTTGATTCATCGCCCTGCTAACAGTCTGTCGGTCATAAGTAGTCCGCTCCCCTTTGCCAATGGGGGATGGATATCTTAGGACCGTACACGTCAGCATCTGGTCAAAGGCGCTATGTGTTTGTAGAAGTAGACTACTTCACAAAATGGGTGGAGGCCGAGGCTGTCCGGGGCATAAAGTGGACGGATGTTTCAGCCTTTATATGGAAGAGTATCATTACACGTTTTGCCGTTCCTCAGTCTATGGTGTTCGACAATGGACCCCAGTTCGAAACGCCTCAACTCAAGGAATAGTTGGAAGACCAGGGCATAGTTCATTGCTTTGCTTCGGTCGGCCGACCACAAGCCAATGGCCAGGTAGAAGCATACAACAAGTTGATCTCTAATGGTATCAAGCGCAAGCTTGAAAAGGCAGGCGGTCTATGGGTTGATGAGTTGGTCAATGTATTGTGGTCCATACGAACAACGGCCAAGAGCTCCATAGGGGAAACCCCATTCTTTTTGGTATTCGGCGCTGTGGCTGTTCTCCCAGTTGAGATGTATGAGCCTACTCTTAGAGTGATGTTATATGATGAAGCGACCAATTGGGAGGCCATGAAGACTGCCCTAGACTTCCTTCCAGAAGCTAGGGGCAATGCGGCGCTTAGGCACGAAATTTATCGCCTAAGGATGACAAGGGCATACAATCGCCGAGTGTCAAAGCGTCCGCTAAAAATGGGAGATCTGGTCCTAAGGAAAATGGAGGTTGTGGGTCGGGAAAATGAAGATGGAAAGCTGACCCCAAACTGGGAAGGGTCGTATCGAATCAGTGAAGAAGTCCGAGATGGTACTTACTGTCTCGAAGCCATGAACGGCCGTCCGATTCCGCGTACCTGGAACGCTGACAATCTGAAGAAATATTATGTTTAAGTCTTTTCTTAATATTTAGTCAAAAAGCTGTATATATAGCTAGGTCTGTTGACTGAGCCATGTAACTGAAGCCGTACGTCCACAACAATGTAATTTTGACAAATTAATGAAAAGTCAAACATTGTTATATTATTTTCCATTCTACTTATGCTTATTTGCACTTTCACTGTCTAAGCAGAAACGCTGCATGAAACTTGTAACTAGGTTTCTTGGAACACAGCAACCCGGTCATAAAAAAAAAAAATAAAAAAAAAAAATAAAAAATTGAGTGACTTGACCTTAAGTCACATGTATACGTCCGTTCCTCATTTAGACGGACGGAAAAGGTAAGGTATCTGATATGTCTATTTTATATAGTGTTTTACCCCCGTCCCGTGGTCATTATTAGTAGTGTTTTTGGCTCTTTCGGGCCATTTTTATTACTAATTTGTGTGTTCTAGTGTTTTCGTAGTTTTAGTTGTATTTTACAGGAAATTGCACTCTTGGAGCATTTTCCCGGGCCTTATTGGATCGACTACGGAAGCTAGAAGGACACGACCACTTTCGGAGCCCAAGATCGATGAGAGGCGGTGACTAAGGGCTCGGTTATTTGGATCACGAGACATTTGGACCATGTATTCGAGACCCGAGAGGAAATATGGATTGGGCCGAGAAATCTAGCCCAATCGAAGTCCAAGCCTCGAAGATGAAGACCGAGCCCGATCAGGCAAGCATACGCCCGATCGGGCGGCTGCGTGTGTTAGTGCCATCAAGGAAAGGCGCGCCCGATCGGGTGAGCGTAGGCTCGATCGGGCGCGGCACATTAGAATGGGCGTTGTAAAAAAGGCGGGCCCGATCGGGCGCCCCTTCGCCCGATCGGGCGCGTGTTTTTCCTAGAGTCTGATTAAGTTTAGTTTAATTCGTGTTTTAGGAAAGGTTTATATACGTTTTTGTACGGAATAATTACTTACCTCTTTCTTTTAGACTTTCTCTCTCTACTTAGTATTTTTTTCTCTCTCTTAAATTCTCTCTAAACTCTTGTTCTTAATTCCTCCATTAATTCAAGATTTATTTTGGTACAATTTCTTCCTTTTTTAATTTATGCTATTTTAATTGTTTTCTTGATTATGTTCTTATTTATTTATTTGATTGGTTTAGTTATGATGATTAGTGAGTAGTTTAATTCTAGGGTTTATGGGGATCCATAATTAATATGAAGGGATAGTTTGTTATTATTGATTGTTGATATTGCATGATAATTTCCTATTGAATTGTTTTAATTCTTTGCAATTAGATTATGAATCGAGCAGATGTAATTTGATTGTGAATGTTTAGCAATATTGAATTGGTGAATCGAGCAGATGTTGATTTAATATTAAAGGCTATTTTTAATAGGAACTTAGGTCTAATAAATTGCGAGAGCCTGTTAGATCTATGTTGGTTAATAAATTGCGAGAGCCTGTTAATCATGTTATTTGTGCATTGTTAATTATTAATTACTTCGTTCTATCCCGGAATATTAATTATTGGTGAACCTGTGACCCTAGGTTTCCTTATTATTGATTCTTTTCTCCCTAAACTCATTCTTCGTAGTATAGAATTCACACTTAAAATATTGGTTACTTAGATAATTTAGATTATATTAATTAATTAGAATTAAAAAGACCTGTTTCCCTATGGAGTTCGACCCTACTTCCCTATCTACCTTAGTTAGTGATTTAGGTAATTATTTTTGATTAGGGGATATGACTTTACCCTGTCAGTATCCTATGTAACCCCTCTAATGGGGCAAGGGCACACCTAGGCATTCTAGCCTAGCCAAACTTAGAAATTTTAAGTTGAGATAATACTTGAAATTTTTTGAGCATGTCCGAGCGATAGTTTCAACGGACAACTCGCATAAAGCCAATCAAACGGCCAAATAATATGTTGATTCGGCGTATCACCTAGTCCAAGGGCAATCATTACTATGATTTGATTAACTTGCTAGTAGTTATACCCCTTAAGGTATAAACTCTACCAAGTCAATCAAACCATTCAAAATATGGACTAGGCGAACGCCGAATAAAGGGGCATACCCCCCCATTGTACGAATACGCAAAAACGTGTAAAAAAGTACGCGTACGAAAATGCAAAAACATGCTAAAAGTATGTAAAATTTGCTAAGTATGAAATAAACAAAAAGAAGAGCTTGAATTAATTAAAGACCACTCAAAGGGCGGCGAAATGTCTTACAGAAACCGCTCAAAAAGGCGGCATTAAAGTAAATAAAAATTGTTCAAAAAGGCAGAAAAACAAAAAAGCTGATATCATGGGGTGGCTGGGGCTCTAAGAAGCTAGGTCTTGGCCTTGGAAGGGCTCTTCAGAGGCAGGAAGGGACGCGTCATCAGCAGGCGTTTCCTTGCTCTCCTCCTCGCCTTCATCGCCGTCCGCCACCTCTTTATTCTCCTCATCTTCTAAGGTAGTTGGTGAGACGTCCAGCTCAGGAGCAGGCTGCCCGACCTTCTTTGCCTCTTCCCTGAGGCACACGAAGTTGAGGCGTTTGGTAAAGCACTCTTGGTAAAAGGCTGCCTCACCCTCGTCCACCATGAGCTCGAACGCCTCGAAGAAGTGGTTTTTCAACCTATCCTCAGCATTCTGCTCAATGCGGACAACCTCGTCTGCGCTGGGGACACGAGGTGTTTTCAGTTCTTCGGTTAAGTGCTCAATGGACTTCTTGAGAGTTCCCACCTCGGCCCGAAGAGCGTTCGCCTCGTCCAAGGCCTCTTGCATGTTCTTCTGGGCTATAGTGATTATCGTGACAAATTGAACAAGAATTTCTTGCAACACTATAGTGATTATCGTGACAAATTGAACAAGAATTGCTAGCAAAAACATCAAGAACGGGTCATATTGTTCTTCACGACCTTAAGAGGTCCAACAATGGCAGATTGCTCATTTCTTCACCAAATTGAGTCAAACAAGTCTCAAATTACTCCCAAGGCGATATACAAACATAAACAAGCAATTTCATGGCATAAAACTTGATAAACAAAGCAAATTAAGCATTATAAGTTTCGAATTTTCATGAAATTCGTGAATGAACATGCCAAGAATTCATGAAAACCGGTGTGAGTTTGAGGAAAACTTACATAGATCGGGAATATGGATGAGAAGAGCTTTGATTTGCAACAAATCTGAGCGAATTCGGTTGAGAAATGAGTGAGCAACGATCAATTGAAGTTTTCGGACTTCTCTCGGGCTGTTTCGTGACGAACAGAGCAAGAAATAAAACGGAAAATTGAATTTAAAGAAGAATCCGTGATGGCGCCAGTCCCTAGGCATTGGCGTCACATTATGTGCTTAGCGCCAGACGCCAATGCCAGCGCATGGCGCTAATGCCATAAGGCTGGCGCTGATTGTTTTTCAGCGACGCCAAAGCAGCCAGCCACCTGTTGGGGTTGTGCTAGCCTTCTGCAACATATTTTGGGTTCCTTGGTACGCCAGTTAGCCCCTCTAAGCAATTTGACATGATTAGGTAATCGGCTTGATTATGCAAAGTGATCGACCTGATGAAAAGATCGTCTCACTTAGCAAAAGGCACCGACATATAGGTTCAAGAGCAAAGGGCACCGACATACAGGTTCAAAGCAAAACAGCGCCGACGTACAGGCATAGCAAAAGCAAAGTTCAGGCGAACTTTTAAAGATCGACAGGCGTGGATGTTCGGTATTTTCCTTTGGGAAATTATCGCATCAAATGAGGATGACTTCAAGAGAAGATGTCTTCGACATCATTCCCTAGCTTGCAGAAAGTTGTCACAAACAATTGAAGGTAATTTCGGGCGAAGTTGTCTTCGATCATAGTTCCTGAGGCATGGAAGATGATCATAATGCGGATGAGAATTATTTCAAGAGAAATAATTTTCGATGATGTTCCCTTGGACGTGGAATATTATCATAGCGGGGAAGATAGTTTCGGGCGAAGCAATATTCTAATTTGGAAGCAGTTACAAGGCGTAGCGATTTTCAGGCGGGATGACATTCTCTAGCTTGTAGGAGGTCATCAAAACAGTAAAGCGGCAACAAATCGGTTACTTTCAGAGACGTGTGCTCGACGGTGCAAGATACGCGTTTCTTAACTCTTTTATCTGTTTAACTAACGCTAGTTTGCAGGTATCGGCGTTATAAGATTGATTTTGGATCGCAGAACGTTCTGAATCATTCTCCGTCCCTATCGATACTTTGACTTTCGTTTTCGAAACTTGCGTTTCTCCAAACTCAGTCAAAGTGGGGGCTTCTGTAGACACCCATTTGTGTCTCCCCAAAACCAAACCTAGTGATGAGTGCCTTTCACGTCGAATCATAATCGAATGAAACGAAAGTGTGGAAAGGTCTAGTGTTGCGGAAAGTTTTATTTCTTTTCTCTTCTCCCTGATTTTGAAAACTTTATTTTAAGAAAACAGCCAATCCAGTTTGGTTGGTCCATGATATGGGTCTAATAGTGGTAATTGGATGGGGCTTGCAAAGACCTTTCCAATGATATATTATAAGCCCAATTCCGATGAATATTGAGGAAATTATGGCCAATTTACTAAATTGGGCCCGATTTGAGCTTTAATTACGGCCTAATGATCTAGGGGAGGGCCTAATATAATTTATCATTCCTAATGCAATTAGGAATGGTTTTAGTCTTCTAGAACATTCTAGAAGGTTCTTTTCATTCCTAATTTAATTAGGACTCTTCAGAGTTTTAATCAAGATCAAATAGCATTTTCGATTGGAATTATATTATTTTATCTTCCAGTACCGAAATTTATCAGATTTTCGAAAACGTGTTAAAAGTCAGTTTGGCGTCCAACCCCAGGCCTTGGCGCCTGGAATCGGGATTGGCGCCAGACGCCAGCATTGGCGCCAGACGCCAGCATTGGCGCCTGGCGCTAGCCACTGGTCCTGGCGCCAATTAGCCAGGGCTGGCGCCAAGGTGGTTTTTCGATTTTCAGACTCTGTTTTGATAAATTATCTTTTTTGGATGATTTTCTCTATAAATATCGTATCAAAAACTCCGTTTTCATGAACCAACTATCTTCATCATTCATTCAAGCATCATCGATCATCAACCCTCTTCATTCACAAATTATTCATCAATTAGCATTCATCTACAGTCAAAAAATCCTTTTCATTCATCTCTTTTCATCAAATTTCATTAACATTCATTCTCTCTTTTCTAAACTTTGCTTTTTAATACAAAATTCCGCATTCACAAGATCTTGATACACCTAGCCATATTCGAAGTTGCCTTCGCCCTAGATGTGAAAGGTTTTAATTTCTGAGGGTTTGGTCCCAAATCTCTATTTCAATTATTTAATTTAATTGCTTTGATTATTATTTTCCTTGAAGTTCTAACGCGTGTATTTTGTTATTAGAAAGAGGTACGAGACATCCAAGTAAGTACTTTAATTGATTAATTGATTTTGTGATGTAGAATCATGTTTATATTGTTATTATGATATTCCTAGTATCATGTCTAGGGTAATTTTAATATTAAATATGATTTCTATGATGCTTCCTATGTTCTTCCTAATATTAATTCATGTTAGTATCATGTTAGGGCTAAAGATTTGATTTTTATTGTTTAGTGACATGTTAGGGTTTGTTATTAATCTTGTTAGTATCATGCCTAGGATCTTGCTATGTTTATTATGCTTTAACATGATTATAATTATAATTTATGATTATCATGGTGATTGTGATTATTTTATTTATGATGATTATGATTATTATTATTCTTCATGATTATTATTGATTATGTTGCTTGATACATTAGTTATTCTTTATTGCTTGATCACACCTTTTATTTCATGTTAAAGGGAATTTGGTACTTGTAATCACGCTTAATAAGATAATTAATAATCTTGTTAGGTTAACTTTGATTATAAATTCAAGTGATCGCCAATAATAGTTTATATGTGCATTATATTCAACCAACATAGATTAAATAGGTTTAGGGTTAATCCTATTGATTGCATGTTAGTCAGAAAGCGCACATGAATGCGAGCAGAATAAAGTAGAGGCCTATTATTAGGGCAGGTTCAATCTCTTTTAGGTTGGATTTGTACCTTCATCCCCGAACCCTTATTTGGTTCATGACCTTATGGAGTTGACGATCTCTTGGATCGTTAAGGGGTGTAACCTTCACCTCGTGATGGTTTACAAGTTCCTTAAAAACTTGTTGGCGACTCTTTTGCTCTATCTTCTTCTCTTTTGGACGCTACCGTACTTTAGTGTATGATCACAGTGGGGTTCAAGCTAGTGGGATTTTTAAAGGCTTGAAACTATTCCCTACAGTTTTTGGCGACTCCACTGGGGAGGATTTCTATTTTAATTCCTGAATTTGTTTCGGCAATGATTTAGAATGAGTGGATGAGACTCAAAAAGTTCTAAGTATTTCATGTGCGTAATTTTGATTAACATTGTGGCATATGCATAAAAAGGTTCTCATTGAAAAGACCATCCGTAATGAGTAAAAAACATAGGATTTTTACACGTAGGAAATTTGAGAAATGTCTTTCACAACTAGGACTGAAATAACACCGCGCGAAACTGGGTGATTTTATTGAGCACAGAAAGCTGCTGAGGCATGTGGGAAGTAGCGTCAAGGGCCAGAGCTTGGTGCCAAACATTTAGCCGTAGCGCCAGACGCCAATATTGGCGCCAGAAGCTACAGTTAAAAGTTGGCGTCAGTCTCTGTTTGCTGGCGCCATTTTCCCTAATACCGAGCCAGAAATATGCGTTCTAATTTCGACCGGTTTTTCGTATTGTTTGCTCGATCCTGCTTCCTGATTGAATTTTTTCTCACTTTTCTGAAACTCATATGTGTTCTACATATGGACATAACCCTCTGGGAATTCATGCTCTATCTACCCGATTGAACGCTCCTGGCAACAAAGGGTACATCTGAGAGGTTGAATTCACCAAACCATGGAAGTGAGTTTTTCTAAAAAACTCGCGGTGTTCTATCCACACGCGTTAACCCTTCACGGTTAGGCTTCTACGCGGTGCATCTGGACAATTAACCATGGACCCTGTTTGACTAAACCATATCCCGAACTTTAGAGAACTAGAGCCATGGTTAGGTTGCGAACTCATTGCATCATATTGTGCCTACTTGACTAATTGTGCATTATTTGTTGTGCATATATATCCTATGCTCCTCTTAACTGTTTGTTGATTTGTGTTGAGATTATAATTAATGACTTAAGGAACTTTTCCTAATTAATTAATTAATTAATTAATTCGAGTCAATAAAGTTTTTTCTTCTTTTAATCGGAATTGACCTAGTAGACTTTAGGCATACCCCAGTTGACTAATAATATCGAAAACAGTCCCAGACCAAGGCTCCAATATTGGTGCCAAAATCTGAGCTGTAGCACCACTGTATGGTGTGTAGCGCCAGACATTTACTAAAAAGTCTGGCGCCAACCACCATATTGTGACGCCAGTCCTGTCGTTTGGCCGACAGTTCGGATTATTTGTCGAGTCATCACCTAATGTCTAATTGATCAGTTTCCTATTTAATTTGGTTAATTTTGCTGGCAATAATGCTTAATTGAATCAATATTCGAGTTTAGGCACTAAGTCCCATGGTCTTACACAAGATTCCAAGCATGTCACTTACACTCAATACACACACCAATACACATGTCTTGACCATGATTAAGAAAGTCTTGTGTGTGCTTGTTATTTTTCGTCATTTTTTTTCGGGGGGTAAGTCGGATATTAATCCTCCAATAAATATACATACTTAAATTCCCTAAACACATATACATTATTGCTCTCTAAAAATATACATACTTTTTTTTAAACAAAAAAAAAAAAAAAAAAAAAACCATAAAGTCAATTTGATCCGAGTCAAGTAATTAAAACGCAAACTGGCTTAATTTACAGCGCGTGGTCAAGAAAGGAAGGACGATTAATCAAAGATAACCTCTTCGTAAAAGTCCAACTTTTCGACAAACCTATAGCCCGCAAGAGGAAAGCATGAGTCATAATGGCAACTCAGGAAGAAGTTAACGATCTCAAGAACCAACTGGCTACTGTAACTGAGACACTGAAGCTTCTCGCACTTAAGATCGAGGATCCTGTGAAGCAACAACAAATGAACCTCATGCAAGAAAGCCTAAGCAAGTTGTCCAGCGACTACAAGTTTCAAGAACTCACATCCCAAGGGGTCTCGGTGGATAAAGATCTTCTTCCGCAGAAGTTCAGCGCCAACGACATCCCAAAATTTAGGGCAATCGACAACCCCTACTTCCATCTAAGAGCATTTGAAACAATAATGAGTATCAAGGGTATCGATAAGAAAGTCTTCCCTTCTCTGTTCTCGCTATCTCTCGAGACCGTTTGCCAACAATGGTTCTTTTCTCTGGAAAAAGAAAAGACCTCTACCTGGGAATCCATAGCAAACACTTTCGTTGATAGGTACAAGTGCAACATTCAAGTCGAAACTGACCATAGAGAACTTGAAATCCTCAAACAGAAGGAGAATGAAGGTTTCACATCTTTCTTTAACAAGTGGAGAGAAACCTCAGCTAAAATGATTGAGGTGCCAAGTGAGAAAGAGTCTGTGAGACTGTTCATTAAAAACCTTCAAGAAAAATATTCAAAACATCTTAAATATCAGAATAACCTTCATACCTTTAAGGCTGTTTATGATATTGGGATTAATATCGAAGATGACTTGGCTAAATCTAAAGCTGCCAACAATAACTCCAACAGTGGCTGGAAAGGAAAGAAGAGCGACAATCCTTCTTCTTCCAAAACCGCCCACTCAAATAATGTTAGCACCTTTAATCTAGGAGAAGTCCTCGCCCTGAACAACCAAGGACAAAAGAAACCGTTTAGGAGAAATTTCACTCCTATTGGCATAAGTTATGACACCGCGTTTGATCGACTAAATGAAAAAAGTCTTATAACTCCCATTGGACCATTTGGAGATCCACCAGTCGAGAAGAGGTCGCCTAACTGGAACCCTAATGCACATTGCAAATATCATCAAGGTAGGGGCCATTCTACTGAAAGCTGTTGGAAGCTTAAGGAAGCTATCCAAGACCTAATTGATAGTAACAAGCTGCCGTTGCCCCCCGCCAGTAAGAAGCCGAGTATTGACAATGCACCTCTAGCTCATACTTTGGCTATTTCCGATGAAGAAAGCGAAGTTGACCCTTCATCTCTCATTAAGCCTGTCAAAGCAACCAATGTCGAAGAAGAAGAAGAGGAGATCTTTTTCGATGTCAAAGATAATCTTCCTGAACCAGCAAATGAGGTAGAGATACGAGTGCTCACACTGTATATGAGGGAGACATCGCAACTGTTACGTGAAACTCTCAAAATTATGGATGAACTTAAGAGAGAATTCACACCAGTAAAAACAACTTATGAGACAAAACACTTTCCCTTACAAGTCACCGTAAGACCCAAGAAGAGCAATAAAGTTTATACTCCAATTGGGATCCCGTATACACAAATGTTTGAAATGCTCTCCGAGAATGGCAAGGTCAAACCTCTCAAACCGAGACCATTTGAATCATTAAAAAGGACAGATAGATATTACTGTCAGTACCATCAGTCAGGAGGACATACCCTAGAAAACTGCCTCAAGTTCAAGGATTTGGTTTAGAAAATGATTGATAGAAAGGAATTAGTTCAAGTTCAACAAGAAGAGGACATAAATGTTAATGGAGTATGGGACAGTGATGAAGAAGATGTCTATCTAAAAGACATATTAGGACCTTCCCCTTCTGTATCATACACCACGGACGACATTTGGGCTGAAGAAGATTCATCAATAGACGTCCTCACAAGATTCGAGAGAATACAACCTCCCGTTTCAACACAACCTATGCCTACTGTAAAACAAGTTCCCATACCTATCATCGAAGACAATGACATCGTTAAACAATTCAAGAAGACAAAAGTTGAGATGAATGTATGGAAGCTTCTGGCAACATCTCGAGAACATAGGTTAGCTATGATGAATGCCTTGGATAAAATCGGGATAGATTCTGACACCACTCCTGAGGGACTAGCTAACTTCCTCACGAGTGACCTCCGTAGTCCAATTAATCTAATCACCTTCTCTGACAAAGATCTACCCCCAGAAGGTGACAAGCACTACAAAGCGTTAAACCTCACGGTAGTCTGGAAAAGGATGAATGTTCCCATGACTCTTGTAGACAATGGATCGGCTATTAATGTCTGTCCACTTAGGATTGCGAGGATGCTCGGCATAAAAGATGAGGATTTAACTCCGTCCACACAAGGAATAAGAGCTTACGATAATACTCGTCGTCAAGCTCTTGGAAAAATAACCCTAAATGTGACGGCAGGAGCAATAGAACATGCTACTACTTTTCAAGTGGTAGACATAAAAGCCTCATTCAATCTGTTGTTAGGACGCCCTTGGCTCCATGATCTAAAGGCCGTCCCTTCATCTCTCCACCAACAAGTGAAAGCCATAGTTGGAGGAATCCCCATCACTATTGATGCTTCGCCAATGAGGATCAAATCAATAGAGAATCCAATCATCAACGTGGAGCACGACGAAGATGATGAAGTCCTATGGGGCTTTAACGAAGAAGTCTCCTTAATCCAAGAGGATGAAAGGACATCTCTTTGCCACAACCCCCATTCCAACATGATTATCAACACCATGCTGAAGAAACAAGGACACTTCCCTGGGATGACCTTAGGAAAGAAGAAGGGGATAGTAAAATCGATAGAGTCACCTGGCCTCCCTAAACTAGATACTTTCGGACTTGGTTTTGAACCGACTCGGAAAGATCTCAAGCGAGCCCAGGACAAATTGAAAACACGTAGGGACGCTCGCATTCAAAAGAAAGCAATTCCAATGGATCAGTACCCCCTTACGCTCAATGGTCAGTTTATAAAAGAAGGAGAGGACTATCCATGCCATGAATTTCCCGAACCATTTGTTGTAAATGGCATACGACAACCAGGATTCAAGAATTTCTTGGATTGCTACTTCACTGACGAAATCCCAACTCCCGTCCATAAGGAGAAAGCACCCCCATGCTTTGACTTTAACGTCATGGGATTACTGTTTGGGCGAGAAAAGAATGTGTCAGTTTATGAGGAAGACAACTCTTCACTCATTCAAACGGTCCTACAAAGTGAAAACTTCGACCCCTCAAAGCTAATTATTCTAGCTGAAGGATTATTGCAAGGGTGGCACAAGACTATCAAGGTGATTACTCCGAGTGGAAGGAAGATATCAATCACGACAGGACAAGGGCCAATGTTTGAAGAATCGTCAGAGTCAGAGTCAGAATCTGAGTCTTCCCCTTTAGAATCTTCTAAGTCTTTAGCTATAATGCCTCCCCTTCCTATTTCTTCTCCTAGGATTGTTAGTGATCCAGTCCCTGAGGACATATCACTCTTTGATGTAATGATCTCATAGTATAATAATATCACTCATTCTTCTTACTTCTCGTGTTCTTCCCTAACCCAAGATGACGAACATTGCTTAGCTAATGATGAAAAAGATAAAGAAATTATTAAAGCAATGGAAACACTTGAAAAGAAAACACCGATAATTGAAGAAACCGAAACAGTTGATATCTCAAATGATTCAACTCATAAAAGAGAAGTTAAAATCGGACTAACATTGAATAAACAAGAAAGAACCGATTTAATTAACTTGCTTAAAGAATCTATCGATGTATTTGCTTGGTCATATGAAGATATGCCAGGCATTAATAGAGAAATAGCTCAACACACTATACCATTAATTCCAGGAATGAAACCTGTAAAACAAAATTTGCGTCGAATGAAACCCGACGTAGCACTTAAAATAAAAGAAGTTAAAAAAAAAATAACTGCAGGTTTCATCAAGGTATCCAGATACCCCGAATGGGTCGCCAACGTCGTCCCAATTCCAAAGAAAGACGGAAGGGTAAGGATGTGTGTCGACTATCGAGATCTAAATAAGGCAAGTCCAAAGGACGACTTCCCTCTACCACACATCAATATTCTGGTAGACAACACGGCAAATCACGCGCTTCTCTCATTCATGGACGAATACGCAAGGTACAATCAGATTCTCATGGCAGAAGAAGACATGGAAAAAACAACCTTTATTACACCGTGGGGCACTTACTGTTACACGGTAATGCCATTTGGGTTGAAAAACGCAGGTGCTACTTACCAACGTGCAGCAACTGCCTTACTCCATGACATGATGCACAAAGAAGTTGAAGTATATGTCGACGACATGATTGTGAAATCAAAGGACCGTCCAGGCCATCAAGTAGTTTGAAGGAAATTTTTTGAAAGGCTAAGAAAATACAATATGAGGTTGAATCCATCGAAATGTGCTTTTGGAGTCACCTCAGGCAAGCTCTTGGGGTACGTCATAAGCTCTAGAGGAATAGAGATAGATCCAACCAAGATTAAAGCGATCATGTTGATGCCACCGCCCTAGACCGAGAAACAGATCCGAGGATTCATTGGCCGGTTGCAATACATAAGTAGGTTCATATTGTTGGGGTTTGGTGAGTCCGACTCACCGCGGAAACAAACCCCGACCCAAGGAACCACTCGCAATAATTAAAATCATAAAGCATAAATAAATAATCACAAAGAAAAGATAACGAATCTTACCCTCAAAGCGAGCTTCGCCCAAAAACCGGGGCTCTTACTTGAAAGCTACGAGCACGTCAAGCGCCGCGCCTCCGACGGTATCCACCCACAAAAAGGCGAACATAACTTTAAGGTCTACTACCTGGGGGTTAGCGAGGTCCGACCAAAACCCGAGTGTTATATGAGTTTAAGAGTTTTCCCAATATTATGGAATGCTCTTTTTAACTCCCACTCAAGCATCATTTCCAATGCCCAAAGTTGGGTATTTATAGGGAATGATGGGAGTATGAAAATCTCTCCCATCAATGTGGGACAATGAGATTTTCTCATTTTATTTTAAAGCTAAAATAAAATTATTAAGCAAACTAGTAATAAATCAACAAGTGTCAAGCATACATGAGAGAGTAGGTGAGGACCACTTGGAGATGGGGACCAAACTTGCTCCCCACTCTCTCCCTCACCTTGTGCCACATGGCAACCCACTTGCTCCCATATTCCAACCTTCCCCTTATTCACGGCCCTATGGCCCGAGCCAAGTCACGAGCCAAGCCCGAGCCCGGCCCGAGCCCAGCCCGCACCTGGCCTGAGCCCAGCCTGCACCAGCTGCTGCTGTGGCGCGGCTGCGGCTGCTACCGTGGCGCGGCGCGGCTGCTGCTTGTGCCTAGCCGCGGCTGGCCGTGGCTGCAGCACGGTGCGCCAGCTCGTCTTGTTCTTAGCATTCGGATGCTCGGGGCACTCCGATGCTAGGGGTATTTTCGGGAATATTGTTGATTTATTATTATTTTGCGCGTCTCGTCTTTTATTATTTAGACTCGACTTCCGACGATCGGTTTCGACGCTCTAAGCTCGAATTACCGATGTCTAATTATTTAACACTCGGGCGACGAATTAATTTCTTCCGAATTAATTCGTCGAGTTGGTTCGCATATATTTGCTTGGGTGTGACCCGAAGGGTTCAGTCAAGATTAAGCTGTAATATTAATTATATTAATATTACTGATCGGAAGCGGCCTCCACCCAGGCATTCCGATCACTTGACCTTGCTGAATATATTAGCTTTCTAATAATTCTGAACCCGCTATCAGAATAATAAACTTGTTCGAAGGACACTATTCCTTTCAATCTCCCACTTGTCCTTCCGGACAAGTGTGCATTTAGTGTATAGCCCTTATCCTATGTCTCTTCATGTCTCTTCATGAACTACAGAGTAAGATTACTAGTCATCTCTGTTACGTCCAGAAGTGTTTCTCGAAATCCGAGTTTGACTGTTAATAAGCAGATAATTTCTAAAATCCATCTGAGCACGGCCATGCATTTTTCACAGTCTCGCTCTTCGAGAGGCCTTGTAAACAACAAGACATGTTCCCTATTGTTAGTAGGGGGACATTTCCAGTCTTGTAATGTAGCTTCTCTTACTAAGAGGACTCACCCGCCCGATATCTGTCTTTATAATCCCCAGTTACGGCAGACGTTTGGTGGATACCAAAGCGGACCAGTACTCAAACAAGAGATCTCCCACTACTCATGGTCAAAGGAAAAGAGTTCCGATAGTAATAATGAGAAAATACTTATGACAGTTTTAAATCTCTTAAAGTATCCTCATAGGTCGATCCAGTATGGTTCTAAACCAATACTTGTGCAAATGATTTATATCCTCATAGCACAAGAAACGGTGCTACAAATCATACTACACACTAATCTCTGATGGTCATCAATCGTCCACAAAATATGACCTTGATTAGGGATAATTTTCGAGTAAAATATTCAATGTTCACTTAATAGGTGTTTCTTTATCCAAGCCATTGACTTGATACCCTATTTTGAATATTTATTAAAATCGAATGGACTCATTATTTAATTCTAAACCACAATTAAATAGTTTTGTGGAATATTTAGAAATATTTTATTCCACTATGAAACTTCACAATGTTTCATCTTATGATAAATGATTTTTCCCAAATGTTTAAAGAGTAATACTCTTCATAAAACATTCATAGAAATCACACCCATATTTGATATGCTTGATTTCTTTCATGCAATTATGAATGTTGTCGTTCACTTATTGCAAAGGTTTAGTTAAAATTACTTTGCAAACCTTAGCATCTTCATTATCTACCATTTTCATAATAAGATGATAAAATTTTGAGAGTGTTAATGGATTACATGTGATTCAGGATTTATTGTCCAAGCAATGGCTCCCACTCATTTTCATGATTTGAGACCTTTTACTTGACAACCTACAATCATTAATGTTCAACAACGAACCTTTCCATTTAACATCTATCTTATTATTGCCTTTAAGGCAACAATATTCTCAACATATATTTTAGTAGACTCCCCGATGATGCCTTGCTTGGGTTTAACTCCAAGCGACTCACAACGATTTGGGATACCCTAATCACTTGTGATCATGGAAATTTTCCTTAAATTCCCGCACATTATACATGGATGCACATCCATGTTACCATTCTCAAGCCACGACACTTCTTGCCTCGTGCTTATAAATGGCTTCCTTGCTAAGGATCTAATCCTTGTTAAGGTTTGTGCTTGCAACATCAAAACTCAAATTATATTTGTTTCCATGCGTCAAGAACTCATCCAACTACTTATCTAAGTTCTTTGGATGTTCTTGACTATAATCTAATGATCTAATACTTAGATTAATGTCGATTTGTATTATATACGTACTTCACATGCTCTAAGCATGTAAGTCATCTGACGATTCCATATCATAGCCTTACATGATGGATTTAATTCTAGAATGATTCTCAATTTTATTCCATCCATGTGACATTTAGCTCATACAGTTACACTGAGTCTTGCCAAATTGTTCGCTATATGATATGATTGAAAGTCTCTTACTAGAGTCTTTCTTGTTTGATTTAGTACTTAGCCTAGCTTATACATAGTTCAAACATTTACTTAGATTCATACATATGGGTCGAAAGCCTTTCAAAGTCTTTCATGTTTAACATGGTAATTTCTTTTACTCATTTAAACATTTAATTAAGTCTATACCATAGAACTCAATTCCCAACATGTACTAAGTATCATCTTTAGCTCGGTCCATTGTCGAAAATACTTTCAAATCTAAACATTTAGCATTTGATGGTTGTTTCACAATAGAGTTCGTAAACTTCTTGTTGGACCATTACTTTTGCTCCCACTAAACTTCTTGTTCATTAGAATTTTTTTTTTATGTTTCTCCATAAGTCAATCCTCTTATTAACTTTATGAGAAAACACGTTCCAATTCCTTCATGCAATGCTTCCTTTAATCCCATGACGGATTCCATGTGCTTGCTTTCAAATCTAGCATTATTTAGATTTTCAAAACCCTTAGACTATTCCATAGTCACTTCCAAAATTCCATTTTGGGAAGGCGGTTTTGGTATCTATTTTTCCATATTTCATATGCGCAATTTTGCTAGATCAATCACGAAAAGACTTGAGCATTCCAATTGGTGAATGGGATTTTATTAAAATCAACTCCTTGAAATTAATTATATCCTTTACAACCAATCTAGATATGTATGCATATACATTTTCACATTTGTTAGTTTTCTCCTTGAAAACTTATTTGCAATCGATGGGTCTTTCACCTTTCATGCAAATTAATCAAGTTTATGCAAATTAATCAAGTTTCAAACATGATTTTCAAACATGGAGTCTATTTCGGATTTTCATGGCTTTTAACCATTATTCGGAATTTGGATTTGTCGTAGCTATCTTACAAGACATTATTCCTTTACTATCTAATAGTAAATAGTATGCTTGTAAGTCTTAGGTTTGTTTCTATTTTAATAGAAAATTTATAGGATTCAATCCAAGCCTTTGGTGAATTCTATACCTATACGGGGCATCAAACACTGAGTTTTAAGGCGCTTTCAAAGCCCTTTTATTATGTTGATCTTACTCCAACATCTTTAATGTTTTGTGAGTAATGAATTCTCTTTTAAGGCACTTGTAAAGTCCTTTTGAGTATTCTTGATCAAGCATTACCACGAAGTCCTTTAAGGTCTTCCGAGATTCTCAGTTCTAGTTTTGTTGCTATGATCGATGGTCATCGAGTTCATTTTCCTCCCACTTGTCGTTTTGGAAACGTGTTACTTTCCAGAAAGACACTACTTAGAGCAACAAACAATTTTTGTTCTCAATTAGGATGTGGAGGTAATACCCGTAGTCTCACTTGAATGTTTAAAAAAGAGACATGTATATTGTCTTTGGGTAAAAGTTCGTTGTGAAACAAACAGTTAGCTCCTACTTGAGCTATCTTAGTCTTTATTGAGCCATTCAGCTCCCACTGAGTCACCTAGCTCCCATTGAGCCACTTTGCTCCCACTGAGCTAGTGAACTCCCACTGAGACTAAGAGCCTTAGACATGTACTTGAAAAGACTTTTAGAAGTTATTTCTATCCATAACTAAATATGGCGTCCTTTCTTAGCTTCGACATATTGTTTAGTGTAACATTAGTCATTTGTGCAAATCTTTAAGAACTTTATAGGAAGGGTTGTGAACCATCATCGTTCGAGTCATTTTCAAATGACACCGAGGTCTCCGTGAAGACACACCATGTTCTTTGTGGAGTTATTTATGAAAATTTCCATTCATAACTTTGAGATAGTCACGCTTGGCTTAAGCAAACATCGCTCGATCTAATCTAGAAATTTTGATATCTTGCCAAGTCGATTCTGTACTTCACCGAACTCTTGAGCTACTCAAATCAAGTTTGTTGACATTTGATGAATATAGCCATATCCTTTCAAATTATTTGTGAAACGTTGAAGTAATTGAATCCTCTTTAGCCTTCGGAGTCAATTGTCTATACCAAGAACAATAGCTCTCTGCTTTGTCGGTTTCAACAAGTAAGACTTTCTTGTCTTAGAACGATTCCAAATCGAGCAACTATCAAGAGTCTATCTAATAGAGCTTTTGAGTAAGTTCTTGTCGATGTGACATTGCTAAAGATGTTTGGAACGCAAATCAAGCCCATGACTTGAACTTAGTGAGTTTATCATGTTAGAGAAATGTTTGTTTATAATCAAGCATTCTTAACTCAACGCTTGGATAACCATCCCATTCAAATAAATCTCGCAACTATTGCTCATTACTTTGAATGTGAGTCTTTCCGTGTGTAAACGGATCAGTTGCTGATTATGGAACATAATAACCATTACTTGTTCCAGCCTTTGGCTTAAAAGGTCTTTAAACAAAACATACGACCTTACAACTGATGTAGCTCTTCTTGCTTCATTCTAAGCTTGTAAGTCGATAACTTAGCTTAACTTCAATAGTTTGAGGTCACTATCATAGTGGAACACTTAAGCAGTATCCGATACTTGTGAAGATAACGAATTGCTAAGTAAACTACAATAACATGAACTTATGAGTTGAAATGAAATCTAATTCCTTTTCTTCGTTCTTTCTTTCCTATATTTCTTATCATACAATATCTCATAATCTTACTTTAAGAATCATTTCTTTAAGTACCTTGACTCTTATACTTTGTTAGGCATAATCAAGCACCTAGTGCGCCGTTAAACAAAGTTTCATCTTTTCCATTAACTCTTACTCGAATTACTACATCAATGAGTCCTACTCAGTTGTGATGTGAAAAGATACGTTGGTTGTCAAACATTGACAATCTTGAGTTAGCAACTCAATACCTCATGTTTTATCAAAACTACCTAGTACTTTGAATACATGATGTCCAACCGTCCTTACGGACTTAATTATAAAAGTCATTTATGAGAATTGTATTTTAGAAATGCTTTTCCTTTCTTTGAGAACTATTCTCAAGGATTTCCTTTACCAATCATGGAAACAATATTATTTGATTTAGAATACTATAAATATAAGTGCAAAGTATAACCATTTATCAAGAACATAATAAGTTTGAAATTTAACAGCATTCATGCAAACTTCAATCTTATTAAACGTCTTATTTACGCATAATAATTGTCCCTACTTGGCAAAAATAAGGCGATTCCAAGATCCGAAGAAACAAAGAGTGGTTAAGCATGCTTTGGCTTGTCTTAAACACTCAATCTTCTTGGGTAAGCATTGCCCTGCTAATGGCTCTAAGCCACTCTTGGTTAGATAATCGTCGCATCTAATGCATCTTTGACGATGTATCTCTTTTGCCACGGTATGTGAGGACTCCTCACTCATACCGATGAGTTAAACCAAAACCAACGTGCACACCCGGTGTGCCTTATGCCCCTTGGAGAAGTGATGGCACCTCGCTTTGGTGTAGCCTACCATCACTCTCATTCGGTTAGTAAATGTTGTTTTGGAAAGGCAAATTTGACTCAATATTATTAGGGACCTAGGATTTCTATGTTGGTTGATTTAAGTGAACTTAACTAATCATCGCAACATCAAGAAAACCTAAACATGCATCTAACGAATAATTCACACATATATTTAAGCATAAAATATAAAGCGAAATTATAGATGCATATTGGCAACTAGCATGACCCCTTGAGATCTTCATATCTTCAAAAGGTCTTCATTTGCAATTCAAGGCTTTGTCTTCCAAGATACGCCGTCTTCAAGACTTAACCAAACTATGCAAAAAACTAGTGTCTACAACTAGGAATAATCTAAATATTAAAGTACAAAATACTTAACGGTGCGTAGACCGTGTTTAGATTTACAAAAATACATAACGGCACGTAGTCCGTATTTTCTATCCTAGTCGGGTCCCACTAGTTGCCATTTCATAAAACCTGTGAGAGAGAATATATGTATTCCATTCATCCATTCACTATTTGTGAATGGCCCATGCAATTTACAAATTAAAACAAAGTAAAATGCATTTAAACAACGCGCGCACTAGTAACTAATCTAGGTGGTTAATCCGATTAATACGCCTAATTAAAACTAGTCAAAGTTGTTTAGCCGATTATATAATTTACGTCATTAATAATTGAAGCTCCCACTAAATTCCGCATTTCCTTAATTAATCTAATTAATTAAGTCGGTAGCACCCAAACTTGTCAAAATGAAATTTTGCCAATGCCGCTCAAAACCGAGGCCTAGCCTCCCAAAATTTTAACTAAAATAAACAAAATTAATTAAAATAAATAAAACGGCAAAATAAGCAACATCAAGCCTACTATGGCTAGCCACCTCACCGCACCAAGCATGCACACACGCCAAGACCACGAACACACGGCCCACGGCACACGGCCGCGAGCTGCTGCCACGGCACAGCCTCGCGTGGCTGCTGCAGCCCGCGTGCTGCTGTCGCGCGTGTGGTGCTGCCGTGCGTGGCTGCTGCCGCGCGTGTGGCCGCAAGTAAGGCGGCGCTGCCACCTTGGTAGCCACATATGGGCTGCTATGCAGCCCGGCTCGCCAAGGTGATGCAATGCCTCGTTTTGCGTGCCACGGCCTCGGGATTTGATCCCTTTTCGCGAGACAACAATAATTAATTCTAAATTAATTTTAGAACTAATTTAGAGAGCAAAATAAAATTTTAAACAAGTCTAACTTAATAAAATTTTCAAAGTGCAAATAACCAAAATAATTCCAAGAACCATTATTAATTAAATTGGTTTAGCTTAGTGCAACATAAAATTGAGGCAATTTCTCACTTTCAATTTAATCAATTTAAATTAAACTTGAGAATTTGACAAGGTAAAGGGAAGTTGGAAAAATATGAACTTTGATGTTCAAATGAAAATTCCAACATCTAAATTTTGTGAATCCTTGAAAATTATATCTTTCAACATGAAGATAACCAAATTTCTATCACAAAAATCGAAACTCTATGTTTCCAATCAACTCAAAAAGATTAAAACATCAAAGTTTAACACAAAATAACATGGAATTTAGTGGTTTTTAAAGTTTCAATCACTTATCACAAATAAAGATTGAATCTTTAACGCTTAGGAAGCCTCAAAAATAAAACTTTCACACTAAAAAGCAATTAGTTTGCAATTATGTGAAAATAAATCAACCTTTAAGCATCAAATACTACCAAGTAAGTGTGCTTTAAGGGGACATAAAAATGCAGAAAATAATGCAAATAATCAACCATATAATCAACTATTTATGCCATTAATTTCAAGGTTAGAAAAGACTTAAAATTTTTCGTCAGAAACGGAAAACCCCTCGAAAAAGGCATTTCTGGTCAGAATTTGGCTAAAATCACAATCCCCATGGGGTAAAAACCTTTCCAAAACACGTTTTCCACCCAAAATCCACTAGTCTTGGGCGAAAATCTGGGTTCTGGGCCAAAATCGACATTAAAACGGGATTAAAATAAATAAAACCGAGCTACTAATCTAATTAGCAACTTAAACCAGAAAATTAAGCCAAAATAAACCTTGAAAAACATGATTATAAAAATAAACGAGCGGGGCTCTAATACCACTGTTGGGGTTTGGTGAGTCCGACTCACCGCGGAAACAAACCCCGACCCAAGGAACCACTCGCAATAATTAAAATCATAAAGCATAAATAAATAATCACAAAGAAAAGATAACGAATCTTACCCTCGAAGCGAGCTTCGCCCAAAAACCGGGGCTCTTACTTGAAAACTACGAGCACGTCAAGCGTCGCGCCTCCGACGGTATCCACCCACAAAAAGGCGAACACAACTTTAAGGTCTACTACCTGGGGGTTAGCGAGGTCCAACCAAAACCCGAGTGTTATATGAGTTTAAGAGTTTTCCCAATATTATGGAATGCTCTTTTTAACTCCCACTCAAGCATCATTTCCAATGCCCAAAGTTGGGTATTTATAGGGAATGATGGGAGTATGAAAATCTCTCCCATCAATGAGGGACAATGAGATTTTCTCATTTTATTTTAAAGCTAAAATAAAATTATTAAGCAAACTAGTAATAAATCAACAAGTGTCAAGCATACATGAGAGAGTAGGTGAGGACCACTTGGAGATGGGGACCAAACTTGCTCCCCACTCTCTCCCTCACCTTGTGCCACATGGCAACCCACTTGCTTCCATATTCCAACCTTCCCCTTATTCACGACCCTATGGCCCGAGCCAAGTCACGAGCCAAGCCCGAGCCCAGCCCGCACCAGCTGCGGCTGCTACCGTGGCGCGACGCGGCTGCTGCTTGTGCCTAGCCGCGGCTGGCCGTGGCTGCAGCACGGTGCGCCGGCTCGTCTTGCCCTTAGCATTCGGATGCTCGGGGCACTCTGATGCTAGGGGTATTTTCGGGAATATTGTTGATTTATTATTATTTTGCGCGTCTCGTCTTTTATTATTTAGACTTGACTTCCGACGATCGGTTTCGACGCTTTAAGCTCGAATTACCGATGTCTAATTATTTAACACTCGGGCGACGAATTAATTTCTTCCGAATTAATTCGTCGAGTTGGTTCGCATATATTTGCTTGGGTGTGACCCGAAGGGTTCAGTCAAGATTAAGCTGTAATATTAATTATATTAATATTACTGATCGGAAGCGGCCTCCACCCAGGCATTCCGATCACTTGACCTTGCTGAATATATTAGCTTTCTAATAATTCTGAACCCGCTATCAGAATAATACACTTGTTCGAAGGACACTATTCCTTTCACATATCAAAACTGACAACGATATGTTAACCAATCTTCAAAAAGCTCAAGAAGAATGTACCAGTATTATGGGATGATGAGTGTCAAAAAGCCTTTGACCGGATCAAAGCCTATCTCGCAAATCCTCCCGTATTAGCGCCAGCACTTCTCGGAATACCTCTTAGGTTATATTTGACGGTTACCAAAGAGACAATGGGAGCCATGCTAGCATAAGAGGTAGAAAACAAAGAGAATGCAATCTATTACTTAAGTAAGAAGATGCTCGAATACGAAACACGCTATACACCACTCAAGAAATTGTGCCTCGCTTTGGTGTGGGCCACAACTAAATTAAGACATTATATGTTGGTGCATACCGTTTTCGTTGTATCTCGATTGGATCCACTCAAATACTTGTTCGAGAAATCAACGCTCAATGGACGTATTTCATGATGGATAGTCAACTTAGCCCAGTTCGATGTGCGGTTTATGCCACAAAAAGTTATTAAAGGATCTGTGGTGTCAGACTTTCTGGCAGACTTTCTAATAGAAGACTCGACACCAATACAGGACAATGAATTTCCAGATGAATATTTGATGGTCACCGAAGATGATACTTGGACCTTGTATTTCGACGGAGCCTCAAACCAAAAGGGATGTGGTGTTAGAGTGCTATTAGTATCACTTAAAGAAGAACACGTCCCAATCTCAATAAAGCTTGATTTCGACGTTACCAACAATGCTGCTGAATACGAAGCATGTGTGGTAGGCCTTGAAACAGCTCTGGCATTGGGAGTAAAGAAATTAAGGATATTCAGAGATTCCTCTCTAATTATCAATCAAATATCTAAAAGGTGGAAAGTAAGGGGCGAAAGCCTAGCCCCTTACCAAACTTATCAGGAAACTCTTACCGATCAGTTGGAGAAGGTAGAATACACATATCTACCTAGGGAAGAAAACCAATTTGCTGATGCCTTGCCAAGATTAGCCTCAATGGTTAGGATTCCCACGAATATCGAGCAAATGCCTCTAACTATCGAAAAAAGGCACAAACCGGCATATATACAGGCTATAGAAGACGACGACCCAGTCCAAGACGAAGATGAAGAACAAGAAGAAGAACCATGGTACACAGACATCCTCAACTATGTCACCAATGGAGAATACCCTCCTCATGCTGACAAAAGAGCAAAACGAGCTTTGAGACTTTTGGCTTCTCAATATGTACTCATAGACAACCAGCTACATAAAAGGGTACCTAAAGGTCGAGCTCTCCTATGCGTAGGGAAGGTGGATGCAAAAAGAATAATGAGAATGGTCCACGAAAGAATCTGTGGAACTCATGTAAATGGGAAAATGTTAGTCCAGAAAATAATGCGAGAAGGGTATTATTGGACTACCATGAATAGGGACTGCCATCAATATGTGAAAAGATGCCCTAAGTGTCAAATTTATGCCAATTTACAACACGTTCCTCCATCTTTGCTCTACACCTACACGTCACCTTGGCCATTCTCTACATGGGGAATTGACATAATTGGCAAGATCACTCCTCCAGGGACAAGAGGCCATGAATTCATTCTAGTAGCAATTGATTACTTTACGAAGTGGGTTGAAGCGCAATCATATGCTAAACTTACCGCAAAACATGTAGCACTCTTTATCGAGAGAAATATCATTTGTCGATATGGAGTCCCACATGAAATGATAAGTGACAATGTAACTCACTTTCAAGCCGAATGTGAAGAATTGCTACATAAATATGGTATCCAACATCATCATTCGTCCCCTTATAGACCTCAAGCAAACGGAGCAGTCAAGGCAGCTAATAAGAATTTAAAGACTATCATCGAGAAAATGACAAAAAATTATAAGGATTGGCCTGACAAGCTTCACTTTGCATTGTGGGGTTATCGCACGTCAATTCGTACGTCAACAAGAAACACACCATTTTCTTTGGTATATGGAATGGATGCCGTACAACTTGTCGAACTAGAAATACCATCTCTACGTATTGCGCTAGAGAGTAAACTCGATGAAGTCGAATGGACTAGGGCACGATATGAAGAATTGATCCTACTCGACGAAAAACGACTAGAAGCTCTACATCACACTCAGTGCTATCAAACTCGTATGGCTAGACATTTTAATAAGAAGGTCAAGGCAAGAAATATCAAAGTAGGAGATTTGGTATTAAAAGCGCTAAGGAAAAATGTTTTAGATCCAAGGGGAAAGTTTAGACCTAATTGGTCTGGCCCTACATTGTCAAAACAATCATGTCAGGTGGTGCAGCAAAATTAACTGACATGGATGGCAATGAATTCTCAAACATGACCAATCTTGACCAACTTAAAAAATACTACCCATAATTACTTGAGTAGGACACTCAAGAGAGCTACGTTCGGCCTGATTCCTTAGGAAAGGATACGTAGGCAACCCATTACGGGTGCGGCCACTTTATTTTTCGACATCTCCGTGTTCCAGAATCAACAAAAAGTCAACAAGAAGTCGGAAAAGCAACTGGCGTCACAGAGCAGAACCTGGCGCCAGCAATAGGCCATTAGCACCAGGCGACGGTATTAGCGCCTGGCGCTAGACCTTAATAGTTGGCGCCAATCTACAATTACTGACGCCAATTCAGTTATAAAATCTGGGCAAATTTCGGTGTTTTTCGGAAAATTTTCGACTTTCGTACTCGAAAGATTTCTGGAAAATTAATTTTTTTCGGTTTTTCATTGCTTTAATAAAATGAATTTAAAGTGACAATTTAATTGAAAACTGAAATTTCGTTAATAAAACAAAATTACATTGTTAATGGAATTTAAATAAGGCTGAAATAAATTAACTTTAAATAAAAAATTAACAATCTAATAAATCTAAAGCTAAGCAATGTTCTAGTCTTTCTTCTCCTTCTTTGCTCTTTTCCAATTCTTTTCCGTTTCCTCCTCCTCATCCATTACTTTAGCTAGTAGGCATCCTTTAGAGGACCTACATTCAATCTTAGAATAGATTGTTTCTCCTTCAGCTAGCACCCCATGCTTCTTTTCCACCCAAACCTTCTTGTCTGTAGCTTTCCTTTTCCCCTTGTCTTTAGTAGTATTCTTCTTCTTAGGCATTGTAGGTGTCTTGAACTCAATTCTTGCACCTAAGCGTTCCTTGGCCGGTGTCACTCTGTCACCTAGACGATTCTTCACATCGATTCTACCCTGATCAATTGAAGACTGCTTCAACAACCACTTCTTTACATCATTAGGTAAAGAAGGGGGAACCTTTTGGGTAATCACTTCCCATAAAGGTCTAGCACTCCAGTAAGTGTCAAATTTATCTACTTCTTGAGATATGGGATACTCATAGGGAGGACGAAGATCCCCGGAAGGAATATTTTGGAGCAAGCCATATTGTCTCTTTACTCTGCAGGGATAACAATATGTTACACGAGACAAGCTTGGAAGACGGCAGAAAGGTTTCTTGTTAACACCAACCATCCTTTTTATTCTCCACCATGGGATGACCCACTTGATAGCAAAATCACGTGATTCAAAGACTTTCTTCCACCCATGGCGCCCAATTTTAGGGATGCGCTTCTTTCATCTCACAAAGCAAGTGGGAGTATAATTTTCAATGTCGTCCGGAGGGCTAATTAATCCTAGCCTCTCCATTAGCCACATATGTAAAAAAAATTCCAATGCAAATAAATTAATATTACAATACAAAAATATATTTTTTGATTTCTGTAATTAAAAATATTATTTTTCTACCTGTAATAAAATTGGAGAACCGCGAAGAGGTGCTTTTGGGTCCCTTTTCAATTCATCTAGACTAATCATAGTCTCTCCAACTATCAATGGCATTTGATTTCTCCCTGATTCAATTTGTTCTAGCACGGTGGTTATAATTGATTGTCCCTCTTTAATTTTACCACTACTAAGACAATATTGATTAAGCATGCAGAATAAGAACGCCCTTCTTCTATATATGAAAAGATTTAGAAAGCGGTTTATCAAAATAATAGCGTGCGAATTCTTTTAAGTTCACTACATTGCCATCTACTATTTTTGATAAATCCCTTTCTTTCAGGTTAAAGAAGCGCTCAAAATCCTTATAGTAATATGCATCTAATATAGGGATTACTACCAGGTCTATCGCAGGGAAGCCTAAAATAGCACCAAATTCCTCTGGCAAAGGGCTAATTTCATCATACCCTATTCTAAAACAATGTAAAGCGGTATGTATGAAGTCTATGTCTAAATCTACCCCTTTGATGCCATAAATTCCCCCCAAGTGAAACAAATCCAATTCTTTTCTTTCTCTAGCATTAAGAGATCGACACCATTGATGAGAATATTGGGTGAAGGTTTTAGTAGCTAAAGACCTGATTATTATTTTTTCTAAAGAGAAGAATAATTTTTTTTTTTTTTTCCGCTGGAATTATGAGAATAATCGGCTGAGCAGGGGGCTATTTATGCTCAAATTACGAGGAATTTCAATCTGACTGGAATACGGAGTCAGCGTTAATTGGCGTCACCACACCCGACATTGGCCTCACCCATCTGCTCTTGGCGCCACACGCTAAGTGTACTCAGTTGCGTTTTGATATTAAACTTGTGTCGGTTAATGACTTTATGGCCCCGTTTTAATTTCTTTTAAATATTTTTCTATCCTTTTCTTAATTAATTAAATGTAGCAATTATTTTTAGTTAATTTTTATTTCTTTTTTTTGGATATTATATTAATTTTCAAAAATCAGCTTTTTTCTCCGTTTTATTTTTCCTTTTTATTTTTCTTTTTGGGGGAGAGAGTCGGATAATACCCTCCATCAATAATAAAATGACGGATTTTTTGCGCAAAATTATTATCACACTTGCACACACTAACATACACTAACATAATAATAGATAAATAATGAATTTACAATAACATAACGTACAAAGTGTCTAAATAATAAGTCAAAGGCAAAGTTCTATAAAAAGTCAAAATAAAATGCATAATACAGAAATGAACTACGGCGCCGGAGGACGTAGGCCCATCATGCCATAAAACTGCACCGTCCGAGGAGTCACCTCTTCACCAGCTCCGGCCTCAGCACCAGCTCCAGCCTCCGCATGAGGAGGGAAACTCAAAACAGGACCGCTCCAGCCAAGGTCAACCTGAGGCTGAGACTGCGGAGGCTGCTGCGATGACGAGCCAACCTCGTACATCCCACCACCTCTGAAAGCCGAGAAAGCCTCTCCTACCGGTGCAGCAGGAGCACCCTCAGAAGAAGACCCTGAGCCCTCAGCAACATCGGCTCGAGCAGCCTCAGAACGACCACCTCTACCTCCGGACGAAGTACGACGACGTCTCGAGCTAGACCTCGCCGGATCTCTCCGCCCCTCAGGCCTCGTACGGGTGTGAGAAGCTATCGGCTGACCCTGCAAAAAGAATTAAATTAGAAACAAGGTAAAAATGAAGCCATAATGCAGAAATAATGAGTGAAGAAAAGTTACCTCTCGGACAACGTCGTCCTGACGACAGGTAACCGCATTCCTCATCCGAACGAGCTGGCTCCAGAAGGAATCTATGCATCGTGCCATAGCCGAAACCACCTCGCGTGGGAACTGTCGAGAAAAGTAAGTCAGTGAAAGTGCATGATAACTGAATACAAGATTCTGAAGTAAAACTAGGCTTACCCTAGTCTGGCAATGAGGAATCGACCGCTCCACGAAGCGCTCGCCCTCATGAGCCGGAGAAATCATCTCCTCGATCGGCCCGTACGTTCCCTGGTAGTGGATGGACATACGGGGTGGCACAAACTCAGTGGGACCATCCTGATAAAACAGAAAGAAATCAGTAAGGTATTACTTGGGGGCTACTCAGCGAAAAACAAAAAGTTAAGGATCTTACCCTCACATCCTCGGTCGGTACAGGGGCTGGAGCTAACAAAGGAAGTAGCTCCTCAGCATAACTCCGTCCGAAGGTCACATGGGACCGTCAGAGGGAACCAGACTCCTCAGCCATGCTCGATAACTCTCTCTCATCAAACATGTGACGTGGTGGAGGAGCAGGAACAACAAAAATATCGGAAGATTGTTGTCTAGCAACTCTCTCTCCTAAGTACACAACCTCTCCGTAGGTCCTCAGAAAGTAGCGGCGCTCAGCAGAGTACTGTGCGGCTAATCCAGGGACTGCCCAACCACCCCATGGTCGGTATACTACCTCAGGTCCCTATAAAAATACCAATCGGGTAAGAACATGTCTAAAACGTCGCAGAAGAGCAAGATAAACACTAAAAGTCGTACCGAGATGATCCGACTCCGGATACGTGCGGTAGACAGGTCCACATGGTGGCCGCCCCAAGAGGCGCTCACCGGATACCCCCTCAGCGATGGTCTCGCCGGCGCAATGGAAGGAAAGTACTCGTAGAACCAGATCTACAAGAAGTTAAAAGCGTGAGTAAATGACATATAGGGCAAAACTTTATGGGGAATAATGTTTACCTCTAGGACCTTCCAGAAAGCAGACAAAGCGACATTTGTCCTAAAGGACCGGTGGCGACACGAGTCCCTCAGCGCGCGAACGAAGTCAGTGTAGGCCAAGCTGGCCCAGTCATAAGTCCCGATCCGCTGGAGATCGCGAACAGCAGGGAGGTAGTAAAGCAACGCCCTACTACCCCTGTCAGGGGAGAATGTCCCTGACAACAACATCAGCACAAAGATGCGCACCCGTTGCTCTCGGGTAGTCGCATCGTCATCAAGAGCTGCTTCCAGCGTCGAGCGGCGAATTCCCCTAGTACTGAACTGAGTCGTCTCGACCTCAGCTCGGGCCCGAATAGCAATCGGTCCCAACAGCTCCTCGACCTGCAGAGAAAAGACGTCGATATTGCCGTCCAATGGCAGCGGCATAGAAGAGAACTCCAGTCCTATGATGAGACTGAAGTCTGTAGGAGTGACCATCATCTCACCCCATGGAAAATGAAAGGTGTTGGTGGTGTCCTAGAAGAACTCCACCAAAGCGCGTACTACGTGGTGACCCCCGCTGGAGGCGACCATAGCCTCAGAGGTCTCAAACAGGGCAACCAGTTCGCAAGACTCCCATAGGAGTCTTGTCTCTCGGTCTCTGGCGATATGCATCCTATACAAATCGCCTAGACCATCACAGCCAGAGTCGTGATGTCGTGTCCTCCCTGGCTCGGTTCCCCGTCTCACCCCCTCGGAAATGTGGTGGACAGGGGCAAAGAACAAGGTCTGCTCATCCCACTCTGGGAACCGACCAAGCGAAGTGGACATTGTGGTGTCGTCCTCCACAGGCTCATGCTCCCGTCTAGTGTTTCGAGACCGTGAACCTGAGCCTCGTTGTCTAGCCATGCTACATTGTGCAGAATCATCATAAATTAAGGTTCTATAGTATCTAAGGGTTTGCCTAGCCGCATGATACTATGTTCACAAAAACAGAGTACGTAATACTAAAATAGAGCACAAATTCAAATTGAGCATGACAACATTTTTTCAAGCAATCAAACAATTTCTTGCAACACTATAGTGATTATCGTGACAAATTGAACAAGAATTGCTAGCAAAAACATCAAGAACGGGTCATATTGTTCTTCACGACCTTAAGAGGTCCAACAATGGCAGATTGCTCATTTCTTCACCAAATTGAGTCAAACAAGTCTCAAATTACTCCCAAGGCGATATACAAACATAAACAAGCAATTTCATGGCATAAAACTTGATAAACAAAGCAAATTGAGCATTATAAGTTTCGAATTTTCATGAAATTCGTGAATGAACATGCCAAGAATTCATGAAAACTGGTGTGAGTTTGAGGAAAACTTACATAGATCGGGAATATGGATGAGAAGAGCTTTGATTTGCAACAAATCTGAGCGAATTCGGTTGAGAAATGAGTGAGCAACGATCAGTTGAAGTTTTCGGACTTCTCTCGGGCTGTTTCGCGACGAACAGAACAAGAAATAAAACGGAAAATTGAATTTAAAGAAGAATCCGTGCTGGCGCCAGTCCCTAGGCATTGGCGTCACATTATGTGCTTGGCGCCAGACGCCAATGCCAGCGCATGGCGCTAATGCCATAAGGCTGGCGCTGATTGTTTTTCAGCGACGCCAAAGCAGCCAGCCAATTGTTGGGGTTGTGCTAGCCTTCTGCAACATATTTTAGGTTCCTTGGTACGCTAGTTAGCCCCTCTAAGCAATTTGACATGATTAGGTAATCGGCTTGATTATGCAAAGTGATCGACCTGATGAAAAGATCGTCTCACTTAGCAAAAGGCACCGACATATAGGTTCAAGAGCAAAGGGCACTGACATACAGGTTCAAAGCAAAAGAGCGCCGACGTACAGGCATAGCAAAAGCAAAGTTCAGGCGAACTTTTAAAGATCGACAGGCGTGGATGTTCGGTATTTTCCTTTGGGAAATTATCGCATCAAATGAGGATGACTTCAAGAGAAGATGTCTTCGACATCATTCCCTAGCTTGCAGAAAGTTGTCACAAACAATTGAAGGTAATTTCGGGCGAAGTTGTCTTCGATCATAGTTCCTGAGGCATGGAAGATGATCATAATGCGGATGAGAATTATTTCAAGAGAAATAATTTTCGATGATGTTCCCTTGGACGTGGAATATTATCATAGCGGGGAAGATAGTTTCGGGCAAAGCAATCTTCTAATTTGGAAGCAGTTACAAGGCGTAGCGGTTTTCAGGCGGGATGGTATTCTCTAGCTTGTAGGAGGTCATCAAAACAGTAAAGCGACAGCAAATCGGTTACTTTCAGAGACGTGTGCTCGACGATGCAAGATACACGTTTCTTAACTCTTTTATCTGTTTAACTAACGCTAGTTTGCAGGTATCGGCGTTATAAGATTGATTTTGGATCGCAGAACGTTCTGAATCATTCTCCGTCCCTATCGATACTTTGACTTTCGTTTTTGAAACTTGCGTTTCTCCAAACTCAGTCAAAGTGGGGGCTTCTGTAGACACCCATTTGTGTCTCCCCAAAACCAAACCCAGTGATGAGTGCCTTTAACGTCGAATCATAATCGAATGAAACGAAAGTGTGGAAAGGTCTAATGTTGCGGAAAGTTTTATTTCTTTTCTCTTCTCCCTGATTTTGAAAACTTTATTTTAAGAAAACAGCCAATCCAGTTTGGTTGGTCCATGATATGGGTCCAATAGTGGTAGTTGGATGGGGCTTGCAAAGACCTTTCCAACGATATATTATAAGCCCAATTCCGATGAATATTGAGGAAATTATGGCCAATTTACTAAACTGGGCCCGGTTTGAGCTTTAAGTACGGCCTAATGATCTAGGGGAGGGCCTAATATAATTTATCATTCCTAATGCAATTAGGAATGGTTTTAGTCTTCTAGAACATTCTAGAAGGTTCTTTTCATTCCTAATTTAATTAGGACTCTTCAGAGTTTTAATTAAGATCAAATAGCATTTTCGATTGAAATTATATTATTTTATCTTCCAGTACGGAAATTTATCAGATTTTCGAAAACGTGTTAAAAGTCAGTTTGGCGTCCAACCCCAGGCCTTGGCGCCTGGAATCGGGATTGGCGCCAGACGCCAGCATTGGCGCCTGACGCTAGCCACTGGTCCTGGCGCCAATTAGCCAGGGCTGGCGCTAAGGTGGTTTTTCGATTTTCAGACTCTGTTTTGATAAATTATCTTTTTTGGATGATTTTCTCTATAAATATCGTATCAAAAACTCCGTTTTCATGAACCAACTATCTTCATCATTCATTCAAGCATCATCGATCATCAACCCTCTTCATTCACAAATTATTCATCAATTAGCATTCATCTACAGTCAAATAATCCTTTTCATTCATCTCTTTTCATCAACTTTCATTAACATTCATTCTCTCTTTTCTAAACTTTGCTTTTTAATACAAAATTCCGCATTTACAATATCTTGATACACCTAGCCATATTCGAAGTTGCCTTCGCCCTAGACGTGAAAGGTTTTAATTTCTGAGGGTTTGGTCCCAAATCTCTATTTCAATTATTTAATTTAATTGCTTTGATTATTATTTTCCTTGAAGTTACTAACGCGTGTATTTTTTTATTAGAAAGAGGTACGAGGCATCCAAGTAAGTACTTTAATTGATTAATTGATTTTATGATGTAGAATCATGTTTATATTGTTATTATGATATTCCTAGTATCATGTCTAGGGTAGTTTTAATATTAAATATGATTTCTATGATGCTTCCTATGTTCTTCCTAATATTAATTCATGTTAGTATCATGTTAGGGCTAAAGATTTGATTTTTATTGTTTAGTGACATGCTAGGGTTTGTTATTAATCTTGTTAGTATCATGCCTAGGATCTTGCTATGTTTATTATGCTTTAACATGATTATAATTATAATTTATGATTATCATGGTGATTGTGATTATTTTATTTATGATGATTATGATTATTGTTATTCTTCATGATTATTATTGATTATGTTGCTTGATACATTATTTATTCTTTATTGCTTGATCACACCTTTTACTGCATGTTAAAGGGAATTTGGTACTTGTAATCACGCTTAATAAGATAATTAATAATCTTGTTAGGTTAACTTTGATTATAAATTCAAGTGATCGCCAATAATGGTTTATATGTGCATTATATTCAACCAACATAGATTAAATAGGTTTAGGGTTAATCCTATTGATTGCATGTTAGTCAGAAAGCGCACATGAATACGAGCAGAATAAAGTAGAGGCCTATTATTAGGGCAGGTTCAATCTCTTTTAGGTTGGATTTGTACCTTCATCCCCGAACCCTTATTTGGTTCATGACCTTATGGAGTTGATGATCTCTTGGATCGTTAAGGGGTGTAACCTTCACCTCGTGATGGTTTACAAGTTCCTTAAAAACTTGTTGGCGACTCTTTTGCTCTATCTTCTTCCCTTTTGGACGCCACCGTACTTTAGTGTATGATCACAGTGCGGTTCAAGCTAGTGGAATTGTTAAAGGCTTGAAACTATTCCCTACAGCGCTGCAGTTGATCATTGGGCCGAGGAAGCCCTCATGAATTCCCCGCAGCTTATCTCCCTGCTCAGCGGGGACGGTCCGGGCCATGGCTTCCCGTATGGCCTTCCTGTCCGTCCCAATGAGGGACTAGCCAGGCAGCTTCATCGTCAGCTCCTCCATAATATCTTAACGTGGGAGCAAAGAGTTTTAGTTTAAGCCAAGTTAAAAAGAAAGAGTACAAGTTGTTTGAAATGACCGTCTGAGAAGCTCGGAGCGGAGAAAGGGTTGAAAGTGAATGGAGGAGGCGGTGCAGGCTCATCACCCTCCTCACCCATCCGTCTAGGCTGGTCGCCGGCTGACTGATTGGCCTCAAGCCAATCAGATTTTTAGACTCTTTGGACAGGCGGAGTCACTTCAGGCCCAGTCGGTTTTACCGAGGTCGACTTACCCCTATCTTCCGATTTCTTGGACTTATCATGGATCGACATGGCGGCCGGATCCACGGACTTGGAGACCCCGCTATCGCCCAACCGGGGTTGCTCTCCTTTAGACTACTTGGAAATAGTCTGCGACGTAGTCTTTGCCGCAGTTGTGGAAGTGGTCTTAGATGCGACCGCTTCCTTTGTTTGGACGCCTTCCCGTCCTTGTCGTTTTTTGCAGCCGAGGACGACTACTTTCGTTAAGCCCTTGGAGTCGGGGTTGATAGCTGAAGAGAGTATAAAAAGTTGATGAAATATAAGCATGACAGTAAATCAGAGTCCATGTGGAGCTGGAAAGGAGCTTTCTACTGATATGACAACACGGACGAAAGCTTATGTCCTTGATAACTCGGAGAGGAGGGTTTTCTCAACATACCAACACGGACGAAAAAGGAGGCATCAAGGAGGAAGGAAATATTTTACCTCCTTAGTTTGCTCGTACAATTTTTGATGGGATTTGTAACGAGCCAAGTCGATGTCCGACATATCAACCACCCCCTTTTGCTCAGCATCCAACATGGCGTACACTTCCACTTCAAGATATAAAAAAAAAAGGAAAAAGGGTTAGAAAAATTGTCATACAAAATAACAGGCATACAAAGGAAACCTAGACATCCCACCTTGGGGCAAGTTCTTGTATAGGCCGCAGGCCGACATAAATGTTGGATCCCTGAGCCAGCTGGCCAAGGGGACCTAGTTCTTAGGGACGGCCACCATCTTGCCACCCTTGTTCACCTTCTTGACCCCAAACTACTCAAGATGATATGCTTGGCTGGGGTGGACGGGCGACTTGTATGGCTTGTGAACCCCACAGCCAAGCTGGATTGGCTTGGCATTGAATCGGTTCATCCTTAGGTTAAACTCCACATCCTTAGTCTTGATGCGGTAGAACCGATTCTTCCAGTCTCGCTATTTGGAGACACGGTCGACCACCACCATGTAGTCTTT
Organism: Chenopodium formosanum; assembly: GCA_024500155.1. Taxonomy (NCBI): domain Eukaryota; kingdom Viridiplantae; phylum Streptophyta; class Magnoliopsida; order Caryophyllales; family Amaranthaceae; genus Chenopodium; species Chenopodium formosanum. Next base: position 11,468,865 of record CM044865.1, on the reverse strand, counting down.
GGTGGTACTGAGAATGAACCAGCTGTCCGTGTGCTTCTCCAGCTTAGTCATGGAGTGCATCTCACAATAAACCGGAAAGTCCGGCTTGAAGCCCTTACGGATGCACGTCACAAGATACCCGAACACATTCAACCAGCTGTTCGGCATCACTTAGAAAAGAGCTATGTTGTACTCGTCTAGAACAGTGCAAACGAAGGGGTGAAGAGGGAAGCGAAGCCCAACATCAAAAGCGGCCCTGTAGACGCGGAAGGCTTTGAGTCGAGGCCGCTCGTCCTCCCAAGTGGCCACAGAGTGGGACTTCTGTGGCGCAACCAGCTCGAAGCCCTCTCCTAGATGGAGGAACTCCTTGCACTCCTCGAATCCGTTGTTGAGGTAGCCCAAGGCTGTGCTACCCACTGTACATGCGAACGGATCCTTGAAATTGTCAATATTGGCGACCGGAGCCTCGGCCGTCTTTTCTCCCTCGGCCGCCTCGCCTTCGGCCTCAGCCTCTCCTTCAGCCTCCTCATTTTCCTAGCGAGGGGCGGTGCCAAATTCGGAGGACAACACTCTGTCCAAGTCTGCAGCCTCGGCCGAGCTTCGGCTCCTAGAGAGGCGGCCTCCTCTAGATGAGGGAGGCTCTTCAGAAATCAAGGGACTCTTACCCTTGTCTTTAGCAGCGGCCGCCCTGGCTTCCAAAGAAGGGTCGCTGCGAGGGGGCAGGTCGGACGGTTCGTTGATAGAAATTCCAACTCTTGGCCTGTCCGACCTGCTATGTTGGAACTGGGGTGGCAGGGGAGTTGAAGAGGACGGCCTAGAAACGGCCACCCTAGAAGAGGTAGGAGGTCTCTCACGAGATCGCAACCCGACCGGTTGTCTGGCCGAGTTGATTGGTTGTGAAGACCTTTGTTCAGGGGTTGGCTCGGACACCCCAAAAGGAGAGGAGACGCCCTGTGCACGTTGGCGCTCCTCAAAGGAAGAAGTTACTTCTATGGCCGAGCAGTGAGTGCCCGTAGAAGCGGTCGTAGGAGTAGTGGAAGGAGTTTCTAAGTCAGTATTGTTAGGGTCATAAGGAGTCCTAGGGTTCACCAGACTGACGTCTATATTTCTAGCTGCATGAAGATCATGCGTCTGCATTGTTCTTGCCATGTTCGACTGCAGGGACAGAGAAGAATAGGTGGAAGTGAGTTGGTACGCACTAGAAATAGACCCACTCCATGAAGGAAACAACTCGTCTCCGTCCACTCTAAACTCCTCAGTCCCAGGCGAACGACCTGCTTCATGAGGAGAAACGGACGAAGCCGAGTTTTGAGCCAGATTTAAAAAAATGAAAATTAAAAAAAAATATAAATACAAGTAAAGGGAAAGAAAACAGGCGGCCTACCTCTGTACGAGTAGAAAACTGGAAAACTCTTGAAGGCTGACCAGAAAACTAAAAAATGTACCCTGAAAACTCAAAGGCACGGCGGAGCTCTTGAAGATTCAAAGAAAATGGCACTTTCTCTCTCTATAAGCTCTAACTTCTCTCTAGAAAATGAAAAGTTCCAAAGTGTGAAAATGAGGTCAAACCCTTTGTATATATAGGCAAAACTTATGGGGGTAAGATGGTAAATTCATTTTTCCCACCAAAAAAAGTTGAACGGTTATAATTTGAAAATTTAACCTAGAATTTGAAGGGACGAAGGACAACGCCGTTAGAATAGGCGGAAAAGAAGACGACCTAATAACGGCACGTCAAAAAATAAAAAGATAAGAAGACGGAGTTAAAGCTCCTTCCTCAATGGATATACGGCCGATTTTCCCAAAAAAGAGACGGCCTACTTTTGTCCGCTCCCTCTGCAAAGATAGGCGTTCACTTGAAATTTTTTAGACGGACAAAAGCCGTCTGTCAAAACCCTAATGTAAGCTAGTAAAGGTCACAGGAGGCGGCCTGTAAGCGTACGAGCCACCCCCTCTGAGGGGCAAATGTTGAGGGTAAAAATACCCCGTACACGTGGACCAGTCCCGTATTGACACGTGGCCTAGTTAGAGGGTGATACGTGTCACTATGGGAAGATGCCACGCATTCATCTTAAAAGCACTCAACAGCATAGGGCAATCCTGTAGCGACACGTGGCCTAATGAGAGGGTGACACGTGTCGCTACAGGAAGATGCCACGTGTTTAGGGCATATATGACCCTTAAAATCAGCACACAAAAGGGGCCTAATTACATCAGGACCCAAATCCCGAGAGATATCATTGAAAGCCGCAAAGCGGCGTCCCCAAAATGACACGTGGAGTTCTCCGATTGCAAAGCCAATCACGTCACGCAATTTTAGGGTACAAACCCTAAAAAGGATACAAGCTCCACTCCTATAAATACCCCAATCATTTATGATGGGGGGGGGGGAGAGGAAGACATTACAAGAAAAAGAGCATTAACAGCTCCAACTTCTCTCTACTTTCTCTCTCTAGCATTTTCCGTTTTCGATCACTGACTTGATCGTCGGAGGCGAATATTCCGGCAACGGAATATTCGTTGTTTTGCAGGTGTCTCAGTCTCGTTGTCAGAAGAACACGACCAGTATCCGAGGAAATCCAAAAAACACCCGAAACAATTAATACCATCTAAGAGCATATTACAATTGATAGACTTCACCCCGTTCTTGATATAACATGAAACGTAAGTGGTATTCTTATTTTAGTGAATTTCGAATAAGTTATGAAATCACTACTTATATTTTAACATGATAGCATGTAGATGATCCTTGGATGTTAAAGGAGTCAACTGATGGATCAACTTCCGATGATAAATTGATAATGCAACAATAAACATTTGAGTCAAGAACTATATGGGCTTTGATTCCTTCGGGATACCAAGGTAACTTATTTTTTCTTTTAAAAATCATAATTTATTGAAAAAGGAAAGAAATTTTGTATTTTACCACTTGTTTTCCCATTTATATTAAAATACCACCCTTAAATTTTAAAAAGTTCAATTTCACCACTTGTTGTAGGATACGAATCATGTTTACTACTTGCAATAATATAATTCAACTTCAAGAAATCCCCAATCATATTAACTACTAGCTTGGTTGACAAAAAAAATCATGGGAAGTGAGTGTTATTTAATTTAGATAAAATACTACAAGAGAAGAGGCGTGATTTTTAGTATGAGGATTGTTAGTTACTTTTTGCGATATTAAAAGAAACTTAACGCAAGTAGAGAGAAATAGTGCAAAAGAGATTTTACGAAGAAAAATTTCTAGGTCTGATAGGAAGTGAAAAACCTCGACCCTAAGGGATTTTGAATAAAAAATTTCCACTAAAATAGGCCAACTTGAGCCTCTACCGAGTTCCTCAACGAACTCACACTCCCAAAAATCATTTCCTCTAATAATTGTAGATTGAGATCTTCCCTCAACACTATCTCTCTAGTTTACCACTCAAGACTTCACTCAAAGGCTTACTCTTCTCGTTCTGTCAAGTTTCACTCAAATCTTTTTCATACATACAAAGAACTCACTCAAGTTCTCACCCTAATACAAGAGTTCACTCAATCAAACCCTTATAGATTCCTCATTACAAGTGTCCACTCAAACCCTTGAAAAATTCTCAAATTCATATAAAAGATAAACTGAATAAAACTAATATGTTGGACACTTTAAGACTTTTAAGGAGCTTGAAACCCTAAGGAATTGACTCACCAATGTGAAAGACATAATATATCTCTCAAGAAAAACTATTCCACTCAAGTGAGACACTATATGGAATGACTCTCTAAAGTCAAATGGTTTGGAATGAACGAGAAAGTCGCCTTTTATAGTGCTTCAAAGACAAATCCATTCACCCCTTGATCTTCATCCATAATAGAAGCTAAGTGCTTTAGACTCTAGGCATCATCTACACTGGCTCCATGAACAAAAGAAGTAATGGAAGACATGGATTGAAGGCGAAAACATTTTCTCCATGATCTCCTTATTTTCCTCCACTAAAAAGCTGTTTCAAATTAAACGTGCAAACTAATTATTTTTTTCCAAAAACTAAATAAATACAAACAGAAAATAAAAGATATTAAAATCCTAACCAAATAAGACTTTATCAATTAAAAACTGATTATGATTTTATTCATTAAGAATAAATATTTTTAAAATATTTCATCCTAAAATAACTAACATGTTTAATTTGAAATATTACTATTTAGAGATTAAACAGAAAACAATCTTGACCCAAAACAAATCCTTAAATCTAGTAGAAAATATAGCGTATTATGCAATGACTACTAACGTAAAAATTGACTTTTAGTGTTGTGCAAACTTGTGTTCCTCCTATAAACGAATTCTAGACTAACCCGTAAGGAAGTAACTGGTCAATAACACTGATTTCCTTACTGACTGAAGTTCCAATGTAGTAGTTCTTTAGGCTTGCTCCAAACAATTTCTTTTATTCAACATACATGATTTCTAGAAATAAAATGTACTCCTATTTTTTGTTTTCATGTTTTTTTGATGAAACTTTACTCCAAAGATTTTTCTCCTTCAAAGGAACTTCTCTTTGCTTGTTCCCACTCAAGAACTGTTGCTTATTCCTTGTAAAGAACCGCTTCTCCTTCTTCTTTGGAAGTACATATAAAGTGTAAACGTTTGTACGTTTAGAATTCTTCTTTGTGTTCCCCCTCATGAACCTTCATTCTTCTCTTTGTGTTCCCTACTTCCCTCTCAAGAACTTAAGCATGATCCATACATTGTATGTTGGGAAACCATCTTCAACAATGATCTAATATGTAATTAACCATCTTCATGCTTTATGACTTTTTCACGCACTTCTCAATAATATTATTTAGATAATTATCATTTGTTCTAAACCATCTCTACAGTGAGATTTCCTAGGATTTGCACACTATTCTGCAACGATGAATTCGAACTACCTGCTCCGCCTACTACTGATGAACCACCTCCTCCATGCACTACCGTTGTCGTGCACTACCCTAATTTTTTTGTCGATGTTTGTGCTGATGATCAACATGCTAGATTAATTATGGTGGTTCAAATGATGAAGTTGATGTTTCTTTCTCCTAAATTTTCATATCTCTATCACTTCTCCTTCTACAACACAAATTTTTTTGGAAAACTTTCACAACCCAAAATCACAAATTTTCTAGCTCTCCCATTTTTTACAAAAAAGTACAGTTTAAGCGTTGTCCTTTAGCCTTTTTAAACTTTTGACGTGATTAATTTTCTCCCCAAATTAGGTTAGGTTAAGAGAGAAAGAGAGAGATTATTTTCAATTCATTAATGTATGGGAGATAGAAGGAATTGACAAAAAGATCGAAGGAATTAATTTTAATTCATAATTAATGCATGGGAGATTGAAGAAATCAATTTTCTCCCCAAATTAGATTAGGTTGAGAGAGAAAGAGAAAGAGAAAGATTAATTTTAATTCATAAACTAGTACGTGAATGGCTCGGGCATTGCCCTGGTTTGCTACTTTTGTATTGTGCATTTGCTAATTTATAAAAGGCATTTAATAGTGGAGCATGTGTTTTCAATACTTTTGTAGTATAGAACTTCGCATTAGTTTTTTTTTTCTATGCAAGATATGAACATAAGTGAAAATTATCCTAGATGGCTAATAATGATCTTTCTTCAAAGAGGTTGAGTAAAGCCTTCTCATCCACATTTTTTTTTAATTTAGTTGAAACACACATGAAGTATTGTTGGTTTTGTGGGTGAAGTGGCATATTGAAGAATTAAGTGGATGACCTGGCATATCACTAGTAGAAAATATCAATAGGGCATTGACTAATGCCCCCTGGTTTTTTAAAAACCGGTGGAGAAAAAAATGGGCGGGATTAGAGGTAAGCATATTGCCACCAGTTCCATTTAAACCGATGCCAAAGTAATATAAGGCCTCTTTTACTTTCCTTCTTTTTTCCCTTTCCTTCGTCATTTTCATTTTCGTGCCTTTGAATTTTTTGAGCTTCCGCCAATTCTCCTAAAACCCTCCACCACATACTGCAGCAACGCCGGCCACCCTCCACCACTACTGCAACACCGACCATCCTCCTAACAACAGTGAGCACGAGCAGCGAGCATGAGCTCATCTCTGAACTCGCCCTCAAGCCCAAGGTATGCCTACTCCACAGTACAGTTACCATGCCAATCCGCCGCCGCCCGAGGTTCCTTCACCACCGACCGACATCCTTTACCCTCCATCTCTTATCCCCTTCCACCTTCACCTAGGGTTAGTGATTAATAATTTTCACGTCACTTGATTATCAAACGAAGTGAAAGTTTGCAAAGTCTTGTGATGCAGTCGTTTTAATAAAAATATTTTTTCCTATTTTCGAAAATCTACTCTGTTTATGAAAATAGCCATTCCAACTTAGCTTGGTCCATGACGAGGGTCCAATAATAGGGTAGTTGGATTGGGCTCGCAAAGACCTTACCAATGATATGTTATAAGCCCAATTCCGATGAATAATGAGGAAGTTATGGACAAGGTACTAAGTTGGGTCTAAAATGGTTTTATGGCTCAATGATCTGGTGGAGGGCCCATTAATTATTATTCCTAAAGTTTTTAGGATTGATTCTAAACTTCTAGAATAGTCTAGTAGGTTATTTTGAGTTCTAATAGAGTTAGGATTGATAATTATCTTTTAGAAAAATAATGAATTTGGTTTCGAATAAAGTAAGTGTTTGATTATGATAAAATCTATTTTAAAATTGATAAACACGGAGTTTAATTGCTTAATTTTATTAAGAAAAGGATTCCGTACAAAAGCACATTTTATCTTTTAACCAGCACCAAACGAAAAGTATGTCGTCAGATGACATAGCCTGTCGCCATGCGTGATGCTTGTCGTTTTGCGCTGGATCTTGTCGCTGGCGACAAGAGCTACTTTTATTCCGATTCAAATTCTGATTCTTTTCTATCGTTTTCGGACTAGTTTTTCTATAAATAAGGTCGTATTTTTCTTTTTTATTCCTCAACAATAATGAACAATCATCAATAACTCTCTTAAGCTAATAGCTTATTCTTCTCTCTCTTTTTAAGCCTTCCATTTTCAAATAAAAATACCGTACTCATAAGTTCTAGACACACCTAGCCAAGCTCGAAGTTGCCTTCTCCCTAGACGTGAAAGGTTGATAATTTCTGAGGGTTTGGTCCTAAATCTCTATTTCAATTATTTAATTTAATTGTTTGATTTAATATTTTCCTTGAAGTTACTAACATGTGTATTTTGTTATTAGAAAGAGATATAAGACATCAAAGTAAGTTATTAGCTTACTTCACATTCTTTAGAATCATGCTTATATTATTTTAATTCCTAGTATCATGTTATAATGCTTTTATTGCTTTCTAGTATCATGTTTAGGTTGCTTCCTATTTTTTAATATCATGTTAGAAATAAAGTTTGATCTTTATGCTTAGTGATTGTAGGGAATATTTCAAGCATTACCCCAAACTTGAACCCCACTGTGATCATACACTAAAGCATGGTGGCATCCAAAGGGAAAGAAGCTAGAGCAAAAGAGTCGCCAACAAGTTTTAGGAACTTGTAAATCGGTCACAGGGTGAAGGTTACACCCCTTAATGATCCATGAGATAGTCAACTCCAATAAGTCTGGAACCAAGACTGGAAGTTCGGTGATGAAGGTACAAATCTAATCTAAAAGAGAAAGAACCTGCCTTATAATAATAGGCCTCTACTTTATTCTTCTCGTATTCATGTGCGCTTTCTGAGTAACATGCAATTAATAGATTTACCCTAAACCTATTTATCTATGTTGGTTGAATATTAATGCACAAACAAATCTATTATTGGCGATCACTTGAATTATAATCAAATTAACCCTAAACAAGATTATAAATTATCTTATTAAGCGTGATTACAAGTACCAATTCCCTTTAAACATTCATAAAATGTGTGATCAAGCAATAACAATAATAAGCATCAAGCAACATAATGATAATAATAAAAATAATCATAACTGTTTTGGGTGTTTTTGTCCCTCGGGAGAGTTACAACACGAAGACTAATCCGGGATGAGTTGTACCTGCAAAACAAACGGAGACACCTGTTGGGTGGTGCTCCGCCTCCGACGCACAAGTTAGTAACTTGAAACGAAATAAAGAGAACGGAAATTTAGGTGGGTATCTGCTCGGATTCCAAGCTCAGGTGTTTCTCTGATGTAAGAGAATGCAGGTGTAATAAATGGTAAAAAGTTCGTGTCCTCGAAATGAGGGACATCGCCCTATTTATAGGGTCATTTTGAATTGCCCCTGATTAGGTCACTGAACCCTAATCATTGGTGGGCTGCGCCGTATTCCGGCGTTCTCGGGATTTGGGCCTTAAGGCCGCCTTTTCCCCTTTATCTCTGGAATGACACGTGTCAAACAGGGATTGGTCCATTTTAGACCAATCTGAGGCTGACACGTGTCACCCTCCGATTGGGCCACGTGGCAGGGTAAAAATACCCTAAACATTTGCCCCTCACAGATGTGACGTGGCATGCCACGTGGCATCTGTGACACATGCCACTCTCCGGTTGGCGGTAATTTTACCGTTACATAGTAACCGTTCACCTTCCAGGTAAATTACGGAAATGCCCCCGTATTTACCCCTTATATATAGCCGTTTTACCCTTATAATTTTGTACGTTTTACAAAAATTTTCTAGAGAGAAAAACTTTGAGAGAGCAGAAGTCATCCGTTTGAGTCAGGCGCAAGCAAGAAACTTTGTTCTTCCGCAACCCAGCCGGACCCGCCTTCCTTCAGATACCAAATCCAAAGGTACCGTCTCTGTCTCTCTCAGCTCTTTTCTTTTTTCACCGCTTGTACATATTTCTTGCAATAAATGGATGCATCACCAACACACACGGCACAGCCTAGGTTAGAGTCCAGCCGGTCACCAGGGACGGCTGAGTCGAGGACTGGGAGTGACGGCTCGGGGTGTTGGGACCACCCTTTGCCATGGATTCCGACTAGTTATGCGCCTATGCAGGACACCATGGCTCGGACAATGGAGACGGCCAATGATCCGAATTACAGAGGCGAAGGCTCAGGCGGCCAAACGCCTGAGGGAGACACGTCTGGTTAGGGAGATCAGACGACTCTGGAGAGATCCCCTCCGCGCGCCCCCTCAACCCCCGCTGACTCTTTCTTAGAGGAATGTGACCAAGGCGGCGACGATGCCGCCTCTGCCCCCATGGACCAAAGTGATGGGGAGACGGAGAGTGACAGCTCCGCCTCTACCTCCGAGAGCAGCGATGACTTGCCCCCTCTTCCGGATAGCAAGGAGGAAGAAAGGAAAAAGTGGAGTGAGAAGGACGATCCCTTCAGCATCCACGTCTCCTCCAACGACCGAATCCAGATGGGGGAGAACTTAGAGAATTTTAAGAAAATGCACCCGCTAGGAGACGGGTTTAAGATCCGGGTGCCACCTGAGCTTGGCACCATCGCCTGGGGGGATGATCAACAGAACGCCAACAACTATTTTGGCTGTTACGAGGCGGCGTTCAAAGCCGGCCTTCGCTTCCCCCTTCACCAGGCGGTGAAGGCAATTTTGAGAGGCTACAGCCTGGGGCTCTGGCAACTTACCCCCAACTCCTGGACCAACATTCTAGGGTATGTTTCCGCCTGCGAGTTCCAAGGGCTTAACCTCGGCTGGGAGGATTTTGCAAGCATGCGTTACCTCAGCAGGAGCCCAGGCGGCTGGAGAGCGTGGTATACTCTAACCACACAGCCGCAATATATGATGACCTTGGACAAGGTCTCCAAGTTCGATGGCTGGAAGCACAGGTTCTACCTGATGTCAGCCCCAACCAGACGGGAGAATTATGAATTCCGTCCGTACAATAAGAAGCCTAACTTGTTAGGCAGGAAGTGCGCTCTTCCCCGGATTCCAGAGGAAGACTTTGACAAAATAATTGAGGCGGACTTTTTCGGCCTCACAGACGCAACTCTGTCAACCGGGGAAACAATAAAAGTTCCTAAGAACTGGATTCCCAAGAGCGCCTGGCTCAGGGATGAATATTTCTTAGCCGCCTGCGGGCTAGGGCACATGTTTAATAAACGTAAGCACCTGAGTTCATACCGTCTGTAGTACTTTTCTATCGGTATTGATTTATGATGTTGACCAATTTCTTTCTTTTTGCAGAAGAATCATTGAACATGCTGCAGACGGAGAAAACTCCCCAGCGGTCTTGTGCAACCATCCGCAAAGAGCTTGCGGAGAAAGCTGCGGCCGAGGTCAGGGCCAAGGTATTGAGCGCCTAACCCTTTCTTAAGTTTATTTTATAAACTGTCTTGCCCGGATACTAACCTTTACTTGTTTATTTTCACAGGGGGGAGAAGTTGGGAAATCGTTTGAGAAGAATCTCAAACGGGCTAGAGAGGAGGCCCCAGCCGTTCTCAATAAAATAAAAAAGTCCGCCTCTACGTCAACTCCTGGCGCCTCAGCCGGGGCTAAGACGATGCGGGTTGCGGGGCGACTCGAGAAGGTAGGCGGCAGCCTGGGCCTAGATCTTGCCAACCCCTCAGCAGCCGCGGGGTTCACCACGCCTGCAAGAGTTTCCCGCTTGGCCGGCTCTGAAGGTAAGAACCCTTTTGAATCCCCGCCTGAGCTGGGGTGGACTTTATGGGTGAAATCCCACTCCCAACAGACGTCATCCTCAGACAGCCGGATACAAATAGGTGCCGCCTTAGTTTCGCACTCATCACCTATTAATTGTGGTGCAGATCAAACTCAATCTCCCCGCTGGCCAGACGTCCAAAAGCACGCCAAGGCCATGCTGGACGCCTTCCGGAAGAGGGATAAGGACAATATCCCTGGGATAGAGACGTTCAATCTTGAGCGCATTCTATCCCTTCTGGCTGAGGTAAGAAACCTGTCAATTCCTTGTTATTTTTTCCAAGTAATTACCCCGCCTGTAATGCTTATACCGCCTGCTTTTTGCAGGCCATGTTGCGGGTGGACGGGCTCAAACGTCCTTATTCTCGCAAACGAGAAGAGGTAAAAAGGGCCAAGAAGTCTGCCATAGACGCTGATAATATTGCTTTCCACTCAACTATCGTAAATGAACTTGAAACTAAAGCAATAATTATGACACCGACGTCTAAAATCCAGCAGCTGGAGCTAGATCTGAAGGCGGCCGACCAGCGGGTAACGGATGCTGAGACGGCCAAGAAGGGGGCGGAGGAGGCCCAGAAGAAGGTAGACGAGAGCGCCAAGCAAGCTGATGAGGCGCTCAAGAAAGCCCAGGCGGACCTTGGCAAACTAAAAGCCAAGGTTGAGAGGCTGGAGAAGGATGGTGCTCAAGCTCAGAAAAACTTTGCAGCAACCCTGGAGGCGGAGCAAAACCGCCTTATTGCTGAAAGTGATGCTGACAACGACGCCCGTATGAAGATTGCTTGGGATGCCTTGTACCCAGAAGCTGATTATAGCATCTGGGCAATGGCACACAGCTATGTCGAGTACGTGGTGTACTTGAGAGAGCAAGGTGAGCCAGAGCCTGCCTCCTTTGAAGCCTGGCTCAGCAACAGTGAGCCAACCGCGCCTGAGCTTCCTGGTCCCGACGAAGCGCACCAAATTCCCTCAGATGATGAGAAGGGGGGAACAAGGAGGCTTCGTCTGTAAGCCAGAAGTGACCCCTCAGCGGCAGTATGCCAGTCTTTGGTTTTTCAATTCCTTTTTATTCAGCGGCTGTATGCCAAAACTTGCTTTTTCTGGCCTGTGTGCCGAGTATTTGTATTTTTACCGGCTATGGAGCCGGGTTAATTAACAATTTCTCTCTCCTGGACGAGGTCCGTTTAAAATTTGATCCATTACAACCGTTTGGTTGGATGAACTTTTATGAATTGCACCGACTAAGTCGGTTTTGATTATTTTGCATTTGAATTTTTAATTTTTGCCTATCTTATTAAAAGCATGCGGCGATTCTTTGCCTAACTAGTCAATAGTCTGGCTGTCCTTGCCCCTGGACGGCTGTGTGATTGGTTTCAGTTGGAGCTGGTTGATTGACTTGAAAACGTCTGATGCTGCAAAGAGCATGATATGTTTGTAAGTCAATCAATCACAGTAGTGATTGCCCCAAACCAAGTGCATAGCCGTACACCCACAGTCATTTCGGTCACTACCCAGACGGGTTACGCCCGTCCTGGTAGAAATTTCATAGCCATTGAACTCTTGCCCCAATTGGGGTGAGGTACAATGTTTGGAATAGATAACCTAAGTGAGAACTTCAGCTGGTGACCGACTGACGCCTATGGGCATCCGGTATTTCGGTCAGACGGCTATGAGTTGACCAATTCGGTCGTTCAATTTTTGTCGTCTGCATGGATACGTAGAACCGACAGATAATCTGTTCTCTGCGACGATTGCACCCGGAGGGGTGTCGCCGGACGCCTTTGTCCATGTTGGGACATGCGATTTTATAAAAAGAGCAACCATCCGACCATTTTAGCCTCTGGTCTTGTTTGAGACCGGATGTGTAGCCACTAAACGTTTTTGTGCTTAGTTTCTTAATTAGTGTTGAATTTACACCAAGTATCGAACTTAGTTTTTTAATCAAACGAGTCTGTCTGGGTATTACCCAGGCGGATCATGCTAAGTATCAAACTTAGTTGAGAAAAATGGTTAAGCAGTTGAATAAACAAAGTATCCAACTTAAGTAAACAAGGGATCCGATCATTACCCAGGCGGATAAACAAATGTAACCTTTACCAAGTATCGAACTTAGTTAGGTAGATGGGGAATCCGCCTGGATATTACCCGGATGGATAATCAAACGATAACTCAAATTTTGCAAACAAAGACTTAATCTTCAATAATTGACTCATTGTTTACAAAAAGCTACAATCTCAGAAGTAGTACTTTTTTAGATTGTCTACATTCCAAGTTCTAGGCAGGCGCCTGCCGTCCGGAGTTTCCAGGCGGTAGCTGCTGTCCCTTACTTCTTCATAGATCCGGTAGGGGCCTTCCCAATTTGGGGTTAGCTTTCCCAGCTCATTGGCCCTACCGGTTGCCTCCATTTTTCGTAACACTAAGTCGTCAACTTTCAAAGGACGCTTGTGTACTTTTTTGTTGTAGGCTCTCGTCATTCTCAGACGGTAAATCTCATGACGCAAGGCGGCATTGCCCCGGCGTTCTGGAAGTGAATCCAATGCCAGGCGCATTGCTTCCCAATTTGCCTCTTCATCATACAGCATGACTCTGAGAGTCGGCTCGTAATGTTCGATGGGCAAGACGGCTTCAGCACTATAAACCATGAGAAATGGGGTTTCACCGGTTGCCCCTTTTGCTGTTGTCCGGATGGCCCATAGGACATGGATTAATTCTTCTGCCCATAAGCCACCGGCTCTTTCTATTTTCTTTTTAATGCCGTCTGAGATAAGTTTGTTAAAAGCTTCAACTTGGCCGTTTGCCTGGGGCCGGCCAACAGATGCAAAACAACTTGAGATCCCCTGATCTCCCAACCAAGTTTTTAGCTGAGGCGTCTCAAACTGAGGACCATTATCAAACACCATAGACATGGGTACCCTGTACCGGGTGATAATGTTCTTCCAGATGAAGGAAATTACGTCTGAGGTCTTGATGTTTTTAACCGCCTCAGCCTCAACCCACTTGGTGAAGTAATCCACAACCACTAAGATATAGCGCTTTCCGCCTGGAGCAGGCGTGTAAGGACCTAGAATGTCCATGCCCCATTTTGCAAACGGGATTGGGCTGTGGATGGCCGTCAGATCAGTAGCCGGACGGTGAATGAGTTTGCCAAATTTTTGGCACTTGTCACATTTCTTCACCAACTCCTTGGCGTCTGCCTCAAGAGTGGGCCAAAAATAATGTCGTCTGGCTCTGACGGCTAGAGATCTGCCGCCTATGTGGGAGGCGCAGAACCCCGAGTGCAAGTCTTCGAGAACTTCTTTCCCTTTTTCTGGGGTGACACACTTCAACAGAGGCTTAAGAAACCCCGCCTTGAAGAGCTCTCCATTTCTCAACTCAAAGCTTGCATCTCGCTTCTTCAGGACGGCTGCTTCCTGTGGCGAATCAGGAAGTGTGCCGTCTGAGAGATAAGCCCGGATGTCATCCATCCAGGTAGAGCTTCGGTCCAAAACTCCAATGGGATCTTCATTGATGCTTCTCTTTTCCAGAACTTCCCAAAAGACAGACCAAGGCATATCATGGCAGGCGGAAGATGCCAGCTTTGACAATGCATCCGCCTGGTTGTTTTCCGACCTAGGCACCTGATTCAGCCGGAATTCCTCAAGTGCCTTGGTCTCCTCTTTGACTGCCTGAAGATATTTAATCATAGCCGGATGAGTAGCCTCGTAGCTTCCCTCATACTGGCTAACAACCAATTGAGAATCAGAGTAGGCGTCAATTTTCATGGCCCCTGCCGCCTTACACATGCGAATTCCGGCTAGCAAGGCTTCATATTCCGCCTCATTGTTAGAGGCCTGAAATTTGAAGCGTAGTGCATACTCAAATCTGTCTCCTTCAGGAGACTCATAAATTACACCTGCACCACAGCCGTTCTTTGTAGAGCTCCCGTCTACGTACACTTTCCAAACCTGATCAAGATTATCCGGAGCCACCGGACGAGTCATTTCCACAATGAAGTCGGCAAACGCCTGACCTTTCACTGCCTTTCTTGGTTCGTAAGTGATTTCAAGGCTCTGCATTTCAATAGCCCATTTCAACATTCTCCCGGATGAGTCCAAGGTAGACATTGGCCGCTTGAGTGGCTGATCCGTGTAAATCACCACCGGATGTGCCAAAAAGTAAGGCTTCAATTTTTTGAATGCCATATACAAAGAAAGGCCAAATTTTTCAACCATGGGATACCGGAGTTCAGCATTTTTAAGAACATGGCTAATGAAGTAAACCGGGAGCTACACGCCGTCTCGCTCAGCAAGGAGAACGACACTGAGGGCATGGTCTGAGACGGCTAAATACATGTACAACGTCTCCCTAGGCAAAGGACTGACCAACCTAGGCAGAGAATGTAAATGCTCTTTCAACCTCTGGAACTCCGCCTCAGCGTCATCCCCCCATTCAAATCTAGTCTTCTTCCTGATTGATTGGAAGAAGTAGAGGCATTTGTCACCTGACCGGCTGAGGAACCTCCCCAGGGCGGCCAGACAACCGGTGAGTCTCTGAACTTCCTTAACACAGCGGGGTGACTTCATGTCAATCACCGCTTGTATCTTTTCGGGGTTAGCCTCTATCCCCCTTTGATCAATCAGGAATCCGAGAAACTTCCCAGACTCAACACCAAAGACGCATTTCTTAGGATTTAACATAACCTTATGCTGCCTGAGGGTGGTGAATGTTTCTCGGAGATCAGCAAGGTGATCCGTCTGTAGCTTGGATTTGACTATCATGTCATCAATGTACACCTCCACATTCCTCCCAATCTGATTAATGAAGACCGTATTAATCATCCGTTGGAAAGTGGCAGGCGCATTTTTCAAGCCAAACGGCATCACAGTATAACAGAATAGCCCCTGATCAGTGACGAAGGCCGTCTTCTCTTGATCTTTCTTCCACAGGGGTATCTGATGGAAGCCAGAGTAGGCATCCATAAAGCTCATCAAGGCGTGACCGGCTATAGAATCGACCAGACTATCGATCTTTGGAAGCGGATAACTGTCCTTTGGACACGCCTTGTTGAGGTCTCTGTAATCAACACACATGCGCCAGGTCCCATTCGATTTCTTAACAAGGACCACATTGGCCACCCAGTCGGGAAAATTACAAGGCCGAATGAACCTGGCGTCTAGCAGCTTTTTGACTTCGGCAGCTGCCGCCTGACTTCTTTCCTCGCCGTGGTTTCTTTTCTTTTGCCGGATGGGCTTCTTTTTGGGGTCCACGGCGAGTTTGTGGACAGCGAGATCCGGGCTGACGCTTGGCATCTCTTCCACTTCAAAGGCAAAAATGTCTTTGAATTCTTTCAGCAGAAGGTGCAAGCTTGCACCCAAGGTAGCATGAGCAACCGTCCCAACCTTAACAGTGCGTTCTGGACGGCTTTCGTCCAGTACGAGATCAATGCTTTCGCCAGCTGGTTGGGGACGGAGCTCATCTGACCGTTCACCGGTCAGTGATTGCTATTTTTTCTCTTTTTTCACCTCCACCAGTAGAGGAGCCTTTCTTTTCTTTCCGACTGCTGATGGGGCAGGAGCTGGATTGGCATCCTTGACAGTGTCAAGGTCTATTGGTTCCTGACCGCTTGGGGCCATAGTATCTCGGACGACTGAGAGATAACATTCTCGGGCCGTCTTCTGATCCCCATTCAAGGAACCAACAGAGTCGTCATCCCTCTCATACTTGATGAGCATCAGGGAAGGGATGATTACTGCCTTGGCTACGTTGAGGGTTGGCTTGCCAAGAATGATGTTATAGGCGGTCAACTCCTCAACGACCAAGAATCTGACGACAATATGTCGACCCTGGCCTTTCTCTCCCAGCCTGATGGGTAAATCAATTCTCCCGGCTGGGTAGACCATCCCACCCCCAAAACCAACCAAGGGGTGGGTGACTGGATGCATGCTGCTGACATTGTATTTCAGCTTTTGCAGGCACCGGAGGCTGATGATGTCTGATGAGCTGCCGGTGTCAATAAGGATCCGTCCAACCAGCTGGTTGGCAACCTTACATTCAATGACCACCGGGTCATCATGCGGGCGGCGGACGCTGCCCCTATCCTTTTCAGTGATCAAGACGTCTGGGAAGGAGGAGCTGGCTTCCGCCTGCTCATCATCATCTTTGTCCATCTTTCGAAGATGGCTCTTGGTGCCCCGGATGGTAGGGCCACCACATGAGAACCCGCCTGCTATAGTGTAGACCGGCTCCTTATCGGTATCCGAGCTACTAGCAGGCTGGGGGGTAGTCTTAGAGGGCTGACCCTTGTTTTTCTTTTTTTCCCCGGCTAGGGACTTAGAAATGTAGGACTTCAACAGCCCTTTGTTAGCCAGACGGTCCAACGCACGCTGAAGACTGAAGCAGTCGTTGGTGTCATGGCCGACCTCCTCATGGAACTGACAGAATTTATTCTTGTTCTGTGACTGGACAGAACTCTTCATAGGATTCGGCTTCTCAATGGACAAGCGGTCCTTTACCTCCATGAAGATGGAGTTGCAGTCTTTATTAAACTCGTACTTGGGGACGTACGGTTTAAATTCTTTCTTTTTCTTCTGGGACGGCTGGTCAGAGTCAGTAACCGCCCAGACTTCTTTTCTTTTCTTGCTCTCTTCTTTGTTTTTAGCCGGCTGAGCTGACCGGCTGTCTTTCTGTTTGTCAGACTTCTTGGAGTCTGACTGGCTACCAGGCGAGCAGAGGTCAGTAGCTTGAATGTAGCTTTCCGCCTCCCTCAGGGCCGCCTGTAGGGTGAAAGCCCCTTTTCTAACTAGGTCGAACTTAAAGGTCGACCCGTCTCTCAGACCTTTAAAAAAGTCTGTAAAAGCTACCTCATCAGACAGTCCCTGAATCTGAATTCTGATCAGGTTGAACCGCCTGATATATGAGCGCAACCCTTCTCTCTCTCCCTGCTTAACAGTGCTCAAATCAAGGCTTGTTTTCTTAGCAGGGATGTTCATTGAGAAGTTGGAAGTAAACAGGAAGACAAGCTTCCTGAAGCTATCTATAGACCCGGCTGGCAGGTTGCCAAACCATTGTTGGGCGATGCCCTTCAATGTAGCCGGAAAGCATCGACACCAAGTGGCATCATCCAACCCCTGCAGATACATGAGGTTGGTGTAAGCCATGAGGTGGTCTTCTGGATTGGTGGTACCATCATAGGTACCAACCAACACATTCTTAACCTTGGCCGGCTGAGCCGCCTCGGTTATCTCCCGAGTGAACGCAGAAGGTTGTTCACCCAGGCGCAGCAGGCGAAGCTGCCAGTCCAATGGCTGGACATTTGGATATGCCACCTGACCCCCAAAGAAGGTCGGCTGCATGAAGTGAGGAGGATACTGTCCGTAAGCCTGAGTAGGCACATACGGTACATTTCCAATCATATGAGGGCCAGAATGGACGGTATTACCGCCTGTCTGACTCTCATGCAAGGAGGGTGCACTCCCTGCAGAAATATTGTTGAAGGTGTCTGGAAAGTTCGACGTTGAAGCCGACTCAGACAGCGATTGATTTCTCTTCCGGTTGATGATCTTTCGAGCATCGAGAGTTAATTTTTTACTTCTCACCGGCTGATGAGGTCGGCGAGGGTTATTGGTGTTTCCCCCAGGAAGGAGAATTTTCGACCAATCAATGGTCCCGGCTGCCTTCTCCTTTGGGTGAGGAGTGGGCTGCCGGTTTCTGACTAACCTCCCCTTCTCTGGAGGAGTCTTCTTCGCCGACTAGCCTTTACTTGGGCCAGCCTTGCTTTTGGTGATCAGCTCTTTAATTTCACCCTTGAAACTCGTCATGAACCTCATGAGTTCGTCTCGGGTGACAGGGGCCGATCCAGCTGCCATTTGGGTTGCCCCTTCCGGCTGCCCAGTAGGTCTGCTCGGACCCGCCTAGGAGGCGCCCCGCTCCAGAGTCTCTCTGGGCCGGATACGCTTGACTCTGAGAGAGCCGTCTTCGGCTGTAGAGGTTTCGACCTGAGGATCCTCATCCTCCTCATGGTCTGTAAAGACTTCTGGGTCTTCGCCTAGACGGTTAGGGGGTGGTACAGACTCTTGAACCATCTTCGAGGTACTCTCCCCACAGACGGCGCCAAATGTTTTGGGTGTTTTTGTCCCTCGGGAGAGTTACAACACGAAGACTGATCCGGGATGAGCTGTACCTGCAAAACAAACGGAGACACCTGTTGGGTGGTGCTCCGCCTCCGACGCACAAGTTAGTAACTTGAAACGGAATAAAGAGAACGGAAATTTAAGTGGGTATCTGTTCGGATTCCAAGCTCAGGTGTTTCTCTGATGTAAGAGAATGCAGGTGTAATAAATGGTAAAAAGTTTGTGTCCTCGAAATGAGGGACATCGCCCTATTTATAGGGTCATTTGGAATTGCCCCTGATTAGGTCACTGAACCCTAATCATTGGTGTGGGCTGCGCCGTATTCCGGCGTTCTCGGGATTTGGGCCTGAAGGCCACCTTTTCCCCTTTATCTCTGGAATGACACGTGTCAAACAGGGATTGGTCCATTTTGGACCAATCTGAGGCTGACACGTGTCACCCTCCGATTGGGCCACGTGGCAGGGTAAAATTACCCTAAACAATAACAATCATAATCATCATAATAATAATTATAACAATTATAAAAATAATCATGTTAACAATAAAGCATAATAATAGCAAGATCCTAGGCAAGATATTAACAAGATTAATAACAAACCCTAGCATGTCACTAAATAATAAAAATCAAAGCTTTAGCCCTAACATGATACTAACATGATATTAAGAAAGAAATAGGAAGTATCATAGAAATCATAATTGATATAAGGAAACTATTCTTACCCTAAACATGTTTTTTATATCAAAACATCAATTAAACAATTAAAGTACTTACTTGGATGCCTCGTACCTCTTTCTAATAACAAAATACAGACGTTAGTAACTTCAAGGAAAATATAAAATCAAACAATTAAATTAAATAAGTGAAATAGAGATTTGGGACCAAACCCTCAGAAATATCAAACCTTTCACGTCTAGAGCGAAGGGAACTTCGAATTTGGCTAGGTGTGTCTAGATCTTGTGAATACGGTGTTTTGTTTGCAAAAGGGTTGGTTTAGAAAGAGAGAGAGAGAGAATCAAGAAACTCTTGATAAGAGTTGATCAGAATTGGTGATTAAAAATGGAGGTCTAAGGACGCTATTTATAATGAAATAGTTCGGATTTGATAATACATATCAGAGTTCAAAGAGGAATAAAACACGCCTCTGTCGCCAACAACAGCACCTGTCGCCGCGCCACAGAGTTTGTCGCTAGGCGACAACCTACGTTTGGCGCTGCAGAAGGTTTTTCAACACGTTTTCAATTTTTTGATAAAATCAAGTCGTAAAAGTCCGTACGAAGGGTAAAATTGTAATTTCACATAAAACACTTTTTTATTCCAAATAAAACTCATAAAACATAATTATTAATCCTAATCCCATTCGGATTCAAAAGAAACTTCTAGAAAATTCTAGAAGACTATAATCAATACTAATTGCATTAGGAATGATAATTCATAATAGGCCCTTCTCTAGATCATTGGGCCGCATATAAAAATCAAACCAGGCCCAGTTTAGTATTTTGGCCAAAACTTCCTCATTATTCATCGGAATTGGGCTTATAATATATTGTTGGAAAGCTCTTTTCGAGCTCAATCCAAAAACACTATTATTGGACCCTTTTTATGGACCAATCTAAACTGGATTGACTTTTTTCAAAAAATAGAGTAGGTTTTTGAAAACAAAAAGAGAGTTTTTTTTAATAAAAACTAACTGCAACGTTAGACTTTCCATACTTTCACTTCATTTGATTATGATTCAACGCGAAAGGTATTCATCACCGGGTTTGGTTTTGGGGAGACATAAATGTGTGTCTACAGTGATATGCTATCTATTATTAATCTTGTTAGTATCATGCCTAGGATCTTGCTAATTTTATTATGCCTTGAGGTTATTGTTATGATGATTGTTGTTATTATGTTGCTTGATTATATTGTTGTTATTGCTTGATCACAGCCTCTCTTGCAAGTTTAAAGAGAATTTTTACTTGTTATCACGCTTAATAAGATAACTAATAATCTTGTTTAGGCTAATATGATTATAATTTAAGTGATCGCCAATATGCATTAATATTCAACCAACATAGATAAACAGGTTTAGGGTTAATATATTAATGGAAAATTTGTCAAAAATAACACCACCTTTAAGTGGTCTGCCAGGAATAACACCACCTTTTGATTATTCCACAATAACACCACCTTTCATGTTCTTCTTCCCTAAATGGTACTGTAGACACCCATTTGTGTCTCCCAAAAACCAAACCCGGTGATGAGTACCTTTCACGTCGAATCATAATCGAATGAAGCGAAAGTGTAGAAAGTTTAGTGTTGCGGATAGTTTTAATTCTTTTCTCTTCTCTCTGTTTTTGAAAACTTATTTTAAGAAAACAGCCAATCCAGTTTGGTGGGTCCATGATATGGGTCCAATAGTAGTGTAGTTGGATAGGGCTTGCAAAGACCTTTCCAACGATATATTATAAGCCCAATTCCTATGAATATTGAGGAAGTTATGACCAATTTATTAAATTGGGCCCGTTTTGAGCCTTATATGCGGCCCAATGATCTAAGGGAGGGCCTAATATGATTTATCATTCCTAATGCAATTAGGAATAGTTTTAGTCTTCTAGAATTTTCTAGAAGGTTCTTTTCATTCCTAATTCAATTAGCATTGATAAATTGACTTCTTGACTTTTCAGAGTTTTAATTAAAATCAAATAGCATTTTTGAGGTAATTATATGATTTTATCCTCCAGTACGGCAAACTTATCTGATTTTTGAAAACGCGTTAAAATCAAGCTTGGCGCCTAACCCCTGGCTTTGGCGCCTAGAACCAGGCCTGGCGCTTGGCGCTAGCCACTGGTGCCTAGCGCCAATTAGCCAAGGTTTGCGCCAACTTTGTTTTTTGTGCGTCAGACTCTGTTTTGTTTATTTTATCTTTTTGGCTGATTTTCTCTATAAATATCGTATTGAAAGCTCCGTTTTCATTCACCAATTTTCACCAATTCTCCTCATTCACAAGTTCTCATCTACAATTAGTTTTAATTAGCACTCTTTAATCTTTCAAATCATTCATATTTTTCTTTTTCTTCTAAACTTTGTTTTCTCATACAAAATTCCGCATTCGCAAGATCTAGAAACACCTAGCCATATTCGAAGTTGCCTTCGCCCTAGACGTGAAAGGTTTAATTTATGAGGGTTTGGTCCCAAATCTCTGTTTCAATTATTTAATTTAATTGTTTTGATTATTATTTTCCTTGAAGTTACTAATGTGTGTATTTTGTTATTAGAAACAGGTACGAAGCATCAAAGTAAGTACTTTAATTGATATTATGATTTAGAAATCATGTTTACATTATTGTTATGATCTTCCTAGTATCATGTCTATGGTATTTTTAATATTAAATATGATTGTTGTGATGCTTCCTATGTTCTTCCTAATATTTATGATTGTTAGTATCATGTTAGGGCTAAAGATTTGATTTTTATTGCTTAGTGACATGCTAGGGTTTGTTATTAATCTTGTTAGTATCATGCCTAGGATCTTGCTATTATTATTATGCTTTAACATGATCTATGATTATATTATAATTGTTATGATTATAATTTTATTCTTGTTATAATTATTATTATTATGATCAACATGATTATTATTATGGTTATTAATTGTTATTCAAGATATTGATTTTTATGATTATGTTGCTTGATTATTTATTTTTATTGCTTGATCACACCTTTTATGCATGTTTAAAAGGGAATTGGTACTTGTAATCACGCTTAATAAGATATTTAATAATCTTGTTTAGGTTAATTTGATTATAATTTCAAGTTATCGCCAATAATAGTTTTATTTGTGCATTAATATTCAACCAACATAGATAAATTGGTTTAGGGTTAATCCTATTGATTGCATGTTAATTAAAAAGCGCACATGAATAGGATCAGAATAAAGTAGAGGCCTATTATTAGGGCAGGTTCAATATCATTTAGGTTGGATTTGTACCATCATCCCCGAACCCTTATTTGGTTCAAGACCTTATGGAGTTGCGGATCTCTTGGATCGTTAAGGGGTGTAACCTTCATCCTATGAACGGTTTACAAGTTCCTAAAAAAAACTTGTTGGCGACTCTTTTGCTCTATCTTCTTCCCTTTTGGACGCCACCGTACTTTAGTGTATGATCACAGTGGGGTTCAAGCTAGTGGGATTAAAGCTTGAAATTATTCCCTACAGTTTTTCGCAACTTCACTGACGAGGATTTCTATTTTAATTCCTGAATTTTGTTTTAGCAATGACTTAGAATGAGTGGATAAGACTCGAAAAGTTCTAAGTGTTTCACGTGCGTAATTTTGATTAACATTATTCTCATATGCGTAAAAATGATCTTATTGGAAAGACCATCCGTAATGAGTTAAAAACATAGGATTTTACACGTAGGAAATTTGAGGAATATCTTTCACAACTAGGACTGAAATAACACCGCGCAAAACTGGAAAATTTTATCGAGCACAGAAAGCTGCTGAGGCATGTGGGAAGTAGCGTCAGGGGCCAGAGCTTGGCGCCAGCATTTTAGTCGTAGCGCCAGACGCCAGTATTGGCGTCAGGCGCTACAGGTAAAAGCTGGCGCCAGTCTCTGTTTGCTGGCGCCAATTTCCCCCAATACCGAGCCAGAATTATGCGTTCTAATTTCGACCGGTTTTTCGTATTGTTTGCTCGATCCTACTTCCTGATTGAATTTTTTCTCACTTTTCTGAAAGCCATATGTGTTCTACATATGGACATAACCCTCTGGGAATTTATGCTCCATCTACCTGATTGAACGCTCCGTGCAACAAAGGGTACATCTGAGATGTTGAATTCACCAAACCATGGAAGCGAGTTTTTCTAAACTCGCGGTGTCCCATCCACTCGCGCCAACCCTTCACAGTTAGGCTTCCGCGCGGTGCATTCGGACAATTAACCATGAACCTCCATTGACTAAATCATATCCCGAACTTTAGAGAACTAGAGCCATGGTTAGGTGGCAAACGCATTGCATCATATTGTGCCTACTTGACTAATTGTGCATTATTTGTTATGCATATATATTCTATGTTTCTCTTAACCGTTTGTTGACTTGTGTTGAGACTAAAAAAAATTTAATGACTTAAAGAACTTTGCCTAATTAACTAATTAATTAATTAATTAGAGTCAATAAAGTCTAATTTCTAATCGGAATTGACCTAGTACGACTTTAGGCATACCCCAACTGACTAATAACACCGAAAACAGTCCCAGACCGAAGCTCCAATACTAGCGCCAAGGTCTGAGCTGTAGTGCCACATTATGGAGTGTACTGTAGCGCCTGACGACAGCTCTGTCGTTTGGCACCAAGCTCCACAATGCGACGCTAGTCCTGTCTCTTGGCCGACAGTTCGGATTATTGGTCGAGTCATCACCTAGAGTCTAATTAATCAGTCTTCTGTTTAATTCGGTTAATTTTGCTGTCAATAGTATTTAATTGAGTCAATGATCGAGTTTAGGCACTAAGTCCCATGGTCTTACACAAGAGTCCAAACATATCACTTACACTCAACGCACACACCAATACACATACTTTGACATGATTAAGAGAGTCTTGTGTGCGCGTTTTTTTTTCGTCATTTTTTTAAGGGGGGTAAGTCGGATATTAATCCTCCAATAAAAAATAATAATACTTAGTTCCCTAAAAATATGTATATTATTTTTGCCAAAAATATGCACCCTTTTCTTTCTTTTTCCTCCTTAAAATAAACCGTAAAGTCAAGTTGATTCGAGTCGAGTAATTAAAACGCAAAATGGTTTATTTACAGCGCGTGGTCGAGAAAAGAAGGACGGTTAATCAAAGATAACCTCTTCGTACAAGTCCAACTTTTCGACAAACCCATAGCTCGTAAGAGGAAAACTAAGGTTATAATGGCAACACAAGAAGAAGTCAATGATCTTAAGAACCAACTGGCTACCGTGACTGAGACACTGAAGCTTCTCGCACTCAAGATCGATGATCCCGTGAAGCAACAACAAATGGACCTCATGCAAGAGAGTTTAAGAAAGTTGTCTAGCGACTACAAGTTTCAAGAGCTTACATCACAACGGGTCTCAGTGGACAAAGAACTTCTTCCGCAGAAGTTCAACGCCAACGACATCCCAAAATTCAGAGCAACTGATAACCCATACTTTCATTTATGAGCATTTGAAACAATAATGAGTATCAAGGGTATTGATAAGAAAGTGTTCCCTTCTCTGTTCTCACTATCTCTCGAGACCATTTGCCAACAATGGTTCTTTTCTCTCGAGAAAGAAAAGACCTCTACCTCGGAGTCAATAGAAAACGCTTTCGTTGATAGGTGCAAGTGCAACATTCAAGTCAAGACTGACCATAGGGAACTTGAAATCCTTAAGCAGAAAGAGAATGAAGGCTTCACCTCTTTCTTTAACATGTGGAGAGAAACCTCAGCTAAGATGATTGAGGTGCCAAGTGAAAAAGAATCTGTGAGACTGTTCATCAAAAATCTCCAAGAAAAATATTCCAAGCATCTCAAATATCAAAATAATCTCAATACTTTCAAGGCCGTTTATGACATTGGGATCAATATTGAAGATGACTTGGCTAAATTAAAAGCTGCCAACAATAACTCCAACAGTGGTTGGAAAGGAAAGAAGAACGACAATCCTTCTTCTTCCAAAACTGACCACTCAAACAATGTTAGCACCTTTAATTTAGGAGAAGTCCTTGCTATGAACAACCAAGGATAGAAGAAACCATTTAGGAGGAACTTCACTCCTATTGACATGAGTTATGACACCGCATTTGATCGATTAAATGCAAAAGGTCTTATTACTCCTTTTGGACCATTTGGGGACCCACCAGTTGAGAAGAGGTCGGCCAATTGGAACCCCAATGCACACTGCAAGTATCACCAAGGTAGGGGCAATCTCACTGAAAACTGTTGGAAGCTTAAGGAAGTTATCCAAGACTTGATCCACAAGAACAAACTGCCATTTGCTCCTGCCAGTAAGAAGCCAAGCATTGACAATGCACCTCTAGCTCATACCCTGGCTATCTCCGATGAGGAAAACGAGGTTGACCCCTCATCTCTCATTAGACCCGTCAAAGAAAACAACGCCATAGAAAAAGAAGAGGAGATCTTTTTCGATGTCAAGGATAACCTTTCAGAACCAGCAAATAAAGAAGATATACAATTGCTCACACTATCTATGAGGGAGGTATCGCAACTACTACGTGAAGCTCTCAAAGTTATGAACGAACTCCATAAGAAATATGATGAGCTTCCACTTCCGAAAGATGAACCTTAAAGAGAATCCACACCAGTGAGAACAACTTAGGAGGCAAAGTATTTTCCCTTACAAGTCACTGAGAGACCCAAGAAGAGCAATAGAATTTACACTCCAATTGGGATCTCATATGCACAAATGTTCAAAATGCTCTCCGAGAGTGGCGAGATCAAACCTCTCGAACCAAGACCATTTGAATCGTTGAAAAGGACAGATAGATATCACTGTCAGTATCATCAATCAGGGGGTCACACTATAGAAAAATGTTTAAATTTCAAGGATTTGGTACAGAAAATGATTGATAAAAAGAAACTAGTCCAAGTTCAGCAAGAAGAAGATGCAACCATTAATGGAGTTTGGGACAGTGATGTAGAAGATGTCTATCTAAAGGACCTAGTAGGACTTCCACCTTCTTGTCATACACCACAGATGACGTTTGGGGTGAAGAAGACTCATCAATAGATGTCCTCACAAGATATAGGAGAATGCAACCTCCCGTTTCAACACAACATATGCCAACCACACAACAAGTTCCCATACCTATCATTGAAGACAATGATATTGTTAAGCAGTTTAAGAAGACAAAGGTTGAGATGAATGTATGGAAACTTCTGGCAACATCTCGAGAACATAGGTTGGCTGTAATGAATGCCTTGGACAAAATTGGGATAGACTCTGACACCACTCCTGAGGGACTAGCCAACTTCCTCACAAGTGATCTTCCTAGTCCGATTAATTTGATCACCTTTTCTGAAGGTGACAAACATTACAAGGCATTAAACCTCACAATAGTTTGCAAGAGGATGAATGTTCCTATGACTCTTGTAGACAATGGATCAGCTATCAATGTCTGTCCACTTAGAACTGCGAGGATGCTCGGCATAAGGGACGAAGATTTAACTCCGTCTACACAAGGAATAAGGGCCTACGATAACACTCGTCGTCAAGCTCTTGGCAAGTTACCCTAAATGTAACGGCAGGAGCAATAGAACATGCTACTACTTTCCAAGTAGTGGACATCAAAGCTTTATTGGGACACCCTTGGCTTCATGATCTAAAGGTCGTCCCTTCGTCTCTCCACCAACAAGTAAAAGCTATAGTTGGGGGAATTCCAGTCACCATCGATGCTTCGCCTATGAGGATCAAATCTACAGAAAATCCAATTATTAATGTGGAGCACGACGAGGATGATGAAGATTTATGGGGCTTTAACGAAGAAGTCTCTTTAATCCAGGAGGATGAAAGGACCCCTCTTTGCCATGACCCCCATTCCAACATGATTGACAACGCCATGCTGAAGAAATAAGGACACTTTCCTGGGATGACCTTAGGAAAGAAGAAAGGAATGGCAAAACCACTGGAGTCACCTGGCCTCGCTATGTTAGACACTTTCAGACTTGGTTTTGAATCGACTCGGAAAGATCTCAAGCGAGCCCAGGAAAAGTCGAAAGCACGTAGGGACGCTCGCATCCAAAAGATAGCAATTCCAATGGATCAGTACCCCCTTACGCTTAATGGTCAGTTCATAAAAGAAGATGAGGACTATCCATGCCATGAATTTCCCGAGCCATTTGTTGTAAACGGCATACGACAACCGGGATTCGAGATTTTCTTGGATTGCTACTTCACTGATGAAATCCCAACTCCCGTCCACAAGGAGAAAGCACCCCCATGCTTTGACTTTAACGTCATGGGATTACTGTTTGGGCGAGAAAAGAATGAGCCAACTTATAAAGAGGATAACTCCTCGCTAATTCAAACAGTCCTGCAAAGTGAAAGCTTCGATCCCTTGAAGCTAATTACTCCAGCTGAAGGATCACTACAAGGGTGGCGCAAGACTATCAAGGTGACTACTCCAAGCGGAAGGAAGATATCCATCACGACAGGGCAAGGAACAATGTTTGAAGAGTCGTCTGAGTCAGAGTCCGAGTCACAGTCTTTCCCTTTAGAGTCTTCTAAGTCTTTAGTAATACCTTCCCCTCCTATTTCCTCTCCTAAGATAGTTAGTGATCTAGTCCCTGAGGACATATCACTCTTTGATGTAACGATATCAGAGTATAATAATATTTCTCATTCTCCTTACCTCTCGTGTTCTTCTCTAACCCAAGATGATGAGCATTGCTTAACTAACGATGAAAAAGACAAAGAAATTATTAAAGAAATTGAAACACTCGAAAAGAAAACACCGGTAATCGAAGAGACTGAAACAGTTGATATCTCAAATGATTCAACTCATAAAAGAGAAGTTAAAAACGGATTAACATTGGATAAACTAGAAAGAACCGATTTAATTAACTTACTTAAAGAATTTATCGATGTATTCGCTTGGTCATATGAAGATATGCCAGGCATTAATAGAGAAATAGCTCAACACACTTTACCACTAATTCCAGGAATGAAACCTGTAAAACAAAAGTTACGTCGAAAGAAACCCGACGTGGCACTTAAAATAAAAGAAGAAGTTCAAAAACAGATAATTGCAGGTTTCATCAAGGTATCCAAATACCCCGAATGGGTCGCCAACGTCGTTCCAGTTCCGAAGAAAGACAGAAGGGTAAGGATGTGTGTCGACTATCGAGATCTAAATAAGGCAAGTCCAAAGGACGACTTCCCTTTGCCACACATCGATATTCTGGTAGATAACACGGCAAATCACGCGCTTCTCTCGTTCATGGATGGGTACGCAGGTTACAACCAGATTCTCATGGCTGAAGAAGACATGGAGAAAACAACTTTTATAATGCCATGGGGCACTTACTGCTACACGGTAATGCCATTCGGGTTGAAAAACGCGGGTGCTACTTACCAACGTGTAGCAACTGCCTTACTCCATGACATGATGCACAAAGAAGTCGAAGTATATGTCGACGACAAGATTGTAAAATCAAAAGACCGTCCAGGACATCAACTAGCCTTAAGGAAATTTTTTGAAAGGCTAAGAAAATATAATATGAGGTTGAATCCATCTAAGTGTGCTTTTGGAGCCACCTCAGGCAAGCTCTTGGGTTACGTCATAAGCTTTAGAGGTATAGAGGTAGACCCAACCAAGATCAAAGCAATCATGTCCATGCCGCCGCTCAAGACTGAGAAACAGATTCGAGGATTTATTGGCCGGTTGCAATACATAAGTAGGTTCATATCAAAACTGACGACAATATGTGAACCAATCTTCAAGAAGCTCAAGAAGAATGTACCAGTAATATGGAATGACGAGTGTCAAAAAGCCTTTGAAAAGATCAAAGCCTATCTCGCAAATCCTCCCGTATTGGCACCAGCACTTCCTGGAATACCTCTTAGGTTATATTTGACGGTTACCAAAGAGACAATGGGAGCTATGCTAGCACAAGAGGTAGAAGGCAAAGAGAACGCAATCTATTACCTAAGTAAAAATATGTTTGAATACGAAGCACGCTATACACCGCTCGAGAAGTTGTGCCTCGCCTTGGTGTGGGCCACAACTAAGTTAAGACATTACATGTTGGTGCATACCGTTTTCGTAGTCTCCCGATTAGATCCACTCAAGTATCTATTCGAGAAATCTACACTCAATGGACGTATATCATATGGATAGTCAATCTAGCACAATTTGATGTAAGGTTCATGCCACAAAAAGCTATTAAAGGATCCGTGGTGTCAGACTTTCTAGCAGATTTTCCAATAGAAGACTTGACGCCAATACAGGACAATGAATTTCTAGATAAAGACCTAATGGTTACTGAAGATGATACTTGGACCTTGTATTTCGACGGAGCCTCAAACCAAAAGGGATGTGGCGTTGGAGTACTACTAGTATCACCTAAAGAAGAGCACGTTCCAATCTCCATAAAGCTTGATTTCGACGTTACCAACAATGCTGCTGAATATGAAGCATGCGTGGTAGGCCTTGAAACAGCTTTGGCATTGGGAGTGAAAAAATTAAGGATATTCAGAGACTCTTCTTTGATCATCAATCAGATATTTAAAAGGTGGAAAGTAAGGAGCGAAAGCCTAGCCCCTTATTAAACCTATCTAGAAACTTTTACCGATCAATTAGATAAGGTAGAATATACATATCTACCTAGAGAAGAAAACCAATTTGCCGATGCCTTGGCAAGATTAGCCTCAATGGTTAGGATTCCCATGGAAATCGAGCAAATGCCCCTAACCATAGAAAAAAGGCACAAACCAGCATACATCCAGGCTATAGAAGACGACGAAGTAGTCCAAGGCGAAGAAGAAGAAGAAGAAGAAGAGGAAGAACCGTGGTACACAGACATACTTAACTATGTCACCAATGGAGAATACCCTCCTCATGCTGACAAAAGAGAAAAACGAGCATTAAGGCTTTTGGCTTCCCAATATGTACTCATAGAAAACGAGCTCCATAAAAGGGTACCTAAAGGTCGAGCTCTCTTATGTGTAGGAAAGAAGGATGCACAAAGATCAATGAGAATAGTCCACGAAGGAATCTGTGGCACTCATATAAATGGCAAAACGCTAGTCCAGAAGAGAATGCGAGAAGGATATTATTGGACTACAATGAATAGAGATTGCCATCAATATGTAAAAAGATGCCCTAAATGCCAAATTTATGCCAATTTACAACATGTCCCTCCATCTTTGCTCTACACCTACACATCGCCATGGCCATTCTCTACATGGAGAATTGACATCATTGGCAAAATTACTTCCCCAGGAACAGGAGGCCACGAATTTATTCTAGTAGCAATTGACTACTTCACAAAGTGGGTCAAAGCGCAATCATACGCTAAACTCACTGCGTAAAATGTACCACTTTTTATCGAGAGAAATATTATTTGCCGATACGGAGTCCCACATGAAATGATAAGTGACAATGGAAATCACTTACAAAAATACGGCATTCAACATCATCATTCTTCCCCTTATAGACCTCAAGCAAATGGAGCAGTCGAGGCAGCTAATAAAAATTTAAAGACTATCATCGAGAAAATGACAAAAAATTATAAGGATTGGTCTGACAAACTTCACTTCGCATTGTGGGGTTACCGCACGTCAATCCGTACATCAACAGGAAATACGCCATTTTCCTTGGTATATGGAATGGATGTCGTACAACTTGTCGAACTAGAAATACCATCTCTACACATCACGCTAGAGAGTAAACTCGATGAAGTTGAATGGACTAGGGCAAGATACGAAGAATTGATTCTATTCGACGAAAAACGACTAGAAGCTCTACATCACACTCAATGTTAAGAAATACTACCCATAATTACTTGAGTAGGA
Organism: Chenopodium formosanum; assembly: GCA_024500155.1. Classification (NCBI taxonomy): domain Eukaryota; kingdom Viridiplantae; phylum Streptophyta; class Magnoliopsida; order Caryophyllales; family Amaranthaceae; genus Chenopodium; species Chenopodium formosanum. Next base: position 11,437,636 of record CM044865.1, on the reverse strand, counting down.
TACTCAAGAGAGCTACGTTCGGCCTAATTCCTTAAGAAAGGATACGTAGGCAACCCTTTACGGGTGCGGCCACTTTATTTTTCGACATCTCCGCGTTCCAGAATTAATTAAAAATTCAACAGAAGATCGGTGAATTATCGGCGTCGCAAAGAAGAGCTTGGCGCCAGCTAACAGCCATCAGCGCCAGCCGATGAAATTGGCGCCTGGCGCCAGACTTCAATGACAGGCGCCAATTGCTAATAACTGGCGCCAATTTGGAAATAAACTCTGGGCGAATTTCGGTGTTTTTTGGAAAGTTTACGACTTCCGTACTCGAAGAATTTCTGGAAAATTGATTTTTTTTTTTTTTTTGGTTTTCATTGCTTTAATAAAATAAATTTAAAGTAAATAATTTAATTAAAAGATGAAATTTCATTAATAAAACAAAATTACATTATTGATGGAATTTAAATAAAGCTGAAATAAATTAACTTAAAATGAATAATAAACTAAGTCTAATAAATTGAAAGTTAAGCAATGCTCCTAATCTTTCTTTTCCTTTCTAGCCCTTTTCCAATTTTTTTCTGCTTCCTCCTTCTCATCAATAACTTTAGCTAGTAGGCACCCTTTAGAGGACCTACATTCAATTTTAGAGTAGATAGTCTCCCCTTCAGCTAACACTCCTTGCTTCTTTTCCACCCAAGCCTTTTTATCTGTGGTGTTAGCTTTCCTTTTCCCTTTATCTTTGGTAGCATTTTTCTTCCTAGGCATTGCAAGTGTTTTGAATTCAATTCTTGCACCTAGACGTTCCTTGGCAGGAATCACCCTGTCACCCAGACGACTCTTTACATCAGTTCTACTCTGATCTTTATTTGAATCCTTCGAAGGTTTCTTCAGCAACCACTTCTTCACATTATTGGGCAAAGAAGGAGGAACCTTTTGGGTAATCACTTCCCATAAAGGTCTAGCGCTCCAGTAAGCATTAAATCTGTCTATTTCTTGAGATACAGGGTACTCATAGTGAGGACGAAGATCCCCGGAAAGGAATATTCTGAAGCAAGCGGTATTGTCTTTTTACCCTGCAGGGGTAATAATAAGTCACACGAGACAAGCTTGGAAGGCGGAAGAAAGGTTGCTTGTTAACACAACCCATCCTTTCTATTTTCCACCATGGGACGACCCACTTGATAGCAAAATCACGTGATTTGAAGACTTTTCTCCACCCATGGATCCCAATCTTAGGGAAGCGTTTCTTCCTCCTCACGAAGCAATTGGGAGTATACTTCTCAATATCGTCCGGAGGGCTTATTAATCCTAGCCTTTCCATTAGCCACATCTGTAAAAAATTGCAATGCAAATAAATTATTATTACAATACAAAAATATAATTTTTGATTTCTGTAATTAAAAATATTATTTTTCTACCTGTAATAAAATTGGAGAGCCGCGAAAAGGTGCTTTTGGGTCCCTTTTCAATTCATCTAGACTAACCATAGTCTCTCCAACTATTAATGGCATTGGATTTCTCCCTGATTCAATTTGTTCTAGTACAGTGGTTATAATTGATTGACCTTCATTATTTTTACCACTACTAAGAAAAAATTGGTTAAGCATGCAAAATAAGAACGCCCTTCTTCTATATATATGAAAAGATTCAGAAAGAGGTTTATCAAAATAATGGCGTGCGAATTCTTTCAAATTAACTATGTTGCCATCTACTATTTTTGATAAATCCCTTTCTTTCATTTTAAAGAAGCGCTCAAAATCCTTATAATAGTATGCATCTACTCTAGGGATTACTACGAGGTCTATTGCAGGGAAGCCTAAAATAGCACCAAATTCCTCTGGCAAAGGGCTAATCTCATCATACCCTATTCTAAAACAATGAGTATCAACATTCCAAAATTCTAAACCGGTATGTATGAAATCTAAGTCAAGATCTACCCCTTTGATGCCATAAATTCCCCCCAAGTGACCCAAATCTAATTATTTTCTCTCCCTAGCATTAAGAGATCGATACCATTTGTGAGTATATTGGGTGAAGGTTTTGGTGACTAAAGACATGGTTATTATTTTTTCTAAAGCAAAGAATAATTTTATTCGCTGGAATTATGAGAAGAATCGGCTGGGCAGGGGGCTATTTATACACAAATTGCGAGAAGTTTTAATCAGAATGAAATACGACATCAGCGTCAATTGGCGTCAAAATCCCGTAATTGGCGCCGGCCGCCAACGCTTGGCGCCACACGCTAAGTGTAGCGCCTGGCGCCACGCGCCATAATGTGGCGCCAGCTGGCTCCAAATTGTCACAGCAGGTGCGCGTGATTAACCTGCGTTCTTAATACTAATCTCGAGTCGGCTAATGACTTTATGGCTCCGATTATCTTTCCTAAGCATCTTTTTTTTATCGTTTTTCTTAATTAATTAAAATAGCTATTATTTTTTATTATATTATTCTTTTTTGGACTTTATTTAAATTCCAAACACCCGACATTTTATTTGACCTTTTTCCTTTTTTATATTTTTCTTTTTGGGGGAGATAGTCGGATACCCTCCATCAATAATAAAAATGACGGAATTTTTTTTTTTTTTTGCGCAAAATTGTTGTCACACTTCTCTTGCACACACAAACATACACATAATAATAAAATGACTCATAATAGCATAAATATACAAAATATGTCTAAGAATAGTGAGTTTAAGGCAAAGTTCTATGAAAAGTCAAAATAAAATATACACAAGAACAAACTACGGCGCCGGAGGACGTATGCCCATCATATCATAAAAATGCGCTTTACGAGGAGTCACCTCTCCACCAGCTCCAGCTCCAGTCTCCGTAGGAGGAGGAAGACTCAAAGTAGGTCTACTCCAGCCAGGATCAGCCTGAGGCTGAGGCTGCGGAGGGTGCTGCGATGACGAGCCTATCTCGTACATCCCACCACCTCTGAAAGCCGAGGTAGCCTCTCCTACCGGTGCAGCATGAGAACCCTCAGAAGAAGATCCCGAGCCCTCTTCAATGTCAGCACGGGCAGCCTTGGAGCGACCACCTCTACCCCCTGACGAAGTACGACGACGTCTCGGGCTGGACCTCGCCGGATCCCTCCTCCCCTCACGTCTCGTGCGGGTGTGGCCCTGCAAAAGGAATTAAATCAGAAAAAAGGTAAAATTGAAGCAGCAATGCAAAAAAATAAGTAAAGAAAGGCTACTTCTCGGATGACGTCATCCCGACGGCAAGTGGCCGCATTCCTCATCCGGACAAGCTGGCTCCGGAAGGCATTTATGCATCGTGCCAACGCCGAAACCACCTCGCGCGGAAACTGTTAGAGAAATAAGTCAGTAAATATGCGTGATATATGAACACAAAATTTTGAAAAACTAGGCTTACTCGAGTCTGGTGGCGAGGAATCGACCGCTCTACGAAGCGCTCGCCCTCGGGAGCCGGAGGAATCATCTCCTCGATCGGCCCGTACATCCCCTGGTAGTGGATGGACATACGGGGTGGCACGAACTCATCAGCACCGTCCTGATAAAACAAGAAAAAGTCAGTAAAACATTACTTTGGGGCTACTTCATGGAAAGAAAAAGCTGAAAAATCTTACCCTCACATCCTCACCCGGTACGGGGGCTGGAGCTAACAAAGGTAGTAGCCCCTCAGCATAGCACCGCCCAAGGATCACATAGGACCGCCAAGGGGTACCAGCTCCTTCAGACATGCTCGACAAGCGTGCCTCATCAAACATATGACGTGGTGGAGCAGTAGGAACGACGAAGACATCAAAGGAATGCTGTCTAGCAACCCTCTCTCCTAAGTACGCGATCGCTTCATAAGTCCCTAGAAAATAGTGACGCTTAGCATAATACTGTGCGGCTAACCCAAGGATTGTCCAACCGCCCCACGGCCGGTACACCACCTCAGGCCCCTACAAAGAACATCCATCAGGCAAGAATATACCTAAAGCACCGCGGAAAAGCAAAATAAACAATAAAAGTCGTACCGAGATGATCCAGTTCCGGACATGTGTAGTAGACATATCCACAAGATGGCCGCCCCAAGAGGCGCTCACTGGAAATCCCCGCGGCGATGGTCTCGCCGGTGCAGCAGAAGGAAAGTACTCGTAGAACCAAATCTACAAGGAGTTAAAATTGTGAGTAAATGCTAGCCAAATGTGTAGAGCTAAACTTTTTAAGGAATAATGTTTACCTCTATGACCTTCCAAAAGGAAGACAAAGCGACGTTTGTCCCAAAGGGCCAGTGTCGACATGAGTCCCTCAGCGCACGAACGAAGTCAGCATAGGCCAAACTGGCCCAGTTATAAGTCTCGATCCGGTGAAGATCACGGACATCAGGAAGATAGTAAAGCAACGCCCTACTACCTTTGTCAGGGGAGAATGTCCTTGATAACGACATCACCGCGAAAATGCGCACCCGCAGCTCTCGGGTGGTGCATCGTCATCAAGAGCCGCTGCAAGTGTCGAGCGGCGAATTCCCCTAGCGCTAAACTGAGTCGGCTCGAACTCAGCTCGGGCCTGAATAGTGATCGGCCCCAACAGCTCCTCGACCTCCGAAGAAAAGACGTTGATTCCAATGTCAAACGGCAGTGGCACAGAAGTGAACTCAAGTTCTGTGATGAGACTGAAGTCCGTAGGGGTGACCATCATCTCGCCCTAGGGGAAATGGAAGGTGTTGGTGGTGTCCCAGAAGAACTCCACCAAAGCGCGCACTACATGGTGACCCCCGCTGGAGGCAACCATAGCCTCGGAGGTCTCGAATAGAGTAGCTAGTCCGCAAGACTCCCATAGGAGTCTCTTCTCAAGATCTCTGGCGATGTACATCCTGTACAAATCGCCCAAACCATCACAGCCGGAGCCATGATGCCGCGTCCTCTCGGGCGTGATGCCCCGTCTCACCCTCTCAGAAATGTGGTGGACGGGGGCGAAGAATAGGGTCCGCTCATCCCACTCCGGAAGTCGACCAAGCGAAGTGGACGGCTCGGCGTCGTCCTCCACGGGCTCATGTTCCCATCTGGTGTTTCGGGACCGTGAACCCGAGCCTCACTGTCTAGCCATGCTACATTGTGCAAAATCATCATAAATTAAGGTTCTATAGTATCTAAGGTTCGCCTAGCCGCATGATACTATGTTCGCAAAAAACAGAGTACATAGTACTAAAACAGAGCACAAATTCGAATTGAGCATAACAACATTTTTCAAGCAATCAAACAATTTCTTGCAACTCTATGGTGATTATTGTGACAAATTGAACAAGAATTACTAGCAAAAAACATCAAGAACAAGTCACATTGTTCTTCACGATCTTAAGAGGTCCAACAATGGTAAATTACTCATTTCTTCACCAAATTGAGTCAAACAAGTCTCAAATTACTCCCAAGGCAATGTACAAACATAATCAAGCAATTTCATGGAATAAAACTTGACAAACAAAGAGAATTAAGCATTATATGTTTTGAATTTACATGAAATTCGTGAATAAAACATGCTAAAAATTCATGAAAGCCGATGTGAGTTTGAAGAAAAATTACGTAGATCGGGAAAATTGATGAAAAGAGCTTTGATTTGCAACAAATTTGAGCAAATATGGTTGAGAAACAAGCAAGAACCGAGCAATTGAAGCTTTCGGATTTTTTCGAGCAAATTCGCGACAAACAACCAGCAAAATGAAGAGGAAAGGGGTATTTAAGGCTAAATGAGTGGCGCTGATGGTTTTTCAGTGGCGCAAGAGCACCCAGTCACCTGTTGAGGTTGTTCTACCTTTCTGCAACATATTTTTGGGTTCCTTGGTACGCCAGTTAGCCCCTCTAAGCAATTTGACATGATTTAGTAATCGGCTTGATTACATAAAGTGATCGACCTGATGGAAGATCGTCTCACTTAGCTTAAAGCGCCTAAGCATTGGATCACTAACAAAAAGCACCGACATATAGGTTCAAAAGCAAAAGAGCACCGACATACAGGTTCAAAGCAACGGAAGCGCCAACATACAGGCATAGCGGGAGTAAAGTTCAGGCGAACTTTTAAAGATCGACAGGCGTGGATCTTCGGTAATTTCCTTTGGAAAATTATCGCATCAAATGAGGATGACTTCAAGAGAGGATATCTTCAACAGCGTTCCCCAGCTTGCAGAGAGTTGTCAAAAACAAATGGAGGTAGTTTCGGGCGAAGTTGTCTTCGATCATATTCCCTTAGGCATGGAAGATGATCATAATGCGGATGGAGATTTGTTTCAAGAGAAGCAATCTTCGATAGTTTTCCCTTGGACGTGGAGTATTATCAATGCGGATGAGGCTTTGTTTCAAGAGAAGCAATCTTCGATAGTATTCCCTTGGACGTGGAATATTATCAAAGCGGAAGAGGATCGTTTCAGGCGAAGCAATCTTCTAATTTGGAAGCAGTTACGGGCGTAGCGGTTTTCAAGCGGGATGTCATTCTCTAGCTTGCAAAAGGTCATCAAAAAATCGGTTACTTTCAGAGACGTGTGCTCGACGGTGCAAGATACGCGTTTCTTAACTCTTTTATCTGTTTAACTAACGCTAGTTTACAGGTATCGGCATTACACGAATGATTTAGGATCGCAGAACGTTTTGAATCATTCTCCGTCCCTATCGCTACTTTGGCTTTCATTTTTTAAAACTTACGTTTCTCCAAACTCAGTCAAAGTGGGGGCTTCTATAGACACCCATTTGTGTCTCCCAAAAACCAAACCCGGTGATGAGTACCTTTCACATCGAATCATAATCGAATGAAGCGAAAGTGTGGAAAGTTTAGTGTTGCGGATAGTTTTAATTCTTTTCTCTTCTCTCTATTTTTGAAAACTTATTTTAAGAAAACAGCTAATCCAGCTTGGTTGGTCCATGATATGGGTCCAATATTAGTGTAGTTGGATGGGGCTTGTAAAGACCTTTCCAACGATATATTATAAGCCCAATTCCGATGAATATTGAGGAAGTTATGGCCAATTTAATAAACTGGGCCCGTTTTGAGCCTTTTATGCGGCCCAATGATCTAGGGGAGGGCCTAATATGATTTATCATTCCTAATGCAATTAGGAATGGTTTTAGTTTTCTAGAATTTTCTAGAAGGTTCTTTTCATTCCTAATTCATTTAGCATTGATAAATTGACTTTTTGACTTTTCAGAGTTTTAATTAAAATCAAATAGCATTTTTGAGGAAATTATATGATTTTATCCTCCAGTACGGCAAACTTATCTGATTTTCGAAAATGCGTTAAAATCAGGCTTGGCGCCTAACCCCTGGCTTTGGCGCCTAGAACCAGGCCTGGCGCCTGGCGCTAGCCACAGGTGCCTAGCGCCAGTTAGCCAGGGTTTGCGCCAACTCTGTTTTTTGTGCGCCAGACTCTGTTTTGTTTATTTTATCTTTTTGGCTGATTTTCTCTATAAATATCGTATTGAAAGCTCCGTTTTCATTCACCAATTTTCACTAATTCTCCTCATTCACAAGTTCTCATCTACAATTAGTTTTAATTAGCACTCTTTAATCTTTCAAATCATTCATATTTTTCTTTTTCTTCTAAACTTTGTTTTCTCATACTAAATTCCGCATTCGCAAGATCTAGAAACACCTATCCATATTCGAAGTTGCCTTCGCCCTAGACGTGAAAGGTTTAATTTCTGATGGTTTGGTCCCAAATCTCTCTTTCAATTATTTAATTTAATTGTTTTGATTATTATTTTCCTTGAAGTTACTAATGTATGTATTTTGTTATTAGAAACAGGTACGAAGCATCAAAGTAAGTACTTTAATTGATATTATGATTTAGAAATCATGTTTACATTATTGTTATGATCTTCCTAGTATCATGTCTAGGGTATTTTTAATATTAAATATGATTGTTGTGATGCTTCCTATGTTCTTCCTAATATTTATGATTGTTAGTATCATGTTAGGGCTAAAGATTTGATTTTTATTGCTTAGTGACATGCTAGGGTTTGTTATTAATCTTGTTAGTATCATGCCTAGGATCTTGCTATTATTATTATGCTTTAACATGATCTATGATTATATTTATAATTGTTATGATTATAATTTTATTCTTGTTATAATTATTATTATTATGATCAACATGATTATTATTATGGTTATTAATTGTTATTCAAGATATTGATTTTTATGATTATGTTGCTTGATTATTTATTTTTATTGCTTAATCACACCTTTTATGCATGTTTAAAAGGGAATTGGTACTTGTAATCACGCTTAATAAGATATTTAATAATCTTGTTTAGGTTAATTTGATTATAATTTCAAGTGATCGCCAATAATAGTTTTATTTGTGCATTAAATTCAACCAACATAGATAAACAGGTTTAGGGTTAATCCTATTGATTGCATGTTAATTAAAAAGCGCACATGAATACGATCAGAATAAAGTAGAGGCCTATTATTAGGGCAGGTTCAATCTCTTTTAGGTTGAATTTGTACCATCATCCCTGAACCCTTATTTGGTTCTAGACCTTATGGATTTGACGATCTCTTGGATCGTTAAGGGGTGTAACCTTCATCCTATGAACGGTTTACAAAATCCTAAAAAAAAATTGTTGGCGACTCTTTTACTCTATCTTCTTCCCTTTTGGACGCCACCGTATTTTAGTGTATGATCATAGTGGGGTTCAAGCTAGTGGGATTAAAGCTTGAAATTATTCCCTACAGGTACAAATTAATGGGTAACCGGTTTTTGCAGGTTAACATGCTGACGTGGGTTGTATTTTGAGGTAAAGTCAAGCATTGACTTCACTTTCCCCTCCCTTAAGCCTACATGTAATAAATTTCCCCAACCACTCTATGCTTCCCTTTTAATTTCATTTCCCTCTCAATTTCACTCTCTCTCCATGTCTTTTCTCTGAAATACTGAAGCAAGCAAATTGAATTGCAGAAAGGAACTCCATTGATTGAGTACGATTGTGGTGCAGATTGAAGGAAGAAAAGTTTTGATATTTTGTGTAAATGCCTAAAAAAAAGGTACGTTTTGCTTGCTAAAACTCCGTGAAATTGATTGTGATTGTTTGAATTAGGAATTTCGTGCATTTATATTTCAATTTGAAGTGATTTTTCATGTAATTAGTTTGTTTACTTGATTATAATTATGCTGGGTAATTATTGGAGTTTAGGGGGTTAGGAAATTTGTAAGGAATGCTTGTTGCGATGAATGGTTTTTGATTAGTTATGTTATTGGTGATTGATTAGGGTTTTGGTGAAGTATTGATGTGATGAATGTGCTGTTGTTTATAGCCTAATTGTGCTGTGTAATTATAGGTTGCAAAGAGTAAACAATTTGATAGTTTGATTGTCATATTCTGGCATGGGGGTGAGTTTGAATTGGGTAATAATGGTGAATTAGAGTATAATGGTGGTGAGTGTACTAATTTGTTTTACACCCAGATGAACTCTATTATTTGGAGTTGCTTGAGTTTGGCAAGCAAAGTGGACTTGATTGGGTGAATTAGTTGTTTTATCAAATTCCTGGTATGAATATGGATAAAGGTTTGAGAGTAATACATGGAGATGTAGAGTGTAGAGTGATGAGTGAGTTAGGTGTTAAAAATAAGGGTATTATTGTGTATGCAGTGTAGTATGATTATGACACCCTTCATGCACATGTCTAGCCTAGTCAGATTGAGGATACTTGTGTGAGTCAACCTGTCCAAAAAGAAAGTGATGTTAGTAGATCTCCCCAATCGAAAACAGAAGACAAACCACTTATATCCCCCACCTAAAGTCAACAAAAGGAAAAAAATGACATCTAAGAAGGGACCACAGACAAAGTTGGTCACATCCCCAAATACTAGTCTTGGTCAAAAGAAAGATGATGCCACATCATCACCAAAATCATCCACCACATCATCCTTTAAAGAAGATTCATACCTTCCCCAAAAACCACCTACATCTTCATCACTATACATTGACCCAACCACCACAATTAAACCAAGTGAAACAGAACCCCCCTTACCCTCTTCTTAAATTCCTAGATTTAGCCAAAATGAGTTTCCAAACCTTTCTCAATTACCATCTTTAGAGTTTGTGTCAACTGCTGAGTTGCCTAATGTAGACACAAATTTTGTGCATGACTATGATTAGGAAGACAGTAGGCCAGACAACCCTTTGAAATGGAATGATCTAATAGGTTTTGATGGTGAGTTAGTGATGAAGGAGATCCAACATATGATCCTGAGGATGAGGGGGAAAGTGGTAGAGACAGACAAGAGGAGGGTGTAGAAGATGAGGGTGCTTTTACAGTGGGTCATGAAGATCTAGATGCTGAGGCAGCTGAAGATCTAGAAGATTTTGAACACATTAAGGCAGAAACTAATGAGAGTGATGATGAGCTAAGGGAAGCAAGGAATAGAGTGAAGGATTGCAACTCTAGGATACTTCAAGTAGCTGATCAGTTGGAAAAATAAGTCTGTGAGGGGAAGGTTGTTGATGAAAGTGGTGTTGGCAAAGCAGAAGCAGCAGAAGGAGGTTTGAGAAGTGATTGTGATGAGGATGAAGACATTGACACCCCAACTGGTAGTGATGATGAGGTAGATGGTTTTAAGGGAAAGTTAGTGAGGCCTAATGGTGATTTCAGCAAGTTTAAATGGAAGATAAGTCAAAGATTTGCAAATAGTTCAGACTTTAAGGATGTTGTAACTAAGTATGCAGTTATGCAAGGGAGGGATTTGAAATACATTGTGAGTTGGAAAGGCAGGCAGTGGTTGGGTGTGAAATGTGTTGGAGAATGCCCCTTTTATGTGTATTGTTCCATGCATTCAAGGGATTTGACATGGCTGGTGAAGACTGCAGTTGATTCACATACATGCCATAGGAATATGAGTAAGAATAGGCAACTTAAAACAACTTGGGTGGCAAGTCAATTGCTAGAGGTTTTCAGAGCTAAGCCACATTGGCCAACTAAAGAGATTGTGGAAAATGTAAGAAGAGCTTACGGAATGATTGTGTTTAGATACTTTTCATACAAAGTCAAGTATAGGGCTCACAGAATGTTGCATGGCTCTATGAAAGAGCATTACATGAAGGTTGAGAGCTACTTGAAGGCATTGCAAATTGAGAGTCCAAAGACTATGTTGGAGTTGGTAGTTGCTCCACAACCTAACACTTCTACCCCAATGTTTCAAAGACTCTTTACATGTTTTGATGGTGTTAAAGAGGGTTGGAAAACCGAATGTAGGAGAGTGATATGTGTTGATGCAGCTTTTCTGAAGACTCTCTTAGGGGGTCAGATTTTGAGTGTTATTTCCAGGGACCCTAATGAGAAAATGTTCTATTTGTTGAGCTGTGGTGGAGGGAGATAACAGCCTTTCATGGGAGTGGTTCTTTAACTATCTCAAATCTTGCTTGGACCTAGGAGATGGTGAAGGAATTGTTGTAATTTCAGATGAGCATCAGGTAAAAGATTCTGCTTATTTGCTTTATTTGGTTTGATTTCAATGGTAAAGTTATGCTTATTTTTTGGTGTGGTATTGTTGTTCCTGTAGGCTATACTAAGTGCAGTTGATGTAGTGCTCCCAAAGGCAGAGCATAGTCCAGGCATATTTATGCCCTATGGCACAGGACCTATAAAGGAGATGAGATGAAGCTGCAGTTTTGGAAGGTAGCCAAATGCTACAATGAAGCTGATTTCAATGAGGCAATAGAAGAATTGAGTGAAATGAATTCAGATTCTGCTCTTGCATTTAGGAGGTATAATCCTAGCTTCTTTTGTAGAGCATTCATGAAGCCATGCATAAAAACTGAAGTTATCACAAACAATATGGCAGAAACATTCAATGCTTACATCATTAATGCTAGGACTAAGCACTTAATTTTCATGTTACAGGATATTAGGGTAGCATTGATGCAGAGGTTAGTGAAAAAAAGACAAGAAATTGAAAAATGGACTTCTGTAATTTGTCCTAGAGTATAAGCTAGGTTAGAGAAATAGAAGGAAAAGGTAGCAAACTGTGATGTAATACCTTCCTCTGAGAGTAAGTTCAATGTGAGATATTACTATGATCAGGTAAATGTAGACTTAGTTGCTAGGAGCTATAGTTGTAGAAAGTGGAATATGGTAGGCATTTCATGCTGCCATGCTATTGCTTGCATTTATTTTCAAAATAAAGAACCTGAGGCTTATGTTGATGATTGCTACAAAATGGAGACATATAAGAAGGTATACAGTGGTTGTATACCTCCTTCTGAAGGGGAGAAGTATTGGCCAAGGATTCCATGCAATTTCGACCCCCCTTCAATCAAGATTGGTCCTGGCAGGCCTAGAAAGAACATAATTAAACACCCTCTTGAGAATCCTAAGAAGCCAGGTTCTTTGAGTAGATCAGGCATAGAAATGACTTGTTCCATTTTCAACAAGAAGGGGCACAATAAGAGGGGATGCCAAGAGAAGGACTCTGAACCAACACAACCACCTACAAAAAAGGCGAAGGGAAGACCAAGAGGTGCAACTTTAACTCCTGAACCAGCACAACTACAATCCCAGTTAGCTTCAACTTCAAGTCCAGCTATAGGACCTACTCCAACAGCAACCTCTGCCCATCACAACACTTCTGCACAACCTAGTCAGTTAGATAGGGGTGGAAGGATGATTCTGTCTACTGAGGGGGCTAGAGGTGTGTTTCAAACCATTACTAGATCACAAATTAATGTAGGAAAAGGCTAGGGTTCTGTAACTTGAAGTGATGCAAGTCAGGAAAGAGAGAGGGGTAGAGGAAGAGGAAGGGGAGGAGCAAGGAGAGACTCCCAGTCTGCTGAAGCACCTATTGTAGGACAAGGGAAAGCCAGAGGAAGGGGAGTTGCAGAGAGAGACTCTGAATCTTGTAATGCACCAGTTCTAGGTTAAGGAAGAGCAAAGACACCAATTGGTTTTGGTGTGTTGTTTGGTTATGATGGAAACCCATTGGTAAGCTTCTTTGTTTTCTGATTCTTTTGTTTTTTTTTTTTTTTTTTTTTTTTTTTTTTTTTTTTTTTTTTTGTAAAATAAATTAATTCCTTATGTCTCTGATTTTTGTAAATAAATTAATTCCTTATGTCTCTGATTTTTGTAAATAACCATTATTTTTGTTTTTGTAAAATAAATTAATTCCTTAATTTCTTTTCTATTCTCTCTGTTTTTGAAAATCGATTTTAAGAAAGCAGCTAATCTAGTTTGGTTGGTCCATGATATGGGTCCAATAATAGTGTAGTTGTATAGGTCTCGAAAAGAGCTTTCCAACTGTATATTATAAGCCCGATTCCGATAAATAATGAGGAAGTTATGACCAAATTACTAAACAGGGCCCGATTCGAGCCTTATATGCGGCCCGATGATCTAGAGGAGGGACTAATATGGATTTATCATTCCTAATGCAACTAGGAATGGTTTTAGTTTTCTAGATTCTTCTAGAAGGTTCTTTTCATTCCTAATTCAATTAGCATTGATATATTGACTTTTGTTGACTTTTTTTTTTATAGTTTTAATCAGAATAAAAGAATGTTTTTGAGGAAAATACGATTTTATCCTCCTATACGGTTAATTTTAATCTGAGTTTAGAAATGCGTCAAAAATTTAATTAGCGCCTGACGCTAAGCTTGGCGCCTGGCGCTAGCGTCAGCGCCTAGCGCTAATGTCAGCACCTGACGCTAACCTCGTTTTTTCGCGTCAGAACTCTAGTTCGATTTTCTATCTTTTTGGCTGATTTTCTTTATAAATAGCCTTCTAAAAACTCCATTTTCAATCATCTGCAATCATCAACTCTCTAGTTCTTTAATTCACTCTCTAAGCTAGAAGCTTCTCTATCTCTTTTCTAAACCTACCCTATCTTTTACAAAATTCCGCATTCACGAGATTTAAATACACCTAGCATAATTTGAAGTTACCTTCGCCCTAGATGTGAAAGGTTATCCCAAATCCCTCTTTCAATTATTATTTAATTTAACTATTGATTTATTATTTTCCTTGAAGTTACTGCGTGTGTATTTTGTTATTAGAAAGAGGTACGAGGCATCCAAGTAAATGCTTTAATGGTTTTTATTGTTATTATGATGTAGAAATCATGCTTAGGTTGTTATTATGATTCCTAATGTTATGTAAGGGCGTTTTGATCTTCCTAGTATCATGTCTAGGGTAACTCTAAAATCAAGTATAATGCCTTTTATGTTCTTCCTAATATTTATGATTGTTAGTATCATGATGGGGTTAAAGCTTTGATTTTTAACGTTTAGTGACATGCTAGGGTTTGTTATTAATCTTGTTAGTATCACGCCTAGGATCTTGCTATTATTATGCTTTAACATGATTATGATTATTATGATTTATTATGTTGCTTGATTTATATTATTATTATTGCTTGATCACGCCTTTTATGCATGTTTAAAGGGAATTGGTACTTGTAATCACGCTTATATAAGATAATTAATAATCTTATTTAGGGTTAATTTGATTATAATTCAAGTGATCGCCAATAATAGATTTATTTGTGCATTAATATTCAACCAACATAGATAAACAGGTTTAGGGTAATCCTATTGATTGCATGTTAGTCAGAAAGCGCACATGAATACGATCATAATAAAGTAGAGGCCTATCATTAGGGCAGGTTCAATCTCTTTTAGATTGGATTTGTACCTTCATCCCCGAACTACTTGTCATGGTTCCAGACCTATTGGAGTTAACGATCTCTTGGATCGTTAAGGGGTGTAAACTTCACCCTGTGAACGGTTTACAAGTTCCTAAAACTTGTTGGCGACTCTTTTGCTCTATCTTCTTTCCCTTTTGACGCCACCATACTTTAGTGTATGATCACAATGGGGTTCAAGCTAGGGGTAATGCTTAAAATATTCCCTACAGTTTTTGGCGACTTCACTAGGGAGGATTTCTATTTTAATTCCTGAAATTTATTTCGCCAATGATTTAGAATTAGTGGATGAGACTCGAAAAGTTCTAAGTATTTCATTAGCGTAATTATGATTAACATTATTGTCATATGCATAAAAAAGATCTCATTGGAAAGACTATCCGTAATGAGTTAAAACTTAGGAATTTTACAAGTAGGAAATTTGAGGAATATCTTTCACAACTAGGATCAAAATAATACTGCGCGAAACTGGAAAATTTTATCGAGCACAGAAAGCTGCTGAGGCATGTAGGAACTAGCGTTAGCGAACAGAGATTAGCGCCAACGTTTAGACTTTAGCGCCAGACGACAGCCTCTGTCGCCAGGCGCTAAAGCCAAAAAGTGGCGCTGGCCTCTATTTGCTAGCGCCAAGTTCTTCCAATACCGAGCCAGAAATAAGCGTTCTAATTTCAACCAGTTTTTAGCATTGTTTGCTCGATCCTACTTCCTTATTGAGTTTTTCTCACTTTTCTAAAACCCATATGTGTTCTACATATGGACAAAACCCTCTAGGAATTCATGCTCCATCTACCTGATTGAACACTCTGAGCAGCAAAGGGTACATCAGAGAATGTTGAATTCACCAAACCATGAAAGCGAGTTTTTCTAAATTCGCGGTGTCTCATCCACTCACGCCAACCCTTCACGGTTAGGCTTCCGCACGGTGCATCCGGACAATCAACCATGGACCCTCTTTGACTAACCCATATCCCGAACTTTAGAGAACTAGAGCCATGGTTAGGTTGCAAACTCATTGCATCATATTGTGCCTACTTGACTAATTGTGCATTATTGGTTGTGCATACTCTATGTGATTTTTCCTAACTGTTGGTTTGACTTGTGCTAAGATTAAATAAATTAATTTATGAATAAACGAACTTTGCCTAATTAATTAGTTAATTAATTAATTAATTTAAGTAAGTAAAGTCTAATGTTAAATCCGAGTCGACTTAGTACGACTTTTGGCATACCCCTGTTGAACAATAATACCGAAAACAGTTTCAGATCGGCGCTCCAGCAATGGCGCCAAAGTCTAAACTGTAGCGCCACTCTGTGGAGTGTAGCGCCTGGCGACAATCCTGTTGTCTAGCGCTACACTACAAAGAGAGGCGCCACTCCTGCCGTCTTGACGACAGTTCGATTTATTCCTCGAGTCATCACCTTGCGTCTAATTAAACAGTTTGCTAATTAATTCGGTTAATTTTTATTGCCAATTATACCTTGTTAAGTCATTAATTGAGTCTAGTCACATAGTCTAGCCACATGATCGTGACACGAGTCTTAACATGTCACCTACACTCACTAGTCTTAGCACACACTTCGTACATACTCTTTTCACACCATGACCATGTCTTAGGTTCATGCATGAATCGGTTTTTTCCGTCATTTGAGTTGGGGTACATTCCATTTCTAATTCTTCATATCCCTCCATCTACATCATCTTTCTTCACTTCCTCCATCCATTGCATGTTGAATAGAGTTTGAGTCAAATAATTAACAATGAAAATCCCTAAATTCCTTTCCCACAGTACTTGGTCAAGGAGAGAAGGGCGATTAATCAAGGACAACCTCTTGATTTAAGTCTTACTTTTTGATAAACTGATTCATCAAAAGAGGAAAGCTAAAAAGATAATGGCAAGTCAAGAAGAAGTCAATGAACTTAGGAATCAATTGACTATCGTGAATGAAGTATTGAAGGCTTTAACCCTCAAAATTGATGACCCTGTGAAACAACAACAAATGGAGCTCATGCAAGAGAGCTTGAGCAAGCTATCTAGTGACTATAAATTTCAGGGCATTAGTTCACAAGGGGTCTCGCTGGACAAGGAACTTCTTCCGCATAAGTTTAATGCCAACGATATCCCAAAATTCAAGGTAACAGATAACCCTTACTTTCATCTAAGAGCTTTTGAAACTATAATGAACATTAAGGGGATTGATAAGAAAGTCTTTCATTCTTTGTTTTCTTTATCTCTTGAGACCGTTTGTCAACAATGGTTCTTTTCCCTTGACAAAGAGAAAACCTCTTCTTGGGAGTCGATAACAAACGCTTTTATTGATATATACAAGTGTAACATTCAAGTCGAAACCAATTATAGACAACTTGAGATGCTAAGACAAAAAGAGAATGAAGGCTTTACTTCTTTCTTCAATAAGTGGAGGGAAACTTTCTCTAAGATGATTGAGGTCCCCACTGAAAAAGAGTCTGTGAGGATGTTTATCAAGAATCTCCAAGAAAAATATTCAAAGCATTTAAAATATCAACACAACTTGTATACTTTCAAAGCCGTCTATGACATAGGTATCGAGATTGAAGATGACCTTGCAAAGCAAAAAGCTACTAACAATAGTAACCACGGTGGCTGGAAAGGAAAGAAGAACGACAATCCTTCTTCTTCCGAAAACGCCCACTCTAGTAACAATGTTAGTACCTTTGATCTCAGTGAAGTTTTAGCCATGGATAACCAAGGATCTAAAAAGAAACTAAGGAAAGACTTCACCCCCATTAGGATGAGCTACGATACCGCCTTCGATCGACTCCATGCCAAGGGACTCATTACTCCCATTGGACCTATCCAAGATCCCGCACCTGAAAAGAGATTGCCTACTTGGAATCCAGATGAACACTGTAAGTACCATCAAGGTAGGGGTCATGCTATTGAGAGTTGTTGGAAGCTAAAGGAGGCTATCCAACATTTGATTGATAATAACAAGCTTCCCATGCCTCCAGCTAACAAGAAGAGCGAGTGATGATAAAGCAAACAACACAAGATAAGAGGCGAGCTTCAAGGACAAGATTTCATGACCTCTTTTTCTATTTCTATTTTTATTTACCCTTTCCCCCCAATAAGTCTAGCATAGGCACCTTTTTATTCCCCTTATATTTATTTTGTAGATTTTTTCTTTTTTGCCTTTAATAAAATGAGCATTTATTTTCTTGCATATGATCATTTCATTACATCGCATAAAAAAAAAATTCATGTCAAACTAAGCACAAGGTATACCAATGATTTGAGGCACCCCTTGTAGCCACCTCATATTACCTTTCACCCTTCAAATATACAATCTCTTCATGATAAACCACTTTAAGCCTCGTCTAACGATAGACCATTCATTTTTCAACCCATATCTACCTAACTTTGGGATGGGATGGTGTGTAACTTATGCAATTACAAAAAGCTTGAGTGATTTCAAAAAAATAAAAAGCAATAGAAATAAAATAAAAAATAAATAAAAGTGTACAAAAAGGGCGAGTGTTCCAATGTCTTTGATAAGAACGTGTTTTAGATTGCGTCTCTTATCGAGTGCTCGGTACCGTGCCTGAGAAACATGAATGCCAAGTGAGTGATAGACCGCATGATCGGGATTGCCCAAACTTATAAAAATAAAACAAATGCTAAAGCAAAAAGAAATAAAAAAGAGTGAGAAACCTCAAGCATAAAAATATAAAGATTCAAAAGCAAGATTGATCACCTTGGGGGCTTATCTAGGGTCTTGAGCCTTTATCCCCTCCTTCTTCAAGCCTTTAGCCTAACCACGTTACAACCCTTAAAACGAACTTTTTGAGGTATACACACACTTGTGCGAGGTTCGGCTAGAGCTACGTTCGACCTGATTCCTAACGGATATGTAGGCAACCTCACATCAAGGTGCAGCCGTAATAAAAAATTTCATTCATATTTACATTCGAACATCATGGTCATATTAAGGGATCTCCTATGCTCATCCCTATTCACTTAGAGCTAGGGGGGCTTGATCCCTACATCATTAGCTTACCTAGCCTAAGAGTCACCATCATTTGACTCTTCTAAACATTATATCTTTCCACACTCTTAGCCTTTGCAGCCTAAATTTAGTGTCACTATCACACACTACACAGATACATGACCAAATATACTTTCCCTTAGGAACCCTTTGTCATGAAATCTTAACATAACGTAGAAGCATGCCTTGTCATAACAAAATCATTCATCAATCATAATCATCATTGCATCACAAAGTATGAAGTACTTAGCCTCCGCGCCTAAGTTACCTAAATACTTTCATCATGGAGTCAACAATTGAGATAGCCTAGGATGGATTAATCCTTGCACCTTGAGAGATAGTATCAAACAACATTTGACTAAGCTTATTCAACATGCATTCGAAAACTTCGCTTCTTTCTTTTTCGCATCTTTCTTTTTCGGGAGAAAGTCGGTACCCTCCACAAAAATGACGGAATTTTTTTTTTTTTTTGCATTTTCGAGTCACACGATCACAATACAATGCACACACGGGTCATGAGTCACACGTTTCATTTCACTTAGAGTCGAGTCAACCTCGAGTCAATCACAACGAGTTAAGTTTATACCTTGAGTCGTGTCAAGTCAATGAGTCAAGCGACATTAAACCTTAGGTCAACCTTAAAATAATTAAAGAGATTGGCAAAGTCCTATAGCCAAAGATAAATACAGGTGCATCCCAGCGGCAGCAAGAGCAGAATAGGGAAGACCCAACTCCAGCGCCATACAACAACAAATGGCGTTTAGCAACAGATTTCAGCGCCTAGCGCTAGATTTCAACGTCAGGCGACAGAGCAAAATCGCGGCGCCATAGATATTTCAGCAGCGACAGAGCTCAAAGCCTCTCTGAACAGCAATTTCGGGTTCCTTGGTACGCCAGTTAGCCCCTATAAGCAATTTGACATGATTGAGTAGTCGATTTGATTATAACCGCAGATAAGTGATCGACTTGACGAAAGATCGTCTCACTTAGCTTAAAGCGCCTAAACATTGGCTCATCACAAAGGCACCGACGTAATGGTTCACAGCACCGACGTAATGGTTCACAACACTGACATACTGGTTTACAAGCAGCAGAAGCGTCGACGCACTGGCTAAAGCAAAGTTCAAGCAAGCTTTAAGGATCGACAAGCGTTGGTCTTCGGTAGTTTTCTTCGGAATATTATTGCAACAACTGAGGATAACTTTAAGAGAGGTTATTTTTAGACAGCATTCGCTAAGATTGTGGAGGTTGTCACCGAGATTTGAGAAGATAGCACGAGATGGGCGGTCTTCGACGGCATTCGCTAAGATTGTGGAGGTTGTCACCGAGATTTGAGAAGATAGCACGAGATGGTTGGTATTCGACGGCATTCGCTAAGATTATGGAGGTTGTCACCGAGATTTGAGAAGATAGCACGAGATGGGCGGTCTTCGACGGCATTCGCTAAGATTATGGAGGTTGTCACCAAGATTTGAGAAGATAGCACAAGATGGGCGGTCTTCGACGACATTCGCTAAGATTGTGGAGGTTCTCGCCAAGATTTGAGAAGGACGGTTTGTGATGAGGCGGTCTTTGAAAAATTTTGTTATGATTGGAAAGGTTGTCACTATGATTCAAGAAAAGGCTCAAAATGTAGCAACATTGATCGAGGGCGTTCCCTAGATTGCAGAAGATCGTCAAAACAAGCAGCAAGATGGAGTTCCCTAGATTGTGGAAGGTTATCACGACAAATACAACAGCAATGCGACAGTAGGAAATCGGTTACTTCATAGACGTGTGCTCGACGGTGCAAGCTAAAGATACGCGTTTCTTAACTCTTTTATCTGTTTAACTAACGCTAGTTTGCAGGTATCGGCGTTACAAGAGTGATTTAGGATCGCTAAACATTTTGAATCATTCTCCGTCCCTATCGATACTTTCACTTTTGTTTTCGAAACTTGCGTTTCTCCAAACTTAGTCAAAGTGGGGGCTTCTGTAGACACCCATTTGTGTCTCCCCAAAACCAAACCCGGTGATGAATACCTTTCACATTGAATCATAATCGAATGAAGTGAAACTGTGGAAAGTCTAGTGTTGCTGATAGTTTTAATTTCTTTTCTATTCTCTCTGTTTTTGAAAATCTATTTTAAGAAAGCAGCCGATCCAGTTTGGTTGTTCCATGAAATGAGTCCAAAGATAGTGTAGTTGGATAGGTCTCGAAAAGAGCTTTCCAAAGATATATTATAAGCCCGATTCCGATGAATAATGAGGAAGTTCTGGCCAAATTACTAAACTGGGCCCGGTTCGAGCCTTATATGCGGCCCGATGATCTAGAGGAGGGCCTAATAAGGATTTATCATTTCTAATGAAATTAGGAATGGTTTTAGCCTTCTAGATTCTTCTAGAAGGTTCATTTCATTCCTAGTTCAATTAGCATTGATAAGTTGATTTTTGTTGACTTTTTTAGAGTTTTAATCAGAATAAAAGAATGTTTTTGATAAAAATACGATTTTATCCTCCTGTACGGTTAATTTTTATCTAATTTTAGAAAACGCGTCAAAAATTTAATTAGCGCCAAACGCCAGCATTAGCGCCTGACGCTAAGCTTGGCGCTTGGCGCTAGCGCTAGCGCCTGGCACTAATGTCAGCGTCTGGCGCTAACCTCGTTTTTTCGCGTCAGAACTCTGGTTCGATTTTCTATCTTTTTGGCTGATTTTCTTTATAAATAGCCTTCTAAAAACTCCGTTTTCAATCATCTGCAATCATCAAATCTCTAGTTCTTTAATTCTTTCTCTCTGTCTTTTTTAAACCTACCCTCTCTTAAACAAAATTCCGCATTCACGAGATCTAAATACACCTAGCATAATTCGAAGTTGCCTTCGCCCTAGACGTGAAAGGTTTTAATTTTTGAGGGTTTGGTCCCAAATCTCTCTTACAATTATTTTTTAATTTAATTGTTCATCTATTATTTTCCTTGAAGTTATTGACGTGGGTATTTTGTTATTAGAAAGAGGTACGAGGCATCCAAGTAAGTGCTTTAATGGTTTTTATTGTTATTATGATGTAGAAATCTTGCTTAGGTTGTTATTATGATTCCTAATGTTATGTTAGGGCGTTTTGATCTTCCTAGTATCATGTCTAGGGTAACTCTAAAATCAAGTATGATTAAAAGTATGATGCCTTTTATGTTCTTCCTAATATTTATGATTGTTAGTATCATGATAGGGTTAAAGCTTTGATTTTTAACGTTTAGTGACATGCTAGGGTTTTTTATTAATCTTGTTAGTATCACGCCTAGGATCTTGCTATTATTATGATTTAACATGATTATGATTATTATGATTTATTATGTTGCTTGATTTATATTATTGTTATTGCTTGATCACGCCTTTTATGCATGTTTAAAGGGAATTGGTACTTGTAATCACGCTTATATAAGATAATTAATAATCTTATTTAGGGTTAATTTGATTATAATTCAAGTGATCGTCAATAATAGATTTATTTGTGCATTAATATTCAACCAACATAGATAAGCAGGTTTAGGGTAATCCTATTGATTGCATGTTAGTCAGAAAGCGCATATGAATACGATCAGAATAAAGTAGAGGCCTATTATTAGGGCAGGTTCAATCTCTTTTAGGTTGGATTTGTACCTTCATCCCCGAACTACTTGTCATGGTTCCAGACCTATTGGAGTTAACGATCTCTTGGATCGTTAAGGGGTGTAAACTTCACCTTGTGAACGGTTTACAAGTTCCTAAAACTTGTTGGCGACTCTTTTGCTCTATCTTCTTTCCCTTTTGACGCCACCATACTTTAGTGTATGATCACAGTGGGATTCAAGCTAGGGGTAACGCTTGAAATATTCCCTGTTAAGGAGTTTAGTTCTTGTTAGAGAACTCTTCTTCTATTTTTGTTTTAACTTTCCATTAAGATCTATTCATGTCTTCATAGTTCAAGATACTCTTCCACCACTAAGGCCAACTTCACCTGCACTAATCAAACAATTATAAACCCTTATTAGTTGAGTTTGCTTTAGTTTAAGTTCATCATCATCAAAACCTTTAAGCTTCAAAAATTTCCCCCTTTTTGATGATGACAAACTTAAGCAAACTCTTATGAAAAGTTAAAAAAGATAGAAGGACGTATTATTGGATTTTTTAAAATTTTAACAGAAAGTAAACACACAACAAAAATCAGAATTTAAGCACGCAAATAAAAACACACAAATAAGTAAAATTGAAACTAAACAAGAATAAAACAGAACTAAACTACTGGCATCTATATCAGAAGATAATTATGATACTTTCTCAACTGGAACCCAAAACAATTTCAGCCTTCAAGTTTGCCTTTTCTTTTCCCCCTTTTGGCATCATTAAAAAGTCTTGCCTTTTCAAGTTTATTAAGCATCTAGACACAGCCCCACAAGCAATTCATCGAGTGTGGGAAACTAAAGGCAGTGCTGCTAACTTTCTGGAAATTAGTTCTACTTGCCTGCATAAGCATTCATAATATACAAATACACACATGTTTCTGCCAAGTTCCGAAAATGTTCATTAAAATCAAAAGATGAACTTCTTGCCGAACAATTTAAAAATATTACAAACCAAAATAAATTGTTTAGAAACTAAAACAGAAATTAAACAAGTTCATGACTGAATTAGCAAAACATAGAAATAGCTAGGCTAGAGGTAGGCTAAGAGTATTAAGGTAGGTGGGCTGGTCTTGGTCAAGTCTGAAGGAGATCAAGAACTTTCTTATTATCTTCAATGTTCTGCTTCACATACTCCTCCAACTTGTCTTGAAGGCTCTTGAGATCCCTCTGGAACTCCAGCTTCTGCAGTTTGAGATTGCCCTCAAGACCTTGTACCTTCTTCTCAAGTTTCTGCATCTGTTTTGTGGCTGCCTTAAGTTGCTTCTCAGCAATGTCAGCTATGTCAATAAGCTTAGCCACCTGCCCTGCAGTAACATTTTTCTTCATCCTCGTCTAATTCAAGAGGCTTCTCTATACTTGTTTTAGGAGTTTTGCTAGTTGAGAGCCTCCTACTCTTCCTTATAGCCTTTTCAGGGACTTCCTTCCCTTTTCTCTTTCCTCCTACAACCTTTTTCTCTTCTACTCTTCTAACCTTCCCATTCACTACTTCAAGGCTTATACCCTGTAGTGTCTCACCATTAATTACATTTTTTGGTTTTTCCTCCAAGCTCTCATAAACTCCTTTGAGCTTCACTCCTAGAAACTCAAACACAGTAGAAAGTACAGCCCCATAGCCCACTTTGTTCTTTCTAGGAACACAGTGTACTAGATGTTGATACATCAATGAAGGAAAATTAATTTTTATCTTCTTGGAAAGATAGAAAATGACAGCCAAATCCATCAAACAAGCCTGGCTTCTCTTCTGAGTCCTAGGAAGAATTGTTTTTCTAACCAGATTAAACAGCAACTTATCAAGGGACTAAGATCATTATGACTCATAACGTTCTTCCCCCTTTCTCCTCCCAAAAATTTAACTATATCACCAATTAGATAATCACCAACCTTCACAGATGTCTCCCCTTCACATACAGTTCAAAACCCACAGTAGGTACTTTCAAAATTTTTCCTAATTTTTCATCATCCAGTTCAATTTTCTTTTTGTTCACTAAACTAGTGATCTTTCCTTGCTTTACTTGGAATTTGCTACATAATTCATCCATAGCAACTGGATTTATCACATTATTTGAAGCAGTTGTCAACAAATACTCCCATCCTTGAAATTTTATTAAATCAAGAAATTCTAAAAACCTAGACTTCTTGCATCAAGATATATCGAGTCTATGACCAACAACATACCTTTCTGCACTTGCAAGAAGTTCCAATTGATCATCATCTTCATCATTCACTTCTTCTCTCTCGTCTGGCTCGTTTTCATCACTTTCCCCTTGATCATCTTCTTCTCCTTGCTGAATCCCCATTTCTAACTCATCAACTTCCTGCATTTGCTTCTCAAGTGATTTTCTTTCTCCTTCTTTTGTTTCCATTCAGGAACTTTGTCTAAAACACTTGATGGGCCAAATTCTTCTTTTTCATTCTTTCTCTCCACTTCTTTATAGTTTGAAGTCAGAGGTTTAGGGTTTTCAGTGGGCTTGGGTGAATCAGAATTGATTTTGGTTGTTCCAGGAGGGGGTTTGTAGTTCACCATTGCTAAAGGTGAGGTTTCTTCTTGAATGGTGTTTTCTGAATTTTGAGAGTTTTCTAAAGACACAATTTCGGCAATGATGACCATGGTGTTTGATGGTGGTTTTGAGCTTTGAAGTTTTGACTGAAGTTGGTTAATTTTGATTTGACAGTGGAGTAAAAAGGTGGGTGAAAGATGCTTTTATAATAATTGAAGCGGTGTAATGGAATTGAATGGGTTTTACTGTTTAGTCATTTATGGGAACATGTTCAATTAATTTTGTAAACTAATTTAGGCAGAATGTATTTTTCAAAATTCGTTTTCTTTCCAAATTCAATTAATTTACAAAACGTGTTTTCGTTCTTAAAATACACATAATGGAACACGGCTTTAACACATATGCATTTTACATTATTAACTACTCAAGCAATTAAGTGTTTAGTGAACTAATCTTCAGTGATTAACAACAGTGACACTTCAGCTATGTTTAGCACACCAAAATTGCGCCAAATGCTCTTTTTGCTTTATTTACATTATTTTTTACTTTTCCATATCTTGGAACTTCAAAAGCAATCAAGTAAGCTTGATCATCTCAAGTTCCAATCTCAATTTCTCAAACCTTTCTCTATTCAAGGGCTTGGTTAGAATATCAGCAATTTGATTTTCAGTTTGACAAAATTCTAACTTAATATTCCCTTGTTCCACATTGTCTTTTAGGAAGTGATGCCTAATTTGGATGTGCTTTACCTTTGAGTGTTGAACTGGATCTTTAGAAATACAAATAGCACTTGTATTATCACTGTAAATAGGAAAACATTCAAAAATAATACCAAAATCTCTAACCTGTTGTTTTATCCATAAGACTTGTGAGCAACATGCTACTGCTGCCACATACTCAGCTTCAGCTGTGGATATGCAACTGTGTTTTGCTTCTTAGAACCCAAAGAAACCAAACAAGGTCCTAAAAACTGTACCATACCTAAAGTACTTTTTCTATTAACCAAGTTACCTGCATAGTCAGCATCAGTAAAGCTATTTAAGTCAAATGGGTCACTTCTAGGATAGAAGAGACTCAAGTCATCAGTTCCTTTCAAGTAACGAAGAATTCTCTTTACTGCTACCAAGTGAGATTCGTTTTGATTTTCTTGGAACCTGGCACAAAGACCTACACTAAAAGATATGTCAGGTCTACTTGCTGTTTCTACAGTGATGTTGATCCTCATCTGGCACCTGCTTGTGTACAAGTCCAATTTCAAAATCATTATCACAATCCTGTACATCAATCAATTGTTCAGTTTCATAAAATATAATATGTACAGATTCCTCAACACACATCGTTATCTTATTATAAACTCTATAAGCTTTACTATTAGTCACATATCCTAAAAAAAAACTTCTTCACTCCTTTCATCAAACTTTCCCAAGTTCCTTTTACCATTATTACGAACAAAACATTTACACCCAAAAGATCTAAAATAAGAGATGTTCGGCTTACTCCCTTTGATGAATTCATAAGGAGTCTTGTTTGTAATGGCTCTAACAGATACTCTGTTTAAAATATAACATGCTGTGTTGACTGCTTCTGCCCAGAAGTTCCTAGGCAGACCACTTGAGATCAACATTGTTCTAGCCATATCTTCAAGGCTTCTATTCTTGCGTTCCACCACTCCATTTTGTTGTGGAGTTCTTAGGGCAAAGAAGTTGTGATCCATACCATGTTCAGTGCAGAATTCATCAAATTTGGAATTTTCAAATTCTGTTTCATGATCTAATCTAAGATGTATCAATTGATTTCCTAGTTGTTATTCTCTGTTCTTTCTTCACAAATGCAACAAACTCATCAAAAGTTTCATCCTTGCTTACCCGAAAGAAAACCCAAGTAAACCTTGAAAAATCATCAACAATAACCATCACATATCTCTTACCGCTTCTACTTTGGATTCTCATTGGACCACACAGATCCATATGAATAAGTTCCAAAGGCCTTTTCGTACTTACCATCTTTTTGGATTTGAAAGAAACTCGAGTATGTTTTCCTCTAACACAAGCATCACACACTTTGTCATATAGGAACTTAATGCAAGGAAGTCCTTCCACTAATTCCTTAGATCTAAGTTTATCAAGTAAATAAAAGCTTGCATGACCAAATCTTTTATGCCATAATAGAGGATCATCCTCAATAACACTGAGACATGTTAGACTGCTGTTAGGAACCTCGTTAAGATCCACAACATATGTGTTCCTTTTTCGAGTTCTTTCTAAGATTATGTTCCCAGCGTCATTGTGTATGATTTGGCACTTATTAGAAGTAAAGCTAACAAAGTTACCATTGTCACAAAATTGTGAAATACTTAACAAGTTGTGTTTGAGACCCTCGGCTAAAAATACATTGTCAATTGCATGGGAACTTGACCTTCCTACATTTTCAATAGCAATTATGTCTCCTTTCATACTATCACCAAAGGTCACAGTTCCACTATAATAGGCATCTAGTGAGAGAAATCTAGATTTATCTCCAGTCATGTGCTTAGAACAACCACTGTCGAGGTACCAAGTGTTGTTCCCCCTCACTTGAACCTGCATGAAGAATCAAACTTTAGTATTAGGAACCCAGGTTTCCTTGGGTTCCTGTGTAATAGGAGTGGGATTATTTTTCATAACCCAAATTTGTTCAACAAATTTTTTATTTTTCTGTGTGCCTTTTTCTTTCTTTGGACAACTGGCCTACTTATGTCCTGTATTACCACAGAAATAACAGACAATACTACTAGGCAAATCAACATACTTCTTTTTCTTTTGGAACTTCTTCTTAAAACCTAATCCCTCTTTCCTTTTGGTCTGAGCATTAGTGATCCAATCAGGAACTCTATACTCAATAGGTTGCTTACCTTTCCTAACCTTCTCAAGTTCCCCCTCAAGTCTAGCTTTCACCATCTTGGTATTTTCCAAATCAGATTTCAATTTTTCAAAATTGGTGAAATGAGCTAGAGAAGGAACTTCAGAATTAGAAGAGTCCATACCGAGTTTTAATAAAGAGAGTTCAACATTTAAAAGTATGTTATCATGTTTCTGAAGGAGTTGTGTCTTCGATAAGTGCAATTACTAGATATATCAAGGATCACTATTATGGAGATAATAAGTTCATTCTCTTGGGGCGTCATCATCTGTTACTAGACTGTGAGAGATAATCTTTGGGCTAGTCAAATGGTCCAAAGCCCACTAGAATGGATCCTATGAGGTCACACACAAGGGTATTGGGTTAAGCAAGTTAGAGGCCCATTAATGGGCCTCATGAGCAGTTAACTGATCATGAAATGGATTGGGCTAGCATAGTTATATTGGAATTAGGTTTTGGGCTTTTGACATGGGCTCTTATTTAGAGATGAGATCTATAAATAGGATCCATGCCTAGGGTTGCAAGCAAGCAGTCATAATTCACACACAGTGAATTTTGACATCAAGGCAACCAATCCCAAAACCCTCATTCCCTCTCTAATTCACGGCTCCCTCTCCTTCCCTTTTGGACTCATGCCCGGCCACCCTTGGTGGCACATGTGGTGGTTCGTGGTGGTTCATGATGGTACGTTGCTTGAACTTCTCCATAGAAGGTCAATTGAAGGGTTCAATTGCAACTAACTAGCATTAGTGGAGGTCTTAATCTGTGCTCGTGGACTAAGTAGAGGAATCACACTTGAGGTTCTTTATCTCCTATTGTTCTTGCTCGATTGCACGTGGAATCACGCTTCAAAGGTACGATTATATGTTCTTTATGTGTTATGCATTAGATCTTGGGATTAGGTACTGTATGAATATGATTCATGTATTTCCGCTGCGTTGTACCTATAATTCCCTACAGTGGTATCAGTTAGCCTATTGCATTTACGCATATTGACTATAATTCTTTGATAGTCCACAATTTTAATTCAATTAGGAGGGAGAATAATTAATTATGGTTCAATCTTTATATTAAATGGAGATTTAATTTTTGGGATATGATTAAATATGATTTAATTGCTCAATTGTGCTAGCAAAATCTGAATTTAGCCCTAGTTTTTTTCGAAAATTTTAATTGAAATAAAGCCTTAAATTCTGATTTTTGTGCTTAAATTTGATGATTTTCGAATAATTTATGCTTCATAATTTTAATTAGATTGATTTAATACATAAAATATGATTTTTGTATAATCAATATTTTAACTTAAGAGTTAAATTAAAATTGAATTAATTTTGTGAAGAACCCTAGATTTGAAATTGAATTGTGAATTTGATTTCAAAATTGAATTAGGCATAAATGTTATGTTTTAATTCAATAGACCTAATTTAATTTAATTTTGCAAAAGTCGTTTAATTAAATTAAACTCTCAAAAACAAAAAAAAAAAAAAAAAAAAAAAGAAAAATTTTGTTGTTGGGAGGGGGCAGCCGTGGCTGGGCGTGGTCGAACCACCGTCAGGTGCCCACGGCGGCTGCCCAGGTGGTCGAAGAGAAGGGAAGGAGGGCGCAGGCTGGAGGACAGGTGGCGGCGGCGAGTCACAGCTACGAGCGGCAGCAGGAAGTGCAACAGTTACACTGCCGCTAGCTGCTGCCGGCGACTTGCTGCAGCCAACAGGTGCAGGTGGCTGGGCTCCGCCCTAGCTGCGGCGACGCGCGGCAGTCCTCAGATAGCAGCACCAGCATTCGACTGGAATTTCCAGCTAGAGTCACTAGTAGAAAAATTGCATTTGGCACCCCCCATATGGCACCGGTTCAGCCCAAACCGGTGCCAAAAACCGGCCCAAAATTGGGCGGGATTTTAAACAAAGGGAAAAGGCACCGGTTCAGACTAAACCGGTGCCAAAAATACAAAGGGCACCGGTTTGAACCGGTGCCACTGAACCGGTCCAAGGTTTTTAGGAAAAACCGGAAAATTTAAACCCTAAAACCCTTATAAGCTTCGATCTCCTTATCTCTCCTCCTTCTCTCCGCCTCCATTCCCCCATTTCATCTCCTCTACTTCTCTCTCCTCTCTCTCTCTTCATTCTTCTTTCATCTCCTTCGATCTCCTCTCTCTATTCGTTCTTCTTTAATTAGTCTTTTAACTCCCTTCGATCTCCTCTCATATATATGCAGCAACCAAAGCTCGAGGACAGCCGATCTCCTCTCATTAGCGCAACAACAGCCGCCGCCACCTCCACCGGCATCAACATCAACAACAATTTTTCGTATTTGTTTTTTTTTTCCGATTTTGATTTTGTTTTTTTCGAATTTTTGGTTTCTTTTTTTCGATTTCAATTTTTGTTTTTTTTTTGGTTTATGATTTTGATTTTGGTTTTCGATTTTGGTTTTTATTTTGGATTTCGTTTTTAGGGTTTCGATTTTAATTTTCCTTTTACTTTGGATTTTGGTTTTTTTTCCTATTTTTTTTTCGTATTTGTTTTTTTTTTTCCGATTTTGTTTTTTTTTTTTTCGAATTTTTGGTTTCTTTTTTCGATTTTAATTTTGGTTTTTTTTTTCGTTTTTGATAATTTTTTATATTTCAATTTCAATTTCTGTTTATATTTTATATTTTGATAATTTTGGTTTTTTTTTTTTTCGTTTTTGATAATTTTTTATATTTCGATTTCAATTTCTGTTTTATATTTTATATTTTGATAATTTTGGTTTTTTTTTCGTTTTTGATAACTTTTCAATTTTTTGATAATTTTTATATATTCTTAAGCTTATTTTTACCAATTGATTTTTTTTTTCTGTTTTAATTAGTGTGTACATATTATGCAAGAATATTGATATGTTCATGTTGTAATTTTTTTTATGATTTATAATGTAATTTTTTTTAATTTATTTATAATGTTAGTTGTAATTGATCTATATTGTAATTTTGGATTTCATTATGTATTGTAAATTTTGGATTATATATATTGAAACCAATTCAATTTTTGTTGTGAATTGTTATTTTTTTTTTCAGTTGATTTTATTGGTAAGTGAAAAAAAACCAAAAAAAAAAAAAAATGGACATTTTTGGCACCGGTTAACCGGTGCCAAAAGGAGGATAAATATTTTTTTTATTATTTTTGGCACCGGTTAACCGGTGCCAAAACCTGTTTATGGCACCGGTTTTGAACCGGTGCCAAATAGGGGGGTATTTGGCACCCCCCACATAGGCACGGGTTCAAACCGGTGCCTTAGGCCGGGTTTGAACCGGTGCCAAATGCGTTTTTTCTACTAGTGAGTGCTGGTGGCGCCGTGGCTGGGCTTTGCCTATGGCTACGGCTGTGCGTTGGTTGGGGTTATCCCTGGCTGACGCACTCTGCTGTTCTGTTGCTGCGTTGGCTGGATCTTCCTAGCTGACGTGGCAGCAGACCTCAATTAAAAAAAAAAATTGTTTTTTAAAAATTGTTTTGTTTTAAAGATATTTCAAAATAAAATCTGATTTTATTTTAGGATAAAATCAAATTTCAAAAGTTGTTTTGATAATTATCCTTAATTAAAGTTGTTAATTTTGGATAGAGTTTGTTAGAATATTTTGAGCATATTCCAAAAAGGTAAAGATTGATTTGAATAATTTGATTATCCCATAATTAATATTGGATATAATTGATTTAAAATTTTGTGATTGGCTAGTAATTAGGATAGAATTTCCTAATTTTGTTAGGATAATCTTTGAGGATAAATATGATTTATCTTTTACGATTTAAATAAGATTTTATTCTATCTCATGACTAATTTAGAATATATGATATTTTATTGATGGTCATGAATAATATATGATATTATCTAATTGCATTAATTAAAATATGAGATATTTTGGTGTCATGTTTCCTTAATTGTGAACATTCGATGTTGTAGTTTAGGAAAGCATGATGAGTGATTTATTATGTGGCAATTTTATAATATATGATATTATTTACTGCTATATAATGACTAGTATGGCCCAGTAGATTGCTAAATACGATCTGCGCATCGCGATGTATTTTTGTAATCTTAGTACGGTCTACGTACCGATAAAGTATTTTTGTAATTTTATTTCATTTTATTTAAGTAGTAGATAGAATAGAGTAAAATTACAGGTTGCAGTTAATCCAATAAGCCCATGAAGTGAAGGCCCAAAGAAGCAAGGTGGATGAGATCCATGAAGGTTCAAGTGGGAGTTTTTTTGCTTTATTAGCTTCTTAGGATAAGGGGCCATGCTATGTCTTGTCTATGCAGTCAGTTTATTATGCATGTTAGAATTTATTGATGTTTTGTGATGATGCGCTAGAGTTCACTATTTAATCACAACATAATAAATCTAGGTCCCAATAATATTGAGGTTGCTTTTCCAATTAAAAACCCGATGAAACCTTCGATATTTATGACAGGTCATGCCTCAGCTGGGTGTCATACTATATCTTAGGGGAGTGGGGGTAAATCACGTTTTACACTTTTAATTGGTTATACTCAACAAGGTTACCTAACGAGTTTAGAACCTTGAAGCTAAGGGTAATAATTAAACATGTGATGGTTAATTATTCAACCAAGAGTTACAAAGAGCTGTAATCAGTAAAGAGTTTACTCACCTTGAAAATGCAATACTTGATGGTAGGGCCCCAGTCCGGTCAATTATTGCACAAATAAAGGATCTTGGAATCATTTTATTCAATAGGGATCAATTAAAATTGAATAAATGCTTTAAAGTTGCCAATTTAATTCGCTTATGGCACTTTAAATTTTTTATTAAACATAATTGAATTTTGCTTTTACTTACAAGTAACATGTCGTTCTAATTTTATTATTATATAAAATCTCCTCGATTGAAAATAAAGTTGAGAAACGTTCTCAAAAGGTTAAAAGATAATCCATAAACCAATTTTGCTAAGATGGTTCTAAAAGGCAAGTTTTAGAAATCCATGTCACATGTCTAAGGTTGGTTTTATTCAAAATGTTTGAGTAAAATGCCAACACATCTTCATTTTGAAAAATGTTTCAAGGGATATAATGAGATGGGAGGTACAAACCCTCTAAAAGACAAGTACAGAAGTCCAATAAAATCTCTTATCTTCAATATGATTGAATATAAGAAAGTGATTGGAAATCTCTATGATCAAAAGTTGATCAAATGACGCTATTCTTCATCCACTTTATATAAGAGTTAAATAGTTGATTAAACTCTATTATAAATAATGATTGAATAGACTTAACAAAATCATGAAAAGTGCTTAAAGTAGTTAAGCAAAGCATCATTTTGAACCTAAGAGAAGTGTTCTAAGTGGCTCAAATGGGAAAGGTTTAGGAATATATGAGGATTGCATTAAGAAGTTATGGACCAAGAAATGCAAACAAGTTGCTACTTCTCAAACCTAGAACTACTTACATGCTAATAGTTGTTATGAACAACAAATGTTTCAAATTAAATGGACCAATTCCAATTGATTAGAAACTACCTCATATAGTTGGAAGGTAAAAGAATGGAAATGTTCCAATTTAAGAAGTATATTATAGAAATTGATTTAGCACATTGCTACTTCTTGGACATATTATGTCTTGTTTAGTTCTCTCTCATTGAGAATGAGGTTGAACTAAATGAAGAAGTATGGCTAAAGGAGAAATAAATCTACAAGTTTAGAAGCAAATGTTGCTACTTCACAAGTAGAATCTACGAGTTTGGAAGAAAAAGTTGTAACTTTACAAGTAGAACTTATATTTCACCTTACCTTGTTATTGGCTAGAATTAAATAAATGTTATTCATTCTTGCCATTATCAAAACACCATTCAATGTTTGTAATGACTACGCATCGAAGATTCAAAAACGTGGAATAAATGTTATTCTATGCTTCATTGAGTCATAATGTGCTTTGAGTTGTTAAATAGGTTCAAAGTTCTATATGATAGAAATAATTGAACCATTTCTATAAATGAATTGTCTCTAAAATGTCAAATAATTCGAACAAAAATGAACATTGCATGCGAAAGATCCAAAGGGATGGACTTTCAATATCATTAGATTATGAATCCATTGATGTATGTAATTATCATTCTAATTTGAAATTTTGACAAAATCACCATTTAGAGAAATGATGATGTGAACTCAAGGTCAAATACATATTGATGTAAGAAAACCAAAGGTTCAAAGACTGGAGACGCACAATAAAACTTCATTTGTGATATGATCACTACTTGTGCTTAGTTGAAGCATAAGAGTGAAAATTTTGAAAAGTTCAAAATGTTCAGTATGAAGTTCAGTATCAACTTGACAAGATAATAATTGCATTACAATATGATTGTATTGTGAAAATTTGAGTCAAGACATTTACTTGGCAACACATTCAAAATATTGCGATATGATCGTGATAATGAAAATTTAAGCCAAGACCTTGATGAACATCCAAGAGTTGTGAAATCGTTTTATGACAAACTTCGAAAGAAAACCTTGTGAAGTGTTTATGAAGAGAGCTATCAATCTATATGAGATATATTTTGATAATGGATGAAAATTACCTATCTTCCAACCATTGTTCAAGGGATATACTTTTAAGATAAGCTACAAAACTAAACAAAGAAACATAGGTCAAATCAAATTGTAGCAAAGGTTTCATATGTGATATGGATAAGAAGAGTTCTTATAAAGTCTTTCTACAGAGCAAGGAATAAAAGTTGTATTAAATCGTTTGATACACGATCAATTCCTATACAGAGCACGGGGTACTACTACACAAATCATACTTAGCACAAAATGTTTGTTGCTCAAGTAGGTGCCCTTATGGAAATTGTTCCAAAAGGTCAAGTGGGAGTAGTATAAATCTCGAAAGAGTTCGAGAAAAAGCAACAAACAAACATGGCTCAAACCATGGTTGGATCACCCTATGCTAAAAGTGCCTCCTCAAAAAGGCAAGTGGGAGTATAAGAATCTCGAAAAGTTCGAGAGCCTTGAAAGAGTTCAAGAAAAGTGATTTCGAAAATCTTGAAGAAATTTGAGAAGTAATCGAATCAAAGCAACAATATGAGCATGATTCACCTCATGTTACAAGTGACAACGCGTGGTCTCATTAAGTGTAATGGGAATAATAACCATGTGTCGAAGGTACGTAGTACATTCAAAGTGCGCATCCTCTATTGTCGTTTCTCATTGAAAACTAAACAAAGTTGTTGTATGAGTTTCAATTGTTGCATCAAACCCACAACAATGACTAGCATATGTAAAACTTAGTCAAAATATATGATTTCATATTGATTAAGAGTTCTAAAATATTCATTTTGGAACATGATGATTATGCAAGTAATAAATATGATTTGACAAGTTATGACTCCAAGTGGTTTAAAAACCAGGAAATCTGAAATAGATTCTAAGTCTGTAAGCAAGTGTATGACACTTGAATAATTTGCCTAATTGGGTGAGACCCATTATAAGCAAAACAGACAAGAAAGAAAAATGTTTTCTAAGTAAGCAAAGACTTGTTAAAGGATTCAACTAATTCATAGTATGACTATGATTACGATGAAACCTTTACATTAGTCACGTTGCAAAGATCTATTAAAGATGTTTCAGTGATTTCTACCTTATAAGATTTGGTAGATGGATTTCAAAACACTTTCTTGAAATTGTTCATGAAAGAAGATTTGTATATGATACAATCAAAAGTTTGAAGATCCAATAATCCTAGGGATGCATAGCATCATGGAGTTAGTGTTCTTAATTTTGTGAGTAAATCAAATCATTTGATGTTCTCGTAAAATGAAGAAAAGGTCTTGTGTGTACAAGATTTTTAGTGGGAGATATGAAGTCTTCTTGGTCTAGTACAAAGAGCAAATCATTCATTTCTTGAAGAGTCAAGTGGTGGGTAGTGCATTTTGTATGAAAAACCTTGAAGAGAATGATGAGTACATTTGGGATTCAAAATCTATAGAGATAGGTTTTGATGGACGTTTGAGCTTGGTTAAGAAACTTATATTCATAAGATTCTTATAACGTTCAACGTTATATTGAAAGGAGTTTCAATCCCATGTAACATGGCACATTGCTTATGATTCAATACTTTGAGAAAGGTTGATGAAATTAAGGTCTTGAGTGATGATCCTTATGTAGTTTGCAAAGGATGCATCATGCATGTCATGGACAATACTCGTCTATTTGATTCACATGTTTTTAAGAACAAGTAATGATAGATTTCAATTGAAATCTAATGCTACGTTGGAATACAAATTAGAAAATTCTAAGTTCCTTGTGAAAGGACGAAGGAAAATTCTTAGTGTATGGAGATGAAAATGATTATAAGACTTAGAAATTGCAAAATTCATGTTTATGAGAATGTCTCACGAACTCTACTTAGTAAACCCCTTCCATTTCCAAAGCATGGGAAACATGCTAATGAAACTGGATTGAGGCAAATAATGTAATTAGAAGTTGTATTTGTTTTTGGAGAAAAACAAGTTACACATGTAATACATTCATTTGCAGAATTATGTTTATCAATTGAAACAAAGTTTCAATCTTATTAAATCGTGGTTTCAAGATTAAATAAAATGTCCAAAATAATTATGAATTGATGGGCTTATCAGGTTGATGACCTGGTGAATGAAACCCCACAGGTGAACTAAATTCATATATTATTTAAGTTCCTAGTTTGAAATCATTAAAGTGGACATAAATGATTTCAATTAATGGACTAGCATGTTAAGATTGATTGGATAGCGCAGTTTCATGGGCTATAAGAGCGTAGTGAAGCTCGGTCAATCACACGGATATGCATGAATGATGCATGATCGAACTATAGACCTACTTTGAAGTTCAAGTATAGAACTTCCGGATATATTAGTGGATTCCTTTGACATGAGTGGAACATTGATTTCATTCAATGGATGTTATGGATGTGGTACACTCAAACGTCTGCCCGTAACTGGAGATTATAAAGGGTGTTTCCCGGTTATTTCAGAAGTTGAGTGGGAGCTTTGGTTGCCACAAGATTGGATTGAGTCTACCTATTAAATAGGAATGTGTCTTGGCCCCTTGAAGAGGGAGAATTCAGAAAAATGCATGGCCGTGCTCAAATGCATTACATAGTAATCATTTGTTCTATGAATCTCACTCAGTTTTCAAGAAAAGATTTGTAGACTAATATGATCACGACATGAGATGCAATCATATTATCAAATCAACACACGTTGACTTAAGGAATTTGAATATTGCACACTTGTCTCAGACAAGTGGGAGATTGAAGGAGTTGTGTCTTCGATAAGTGCAATTACTAGATATATCAAGGATCACTATTATGGAGATAATAAGTTCATTCTCTTGGGGCGTCATCATCTGTTGCTAGACTATGAGAGATGATCTTTGGGCTAGTCAAATGGTCCAAATCCCGCTAGAATGGATCCTATGAGGTCACACACAAGGGTATTGGGTTAAGCAAGTTAGAGGTCCAATAATGGGCCTCATGAGCAGTTAACTGATCATGAAATGGATTAGGCTAGCATAGTTAGATTGGAATTAGGTTTTGGGCTTTTGACATGGGCTCTTATTTAGAGATGAGATCTATAAATAAGATCCATGCCTAGGGTTGCAAGCAAGGAGTCATAATTCACACACAGTGAATTTTGACATCAAGACAACCAATCCCAAAACCCTCATTCCCTCTCTAATTCACGGCTCCTTCTCCTTCCCCTTTGGACTCATGGCCGGCCACCCTTGGTGGCGCATGTGGTGGTTCGTGGTGGTTCATGATGGTTCGTTGCTTGCACTTCTTTATAGAAGGTAAATTGAAGGGTTCAATTGCAACTAACTAGCATTAGTGGAGGTCTTAATCTGTGCCCGTGGACTAAGTAGAGGAATCACACTTGAGGTTCTTTATCTCCCATTGTTCTTGCTCGATTGCACGTGGAATCATGCTTCAAAGGTACGATTATATGTTCTTTATGTGTTATGCATTAGATCTTGGGATTAGGTACTGTATGAATATGATTCATGTATTTCCGCTGCGTTGTACCTATAATTCCCTACAGTTTCAACCTTTCTATAGTCTCTTTTAAAACAATGTTGTCATCAACAAGACTAAAGAATCTATATTGAATGTCAAATTTCATGTTGTCAACCCACTCACTATTTTCTTTGTAAGTAGTCAAAGCTTTATCACTTTGCTGTTTAGCTCTATGCAATTCTTTGAAATCCTCTTGAATATCTAAAACAACACATATTAGATTCTCTTTAGAAAAATGTTATAAGTCTTTTTGAGGAAACCATACCTCAGCTTCAAGTTCCTTTAACTTGGTTGTTTCATCAGTTTTGGCCATTAGGCATAAATGAGCTGTTTCTTCAGTAGTTGGTTTTCATCCTCTTCTGAGTCTGTATCTCCCCAGGCAGCTAGCATTGCCTTCTTCACATTATCCTTAGTGTAGTAGGGCTTATACACTCTGGGTTCCTTAGATTTCTCCTTATCTTTGTTCTTTCCTTCCTTAAGTGGACAATCTTTGATGAAGTGATCTTTTCACTACAAGAAAAAGGCGAATTAGCGACGGCCAAATTCGTCGCAAATTTGTCGCAAAAATGAATTTGCGACGGATTTGCAAATACTTTGGCTAGTCGCTGAAGACCTCGTCACAAATTCATTTTTGCGACTTATTTTCGGATAGTCGCAAATTTAGCTACAGATTTGCAACGACTTTGTGACTACAATTTAGCGACTAACTTTAAAATTTTAGCAACTAAATCATTGTCCGTCGTAAAATATTTGCAACGGATTAGCAACTATGAAGACCAATAATTTAAGACTACGACGACCAATATTTTTTGACGGATTAGCGACCGCAAGACTAATAATTTGCGGCGGATTAGAGACTACTAAGACCAATTATTTTGCAACTAACCATTCAGTCTCTAAAACAAATCTGCAATCGCTAAATTTTTGTAATTGACTATAAATATTTGGAGACCATAATTTAGTGATGACCAATATCAGTCACCGAAAGAAAAGAAAAGGGTTCCCAAGCGTAAATTAAAATAACCAAAATGTCAATTTTATTAAAATATCAAAAATATCATCAATTTGTATCAATATAATAATAAAAAAAATATTCTAAACCACATGACTAATTGTTTCAAAATCACCACCCATATAAAGGAAGCTACTTCAAATAAGAACTAATGACGATTTACAAATATGCCTCCAAATATTAAAGATCAGTAGTTATCCACAAATCGTTCTTGAAGTACATTTATGAAGCGCTCCCTAAACCGTAAACTTTTCCTTTCTTTTGCCCACATACAACCTCTAAGTAGACTTTTTTGGAGCTTATCTCAATTTCTTTGTTCTTATGTTCCTCAAGTTTTTC
Source organism: Chenopodium formosanum (assembly GCA_024500155.1). Taxonomy (NCBI): domain Eukaryota; kingdom Viridiplantae; phylum Streptophyta; class Magnoliopsida; order Caryophyllales; family Amaranthaceae; genus Chenopodium; species Chenopodium formosanum. Next base: position 11,398,580 of record CM044865.1, on the reverse strand, counting down.
CATATATTCTCCCTGCATTAAGATATGTATTAGTAAATATGGTCTCAAATGTTCAAATCATAAAACATGTACCAAAGGACTTATGTGCCAGAATAAAAAGTAAAATTAAAGACCCTTAATTAGATTACAGATAAGAACAATCACCAACACTTGAAACCTCTCACGACTAGTATTGGTACTTTGTAGCTATCTAAATAAAAGACTAACCTGAAATTCATACTCATTGTTTCGGCAAAAAATGAGCTAATCCGGGCCTCGAAGGGGTGCCTGAGAACCTCGAATTTGGGCCTTGAATCGACCTGCAAAATGAACCCCGAGCCCCGGGGGTGGACCCCGGGGTGGAGCCTCCGACGCCAAAGTTAGTAGCCAAACAATGCATATATTGAGAGGAGTTAAGGAGAGAGAGTGAAGGAGTATGGTCATCTTAGATGATAAGAGTGACCTTATTTACCTTTGTCCCCTTGAGGGGTATATATAGGAGTACATGGTGGGTGTTACTGAACCCTTAGAAGTACATATGTGGCTCGTTGAAGACCATATTGATGCATTTTACTTATTTGGGACCTTTTAGACCTTTTTATGCCCTTTGGGCTTATATGGGTCGAATTACCCAAGACTAAAATGGGTATGACCATTTTAGTACCCAAACACTCATGAAGCAATGCATTTACGCCCGACTTAAAAAGTTTATCCAACATATCAAGAATAACCATAATTAAGCAACTCTGTATCACAAATCAATACAGAGATAAGAAAACTTATAAGAACAAAACAATCAATACAATGAATTCACATAAACCTAAAGTCACCGTACCTATAATTAAATCTTGGCTGTAAGGATGTAAGCTCAATCAGGGTATCTAGATCAAATTTAAGTAGCAAATGAGTCACATTTGGTGCGGCCTGCTGATATTGTCAATAAGAAGCTGTAAAAAAAAAGAGATGATATCAATAGAAAGCCAATAACAAATTCAATAGTATAAGCAACTCACTAACAATACTCTAGCACCTAGAGTATAAGTACACCCAGATATCACTGCTATTATCCGCAATCTGGCCTTCTTGTTCACGTGTCTCTAGTCACGGAGCATAATCATCTATCAAGGAGCTTGTAGAATTAGATTTCAGCAGCAACTGAACTAGCACAACCATACGAGAGGTGGCAAAGATAAGGACAGTAGACATGACTTAGTTTCCATTGCAAGTACAATGAATATTTAATAAAATAATCCACTAGCAAGTGATGCATGAAGTATGAACTATGAAGGAGAATAAGACAAAATAAAGTTGGGTATTGGCTAACTAAGAAACATTCACTAATGCTATTAACAACGGTTGATCAGTTATAGATGTAAACAGCCTCAAAAACAAAAATCAAAACTTTATAGATTAAAGAATATTAAGGCAGAATGATACATAAAATGAATACCTCAAAGAGCTCATGATTTTGATTGAGCATTGTTGAATAAGTGGCTGTAGATCATATCTCACATACTCTAACCAATCAACCACATTTAGAGGAAAAAAAAAGTTGGAATAATATAACTTGGGATCGTTACATTGAAAATAATTAGGGCGTTTTTCATAATCAATCAATTTTGATAGGTTTTTCATTAATTGACTATGATAATCCTAAAATTTGCAATTGGCAGCCAGATTAAAATCAATTCTCAATGGAAACCAGAGTTAAAATCAGTTCAATGAATTCGCAAATAAATCAACTCGAAATTCAATCAATTTAATTAGATTAAAATCAATTCGCAAATCGCAATGGAAACCAGATTTTAAAAAATTGGGCAAAAAACTCAATGATAAACTAAAATTCACAATTGGCCAATTGTAGTAAGAGAAAGATGGAATGGACAGTAGGAAGGGGAAGAATACGTAACTAACCTGGGAGGAGATGTGGTGGCGCAACGGCGACAGATGAAGACGACGACGACGGGTTGATTGATTACTCTGAAGTTCTGAACTTGGCCTTCTGTTTTTTTTTGTTTTTTTGTTTTTTGTTTTTTTTTTTTTTTTTTTTGCAGAGGAAAAAGAGTATGTAATTACGTATTATGAATGACTCAAGTAAATAAGAGTGATTTAGTTCTTGGTTTGAGGGAACATGATGTAATACTAAGGGTTTTTTTATGAATTTTTTTCACTATTACCCAAAAAAAACACACAAAATTATTTTTTACCACCAAAAATTTTAAAAGTTTTATATTACAATAATAAAAAAAACTAAATTGTTTTTTTCAACCTACCGTAAAGAAAACCGTTACACCTAACGGTTTAAAAAAATTCTTCGATTTTCGTTCGCAAAACATCTTTTTCATAAGTTTAAGAGAGCATTTTCGCCTTGTAGATTCAAATTGAGGTCAGAATTGACAAAAAATGATCAAAAATGAGTCGTTTTGAGTATTTCACGCAAATCGATGTATTTTTAGACTCGCAAAAGGAAACAATTATGATCATTTTTTTCAATTATGACCTCAAATTGGATCAAAAGTATCAAAACCCCTAAAGACCATGTATTTGGCACAAAAATCGAATAATATATAAATTTCGATTAGGTTTTTGGCGACATGTGGTAAAAAATAATTTTTAATTTTTTTTTTTGGTGACAAAATCAAAGTTTTTGTAGTAAAAAATTAATTTTGTGATTTTTTTTTTTTTTTTGTGGTTAAAGTCAAAAAAATCCTTTTTAATTTCTCCTTTAATAATTTTTTTAATTTCTATTTTAATAAATTTTAACAACAATGGTAGCGACTATCGAATAGTTGCAATACCAATCGCAATTTTTTTAAAAAAAAAATTTTAAATTGTTAACCCAGCAACTATAATTTAGTCGCAAAACTTATAAGAGTGTCGCTGATTAGCGACTGTAGACACCCATTTGTGTCTCCCCAAAACCAAACCCGGTGATGAGTACCTTTCACGTCGAATCATAATCGAATGAAACGAAAGTGTGGAAAGGTCTAGTGTTGCGGAAAGTTTTATTTCTTTTCTTTTCTCTCTGTTTTTGAAAACTTTATTTTAAGAAAATAGCCAATCCAGTTTGGTTGGTCCATGATATGGGTCCAATAATGGTGTAGTTGGATAGGGCTTGCAAAGACCTTTCCAACTATTATAAGCCCAATTCCGATGAATATTGAGGAAGTTATGGCCAATTTACTAAACTGGGCCCAGTTTGAGCTTTATGTACGGCCCAATGATCTAGGGGAGGGCCTAATATGATTTATCGTTCCTAATGCAATTAGGAATGGTTTTGGTCTTCTAGAATCTTCTAGAAAGTTCTTTTCATTCCTAATTCAATTAGCATTGATAAGTTGACTTTGTTGACTTTTCAGAGTTTTAATCAAGATCAAATAGCATTTTTCGAAGGAATTATATTATTTTATCTTCCAGTACGGTAAATTTATTATATTTTCGAAAAGGTGTTGAAATCCAGTTTGGCGTCCAACCCCAGGCCTTGGCGCCTGGAACCAGGCTTGGCGCCAGACGCTAGCCACTGGTGCCTGGTGCCAGCTAGCCAGGGTTGGCGCCAATCCTGTTTTGCGATCTTCAGACTCTGTTTTGTTAAATTATCTTTTTTGGCTGATTTTCTCTATAAATATCGTATTAAAAATTCCGTTTTCATTCACCTACAATCATTCATCATCTACATCTATCATTCACCAACTCTCATCAAGATTTTCTTGATTATTCTCTCTCTTTCTCTTTTTCTAAACTAGCCTTTTCTCAGATAAATAATTCCGCATTCGCAAGATCTAGAAACACCTAGCCATATTCGAAGTTGCCTTCGCCCTAGACGTGAAAGGGTTTAATTTCTGAGGGTTTGGTCCCAAATCTCTATTTCAATTATTTAATTTAACTGTTTTGATTATTATTTTCCTTGAAGTTACTAACGTGTGTATTTTGTTATTAGAAAGAGATACAAGGCATCAAAGTAAGTACTTTAATTGATTAATTGATATTATGATGTAGAAATCATGTTTATATTGTTATTATGATTCCTAGTATCATGTCTAGGGTATTTTTAATATTAAATATGATTGTTATGATGCCTTTTATTCTCTTCCTAATATTTATTCATGTTAGTATCATGTTAGGGCTAAAGATTTGATTTTTATCGCTTAGTGACATGCTAGGGTTTGTTATTAATCTTGTTAGTATCATGCCTAGGATCTTGCTATGCTTTAACATGATTATTATTATTATTATTAATTATGATTGATATTATTATTCATGTTTATTCCAATGATTGATTATTTATTATGATGATTAACATGATTATTATTATTCTTCATGATTATTATTATGTTGCTTGATGCTTATTATTTATTGCTTGATCACACCTTTTATTGCATGTTTAAAAGGAAATTTGGTACTTGTAATCACGCTTAATAAGATAATTAATAATCTTGTTAGGGTTAATGTGATTATAATTCAAGTGATCGCCAATAATAGTTTGTTTGTGCATTAATATTCAACCAACATAGATAAACAGGTTTAGGGTTAATCCTATTGATTATATGTTAATCAGAAAGCACACATGAATACGATCAGAATAAAGTAGAGGCCTATTATTAGGGCAGGTTCAATCTCTTTTAGGTTGAATTTGTACCTTCATTCCCGAACCCTTATTTGGTTCATGACCTTATGGAGTTGACGATCTCTTGGATCGTTAAGGGGTGTAACCTTCACCTCGTGAACGGTTTACAAGTTCCTAAAACTTGTTGGCGACTCTTTTGCTCTATCTTCTTCCCTTTTGGACGCCACCGTACTTTAGTGTATGATCACAATGGGGTTCAAGCTAGTGGGATTTTAAAGGCTTGAAATTATTCCCCACAGCGACCTCATAACAACTACTGCAAAATCGGCAACAAAATTTGTGACTATTCATCTTTTTCAAACGCAAAAATAATTTTTGCGATTTATTATTATGGTAGTCGCAAATATCAGTCGCTAATTAGCGACCACGTAGCAACTATTACAAAATTAGTTGCAAACATTGCGACTACTCGTCTTTTTCAGTCGCAAAAATAATTTTTGCGATTGATTATTATGGTAGTCGCAAAAATTAGTTGTTAATTTCCCTTTTTCTTGTAGTGTAATTTGCTCTACACTTAAAACAAGTTGTGTCTCTGGAACTTGTGTACTTCTTGTTATTGTCAAACTTTCTGTTATTCATCATCTTCTTAAATCGTTTGACTAGCATGGCCATCTCTTCTTCATCAACTTCCGAGTCCTCTGAGTCTTGAGCCTTTAGCGCAAGACTTCTGTTTTTGGAACTTTCAGTATTAGAACTCAGGTGCAGTTCATGAGTCATCAATGATCCTGCTAGTTGTTCCATATTGAACTTAGTGAAGTCCTTTGCATCCTGCATGGCAGTAACTTTGGATCTCCACCATTCATCTTGTGGGAGGCTTCTCAAGATCTTTCTAGCCTGTTCATCAATAGGAATATGCCTGCCAAGGGAGATCAACTCATTAATTATGTCATTAAATCTAGTAAACATTTCTTCTATTGTTTCTTTTGACTGCATTTCAAACCTTTCATATCTAGACATTAATAAATCGATTTTAGAACATTTTACCTCATTTGTACCTTCATGAGTTACCTCAAGTAGATCCCAAATCTGTTTCGCAGTCTTGCACCCCATGATGCGATTATGTTCATGAGGTCCAAGACCACAATGTTACTACTTTATTGCTAAAGCATTCAATTCGAGCTTTTGATAGTCCTCTTTGTCATAATCAAAAACAAGTTTAAGAACTACCTCATTTTTGTCATTGGTTGTAGTTACCTCAAAATCACCAGCTTCAATAACATGCCAAACCTGGTAATTTTCAGCCTTAATTAAGATCTCCATTCTGTTCTTCCAGTAGGTGTAAAACTTACCATTGAACATAGGTGGACGTTGGGTGGAATACCCTTCTTCAAGTTTCTCCTTGTAGTTCATTTCTGCTCAGGAAATTACTCAGCAAAATTATCTGCTTAAACGTGAGAACCTTGCTCTGATACCAATTGTTAGTTGAAACTAACACTAAAAGAGGGGGGTGAATTGTAGTTGAGTTCCTAGTGACTACTTTTGCAAATTATAAACAGAACATAAAAGGAACTTAGAAATGCACACAAGATTTTACGAGGAAACCTTCCAGGGCCCAACTGGAAGTAAAACCTCGACCCTTCTAAGGGATTTTCACACAAAAACCAATCCACTATAATAGGGCAAACACCAAGTTACAAACCTATTATAAGACAGACCTTTGCTCACAAGTTCCGACTAGAACTTGCTACACAGTAGGACTCTATCCTACCCAATTCAAGTCCCCTGACTTGAACTCACTTGTACTCTCACAGTACAAACACAGCCTTTATACATAAAGTTGTCTCACCTATATGCAATTGTAGATTTCATAAACTCACACCTAATAACCTAACCAATTACAGAAAATATAACACCTAGAATATGTTAGGCAAGCAATGCACAAAATCCGAAACTAATATGACAAGATAAAGCTTGGCAAACTTACACGAATTAAACTCTAAGATTTCTTTACGCATAAACTCACAAAATCTTATGAGATCACTTCTCTACTATTTATACAAGTATTACTTGTATAGAAAGTAGGGTTTTCAAAAAGATAAAACTTAACTTCCCTTATCTTAAAAACACGGTTTATGTAAAACATATTTTGTGAAATCTTTTACTAGAAAATAGAGAAATATATAATTAAAAAGAATAAAATCTTTTTAACTAACTGATTTTAAGAAACAAGTTTAAATAAAATCTTATTCTAAAATCTATCTTTTTATCTTTTTCAATTTTATCATATTTGCCAATTTATCTTGTCACGCTTCTAATAAATTTCGTGCATATTTACTTAACATATTTAACAATAAATCTAAAAGATAAAATCTTAACTAAATTACTATTGTTGTGCCGCGTTTCTGTGAAACTGAATTACTTGGGCTTCACGCAGACCAGGAACAAGTTCCTGCTGTCACTTGATCTCTAGTCCTCAAATGGAACTTCGCAGCCTAAGTTCCTTATGGAACTTACTGTCTTCAGCTTACATCTTCCAAGTTCCTGTTAGGGAACATTCCTGTTAAGGAGTTTAGTTCTTGTTAGTGTAGACACCCATTTGTGTCTCCCCAAAACCAAACCCGGTGATGAGTACCTTTCGTGTCGAATCATAATCGAATGAAGTGAAAGTGTGGAAAGCCTAGTGTTGCGGATAGTTTTAATTTCTTTTCTCTTCTCTCTGTTTTTGAAAACTTATTTTTAAGAAAATAGCCAATCCAGTTTGGTTGGTCCATGATATGGGTCCAATAGTAATGTAGTTGGATGGGGCTTGACAAGAGCTTTCCAACGATATATTATAAGCCCAATTCCGATGAACATTGAGGAAGTTATGGCCAATTTGCTAAACTGGGCCCGGTTTGAGTCTTATATGCGGCCCAATGATCTAGAGGAAGGCCTATTATATATTTATCATTCCTAATGTAATTAAGAATGGTTTTAGTCTACTATATTTTCTAGAAGGTTCTTTTCATTCCTAATTCAATTAGCATTGATAAATTGACTTTTGTTGACTTTTCAGAGTTTTAATTAAAATCAAAGAACATTTTTTGAGGAAAGATACGATTTTATCCTCTTGTACGACAATTTTTATCTGATTTTAAGAAAACGAGTGAATTTCCAGATCAGCGCCAAACGCCAGCTGTAGCGCCTGGCGCTACGCTTGGCGCCTGGCGCTAGCATTGGCACCTGGCACTAATGTTGGCGCTTGACGCCAATAGCCAGCGTTGACGCTAATCCAATTTTATGTGCGCTAGAACTCTGTTTTGATATTTTATCTTTTTGGCTGATTTTCTCTATAAATAACGTGCTAAAAACTCCGTTTTCGATAACCAGTTTTCACCTACAATCATCAATTCTCTCTAATTCTCTTCAATAATCATTTACCAACTCTCATCAAGATTTTCTTGATTACTCTCTCTCTCTCTTTTTCTAAACTAGCTTCTCTCAAATATAAAAATTCCGCATTCATTAGATTTAGATACACCTAGCCATATTCAAAGTTGCCTTTGCCCTAGACGTGAAAGGTTAAATTTCTGACGGTTTGGTCCCAAATCTCTATTTCAATTATTTAATTTAATTGTTTGTTTATTATTTTCCTTGAACTTTCTAACGTGTGTATTTTGTTATTAGAAAGAGGTACGAGGCATCGAAGTAAGTACTTTAATGATTTTTATTGATGTTATGATGTAGAAATCATGTTTAGGTTGTTGTTATGATATTCCTAGTATCATGTCTAGGGTAACTTTGATATTAAATATGATTGTTACGATGCCTTTTATGTTCTTCCTAATATTTATGATTGTTAGTATCATGTTAGGGCTAAAGATTTGACTTTTATTCCTTAGTGACATGCTAAGGTTTGTTATTAATCTTGTTAGTATCATGCCTAGGATCTTGCTATTCTTATGCTTTAACATGATTATGATTATTTTTATTATGATTATTATTATTATTATTTATTATGTTTCTTGATATTTATTGTTATTGCTTGATCACACCTTTTATGCATGTTTAAAGGGAATTTGTACTTGTAATCACGCTTAATAAGATATCAATAATCTTGTTTAGGGTTAATATGATTATAATTCAAGTGATGGCCAATAATAGATTTATTTGTGTATTAAATTCAACCAACATAGATAAACAGGTTTAGGGTAATCCTATTGATTGTATGTTAGTCAGAAAGCGCATATGAATACGATCAGAATAAAGTAGAGGCCTATTATTAGGGCAGGTTCAATCTCTTTTAGGTTGGATTTGTACCTTCATCCCCGAACCCTTATTTGGTTCAAGACCTTATGGAGTTGAAGATCTCTTGGATCGTTAAGGGGTGTAACCTTCACCCTGTGAACGGTTTACAAGTTCCTAAAACTTGTTGGCGACTCTTTTGCTCTATCTTCTTCCCTTTTGGACGCCAACGTACTTTAGTGTATGATCACAGTGGGGTTCAAGCTAGGGGATTAACGCTTGAAATATTCCCTACAGTTTTTGGCGACTCCACTGGGAAGGATTTCTTTCTTAATTCCTGAAATTTATTTCGGCAATGATTTAGAATGAGTAGATGAGACTCGAAAAGTTCTAAGTATTTCATGTGCGTAATTTTGATTAACATTATTGTCATATGCATAAAAAAGATCTCATTGGAAAGACCATCTGTAATGAGTTAAAAACATAGGATTTTACACATAGGAAATTTGAGAAATATATTTCACAACTAGGACCGAAATAACACTGCGCGAAACTGGAAAATTTTATCGAGCACAGAAAGCTGGTGAGTCATGTAGGAATTAGCATCAGCAACCAGAGCATTGGCACCAGACATTTAACTGTAGCGTCAGACGACAGGCTTGTCATCCGGCGCTACAGCTTAAACCTGCCGCTAGTCTCTGTTTGCTGGCGCCAAATTCTTCCAATACCGAGCCAAAAATATGCGTTCTAATTTCGACCAGTTTTTTGTATTGTTTGCTCGATCCTACTTCCTGATTGAATTTTTTCTCACTTTTCTGAAACCCATATTTGTTCTACATATGGACATAACCCTCTAGGAATTCATTCTCCATATACCTGATTGAACGCTATGAGCAACAAAGGGTACATCCGAGAATGTTAAATTCACCAAACCATGGAAGCGAGTTTTTCTAAAACTCGCGGTGTCCCATCCACTCGCGCCAACCCTTCACGGTTAGGCTTCCGCGCGGTGCATCCGGACAATTAACCATGGAACCTCTATTGACTAAACCATATCTCGAACTTTAGAGAATTATAGTCATGGTTAGGTTGCAAACTCATTGCATCATATTGTGCCTACTTAACTAATTGTGCATATACTATGTTTTCTTAATAGTTTGTTTGACTTGTGTTGAGATTTAATAAATTTATGACTTATAGAACTTTGCCTAATTAATTAATTAATTTGAGTCAATAAAGTCTAGTGTTTTAATAAGAATTGACCTAGTACAACTTTAGGCATACCCCTGTTAATTAATAACACCGAAAACAATCCCAAATTGAAGCTCTAGCATTGGCGCCAAAGTCTGGACTGTAGCGCCACTCTGTGGAGTGTGGCGCCTGGCGACAGCTCTGTCGTCTGGCGCTACACTACACAGTGCGACGCCAGTCCTACCGTTTTGACGACAGTTCGGATTATTGATTGAGTCATCACCTAGTGTCTAATTAACCATGTTGCTAAATAATTCGGTTAAATTTCGCTGTCAATAACACCTTGTCGATTCATTAATTGAGTCTAGTCACATAGTCTAGCCACATGGTCATGACACGAGTCTTAACATGTCACATACACTCACTAGTCTTAGCACGCACTTTGAGTACATATCACCATGACCATGTCTTAGATTCATGCATGAGTCGGTCTTTTTGTCATTTGAGTTGGGGATACATCCTATTCCTAATTCTTCATATCCCTCCACCTCCATCATTTTTCTTCACATTCTATTCCAATCTTTCTTCACTTCTTCCATCCATAGCATGTTGAATAAAGTTTGAATCAAATAATTAACAATGAATATCCCCGAATTCCTTTTCCACAGTACTTGGTCGAGGAGAGAAGGGCGATTAATCAAGGACAACTTCTTTATTCAAGTTTCACTTTTTGATAAACCAATTTGTCAAAAGAGGAAGTCTAAAAAGATGATGGCAAGTCAAGAAGAGGTCAATGAACTTAGGAATCAATTGAATGACGTGACTGAGGTGTTAAAGGCTTTAACCCTCAAAATTGATGACCCTGTGAAGCAACAACAAATGAACCTCATGCAAGAAGGTTTGAGAAAGTTGTCTAGTGACTATAAATTTCAGGGCATGAGTTCACAAGGGGTCTCGCTGGACAAGGAACTTCTTCCGCATAAGTTCAACGCCACTGACATCCCTAAATTCAAGGCAACAGATAACCCTTACTTTCATCTAAGAGCTTTTGAAAATATAATGAGCATTAAGGGTATCGATAAGAAGGTTTTCCCCTCTCTGTTCTCACTATCTCTCGAGACCGTTTGTCAACAATGGTTCTTTTCTCTCGAGAAAGAAAAAACCTCTTCTTGGGAGTCCATAGCAAACGCTTTCATTGATAGATATAAGTGCAACATCCAAGACGAAACAGACCATAGACAACTCGAGATGTTGAAACAAAAAGAAAACGAAGGATTCATGACAGGGTAAAGTCGTATCCCCTAATCAAAAAATAATTCCTAAGTCCTCTAACTAAAGTAGATAGGGAAGTAGGGTCGATCTCCACAGGGAAACAAGTCTTTTTACTCCTAATTAAGTATTATAACCTAAATTATCTAAGTAACCAATATTAATATTCGAACAAGAAACTAAACTACTAAGATTGAGAATAGAGAGAAAATAATATATGAAAGGATCTAGGGCATAGGTTCACCAATAAATAATACTCCAGGGTAAAACATAGTAATCAATCATTAACATTGCATAAATAACACGATTAACAGGCTCTCACAATTTATTAATCACCGTAGATCTAACAGGCTTTTGCAATTTACTAGATCTAAGTTCTCATTGAAAACAGCCTTTAATATCAAATTAACATCTGCTCGATTCATCAATTTAATATTGCTATACTTTTACAAGCCGCAATTGTAAAGCGTTAAAACAATTCAATAAGAAATTATCATGCAATACCAATAATCAATAATAGTCAATCATCAATGCATCAATTAACCAGATTGTAAAGGGCTTTCGCTACGTATTACAATCACATAATTAATTTATCGGTATTAAATCTCATCTCTCGAATCTCAACTTAACCATTTATAAATTAATCTGCCTATTGAAACTAGACCTAAACATTAAATCTCATCTGTCGAATCTCGAATCAATCTTGTCAAACTCATGCATAAAAGATAGACCTAATCTAGTCACAGAGCATTAAATCAATCAATAGGAAATCAATCCAGCATTAACAATTAACAACAACAAATTACCCCTTTATATTATTTATGGATCCCCTTAAACCCTAGAAATAAAGCTACTCACACATGGTAAAAACTAAACTAATCAGAGCAATAAAATAAGACATGATTAAATGAATAAAATAAATAACTAAGATTAAGAGAGGAGGAATCGTTACCAAAATAAATCTAGAATTTATGGAAATAATCAAGAACAAGAGTTGAGAGAGAGAATTCTAAGAGAATAATTAAGAGAGTAAAGAAAGAGTAAAAAGAGAGAAGAAGAGGAAGAGATCCTAAAATTGTATTACGGAGGAGTATTTATACTCCGTACAAAAATCCTAAACTAAAACAAATTAAAACGACGTTAAACGTCAACTAATAAATACACGCGCCCGATCGAGCGAGGCACCGCCCGATCGGGCGCGCCTTTTTTGCTCATAATACTAAACTCGTGCCCGGCCGGGCGCGTCACCAGGCGCCAGCCTAAGCTTCTCCCGCTTGGCCGGGCGCGCCTATGGGCGCCAGCCTCTTTGGCCGGGCGGCTCAATTGGGCCACTATTTGGACTACGATTGGGCTCCAATTCTTCGGGCCAATCTGGGTTTCCTCTTCCAGTCTTGAATACTCGGTCCAAATGCCCCGGTATCACGTATACCGAGCCCTTAATCACCGGTTCGATGGCTCTAACCGGCCCTGGGCTATAGAATCTGGTCGTGCTTCTCCAATGTTCGTGATTGCTCCAAAATATCTCGGGAAAATGCTCCAAAAGCATAAATCCCTGCAAAAGTCAACCAAATCTACAAAAACACTAGAAAACATCAATTAGTAATAAAAGTGGCTCTAAAGAGCCAAAAACACTACTAATTATGACTAAGGGATGGGGGTAAAATACTATATAAAATAGACACATCAAACTCCCCCAAGCCAAACCTTTGCTTGTCCCTAAGCAAAGATCTCATCAATGAATCAATAAATATGCTTCACCCCAAAAAGTAAAAAATCAAGCACAAACGATTCAGAGTAAATGAAATAAACATGCTTCAGAGTCAACCAATCAAATCCATCCAATTACCTTTTTTCCCTAACAATTGTCAAATAGAGCAAACCACAAGAGCATATAGAATTCAAGACTAGTGCTCACACACTCAACTCTCATTTATGTGGCGAGTAAAAGATGTACTCGATCGCTCTCCATCCAACCCCTTTATGTGAACAATGCCCTCCCAACTCACACTCTCGTGTGTATAAAACAATGAACGCTCAATCCTACTAGTCGACTCGAAATATGCCAAATCATAACTTGCATTGATAAACAACACTTTCACATTCATACAATTCTATGCACAAAGGTCGGAAGGTCTTTAAAGCTTGTAATGTAAGGCTAAGGTAAAGGGTAGGATAAATTTGGGAATAAGTGAGAGAAAAGCTATGCTTAAAGGAGTCATTTCCTAATAAAACCCATGATCAAAATAAATAATGATCATACATCTCCAACAACATAACCAACTCTAACATCAACCAAATATACTCCAATCATAATAAACAATCCCAACTCTTACAATTTCACTCATAAGATATAATAATGAAGAAGTAGAGTGAATAAACAAACTTTATTTTCCAAACTTGAATTTTTTCATTGAGGCTCAAAATTAATTTTCTTTGATCAACCTCCAAATAGAACATTTGAACATTTTTTTTCTTTCGAAGTTCACTTATTTTTTCACATTTTTTTTTCTCTGAACTTCTCTTTATTTTTTTTGATAATATCATGCTTTATTTTTCAAGAAAATATAACTCTCAAACTCATCAAAAATAAACATGATCAACAACAAAACAACTTCTCAAACTCCACCCAAATTGTGCAAACAATAAGCACACTACAAACTCCCTCACCTCACTCACTAATAGCTCCCCCAAGCCAAGCTTGGGACTAGTAACCAATGGGGCAAAATAGGCTTGTAATGCGGCTAATAAACAACAAAAGGTCAAGGCAACAACATGGGTAGCAAGAAGGGAACAAATGTATCTACAATATCTGGAGGCCACCTAAAAGAACAAATGCCTTCGTCCTCCACAATGTGCATAATAATGAATCATATAGACATTACTTATAGTTGCAAACCAATACTCAAATTCATTGACATACCAGGAACTATGGAACTATCACACATTCCTTACCAAATCAACTAGTCAAGCACTATATTCACAAGTAGTTGGACAAAATTGACGCATGTTAAAGTTTCAGGGCAATCAAACATCAAATCATGATCAACTAATCCATAATGCCTATCATCAAATACCAAGAATCAAAACAATTTTCTCAAGTAAGGGGCATAGGGAAGTATAATTTATAATTCATTGGAACGTATTTTTTAATTTTTTATTTTTCAATTTTTTTGTATTTTTATATATATAAGAAAGCAATAAAACTAACCTAGAAAGCGAGAAATCTAACCTAAGAAAACACACCAAAAATAAAAAGAAAAGAGAAAAAGAAATATACCAAACCAAAATCTCCCCCAATCCAGAATCAGACAATGTCCTCATTGGCTCGGAAACTAGCCCAGCATAGCTAGTCCTCATCATCCTCGTCCATCGAGCCGAAACCCGCACATCCACTGCCACCTGCACCGCCTGCACCAGAAGAGCTACCACCAAAATAATCAGCGTGAAAACTCCCCCCCCTGCCGGTCCCCCGAAAGGAATGTCCTGCTCGTACCCAAAGAAAGAAGAATAGTCAGTGTAGATACCACGGGCTGTGGGATCTCTATCGTATCCCTAGGGTGGAGGCTGAAACCAGCCAGGGTGAATAGCGTCGTCGGGAATGTTGCCCCGACGAGCATAATCATCGTACATAGGGTAGAGAGCTCTACCCTGGTTCCTCTCTAGGTACCCTAACCTCTGGTCTATGGAGCCTACCATCCTCCTAAGGTCAGTATGTGAATGCTCGATACGTCCTAGGGCCTGACCTATACTCTGAAGATCCCAAACTGGGTCAAAGTCAACATGAGGAATGGAGTGGGACATACGAGGTGGAGAAAAAGCCACCTCGGGCTGAGGCTCGGGTGGTGGAACTGGTGGTGGTGGTGCCTGCCCCCTAGCGTTGGCAACTAAAACATCATAAGTGTAAGAAGGTTGCCCTAGGGATCCATAAATAATATAAAGGGGTAAGTTGTTGTTAATTATTAATGCTGGATTGATTTCCTATTGATTGATTTAATGCTCTGTGACTAGATTAGGCCTATCTTTTATGCATGAGTTTGACAACATTGATTCGAGATTCGACAGATGAGAAATAATGTTTAGGTCTAGTTTCAATAGGCAGATTAATTTATAAATGGTTAAGTCGAGATTCGAGAGATGAGATTTAAAACCGGTAAATTAATTATGTGATTGTAATACGTAGCGAAAGCCCTTTACAATCTTGTTAATTGATGCATTGATGATTGACTATTATTGATTATTGGTATTGCATGATAATTTCTTATTGAATTGTTTTAACGCTTTACAATTACGGCTTGTAAAAGTATAGCAATATTAAATTGATGAATCGAGCAGATGTTAATTTGATATTAAAGGCTATTTTCAATGAGAACTTAGATCTAGTAAATTGTGAAAGCCAGTTAGATCTATGGTGATTAATAAATTGCGAGAGCCTGTTAATCGTGTTATTTATGCAATGTTAATGATTGATTACTATGTTTTGCCCTGGAGTATTATTTATTGGTGAACCTATGCCCTAGATCCTTTCATATATTATTTTCTCTCTATTCTCAATCTTAGTAGTTTAGTTTCTTGTTCGAATATTAATATTGGTTACTTAGATAATTTAGATTATAATAACTAATTAGGAGTAAAAATACTTGTTTCCCTGTGGAGATCGACCCTAATTCCCTATCTACTTTAGTTAGAGGACTTAGGAATTATTTTTTGATTAGGGGATACGACTTTACCCTGTCAAAATTTGGCGCCGTTGCCGGGGAAACGATTTTATTTTTATTTCTGATTGTTTTTGTAGTCTAGATTATTTCCCCTTTTGTCTCAGAGAGCGTTAGTTCTCTGAGACAAATCTCATATTTGCTTCTAGTTTTTGTTTATGCCCAGGTGTTCCAAATCAGGTTACATCCCACTCGATCTTGAGATCGAACGTTCCTTCCATAGACAGAAAAATTTCTACAAGCAAATCCTGGCGGACTCTGGTGATAATAACAATAATCACCGCGATCCTCCAACTGGTTCTAGCGATTTAGAGGCATCATCAGACGCAGAATCAGAGATGACGGCTCCAAAGAAGCTTAGTGATTATTCACAACCAAAGCTTACGGATTTTCCACATCTCACCCCTACTCCGGCTCTTGACGGGGTTCAATTTGAAATTAAACCTCAATTTATAACGATGATAGAGAAGAAGCAATTCAGTGGAGCCAAGGGTGAAGACCTGAATCTTCACATTGCCGACTATTGTCAATATTGCAACACCATCAGGCAAGCCGGGGTCACTCAAGACCAAATCAGGGAGATTCTCTTTCCCTTCTCTTTAATTGGAAAAGCTAAATTGTGGTTTAATGGCTTAAATAGAACTAAACTTGGTATAACTGACTGGGAAACTCTTGTTTTGAATTTCTATAACAAGTATTACCCTGCAGAGAGAACAGCCGTACTACGGAGTGCAATCCAGAACTTTGCTCAAGAAGCCGATGAGTCTTTATATGAGGCTTGGGAGAGGTTCAAGGATTTACAAAGATATTGCCCCCACCATAATTTAGCGCAATGGCAGTTAATCCAAGCCTTTTATAATGGCCTTGGAAATTCTTCTCGTATAATTTTAGACTCTGCAGCTAGTGGGAGATTTATGAATCTTGATGTTGATGATGCAGGTCAGGTTATTGAAGACATAGCGATACACAATTCCCAATATGGGAACCTTAGAGGATTTGCTAACAAGGGGAAGCATAGTGTCTACTCTGTATCCTTTTTGCAGGCCCAACTAACCTCTATTTGCCAAAAATTAGATAATCTGAGCACTACTAATGTAGCTAATGTTTCTGCAATTAATAATAATTCTAATGAGGCTTTTTGTGAAAATTGTGGTATTGTAGGTCATTGGGAGCAGGATTGCAGGAGTTCTGTGGAGCAAGTTAATGCCTTCCAAGCTTATAGGCAGAATAACCCATACTCCAACATTTACAATCCTA
The DNA here is from genome assembly GCA_024500155.1 of Chenopodium formosanum. Classification (NCBI taxonomy): domain Eukaryota; kingdom Viridiplantae; phylum Streptophyta; class Magnoliopsida; order Caryophyllales; family Amaranthaceae; genus Chenopodium; species Chenopodium formosanum. The sequence goes on along the minus strand of CM044865.1, from coordinate 11,381,384 downwards.
GGTATCGGAATCATCCATACCTTTCCTACCGAAGCACTAATGTTCAAAATCCACCACCACAAGAACCACAGGCGCCGCAGCAACAACAACAGAAATATTATCATCCCAATGCTAGCCAGAAGAATCAACCACAACAACCCTCCTCATCTTCTGACCCTTCTTTGGTGGAAATTAGAGCAATGTTGGCAAATATGCAAAAGTACATGGAGAGCATAGTGAAGGAGTTATGTCTTCGTCGTGTGCAATTACTAGATATATAATTGGATCAAATTAGGCCAAATCCCAATTGGACGGATCCTATAAGGTCACACAAAGGGGCTAGATCGAGCATTAGAGGACGAGGCCCATCATGGGCCTCATCACTCTAGGTGGCCGGCGATGTAGGGGCTTTAAGAGGCTATTGGGCTTCGTGCCCTAGTCTAATTATAATAGGATTATAAATAGACTAGGTGCCTAGGTTTGCAAGTAAGCAGTTTACTGATCTTTTGATCAAACCCGAATTAGCAAACACGAAACCCAACCCCTCTCAAAGTCCTCTCTCTCACGGCTCTCTCCTCCTCCCCGGCGCACGGTGGTGTCTCGTGGTGGTGGTGGTTCGTGCGGTGGTCGGTTGTCCGAAAAGGTGGTGATCGCGGTTTTCCTCAATCACTCGACCAATCTAGTATTGGTGGACAGCTCGTTCGAATCTCGTGGACTAAGTAGAGGAGCAACACTTGGGGCTCTATTCTCTCCCTGATTTGCCTGTCGAATAGCTACGTGGAATTCACGCTTCAAAGGTATGATTATGTGTCTTGTGTGTTATGCATGTGATTCTTGGGATTAGGTACTTTATTGAATATGATTCATATTATTTCCGCTGCGTAGTACCTATAAACTCCTACAGTGGTATCACTTAGCCTCTTGCATGAATGCGCTAGATCATAATAATACGATTATTTGATGTCCACGTTATTTTATAATCAATTAAGAGGGATAAATTAATTTAGTTATGGTTCAATTATTATATTTAATGTGATTAAACTTTTGGAATAGATCAAATGCGATTTAATTATGCTCAAATAGCCATGAAGTGGACCGAATAATGCCCTAATATGTTTGAAAATTTCGAACCCTAACCCTAATTTATTCGAAAATTCGAACCTTATTAGCTTTAAAATTATGAATTTTAATGCTTATTTTTGGTTGATTACGTTTTAAATTTGTTTCATAATTTTAATTGGATTGATTTATGCATAAAAATGTTTTATGTATGATCATAGATTTAATTTTAAAAGTTAGAATTAAATTGGGATTAATTTTATGATGAACCCTAATTTTAAAGTTGAATATGATTTAATTTTAATTTTATGGACTGATTTAATTTAATTAGGATAAATGTTATTTTAATTAAATTAGATACACAAAAAAAAAAATTATTTAGGTCGGCAACCGCGGCTGGGTGGCGCAGCCACGACGGTTGCCGACCAGGTGGTCAGTCCAGAGGGAGGGAGGGGAGGGTGGTGGTCCAAAGGTGGCTGCAGGGAGCAGCGTGCAACCGTTGCACAGCTGCTGCCGCGGCTGCCAGCGTCGGGGTGCTGCTGCCTTGCGCGGCAGTGGTTGCTGCAAGGCAGCCAGCCACCGTGGCTAGCCTTGGCTGGCCACGCACGGTGGCCTGCAGCCCCGGTAGTAGCAGCTGCCACACTGCTGCCCTTTGCGGCAGTGGCTGCTGTAACGGCAGCCAGCCACCGTGGCTAGCTTTGGCTAGCCAACCACGGTGGCCGGCGTTGGTGGTTGCGGCAATTTCAAAAAAAAATATTCTATTTTTAAAAATTATTTCAGGATAATTACGAATTATTTTGGGATAAAATCAGTTTTATTTTGGATAAGTTAAAATATTTTCAAAATATGATCTTTTATTTTAAAAGATAAAATTGGTTTTATTTGGATAAGATCTTTTATTTTAGGATAAAATCAAATATTCAAAAGTTGTTATATTTGATATTAGGATTTTTCTGAAAATAACACCATATATTTCAAAAAAATGGACTATAACATCATCTTTTTTAAAATTTTTATTATAACACCACATAAAAATCAAAAAATTGAATTTCACCACCATTTAACCGTATCTTTGGATGGAATCCGTTAGTGTGACCTACTAAGCATACGTGTCATTCATTGATTGGTTTTTTTTTTCATTGATTGGTTTTTTTTTTTTTTTTAAAAAAAAAACCAATCCCTAACCTAGCTTTGATCCACCACCGACAACCATGAACTGCCAAAAAAAAAAACCAATCCCTAACCTAGCTTTGATCCACCACAAGCAACCATGAACTGCCGCAGGCAACCCTGAAACCCTAACCCAATCCCACCGTCGGCACCTCAAGCCACCGAAAAACCCACCGGAGCCAACTTCAAAACACCCCAGCCACCGAAAACCCACCTAACCCATCCTTGAAACACCTCATCCACCGAAAAACACCTCAGCCACCGCTAGCAAGGAGTGGGGTCGCAAACTAGGGTGGGATAAGGGCGGGGGTCGTTGCGCAGGCGGAGATCTGTGGGTTATCAAAGCAGGCGGAGTTCGGTGGGTGCGATTTGGTTGTGTTTTGAGTGACGAAGGTGGTTGCGCGGGCTAGTTTGGTGTTGTTGGATATGTGAGGCTAGGTGGGGCTGAGGTAGTTTTCGGGGAGTGGAAATGATGGAGTCGCCGGTTCCGGCTGGTTCCGACAGGAGACAAGGTGGTTCCGGCGGAAGGTCACACAATGGCAGATTGCTCATTGTGACAAATTGAACAAGAATTGCTAGCAAAAATGTCAAGAACAAACCACATTGTTCTTCACGACTTTGAGAGGTCCAACAATGGCAGATTGCTCATTTCTTCACCAAATTGAGTCAAACAAGTCTCAAATTACTCCCAAGGCAATATATAAACATAATCAAGCAATTTCATGGCTTAAAACTTGATAAACAAAGCAAATTGAGCATCATAGAATTCAAATTTTCATGAAATTCGTGAATGTTCATGCCAAGAATTCATAAAAACCGGTGTGGGTTTGAGGAAAACTTACATAGATCGGGAATATAGATGAAAAGAGCTTTGATTTGCAACAAATTTGAGCGAATTCGGTTGAGAAACGAGTGAGCAATGATCAATTGAAGCTTTCGGTTTCTTCGAGCAACGTTCGCGACGAACTAGAGCAAGAAATAAACTAAAAACGGGAATTTAAAGAAAATCCCGTGCTGGCGCCAGTCCCTAGGCATTGGCGTCACAAAATGGGCTTGGCGCCGGGCGCCAACGCCAACGCTTGGCGCTAATGCCATTAGGCTGGCGCTAATGGATTTTCAGCGACGCCAAAGCAGCCAGCTACTTGTTGGGGTTGTGCTAGCCTTCTGCAATATATTTTGGGTTCCTTGGTACGCCAATCAGCCCCTCCAAGCAATTTGACATGATTAAGTAATCAGCTTGATTATGTAAAGTGATCGACCTGATAAAAGATCGTCTCACTTAGCTTAAAGCGCCTAAGCATTGGCTCATTAGCAAAAGGCACCAACATATAGGTTCAAGAGCAAAGGGCACTGACATACAGGTATAAAGCAAAAGAGCGCCGACGTACAGGCATAGCGGAGGCAAAGTTCAGGCGAACTTTTAAAGATCGATAGGCGTGGATCTTCGGTAATTTCCTTTGGAAAATTATCGTATCAATGCAACTGAAGATTATTTCGAAAGAAATAATTTTCGATAGTATTCCCTTGGACGTGGAATATTGTCAATGCGGATGAGAATTATTTCGAGAGAAATAATTTTTGATAGTATTCCCTTGGACGTGGAATATTATCAATGCGGATGGAGATTGTTTCGAGAGAAATAATCTTCGATGATGTTCCCTTGGACGTGGAATGTTATCATAGCGGAGAGGATAGTTTCAGGCGAAGCGATCTTCTAATTTGGAAGCAGTTACAGGCGTAGCGGTTTTCAAGCGGGATGGAATTCTCTAGCTTGTAGGAGGTCATCAAAACAACAGTAAAGCAGCAACAATCGGTTACTTTCAGAGACGTGTGCTCGACGGTGCAAGATACGCGTTTCTTAACTCTTTTATCTGTTTAACTAATGCTAGTTTTGCAAGTATCGGCGTTATAAGATTGATTTAGGATCGCAGAACGTTCTGAATCATTCTCCGTCCCTATCGATACTTTGACTTTTGTTTTTGAAACTTGCGTTTCTCCAAACTCAGTCAAAGTGGGGGCTTCTGTAGACACCCATTTGTGTCTCCCCAAAACCAAACCCGGTGATGAGTGCCTTTAACGTCGAATCATAATCGAATGAAACGAAAGTGTGGAAAGGTCTAGTGTTGCGGAAAGTTTGATTTCTTTTCTCTTCTCCCTGTTTTTGAAAACTTTATTTTAAGAAAATAGTTAATCCAGTTTGGTTGGTCCATGATATGGGTCCAATAGTGGTGTAGTTGGATAGGGCTTGCAAAGACCTTTCCAACGATATATTATAAGCCCAATTTCGATGAATATTGAGGAAGTTATGGCCAATTTACTAAACTGGGCCCGGTTTGAGCTTTATGTAAGGCCCAATGATCTAGGGGAGGGCCTAATATGATTTATCATTCCTAATGCAATTAGGAATGGTTTTGGTCTTCTAGAATCTTCTAGAAGGTTCTTTTCATTCCTAATTCAATTAGGACTTTTCAGAGTTTTAATCAAGATCAAATAGCATTTTCGAAGAAATTATATTATTTTATCTTCCAGTACGGTAAACTTACCAGATTTTCGAAAACGCGTTGAAATCCAGTTTGGCGTCCAACCCCAGGCCTTGGAGCCTAGAACCAGGCTTGGCGCTAGCAATTGGCGCCTGGCGCTAGCCACTGGTGCCTGGCGCCAGCTAGCCAGGGTTGGCGCCAATACTGTTTTGTGATCGTCAGACTCTGTTTTGTTAAATTATCTTTTTTGGCTGATTTTCTCTATAAATATCGTATTAAAAACTCCGTTTTCATTCATCATCTACATCTATCATTCACCAATTCTCTTCATTCACAAGTTTTAATTAGCATTCTTTAAAAATTCATCTTTCTTTTCTAAACTTTGTTTTCATACAAAAATCCGCATTCACAAGATCTAGAAACACCTAGCCATATTTGAAGTTGCCTTCGCCCTAGACATGAAAGGTTTTAATTTCTGAGGGTTTGGTCCCAAATCTCTCTTTCAATTATTTAATTTAATTGTTTTGATTATTATTTTCCTTGAAGTTACTAACGCGTGTATTTTGTTATTAGAAAGAGATACGAGGTATCCAAGTAAGTACTTTAATGGTTTAATTGATTTATGATGTAGATATCATGTTTACATTGTTTTTATGATTCCTAGTATCATGTCTAGGGTATTTTTAATATTAAATATGATTGATGTGATGCTTCCTATGCTCTTCCTAATATTTATGATTGTTAGTATCATGTTAGGGATAAAGATTTGATTTTTATTGCTTAGTGACATGCTAGGGTTTGTTATAAATCTTGTTAGTATCATGCCTAGGATCTTACTTCTATTATGCTTTAACATGAATATAATTATGATTATCAATATTTATGATTGCTATGATTATGATATTCATTATTGTCATGATTTTTTATGATTATTATTTTTATGGTGATTATTATTTATTATTTATTATGTTGCTTGATGCTTATTATTTATTGCTTCATCACCTTTTATTGCATGTTTAAAGAGAATTCGGTACTTGTAATCACGCTTAATAAGATAATTAATAATCTTGTTAGGTTAATTTTGATTATAATTCAAGTGATCGCCAATAATAGTTTATTTGTGCATTTATATTCAACCAAAATAGATAAACAGGTTTAGGGTTGATCCTATTGATTGCATGTTAGTCAGAAAGCGCACATGAATACGAGCAGAATAAAGTAGAGGACTATTATTAGGGCAGGTTCAATCTCTTTTAGGTTGGATTTGTACCTTCATCCCCGAACCATTATTTGGTTCATGACCTTATGGAGTTGACGATCTCTTGGATCGTTAAGGGGTGTAACCTTCACCTCGTGAACGGTTTACAAGTTCCTTAAAAACTTGTTGGCGACTCTTTTGCTCTATCTTCATCCCTTTTGGACGCCACCGTACTTTAGTGTATGATCACAGTGAGGTTCAAGCTAGTGGGATTTTTAAAGGCTTGAAATTATTCCCTACAGTTTTTGGCGACTCCACTGGGGAGGATTTCTATTTCAATTCCTGAATTTGTTTCGGCAATGATTTAGAATGAGTGGATGAGACTCAAAAAGTTCTAAGTATTTCATGTGCATAATTTTGATTAACATTATTGTCATATGCATAAAAAGGTTCTCATTGGAAAGACCATCCGTAATGAGTCAAAAACATAAGATTTTACACGTAGGAAATTAGAGAAATGTCTTTCACAACTAGGACTGAAATAACACCGCGCGAAACTAGAAGATTTTATTGAGCACAGAAAGCTGCTGAGGCATGTGAAAAGTAGCGTCAGGGGCCAGAGCTTGGCGCCAAACTTTTAGCCGTAGCGCCAGACGCTAGTATTGGCGCCAGGCGCTACAGTTAAAAGTTGGCGCCAATCTCTGTTTGCTGGCGCCAATTTCCCCCAATACCGAGCCAGAAATATGCGTTCTAACTTCGACGGGTTTTTCGTATTGTTTGCTCGATCCTACTTCATGATTGAATTTTTTCTCACTTTTCTGAAACCCACATGTGTTCTACATATGGACATAACCCTCTGGGAATTCATGCTCCATCTACCCGATTGAACGCTCCTGGCAACAAAGGGTACATCCGAGATGTTGAATTCACCAAACCATGGAAGCGAGTTTTTTTCTAAAACTCGCGGTGTCCCATCCACTCGCGCCAACCCTTCACGGTTAGGCTTCCGCGCTGCATTGGACAATTAACCATGGACCCTATTTGACTAAACCATATCCCGAACTTTAGAGAACTAGAGCCATGGTTAGGTTGCAAACTCATTGCATCATATTGTGCCTACTTGACTAATTGTGCATTATTTGTTGTGCATATATATTCTATGTTTCTTTTAACCGTTTGTTGATTTGTGTTGAGACTAAAATTAATGACTTAAAGAACTTTGCCCAATTAATTAATTAATTAAGTAATGTGAGTCAATAAAGTTTTTTTTTAATCGAAATTGACCTAGTACGACTTTAGGCATACCCCAGTTGACTAATAATACCGAAAACAGTCCCAGACCGAAGCTCCAATATTGGCGCCAAAGTATGAGCTGTAGCGCCACATTGTAGTGTGTAGCGCCAGAAATTAACTAAATTTTCTGGCGCCAACCACCATATTGTGACGCCAGTCCTGTCGCTTGGCCGACAGTTCGGATTATTTGTCGAGTCATCACCTAATGTCTAATTAATCAGTTTTCTGTTTAATTCGGTTAATTTTGCTGACAATAATGCTTAATTGAATCAATGTTCAAGTTTAGGCACTAAGTCCCATGGTCTTACACAAGAGTCCAAGCATGTCATTTACACTCAATGCACACACCAATACACATGTTTTGACCATAATTAAGAGAGTCTTGTGTGCGCGCTTTTTTCGTCATTTTATTTTAAGGGGGGTAAGTCGGATATTAATCCTCTAATAAATAATAATACTTAGTTCCCTAAAAAATATGTACATTTTTCATTTTGGCTTAATTAAAAATAAAAACCATAAAGTCAAGTTGATTCGAGTCAAGTAATTAAAACGCAAATTGGCTTAATTTACAGCGCGTGGTCAAGAAAGGAAGGACGATTAATCAAAGATAATCTCTTCGTACAGGTCCAACTTTTCGATAAACCTATAGCCCGCAAGAGGAAAGCAAGAGTTATAATGGCAACTCAAGAAGAAGTCAATGACCTCAAGAACCAACTGGCTACTGTAACTGAGACACTGAAGCTTCTCGCACTTAAGATCGATGATCCCGTGAAACAACAACAAATGGACGTCATGCAAGAGAGCCTAAGCAAGTTGTCCAGCGACTACAAGTTTCAAGAACTCACATCCCAAGGGGTCTCGGTGGATAAAGATCTTCTTCCGCAGAAGTTCAGTGCCAACGACATCCCAAAATTTAGGGCAATTGACAACCCTTACTTTCATTTAAGAGCATTTGAAACAATAATGAATATCAAGGGTATCGATAAGAAAGTCTTCCCTTCTCTGTTCTCACTATCTCTCGAGACCGTTTGCCAACAATGGTTCTTTTCTCTCAAAAAAGAAAAGACCTCTACTTGGGAATCCATAGCAAACGCTTTCGTTGATAGGTACAAATGCAACATTAAAGTCGAAACTGACCATAGAGAACTTGAAATCCTAAAACAGAAAGAGAATGAAGGCTTCACTGCTTTCTTTAACAAGTGGAGAGAAACCTCAGCTAAAATGATCGAGGTACCAAGTGAAAAAGAGTCCGTAAGAATGTTCATTAAAAATCTTCAAGAAAAAAATTCCAAACATCTTAAATATCAAAATAACCTTCATACTTTTAAGGTCGTTTATGATATTGGGATCAATATTGAAGATGACTTGGTTAAATCTAAAGCTGCCAACAACAATTCCAACAGTGGCTGGAAAGGAAAGAAGAACGACAATCCTTCTTCTTCCAAAACCGCCCACTCAAATAATGTTAGCACCTTTAATCTAGGAGAAGTCCTCGCCATGAACAATCAAGGACAAAAGAAACCATTTAGGAGGAATTTCACTCCTATTGGCATGAGTTATGACACCGCATTTGATCGATTAAATGGAAAAGGTCTTATAACTCCCATTGGACCATTCGGGGATCCACCAGTTGAGAAAAGATCGTCTAACTGGAACCCCAATGCACATTGCAAATATCACCAAGGTAGGGACCATTCTACAGAAAGTTGTTGGAAGCTTAAGGAAGCTATCCAAGATCTAATTGACAATAACAAGCTGCCGTTGCCCCCTGCCAGTAAGAAGCCAAGTATTGACAATGCACCTCTAGCTCACACTTTGGCTATCTCCGATGAAGAAAGCGAAGTTGACCCCTCATCTCTCATTAAGCCTGTCAAAGCAACCAATGTCGAAGAAGGAGAAGAAGAGATCTTTTTCGATGTCAAAGATAACCTTCCGAAACCAGCAAACAAGGAAGACATACAATTGCCCACACTGTTTATGAGAGAGACATCGCAACTATTACGTGAAACTCTCAAAGTTGTGAACGAACTTCACAAGAAATATGATGAACTTCCATGTCCAAAGGATAAACCTAAAAGAGAATTCACACCCATAGGAATGACCTATGATGCTACTTTTGATCGCCTCTATGATCAAGGACTAATCAAACATATTGGTCCAATAGAGGATCCAACACCAGAAAAGCGATCTCCAAGATGGGATCCCAAATCCTACTGCAAGTACCATCAAGGAAACGGTCATACCACAAATGAATGCTACAGGTTTCAAAACCTCATTCAAGATCTTGTGGAAGCTAATAAGATCTCTTTACCTCTAGCTAGCAAGGAAACGACTTACGAGGCAAAGTATTTTCCCTTACAAGTCACCGAAAAACCCAAGAAGAGCAATATGGTTTACACTCCAATTGGGATTCCATATACACAAATGTTCGAAATGCTCTCCGAGAGTGGCAAGGTCAAACCTCTCGAACCGAGACCATTTGAATTATTAAAAAGGACAGATAGATATTACTGTCAGTACCATCAGTCAGGGGGGCACACCATAGAAAAATGCTTCAAATTCAAGGATTTGGTGCAGAAAATGATTGATGAAAAGGAGTTAATCCAAGTTCAACAAGAAGAGGACATAACTGTTAATGGAGTATGGGACAGTGATGAAGAAGATGTCTACCTAAAGGACATAGTGGGACCTTCGCCTTCTGTATCATACACCACAAATGACATTTGGGCTGAAGAAGATTCATCAATAGATGTCCTCACAAGATCCGGGAGAATGCAACCTCCTGTTTCAACACAACCTATGCCTACTGTACAACAAGTTCCCATACCTATCATCGAAGACAACGACATTGTTAAACAGTTTAAGAAGACAAAAGTTGAGATGAATGTATGGAAGCTCCTGGCAACATCTCGAGAACATAGGTTGGCTGTAATGAATGCCTTGGATAAAATTGGGATAGATTCTGACACCACTCCTGAGGGACTAGCTAACTTCCTCACAAGTGACCTCCCTAGTCCGATTAATCTAATCACCTTCTCTGATAAAGATTTACCCCCAAAAGGTGACAAACACTACAAGGCGTTAAACCTCACGGTAGTCTGGAAAAGGATGAATGTTCCCATGACTCTTGTAGACAATGGATCAGCTATCAATGTCTGTCCACTTAGGACTGCGAGGATGCTCGGCATAAGGGATGAGGATTTAACTCCGTCCACACAAGGAATAAGAGCTTACGATAATACTCGTCGTCAAGCTCTTGGCAAAATAACCCTAAATGTGACGGCAGGAGCAATAGATCACGCTACTACATTTCAAGTGGTAGACATCAAAGCCTCATTCAATCTGTTGTTAGGACGCCCTTAGCTCCCTGATCTAAAGGCCGTCCCTTCATCTCTCCACCAACAAGTGAAATTCATAGTTGGAGGAATTCCAATCACTATTGACGCTTTGCCGATGAGAATAAAATCAATAGAAAATCCAATCATCAATGTGGAGCACGACGAAGATGACGAAGACCTATGGGGCTTTAACGAAAAAGTCTCCTTAATCCAAGAGGATGAAAGGACATCTCTTTGCCACGACCCCCATTTCAACATGATTATCAACACCATGCTGAAGAAACAAGGACACTTCCCTGGGATGACCTTAGGAAAGAAGAAGGGGATAGCAAAATCGGTGGAGTCACCTGGCCTCCCTAAATTAGATACTTTCTGACTTGGTTTTGAACCGACTCGGAAAGATCTCAAGTGAGCCCAGGACAAGTTGAAAGCACGTAGGGACGCTCGCATTCAAAAGAAAGCAATTCCAATGGATCAGTACCCTCTTACGCTTAATGGTCAGTTTATAAAAGAAGGAGAGGACTGTTCATGCTATGAATTTCCCGAACCATTTGTTGTAAACGGCATACGACGACCGAGATTCGAGAGTTTCTTGGATTGATACTTCACTGACGAAATCCCAACTCCCGTCCATAAGGAGAAAGCACCCCCATGCTTTGACTTTAACGTCATGGGATTACTATTTGGGAGAGAAAAGAATGAGCCAGCTTATGAGGAAGATAACTCCTCACTCATTCAAACGGTCCTACAAAGCGAAAACTTCGACCCCTCGAAGCTAATTACTCCAGCCGAAGGATCATTGCAAGGGTGGCGCAAGACTATCAAAGTGACTACTCCGAGTGGAAGGAAGATATCGATCACGATGGGGCAAGGGCCGATGTTCGAAGAATCGTCAGAGTTAGAGTCCGAGTCAAAGTCTTTCCCTTTAGAATCTTCTAGGTCTTTAGCAATAATGTCTCCCCTTCCTATTATTATATCACTCTTTGATGTAATAATGATCTCAGAGTATAATAATACTTCTCATTCTCCTTACTTCTCATGTTCTTCCCTAACCAAAGATGACGAACATTGCTTAGCTAACGATGAAAAAGATAAAGAAATTATTAAAGCAATGGAAACACTTGAAAAGAAAACACCAGTAATTGAAGAGACTGAAACAGTCGACATCTTGAATGATTCGACTCATAAAAGAGAAGTTAAAATCGGACTAACATTGAATAAACAAGAAAGAACCGATTTAATTAACTTACTTAAAGAATTTATCGATGTATTCGCTTGGTCATATGAAGATATGTCGGGCATTAACAGAGAAATAGCTCAACACACTATACCATTAATTCCAGGAATGAAACCTGTAAAACAAAAGTTGCGTCGAATGAAACCAGACGTAGCACTTCAAAAACAAATAACTGCAGGTTTCATCAAGGTATCTAAATACCCCGAATGGTTCGCCAACGTTGTCCCAGTTCCAAAAAAAGACGGAAGGGTAAGGATGTGTGTCGACTATCGAGATCTAAATAAGGCAAGTCCAAAGGACGACTTCCCTTTGCAAAACATCGATATTCTGGTAGACAACACGGCAAATCACGCGCTTCTCTCATTCATGGAAGGATATGCAGGGTACAATCAGATTCTCATGGCAGAAGAAGACATGGAGAAAACGACTTTTATCACACCGTGGGGCACTTATTGTTACACGGTAATGCCATTTGGGTTGAAAAACGCAGGTGCTACTTACCAACGTGCAGCAACTGCCTTACTCCATGACATGATGCACAAAGAAGTTGAAGTATATGTTGACGACATGATTGTGAAATCAAAGGACCGTCCAGGCCATCAAGTAGTCTTAAGGGAATTTTTCGAAAGGCTAAGAAAATATAATATGAGGTTGAATCCATCAAAATGTGCTTTTGGAGTCACCTCAGGCAAACTCTTGGGATACGTCATAAGCTCTAGAGGAATAGAGATAGATCCAACCAATATTAAAGCAATCATGTCGATGCCACCGCCCAAGACCGAGAAACAGATTCGAGGATTTATTGGCCGGTTGCAATACATAAGTAGGTTCATATCAAAACTGACAATGATATGCGAACCAATCTTCAAAAAGCTCAAGAAGAATGTACCAGTGATATGGGATGATGAGTGTCAAAAAGCCTTTGACAGGATCAAAGCCTATCTCACAAATCCTCCCGTATTAGCGCCAGCACTTCCTGGAATACCTCTTAGGTTATAGTTCACGGTTACCAAAGAGACAATGGGAGCCATGTTAGCACAAGAGGTAGAAAGCAAAGAGAATGCAATCTATTACCTAAGTAAGAAGATACTCGAATACGAAACACGCTATACACCACTCGAGAAATTGTGCCTCGCTTTGGTGTGGGCCACAACCAAGTTGAGACATTACATGTTGGTGCATACCGTTTTCGTAGTATCCCGATTGGATCCACTCAAATATTTGTTCGAGAAATCAACACTCAATGGACATATTTCAAGATGGATAGTCAACTTAGCCCAGTTTGATGTGCGGTTTATGCCACAAAAAGCTATTAAAGGATCTGTGGTGTCAGACTTTCTGGCAGACTTTCCAATAGAAGACTCGACACCAATACAAGACAATGAATTTCCAGATGAAGATTTGATGGTCACCGAAGATGATACTTGGACCTTGTATTTCGACGGAGCCTCAAACCAAAAGGGATGTGGCGTTGGAGTGCTACTAGTATCACCTAAAGAGGAACACGTCCCAATCTCAATAAAGCTTGATTTCGACGTTACCAACAATGCTGGTGAATATGAAGCATGTGTGGTAGGCCTTGAAACAGCCCTGGCATTGGGAGTAAAGAAGTTAAGGATTTTCGGAGATTCCTCTCTGATTATCAATCAAATATCTAAAAGGTGGAAAGTAAGGAGCGAAAGCCTAGCCCCTTACCAAACCTATCTGGAAACTCTTACCGATCAGCTAGAGAAGGTAGAATACACATATCTACCTAGAGAAGAAAACCAATTTGCTGATGCCTTGGCAAGATTAGCCTCAATGGTTAGGATTCTCACGGAAATCGAGCAAATGCCTCTAACTATCGAAAAAAGGCATAAACCAGCGTATATACAGGCTATAGAAGATGACGACTCGGTCCAAGACGAAGAAGAAGAACAAGAAGAAGAACCATGGTACACAGGCATACTCAACTATGTCACCAATGGAGTATACCCTCCTCATGCTGACAAAAGAGCAAAACGAGCATTGAGACTTTTGGCTTCTCAATATGTACTCATAGACAACGAGCTACATAAAAGGGTACCTAAAGGTCGAGCTCTCCTATGCGTAGGAAAGGTGGATGCACAAAGAATAATGAGAATGGTTCACGAAGGAATCTGTGGAACCCATGTAAATGACAAAATGTTAGTCCAGAAAATAATGCGAGAAGGGTATTATTGGACTACCATGAATAAGGACTGCCATCAATACGTGAAAAGATGCCCTAAGAGTCAAATTTACGCCAATTTACAACATGTTCCTCCATCTTTGTTCTACACCTACACATCACCATGGCCATTCTCTACATGGGGAATTGACATAATTGGCAAAATCACTCCTCCAGGGACAGGAGGCCACGAATTTATTCTAGTAGCAATTGATTACTTTACAAAGTGGGTTGAAGCGCAATCATACACTAAACTCACTGCAAAACATGTAACACTCTTTATCGAGAGAAATATCATTTGTCGATATGGAGTCCCACATGAAATGATAAGTGATAATGGAACTCACTTTCAAGCCGAATGTGAAGAATTGCTACATAAATATGGTATCCAACATCATCACTCGTCCCCTTATAGACCTCAAGCAAACGGAGCAGTTGAGGCAGCTAATAAGAATCTAAAGACTATCATCAAGAAAATGACAGAAAATTATAAGGATTGGCCTGACAAGCTCCACTTTGCACTGTGGGGTTATCGCACGTCAATCCGTACGTCAACAGGAAATACACCATTTTCTTTGGTATATGGAATGGATGTCGTACAACCTGTCGAACTAGAAATACCATCTCTACGCATTGCCCTAGAGAGTAAACTTGATGAAGTTGAATGGACTAGGGCACGATATGAAGAATTGATCCTACTCGACGAAAAACGATTAGAAGCTCTACATCACACTCAGTGTTATCAAACTCGTATGGCTAGACATTTTAATAAGAAGGTCAAGACAAGAAATATCAAAGTAGGAGATTTGGTATTAAAAGCACTAAGGAAAAATGTTTTAGATCCAAGGGGAAAGTTTAGACCTAATTGGTCTGGCCCCTAAATTGTCAAAACAATCCTGTCAGGTGGTGCAGCAAAATTAACCGATATGGATGGCAATGAATTCTCAAACATGACCAATCTTGACCAACTTAAAAAATACTACCCATGATTACTTAAGTAGGATTCTCAAGCGAGCTACGTTCGGCCTGATTCCTTAGGAAAGGATACGTAGGCAACCCTTTACGGGTGCGGCCACTTTATTTTTCGGCATCTCCGCGTTTCAGAATCAACTAAAATACAACACAAAGTCGGCAAACTATTGGCGTCGCAGAACAGAGTCTGGCGCCAGCCACAAGCCATTAGCGCCAGCCGATGGTATTGGCGCCTGGCGCCAGACCTCAATAGCTGGCGCCAAGCTGTAATTACTGGCGTCAATTCAGCAATAAAATCTGGGCGAATTTCGGTGTTTTTCGGAAAAAGTTTCGACTTCCGTACTCGAAGAATTTCTGGAAAATTAATTTTTTTCGATTTTCATTGCTTTAATAAATTAAATTTAAAGTAACAATTTAATTGAAAGCTGAAGTTTCATTAATAAAATAAAATTACATTGTTAATGGAATTTAAATAAGGCTGAAATAAATTAACTTTAAATAAAAATTAACAATCTAATAAATCTAAAGCTAAGTAATGTTCAATCTTTCTTCTCCTTTTTAGTTCTTTTCCAATTATTTTCTGTTTCCTCCTCTTCATCCATTACTTTAGCTAGTAGGCATCCTTTAGAGGACTTAAATTCAATTTTGGAATAGATTGTTTCCCCTTCAGCTAGCACCCCATGCTTCTTTTCCACCCAAGCCTTTTTGTCCGTGGTGTTAGCTTTCCTTTTCCCTTTGTTTTTAGTAGTATTCTTCTTCCTAGGCATTGTAGGTGTTTTGAATTCAATTCTTGCACCTAAGCGTTCTTTAGCCGGTGTCACCTTGTCACCTAGACGATTCTTCACATCGGTTCTACCCTGATCAATTGGTGATTTCTTCAGCAACCACTTCTTTACTTCATTCGGTAAAGAAGGGGGAACCTTTTGGGTAATTACTTCCCATAAAGGTCTAGCGCTCCAGTAAGTGTCAAATCTATCTACTTCTTGAGATACGGGATACTCATAGGGAGGACGAAGATCCCCGGAAGGAATATTTTGAAGCAAGCCGTATTGTCTTTTTACCCTGCAGGGTTAATAATATGTTACACGAGACAAGCTTGGGAGACGGCAGAAAGGTTGCTTGTTAACACCAACCATCCTTTCTATTTTCCACCATGGGATGACCCACTTGATAGCAAAATCACGTGATTCAAAGACTTTTCTCCACCCATGGCGCCCAATTTTAGGGATGCGCTTCTTCCTTCTCACGAAGCAAGTGGGAGTATATTTTTCAATGTCGTCCGGAGGGCTAATTAATCCTAGCCTCTCCATTAGCCACATCTGTAAAAAAATTGCAATGCAAATAAATTATTGTTACAATACAAAAATATACTTTTTGATTTCTGTAATTAAAAATATGATTTTTCTACCTGTAATAAAATTGGTGAGCCGCGAAGAGGCGCTTTTGAGTCCCTTTTCAATTCATCTAGACTAATCATAGTCTCTCCAACTATCAATGGCATTGGATTTCTCCCCGATTCAATTTGTTCTAGTACAGTGGCGATAATTGATTTACCCTGGTTATTTTTACCACTACTAAGACAATATTGATTGAGCATGCAAAATAAGAACGCCCTTCTTCTATATATATGAGAGGATTCAGAAAGAGGTTTATCAAAATAATGGCGTGCAAATTCTTTCAAATTAACTATATTGCCATCTACTATTTTTGACAAATCCCTTTCCTTCAAATTAAAGAAGCGCTCAAAATCCTTATAATAGTATGCATCTACTCTAGGGATTACTACCAGGTCTATTGCAGGGAAGCCTAAGATAGCACCAAATTCCTCTGGCAAAGGGCTAATTTCATCATACCCTATTCTAAAACAATGAGTATCGATATTCCAAAATTCTAAAGCGGTATGTATGAAGTCTATGTCTAAATCTACCCCTTTGATGCCATAAATTCCCCACAAGTGAAATAAATCTAATTCTTCTCTTTCTCTAGCATTAAGAGATCGACACCATTCATGAGTGTATTGGGAGAAGGTTTTAGTGGCTAAAGACATGATTATTATTTTTTCTAATGAAGAGAATAATTTTTTCACTGGAATTATGAGAAGAATCAGCTGAGCAAGGGGCTATTTATGTACAAATTGCGAAGAATTTTAATCAGAATGAAATACGGAGTCAGCGTCAATTGGCGTCAAAGTCCCGACATTGGCGCCACCATCTAGTGCCTAGCGCCACACGTTAAGTGTAGCGCCTGACGCCACGCGCCACAGTCTGGCGCCAGCTGGCGCCAAGTCAGCAGAGAAGTCGCGCGTGCTTAGTTTGCGTTTTGATATTAAACTTGAGTCGGTTAATGACTTTATGGCCCCGTTTAATTTTTTCTAAATATCTTTTCAATCTTTTTTCTTAATTAATTAAATATAGCAATTATTTTTTTTAATTTATCTCTTTATTTTTGATTTTATATTAATTTAAAAAAAAACAGCTTTTTTTTTTCGTTTTCCTTTTCCTTTTTATTTTTTCTTTTTGGGGGAGAGAGTCGGATAATATCCTCCATCAATAATAAAAATGACGGAAATTTTGCGCAAGATTGTTATCACACTTCCCTTGCACACACTAACATGCACTAACATAATAATTAACAATCAAATAAATTTACAATAACATAGATAAATACAAAGTGTCTAAATAATGAGTCAAAGGCAAAAGTTCTATAAGTCAAAATAAAATACATATACAGAAACAGACTACGGCGCCGGAGGACGTAGGCCCATCATGCTATAAAACGGCGCCGTACGAGGAGTCACCTCTCCACCAGCTCCAGCCTCAGCACCAACTCCAGTCTCTGTAGGGGGAGGAAAACTCAAGACAGGACCGCTCCACCCAAGATCAACCTGAGGCTGAGACCGCGGAGGCTGCTGCGATGACGAGCCAACCTCGTACATCCCACCACCTCTGAAAGCCGAGGTAGCCTCTCCTACCGGTGCAGCAGGAGCACCCTTAGAAGAAGATCCTGACCCCTCAGCAACGTCGGCTCGAGCAGCCTCGGAACGACCACCTCTACCTCCAGACAAAGTACGACGACGTCTCGAGCTAGACCTCGCCGAATCTCTCCGCCCCTCAGGCCTCGTACGGGTGTGAGAAGCGATAGGCTGACCCTGCAAAAAGGAATTAAATCAGAAATAAGGTAAAACTAAAGCCATAATACAGAAATAATAAGTGAATAAAGGTTACCTCTCGGACAACGTCGTCCCGACGACAGGTAGCCACGTTCCTCATCCGGACGAGCTGGCTCCGGAAGGCATCTATGCATCGCGCCATAGCCGAAACCACCTCGCGTGAGAACTGTCAGAAAAATAAGTCAGTGGAAATACATGATAGTTGAATATAAATTTCTGAATTAAAACTAGGCTTACCCTGGTCTGGTGGCGAGGAATCGACCGCTCCACGAAGCGCTCGCCCTCAGGAGCTGGAGAAATCATCTCCTCTATACCCCCTGGTAGTGAAGAGACATACGGGGCGACACAAACTCAGTTGGACCATCCTGATAAAACAGAAAGAAATCAGTAAAGTATTACTTGGGGGCTACTTAGCGAAAAATAAAAAGCTAAGACTCTTACCCTCACATCCTCAGCCGGTACAGGGGATGAAGCTAATAAAGGTAGTAGCTCCTCAGCGTAACACCGCCCAAGGATCACATGGGACCGCCAGAGGGAACCAGATCCCTCGGCCATGCTTGACAACTGTCTCCCGTCGAACATATGACGTGGCGGAGGAGCAGGAACGACGAAAACATCAGCAGAGTGCTGTCTAGCAACCCTCTCTCCTAAGAACACAACTGCTCCGTAGGTCCCCAAAAAATAGCGACGCTCAGCAGAGTACTGTGCAGCTAATCCAGGGACTGTCCAACCGCCCCACGGTCGGTATACTACATCAGGTCCCTATAAAAAGTACCAATCAGGCAAGAATATGTCTAAAACACCACAAAAGAGCGAGATAAATACTAAAAGTCGTACCGAGATGATCCGGCTCCGAACACGTGCAGTAGACATGTCCACATGGTGGCTGCCCTAAGAGGCGCTCACCGGATATCCCCTCGGCGATGGTCTCGCCGGCGCAATGGAAGGAAAATACTTGTAGAACCAGATCTACAAAAAGTTAAAAGCATGAGTAAATGCTAACTAATATGTACGGCTAAACTTTTCAGGGAGTAATGTTTACCTCTACGACCTTCCAAAAAGCAGACAAAGCAACGTTCGTCCTAAAGGACCGGCGACGACACGAGTCCCTCAGCGCACGAACGAAATCAGCGTAGGCCAAGCTGGCCCAGTCATAAGTCCCGATCCGCTGGAGATCACGGACAGCAGGGAGGTAGTAAAGAAATGCTCTACTACCCATGTCAGGGGAGAATGTCCCTGACAACAACATCAGCACAAAGATGCGCACCCGCTGCTCTCGGGTGGTTGCATCATCATCAAGAGTCGCTGCCAGCGTCGAGCGGCGAATCCCTCTAGCACTGAACTGAGTCGTCTCGACCTCAGCTCGGGCCCGAATAGCAATCGGCCCCAACAAATCCTCGACCTCTGAAGAAAAGACGTCGATCCCACCGTCGAACGGCAGTGGTACAGAAGTAAACTCCAGTCCTGTGATGAGACTGAAGTCTGTAGGGGTGACCATCATCTCACCCCAGGGAAAATGAAAGGTGTTAGTGGTGTCCTAGAAGAACTCCACCAAAGGGCGCACTACGTGGTGACCCCCGCTGGAGGCGACCATAGCCTCGGAGGTCTCGAACAGAGTAACTAACCCGTAGGACTCCCATACGAGTCTCATCTCACGATCTCTGGCGATGTGCATCCTATACAAATCGCCTAGACCATCACAGCCAGAGCCATGATGCCGTGTCCTCCCAGGCTCGGTTCCCCGTCTCACCCTCTCAGAAATGTGGTGGAAAGGGGCAAAGAACAAAGTCTGCTCGTCCCACTCTGGGAACCGACCAAGCGAAGTGGACGGTGTGGCGTCGTCCTCTACGGGCTCATGCTCCCATCTAGTGTTTCGGGACCGTGAACCTGAGCCTCGTTGTCTAGACATGCTACATTATGCAGAATCATCATAAATTAAGGTTCTATAGTATCTAAGGTTCGCCTAGCCGCATGATACTATGTTCGCAAAAAACAGAGTACGTAGTACTAAAACAGAGCACAAATTCAAATTGAGCATGACAGCATTTTTTTTCAAGCAATCAAACAATTTCTTGCAACACTATAGTGATTATTGTGACAAATTGAACAAGAATTGCTAGCAAAAATGTCAAGAACAAACCACATTGTTCTTCACGACTTTGAGAGGTCCAACAATGGCAGATTGCTCATTTCTTCACCAAATTGAGTCAAACAAGTCTCAAATTACTCCCAAGGCAATATATAAACATAATCAAGCAAATTCATGGCATAAAACTTGATAAACAAAGCAAATTGAGCATCATAGAATTCGAATCTTCATGAAATTCGTGAATGTTCATGCCAAGAATTCATAAAAACCGGTGTGGGTTTGAGAAAAACTTACATAGATCGGGAATATAGATGAAAAGAGCTTTGATTTGCAACAAATTTGAGCGAATTCGGTTGAGAAACGAGTGAGCAATGATCAATTGAAGCTTTCGGTTTCTTCGAACAGCGTTCGCGACGAACCAGAGCAAGAAATAAACTAAAAACGGGAATTTAAAGAAAATCCCGTGATGGCGCCAGTCCCTAGGCATTGGCGTCACAAAATGGGCATGGCGCCTGGCGCCAACGCCAGCGCTTGGCGCTAATGCCATTAGGCTGGCGCTGATGGATTTTCAGCGACGCCAAAGCAGCCAGCTACTTGTTGGGGTTGTGCTAGCCTTCTGCAATATATTTTGGGTTCCTTGGTACGCCAGTTAGCCCCTCCAAGCAATTTGACATGATTAAGTAATCGACTTGATTATGTAAAGTGATCGACCTGATAAAAGATCGTCTCACTTAGCTTAAAGCGCCTAAGCATTGGCTCATTAGCAAAAGGCACCGACATATAGGTTCAAGAGCAAAGGGCACCGACATACAGGTTCAAAGCAAAAGAGCGCCAATGTACAGGCATAGCGGAGGCAAAGTTCAGGAGAACTTTTAAAGATCGACAGGCGTGGATCATCGGTAATTTTCTTTGGAAAATTATCGTATCAATGCAACTGAAGATTATTTCGAAAGAAATAATTTTCGATAGTATTCCCTTGGATGTGGAATATTGTCAATGCGGATGAGAATTATTTCGAGAGAAATAATTTTCGATAGTATTCACTTGGACGTGGAATATTATCAATGCGGATGGAGATTGTTTCGAGAGAAATAATCTTCGATGATGTTCCCTTGGACGTGGAATGTTATCATAGCGGAGAGGATAGTTTCAGGCGAAGCGATCTTCTAATTTGGAAGCAGTTACAGGCGTAGCGATTTTCAAGCGGGATGGCATTCTCTAGCTTGTAGGAGGTCATCAAAACAACAGTAAAGCAGCAACAATCGGTTACTTTCAGAGACGTGTGCTCGACGGTGCAAGATACGCGTTTGTTAACTCTTTTATCTGTTTAACTAACGCTAGTTTTGCAGGTATCGGCGTTATAAGATTGATTTAGGATCGCAGAACGTTCTGAATCATTCTCCGTCCCTATCGATACTTTGACTTTTGTTTTCGAAACTTGCGTTTCTCCAAACTCAGTCAAAGTGGGGGCTTCTGTAGACACTCATTTGTGTCTCCCCAAAACCAAACCCGGTGATGAGTGCCTTTCACGTCGAATCATAATCGAATAAAATGAAAGTGTGGAAAGGTCTAGTGTTGCGGAAAGTTTTATTTCTTTTCCCTTCTCCCTGTTTTTGAAAACTTTATTTTAAGAAAATAGCTAATCCAGTTTGGTTGGTCCATGATATGGGTCCAATAGTGGTGTAGTTGGATAGGGCTTGCAAAGACCTTTCCAACGATATATTATAAGCCCAATTCCGATGAATATTGAGGAAGTTATGGCCAATTTACTAAACTGGGCCCGGTTTGAGCTTTATGTACGGCCCAATGATCTAGGGGAGGGCCTAATATGATTTATCATTCCTAATGCAATTAGGAATGGTTTTGGTCTTCTAGAATCTTCTAGAAGGTTCTTTTCATTCCTAATTCAATTAGAACTTTTCAGAGTTTTAATCAAGATCAAATAGCATTTTCGAAGAAATTATATTATTTTATCTTCCAGTACGGTAAACTTATCAGATTTTCCAAAACGCGTTGAAATCCAGTTTGGCGTCCAACCCCAGGCCTTGGCGCCTGACGCTAGCCATTGGCGCCTGGCGCTAGCCACTGGTGCCTGGCGCCAGCTAGCCAAGGTTGGCGCCAATACTGTTTTGTGATCGTCAGACTCTGTTTTGTTAAATTATCTTTTTTGGCTGATTTTCTCTATAAATATCGTATTAAAAACTCCGTTTTCATTCATCATCTACATCTATCATTCACCAATTCTCTTCATTCACAAGTTTTAATTAGCATTCTTTAAAACATTCATCTTTCTTTTCTAAACTTTGTTTTCATACAAAATTCCGCATTCACAAGATCTAGAAACACCTTGCCATATTCGAAGTTGCCTTCTCCCTAGACGTGAAAGGTTTTAATTTCTGAGGGTTTGGTCCCAAATCTCTCTTTCAATTATTTAATTTAATTGTTTTGATTATTATTTTCCTTGAAGTTACTAACGCGTGTATTTTGTTATTAGAAAGAGATACGAGGTATCCAAGTAAGTACTTTAATGGTTTAATTGATTTATGATGTAGATATCATGTTTACATTGTTTTTATGATTCCTAGTATCATGTCTAGGGTATTTTTAATATTAAATATGATTGTTGTGATGCTTCTTATGCTCTTCCTAATATTTATGATTGTTAGTATCATGTTAGGGCTAACGATTTGATTTTTATTGCTTAGTGACATGCTAGGGTTTGTTATTAATCTTGTTAGTATCATGCCTAGGATCTTACTTCTATTATGCTTTAACATGAATATAATTATGATTATCAATATTTATGATTGCTATGATTATGATATTCATTATTGTCATGATTTTTTATGATTATTATTTTTATGGTGATTATTATTTATTATTTATTATGTTTCTTGATGCTTATTATTTATTGCTTGATCACCTTTTATTGCATGTTTAAAGGGAATTCAGTACTTGTAATCACGCTTAATAAGATAATTAATAATCTTGTTAGGTTAATTTTGATTATAATTCAAGTGATCGCCAATAATAGTTTATTTGTGCATTTATATTCAACCAACATAGATAAACAAGTTTAGGGTTGATCCTATTGATTGCATGTTAGTCAGAAAGCGCACATGAATACGAGCAGAATAAAGTAGAGGCCTATTATTAGGGCAGGTTCAATCTCTTTTAGGTTGGATTTGTACCTTCATCCCCGAACCCTTATTTGGTTCATGACCTTATGGAGTTGACGATCTCTTAGATCGTTAAGGGGTGTAACCTTCACCTCGTGAACGGTTTACAAGTTCCTTAAAAACTTGTTGGCGACTCTTTTGCTCTATCTTCTTCCCTATTGGACGCCACCGTACTTTAGTGTATGATCACAGTGGGGTTCAAGCTAGTGGGATTTTTAAAGGCTTGAAATTATTCCCTACAGGATGTAATTGATTTTAAAATTATTTGATTGGCTAGTAATTAGAATAGAATCTTCTAAATTAGTTAGGATAATCATGGAAGATTAAACATGATTTATCTTTCTAGATTAAAATATGATTTGATCTATCTCATGAATAAATTAAATATATGATATTTTATGAACCGTCATGAATAATATATGATATTATCTAATTATGATTAAAATATAAGATATTTTAGGAAATGCGTTGACTTTATTATGAACATTCGATGTTGTAGTTTAGACAAGCATGTTGTGTGATTTATTATATGGCACTTTTATAATATATGATATTATGTTGCTATATATAGACTAGTATGGCCCATAGATTCTTAAATACGATCTGCGCATCGTGATGTATTTTTGTAATCTAAATACGTTTTGCGTACCGTTAAGTATTTTTATAACTTTTATTTAATGTAAATAGAACAGTTATTTAAATGGTGTTAGCCCAAAAGAAGCCCATGAAGTGAAGGCCCAAAGGAGCAAGGTGGATGAAGATCCATGATGATTCAAGTGGGAGCATTTTTCATTTCTAGTTTTCTTAGGACTAAGGGGCCATACTACGTCATGTTTATTTTATTGCATTAGTTGATTATGCATGTTTAGGTTTATTTATGTTGCTTGATGATGCGCTAGAGTTAACTAAATAATCACAACATAATAAATCTAGATCCCAGTAATATTGATGCAGCTTTTCCAATTAAAAATCTCACGAAACCTTCGATCGTTTATGATGGGTCCGCCCTCAACAGAGCATCATAATATATCTTGGGGAAGTGGGGTAGGACCTCATTCTACACTTTTAATTGGTTATATTCAACAAGGTTACCTAAAGCGTTTAGAACCTTGAAGCTAAGGGTAATAATTAAACATGTGATGGTTAATTATTCAACCAAGAGTTACAAGAGTTTACAAGGTTACCTAAAGAGTTTACTCACCTTGAAAATGTAATGGTTGATGGCAGGGCCTCACTCTGGTCAATTATTGCACAAATAAAGGATCTTGGAATCACTTAAAATTCAATTGGGATCATTTAATTATTGAATAAAGTGTTTTAAAGTTACCAAATGAATGCGTTTTATGGTACTTTAGTTTTATTGAACATAATTATTAAACTTTGCCTTATTTTGACTTAGATGGGTAGCCGTAATAACAATGACAGCAACGTTTACAATTTGCGACCATTCCTTGAGAAGGATAGGTTGACAGGGGAAACATTTTCCAACTGGGAAAGAATGCTAAGGCTAGTTCTAAAATCTGAAGGTAAGGAGGATGTCATTGATACCCCATTGCCAGGACCTCTGCCAGAAAATCCAACTGCGGCAGAGATCAAGAAACACAAGGAAGCTCATGATAGAGCTATGCCTATCACTTGCCTAATGATTGCTACCATGGAACCTAGTCTTCAAAAGCGTTTTGAGGACCATGATGCCTACTCAATCATGGAAGAACTCACAGCTTTGTTTAAGAAACAAGCTAGAGTTGAAAGGTATGAGCTTCATCGTGAGATCCTGGATTGTAGAATGGAGAAGGGTGCCACATTTCATGATCATGTTTTCAAAATTATCGGCCTAATTCAAAGTATGGAGAAACTGGGGTACCCATATAGTGATGATTTGGCAACAGACATCATTCTCCACTCACTTCCAGAAAGTTTCAACCAGTTTATCATGAACTTTAACATGACTGGCAATTCAAAGACTATGAATCAATTGCATGCAATGCTGGTTAGTGCTGAGAAACAAATCCCTAAGGAACCTAAGAAGGAAGTTCTTATGATTCAAAAGGGAAAGGGGTTCAAGAAGAAGGGGCAAAAGGCTAGTGCCAAGAGCAAGGGCAAGCAAGTTGCCAAGGCTCCTGAAAAGCCTAAGGCGAATCCAAAACCCAAGGCTGCAAGTGAGAGTGAATGCTTTTACTACAAGAAGAAGGGGCATTGGAAACGCAATTGCCAGAAATACCTTGATTTCCTCAAGAAGAAAAATGAAGCATCAACCTCAGGTATTATGTTATAAACATTTTAACTTTCACTAAGGTATGTGATACCAAGTTGCAGTGCTTAACATTGTGATGTTACGCAGGAACTGAAAACAAGTGAAGCTAGGATGAAGATGGAGCTTGAAGGTGCACTAGGAGTATTTAAGTGGCCAGAGATAGCTTCATAGTTTTATTTTCTGGTTAGTTTATCATGACATTTAGAACAATTTCCAGTTTTTGATGAGACAATATTTCAGTTTCTTTTTTTGAATACTGATTTGGTTTTACTTGGCTTGGACAAATGTTGATCCATGACCAAGGTAATAAATTGTTTTCATTTTTGCTAGATATGAGTTAATTTTGTTTATGACATTGATATAAGTAGATCACAAAAGTAAATTTAGATGATTCAAAGTAAATTTACTTATAACAAAGTAAAATTAGATCACATAAACCATTTGCACATCCAAAGTTATGGATGGACTCTTACTCTTATATGATTATGAATCACTTGAGAATTAGAAGTCATGCTTGATAAGGTAAAATGACCAAGTTACCTTTTAGTTGAAAGGGTAAAAGAGCTAAAATGACCTTTTGGAACACAAACATATGATGTGAGTGTACCATAAATTCAAAATTGGCAAGAGATTTAACCATTTCACTGCTCTCATTAACGATTTAAGTAAATATGTCGATAATTACTTAATGAAATAAAAGCTGGAATCATTGAAATGTTCAAAATTCCAAAATGAAATGTAAAATCAAGTTTGAGATAAACAATTTAGCACCACAATATGATTGTTGTGATAAATATTTAACTCAAAAACAAATGATCATCTAAAGGAGTTGTTGAATTTGTTCACAATCCAGGAACATTACAATTAAAATGTATGTATAAAGCAGGAACCAAACTTTGATTACCATGGTTCGATCCAAGATTTAATGATTTACAAATATCGTTTTGAGGATATGCATTAGAACAACAACAATTGCGAATATACTAAACAGAAACTTAACCAAAGCAGTAGAAAAGATGTCATAAGAGTTATAGACAGGAAATATTCCAAAGTTATCTTTTCTAAACAGGATTAAGGGAGCATAAAATCTATGTAAAATGTTTACAAAGATGACATAATAAACCCTAAATCAGAGGTATTATTCCTACAATCGCGTAGAACAAAAAGTTTGTTGCTCGCGATAGTGTCTTAATAGAAAGAAATGTCTTCCTACAAAGCCAAGTGGGAGAAAAGTTAGATCTCGATGAGATTCGAGACGAGCAACAAAAGGATGTGGATAACACTACATTAGAGACGAAGGCGCATGAAATCAGCTAATTTGATAAAACATGTGTCGAAGCAAGCTAATTCAACTAGCGAGACTTCTATCGTCCTACTAGAATGAAAGACTTCAAAGAGTTGAAGAGAACAATTCTATTGTCGCTCATACCTATCGTAGGTTACTTAGGATCGAAACAAACAGTTTGTTGGAATTCTATTATAAGGTGGATTCTAAAAAATTTCCTATTGGAATGGTTGGAATCCACACCTACAAGAAAGCTTTAGACAATTGCCGACTCAGGAAGTGGCTTAAAGCCAAGAAATCCAGAATGGACTCCATATCTGTAAAGATGTGCTAGTCCATGATAGTCTTACAAATAGGGTCAAACCTATTAGTCATGTAAGCCTATTTGGATTATTTCTAGTTATGGAAATCAAAATCACCTTCATGAAATGTTCTTGATGGATGGCAATGTATATGATACAACCTAAGATTTTTGAAATCCAGAAATTCCAAGTGTTTAGGGTATTTTTACCCTAGACACGTGGACCAGTGAGAGGTCGCCACGTGTCAAGCTCAGGATGGTCCATGTGGCCCAACATCCTCTTGACACGTGGACCAATGAGGGGCTGCCACGTGTCGAGCTCAGGATGAACCATGGGGCTCAACATCCTCTTGACACTTGGCATCCTCAGATATGTTTCTGAAATGGCGGCTTTCAAAGGCCCAAACTCTTAGGAGCGCCGTAAAACGGCGTAGCCCACTAAACTCTAGGTCAAGTGACTTAGGTAGGGGCACATTTTCCAACGACCCTATAAATAGGGAGATATTTCCCCACTTTGGGGGACACATTTTTTCAAATCATTAATTACACCCTTATTCTCTTACATCAGAGAAAGACCTGAGCTTGGAATCCGAGCAGATACCCACCTAAATTTCCGTTCTCTCTATTCCGTTTCAGGTTACTGACTTGTGCGTCGGAGGCGGAGCACCACCCAACCGGTGTCTCCGTTTGTTTTGCAGGTACAGCTCACTGCGGATCAGTCTTCGTGTTGTAACTCTCCCAAGGGACAAAAACACCCAAAACATTTGGCGCCGTCTGTGGGGAGAGTACCTCGGAGATGGTTCAAGAGTCTGTACCACCCCCTAACCGTCTGGGCGAAGACCTAGAAGTCTTTACAGACCATGAGGAGGATGAGGATCCTCAGGTCAAAACCTCTACAGCTGAGGACGGCTCCCTCAGAGTCAAGCGCATCCGGCCCAGATAGACTCTGGAACGGGGCGCCTCCCAGGCGGGTCCAAGCAGACCTACTGGGCAGCCGGAAGGGGCAACCCAAACGGCAGCTGGATCGGCCCCTGTCACCCGAGACGAACTCATGAGGTTCATGACGAGTTTCAAGGGTGAAATTACAAAGCTGATCACCAAAAGCCAGGCTGGCCCAAGTAAAGGTCAGTCAGCGAAGAAGACTCCTCCAGAGAAGGGGAAGTCAGTCAGAAACCGGCAGCCCACTCCTCACCCAAAGGAGAAGGCAGCCGGGACCATTGATTGGTCGAAAATTCTCCTTCCTGGGGGGAACACCAATAACCCTCGCCGGCCCCATCAGCCGGTGAGAAGTAAAAAATCAACTCTCGATGCCCGGGAAATCATCAACCGGAAGAGAAATCAATCGTTGTCTGAGTCGGCTTCAACGTCGAACTTTCCAGACAGCTTCAACAATATTTCTGCAGGGAGTGCACCCTCCTTGCATGAGAGTCAGACAGGCGGTAATGCCGTCCATTCTGGCCCTCATATGATTGGAAATGTACCGTATGTGCCTACTCAGGCTTACGGGCAATATCCTCCTCACTTCATGCAGCCGGCCTTCTTTGGGGGTCAGGCGGCATATCCAAACGTCCAGCCATTGGACTGGCAGCTTCGCTTGCTGCGCCTGGGTGAACAACCTTCTGCGTTCACTCGGGAGATAACCGAGGCGGCTCAGCCGGCCAAGGTTAAGAATGTGTTGGTTGGTACTTATGATGGTACCACCAATCCGGAAGACCACCTCATGGCTTACACCAACCTCATGTATCTGCAGGGGTTGGATGATGCCACTTGGTGTCGATGCTTCCCGGCTACATTGAAGGGCATTTCCCAACAATGGTTTGGCAACCTGCCAGCCGGGTCTGTAGATAGCTTCAGGAAGCTTGCCTTCTTGTTTGCTTCAAACTTCTCAATGAACATCCCTGCTAAGAAAACAAGCCTTGATTTGAGCACTGTTAAGCAGGGAGAGAGAGAAGGGCTGCACTCATATGTCAGGCGGTTCAACCTGATCAGAATTCAGATTCAGGGACTGTCTGATGAGGTAGCTTTTACAGACTTTTTTAAAGGTCTGAGAGACGGGTCGACCTTTAAGTTCGACCTAGTCAGAAAAGGGGCTTTCACCATACAGGCGGCCCTGAGGGAGGCGGAAAGCTACATTCAAGCTACCGACCTTTGCTCACCTGGTAGCCAGTCAGACTCCAAGAAGTCTGACAAACAGAAAGACAGCCGGTCAGCTCAGCCGGCTAAAAACAAAGAAGAGAGCAAGAAAAGAAAAGAAATATGGGCGGTTACTGACTCTGACCAGCCGTCCCAGAAGAAAAAGAAAGAATTTAAACCGTACGTCCCAAAGTACGAGCTTAATAAAGACTGCAACTCCATCTTCATGGAGGTAAAGGACCGGCTGTCCATTGAGAAGCTGAATCCTATGAAGAGTTCTGTCCAGTCACGGAACAAGAATAAATTCTGTCAGTTCCATGAGGAGGTCGGCCATGACACCAACGACTACTTTAGTCTCCAGCGTGCGTTGGACCGTCTGGCTGACAAAGGGCTGTTGAAGTCCTACATTTCAAAGTCCCCAGCCGGGGCAAAAAAGAAAAACAAGGGTCAGTCCTCCAAGTCTACCCCCCAGCCTGCTAGTAGCTCGGATACCGATAAGGAGCCGGTCTACACTATAGCAGGCGGATTCTCATGTGGTGGCCCTACCATCCGGGGTACCAGGAGCCATCTTCGAAAGATGGACAAAGATGATGATGAGCAGGCGGAAGCCAGCTCCTCCTTCCCAGACGTCTTGATCACTGAGAAGGATAGGGGCAGCGTTCGCCGCCCGCATGATGACCCGGTGGTCAT
The DNA here is from genome assembly GCA_024500155.1 of Chenopodium formosanum. Taxonomy (NCBI): domain Eukaryota; kingdom Viridiplantae; phylum Streptophyta; class Magnoliopsida; order Caryophyllales; family Amaranthaceae; genus Chenopodium; species Chenopodium formosanum. Next base: position 11,351,370 of record CM044865.1, on the reverse strand, counting down.
TGAATGTAAGGTTGCCAATCAGCTGGTTGGACGGATCCTTATAGACACCGGCAGCTCATCAGACATCATTAGCCTCCGGTGCTTGCAAAAGCTGAAATACAATATCAGCAGCATGCATCCAGTCACCCACCCCTTGGTTGGTTTTGGGGGTGGGATGGTCTACCCAGCCGGAAGAATTGATTTACCTATCCGGCTGGGGGAGAAAGGCCAAGGACGACATATTGTCGTCAGATTCTTGGTCGTTGAGGAGTTGACCGCCTATAACATCATTCTTGGCAGCCCAACCCTCAACGTAGCCAAGGCGGTAATCATCCCTTCCCTCATGCTCATCAAGTATGAAAGGGATGACGGCTCTGTTGGTTCCTTGAATGGGGATCAGAAGACGGCCCGAGAATGCTATCTTTCAGCCGTCCGAGATACCGTGGCCCCAGGCGGTCAGGAACCAATAGACCTTGACAACGTCAAGGATGCCGACCCAGCTCCTGCCCCATCAGCAGCCGGAAAGAAAAGAAAGGCTCCTCTGCTGGTGGAGGTGAAAAAAGAGAAAAAATAGCAATCACTGACCGGTGAACGGTCAGATGAGCTCCGTCCCCAACCGGCTGGCGAAAGTATTGACCTCGTACTGGACGACAGCCGTCCAGAACGCACTGTTAAGGTTGGGACGGTTGCTCATGCTACCTTGGGTGCAAGCTTGCACCTTTTGCTGAAAGAATTCAAAGACATTTTTACCTTTGAAGTGGAAGAGATGTCAGGCGTCAGCCCGGATCTTGCTGTCCACAAACTCGCCGTTGACCCCAAAAAGAAGCCCATCCGGCAAAAGAAAAGAAATCACTGCGAGGAAAGAAGTCAGGCGGCAGCTGCCGAAGTCAAAAAGCTGCTAGACGCCAGGTTCATTCGGCCTTGTAATTTCCCCGACTGGGTGGCCAATGTGGTCCTTGTTAAAAAACCGAATGGGACCTGGCGCATGTGTGTTGATTACACAGACCTCAACAAGGCGTGTCCAAAGGACAGTTATCCACTTCCAAAGATCGACAGTCTGGTCGACTCTACAGCCGGTCACGCCTTGATGAGCTTTATGGATGCCTACTCCGGCTTCCATCAGATACCCCTGTGGAAGAAAGATCAAGAGAAGACGGCCTTCGTCACTGATCAGGGGCTATTCTGTTATACTGTGATGCCGTTTGGCTTGAAAAATGTGCCTGCCACTTTCCAACGGATGATTAATACGGTCTTCATTAATCATATTGGGAGGAATGTGGAGGCGTACATTGATGACATGATAGTCAAATCCAAGCTACAGACGGATCACCTTGCTGATCTCCAAGAAACATTCACCACCCTCAGGCGGCATAAGGTTATGTTAAATCCTAAGAAATGCGTCTTTGGTGTTGAGTTTGGGAAGTTTCTCGGATTCCTGATTAATCAAAGGGGGATAGAGGCTAACCCCGAGAAGATACAGGCGGTGATTGACATGAAGTCACCCCGCTCGGTTAAGGAAGTTCAGAGACTCACCGGTTGTCTGGCCGCCCTGGGGAGGTTCCTCAGCCGGTCAGGTGACAAATGCCTCTTCTTCTTCCAAGCAATCAGGAAGAAGACCAGATTTGAATGGGGGGATGATGCTGAGGCGGCGTTCCAGAGGTTGAAAGAGCATTTACATTCTCTGCCTAGGTTGGTCAGTCCTTTGCCTAGGGAGACGTTGTACATGTACTTAGCCGTCTCAGACCATGCCCTCAGCGCCGTTCTCCTTGCTGATCGAGACGGCGTGCAGCTCCCGGTTTACTTCATTAGCCATGTTCTTAAAAATGCTGAACTCCGGTACCCCATGGTTAAAAAATTTGGCCTCGCTTTGTATATGGCATTCAAAAAATTGAAGCCTTACTTTTTGGCACATCCGGTGGTGATTTACACGGACCAGCCACTCAAGCGGCCAATGTCTACCTTGGACTCATCCGGGAGAATGTTGAAATGGGCTATTGAAATGCAGAGCCTTGAAATCACTTACGAACCAAGAAAGGCAGTGAAAGGTCAGGCGTTTGCCGACTTCATTGTGGAAATGACTCGTCCGGAAGCTCCGGATAATCTTTATCAGGTTTGGAAAGTGTACGTAGACGGGAGCTCTACAAAGAGCGGCTGTGGTGCAGGTGTAATTTATGAGTCTCCTGAAGGAGACAAATTTGAGTATGCACTACGCTTCAAATTTCAGGCCTCTAACAATGAGGCGGAATATGAAGCCCTGCTAGCCGGCATTCGCATGTGTAAGGCGGCAGGGGCCATGAAAATTGACGCCTACTCTGATTCTCAATTGGTTGTTAGCCAGTATGAGGGAAGCTACGAGGCTACTCATCCGGCTATGGTTAAATATCTTCAGGCAGTCAAAGAAGAGACCAAGGCGCTTGAGGAATTCCGGCTGAATCAGGTGCCTAGGTCGGAAAACAACCAGGCGGATGCATTGTCAAAACTGGCATCTTCCGCCTGCCATGATACGCCTCGGTCAGTCTTCTGGGAAGTTCTTGAGAAAAGAAGCATCTATGAGGATCCCGTCGGAATTCTGGACCGAAGCTCTACCTGGATGGATGGCATCCAGGCCTATCTCTCAGACGGCATACTTCCTGATTCGCCACAGGAAGCAGCCGTCCTGAAAAAGCGAGCTGCAAGATTCGAGTTGAAAAATGGAGAACTCTTCAAGGCGGGCTTTCTGAAGCCTTTATTGAAGTGTGTCACCCCAGAAAAGGGGAAAGAAGTTCTCGAAGACTTGCACTCGGGGTTCTGCGCCTCTCACATAGGCGGCAGGTCCCTAGCCGTCAGAGCCAGACGACATTACTTTTGGCCCACTCTTGAGGCGGACGCCAAGGAGTTGGTGAAGAAATGTGACAAATGCCAAAAATTTGGCAAACTCATTCACCGTCCAGTTACTGATCTGACGGCCATCCACAGCCCAATCCCGTTTGCAAAATGGGGCATGGACATTCTGGGTCCTTACACGCCTGCTCCAGGCGGAAAGCGCTATATCTTAGTGGCTGTGGATTACTTCACCAAGTGGGTTGAGGCTGAGGCGGTTAAAAACATCAAGACTTCAGACGTAATTTCCTTCATCTGGAAGAACAATATCACCCGGTACGGGGTACCCATGTCTATGGTTTTTGATAATGGTCCTCAGTTTGAGACGCCTCAGCTAAAAACTTGGTTGGGAGATCAGGGGGTCTCAAGCTATTTCGCATCTGTTGGCCGGCCCCAAGCAAACGGCCAAGTTGAAGCTTTCAACAAACTCATCTCAGACGGCATTAAAAAGAAAATAGAAAGAGCCGGAGGTTTATGGGCAGAAGAATTAATCCATGTCTTATGGGCCATCCGGACAACAGCGAAAGGGGCAACCGGCGAAACCCCATTTCTCATGGTTTACGGTGCTGAAGCCGTCTTGCCCATCGAACATTACGAGCCGACTCTCAGAGTCATGCTGTATGATGAAGAGGCAAACTGGGAAGCAATGCGCCTGGCATTGGATTCACTCCCAGAACGCAGGGGCAATGCCGCCTTGCGTCATGAGATTTACCGTCTGAGAATGACGAGAGCCTACAACAAAAAAGTACACAAGCGTCCCTTGAAGGTTGACGACTTAGTGTTACGAAAAATGGAGGCAACCGGTAGGGCCAATGAGTTGGGAAAGCTAACCCCAAATTGGGAAGGCCCCTACCGGATCTATGAAGAAGTAAGGGACGGCACCTACCGCCTGGAAACTCCAGATGGAAGGCGCCTGCCTAGAACTTGGAATGTAGACAATCTAAAAAAGTACTACTTCTGAGAATGTAAACTTTTTGTAAACAGTGAGTCAATTAATGAAGATTCAGACTTTGTTTGCAAAATTGAGTTATCGTTTGATTATCCAGGCGGATTCCCCATTTACCTAACTGAGTTAGACACTTAGTGAAGGTTACATTTGTTTATCCGCCTGGGTAATACTCGGATCTTTTGTTTATTTAAGTTTATTACCTTGTTTATTCAACTGCCTGACTATCCGCCTGGGTAATACTCAGACGGATTCTCTATTCATCTAACTAAGTTTGATACTTAGTATGATCAAATATTTTCCAGTCCGTCTGGGTAATACGCAGACAGACTCGTTTGTGTAAAAAAAAAAAAAAAAAAAAAAAAAAAAAAAAAAAAAAAAAAAAAAAAAAAAAAAAAACCAAGTTCAATACTTAGTGTAAATTCAATACTCTGACTAAAAACTAACCGCAAAAACGTTTAGTGGCTATACAACCGGTCTCAAACAAGGCTGGAGGCCAAAATGACCGGATGGTTGCTCATTTTATAAAATCGCCTGTCCCAACATGGACAAAGGCGTCCGGCGACACCCCTCCGAGTGCAATCGTCGCAGAGAACGGACTATTCGTCGGTTCTACCCATGCAGACGGCAAAAATTGAACGACCAAATTAGCCAACTCATAGCCGTCTGACCAAAATAACCTAGGAAGAACGAATAAGTTTCCAGATACCGGATGTCCATAGGCATCAGTCGGTCATTGATAGAGATTCTTGGGTTATTTATTCCAAAGTTGCACTCACTTCCCCTATAGGGGCAAAGGATTGTTTAATGGCTACGCGTTAACCTCAGACGGAATATAACCGCCTAGGTAAGAAGCTCGAAGCACCCGCTTTTATGGCCGGCTGTGCACTTGGTTTAGGGCAATCACCATTGTGATTGATTGGCCTAAAAACACTCCATACTTTTCCCAGTATCAAGTGTTTTCAAGCCAATCAATCAGCCTGACATAAAACCAACCACACAGCCGCCCAGGGGCAAGAGCACCCGGATTGCAAATTGCCGCATGCTTTTTTAAGTTAGGCAAAATACTATAGAATTGGAAATAGAGGAATAAAAATCCAAATCGAAAAAACTCGAGACGTATATAAAATCCGACTGAGTCGGAATACTTCATTCATATAAAATGGAACAAAGGCCAGAATAATTGTTAACCGGACACATCCGGTGAAGAAAGAAGGTAAAAATGTTAACCCAACCCCATGGTTGGTAAAAAGATACAACAAAACACGGCATGCAAGCCGGTAAATAACATTGATTGGCATACTGCCGCAGAAAGGTGGGAGGCTCGCCTAAGGCTGAGGCGGAGTCTTCTCCGGCTGAGTTTGGCTGGCTTGGCCCTCTTGATGATCATCCGCTGGCTCCTCATTATCCGAGACTTCATATCCCTGCTCAGCAGCCCAGTCTTGGAAGCGAGGCGGAGGAGCATCACCCAGTTGCTGGGCATCATATACCTCAGTGGCATAATCATACCTCAGCTTATAGACCTCAAAGTCTATTTCTGGGTAGAGGAGGCCCCAGGTGATCTTCAGCCGGGCCAAGTTGTCCCGCTCATTCTCCTCGGTCAGCCGGGTTTGCTCCTTGGCCAGCTCATCGGCCTGCTTGCTGCGCAGGGTCATGAGTTCGAGCTTCAGGCGGTCATTGTCAGTCCGGAGTTGGGCATTCTCTTTGTCAGCATCCTCTAATGCCTTGAGATCAGACTTGGCATCCTTCAGCTGCTTGTCAAGGTCATTAGCCCGGCTGTTAGCTTCATCGTTTGCAGCCGTTAAACTCCGGATCAGCTCCTCCTGTTTCAACTCTACTGCTTGAATCTTTAAATTACACATATAATCAGAATGTTCAGCAAAGTTGAGGTTTTCTAGGGCCCTCCGTTTGGCGTCATTTACCTCTTCCTGTTTCCGCCTGAAGGGGCTCCGGAGACTGTCCACTCTCACCATGGCCTGAATCAATAACAGCCGGTTTATGAGTTAGTCAGAATAAAGATTAACGACATCAAGGTAGAGGAATCAATGAATCATGTACCTCAGCAAGAGAGCCCATTATCCGGTCAAAGTCCACGACCTGCAGATCAGGTATGGAGGCCTTCTCAGACCGGGTGAGGGTCCTCACCATCCGCTTCGCGAAGCCTGCAAGATCCGGCTGGTCAGGAGTCAGATCTGCATCAAAAGTAGTGCTTTGTGAGATAGAAGCAGCGTAGTCGGCATTCATCCGTTGCCGGCTGCTGACTGACCCCTTTGAAGGATCAACCTTGTCTTGACTCTCATAAAATCAAGTGGCCAAGGTATTCAGTTCGTTCCTTACCTTGAACTTCCGGATGGGTCTCCGGCTTGTCCTCCCCCCCAGCGGTTGCCGCACCGCCTGCAACCTTAGGTGTCTCGCCACCCTTCGAAGCCGTAGAGGCCTCCGGCGCTTTATGCTGCTCTGAGCTTTCACTCAGTTTCTTCAGAACAGCAGGGGATTTGCCCCCAGTCGTTGGACGACCAGATTGGGCAGAACTTTGTTTCTGGGGGGGATCCTTCCTTGCGGCTTTGGCAGCCGGAACCTTCTCCAGATCATCTCCCTGCCTTTTGAGAAGCTTGGAGAATGATCGAGGTATTTTCTTGGCGGACTCCTGAGAAAGAAGCAAAATATAAGTATACCCAACCGGTATATATAAAAAAAAATGCAAACATAAAGTCAGGCGGTCTTACCCCGCCTTTCTTCGTAGCATCGACGGCTGCCTTTTTGACAAGGGTCGCCTCCTTGCGCAGTAGCGCCGTGGACTTAGCAGGGGTCTTATTCTGATCAACCATCCTCAGGGCTTCGTCTGCAAAAGCAAGAAGGTCAAGTTAGAAAGAATTGAGGCAAGTTTGCAATAAAAAATATATATATATATATATAATGACAATCATTCCGGATGAGAAGTATTCTACCCCTGGAAAACATCGTACTCAGTCCGCAAGCGGACAAGAAGCACTCATCTTTGAAGAAGTCCGGATGGGGGATCCAGTTCTTGGAAACTATGATGTGAGTTCCATCCCCCATGGGCTCGGTTGTTGTCTCAAAAAATCCCGGCTCCATGATTTGCTCCCGGGCTTTAGTAGAAAGTTCCGGGAGAGGGCATTTACGTCCAAGAAGAGATGGCTCAGTGTTGAACCGGCGTAGAGTCCGGTTGTGTCTTAGGGTTGGAGAGGAAATCAAATAGAACTTGTCCTTCCACCCGGACCACTTGGACACTTTGTCCAAAGTCATTAGATATTGGGGCAGGGTAGTCAGCGTATACCATGCCCCATGGCCGCCTGGAGCCTTGCTCAAGTAGTGCATATGAGCGAAGGAAGAGAAGCTGGGGTTCAAGTTTTGGAACTCGCAGGCGGCAATGTAACTTAATATGTTCACCCACGAATTAGGGGTGAGCTGCCAAACCCCCAGATCATACCCCTTGAGGATTTTCCTAATCCCGGGGTGGAGGGGGAACCGGAGGCCGGCTTCTATCACCGCCGCATAGCAGATGAAGTAGTCGTCTGCATGGTCAATGTCATCCTCCCAGGCCATCACAGCATCAGCCGGAGGGACAATAACTTCCCAACCCTTTCCAAATGGATGTTTCTCTTTAAAAGCCCGGAACCCGCTATTAAGAAGGGCAATGTTACTCGGCAGCATCCGGGTTCTTTTGGGGTTGGGATGGTCAGCAACTTTGGGCGGCTGCTGATAGTCAGCCGCAAAATCTCCTTGGTCAGAGCCGGAGGATTCCGCTCTTGATCCCTGGCCGGCTTCAGCGTCGCCGGCTTCATTTTAAGAGGCGGCTCTTTCGCCGTCCACCTCTCTTACTCCCGAGCTCCCGGAGGTAGAGGGAGCCTCCTCGTCAGATCCGCTCTCCTCCAAATTCCTCGGATCCCCTTCCGGGAAAACCTCATCGGCAGGCACTCTCATGGTGCGCCGGCTCTTAGACCGCCTGGCCGTTTGTTTCGTTCTGGCCATTGTGTCCTGCACAGACACAGAGAGGGAGGAATTCGGAGATGAGCATATTGGTTCCGACAGTCCAGAAGAGGCACCCCCTGTTCTAGATTCAGCCGTTCCGGGGGATCGGCTGAGTGTCCTAGGAAGTGCCAAGTGGTTGGATTGGGAACTCATTTATATTTTCTATTGTCTAAAGAAAGTCGGGCATACAGGCGGAAAAAATGGTATGTAAATTGAAGGGGAGAAAAGCTAAAATGGTACAGGCGGTTACCTTGCTTTAACTCTGGAAAATCTGAAAACCGCTACAGCCGGTGAGCCGGGTGATGAACTTCTAGCACTCGGAAGCTTGAAACTTGCTGTTATGCAGGCGGGAGCAGAGAAAATTCTCTCTCTAGAAATCTCTCTTTTTCTCTCTCTAAAAAGTCAATATGAACGTTAAGAGTGAAAAGGAGGGGGGTAACTTTCTATTTATAGAAAGTAAAAGTGGGGGGAAATTTTGATTTGAAATTCAAAATTTTACCCGTTACTGTTCACCTATGAAAGGTGGACACGTGTCACAGGCCCCACGTGACATGCACGTGCGACCTGTGAGGGGCAAATGTTTAGGGTATTTTTACCCTAGACACGTGGACCAGTGAGAGGTCGCCACGTGTCAAGCTCAGGATGGTCCATGTGGCCCAACATCCTCTTGACACGTGGACCAATGAGGGGCTGCCACGTGTCGAGCTCAGGATGAACCATGGGGCTCAACATCCTCTTGACACTTGGCATCCTCAGATATGTTTCTGAAATGGCGGCTTTCAAAGGCCCAAACTCTTAGGAGCGCCGTAAAACGGCGCAGCCCACTAAACTCTAGGTCAAGTGACCTAGGTAGGGGCACATTTTCCAACGACCCTATAAATAGGGAGATATTTCCCCACTTTGGGGGACACATTTTTTCGAATCATTAATTACACCCTTATTCTCTTACATCAGAGAAAGACCTGAGCTTGGAATCCGAGCAGATACCCACCTAAATTTCCGTTCTCTCTATTCCGTTTCAGGTTACTGACTTGTGCGTCGGAGGCGGAGCACCACCCAACCGGTGTCTCCGTTTGTTTTGCAGGTACAGCTCACTGCGGATCAGTCTTCGTGTTGTAACTCTCCCAAGGGACAAAAACACCCAAAACACCAAGAAAGTTTTGCAAACTTCAGAAATTCATTTATGGATTGAAGTAAGCATTAGGGAGTTGGAATATTCATTAGGAAATCAAACAGTTTGATTACCTTGGAAGAATGAAAAGGAATCTTGTAGAGACAAGAAGTTTAGTGGGAGCAATTGGTCTTCTTAGTCTATTATGTAGTTGACATACATTTCGTATGAAATGATATATCAATGCTTGAATGAGTCAAGCAATGGTTAGAAAGATTGTTTCTATATGGGAGACTTAGGAGGTGTTGAGTACATATTGGGAATCAAAATCCACAAAGTGAATCTTGAAGGATGACTCGACCTAATCACGAGACTTATGTTGATAAGGTTCTTGACAAGTTCAAGATGCAAGACTCTAAGAAAGGATCTCTTCCCATGTCTCATGGTTTTACACTCAGTAAAACTCAGTGCTTTAAAAGTTAGTAGAGTTGAGTTGTAAAGGTAGTGTACCTTATGCTTTTGCAAAAGGGTCCATTACATGTTCCATGAAATGCACAAAGCAAGTTGTTACATATGACTTGTGCATGTGTAGCAAGTTTCAAGCAAATACAGAATAAGCATATGGAAAGTTACCAAGAACAAATCCTTGAGTACTTGAGAAGCACTAAAGGAACTTTTCTAGTTTATGGTGTTAAAAGTAAAAGGTTTTGCGGATGCAAGTTTTTCCAAACAGGCAAGATGATTCTAGAAGTTGATCTAGATGCATATTTTGTCAGTATGGAGAAGTACAGTGAACTTGAAAAGTTCAAAGCAGAGCACTATTGCATGCTCAATGTCAGAATATGTGTATTAAGCAATAGTCGGATAGTTTTAGAGGAAGTTTGGATTAAAATGTCATGTGACTAAAGGGTCACCTTTGCCCAAGAACAAAGGAGCCAGGGTCACATCACAAATCTAAACCAATGGATATCAGATATCGCCTCAGTTATGAGATCATTGACCAGCGGGAGGTCACGTTCTGCAAAGTTTTATTATGAGTGAGAAATCACTAAACCCCTTCCATAGACTAAGGTATGAAAGTCATATTAAAGTCTTGGATTGAAGTAAATTATGTAAATTAAGTTGTGTATGTTTGAGAAAACATATTACATGAGAAATACATCAATTTGCAGAATTATGTTTAAAACAGAAACTATTATTTCTCTTATTTAATTATGGTTTTGGAAATTAAATAAAATGTCCAAAATAATTATGAATTGATGGGCTCACTAGGTTGATGACCTTTTGAATGAAACCCCACAGGTGAACAAAATTCATATATTATTTAAGTTCCTAGTTCGAGATCATTAAAATGGACATAAATGATTTCAATGAATGGACTAGCATGTAAGATTGATTGGATAGTGCAGTTTCATGGGCTATAGGGGCATAGTGATGCTCGGTCAATCACTTGGATATGCATGAATGATGCATGATCGAACTATTGACCTACTTTGAAGTTCAAGTATAGAGCTTTCGTATATATTAGTGGATTCCTTTGACATGAGTGGAACATTGATTTCATTCAATGGATGTTATGGTTGTGGTACACTCAAACGTCTGCCCGTAACTGGAGATTATAAAGGGTGTTTCCCGGTCATTTCAGAAGTTGAGTGGGTGGCTTGTTGTCACAAGATTGGATAGAGTCTACCTATTAAATTAGGAAATGTGTCATGGCCGCTTGAAGAGGGAGAATTCAGAAAATACGTGGCCGCGTTCAAATGCATTACTTAGTAATCATTTGGTTTTGTAATTCTAACTCAGATTTCAAGAAACGATTTGTAGATTAATATGATCTCGACATGTGATGCAATCATATTATCAAATTGACATATACATTGACTTAAGGAATTTGAATATTGCACCCTTGTCTCAGACAAGTGGGAGATTGAAGGAGTTATGTCTTCGTTGTGTGCAATTATTAGATATATAATTGGATCAAATTATGGAGATAATTAAGTCCGGACATTTGGGTCGTCGTTTTGCCATAGCTAGAGGTACTTACGATCTTTGGACTAGTAAAATAGGCCAAAGCCCAATTGGACGGATCCTATAAGGTCACACAAAGGGGCTAGATCGAGCATTAGAGGACGAGGCCCATCATGGGCCTCATCACTCTAGGTGGTCGGCCATGTAGGGGCTTTAAGAGGCTATTGGGCTTTGTGCCCTAGTCTAATTATAATGGGATTATAAATAGACTAGGTGCCTAGGTTTGCAAGTAAGCAGTTTACTGATCTTTTGATCAAACCCGAATTAGCAAACACGAAACCCAACCCCTCTCAAAGTCCTCTCTCTCACGGCTCTCTCCTCCTCCCCGGCGCACGGTGGTGTCTCGTGGTGGTGGTGGTTCGTGCGGTGGTCGGTTGTCCGAAAAGGTGGTGATCGCGGTTTTCCTCAATCACTCGACCAATCTAGTATTAGTGGACGGCTCGTTCGAATCTCGTGGACTAAGTAGAGGAGCAACACTTGGGGCTCTATTCTCTCCCTGATTTGCCTGTTGAATAGCTACGTGGAATTCACGCTTCAAAGGTATGATTATGTGTCTTGTGTATTATGCATGTGATTCTTGGGATTAGGTACTTTATTGAATATGATTCATATTATTTCCGCTGCGTAGTACCTATAAACTCCTACACAGAGATGCGACAATTGATCAAATTCTAGCGCATAATAAAATTGTAGATAATCAAATTGCGCAACTCTCCGCTACTCTACAAGCCCGCCAACAAGGAGCTCTGCCGGCACAGCCGACTAGGCCTACGGATCAAGCATTTGCAATTACTCTAAGGAGTGGTTCAAACTATAAAGGGCCCTCTAAGCCCAGAGTTGATGAACCTGTTTTATCAAATAATGCTAATCTTGATTCCATTAAACCAAATAATGTAGTTGATAGCCCTGCAGGGCTAAAGGATAATACTAACATATCTAATTCTACATTGCAGGGTACAACTCCAGAGAAGGTGGCTACTCCAAACAAGAATAATAATGCTCCAAAGCCAATTATAAAACTTCCTTTCCCCAATCGTCAATTGAAGACAAACTTGGATAAGCAGTTTGGTAAGTTCCTGGAGGTGGTAAAAGATTTGAAAGTAAAAGTTCCCTTTACTGAATTGATCACACAAATCCCCTCGTATGCAAAATTTATGAAAGAAATATTGACGAGAAAAAGGTCTATTAGTGAGGTAGAGACAGTAGCTTTCACTGCAGAGTGTAGTGTCGTACTTCAAAATAAGTCTCCACCTAAATTAAAAGATCCGGGTAGTTTTTCTATCCCTTGTCATATTGGCAATCTCTTGATTGATAATGCATTATGTGATTTGGGTGCTAGTGTTAGCGTCATGCCATTATTTGTGTGTTCTAAGTTGAATATGGGTAAATTAAAAGCTACCAATATAACTCAACAAATGGCCGACCGTTCTTTCAAATACCCCTTAAGTGTTTTAGAGGATGTCCCCGTTAGAGTAGGTAAATTTAATATACATGTAGATTTTGTTGTTCTTGATATGGTTGAGGATATGCAAACCCCAATTATTTTGGGTAGACTATTCCTTAACACTGCAGGAGCAGTCATAGATGTAAGAAGTGGTAAGTTAACATTATCAGTAGGGGATGATAAAGTTGTTTTTAATCTGAATAATGCCCCTAAAAGCTCCATGGCTGAGGAGAAATGTTTCAGTGTTAATGTGGTTGTAAATTATTCTAACAAGCCTCAAGCTCTTGAAAAAGATCCTTGGAGGCGGTATCTTGTGTTGCATCCTTTTCAGATGAGATAGACAAATGGCAGAAGGAAGTCGATGCAATAGAAAGAGCACTCTACAATGTTAGTCTTGGTTTCGAGGATGAACAAGTGGAACCGATCGAGCAAGTTGTGCGAATCAAGCCTACGGTAAGTGTTCCGCCAGATCGAGTTGCAAGTGTTGAACGCAATGTCAATTTGAAGCAACATTCGATCGAAGAAGGGTTTTTAGTGCGTAGCATTGAAGATCCCCCGGTCCAAGTCAAGGAGGATCCACCAGATAAGGAGATTTGGCGTCCCACAGGGTATGTCAGGAAACCGGATCGCAGCCTAAACACCGCTAGACCGGGTGAGAAACAACCCGATCAAGCGTTAGGCCAAGGGTCCTAGAAATTGTACTTTGTAAGAAGGTCGCGCGGGACCTAGATAAACCAGCGCTTTGCGGGAGGCAACCCGTATTTTTAATGCTTTTAAGACTAGTTTTTCTTTTCTTTTTCTTATGAGAGGAGAGATGAAGGAATTTAACGAGTTCTATGAGTGTTTGTACAGGTTTGAAGGAAAAGAGTTAGCCAAATTTTAGAGAAAAGAAGAAAATTAATATTTTACCGATTTAGTCTCGGGCCCGACCGGGCGAGCGCGAGAGCAAGGATCTGAAAATAAGTAATTTTGCCCGACCGGGCGAGTGGCGCCCGACCGGGCGCGAAATTCGTCATATACGGACTAATTTGTCCGCCCGACCGGGCGAGAGAAGGGCGAAATTTTTTACTTACAGATCGCCCGATGGGGCGAATGGCGCCTGACCGGGCGCGAGATCTAGAAGGAATTAGGTCGTTAGATCGCCTGACCGGGCGAGTGGCGCCCGACCGGGCGCGAAAGGTTACGAAATTAAGGAGAATCAGATCGCCCGACCGGGCGCGAGAACCAGCTACGAAAATTTTTTAGATCGCCCGACCGGGCGCGGTTGTATCCGCCCCTTTCTTCTTCCTTCTTTTATTCTTTCTTTCTCCATTTCTTCTTTCCCCCATTACTTTCTCTCTCTAAAACTCAATTTCTCTCTACCTTCTCTCTAATATTTCTCCTCCATTTCTTACCCAAATTCAAAACTCTTTACATATTTGTGATCCTCTCTTCATCCTCTTCACTTTCATATAAAAAATTTTCAGTTTTAATTCAATAAATTTTCAAACCCATTTCTTGAACATGGCTTCAAAGAGGGCTAGGTCCATTTTTGGTAGGAGCTCCAGTTCGAGGGAGGAATACGACCCGGACTTGCAACTCCCGTACTGGCCGACGATCTGGATTGTGAGCCGAGAACAAAAGGAACGGCTAGAGCATTTGATCGGTCGTGAGGTAATTCCTTCTCGGTGGTTACACCGCCCTACCCTAGAATCATTTGGTTTGTATGATTTTGTTAAACAATTTTTGAACGACATTGGCATTAGAAAATTTGTTGACATGCACTATCCTACATACCGAGAACTTACTTGTGAATTCCTGTCCACTTTCCATGTTGTTAGTAGTAGAAATGGGGCAAATTTATTTTTCAGGTTAAACAATATAAATATTAGTTTAACTTTTGTAGAATTTTGTAAAATTTTTGAATTAAATTCTGAATTATCTCACCAGTGGCATGCGGACTATAAAATGGGTGACTTATATTATGCTTTGACTGGTTTACCTACCCCCGACCAATAATCAATAATAGTCAATCATTAATGCATCAATTAACTAGATTGTAAAGGGTTTTCGCTACGTATTACAATCACATAATTAATTTACCGGTATTAAATCTCATCTCTCGAATCTCGACCTAACCATTTATAAATTAATCTGCCTATTGAAACTAGACCTAAACATTAATTCTCATCTGTCGAATCTCGAATCAATGTTGTCAAACTCATGCATAAAAGATAGGCCTAATCTAGTCACAGAGCATTAAATCAATCAATTGGAAATCAATCCTGCATTAATAATTAACAACAACAAATTACCCCTTTATATTATTTATGGATCCCCTTAAACCCTAGAAATAAAACTACTCACACATGGTAAAAACTAAACTAATCAGAGCAATAAAATAAGACATGATTAAATGAATAAAATAAATAACTAAGATTAAGAGAGGAGGAATCGTTACCAAAATAAATCTGGAATTTATGGAAATATTCAAGAACAGGAGTTGAAAGAGAGAATTCTAAGAGAATAATTAAGAGAGTAAAGAAAGAGTAAAAAGAGAGAAGAAGAGGAAGAGATCCTAAAATCGTATTACGGAGGAGTATTTATACTCCGTACAAAAATCCTAAACTAAAACAAATTCAAACGACGTTAAACGTCAACTAATAAATACACGCGCCCGATCGGGCGAGGCACCGCCCGATCGGGCGCGCCTTTTTTGCTCATAATACTAAACTCGCGCCCGGCCGGGCGCGTCACCGGGCGCCAGCCTAAGCTTCTCCCTCCCGGCCGGACGTGCCTCCGAGCGCCAGCCTCTTTGGCCGGGCGGCTCAATTGGGCCACTATTTGGACTACGATTGGGCTCCAATTCTTCGGGCCAATTTGGGTTTCCTCTTCCAGTCTTGAATACTCGGTCCAAATGCCCCGGTATCACCTACACCGAGCCCTTAATCATCGATTCGATGGCTCTAACCGGCTTTGAGCCATAGAATCTAGTCGTGCTTCTCCAATGTTCGTGATTGCTCCAAAATATCTCGGGAAAATACTCCAAAAGCATAAATCCCTGCAAAAGTCAACCAAATCTACGAAAACGCTAGAAAACACCAATTAGTAATAAAAGTGGCTCTAAAGAGCCAAAAACACTACTAATTATGACCAAGGGACAGGGGTAAAATACTATATAAAATAGACACATCAATTCACTTCTTTCTTCAATAAATGGAGGGAAACTTCTGCTAATATGGTCAAGGCTCCTACCGAAAAAGAATCTGTGAGGATAATTATCAAGAATCTCCAAGGGAAGTATTCAAGGCACTTAAAGTACCAACACAACTTGAATACTTTCAAGGCTGTGTATAACATAGGCATTGACATTGAAGATGACCTTCTTAAAGATAATAGTGCGAGAGGAAAGAAGAACGACCATCCCTCTTCTTCCTCTCCCATTAATGAGGTACATGCCACGAATCCAAAGGTCAAAAGGGTGTTCACTCCACTTGGTATGAGTTATGAAATAGCTTTCGAGAAGCTACATCACAAAGAACTAGTCATGCCCATAGGGCCTATCAAAGATCCAGTTCCAGAAGCCAGGCCACCTAAGTGGGATCCTAATAAGCACTGCAAATATCACCAAGGAAAGGGTCATGACACTCAAGAGTGTTGGAAACTCAAAGAAGCTATTCAAGATCTGATCGATAACAATGAAATTTCCAAAATTCTAGCCATCAAAGAAGATCAAACATCCTTCGATCCATCACTTCTTATCACACCTGTAGGAGAGCCCATGATCGAGACAGCTTATATGACCTCTCTCGATGAAGTGGCCATGATTGGGGAGGATGAAAGTCTTTTCTTAGATAATACCAGGGAAGACTCATCAAGTCTAAAAGAGGACTTTGGGAAATTGCAAGATGTTGTTACCATGCTCTTGAACGTGGTAGAAGGATTAGCAAACCGGGTAATGGCCATCTAACAAAATTCTCGCCAAGGATTTAATGAAGAACAAAATGCTCCTAAGCCACGGGCAAAATGGACCATTGAAGAATACACACCAATAGGAATGACTCACAACGAAGCTTTTGGCTGTCTTCACGATCAAGGCCATATTCACTCCATTGGTCCCAGTCAAGACCTTCCACATGAAAAACGTTTTCTCAATTGGGATCCAAATTCCTATTGTCGATACCATAGAGGTCGCGGTCACACTTACCGAAAAATGTCTCGCCCTCAAGGATCGTGTTCAAAACTTCATTGATTCTAATCTCCTTCATGTTCCTCTACACGACAAGAAGGCCAAGATCAGTAACAATAACAACAGTGGCTGTAAAGGGAAGAAGAACGACTATCCTTCTTCTTCCGAAAACACCTACTCTAGCAACAGTGTTGGTACTTTCGACCTTAATGAGATCTTAGGATTTAGAAAGCAACAAAAAAGGGATTTTACCCCTATTGGAATTAACTATGATGATGCTTTTGATCGACTCCATGCCAAGGGACTCATTACTCCTATTGGACCTCTTCAAGATCCCCCGCTTGAGAAGAGGGTGCCTAGTTGGAATCCAAATGTGCGCTGCAAGTACCATCAAGGTAGGGGTCATGCTATTGAGAGCTGTTGGAAGCTAAAGGAGGCTATCCAACATTTGATTGATAATAACAAGCTTACCATACCTCCAGTTAACAAGAAGAGCGAGTGATGATAAAGCAAACAACACAAGACAAGAGGCGAGCTTCAACGACGAGATTTCATGACATCTTTTTTCTATTTTTCTTTATTTATTCTTTCCCCAATAAGTCTAGCATAGGCACCTTTTCTTTTCCCTTAGATTAATTTTGTAGATTCTTTCTTTTCCTTTTTTTTAATAAAATGAGCATTTATTTCCTTGCATATGATCATTTCATTACATTGCATTAAAAAAAAAAAAAAAAAAAAAAAAAAAAAAAAAAAAAAATCCATGTCGAATTAAGCACAAGGTATACCAATGATTTGAGGCACCCCTTGTAGCCACATCATATTACCTTTCACCCTTCAATTATACATCTTTTTTTGGTAAACCACTTTGAGCCTCGTCTAACGATATACCTTTCATTTTTCAACCTACATCTACCTAACTTTGGGATGGGATGGTGTGCAACTTATGCAATTTTCAAAAAAATCTTGAGTGACTTCAAAAGCAAAAATAAGCAAAAGTAAAAAATAAATAAAAGTGTAAAAAAGGGTAAATTTTCCAATGTCTTTTATATGAAAATATCTTTGATAAGAACACGTCTCAGATTGCGTCTCTTATCGATTGCTCGGTACTGTGCCTGAGAAACATGAATTCCAAGTGAGTGATAGACCGCATGATCGGGATTGCCCACACTTATAAAAATAAAATAGATGCTAAAGCAAAAGAAAAAAAGAGAGAGCTAAAAAGAGTAGAAACTCAAGCATAAAAATATAAATATTCAAAAGCAAGGTTGCGCACATTGGGGGCTTATCTAGGGTCTTGAGTCTTTTATCCCTTTCTTCCATAATCTTTAGCCTAACCACGTTACAACCTTAAAAAGACCTTTTTTGAGGTATACACACACTTGTGCGAAGTTCGGCTAGAGCTACGTTCGGCCTGATTCCTAACGGATACGTAGGCAACCTCACATCGAGTTGCGGCCGTAATAAACATGCATTCATATTCACATTCACACATCATGATCATATCAAGGGATCTCCTATGCTCATCCCTATTCATGTAGAGCTAGACTTGGGGGCTTGATCCTTACATCATTAGCTTACCTAGCCTAAAGAGTCACCACCATTTGACTCTTTTCAATATATTTTCCACACACTTAGCTCTTGCGGCCTAACTTTAGAATCACTATCACACACATCACAGATACATGACCAAATAGTCCTTCCCTTTAGGAACCCTTTGTCATGAAATCTTAACACAACGCTGAAGCATGTCTTGTCATATCAACATCACTCATCAATAATAATTGTCATCGCATCACAAAGTATGAAGTGTTTAGCCTCCGTGCCTAAGTTACCCAAATACTTTTATCATTGAGTCAACCATTGAGATATCCTAGGATGAATTAATCCTTGCACCTTGAGAGATAGTATCAAACAACATGTGGCTAAGCTCATTCAAACATGCACCTTCAAAACTTCGTTTCTTTCTTTTTCGCGTCTTTCTTTTTTCGGGAGAAAGTCGGTACCCTCCACAAAAATGACGAAAAAATTTTGCTTGCACACACGGGTCATGAGTCACATGTGTCAAACACTTCGAGTCGAGTCAACCTCGAGTCAATCACAGAGAGTCAAGTTTATACCTTGAGTCATGTCAAGTCGATGAGTCAAGCGATGTTAGACCTTAGATCAACCCTAAGATAATTAAAGAGATTAGCAAAGTTCTATAGTCAAAAATAAATACAGGTGCAATAGAATAGGGAAGACCCTACCCCAGTGCCAGACGAAAACATCTAGCGTCTGGCAATAGTTTTTAGCGCCTGGCGCTAGATCCCAGTATCTGGCGACAGAGTCAATTCTTGGCGTCAGAGATATTTCAGCAGCGATAGAGCTCGAAACCACTCAGAGCAGTTATTTCAACCTCTTTCAACAAATTTTGGGTTCCTTGGTATGCCAATTAGCCCCTATAAGAAATTTGTCATGATTAAGTAGTCGGTTTGATTACAATCACAATAAGTGATCGAGCTGATGAAAGATCATCTCACTTAGCTTAAAGCGCCTAAGAATTGGTTCATCACGAAGACACCGACATACTGGTTTTAGCAGAAGCAAAGTTCAAGCGAGCTTTAGAGATCAACAAGCATTGGACTTCGGAAATTTTTCTTCGGAATACTATCGCAACAAACATTCAATCATCGAAGCTCTTTTGTACAAAGACGCGTGGACATTTCTTTCAAGCTCTTTTGTTCAGAGACGCGTGGACATATCATCCAAAGATCTTTTGTTTAGAGACGCGTGGACATTTCTTTTAAGCTCTTTTGTTCAGAGACGCGTGGACATTTCATTCAAGCTCTATTGCTCATAAACGCGTGGGCATCCTATTCTCAAGCTCTTTAATCAGAGGCGCGTGAACATATCCAAAAAAAAAGAGAAAATCTTTGTTCAGAGGCGTGTGAACATATCAAAGGACATATCAAAGAAGCTCTTTGTTCAGAGACGAGTAAACATCAAAACAGCAGGATGGCGTTCCCTAGATTGTGGAGAGTTGTCATAAACAACTGAAGGTGATTTCAAGCGAAGTTTTCTTCGATCATGTTCCCTTAGACGTGGAAGATGGTCATAAAGCGGAAGAGGATTGTTTCAAGTGAAGCAATCTTCGATAATATTCCCTTGGACGTGGAATATTATCAAGGTGGATATTGGAAACAGTTACAAGTGTAGCGGTTTTCAAGCGGGATGGCATTCTCTTGGCAGGAGGTCATCAAAACAACAGAATACGGCAAGCAAATCGGTTACTTTCAGAGACGTGTGCTCGACGGTGCAAGATACGCGTTTCTTAACTCTTTTATCTGTTTAACTAATGCTAGTTTGCAGGTATCGGCGTAACAAGAGTGATTTAGGATTGCAGAAAGTTCTGAATCATTCTCCGTCCCTATCGATACTTTGACTTTTGTTTTCGAAACTTGCGTTTCTCCAAACTCACTCAAAGTAGGGGCTTCTATAGACACCCATTTGTGTCTCCCCAAAACCAAACCCGGTGTTGAGTACCTTTCGTGTCAAATCATAATCGAATGAAGTGAAAGTGTGGAAAATCTAGTGTTGCGGATAGTTTTAATTTCTTTTCTCTTCTCTCTATTTTTGAAAACTTATTTTTAAGAAAATAGTCAATCCAGTTTTGTTGGTCCATGATATGGGTCCAATAGTAATGTAGTTGTATGGGGCTTGACAAGAGCTTTCCAACGATATATTATAAGCCCAATTCCGATGAATATTGAGGAAGTTATGGCCAATTTGCTAAACTGGACCCGGTTTGAGCCTTATATGCGGCCCAATGATCTAGAGGAGGGCCTAATATATATTTATCATTCCTAATGTAATTAGGAATGGTTTTAGTCTTCTAGATTTTCTAGAAGGTTCTTTTCATTCCTAATTCAATTAGCATTGATAAATTGACTTTTGTTGACTTTTCAGAGTTTTAATTAAATCAAAGAACATTTTTTGAGGAAAGATACGATTTTATCCTCCTGTACGGCAATTTTTATCTGATTTTAAGAAAACGCGTGAATTTCCAGATCAGCGCCAAACGCCAGCTGTAGCGCCTAGCGCTACGCTTGGCGCCTGACGCTAA
Organism: Chenopodium formosanum; assembly: GCA_024500155.1. Classification (NCBI taxonomy): domain Eukaryota; kingdom Viridiplantae; phylum Streptophyta; class Magnoliopsida; order Caryophyllales; family Amaranthaceae; genus Chenopodium; species Chenopodium formosanum. Next base: position 11,330,740 of record CM044865.1, on the reverse strand, counting down.
TGTTGGCGCTTGGCGCCAATAGCCAGCGTTGGCGCTAATCCAATTTTATGTGCGCCAGAAATCTGTTTTGATATTTTATCATTTTGGTTGATTTTCTCTATAAATAACGTGCTAAAAACTCCGTTTTCGATAACCAGTTTTCACCTACAATCATCAATTCTCTCTCATTCTCTTCAATAATCATTTACCAACTCTCATCAAGATTTTCTTGATTACTCTCTCTCTCTCTCTCTCTCTCTCTCTTTCTAAACTAGCTTCTCTCAAATATAAAAATTATGCATTCATTAGATCTAGATACACCTAGCCATATTCGAAGTTGCCTCCGCCCTAGACGTGAAAGGTTTAATTTCTGAGGGTTTGGTCCCAAATCTCTATTTCAATTATTTAATTTAATTGTTTGTTTATTATTTTCCTTAAAGTTACTAACGTACGTATTTTTTTTATTAGAAAGAGGTACGAGGCATCGAAGTAAAGTACTTTAATGATTTTTATTGATGTTATGATGTAGAAATCATGTTTAGGTTGCTGTTATGATATTCCTAGTATCATGTCTAGGGTAACTTTGATATTAAATATGATTGTTACGATGTCTTTTATGTTCTTCCTAATATTTATGATTGTTAGTATCATGTTAGGGCTAAAGATTTGATTTTTATTGCTTAGTGACATGCTAGGGTTTGTTATTAATCTTGTTAGTATCATGCCTAGGATCTTGCTATTCTTATGCTTTAACGTGATTATGATTATTTTTATTATGATTATTATTATAATTATGATTTATTATGTTGCTTGATATTTATTGTTATTGCTTGATCACACCTTTTATGCATGTTTAAACGGAATTTGTACTTGTAATCACGCTTAATAAGATATCAATAATCTTGTTTAGGGTTAATATGATTATAATTCAAGTGATCGCCAATAATAGATTTATTTGTGCATTAAATTCAACCAACATAGATAAACAGGTTTAGGGTAATCCTATTGATTGTATGTTAGTCAGAAAGCGCACATGAATACAATCAGAATAAAGTAGAGGTCTATTATTAGGGCAGGTTCAATCTCTTTTAGGTTGGATTTGTACCTTCATCCCCGAACCCTTATTTGGTTCAAGACCTTATGGACTTGACGATCTCTTGGATCGTTAAGGGGTGTAACCTTCACCCTGTGAACGGTTTACAAGTTCCTAAAACTTGTTGGCGACTCTTTTGCTCTATCTTCTTCCCTTTTGGACACCACCGTACTTTAGTGTATGATCACAATGGGATTCAAGCTAGGGGATTAACGCTTGAAATATTCCCTATAGTTAGAGAACTCTTCTTCTATTTTTACTCTAGCTTGCTTCCCTTTGGATGCCACCCTGCTTAAGTGTATGATCACAGTGGGGCTCAAGTGTGGGATGCTTGAAATATTCCCTACAACCATCCCTAGTGAACTTCCAATAAACAAAATCGTCCATCAGCTGGTCCGAACGATCCAAGGACAGAATCCTCATTGCAAAATGAGAATAAAAAAGGTTATGAACAACCGAGGCATCCCACACGTAAGAACGCGAATCAAATAGAAAAGAAATAAGAGACGACCTAGCCACCTCCGAAGGCTAATCCTTAAATTGGATTGGCCCACCTGGAACCCAAGAATCCTCCAGAATCCGAACTGTAGTGCCTGAACCGACTTTCCATACTAAACCTCTAGATAACACCGAAAAACCTAAGAGCAGACCCCCTACAACCCCAAGACGGACGAGACACCAAAGCAGCCTCCGTGTACCTCAAAGAAGGGTATTTAGCGAACAGAAGGCGAGAAACCAACAACTGAGGGGAGTGGATAAGACGCCAGCTTTGCTTAGCTAGCAAAGCAGAGTTAAAAGGAGCAACACTCTGAATTCCCAAACCTCCCAATCCCTTTGGGAGATACAGCAATGCAGGAGACTTAATAGTCATTCCTCGACTTGAAGTAGAAGATTTCCACCAAAATCTAGCTAACAAGTTATCCATCTTGGAGCAAATAGTCTCAGGAATTTTAAAAACCGATAAAATGTGATTAAACGAAGCTACCAGCACAAAATTAATAACAACCAATTTTGCAGCAAAAGAGAGATGAAAAGATGCAAAACCCTCCAGTCATTTAACCATCTTATCTAAAAGAAAATTAAATTCCGAGCATTTACTTCGCCCCATATCAACCGCGAGTCCCAAATAAGATCCAAGCCGGGACTTAGAACGCAATCTCAAACAGTTAGAAAGATGGTCACGATAATCCTCCGGTGTATTAGGACTAAATTTAACAAACGATTTCTGCATATTAATCATTTGACCTGAAATATCGCAGAAATCATAAAGCACATGCATCACCTGATCACAAGCAGAGGGCGACACCTGGAAAAACACCAAGGAATCATCGGCAAAAAATAAGTGAGAAATGGCCGGAGCTCCTCTTGCAACTTTAATTACCTGAAAGAGACCCTCATATTACGCCTTGCGCAACATAGCATAAAGAACATCCATGAAAAGGAAAAATGGATAAGACGAGAGAGGATCCCCTTGACGTAATCCACAACGAGGTTTGAAACTCTTAGTCGGTGCACCATTAATCAAGTCGGATCACCATGAACATTCGATCTTGAATTCATTATTAATCAAGTCTAAACTCAAAACGGAAAAATCTAGTAATTTTAAATTTAAAATACCTAAAGTTCAAAGATTGTCCGGAATTAAAATGACTCGATTCGAACTTGATTTGAAATCTTGATTATAAATTCATTCTAACTCCAAATAATCCAATTAGATTTGACCTGGCCCAAAGCTCAATTCGATCCATAATGACCCAATCCAAAGTTAACCTGAAATTTGACTTGACTCATTTATCTATTAACCTAAACATAACTGAAATCCATATTGACCCGACATGATCCGAACCTTGGACAAAACATAGTGAATTTAAAATGACTAGACTCGACAACATAGTGGATCCGAAATAATGAGATATAGATTGATAGTTTTTTATTATTTTTTTAGGAAAGATACAGATTGATAGTTAAAGACTTGAAGATATGCACTTGAAATCAAAAAATATTTATAACCATTTAGTACTTCAATCTTTATTTCCTACATACATACTCTATAGTCTATATTATTCCGTCACTTTTTTCACCAAATTGCCAATTTTTATGTCAAATTTTAATCATAAATTATCGTTAGTCTATAAGAGATAATATAGTCATGTGAGATTTTGATGTTAGATTCGTTTCATTGTATATATTTTTAACATCAACTTTTTATAATTTTTACGAATACGAAAATGAAGATATATTCATTTGAAAGTACTAATGCAGTTTTGTTATGCATTTGCAAATGCATAACAAATATAAAAATATTAAAAAGTACATGAAAGAGAGAGAAAGGAGGAGAGAGATAGGTAAGTGGGACCACTTTTAAGTATACCACTGAAAGCTTATATGATACCATTGTCTATTTAGTGATACTATTCATACACGTAGTTAGTATCACTGAATGAATATATAATATCAATACATACATATATTGTACCACTGAATGTTCAATGGTAGTACTTGATCATCCAATGATAGTATTAATCACCCAATGGTCCTACTCTTAATTCAGAATATTCATATATGTGTAATTAAATTCTTACCCTTGTCTGCATTTCTCTATGCATAACGAAACTCCATCAGAACAAGCACATATTCATTTTAAAACGTGTACTCCTTATGTGTTTTAATAAGTGATACTCCGTACAATTTTACCGACATATAGTTTTAAGGAATTTAATTGACTTAAATAAAATAAGTGGTAAGTTGGTTAGTTGAAATATTAAAAAAATTAGGGAGTATAAAAGATTTATAGTGTGGTTAATAGTTTATTTAAAAGTATGAATGTGAGAGGAAAGAATTAATAATAATAATAATAATAATAATAATAATAATAATAATAATAATAATAATAATAATAAAATAAAAAAGTAGTAGTGGCCAAATACGATATAAAATATGTTAAAGTTACATAAAATATGAAAAAGATGTAATATGACCGTATTTGGTGTGAGTATTGAAAATCTCAAATGGAGCAACAAAAAATACTGAAACTAATGTTTAGACACAATGGCCCCGTTTGGTTTAATGTAAAACATTTTCAATGGAAAATTAGTTTTCATGAAAAACATATTTTCAATGAAAAACACAATTGCTGTTATAAAATAGAGAGAAATATAAGAGAGATTGATAGAGAATATATCAGTGTATCTCTATTCCATATAATGGGGTATATATAAATACAATATATTAGGGTTTGAATGGATAAGAATATAAACCCTAGATCTAGATTGTTCCGGAATGATACAAAGGAGGAAAATGGATATCCACAAATATTTCATAACACTCCCCCTTGGATGTCCATTATCGAAGATTGTGCCTCATTAAAACCTTACTACGAAAAACCTTGTGGGATAAAAACATAGTGAAGGAAAAAGAGTACATCATTCTTCATAATACGCTCGAGATGCTGCCTCATTAAAAACCTTACCAGGAAAACCCAATTTGGGATAAAACCATGGTCAAGGGAAAAAGAGTGCAGCGCGTATTTTCTCTCCCTGATGAATACATAACTTGAGATCTTCTAGTGTCGCAACAATGAATCCAATATGTTGGATATCTTCTAATAAGTCGGTAAAATATCACTTGTTGATCTTCGACTCTCCTAAGCTGAAGTTGCATCTTCAATTCTTCAAGTCTTCACGTGAACATGTGAAGTGTCTTCATCTCACCATATATGTGTTTATCTCTAATATCACCATTCCAAATCTCTATTTAATAGTTGATTAAAAAGGTTAAATTCATGCGGTTATGACTTCTTCTGGAAGTCGTTAATAATAAATATTGGTGATCATTATTTGATTTAACATTCATTAATAATAATTAGATAACAAAACTTGATATTATAAATGTCATTCTTCAATCTCATATGAATTATAATATAACATATGTAATTATGTACGCTAATCATGATTCTTCTGGACCATGAGAAACATTCTGGTGCATAAGTATTCCATTGATATTATTTAGATGTTTCATGATTGACATGATAGCTCTCTTGTAAATACAAATAGTAAATCTTACTAACTCTTATATGCTCAAACTTCAGGTTGAGATGTCAATAATGTAATCACATAGACTTTTCAAGAGTTTGATAACAATTGCAATATTCAAGACATAAAAGTTGTAGGGTTGGACATTTAATACGTCGTATATAAGTTCTTCAGGAACTCCTTTTACATGATTCATAACATGTTATTAAATAAGTGTCATCAATAATTTCATTACAATTATAAGCCCATTGGAATATAAATATCTCTTTCTAATTTTTCATCAAATTTGTAAATATGTCTTACTATACTTTGAATGAACATTCACATACACCACAACCATTGTAAGAAATTAATCCATGCAATATGAGATATATAAAACATGATAACATATTAAACAAATTATACAACGAGTAATGCATCTAACTTCCTACATATGCAATAAACAATTAACCTATGACTCACATGCACATGAATATAAGACTCAAAATGATGCAAGACACTGTATAGTGTGGATTTAAAAATCCATATTTCATTGGACTTCGGGTCCATGATAAAATTATGATCATTATCATTATGTCGACATCAAAATGTACATATATTTCAGATCCATTACTTATTAATCCATTCCATTATGCATATGCATATTATTTATCGGTTCCATTATGTACCGGTATCATAAAATTCCTTTAACTTACATTCCGCATCCTATTTTACTATGATATCTGAATACATTTCTCATTGGTACCATCATAATTTTTCTTACATCATAGGCCATCTATTATAATAATTCAGATATCTATACCACTTTTAGGGTATTTCATACACTATGGTATTTATATACTATTACACTATTAGTGTTAACTGCACTATCTTGCCAAATATCATATCTATTAAACATATCTTTATTTTGGAACCGATCATATACAACCTACACTTCAGGTGTAGTGATTCAAGTACAATTAGCAAGATTTTATCTCAATGTATACACATAATTAATATGACCAAAATGTATCTTCAACGCTATGCAACATGAGTCATAACTGAATACAAATCAAATCATAAATGTGCAACATATCTTGATAATGTATATACAAAAGTTGGCATATATATAACTTTTCAAACTACCATTATAGGGATCATAAATATTCTTTATTTATTTAATTTTTCCAACTTTTGCTAATTCGTTCTTCTCCCTCTAAGTTGGTAAAATATCTAATTTATAGGGGCGTCATATTATAAACCAACTTAGTAGACAAATTTGCATTAATAAAATTCACTTCATTAAGAAAATCACAATCAAAAATTTATTTCTCAAAAGATTTGTATTAAACAAGTTCCATCTCTTCTGGAGAACAACTTCAATGAAGAATCATTTCTTCATTAACTTTACATTGCATATGTATTTAATATTACCTTTTTCATAATATTTTCTAAGAAACAATGTCAATGGAGAGACATATGTTGTGCAGTTGTACGTTATCCCTTCTTTTCTAATTTCTTATGTGCTGACATAGAATAGCCCCAATCAAAAGAATTATTATACAAGCATAATTCATTTGCTTGTAATTCTACTAGGTGGTGATCTTCTGGATCTTTAAAGACTTAAATAGTGTATTTAGTGAGCTTCCGGTCACCTAATAGTTGACAATTATATATAAATTATTTTAGTGAACTTTTGATCACCCATTATTCTTTTATATTAGAAATCAAAACCTATTAACTCTTGAAATTTCATCAATATAAATTATTATGAATCACAATCCAAATATAGCTCAATCTCAATGCTATGTCTTGTCATTCAATTCATTTCATATATCTAACATTGAGAGAGCGTCAGCACATTATCAAATGAAACTTCAGGTTTCCATAACGGGTAATTATTAAACCCGGATGACCTAATTTAATTATCACATCCAATCACTTCACTAAATTTGAAGTCTGGTCAGTTTTCCAATACTACTGATCACTTTATTAAACTCAATTTATGCATGGCCATGAATATGATGTGATATTATGAAACCAACATGTATTTCCTTATACAATTGACAAGACAATCACCTAATATTTGATCCAATATTAGCTCATACTCTGCTAGAGTGCTTTTATTAATTATAATCTTGATACACACTAACCTTGTTGGACATTTTATGCTCTTCTGGAGTATTTTATATAATCATGGTACTTATCAATAGTACTTGAAATAATCTCTTTAGAGTAAATCCATCAAAATGTATTACCTTTTTTTTTCATTGTCAATAGTTGCTCTTTTACTTTTAGAAGATTATTATCTTTGGAACCTATACCACACTTCAGGTGTGCTATGAATTAATGTTGTCTTTGTGATACATCAGTTTAAATTCGAGCATTTATAGCTATAATATTTATTTATATCCATCTTCAGGATGATATTGAATTCCAAATATTTGACGATCATGTGGCCCCCTTTATAAATCATTGATATTTAAGTTAATATATGTACGAAAACTGACCATTATTATTTTTTATTATTCATGTGCAAGGATTTCATACAATAATATATAATAGGGATAATATCTCCGATCCCCTTAATTTTTGCATATGGGGGTATGAAAATAATCCAAAAACCTTTTAAAATACTTTGCACCTTGTAAGCCATAAATTCTTTTGTCAAAATCATGTATCAAGCAAGGTAAATTATATCTTACAAACACTTAATCATGTTCCTTATACCAAATTATATCAATTTTTTAAAAATTGAAATCTATATTAAGTTTAGGCAAAACAAAACTTTCAAGTAAGTTGCTCACAATGCCATCAGGAATACCTATACCATGCTTAGATAATATTATTTTTACCATCAATCAATCTCACATTCACTTCAGGGAATTGAATGAGAATATTTAGGTTTGAATCAATACTTTTAATCTATATTTTATTACTTTGTGATAGTTTATACAAGCCATTCATATGCCTCACAGTACATGCTCTTTTCCTACTCCTGTTACAATTACTAGGGTGTGATAAAAGATATACATATTTGTGTGATAGCTTTCTTTATGCATTTAGGTCTAATAATGTAACTCTATAGTTTAATGTCATATATAATATCGAACTAATGTGAAGAACCTTTAAAAAGGACTATATGAGCACTTGAATATTGATCATCAAAGATAAAACCAAACATATTAACAATACAAAACAAAAGATATATCAAATAGATATAAGTGAAGTTAGCATACTCTTTTCTATCATAAATCACTACGACATATTCAATATTGAATAGGTAGTTACATGTACAAAAAGGAAGGCTTGCAAAAATTAAAACGCATAACAAGATTAGTAATACACAACCAAACATAATGATTGATATCTTTTCATCTACTACCTCCGTTTCTTATTAGTTGCAACTTTGGCAACTTCGCGGACTCCTAGACAAAATTTGGTAAGCTAAAATTAAGTGAGTAAATGCAAGCAATTAAACATTGAGGAGAGAGAAAGTGGGGACCAGATTTTCATTAATTGGGGGAGGGAAATCTGTACAGACTTTTTAGGGGGAAAGTTTCCCTCCAGGATTTTTAGGAGAGAGAAAGTTTCCCTCCGTCAAAATTTGTCACCAAAATTAAACAACAATCCCTCCAAATTTTCCACTTAAATTAAGGAGACCATATAAATACATAGGTACAGAACTACATACCCCTTCATTTAATGAAGTTCACAAAATTCTGACTCCCTCCATTAAACACAATGTCCTTAAAATTATTACAGACCCACTAGAAAAAAAAAAATAAAAAAAAAATAACCGAAAACAATTCTTGCAACTTCAGCCTTTAATCATCTTCCCTTCCGTAAATCCAGCATCTTCAAAGTTTCACTTCATTTTTTCTGCATTTGTAAGGAAAACAGAAGCATAGCAACAATGGATGATGATGACTTTTACAACATTAATCAGATTTTAATGGAAGAGGAGTTCATGTCAGAGATGTTTGCACAAAAAGAAGCACAGACAGAAGCACAAACAGATAATCAACAACATCAAAATGTGAACAAAAGGAAGAGGCCAGAGCTTACTCTTACAGAAAAAAGAATGATTGTTGATGCCATGTTAGAAAAACAAACAGATGGTACACTACCAAGAGGATATAAAGCAAAACTTGCAGTAGAATATGGTGTGCACAAGTCAACAATCACTAGAATTTTTCAAGATTTGCTGAAACAAAGACAAGAAGGGGGTGTGGTTGATGTTAGAACAAAAAAATTTGGGAGAACAGGGCGAAAACCAAGAGTGTACTCAATTGAATTACTCCAATCAGTCCCTTTGTATTTGAGGACAGCTGAAAGAAGCTACGCAAGTGCCTTAAAAATCAGTCATGTCACAGTACATAGGCTGAAAAAAAGGGGGGTATTAAGAACTCACACAGCTACTCACCGTCCAAAGTTGACAGACAATCACAAGGTTCAAAGAATTAGGTGGGTTCTTTCACATATTCAACCAGCCATTCCCCCTAGAGATCCAACATTTGAGTCAATGGAACATGCTGTTCATATAGACGAAAAATGGTTTTATCTCAGTCCAGAGACAAGGAGGTTCTACTTATTGGCAAAAGAAGATGAACCTTACATGTGTCAAGTGTCAAAGAGATTCAAGATAAAGGCCATGTTTATGGGACTCATTTCGAAACCATTATTTCATAGAAATGGTGAAATGCTCCATGATGGTAAGTATGGAATTTTTCCATTTACTTACCAACAAAAGGCAAAAAAAAAAACAGCAAGAACAGAGCAGCAGGTACTTGGGAAACAAAAGCACACCAGCATGTAACTAAAGAAGTCATAAGGAACATGCTTCTTTACAAGGTTATTCCAGCAATAGTCAAAAATTGGCCACCACAGAAAAGCAAGAACATAACCATTCAATGGGACAACGCCCGACCTCACCAAATACAAACTGATGATGAGTTTCAGGCTGCATTAACTCAGAATGGGTTCAACATCAAGCTAGTATACCAACCACCACAATCTCCTGATCTGAATGTGCTTGATTTAGGCCTATTTCGGGCTATTCAATCTCTTCAATACCATTCATTCCCAAAAAACATCGATGAATTAATTGACAGAGTTGAAGAGGCTTATGAATTCTTTGATCTAATGGTGAACAAGTATACTTGGATCAGTTTACAGTCATGCATGGTGGAAATTCGAAAGAAAGAAGGGGGCAACAATTACAAGATACCACACATGAAGAAACAAAGGCTTGAGAATCTAGGGTCATTACCAGATATTTTAGAAGTCAGCCAGGAATTAGTGGAGCAAGGAGTGAAGTTCCTTAATGACAGATTCAGACCAGCAGGAAATGAGGGACAAGGACATGAAGACAACCATCTTCAGGTGGATGCAGACTAAGGTAAGTAACTTATGAATAGGCTGCCACACCTAACCACCCTTTTGTGTAAATAGTGGTATGAAAAATGCAAAATCTAGTTGGTTATGTGTAAACTTTTGCTTATTATGAACAAGGCAGCCTATTAATTAGTGAAATGCTATTGCTTATTATGTATTGGGATGCCTATGAATTAGGGGAACACTTTTGCTAAACCTTGATGTAATGAATTAGTGGAACACTTTTGCTAAACCTTGATGTAATGAACCTTATGAGATTAATGAATTAAATGACTTTTGGGTAAGTAGAACGCATTGTGTATTTTGTTGTTTCTTCTACGGAGTATTTACACATTCAGAGCAGAAGATTGTAATTATCCATCAGAGGGTCAATATTTTAATCACATATTATGGCATCATGTAAGTTACCTCAACAACTATTGCATTTAAAACAATTGGAGCAATTCTTACATGCCATACATAAATCAATTGAGTCCCTTCATCATATGGATTTAGGGCATGGTAGCTAGTCACGTTTACATGGGACTCTACAAACAACAATTAAGGGACTCAAGTTAACAACAATTAAGGCACTCTAGTTTCAGTGGTCTCTCATCTAAAATTATCATTGAGACCATGGCCCAAACATGATAGAAAAGAGTATTTGTCATCATCCATCAACCACATTACACCCCCACAGGCAACAAAGAAAGAGGGACTACAACAACAAATAGGCAACCAGAGGCAACATTATAAGAACATGCAACATAAAGAGGGACTACATAACAGGGAATACCATCTTCAACAAACCAAACAACATTTCGAGGCAAAGAACAAGTATCATATTCAACATACACAAACAACCAGCAAACAACAACCAACACCCCCTGGCCAGCAACTAGAAGCCGCTGGCAACCATATTCAGCATACACAAACAACCTCCAACACACAACCATCCAACAATATAACCAACAATAATGATAAGGATGCTTATAATTAAGAAGAAAAATGAAACAAAAAGATAAGGTTTTTGAAATTGTTACAGTGGTAGATAGTTGAACCCCGTCCTCATTCACAAGTAAGCCCGATCCAACCTTTTCTTTCTCATAATTCAGACTAGCAGAGGCAGGAGGAGAAGGCATAGCTGCAGCTTCTTCTTCATCGGGGTCACTTATTTTAGCCCTCTTAGGACGTAGTCTAGCCCTTCGCTGCCACGGCTGCCTTCGTTTACTGGAACCGATCCCCTCAGTCTTTTTATCCTTCATCGAGGAGCAATTCCCACCATCAACAACACGACCATCAGTCACCTTTTCTGCCCCCAACTACAATGCGGCAGCAGCTTGTTGTTCCGCTTTTTCATCCTCGACCTCGGCGAGAACTTGAAGCAAAGCTTCGAGCGATTTCTCACTCAAAATTTCACGACCTTTGTTATGAATGTACAAATTTAACGCCCACGGAGTGCCCTGCTCAATGGACTCAATACACTTAACAAGGAGCGCCATTTCTTCATCACAATCACTGTCAAAGATTGCGTCACATAGGGGCTTCAAATTCACCATATTAAAGTGTAGATCTGTGGATTTTTTTAGAGGATTTCGTGCTCAATTAAAGTTTGTGTGGGTTTGTTGAGGTAGTCGAAGAGATTTCGTGCTGAAATCGTGAAGAAATCTGCTGAATTCGTCAAGAAATCTGCTGAATTCGTGAAGAAATCTGGGCAATTTATGAAGTTTACACAAAATCTGCTGAATTCGTGAAGAAATCTACTGAATTCGTGAATATATATGCTGAGTTCTCGAAGTTTACACAAAATCTTGGCAATTTGTGAAGAAATTGTGCAAATTGGTGAAGATCTGGAGAAATTGCGTGGGTTTGTTGGTTAGATGGAGGGAGTAGAGAGAAATTCATGGAGGAAGGTGAGAGAAAGTCATGGAGGACGGAGAGAGAAAGCTATGGAGGAATAAGAGGATGAACTTAGATGAACTAGGGTTTTCAATTTTCCCCAAATCTGGAAATTTCAATGAAGTGGTTTGAATCATTCAATGAAGTTGGTTGGTCAATAAATAAGTGGAAGAAGATATTTGGTGGGAATCATTAAATTAATGATGTTGGTTAAATGGTATAATCTGGTCACATTATAAAATGTAATTGAGATTATGATTTTTTTAGTAAGGGTAAAGAAGTAAATTTGGCCTAAAAAATTTACCAAAAACAGAAAGAAAAAGAAAGTTGCAACTAATAGGTAGCACCCCTAAATGGCAAAAGTTGCAACTAATAAGAAACGGAGGTAGTATTTGCTTTAGTTTAATGCGAGTCATATAAGCAAAATTAGAAGGCCAAATTGAAGGCATGCATTAATTAATTAATAAGGTCACCGGAATACAATACTGAGTCATGCATTGTCAACTTGTTATATATTATTGCCACAGACTAAATTGGTCCTAGTTCACAAATGCAAATACAGAGTACATAACAAACAAGTGCATGGGCACAAGAAATAAGGGATTGATCCTACACTGAGTGAGTAAATTCAGGATATATACAACAACTTGATTTTTCGTATATATATACTAACATACTTGTATTTTGCAATACTCAAAATAACCCAACGCAATGTATCCAAGACCGTTTGATATATATGTGATGTTAAGGTTGGCCAAAATTGCTCTAGAACTTCATATGCGGTTATTGTTCACGAGACTACAATTAAGTCCACTAACCAATTATCATAACAAAACATGAAACCTTAATTAATAAATTTATACGTAATACTCGACAGGAAAATTAAAAAAATTATACATAATACTCGACACTAATACTTTGCTTAACTTTAGCCATTGTTAAAGTCTTTGACTAAAAAAACCAATCTGACTAGTTTTGTTAATTCATTATTAATGAACCAAACCCAACATTAATGTGTAATTGATAAAACTGTACAAATCTTTCATCAAACAAGGCAGTGAATGAGAATGAAGTAATTAAAAAAATATAATTTGTAATATAATAAGGCTACTAGTGTAAAACATTGATGTATAATATAATATTATTTATTTATTTATTTCAATCACAAAAGATAATTATGGGTTAATGATAAAAGATATACAATCAACAACCGGAACATGATAAGCTCATAAGCGCCTACACAATCGAAAGATAACCGAAACATGCTAAGTGCCTATATCTAAGGATTAGAGCTAGTAATCAGAAGCATGTGTTCAGCCTAACTATATAGATAAATCTAATAATAATTTAAAAAAATTTTACATATATATAACTCAAAGTATATAGTAATCACATGCAAGTACAATACAAGATGATATGCGGTATAAGATCATGAATATATAATCTGATTATGAAATTGTGAAGTAAATAAAGAAATAGCCATGATCGATCAAAAGTAAATCCTATGAGGTTATGACACAAACATATATAAGGCCAATAATTACGTTATTTATTTGATCAATCACAATAGTAAGCACATGATCCAAAATTATATATTTAATCAATTCAACCAACCAAATATATAAATTACATATGAAAAAAAAATACGTATTAAGCTTTTTCAAGTAGTCAATACAAATTAGGCAGATTGAATCATATAGTGCATCAAAAACTTTTATGAATCATCGATAGTCGTAAAATATAGTATATACATTCCAATTTGCATAAATGTTTATACATCAAGAATAATTATAGTATAACGAAATAATCAACGAATGAACGGCAAATCATATTTATTATTAATTTATTATAGCTTCAAAATTCATAATTTAGGAGAAATAGGACAGGGTTATAGGGTACCTTTTCTAGTGGAGGAGTTGTAAGTTAAAGTTGCTAATACGTTGGCTATGGTGCTCAGTGAAGATTGATATCTAACCCTGATGACAATTGATTAATCACATCTCCAAAGATTGATCTTGTAAATTTTTTTTGATTGGTTAGAGAATGGTGCTGATAACGTGTTATAAAATAGAGAGAAATATAAGAGAGATTGATAGAGAATAAATCAGTGTATCAAGGAGGATAATGGATATCCACAAATATTTCATAACAATTGCATACTAGTTTTCCTTTGTTTGGTTGCATACAAGAAAAGTCCAGAGTGGAAATGTAAGGATGAATGAGAGAAAAGTAAAAAAAGGAGGTAAGGAGAAGAGAGGAAAATGTGACTTCCCTTTTTTTGGGAAGGAGAATGTTTTCCATCATTAAGGATGGAATTTTCCACCCTTGGAAAAATTGTTTTCCACCCCTTAACAAACCAAACAAAGGAAAATGGGAAAAAAATGAAAAATTCATTTTCCATGAAAACCTTTTACATCAAACCAAACAGGGCCAATATTTAATACGAATACTAAACATATATTCCCTACATTGAACATTAAATTTATTTGATCAGAGTGAGGTATAGCTCAAGTGGTTAGAGCATTCCTCCCGATTCCAAGAGATCCTGGAATCGATTCTCACCCCGCCCTTGTGGCTCTCTAAACACCAAAAAAAAAAAACATTAAATTTATTTCCAACCATAAACCGATTAATGTGTGAGTGAAAAATGATAAACCTCCCTCCACCTTACACTCCATAAATAGAGTCGAAGGTTTCTCCCTTTTTTCTCGTATAAACATAATTGCAAGAGATTTTAGAAAAAAATAATAATAATAAATAAAAAAAATGGTTAAACAACTCCACATTGTGATGTTTCCATGGTTTGCCGTGGGTCATATGACTCCTTTTCTTCACCTTGCTAACAAACTTGCCGAAAGAGGCCACAAAATCACATTCTTTTTACCCAACAAAGCCAAGATTCAGTTACAACATTTTGTGCTTTACCCAAATCTTATCACCCTTCACCCTATCACGGTCCCTCACGTCCACCCTCTTCCTTTCGGGGCCGAAACTGCCTCCGACATCCACCTTAATCTTACCGGCCATCTTGCCACCGCTCTCGACCTCACTCGTCCCGAGGTCGAGAGCGTGATCATAGGCCTAACCCCCAAACCCCACCTCTTTTTTTACGATATCGCCCATTGGGCGTCCGAGATCGCCGCTAAGCTCGGGATTAAGTCCGTTAATTATAATGTGGTTTGCGCTGCATCCCTCGCGATCGCTTTGGTCCCGGCCCGTAACCTGGCACGGAATCGACCTCTTACTCAAGAGGACGTAACCCGGCCTCCTCCGGGCTACCCCTCCTCTAATGTTGTCTTGCACGGGCCTGAGGCCCGTAGCTTGCTCTTCTTAGGGGAGGACTATGGAAGCGGTTTCACCTTTTACGAACGAATTACTACTGCATTGAAATCATGTGACGCCATTGCCATTAGAACCTGCCGTGAGATTGAAGGCAACTTTTGTGATTACGTGTCGGCCCAATACAACAAGCCCGTGATCCTCACCGGCCCGGTACTTCCTGAAAATGACAATAGTAACAACCCACTTGAAGCCCAATGGGCCGACTGGTTGTGCGGGTTCGGGCCGGGCTCGGTTGTGTTCTGTGCCTTTGGGAGTCAGTTCATCCTTGAAAGGGATCAGTTCCAGGAGCTACTCCTAGGGTTTGAAATGACAAAACTACCCTTCCTAGTGGCCTTGAAGCCACCCAAGGGGTGCGCCACCATCGAAGAGGCGCTCCCCGAGGGGTTCAAGGAAAGAGTAGGAGATAGGGGTGTGGTGCATGGTGGGTGGGTGCAACAGCCTCAAATACTAGCACACCCTTCAGTAGGGTGCTTTGTGAACCATTGTGGGTTCGGGTCGATGTGGGAGAGTTTGATGGCGGCGAGTCAGATAGTGTTGGTGCCGCAATTGGGTGACCAAATATTGAACACAAGGTTGATGGCAGGGGAGCTGAAGGTGGCTGTGGAGGTGGAGAAGGCAGAGAATGGGTGGGTGTCTAAGGAAAGTTTGTGTAATGCTATCAAGTTAGTGATGGATGAGAAGAGTGAAGCGGGGTGTTTAATTAAAAATAATCATGCTAAGTGGAGACAAATTATGGCTAGCCAAGGATTTATGAAGGGTTACATTGATAACTTTATTATGGATTTGGAGAAGATTATGAATTAATTTGGTACCTAAGATATAAATGTTTGGTCTAAGATAGTAAGATAAGAAATCCCCCTCCATTATTAAATAAGTGCATCTATCGATCACTGGGTGATGAGCACAAATTATATTAAGAGGGTTTATGTTGTTACTTGTTAGGTAGGTATCCCTTTGTTCTAAACCAATAAGGTCATGTTTTGTAATTGTAAGATTCGTCTCACTTTAAAGTTTCTAAATATTATTTTTTTTTCTAATTTTTATAGTTGCTAATTAAAAAATATTATCAGTCAAAGTAAAGCACTTGTTAAAAAACAGGATAGTATATCAGTTTGATTATACACTTGTTACTCTCTCCGTGTTTTAATAAGTGTTACAATGATTTTTTTCACTATTCACATAATGACTTTGACTTGATTATTTAACTAATATATTAAAAAAATAAAAAAAAAAATACAAAAAAAAAAAAAAAACAAATGTTGTTGAATAAGACATTATTGGATTCATTATTATGTATACTTCCATATTATAAAATTTCATACGATTTTTCTAATATATAATTAGATAAAATGATGGTTAAAATTGTATCTCGACATGCGTGTTTAGTTAAAGTATAACACTTATTAAAACACGAAGGGACGGGGGAGTTATACTCTATTTTCACAGCTTAAGAAAACAGCTATTTTTCGACCGTAGAAAAAACCATCGATGATATCATAAAATTCGTTCACCCCAACGCCCATGACATGAGTGATGAGTATCTGTATGAGCATGAGTGCATGACCCGTGAGGGTAGTTGAAGCATCACGTTCCATTCGAAAAGGACGAGTATAAAGAAGACGTGAAGAATGCTAGTATCAAGCTAACAAGTATCTTAATCAAAAAACAAAAAAAACAAAAAAAAAAAAGCTAACAAGTATCAAGTAGGGCGAGTAAGTGTATGGGTATTGGGTAATACCTCAATACTTCCCAATACCACAAATTTTTTTTTTGTTTTCCCTTTTTTTTCTCCCTTTCCTCTTCATCTTCTTCCTTCCTTAAACCCTTTTCCCACCTCCATGAATAGCTCTCATTGCCGGCCAAACCTCCGTCCACCACACCTTTACCTTCGACAGCAAGAAGCCCACCCCACCAGCTACTACATTATTGATCGAAATCCAAAAACATGCAACTACCTCCATTGAAAATCACCGGAAACCACCCAAAAAAACCTAACCCAAAAATGAGAGACACAAACTTATGGCTCTAGCCATTAAAACGGTGAGTTCTATGCTGAAAATCGCTGACTTCGATCGAAATTGACGTCGGAAATTTTTTGTCGGTGCTCAGTTATTATTAATTTCTATACTGTTATTATTGGGTTGTGTACTGTTATTCTTTATTTTTGTAATGTTATTCTTAATTTATATACTCCCTCCGTGTTTTTTTTAAGTGTTATACTTACCAAATCCGGCCGTATTTTAATAAGTGTTACACTTCCTTTTTTGGCAAAAAGATACATTAAAATATTATATCTCTCTCCTCTCATGGTCCCCACCCAAACCTACTGCTACTTTTTATATTATATCTCTCATCTACATTCGTTACTTTTCAATAAACTATTAACTCCACTATCTTTCTTTTACAATTTTTTAATACTCCAACTAATCCACTTACCTCTTATTTTATTTAAGTCAATTAAATGGCCTAAAACTATGTGTCGGTCAAACTGCAACACTTAAAAAAGACACGGAGGAGTACTGTTATTGAGAGGAGATAGACTACTTTTTTACAACATGGGTAAGTAATACGTGAAATTACATTTTTGCCTTTGGTATGGGCCCAACGAGCCCATACCAGGTAGTGATCTATCATTACTCAGGGCATTGCAACTTTGCTGATTGGCAATCACTTCTTCCATATCTACTTAGGATATTACTTTAACTCTATATAGTATTTCTAAACTCCATGCTAATTTTGACTTGTTACTACCTCTCTTAAATGTTATGTGCAACTTTGGAATATTTTATATCTCACAAATAATATTCCAAAGTTGCACAACATTTAACGGAGGAAGTATTTACATTGGCTTTTTATATTTTTAACAGTATACAATTGTAAATACTGTAGTAGTGATCTTTCTAAATCAAAAAAAAAATTGTAGATATGCAAATTGTGTATTCAAATCTTAATTATTTAGGAATAGAGAGAGTTCCATAGATCAGATAAAATAAGAATATTTCGTATAATATATGGAGACAACATGTTAATGATATGTGCTACCCTTCTTTATGATGTGGTGTCAGTAGTGTGTCACAATTACAACATGTTCATCCTATGTACATCATATTTTTTCTTTCCAAATTGAATTGTAATAATGTTTAGTTACTTTAGAAAACTCTTCATCAACATGATTTTAGTTAGCTATAATACGTAGTGTTTAATTTACTTGGAAACTCTTCATTATATTTAAAACCCTGGTAATTTATTTTGGGTGTTGTTTGGGAAAAAAAAAAAAAAAAAAGATTGAAATTGCAATTCTTAAGGGTTTTTTTTTTTTTTTTTTTTTTGACAAATTCATTTCACTTCCTACAAAATGGAGAAATTTAATTACCTAGGGAGACCTTGATAACTGGAACTTCTCATTAAATTTCAAAGTGATAGAGTATAAAACATATTCTCGGGCCTCAACCATCAGCTTAAGCTTTTGGTTGAGTTGGTCCTTTATCATGGTATCAGAGCCCAAGTTTGTTGGGCCGTTCATAACTGGGTATTTGTCAAACCACTAGTTAAAGGGCCTCTATTGGATGTTCATTCCAAAGAGGATTTATATTGTACCTTCTGGTGTGCTCTAATTCTAAGGATACTCACAAGTGAAGAGGGGGTGTTGAAACTCATTGTAGCCCACTTATGAGTGTCCCACATTGCAGAAAGAGAAGATGTGGTTCCACTTTATAAGGTAGAGGAGTAACTCCTGCTATTGCCAATTGATTTTAGTATGGAAGCTCTTAAGCCTAGTTTGTGGATCAAACTCTCCTCCTCCTTGTTCGGGTTACCCATGCCCATTTCATATTTTCTCGAAATTTATCATGGTATCAAAGCAAGGTGACATAAAGGTCACGAGTTCGAATCTCATCCACCCATCCTTCAAATTGGAATTAATTCGCACCGGGTATGGGAGTGCCTGTGTTACATCCATATTTTCAAACCCAAAGGGCCTTTCATGTGAAGACGGGTGATAGAGTATAAAAACATATTCCTTGACCTCAACCATCAATTTAAGTTTTTGATTGATTTGGTCCTTTTTTTTTGTTTTAAAGACGGTTGATTTTGTCCTTTAACATAAAGGAATTTGCATTTCCACTTACAGAGGAATATAAATTTTCAAGAAATTTGCGTACCAAATTAATCTTTGTCGCCTTAAATTATTATCCTAAGTTTTGAATTAAACTCGAAAGATATGATAAACTGTATAAAGGATTAGTGTTGTTCATTTCTCTAAATTTTGGTTCAATTACCTTATTTCTGGTTTGATTTTTCGGACTCAATTTCAATGATTCGGATATTGACATATTGTTGATACTTGATACTATCCCATGAGATTATGAGAATTAGAATAAGAAAGCGGACACAAATGTTAAAAAGTCGAGCTTAATAATTTCCAAATTAATCATAGATAATATATATATATATATATATATATATATATATATATATATATATATATATATATATATATATATATATATATATATATATATATATATATATATATATATATATAAAAGTAGGTAAGATTCTCTCCTCATTTTCAGCAAGGTAGTAGGTTATTTGTTATTGTCGTCCTGTACAAAATTGTCTTATTTTTGGGTGGAATAACATCAAATTTATAACAAATTGTTGAATAATATATAGGCCTTGTTTGGTTGACATGAGAATTAATTTTCCATAGAAAATTGTATTTCATGGAAAAATTATTTCTCTCATGAAACTCTTAGAAATTTCTTAAATTTGTTTGGTTAACAATATGAGAATTAAGAAATTCCATGAATTTAAATTAACCTAGGAAGGGATATGTAATTTACTTCCCTTGTTTTGTGGAAAGTTGAAATTCCTATAAAGTTCCACTTCTTCTATTTTAGCTTTTTTGTGTCAACCAAACAAGGCCTATATATTATCAAATCCCATAAATTTCCACTTCTCTTATTTTATGTTATTAACCAAACAAGGACAAAGTATCTCACGATCAAAAATGAAAAAACTTCAATTTTTTTTTAAAAAAAAAAAAAAAGAAGCTGAACCAATTGACACATCACTTTATTGCCAAAACTGACAAATCATAAGAGCCATCACCTCATAATATAAATCTATCATAACCTCTTAAATTTCATGGATGATCCAAAAAAAAAAAAAAAAAAAACTCCCTCCATCTCTTAATATAGTTTCTATAGTTTTAGTTTTAGTAAAATTTAATGGGAATCAAGAAACTTAAATAAGAATAATAAAAATACATTAAAAAAAGTAAATTTACACGGGATATGCAAAAAAGTATAGAGATAAAGTAATGCTCCATCCGTGGTGTTCACAAAATTTAAGAAAATTTATAGGATTTTTTATAATATAAACTAGATAAGTCCCGTGCGCAATGATATTTAGATCTTATTAATTTTGAAGCACGACGTAAAACAATTTATTGAAATAAATATATATTTTACATATGTCTCTCATATGAAATAAATTATAAAAACATAATTATTACTTGCCATTTGTAATGATATTTAGATCTTATTAATTTTGAAGAACAATAAAAACTTAAGCAAATTATGTATTATGTGTAAATTTAACCGACAGTAATTATATTTTGAAGTCAGATAATAATAATAATAATAATAATAATAATAATAATAATAATAATAATAATAATAATAATAATAAGAATAATAAGAATAATAATAATAATAATAATAATAATAATAATTGTCTTCACAAAAAATATTATAATAATTTAAGGTAAAAAAATATGATGTCAGCAATTGATTTAGGCGGGGAAAATTTTAACAACACCTTGACATGTGTATAATTTTAATAAATGATGATGTCAGCGGTTGTTATTTTAATATATTTATAAATTATTGTAAGTAGGAGATAGAAATAATAATAATAATAATAATAATAATAATAATAATAATAATTAGTGTAGTACGGTTGGTAAACATGGGCACGGGCCGTGCCGGCACGCGGGCGGCACGGGCCCGACACGACTCCGGCACGGCGGGCCGCTTTTTTGGAAATCGGCACGGGCACGGCACGTAGCACGGCGGGCGGCACGTGGGCCGGCACGTGGGTTGTGGGCTGGGGTGTGCCAATTTCAGGCACGGCCCGCTGCGGACCGGCACGACACGGCCCCCACCGCGGAGCCGGCACGACACGGCCCCCACCGCGGCACGGCACGGCCCGTTGCCCATGTTTAACAGTTGGTAAGAAAGATAAATAATAAAATATTTGTAAAAGTAGGATTAGTGGGAGAGAGAAATTATAAAATAATGGTGGGTTCTTTTCAAATATAAAGATGTTGCAATTAATATGAAAGATGAAATGGGTGTAAAAAGAAAATGTTCCAATTCATACAAAACGGAGGGAGTAAAAGTATATGAGAAATGGCAAATTTACATGGGGAACCTAATTTGCACAAATACTTTTGCAAATTGGAGAGAATTTTGATAAAAATGTGATAGTAATGGTTTTTTTTTTTTTTTAAAAAAAAAAAAAAAAAAAAAAAAAAAAAAAAAAAAAAAAAAAAAAGCGAATGGGTTGAACATTTTAGTACTAAAAAAAAAAAAAAAAGCAAATGAGTAAAGATTTTA
Organism: Chenopodium formosanum; assembly: GCA_024500155.1. Classification (NCBI taxonomy): domain Eukaryota; kingdom Viridiplantae; phylum Streptophyta; class Magnoliopsida; order Caryophyllales; family Amaranthaceae; genus Chenopodium; species Chenopodium formosanum. The sequence continues at coordinate 11,308,418 of CM044865.1, read as the reverse complement.
GGAATAAAATTCAGTCAAAATAGACTCATTAAAGGACCAAGGGAGTAACTAATACTCCCTCCGTCCCCTAATACAAAGCCTTAATTTTTATGGTAAACCAAAGTACAATGCCTCTTTTTATTTAAAAGATGTATTTTTTTTTTTATCACGGTCCGAGAGTTTCAACCCCGAAATTTGGAAAGAGTACTATTTTTGACATGAGCTTAAACCGTTGGGACATGTCATATCATAGTGGTTGCTACATTGCCATATTTAATTTTTATTGTTCATAAATCATACAAGTCCTAGTATAGTAGTATTACTATTAAGTATTAACTGCTATTGATATTTACTACCCATATTTTATTTTGGGTTCCCTTTCTGAATGATTTGAAGAGCAATGCTTTTGTTGTACTGAATGTTTTTAAGCCTTAAATAACAGTATTATATTTCCTTTGTTTTGTGTTAAAAAAATATTTACTACCTAAATCATATCATATCATATCATATTATTTCACTAATACATAAATCAGGTCTCCCATCCAGGCCATGAAACAACGACACTTGATATTCCAATTTTTTGCCTAGTATCGCACCACAAAGATGACAAATAGGTGTTACTAGTATAGTACCCGTGCAAATAGCACGGTTTTAAAAGTTGATGTATTATATATGCTGAAATTTGAAACTAAAATTAGCTTACTGTTAGTTATGGTTTTTATCATGTTAGTACCCGTGCAAATTCACAGATATATGTACCCATTTTATCATGGTATTGTGTATCAGAATTTTAATTAAATGTTGCATTAAAAAAAAATTAAATTTGGAAATATAAAAAGATTTATGGCCTTTACATATTTTACCTTTTATATTCGGATGACTCATGCTCATTTATATATATATTATATGTTACCTTTCAGCAACTTTTGTAAGTGAACAGCTAGCACACAATGATACAAGTAACCCTTGGCCACGACCGAGTAACCCCTAACCAAATAAACCCTGACCAACCGAGTAACCCTTGACTGAGTAATCCATGACTAACCAATGAGTAACCCCTGACTGAGTAATCCATGACTAACCGATGAGTAACCCCTGATCTATCGAGACTGACCAAGTAACCCCTAACCAAGTTACCCCTGACTGACCAAGTAACCCCTGGTCAAGGGAGTAACCCCCTGCAGTCACCCAATTGTGTCTCCCCAAAACCAAACCCAGTGATGAATACCTTTCACGTCATTTGATTATCGAACGAAGTGAAAGTGTGAAAAGTCTAGTGATGTGGTTGTTTTTATCAAAATATCTCTCTTTCTGCTTTTGAAAATATTTCTTTTTATACACTATTTATCAAAATAGCCAGTCCAATTTAGTTTGGTCCATGATAAGGGTCCAATAATAGTGTAGTTGGATTGGGCTCAAAAAGAGCTTTCCAACAATATATTATAAGCCCAATTCCGATGAATAATGAAGAAGTTATGGTCAAAATACTAAATTGAGCTCGAAATGAATTTTATATGCAGCCTAATGATCTAGAATAGGGCCTATTAATTATTATTCCTAAATTTATTAGGATTGATTTTAATCTTCTAGAATAATCTAGAAGGTCCTTCTGAATTCTAATGGAATTAGGATTGATAATTATATTTTGAAGAGTTTTATTTGGAATAAAATAAGTATTTTATCATAAACCCGATTTTAGTTTGATAAACGCGGAATTTGCTGCTTAATCATATAAGAAGAGGATTTCGCGTGGAAAGCGCGTTTTATTTCTGACTTAGCGCAAGACAACAAGCCTGTCGCCTAGCGTTGGTGCTTTTCGTCTGGCGCTAACTCCCGTCGTTCACGACAAGAGGTAATTATTTCCGAATGGGACTTGATTTGTTTTTTATCGGTTTCTGACCTATTTTCTATAAATAGGGGTCGTATCTCCATGCTTTTTATTCATTCACAATCATCATCTCTCTCTATTTTCTCTCTCTAAAGCTAGAAGCTTATTCCCGCTCTATTCTTTTTCTAAATCTTTCCATAATACAAAATTCCACATACATTAGTTCTAAACACACCTAGCCAAGTTCGAAGTTGCCTTCGCCCTAGATGTGAAAGGTTGATAATTTCTGAGGGTTTGGTCCTAAATCTCTCTTTCAATTATTTAATTTAATTGTTTGATTTAATATTTTCCTTGAAGTTACTAACGTGTGTATTTTGTTATTAGAAAGAGATATGAGGCATATAAGTAAGTAATTTAATTACTTTATTGATCTTCTGATATAGAAATCATGCTTTGATTATTTTAATTCCTAGTATCATGTTAGGATGTTTTTATTGCTTCCTAGTATCATGTTTAGGGTATTAACTAAAATTTCTAATATCATGTGTTGCTAGTATCATGTTTAGGTGGCTTCCTATCCTTTTTAATATCATGTTAGTACCATGTTAGGGATAAAGCTTTGATTCTTTAATGTTTAGTGACATGCTAGTATTTGTTATTAATCTTGTTAGTATCATGCCTAGGATTTTGCTAATATTATTATGCTTTATTGAGATTATTATTATTATTATGTTGCTTGATATATATTATTTATTGTTATTGCTTGATCACGCCTTTTATGCATGTTTAAAGGGAATTTGTACTTGTAATCACGGTTAATAAGATAATTAATAATCTTGTTTAGGTTAATATGTTTATAATTCAAGTGATCGCCAATAATTGATTTGTTTGTGCATTAATATTCAACCAACATAGATTAAAAGGTTTTGGGTTAACCTAATGATTGCATGTTAGTCAGAAAGCGCACATGAATATGAGAAGAATAAAGTAGAGGTCTATTATTAGGGCATGTTCAATTTCTTTTAGGTTGGATTTATACCTTCATCCCCGAATATCCAATCATGGTTTCAGACCACTATGGAGTTAGCGATCTCATGGATCGTGAAGGGGTGTAACCTTCACCTTGTGAACGATATACAAGTTCCTAAAACTTGTTGGCGACTCTTTTACTCTAGCTTCCTTCCCTTTGGACGCCACCATGCTTAAGTGTATGATCACATTGGGGCTCAAGTGTGGGATGCTTGAAATATTCCCTACACTCCCAACCATTTTTTTTTAATGTGGCTTAACTGATTTTGTAGCACCTTATGAAACTTTATGATTACCTTTAAACTGTGTACGTACTTTAGGTTTAATCAACATAATAACACTTTCTCGCTATCCCAGGCCACAATGTGGTCACAAAATTATATACTATCAATTATCTCATCATTTCTAACATATCTAATAAAATTTTCATGGTTTAAGAAAAATGAATTGCACTGTTTTAAAAATTCTTATACTGTGTATATATATTTTAAAATTACATCATCAATAATGATGAAGTGCAAACCCACGACCCATGTTAAAAAAATACATGCTCGTAGTGCAATTAAGAATTTTCACGGCTTAAGATCATGAATCTTGCTTAAGATCAAATATTGTTATTCAAAAAAAAAAATGTTAAGATCAAATATTAAGAAGATAATAAAAATATTTAGATGAATAATATTATAAGGAAGTATAATAAAAGATTATATCCTGATTTAACATGCATTATCATAAGAAGGAAGTAGGTATATTATGGTAATAGGTAAATGTGTATAAAATATTTATATTATTTTATAACATATAAACTTTGATTTAGTTTCTATATTTAGGAGTGAAAAATGAAGCGGAAATTTTTTTAACAATAGCTCCATACGTGTCAAAGTATAGTTAGAGTGGAGCTTCGAGTGTACTCTGTTTTAGTATATATATAGATTAATGTTGTATATAGTTTTATTATCACTATGCTTCTAATATTTCATATATACAAAATAAATCATAATTTTTAATAAATATCCTATAACTCGGTTTTATTTCTATCATAAAATTCATTTCAAAAAGTTCTTTAAAATGAGACCAATTAATAATATATTTAATTTAGTTAAAAAATTATAGAATTAGTTAAAATAATTTTGATTTGGTAAAATATCTTTCATTTCAGTAAAAAATAATTTAAATTCAATAACAATAACTTAAGTTCAATAAGTCAGCCCGCTAGGGTGGGGGGAATTCATGCGTGAAATTGGTGACTTTCTTGGAGGTTTTATCGAGTTCGATGAGTCAGACCTGCTAGGGTGGGGGGAATTCATGCGTGTGAAAGCTCTGCTAGACATAGAAAAACCCTTGCGAAGGGGTTTGTGCCTGGCCAATGGAAAATCATCTTCTAAGTGGATTACCATCAAGTATGAGCGAATGATGGAGTTTTGTTTCTTTTGCGAAAGATTAGACCATACTGAAAGTAGCTGCTCATTCAAAGAAGAAGCGAGGGATGATTGTAGAGACATAGTCTTCCCATATGGTCCATGGCTTAGAGCTTCTTCTAGGAGGACAACACGTCATTCGGATTCTGAAGTTCAGAAGGAGAGGAAACTAAAAGTGGAGTTAATGCACCATATGAAGGGAAGAGCTCCTTGTTACTATGATGTTGCTGCTATTAAACTTGGCCCTCCTGAGGCTGCACACAGACTTCATTTCTCAACCCCAATCCGAGAAAAAGATCAAGCAGTTTTGCCTTGATCAAGGGAAGATGCTCTAGTCCCTATGGTTGATGATACAAATTCGAGAACTGTTCTCCAAATCATGAGTGTGGCAGAGAAAGAGCAGCAGGGGAAAGCTGGGGAATCGAATCTTTTAGCACCAAATGCAGACTTGGACAAGTGCAAAAATTTGCTTAAGCAGATTGCGAGGCAAGAGGAGGGGGTTGTGGAGATGGAACATGATTTAATTCTGGAACATCCACAAGTGAATATAGGGAAGAAGAAAGTCAGAATTGCAAAGAAGAATATGAGCGAGAATGTGATAATTCCAAAGTTGCCTTACCCCCATCAGGAGTTTCTCAAAAGAGAATTTTTGATGCTGTTTTGGAGGAAAGCGAACGAGATGTATATGTGGAGCCTAAAAAGAAACAGAAAATAGTCTGAGAATCCTTTGTCGGATATAGGATAAATCAATTAGAGGGTGTTGGTTTTGACCAGCCCCTCGAACATCAATGAAACTTTTGTGTTGAAACTGTCGAGGAGCTGGCAGACCTTGAATAATTCGAGCACTCCGTCACTAGAGTAGAAAATTATGCCCAAATATTATTTTTCTGTCAGAAGCGATGATTGATCACAAGAGGTCAGAAGGTTTGAAATTTTTCTATGGTTGTTGGTGTAGATAATGTAGGGAAGTCGGGAGGTTTATGCATTTTTTGGAGAGAAGGAGTGGACTTTGAAGTTGTGTCTTATTTGAATCATCACATATGTGGAGATATTAAGGAGGTAGGGGGAAGGAAATGGAGGTTTGTGGGAATTTATGGGTGGGCGGATAAAGCACTTAAAGGGAATACTTGGGCTCTGATTCGGGCACTCTACCTCGACTCTCCTTATCCAGTCGTTTTTAGAGGTAATTTTAATGAAATGCTCTGTTCATAAGAAAAATCAAGAGGTGTTTTTAAAGAGCAACAAGTTATGGATGAGTTTAGACGAGTTCTTGATATGTGTACTCTTAAAGACTTAGGCCATGATGGGTCTTGGGTTACTTAGGAGCGTGGCAATTCTGAAAATTCGATTGTCCAAGAGAGATTAGACCGATTTGTTGCGTGTACAGGATAGACATCATGGTTTGGCAATGCAAGTGTCAAGCACTTGGAAAAATTTGGTTCGGACCATGTAGCCATTCTTCTTGATACTTCACCAGCTCAGAAAATGAAAAAGAAGCCCAAAAAGAAATCTTTTAGATTCAAAACTGGATGGTTGCTTAAAGAGGGAATGGAGGATGTGGTGAGGAAGGCGTGGGGGGATTATTGACATCTAATTATGCCTCACAAACTGGAGATGGTGGCAACAAAGCTCACGGCTTGGAGTAAGGACTCTCTTGACAATCTTAGCCCGAAAATTGCAGACGAAGAGGACTCTCCTAAAGAAGCTCAGATTAGTCATGGCGGCACTTCAAATTTTTCCAAATGTTCTCGACTTGAAGCCCTCCTAGATGACCTCCATGAGAAAAATGAAGCGTATTGGTACCTTCGCTCTAGAGTCTCGGAAATTAAGGATGGTGACCGCAACACAAGCTACTTTCACCACAAAGATTCACAACATAAGAGCATGTTGAAGTATAAAGGTTTTGATGATGAGGAACTTAAACTAAAAGCAAACTCATCTAATAAAGATTCTCTAGTGTGTGATTAGTCAAGGTGCAGAATAATCTTGGTGATTGAAGAACCATCTGAATCTAAGAAGACCTGAAGAAGATCTTTATTGAAGAAGTTAAACAAATCAGAGGAAGATTTCTCTAACAAGAACTAAGTTCCCTAACAGGAACTTGAAGACTAGCAGTTAAGTTCTTTGGTGAAACTTGATATGCTTGGAGCCCAAGTAATTCATCTGATCAGAGTGCGGCGCAACAATAATTGTTAAAGTTTTATTCTTAGAAATTATTGTTAATATGGTAAGTAGGTTAGTGCACGAAATTTATTAGAAACGTGATAAGTTTGCTTGGTAAATAAAATAAATATGGAAAATAATAAAAGATAGATTTTAGGAAAAGATTTTCTAAAAAGATTATTTTTCTCTAAAGTTGGTTTATTAAGAAAGATAAGTTTTCTAAATAAATATCTTTTATACTTATTTTCGGAAAAGATTTTATTCCACTTGATTTACTAAAACCGTGTTTAATTAAGATAAGTCAAGTTAACATATTTATCTTTTTAGAAAACCTACTTTCTATACAAGTGTCACTTGTTTAATCACAGTGCTTTAAACGAGTAAGTTTACCAAGCTTTTAACTTATCATATTAGTTTTGGATTTCGTTCATTGCTTACCTATCATAATAGGCGTCTTATATTTGTATTGGTTGGGTTATTTGGGTGATTTTATAGTTTGTGTTATATACAGTTTTGTGTAAGCTTCTTGGTGTGGCTGTGAGTTTTGTACTGGGGTGGTACGAGTGTTTTGTACTTTGGTAGTACGAGTAGTACTTTGGTGGTATGAGTGAATCTAAGTGTGGTGCTTAGATTGGGTAGGATAGGGTCCTATCAAGTAACAAGTCCAGTGAGGAACTTGTGAAATAAAAGTCTGTGTCTAATAGGTTATAACTTGGTGTTTGCCCTATTATAGTGAAGTGTTTTGTGTTTGAAATCCCTAAGGTAGGGTCAAGGTTTTACTTCCAGTTGGGCCCTGGAAGGTTTCCTCGTAAAATCTGTGTGTTTGCTTAAGTTCCTATACGCATTGTTTATTTATCCGCAAAAAGTAGTCATTAGGAACTCTATACAATTCACCCTCCCCCCCTCTTGTATTAATCGTCTCAACTAATAGAGCAAAAATTATATCAAGGGGCTTGAGGATGCAGAGGGAGTATGGAGAACGGGGGAAAAAGAGGTTGAACCTATTATTATGAATTTCTATAGCTCACTTTTTGCAGCAGGAGATATTGAAGACAATATGATGAATGAGGTACTTGCTTGTGTACACCGAAGGTATAAACCTTTCTTTGTGTCGCAATTTTCCCAAAGATGAAATTCATATAACTCTCTCTCAAATGGCCCCTTGCAAAGCTCCAGGTCCGGATGGTTTACATGTTATTTTCTATTAGAAGAATTGGCATATTGTTGGTGATGATGTGACTATTTTTTGTGAATAATATTATTTATGGTAGAATCTCTCCTAGTGTGATAAACAGGACAAATGTTGCTCTTATTCCGAAAGTGAAAGATCCCATAAGCATTACTCAATTATGCCCTATTGTGTTATGCAATGTTCTCTACAAGTTGGCTTCTAAGTCTATGGCTAATAGGCTTAAACCACTCCTCCAAAATATTGTGACTGAAAACCAGAGTGCCTTTGTTCCAAAGCGGTTGATCACCGATAATGCCCTTATTGCTCTTGAGCTTTTCCATACTATGAAGAAGCGTGCAAAAGGTAGAAGAGGTTATGCTGCTATGAATTTATACATGAGCAAAGCTTTTGACCGGGTTGAGTGGGATTTCCTTCGGAGGCTTCTTACAAAACTAGGCTTTGCCGGAGCTTGGGTTTATACCATCATGGCCTTTGTTTCCACGGTCGAGTACTCCTTCATCATAAACGATGAACCCTCGACAACTCTTACTCCTTCGAGGGGGCTTTGGCAAGGTGATCCTATTTCACATTACCTCTTTATCTTAGTTGTTGATGTCCTATCTAGGATGATATAGCTGGCTTCGGAGAAAAAACAGATTCATGGTGTAAAGGCAAGCAGGAATGGCCCCGAGATTACTCATTTTTTTTTTTACAAATGATAGTCTCTTATTTACTATAGCAACCCGACATGAATGTTCAATCATTGTTGATATTCTCAACAAATATGAAGAAACTTCCGGGCAAAAGATCAATTTAGAAAAGTTGGAAGTCTCTTTTAGTAAAGGTGTTCCCTTTCACTTAAGGGTCTCTTTGAGCTCGGTCCTTGGTATGGAAATGGTTGATGATCATGTGAAATATCTTGGTCTGCCAACTATAGTGGGGAGATGGAAAAAAAGCCGTGTTTTCTTTTGTGAAGGAGATAATTTAGAAGAAAATTCAAGAGTGGGCAAGGAGGTGTTATTGAAATCCGTCATCCAAGCAATCTCGACTTATCTTATGGGGGTTTATAAATTCCCCTCAACTTTGTTACAAGAAATACACTCCATGATGGCTCGGTTTTGGTGGGGTTCAAATATGAAGGAGAATAAAATTCATTGGAGAAGTTGGGATTTCCTATGTCAACCGAAATGGCTTGGAGCTTTAGGTTTCCGGGATTTAAGAGTCTTCAATGATGCTTTGCTGGGAAAAAAAATTTGGAGACTTGCGTGCAATGAAAATTTCCTTCTAAGCCGAGTTTTCAAGGAAAAGTACTACCCTAACACCTCTATTTTTGAAGCTGCTTTGGGGCCTTGTTCAAGCTACTCTTGGCAAAGTATTTGGGGATCGAAGGCTCTTGTGCTTGAGGGGATTGCTGTGGAGAGTTGAGAATGGCAGGAAAATCAAGGTGTGGGATGAATCGTGGCTCATTTATGATGAGAGACGATTTTCCACAAGCGAGAAAATGTATGATGAGTGTAATTTTGTTGCAGACTTGATCTCTGAAGATAATAAAAGTTAGGATATGGAAGGTGGATAACATTTTTAATGAGAGGGATAAGCAACTGATTTTAGCCACTTTATTGAGCGATAAGCTGCCCATGGATGCGCCTACCTGGGCCTAGTTGAAAGACGGTTGCTATGAGGTGAAGACTGCCTGTCTTCTAGGTAAGTCTTGTTTTCTTGAGAATTTTGAAAAATTCTGGGTAGAAATCTGGAAGGCCGAGGTAACTCCAAAAGTAAGACATTTTCTTTGGAGATTTTGCACTAATTCCCATCCTACCCGAAGCATTCTTCTGCATAGACACTTGATCAACGTCCCTAAATGTCCATGTGTGGCTATGAGAATAAATCTTTCATTCATGCCCTTATTACCTGCCAAGTACTCGCGTCTTCTGGGATAAAACAAGCTACTCTGCTGCGTTGGATGTTTGTGAAGCCAATTCTTTTGGCGAGCTCTTGCTACTATGGGTGGAGAAGCAGAATCGGGAGATCGTTCAACGCTGCTTATTTTTGGTGTGGTTCCTATGGAATAGACGCAACAAATTAATCTTCGAGAATTCCCATGAGTATGATGACATCCTCCTCCAACGTCACAGTAAACTTGTTGCTAATTTTAACGTATATAATGAAAAGATTTATGGTGGGATTAGTCCCCAACAAGAATGCACCAGGAAGATTTAGCAGCCCCTACCCCCTAATTTTGTTAAAATCAATGTAGATGCCTCTACTAAAGATGAAGGGTGGATTGGTTTGGGGGTGGTGGCTCGTGATAGCTTGGGTCATGTTCTGTTTGCAGTTATTAGGCGTATTAAGGCCAGATGGGATCCCCTTGTGGCTGAGTGCAAGGCAGCCCTGCTTGGTGTAAAGAAAGCACGAGATTTCGGTTTTGACAAAGTGATTTTAGAATCTGATTCTCAGATTATGGTTTCCAAACTCAAGAAGAACTCCTTCAATATGTCACCGGTGGACAATATCTTAGAGGACACCGTTCTATCTAGTTCTAGTTTTCATTCTCTTTTATGGTCTCATGTAAAGCGGGATGGCAATGTCGTAGCTCACCATCTTGCTAGGTTAGTGTCGGTTGGTCTTGAACAATGTTGGGTAAACCATGCTCCTAGTGCCCGTATGTATTAGTTGATTATCTTACTATGATTCAATAACAATAATTTTGTTCTATAAATAAGTGATAGGATGTCATATATCTAAATATCCTGCATTATCAAAAGTCAAAAAATTTATCCTAAAATTTTATCAACAATCCGTGATCGCCCGGACACAAAACTAATAATAACTAATATATAAAGCTAAACTTTTAGCCAGGTTACGAGACAGTGACACTTGGTGTTCCAACTTTTTGTCAAGTGTCGTGCAAGGTAAGCAACAATTAAACATTAGTATGGCACATAGGATTTTATTTGGATATATTTTTTATGAATAAAAAAGTTGCATTTTTTAATAGGACAAAAAATAGGATAGATTTTGTAGGATAAAAAAAAAAAGTTAGTGTCGAGTTTTATTTTCAATAAATTTCAATAGATTTATAGGATAAAATTTTTAGTTTAGATTTTTATTTTCGATAAAATAGCTATATTTAACAGATACTCCCTCCGTTTTTAAATACTTGCTCCATTTCTATTTTTTGCACTAGTCATTTGTCCTACTTTGACTAATTTTTGTGATTTATATATAAGAAAAAATATAGTCTTGAGGTACTTGTTGGAATCATCTCAATAAACAGATTATTAATTTTCAATTGTTAGAATTTACAATTATTGATAATTAAAGATATTAATGATCAAAGATTAGCATCGGCATGCGTGTCCAAGAGAAATGGAGCAATTATATATTTAAAAACGGAGGGAGTACAAAATAAATTATAAGTTTATCCAAATCACGAGACAAGGACACATGATGTTTCAACTTTTTACTAAATGTCGCGTCATGTATACAACATTTAAATAATTTATCATATAAATTTATTTTTATACCATATTTTTTTTAAGCAAGGAAATAGTTCACAACGTAGAACATTCATGTATAATATATCATAATCGATTGAAATAAAATACTTTACAATCTAACATGATTTTATTAGATTATGTAAAACTGTTAATCGGGTCGGCTCATAGGTCGTTTCGATCAAGTTACTTCAGGTAACGAGTCAAGAAATGTTCACACTAGCCCAAAGTTTCGAATTTAGGTCTAGCTAACAGGCTTAGAACAATTTTTCTGCCCGAAAGCTGCTTCGTATACGTTGAGTATATCAACTATCTTAGAGCATTCATCTTGGTTGACTCTAGCAAAGAGAAGAGTGTCGTCAGCAAAAAAAAAAAGATATGAAACTTTTGGCTCGTGTCTACTAGAACAATTTTTTTATATACTTTATTTTTGGAGTTAATATCACAATCAGGCCCTCAATTCTTACTTTTTTCACTCTTTGGGTACTCAATTTATTTTTTTCACTCTTTGGGTACTCTAACCCAAAATCCGACCAACTAACTCACCTTTAACTCACCGTTAACTATAGGTAATTAAATACTAATTAAATTTGATAAAAATAAAATGCATAAATTAAACTAATTTGTTAGCCATATGAGGCTTTTAAAATCAGTTTACAACAGCAAATATATATATATATATATATCCTTCCAAACAGAAGGAAAAATAAACAATATCAGTAATGCAAAATTGAGAGCAAGATTTCCCAATAAAAATTAAAAATAAAAAAACTGAATAAGAATTCCAGAATATCCTTTCAACACATATCAATATACAGACAATTCATGGGGAAGAGGATGAAAAAATCATAATATTTCCCGCTTCAACTTTCTAACTCACAGTCAAACTCTGATGACTAATTAAATCTATAGTCGTTAGTGGCTATTAATTTGAGTTTACAGTAGCTAAAAAAAAGCCATAAAAATAACCTTCTTCACCCAAAAAAAAAAACCATATCAATAAGGAAAAATTCCAAGTAAGATTTCCCCAAAAAAAAAAATAAATAAATAAAATCATACAAAAAAATCAAAAAATCAGTCCAGCTTTCTCAAGAACAGATATCCTTCTCCCTTCTGTGTTCAAGAACCTCCCTCAGAACATTTTTGCCTAAACAAATTAAACTGACCATAATCTAAAGTCAGCGACTTCAAATTGACAACAAAAACAACCAAATTTGCAACATTCGCCCATAAAATTTTCGAGCAAAACTTCCCCTGTTTTGCGACGCACAAAAACATTAAACCCTAGAGCAATTTCTACAACAATTAGCCACAATTCAACAAAATCAATCACACATAGCAGCAATATACTACATCATAAGCACAAATTAATTGAAAACAACAACAAATCACCATTGCACTGTCGTTCTCAACCCATAAACTATAAACCCCTAACTTGCGAAACTACACTATTCAAACACCACAAATAATCAAAATAAAGAAGTAAAAAACAAGTAGATTGCTAAAGAATCATACATACCTCACAAAATGGTTGTGATTCTTGCCTTTTTTCCCCAAATATGGCTACAATCCAAACCCTTTTCCTCACCAAACCTCGTTCAATTTTTTAGAAAAGGAAAAGAATATGAACAGAGGAGGAAGAAGAAAGAAAGTCATACTTTTTTTTTTGGTGGGCCCCACAAATTAACCCAATGTACTCAAATTTTAACCAAGGGTACTCAATTTTTTTTGGGTGAATTAATTTTTTTGGCTGGAAATAGGGTAAGAGTACCCAAACGGTGAAATTTTTTTTTTGAGTATTCAAACGATGAAAAAATCAACAATTGAGGGCCCATTTGTTGTGTTAACTCTTATTTTTGGCATTTTCATAAATTTCTAATATTTCAAGCTTACTTTGCTATTGTTTAATAATTTTTTAAATCAAACATTTTTACCAATACTATCTATTACTCCCTCCATTTTTAAATACTTGCTCCATTTCTCCACGCGCGGAGTTTTAGGAAAAATTGGAGAAAGTAATAAAATATGGAGGTAGTGGGGTTGGTGGAAGAATGAAAAATTGTAAAAAAAAAACAAAAGTAGTGGAGAAATTGGAGGACAAAGAATATGAAATTAATAAAATATGATATTTGTAGGGTCCACTAGGTGAGAGAAATGAATTAAATATTGTAAAAACTTTCCAAATAAAGAAAATGGAGCAAGTATTTAAAAACGGACGAAAAAGGAAAGTGGAGCAAGTATTTAAAAATGGAAGGAGTACTAGATGAAGCCCGTGCACGCAATGCACGGTTTGTTTGAATTTTGTAAAAAAAAACATTTTTAATTAATGTGCTAAAATTGGTTATTTATTAAGATAAAATTCCTAATATCAAAAGATAATATTTTATATTTAATTAATTTAAATTTAAAAATGACATTCAACAATTTTTCTTACGTGGCATGTGAATCATTTAATTATAATTTAAATTTTAAAATCTCATTTGCTAATTTTGCTTACGTGGCATTTGAATTATTTAATTATAAAAGATTTTAATGATCTTGTTTTTAATTGGCTACTACTTAAATTTATAATCCTACATGACACACTAATAATTTTTTTTTATATTTATATTTATGTGATAAAATTTGTTATATATTTAGATAAAATTCCCGATATCAAAATATAATATTTTATATTTAATTAATTTAAACTGAGAAATCTCATTCGCCAATTTTGCTTACGTGTCATATAAAATAATTAATTCTAAAAGAAATTAACAATCTCGTATTTAATCGGTCACCACTAAAATTTATTATCCTACATGGCACGTTAAAAAAATTAAATCATACGTGGCTCTCTTAAAACTCGGGAAAAAACTTCCCTTTATATATATATATATATATATTAGATTAGGCATGACATGCCTACTACATACTTCCTCCGTTCTTTTTTACTTGACACGCTTTGACTTTTACACTATTCATCACCTCTCCTTTGACCGTCTTTTGTGAATGATATGTAAGGAAAAATATATTCGTATAATATCTTTTTTAATTCGTTTCAATAAGTACTATCATAATATACAACTTTTATAATTTTTACTTATGAAGAATTAAAGTTATTGATCGTTAAAGTTATGCATTGGCAAGCGTGATAAAAGAAACAAGTCAAGTAAAAAAGAACAGAGGAAGTAATTTAAATCATCACTAAATCAAATCGATTCTTACCTAAGTTTGTATCAATGATATATTTTAAAACTTGATACATAAATAAAAAGTTTATCTTCAAATTCAATAAACAAACTGGGCACCGCACGGGGCACCAAACTAGTAAAAATATAATGTAATACAAATAAAGTTAGGTGTACACCTTATACGAATTCACAGAGAGTGGCGGATTCAGGAAATTTAACTAGGGGTAGCATAGAATAATAAAGAGGAAAAAGAAATTAAAATTAAAAAAAAAAAAAGCTCTATATTATATACTAGCATTATCATTAGCCTTTTAATTTTAAAAATTCATTTTTGTTGATGATTTTTCATATAACGAATATGGAATAAATTATATTCTACTTATGAATATGATCAAATTAAAAAGTATTTCATATGTTTAACATTATATTTTTGTATGTATTCCTCTGAATTGAATTTACTATTCAAAAGTAAATATAAAACTATAAAATTATTTTATTTAATATAAATTATTGAATTACTCAAATGAAATTAAATAGTAAATATATTAATTACTTACCAAATAAATATATGCATTGAAAAGTGCAACAAAAATGGGAAGAAGTTTTATCAAATAAAGAGTTTTTAAGAATAATATTTTATTTTTTTACAGGAAGAATAATATTGTATTATTATTATATTTGGTATTATGTACGGTGGTTAAAATAATTAAAAGTATAAGTATATATATTTTATAATTTAAAATCTTAAAATTCTACTAATTTGTAAGTTTTTATAAATTAAATGAGAGTTTTTTCAAAAATTATATTATGTACAAATATTTTTTTATTTTTTATTTTTTTTTGAAGAAAATATTATGTACATATATAACTATAGTTGATTTGTTTCAAAAAAGAAAAAAAAACAAAAAAAAAAATCAATCTAAGAGACATGTTTTATATAAACAGGTCTCTTTTCTTTTAACAAGGTTATAAAAAGAAAAGGTTAGAACCTAAGAGACCTGTTTAATATAAACAGGTCTCTTTTCTTTTAAGTTGAAGAAGCGGGATTGTTGGCATTTATTATAGCAGACTCTAAGAGACCAGTTATTTAACATAATAGGTCTCTTTGAACTTCTTCTTCTTCTTCTTTTTTTTTTCTTCCAAGGGTAGCATGTGCTACCCCTTGTGCCTTCATAGATCCGCCACTGTTCACAGAGGGCCAAAGTTCATAAATATTCTTGGGGCAAACTTGTACAAGTTGTACTTGTAAAGTGTATATATTTTTTCAATAATAATGCAATATATGGCTTTCAGGATTGACATTCGACTCCTTACCTTTACAGTATTCGATTAACAAGAAATGACAAAAGCCAGCCACAGCTATGTTAAGGACTTGCGCTACGTGGGCGGTTGCTTATCGTCCATGTGTACCGCGTTTACCAATGGTTGTGACTTGTGCCCATGGAGTTGGACTGATGGATGCCTTAATGGTGAGATGGTGGCAGCCTAGGTGAAAGATAGTGAGCAATTGGAACTTAAGTAGGGTGTATGAAGCTCATTTCTTTTTCTTTTTTTTTTCTTTTTTTTTTTGTTTTTTTTTTTTTTTGACAAAAGAAGCTCATTTCTTATAATAATGCAGGTGTTAGTAAAATTCAGGCGTCAGTCAACAATTTACCACAACCCATATACTTGTATATCATATGAAAAACAATGAAGTTTTGAGATTATGTATACACTTCTTACATAAAATAGACTTTCAAATCATAATCAAACTAAGCAAATTTACAAATTTTTTTATGATGGGAATTCTAAATCAAAATCTTACACGATTGGAACTTGGAGCTACTGAACTAAGAAGCATCAGCCCTAATTTCATTGCGCTAGAACAAGTTATGTCAATAAAATGTACTACATGATCCTATAGCAAGTATCCATATTCATGCATCTCATAGTATATGGTTGATCTTGAATCTGAATACCATAACACTGCCAAAATTGTGCTTTTCCAAGCCAGTATAATTACTACATGAACACTACATCAACCTAGAGCCTGTCTGGTGTTTTCTATCACCTTTATCAAAGAAGATAGGCACAAGGTATCATATTCACAATGGAAAGAAGACTCGTTGTCAGAGTTTGCAGAAATCAAGACACCGTTCCTAAAAAGGTAAGTCAGACTGGATTCGGGTTGGTTGTATGAAGAAGGACCAACTTTCTTACAAAAGTCCTTCCCTGAATGACAAACACATTCAACAAGATTTGCCAGCTTATTTTCTGAAGCCTCACATTGACAAGCATTTTCTTCCTGGGATTCAAGCTTTCTCAGACCTCCATTTTCAGAATTACTGCATCTTTTAATGCTATACAGATTCCTTATAGTTGAGCACAGACTTGAAGATAGTGCTGAAACAAGATCATGGACATCTTCCACGGTACAACATGACGAAGTCAATTTCCACTCTTGGGCGATTTTTTTCTTTAACAACTGTTGAAGAGTATAAATGCATTCACTGCAACAACTGTAAGAACATATAGCTTCAGACTCTGATGACAAATCATTGCTCTGGGAAGACTTGGAATCATGGAGCTGAAGATCACTTGTACAATTTCCAGCTTCAGAAGAAATCTCATTTTCCACCAAGGGTTCAATAATAGTTTGATTGCAGAATTCACTGGATACATGGAGCCCAGTGTTTTCAAGTTTTTCAGAGTTACAAATACCAGCTGCTGGTTGATCAAGAGATTCTGTACAAGCCAATTGACTAGACTCTTGTTTAGTCAGCATGCGTCCACCAGTGACGGAAATATCTTCAAAATGTTCCAACTCTGGCTCTTCACATCCTGTAAATTTCTGGGGTATTATACTATATGATTGATGAACAGAATCCACACAGTTGGTACTAGACACCATATTGCTCCCTGAAAGTATTTGATCGGCGGATTCCTTTTCTTCATTTATAACCTCTACTTCAGAATATACATCCTGTGGAACATGGGTTATAGCCGCAGCTGTTGGTCGAGACTCTTCAATAAGGCTCACTGCCTCTGTCAGATTGTCATTGCCAGAATCAATAGTTCCCACGTTTGAATCAGCAGGTTGAGCACTTACAGCAATAGTTTCTGGCAGCACTACTTCAAGTTCTGGCTGCTGGAAACCATTACCTGGAATATTAGGCTCTTTTTCAACCTGGATAGAATTGTCATCTGGTGTGTGTAACGGATTTTCAGCACTACAGGCCTGCAGGCTCTCCTCAGTTGGGTCTTCTAAAACTTGCACAGTTTCAGGACACTGAGCACCATTTAGCTTCGAGTTCACAATTGATGTTTGAGCATCTGCCTCTAAGCTGAAATTCAACATTATTTCTGTCAGACAATTCAGGCGAAACAAGAGAATTTACCAGCACATTAATGAAACCATACCTTTTTAATGAGTAAGACCAGCTGTTAACCATGTCCTCTAGGTAAGCAACTTGGGACAAAAGGCGAAAATATTGGTATCTGTCTTTTCCTGCCTGGATCCTGGTAGCTATTTGCTCAATGAGGAGCTCAAGCACCTTCCTTACTTCCAGAGACACTTCCAGTGGAGAAGTATATACTCCTCGATATGCAGACAAGCCCACAGCTAATAGGCCTCTAACCAATGTAAACTGGTCCTTACCTCTACTGCTGTTAGTATTGCATGCAACAGTTTCCTTTGCTACTGACTTAGAAGGGCGTACAATGCATGAATTAAATGGCCATCCTTTCCAAGGTCCACGGACGTCAGTGCTTGGACCTTCGTTCAGCTTAGAAGTGATCCAACAGAGTTCAGCAAAATGTGGGTACCTCAGAATTTGATAGCCAAAGGTAGTTATAGCCAACGTCACGGATGATTTTCCTTTGCCATTTCTAGATGCAGATGGCGCCGGCAATTTTGCAATAGAGCCTTCAGCCAGTTCTGGATTTGCTCTTGGTTCCTCCATTAATTTGAGTTCATTATGGTGACTTAATACATCAACTTTACCTCCATGACGAGCTTTATAGGCAGTACTTGAATCTGAATCACCATGAATTCCAATGTGAACAAGTTGCACAAATTGTTGAATCAGATCCTGTGATAAGTCTAATGCAGCCGAATGAATCAACTTATCATGGTGAAACTCCCTTTCCACCTCCACAGAAAATTGGGGAGTTCCATACTCCGAATGAACAGAGCCTTCAGATGTTAAAATGTCACAGCCAAAGAACTGACGCAATTCTGCAGGAAGAGCTGAACTTGGAATCTCTGATGTAGCCTAGTCATGAAAACAACAAATAAGCAGTCAATTCAGGGATAACATATGAACCCTTGTGCCAAGTGCTCTCATTATAAACAAATCATAGCAGACAGACAAATCAATGTGAAATCTTAGGGGGCATTGTAATGGGGGTTTGAAGAAGTAAAAAAGATTCAAAATGCAAGCCTTGTGTCAGGACCTACGGCCAAGGGACACTCCCTTGATTCCGTTTTTCGTCGTTTGTAAGAAATATTTATACATTCTCCCAAAACACACCAAATAATGCGTATCATTTAACCCCAAAACTCCTTTACACCCAACCACCTTCACCACTCCATCACACTATACCACTGCCTGACCCCACCAATCCCCATCTACAAACACTACACTCTTTATCCACCAACAACCTCACCAACTCCCCTATTCACCCCCAAAAACCAACAAACACACCCCATAAGCAAACCTAACCACCCAAAAACCACTCCACCACCTCAAATACAACCCTAACCACCTCAAAATCTATCCACCCACCATGAAAATTCACCCAACTAGCCAACTGTCACAACCCAAAAAACCACCAAGGCCAACCTTTATTGCTAGTGTCGTGATCTAGAGAGCAGGGTTGTAGGGTGTATCCCTTGTTATTGTTTGTGGTGGTGGTAGTTTTTTCCTTTTCTTTCCACTTATCACTCATTCTTCTTTAGCCTACACCCAATAAGTTCCATTTACTTCAGACTGTAAAGCCCTATTTGGTTTAATGGAAATATTTTCGATGATATATGAATTTTTGTGGAAAATAATTTTTCTAGGAAAAACACAGGTACAAACTAGTTTTCAATTGTTCAGTTCCTTGCAAGAAAAGTTAAAGACAAAAAGAAAATGGAGAAGAAGGGAAAAGATAGATTGGAGGAGAAAGTGAGGGGAAGCAAGGGAGTAGGGCAAAAACTTAGCTTCCCTTTCTTACACAAGAAAGATGTTTCCAAATTTTGAGAGAGTTATCTTCCACCCTTGAAAAAATTGTTCCCACCCCAAACATAGAAAATTGAGAATCATTGGACGAATTTTTTTTATGAAGCGCCATAATTCCCAAAATCACAATTTAAGAAAATAATTATTCCACTCTCTTAAGTCAAGGAACAGTTACAGATAATGTAATAAAGACAAGACAAGTAAATATACCCCATTCTTGTGAGAAGGAAGGGTAAGAGGCAGAATGGAAGAGAGAGAAATCACCAGTATGATAAGGGATGAGGATACACGTATGTATTCTAGATGCTCCACAAAAGATCTCCATATCTGGGAGGCACTGCTATCTTCGTATTGGTATGCTGTCACTTCCATCAGTTCAGATTTGCTTGGAATGGGACTACAGTTCTCATGATCAATTGGACGAGATGTTGACAAGGATTCCTTGGAAGACTGATGTAATGTTGCAACCTCAACATCTTCCTGGACACTCGGGCATGAATGTACAGCCCACAGATCAATCCTGGGCATGAACAAACCACACATCTTCAAACTGGCACATTTCACTGCAAAAATGACAAGCAATGAGAAATATTCAAATGTCCAAATCATATTTGGTCATGGAAGCATTAACAATAAGGTCATATAACTAACAACTAATCAGCTAGGACAGCAGCTCATATTTGCCTTGAAGCCAAACCAGAATTAGTTGTGAATGTTTGAGGAATAGAGGACAAGGTTATAGAATTATAGAAAAACACAAGGGAGGGGTGGGGGGGGGGGGGGTATTCCAGAGCTTCTTCAGATTGTATCCAATCGTTCAACTCCAATACTTAAACCTCCCTTAGTACACAATATTGACTTCCATAAACCTCATAGCACATGGCTATAATTAGGAATGAGAAGGAAGGGGGGGGGGGGGGGGGGGGGGGGGGGATCAGTAAATGGGACAATAATTTTAAACCTGGAACATTTGACATTTCGTAGGCATCAAGGATCAAATTAAAGATTTAGGTTATGACCCCATTAATTAACTTCTCTGATCTCCTCTCAATAGGGACAGGCACAATTGTATACTTCATTTCCTCCCATTCCCAACCTGAAATCAGGAGTAGAAATTCTTGTATACAGAATACAAAACATAGCAACCTAATTTTTCCCTATCTTGCTTTCTTTTGGTTATTTTGGAAATTGTCAATGTCCAAAAAAATAAAAAATAATAAAAAAAAATTAGCAATCATCTTAAGTTGTTGTCTTCAAACGTTAAAGGACTTTCAGCCTAGCAAAAGTATTCAATTTTACCCTTAATAATAGAATGTTTTGAAAAGACTGAAGCATGACATACTTAAAATATTTGAAATGCCTTGTTCCATATCGCCATGCCCCTCTTGTGAAATTGTAGCCAAATCAATCTTCTGCATTTCAATACTGCCCACAAAACAATGAAGAAGGCAAGAAGCAAGATGCTTTTGGCCAGATCTTGGATCCCCTGAAATCATTATCCTATACCCTATTTTCTTTGATAGAACATCACAAAATTTTTGGTGAGAACCAAAAGTATTGACATGAAGATCAGAAGAGCGAAATCCACCATCCCCAGATGAAGTATCCCTTGACATATCACATCCAGCGGAAGAAGCATCTCCTTCTAGGATTCCAGCCATGAGAAGATTTCTCACAATCTCTTTAGTAGTTTCTGCATCTTGCACCATATCTTGTGCATGACACCACCATTTATCACTCTGCAAACCTTTTTTCTCCAAAACTGAAACAACAACCCTTTCAATGGCTGCTGCAGCATATACAAGACGACGAGGTAACCAGAGACGGTCATCAAGATATAGAGATATCATTAAGCTTAAAAGTGGCTGGAGAAGGAAAGTTATAAGATGCATGTGAAGAGGAGAGCCAACAACTTCATTTGCAGCCATCCCTGCCTCTCTACGGGAACATGGGGGAGGAGCAAGGGAAAGAGCCTCTAACCAATCTTTCTCTTCCACCACAAATGAAGGAAGCTGTGGACGTTTTCCCTGCTCAAGATTGTCTTCAGCATAAGAAATAATTTGGTGCCATGAGCAATTTCTTTTCAAGGCAATAACAGCTGCTTGAGCACAAAGAGCTTGCAGATCTGCACCAGCAAATCCCACAGTTCTAGCAGATACCCACTCCAGCAAAGTACCAGATACTGGCTTAGGCCACTTTCTTGTATGAAGAGCCAAAATAGCAGCTCTATCATTTGTTGAAGGTAGTGGAAAATAAACTTCTCTATCAAACCTTCCAGGGCGTCTTAAAGCTGGATCTACAGCATCAGGACGGTTTGTAGCACCTATAACTATAACAGATCCTCGAGACTTCAAGCCATCCATTAAGGCAAGCAAGGTGGATACCACTGAACTGTGAGTCTGGTCTTGCTGCCGCGTACGAACAGGTGCCAACCCATCAATTTCATCAAAAAAAATGATTGAAGGCTGAGATTTCTCGGCAACCTGGAAGAGAAGTCTAAGCTGTCGCTCAGCATCGCCAACATATTTTCCCAAACAATCTGCACCTTTCCGGGCAAAATAAGCTATGCGTTTATCCCCACGAGCACAGGCTCCAATTAATGACCGCACAACTAGAGTCTTGCCTGTGCCAGGATAGCCATGCAATAGAACGCCTCTGGGAGGTGTAATCCCCATGTTTTTAAAAAACTCAGGGTACAGAAGAGGCAAGATTACAACCTCTTTCATGCATTGTATGACACCCTGAAGTCCAGCAACAGATTCCCAACCCTCAAAAGAATTCTGACCTTCAGAATGTGGGCCCCCTATGTACACAGGGGCAATTCTTAACAAATCACGCTGAAGCCTTTTTGATTCACGCTTCAGAAATTCTTCATCCTCACCACATTTCTCCAACCACTTTTCTTCTGCCTCAAGATCTTTTCGTGAAGCATCATTTGACACCTTTCTCAGTTCCAACCTCACTTTCTTAGCCTTAAGCTTCTTCATATGTTGTGCATATTGAAACCCATGAGGTTGGAAATGATGTCGATGATCAGCGCAGGCTATAAGAAATTTACGGTGATCAAATATGCAGCCACTAGCTCGTGCACAAGGCTGTGGAAAGTAAATAGGGAAATAACAAATCAACAACACAAACAATAAATTGAATCAATTGATGAAAGTTTTAACCTTCTGACTGCAAACGATCTAGAGTGATGAGACAATGTGTAAGAAGAGCGCACACAAGTGCACAACACATGCGTCGATAAATGGCAGACAATAACAACAATTTTGAAAGGTATACAAGATCACAATATGAGCAATAGAAAATTCACATCAACATCAATATGAGAATTTGACAAAATGAAAGGTCTGCCTGCAATAAACTATGAACAAAAGTTAGATGGCTCCTTACCAAATGGTAAGTTCTTGGACACCGATCCACACGGCACCCAAGAGTTGCCCCAGGTCTTCCACAGCGGGTACATTTCAACGCCCTTCCTCTACAAAGTGCAGCTCTGATGTTTCTTAAACACCCTAAGCCAGCAAAATAAACCTACAGACATTAATCAACAACAAAAATTTTTGAATGAGGAAAAAAAATAGCATAAACTGGTATACGTCAGAATGCTCTTAGGAACTCAAAAGGAAAAGCCGACAAACTGTCAAGAGCAAAAAAAACAATATATGGACTGATGTTACTTGTATTAAACATTGAATGTCAGGAGGTCAGCAATTTCCAATCCTAACTATTTGATAACCAAAACATCAAACACGTGTACATTTTTTTTTTTTTTGGTAATATTTTAGATATTAAATCAAAGCAAGGGAAGACCAAACTTCATATAACCAAGAGCTCCAAAAAAGATGTGTACACTGTGTCTCTCAAACGCCTTGGAAGTATTTAAAGGCATCTGAACAAAAAATGGTAATGAAACAGCAACTTGAAATGTGACTTAATGTTTAAAGCAAAAGGAAATATAGATTAAATGACAACCAAGTTTTAAGCATGCATCTCCCCACCCCCCACCCCCCCACCCCTCTCTTATCTATTTGATTCAATCAATCAATCAAAGCCTTTGGGGTTGGCAACATTAAACAAAAGTGATTATTCCGTATAGTCATCCACAAAAATCTTCCTCCTCCATCCTTTTCAATCAAATACCTCAATCTCATGCAATCCATACGCTTCATATCCTTCCTAACTCCTTCCAACTAAGCCATTTTCAATATCCCTATACCTCGTTAAACTTCTCCGTGATCTCACTCTTCCACTCTTCAATTAGAAAAGACATTGGACATTATAGGATCATAAAGGGGAGTGGATGGATAAATAAAAGGAAAAAAAATAAAAAAGAAAACACTAAAAGGTGCAACCACCTGAAAAGAAATTATGTATCTAAAGCAAAGTCAACTAAACCTCTCCTATAATTTAAAGCCAAATTAAATTGAAAAGGATTTTATTTTCCTTTTTCTTCAAACCTTTATCTTCAAAATATATGTTTTAGTTTATGTTTGATTATAAAACATGATATTATTTCCACAGATCTCATATATATACACCATTAAAGATAATTCAAAGACGAAGTATTAAATTGAATATATTAACAGCAATGGTGAGCTATAAGCCTTGTAGCTTTGTTTACCAACTAAGCTTTCTAAACTACAACCATGAAAAACTACTTTACCCTCCAATGGTTAGCAACAATCTCTTCTAACTTAAATGGGCCCACGTGTTAAAATTATTTTATAATAAAAGAAAAACAACAAACAATAACTTTAATGCTTTTGAATTGCCAAGTGGAACCATGATATATGTGAAACCACACCGCTTTGTGGAGCTACATATATATCACCAAACTACAACTAGTGTTGCTTCACACTAGTAAGCTCACTGCTCCAGCTATTAATTATTTGCAAGCAGGTTGTTCATTACAACTGGTGTGGATGCTCTTCATTCCATTTTTGTGATATGACTTAAACAAGTATACCATGGATGCTCTCAAAAAAATAAATAAAAAAAAAAATAAAAAACAAACAAACTGAGAGGTAGCATGAGGGTATACGATTCCAACACAGAGAAGGGAATTTTAATTGAAAACTCAGGCCACATACCCGTAAACATTGGAACACCAGGTATATATGTCTAAACTTAGTAAACACACCTGGGAAGTACACATGAAGCTAAAAGTTATTCTTTTTATCTGAAGCTATCTGCCATTAAATTTTAAATACATTATAAAACATCGTCATCCCAATTTCTTCAAGAGACACAATTAATTGATAGAGTAAGCATCCTTACAATTGCTCAGAAGCTGAACCTAACTTCGATCAAATTAACAAACTTTGTAAGGCTAAAGCATCTAAATCGTAAGGAGTAAGGACTAAGGAGCAAAATATCCTGCGTGTTCCTAGTAGACTCAAACCTTTTCAGACAAATTAAACGCATTATCATGTAGGATAAGGTAGACAAGTAAAAAGAATATGAATCATGCAACTCACCTCTGGACTCCATACAGCACAATGTTGATGAACCCAAATTCCAGCAATTCCATATCGGTCATTTATAGGGCCCAAGAGTCTTCCAAGCCAACCAGGTTCATCACCAAAACCATCCCATGGATCATAGTTGCATTCCTCAGAAGCAGATGAACCACTGTATGCCTCATTGTCACTGCCAGCAGAATCATTAGCCGTAACCTTTGGAGGCTTTCCATCAGTCCCTCCTCCACACAAACCACATCGTCTTCCCTTCTTTACACGTGATTTAGGAATCCCACCAACAGCAACATTGCAATCAGCCTGGTCTGCACCACTATCAACCTCTGCATGTTTTTCCTTAACTTCTGCAACCTCTTTTAAAACATCATGTCCCACATCTTCAGCTAAATCAGTAGCCATCGCAGTCACCTCTGCAACTTGATTATGATTTTCATCACCCTCATCGTGTTTCAATGAATCCAATGCTTCATGATTCTTCTCGTTACCTACCATATTGTCAATGCTATCAACATTTTCCATAGGTATATCATCCTTAGGACCTTCACTCTCTATATCTACAAGATGAACAAGACTACCATCCCTAATCTCCTCATTTCCGACTATTCTTCCACTCGTTGAGGGCATACAGTCCCCATCGCCTTCATCCCCTATGGCATTAACCCCATTTTCCAAGTTGCCATCTTCTAAATGATCATCATGCAACTCATCCTCATCATCAACTGAAACCATACCACTATCAGGTTCAGTAGACTTCATAGCCCTCGATTTATCACTGTCCAAGCATGGTTCCTCCTCCACCGGATCATCCTTCACAGACTTAATCTCCTCGTCATCATCCCAACAAAGCTTCCTCTTCCCACGAGCCTTATTCCGTCTACCTATCAAACTAGACCTTACCCTCAACCTCAAAGCTCCCAATTTCTCCTCCGAATTCACAACACTCGGAGTAGGACCATCATTCTTCACATTCCCCTTCCCCCTCAACTTCTTCCCTGAACCCCCACTAACATTCCCCCCTATTTTATCAATTTTCCGCCTCTTTCTCGATGGGGCAGGAGACGAATCAAGAATCACCGGTGCCCTTATCGCTCTCGAGCTTCGACGAAGCTCAGTCTCCTTCCCCACCAATTCCCCTCTACTACTAGTGCCCTCATTAGACTCCAATTTAACCCCACGATTCTGATTATACACATCCTCACTAATTGCATCAAGTCTTTTATGTTTCTTTCGAGTTCTTACACCCGACCGGTTCCCATTCCCTCCTTTCGAAGGAGAAATGGTTTCCGATTCAGATTTTCGCATCACAAATTACTTCAAAAAAACAGAGCAAACCCCCCTATTTTCGATTATTCATCCAACAAACATTACAGAAATAAAACCCTAATCATACATCAACATTCATCAAATTAAAACTTCAAATTAAACTCAGAAACACTCACCTCTTCGTCGACAACACCAATTTGATCCCCCAAAAAACAATCACATAAACCCTAGAAACTCCAATGCAAATTTCATCCACAAACATCCCAAATCATCTCATTGATTATCGATTAAACGAAGAAAATGTTGAAAAATCTGCAGATTTTTAGGGTAATTACAGCATTATCTTGACACTTTTTCTCTCTCCTCTGTTTTCAATTTCACTCGAACTTCATTTTTCATGCGCTTGTTACTTTGAAGAACTAGGGCAGAGAAAAGGGGGGAGTGTTCATATTATTTGCTTAATTTTTATTTTTTTGTATAATCTCACGCGCTATTATCACGTGAATTGACGCGCTATTAAAAGAAGAAGTTAACGTTTTTTTTGCACTTTTTGTCCAAATTGTTTGGAAATGAATATTTTGGTAGGGTCATTTAAATTGAGTATCCAAAGCACGTGGTTAATGAGAGTGGGCAATTTTTTTATTTTTAATTTTTTTGGAAAGAAATTGAGAAAATTGGATGATATGTTATTTTCTAGAATGTTGTATTTTTTCCCACCAAACACTTTTACCGCCAAATGTGGGGAGTGCCTCAACTAGAAATATGAGAGAATGGAGGGGTCTCTTTTGGATTTGGCAATACATACATCAAGCTTTAAAAGCAAGTGGTTGGAAAGATAGGTATTCTTTGCAAGGGTTTACTAGGAAAGAGGTCAATTTTAGTGGAAGGGCACTTTTTTACGAGCGTGTCAATGTTTACTTACGAGGATAAATCAAAAGCGTTTATCTTGTGACAATATTGTAATAAAATGTATTGGTTTTGTCTCTTTATTTAAAAAAATTTCTAATTAAAAGAAAAGCCAAATATAAAAAACATAAACTATAGATGTTTCAAAAGCTCACTAACAACTTTAATAGAGAGCGCTTCAATGGTGGATAAAGTGCTTCAAGTCGTTTCAATGATACCTAACGAAAATAAACACAACAAACCAACGCCGCCATTTCTAATAGCTTTGCGGTTGATTTCAAAGAAACCCTAAGCAAAAAATTAAAAGGAATGGTTAATTCCATAGGATAGATGTCATCGTCTGTTTGTGATCTCTCTCCTCCATTGATTTCTCCATTGATGCTGCTTGTGAGCTTCTTTGCTTGCTGCTTCCTGCGTCAAATTCTTGCTCTAATCATCAACGTCTTATTTTAAGAATCCCTAAAGTACTCTCACTTCACCAAGGCAAAGTACCAAAATTAATACGAATAAATGTTACATGTTTCTCATCTTGATATAAAAATAAATTATAGATGACGGTTCACCTTGCTTATCGTACACTTTAACCTAATTAATAAACAAATTCCTGATTACTACTAAATCACTAAAAAAAAAAAAATTACAAATGCATTTTTTAATTCATGCCCTTTAATTCATGCCCTTCCATGTTACCAACACAAGTTCCTTCCTCTAAAAAGTACTTGCTAAGCCCTAGAATAGAAGAAGAAATTAGAGACAAGTTGTGACGTATTTCATTCCAAGATGATCGATGATACGATCTCATTAGTTGTGGAAGCCAAGATGAATTTCATATGCATGGTTGAAATGGGACAATTGGGTTTGTCTTTTTGGTGTAGATAATAACAAATGTGTTTGGTTTGAGTGATATGGACCAATAAAAGGTTTATATAGAACATAGAAAGTGGGATAAAAGGTTTGGATCCATGCAACATCAATGCTACACCTTCTCCCATTACATATTAAGATATACAATGCAAGTATGCATCCCTCGAGATTTAAACTAGAAGCTCCAATTTTTCTATGAAAGAATCCACTGGCGTCGCTATGTAGTTGCTATCTCCCATATCTTCTAGTTTTAGCATGACAGACACAGAATCAACTGCAGCTATCAGTTGTAAATCCAACTGATCTTCACCTACAGACAGAGGGGCCATCAACTACAAAGTTTAGCAAGCAAACAAGCTTAACCACAACAATCATAACTAATAAAACGCAAAAAGGATTATACCTAATGCGGTTTTCAAAAAGAAAATCAACACTTTTGGGATCTGCAGGACTCCGCCTGGCAGTAATTTGCATTAATACACCATCTGCCAACATCCGTTGTACCACCTTTGCTATGTTCTTTGTGTCATCGATACCTAGGTGATGACTTCCCAATAATGGGATTTGAAGTTGATCCAACATGGTCCTCATTCCTTTGGCCTGGCATAATGAATTAGCAAGTCATGCTGGAACAGAAAGACTAAAGGGAAAAGATGGAATCAGCAAAGCCGTAGTCTGACTAGTCCTGACTAATTGAAAATTACGATAAATAAGTTATGTTAGACCTAATTTGCAAAATTGCACAGCTGACTGAAGTATTAATGACCTATTAAATAAATGCAAGAAATGTAGACACTTTCAGCTTGCTAAACAGTCAAGCATGTATGATTACATTTGCAAGCCAGCATAGAACTCCTATGCCCAGACTCCATTTGAGGATCGATCAAGAGCTAATCACTAAACAATTAATTGCCAGTTTGCCAACAATAACCTACCGTTCTATTGTAGAAGTTCAAGTAGATATCCTTCAAATTAATCCACTCCATGAAATAAGGGGGTATTTGCATTCCACATACTTGACATTGCTGAGGAATTTTTGTTTTGATGTCCCAGTTGCCACTGTAACAGTATATGAAAAGTCAATAAAGCCTAAGTTCTGTATTTCTAATGACGCGAGAATCAGGGAGTTTTAAGGAAGTAACACCTAAATAAGAGAAGTTAGAGAACAGAGAACGACCACAAAAACAAAATCAACAAGGGCACAACTTACAGGGATGTAAATCTTACAACTATAATGTTAATTAGACCAGCAATGCTTAGCTAACCAATTAGCATTGCAGGGTATTGGCAAAAAAAAAAAAAAAAAATGGATGTTATCACCAAAGACTTGACAATTTGAAGATTCTAAGATGCAGCATTCAGGTCATGCTAAAATTGCTAATATTCGTCTGAACGCAAGTCAAGTGGACATGGATTTGACAGTAAAATTGTAATATTTAATCAAAGGATAAAGCCTTGACTGGATCAACCAATCAACAACTGCCTTCTACACGCTTTCATGCAAGAATGACAAGTTGATTACAATGCAATGACATGATTTTAATCACAAGTAAAGTTTAGGAATTTGGAAATTTGTTGAAGTTCGATTGTATTCTTGCTACAAACTTACATGGACAGCTGCAATGCCTGCAACTGCAGGTATATGATAGGTATTATTAACATTTTCACATGAAAATCTTGAAGATATAAAGTTATGCCTGATATAACTATGTAAGTCTTCAAGCTATATACTGTCAACGGGAGTTTACTGGGCTGAATGCGCATGAAGTCAAATCTCTTTGCTTCAATTAACAAAGAAGCGTCCAGTATCTAATCATAGATGAACTCAGATATTACAGAATGAGTTTACTTGATAACACTCACCAAGTCACAAAAGCAGCTCTGTTTAGGTATCCACCACTCTCCTTTTCCCACAGGTTATGACCAGAGATCCAAGCCTCAAATTCTTGAATGACATCTTTAAAAGGTATAGCTGTATCATGCCAAACACTGCATACATTTAAATATTATATCAACTCCTTAACATCAAGAAAATTAATCGCATCAAATCATTGAAAAATACCTCTTTTAGTTTTGTTTGGACTATGAATTGCCAAAACCCAAAAGAAGTGCAACATCTTATATTTAAAAGCAACTAGATTAATTTCAAAGTAAATAAATAGAAATGTTGGCCATGAGTTTTTCCATTGTATCAAACAAGGTAAATAAATCAGGTCATGATACAAGTTTAACATGTCCTATCTTGAACTTACCGATCAACACCTATTTTCCCATATTTTCCTTCAATGTATTCATTTATCCTTTGCTCACTCATCTTTGTAGGCCTAACAAACCTGAAGAAGAAATGCAGAAGAAGTGAATAAGCCACTTAAATAAAGGCATGTTAAAAACTGCTTAAGTTATAGCTTAGAAAGCAAAAGGGTGCAAAATCTAGAAATTTTGTAGGGGAACCTTTTGCAAAATCTCTCTTTAAGAGAACATAAACATAGATCTCGCCTTATCACAATGTAAATACATCAAACATCCCTCCATCTAACCCCTTTTTATTTTATCTTTTACCTGAGGGAGAGAGAAGGGGGGCAACTGAGGCACATCTTAATTTGAGGGGGGGGGGGGGGGGGGGGGGGGGGACTGAGGCACATCCATGCCATGTAAAAAGACTGAAGTTTGGAGAACACTAACAGGGAAGAGCATAGTAGAAATTTGGTAAGAAAACCAAACCTGTGGAAGAAATCAACAACCTCCAGTGTTTTAGCATCAATTATCATAACTGGGAATTCAAGTATTTCAACTTTTCCTTCCAAATCGATCACCAGAAAGAAATCTATATTCTGTGAGCGCAACTTATCCGATTTAGAAATATTTTCTTCAAGAGGCACAGAGCAATTGTGATTGAACTTGTCCAGATGGAAAGATTCATTCATCTGCATATTGATATAATTGCATGAGAAACATGCAGTTTTATAATACTACCAACTCTGAAAAATGCAGTAAATTTGGCTTTCTCTCTTGATAAGAAACAAGAAGTGCTTATAATCAAATGAAAACAAGAAACAAACTAGAAGGATGGAACATGTTCATCATAATTCCACACCACCACATAATTTGTTTGTTTTTGGTTTGCAACAGCAGATTGAATTTCATTTATATTTTCATGATATGTACAAAGGATATATGTTCAACTTGATCAAAAAAAATTAATAACATTGAAAAACAGATATTCTTGAGAAGAGACTCAGTCCCATGACTGTATAATACTCCGATAAGAAATGAGTTAATTTGTCATCCTTAATTCACTAACAACACTGAAAACCCTGGAATGACTTCATATTAAGAAGGAATCATATATACTCACCAGTACCAAACCCCCAAACATAAAATCTTCTATATTGCCTCATTTGCCTGGTAATAGCAAAAAAATGACCAAAATGATAAGATCAATAAGATGGATGGCACAGAGTTCATTAAAGATCGAAGTCATCCAGCGATTTTTTTTTTTTTTTTTTCTCAAAGGCCTATCCTCAACATCAATGGTATTCAAAGAAACATAGATTAATTTCATCAATTAATTAGCTACTCGTAATATAAGACGACAAATGACACAAAATGATACAAGAAACGGCGTTCATATAACAAATTTCTGAAGAACGCATATTGTGTCACAATCAGCTAGTCCTATAACGAGCACTTAGAAGCTAAAAAAACTAAATTAAACACCTGAGTTAGCAAACTAGCATTACATTGATAAAATTAACTCAGGCATTTCATCGAACACTTAACGTGCAACATTTTACATGCAATGGAAAACCCAGAAAACACAATCCCCAACAACCCTTCTGAAATTCGTCTTCTTTCACCAAGTAATCAAATTCCCAAAAGTCCTTCCACAATCTAGTTTTTTTTTAAAAAAAAAAAAAATAGAATCGGGCTTGAAGAAAATAAATAGAAAATTAAGGATTTAAGGGAAAAGTGAGCTTACCAAGGTGCATTTTCCTTGAGTATAATACAAGCACAAGGGTTTCCAACTGGGTCTCAAAGTTTTGAGAATGGGACCTTGTTCAGAAGAATGATGAGTATTTGAGTCTTGGGTTGAGAGAGAAGCAGAGAGACGACTGAATCTGCGG
Organism: Chenopodium formosanum; assembly: GCA_024500155.1. NCBI lineage: Eukaryota > Viridiplantae > Streptophyta > Magnoliopsida > Caryophyllales > Amaranthaceae > Chenopodium > Chenopodium formosanum. The sequence goes on along the minus strand of CM044865.1, from coordinate 11,276,316 downwards.
GAAGTGGAGAATGGAGGAGAGAGAAAAGAGAAAAGGGGTGAAGAGGAGAGAGAAGATGAACGAAGTAAAGGAATTCGAGAAATGCAAGCTCTGGAAGACGCCATTGTTGAAGGCTTGAGCTTTGAAGCTGAGGTTTAAACTTTAAACTTTAAAGTGGTGTGGTATACTGGTATTGGATTGTGAGGCCGAATTTTAAACTTGGTTAAGTCCAGATTCGCGGGCTCCTACAGGGCTATTGTCATCTACTGTACTCCGCAAATTTTTTTTTTTTTTTTTTTTTTGGAAGAATTGGTTTAAAAATAATCTCATGCTCAATTTTTTTAAAACACAAATTTTTTTATGTGGTGGGCACATAATTTTTTTTTATTGAGTTTTTCTAAGCTATGCCCCTAAGTTTTTCGGTTTATAAGCTGTACCCATGCTTTTTCAAAGTTATAAGTTGTACCCTCCACCTTATGATATTTTATCAACAATACCCTTTGACAGTCATATCTGTTAACGAAAGTTAAGTTATTTTATCAACAATGGTATCGTGGTGTTATTAATTTGACACATATCCCATCTAATTGGTTTTAACACTTTAAAAAAAAAATTAAAAATCAGAAAATAAAATAATAAAAAAAAAGCTATTGTTAACATCAAAGGTTATTGTTAATAAAAATTAGTGAGGTTGAGGGCACAGCTTAGACGTTTGAAAAAGCATGGGCACAGCTTAGAATTCGAAGAAGTTTAGGGGCATAACTTAGAAAAACCCTTTTTTATTTTTGAATACAACAAGTCTTCTCTCTCCTTTTTTTTTTAGCTTCTTCTCCAAGCCAAACCGCACATCACCAACAACCATATCTCTAGGTCACCCATTTTCTCTCCCCTCTTTGCCAAATTGTTGCAATTAAAGCCCGAAATTGTAGAAATTAGGTGTCAAATTGCTGTAAAAAATAGCGATTAATTAAACTTAAGATCATCAACAGCATTTGAAGTAGTGAAATTGATGAAATAAGAGCTCGTTTTCTTCGTGGAATCTTCAATTGAACATTCTTCGTCAAAAATTCAGCAACCGAAACGACAATAATAGTATGAGTAGATTGTAGAGTACTTTTTTGCTTCATTTTTGAATTTGGTAGTTTTGAGTAGTTTGTTAGAGAATGAAGTTAGGTAGAGATTTGCAGAAAATCAAAGAAAAAGGAGAGAGAAAGTATAGCTGCATGAAGAAGAAGAACAAGGAGGAGGAGGAGCGAACTCCTTCGTGCTCTTGAGTTGATTATGGTGTGGTCAGGGATTACTTAAATGGTGTTACTTGTAGGGTGTTACTGGTTTATTAGTCAGGAGTTACTTGTAGGGTGTTGCTGGTTTAGTATGGGGGTTTGGTTTGGGATTTCTTGTATTATGGGGTTAATTGTATGGTGTTACTGGTTTGGTCAGGGGTTACATGTAGGGTGTTACTGATTTGGTATGGGGTTACTCAGAATACAAGTAACACCTACAAGCAACCCATACAAGTAACCAGTGGCGGATCCAGGATTCCGGACTAGGGGTAGCACTAAACGCATACTAGAAAAATTAAAGGGACGAAATAACCATTATACACCTATGAACTTGAAACTCAAACTAAATTTAATTAAGATGGTAATAACACATCAAGTTAAAGTTTTTGCATAATTAAGAAGGTAATAACTAGGGGTGTTAAAAAATATCCGGTCCGAAATATCCGATTCGAAAATCCGATGATCCGATCCGATATTATGGATATCCGATCCGGTATTTCGGATCGGATATCCGAAAAAAATTCGGATTTTCGGATCGGATACGGATCGAATTTTGTCCAAAAATTTTAACTACCCGATCCGAAAACCCGACTATCTGATCCGAAAATCCAGATATCCGATTCGAAAATTTCGGATCGGATTCAGATCACAATTTCTCCGATCCGAAAATTTCGGATATCCGAATTTTCGGATCGGATATCCGAAATTGAACAGCCCTAGTAATAACACATCAAGTTAAATTTCAACTATCTATACATTTTGCTATGAGTTATTATTGCGGATAAAATTATGCATGTACAACATACTAGCTATCAAAATATATATTTCGTATTACAATCAAATAAAATTAGTCAATTTATCAGATATTACTAATTTTCTTCACGGACGAATAATCTATATATATTTATATATATTTCATACTATTATTGTTGTTGAACAAAATTTTATGGAAGTTATTTTTATGTAATGTATTTTAAAATGAATGTGAAGAAAGTGAAAAGTAATTTGGAAAAGAATCAAATTTTGTTGGAAGCTAATTATATCTTATCTATTTAAATGTCAAGACAGAGGAAAATTATTTGGGGTGGAAAAAAAATAAAGCATTGATAGGTGATTTTTTTTCAAAAAAAAAAAAATTTAAAAAAAAAACATAAAGACTTATAATAAACCAAAAAGAAAGTGTTTGTTGTAAAAAAAGGAGCAAAATATGGAGAGAGAAAATATGGAAGCTTTAATTACTTGCTTTGTAATTAAAGAAAAAAAAAAGTGTTTGGGGAGAGAAGCGAACCGTTGACCCCAGGGCACTTCAAAGGAAGCTTTAATTACCTACTTTGTACCGCTGAAGCAAATTCAATATTCATTTAATATATGCATTGTTTAATACTTATCAAGTATTTAGAAGGAAGGTTTTTTTTTTTGTTTTTTTTTTCTTTTTCCCGGAGGTAGCGCCCCCCCCCCCCCCCGGGTTCTAATGTCGATCCGCCAGTGCAAGTAACCCCATAATACAAGTAACCTCTGAAAAAACCAGTAACACCCTACAAGTAACCCCTGCCACACCATGTGGCCTGCCGCACTGAAAAACCTATGTTTTTAAAATAATTCCAACTTTCAGAATAATCTCAATTTTAAGGTTGTTTTATTCTACCAATTCCAATAACCGGTAACTTGTTGAGAGTGTTAATTTTTTTTTTTTTTTCAAAAAAGCATGTGTCACAAGTTAAAATTTTGTAAAACAGAACAAAAAACCCCAAAATACCCACCCCTCCTCTGAGCCCACTGGCGCCATCTCCCCTCCCCCTGCACTAGTGCCCAGACCCCAACCAACATCCACCAAACCCCAACGCCTTCCCCCAACGTTGGTTTCCCCTTCCCTCGTGCTGATGCCTAGGAACGACCTACCTCCCACCGCCATCCTTCCCTCACAATCCATCCCCCTCCTTTTCTGGTTCTCCTCCACCCCAAGCCCCCTTCACTAGAAAATCCTTTGAAACCCCTCCCCCATTCTCAGGGGCGGATCTACACATGTACACACTGGTGCACGTCCAACAGCAGTGACAAGGTAAAGTCGTATCCCTTAATAAAAACTAATTACCTAAATCACTAACTAAGGTAGATAGGGAAGTAGGGTCGATCTCCACAGGGAAACAAGTCTTTTTACTCCTAATTAAATATTATAATCTAAATTATTTAAGTAACCAATATTTATAATTAAGTATGAAACTAAACTACAAGGAAAAGGAATAGGGGAAAAAGCAATATATAAAAGGATCTAGGTCATAGGTTCACCAATAAATAATACTCCAGGGTAAAACATAGTAATCAATCATTGACATTGCATAAATAACATGATTAACAGGCTCTCGCAATTTATTAATCAACATAGATCTAACAGGCTCTCGCAATTTACTAGATCTAAGTTCTTATTGAAAATAGCCTTTAATATCAAATTAACATCTGCTCGATTTATCAATTTAATATTGCTATACTTTTACAAGCCGCAATTGTAAAACATTAAAACAATTCAATAGGAAATTATCATGCAATATCAATAATCAATAATAGTCAATCATCAATGCATCAATTAACCAGATTGTAAAGAGCTCTCGCTACTTGTTACAATCACACAATTAATTTATCAGTATTAAATCTCATCTCTCGAATCTTGACTTAACCATTTATAAACTAACTTGCCTATTGAAACTAGACCTAAACATTAATTCTCATCTCTCGATTCTTGAATCAATATTGTCAAACTCATGCATAAAAGATAGGCCTAATCTAGTCACAGAGCATTAAATCAATCAATAGGAAATTAATCTAGCATTGATAATCAACAACAATAATTTACCCCTTCATATTATTTATTAGATCCCCATAAACCCTAGAAATTAAACTACTCACACATATTAAAAACTAAACTAATCAAAGTAATAAAATAAATCATGGTGAAAGGAATAAAATAAATAACTAAGATTAAGGGAAGAGAAATCGTTACCGAAATAAATCTGGAATTAATGAAAGAATTAAGAACAAAGGTTTAGAGAGAGTTTTAGAGAGAGAAAACTAATTAGAGAGAGAAAGTCTAAAAAAGAAAATGTACTAAAATCGTATTACGGAGAAGTATTTATACTCTGTACAAAAATCCTAAACTAAAGCAAATTAAAACGACGCTAATCGTCTCCTAAAAATACACGCGCCCGATCGGGCGAGGCACCGCCTGATCGGGCGCGCCTTTTTGACTCCAATACAAATCTCGCGCCCGGTCGGGCGCGTCACCGGGCGTCAGACCAAGCTTCTCCCGCCCGGCCGGGCGCCAGCCTTTTTGGCCGGGCGGCTCATTTGGGCCAATATTTGGACTTCGATTGGGCTCCAATTCTTCGGGCCAATCTGGGTTTCCTCTTTGGGTCTTGAATACTCGGTCCAAATGCCCCGGTATCACCTATACCGAGCCCTTAATCACCGGTTCGATGACTCTAACCAGCCCTGGGCTATAAAGTCTGGTCGTGCTTCTCCAATGCTCGTGATTGCTCCAAAATATTTCGGGAAAATACTCCAAAAGCATAAATCCCTGCAAAAGTCAACCAAATCTACGAAAACACCAATTAGTAATAAAAGTGGATCTAAAGAGCAAAAAATACTAATAATTATGACCAAGGGACGGGGTAAAAATAATATATAAAATGGACACATCAAGCAGCTCAAAAAATAATAAATTTGAAGTTCAATTAAAAAAAAAATCCAATCAAAGAGATCGATTAATTATAATAACCGATCTCTCTCTCTCTCTCTGTATATATATACATATATATATATATATATATATATATATATATATATATATATATATATATATATATATATATATATATATATATATATACCCTAATTTTTTCTGCTGCATTCTTTTTCAGTAAAAGAGACTGGTTATATATAACAACTGGTTTCTAAGGTCATATTATTATTATTTTTTTGGCTACTATTAAGAGTAATGGGTGTGTACTGTTTGTTTTTTACATGTTATTTGTCATACTTTCGGCTTAAAAATGTATTTTTTTTTTGTAAGTAATATTTGGTTTAACTCCGTAGTATGGATTTTGATGTCCTATTTTTGAATTGAAATCAATTATGAACTATCTAAAAAAATCACTTGTGATCGATCAATAATTGACGGTGACTCACCATCTGGGAATCCTATATCCGCTGCTGCCCACTCTCGAAAATCCCCAACCCCAAAATCGCCCCTCCCCCACCGTTGAAAACCCTATTTGCTAGGGCTTCTCGGTGGGAAAAGGGCGGTTTTGGGTTATTCGGGAGTGCGAAAGGGGCCAGGTTTTCTTAATGGTTGCGTGGGAAATGGAAGGGGGTTTTGGGGAGGGGGGTAGTGGTTCAAAAGAGGGAAGAAGGAGGGGTGATGCCAGGGGAAAGGTGGGGGTGGCAGGATGGTGAGGGAGGGAGACTAGGATGGGGGGTGGGGGTGGAGGTTAGGTTGGTGGGGGAAGTTTTAGTTTAGTCGTATTAATTTATGCATGTAGTGCGGGATGAGTTTTGGTTCCGCACGGTGCTCAGTCACCGTAAAACCCAACACTTTAGTGATCTGAGTAGTATCTATTTCAATTAAAATTATTTTATTGGAAATAAAAGTGATATATTATTTGTACGTAATTAATTTGTATATTTATATGAATATTGTGCTAATAGTTCGACTGTAGATTTTAGTATGTTGCTCGGTTTTGTAGTTTGATGTTTATTAAAAGGCATTTATAATTAAGTCTTTAGTCATGTAGTCACTAGATTGTATAGCTTTATAGTGAATAATATGTATTAATATGTAATACTTGTAGATTTTACATTGCTCTTAAATATATTTAGCACAGCAAATTAACAATATTTTTTTAAATATTTTATTTATTTATTTATTTATTTTACAATTGTAGTTGTTATAATTTTTACATTATTATTTTATTATTCTATATGAATTGCATTTGTTTAATCCACATGAGTGCCTCATTTTTATATTATATCACAATTAATTATGGGAAAAAGATTATAACTATCATGCATCACACAATAATCTAATATTTCAATATTCCAAAGTCTTCATTGTGATTTTTTTTATATTTAATTTTACAAGTAATACGCTACAGTAGAAATTACTTAATTACTATGTATATAAAAAATTAATAAGGTAGAAAACTTTCTTATGCCGTATTATAAACAAATCTCACAATGAATTTGCTTAATAAAACTGTGCATCGCACAGAAACTAAACTAGGCATAGGTCTATTTTCTAAAAATATAATAGTATATATTAAGGTATTGTATTCTATTAATGTATTATTGTATTCTAATTTCCATCCTTCCTAATTCCTATATATTTGTATATGCCTAAAATAATTTAAATATCAATAACAAAACAACAACAATAACTATTACAATAAAAGCATCTATAATTATAGTAGATTACTTACACCATTGAAAAGATAAATATATCTTTATTATAAAAAGCATCTATAATTATAGTAGATTTCTATTTCCAGGGAAAGCAAATATTATCACTAGGAACCCTGCAAGGCCCACTATCTTGAATATTCCAATTACAATAATCTTCACAAGCCTTATGCTTACCCTTACTATCCCTATTAAAATCATAGATATCAAACTCTTGAAAAGTATTTTCCCATTTAAATCCACAGAAAAATAATGTTGTACCTATGAGATTAATTTTGAAACTGAATTCATATTTCTCGAGGTATGTTATATCATGTACCCCTAAATCATCGTCCTTTGATTTGCAATGAACTTGGAGATTCATCTTTCCGTCCAACTCATTAATGATTCCTACATGCATTGTTGAGTTCCACTCTGCCTTGCACCTACATATTACATGGATTGATACAAATAGTAGGAGAATTATAACATGTTTATGCACAATTTGATTCATTTTGGACTTCTGATTTTAAAACTTGTATTAGTAATTACCTTATTTTATATAAACTCGTATGAATTTTAAGGTCTAACTATTGAACCTTTTATTAGGGTGGTTGAGGAAGGGTTGGAGAATGGATTTCATGAATCACTTAGTAAGGAAACTTATTCTTTTAGAGTTGTTCAATTATGAAAAAATTATATTAGAGATATCACATATCTCTTAGAATCTTGGTTATTATCATTATGATTTTAATTTACATCTCAAATATTATGTTAGCCTTAAATGCTCATTGTAATTGTAACACCCCCAAGGGTGTTTTTCACATGATTTTCTCTAATATGAAATTATTAGTCTTTATCAAAATTTATTGTAGTTATAATGTGAATTTCAGTAAGCTTATAATTTATTTTATTTTATTTTATTTTTTATTTTATAGAGCTTATCTAAACTTATATGAACTTGTAAAACCTGGAATAAATGAAAATTACGTGAATAAAACAAGTCCTAAATAGTTAATTGAGTAATGTATACTTGTATTTTCCCTCAACTTGTATTTTCCTATCATATTAAATCAAATGGTGATACAAGATCTGCTAATACAATGCAAGTTGATATCCAATATCAACAAAAGATGTTAAGTGTTGTTTGGTTGCTGTGGGAATTTACTTCCCATAGGAATTTGTATTTCATGGGAATTAAATACATACATCAAATTCCTAGGAATTGCATAAATTTGTTTGGTTGACATGAAGGAAGTTGCAAATCATGGGAATTTTGAATTACCAAGGGGGTGAGTAATTAACTTCCCATATTTTGTAAGAAGTCACAATTTTTATTTTTATGAATTTGTCATTTCCTCATTTACACTTTTTATCGTCAACCAAACTACTCTATCATTTTGAAAGCTAGAGATCTATTCACCTATTAAATGAGGGGTAAATTTGTAATGTCGTGTGGTCTCCGATACATCCCATAATTTGTACACCATTTTGAAAGCTAGAGATGTTAACGACCATTTGTAACTCTCATCAATTCATCTCAAAATCTCCTAAACCTTACATCGCAAATCTAACAACAATGGTGGTACCAAAAGGGAGGAACCCTGTTCGTCTATCTTATTATAGGAAAAGATTGTACTAAGCTTCCCATCATCAAATCAAACGGTGATACAATATCTGCCAAATTGAAGGAGAAAGGAGAAATGGTGTAGAGCAAGACATAGCTCAATTCTGTTGGTGACACCACATTAGTTGGTTTGAATTGCAAAAACAAGGTATATTGAAGATTATGAAAATAGTAAATGTTAAATTAATGTTAATTGTGTCGTAATTAGGTTATTGTTCTTAGGTACTGGATTATTGTGTTGAATAAATTATTCTACAACAAAATCTGAAGATGCATTTAGGAGTGATGCAATTGTTTGATTTTTTCCAATCTGAAAAAAAAAATCGGCAAAATATCTACAAGTTCTCGAATCGGTCGTCCCATAGCCAGACCAGTACAAGGAGTCAAGTATGAACTGCATTTTCATTTAGGGTCGATCGGATTCGCCTGAGTTTCGAACAAATTCATGTTCATTCTCTTAGTGTACATTTTGGTTTCTTTCTCCTCCTTCCCAAAATTATGATATACTCATACGAACATAAGGTAACAGACGACGTTACATCAAATGAATTATAAAAACGGAGTTGGGGTTAGAGAGGTAGAGAACGAAGTCCAACTAAGCAAATCATTATTTAATGAATAATAGATTGACAATGCAAAACCAAGGCATTTATTTTTCAAACTGCCACTATATTAACAAAACATGTTAATTTAGGAATATAGGATATCAATGGGGACTGCTCAATTATGCATTTAGTTAAAATATTACATGCATACAGTACCACCCAAAAAAACAAAGGATAGTTCATTTATTTCATTTCGTCCGCGGATCAAGAAGCTCTTGCTAATGTTATATTGTCTTTGATTCAGAAAAGCAAATCATGGATCATAAATTGCGTGCTTTGGCAGCTAAACTACGCTAAGAGAAACATATATTATATTACATGCTATACTTCCTCCGTTCCAATTATATTGTAACAATGATGAAATTACGCACTCCAAAGCACAATTTATATGTTAAGTATTTATAATTATATATAAGTAAAAATTATAAAAAGTTAATATTGTGAAACTATTTTATGAGACTAATCACACAAGACCAGCCTCGTATTTGGACTAGGGTAGGTGGGGCGGCTGCCCAAGCCCCCTAATTTTTGAAGCCCAACTTCTTAATGCAAGTCCAAAAGGAATAAAAAACCATACAATGCAACGTACAATGCTTAATTCATATTTATGCTCTTTACTAGATGAAGCCCGTGCGTTGCACGGTTTGTTTGAATTTTTTTTTATTTTTATTTTTTTTTATGTATGTGCTAAAATTTGTTATATATTTAGATAAAATTCATAACATCAAAAGATAATATTTTATATTTAATTAATTTAAACTTAAAAATCTCATTCGCCATTTTTGCTTACGTGGCATTTGAATTATTTAATTTTAAAAGAAATTAATAATCTCTTATTTTATTGGCTACAATTAAAATTTATAATCCTACGTGGCGCGTTAAGAAAATTAAATCCTACATGGCTCTCTAAAAACTCGGGAAAAAACTTCCCTTTATATATATACTAGTTTTGTGCCCCGTGCGATGCCCAGGTTATTTATTAAATTTTAAGATAAATTTTAATATATATGTCAAATTTTAAAATATATCATTGATACAAAATTGGTTAGCAATTAATGTGCATTAGTGACGTTTTGTTATCTAGTAGGCATGTAATGACTAATCATAATATAGAAAAAAGTGTTCGATTAAATACATAAAAAAATAAATTTAAAATTAGCAAAAAAAAAAATAAATTAAATAAAAAAAAAAAGGAAAAATGGAAAAGAAAAATCCCACCTTTCAACTTTTTCTTTACAAAAATCCAACCTTTTGATTATTCCTTAAAAATCCAACCTTTATACCCCTCCTTATTCAACAGGTCCATAACCTGTTGATGACCCATTTTTGTAAGTCATATTCCACGTGTCAGCTATTAATAGGTTAATTATTTTTTTAATTACTAAAAAACAAAAATAATTAAAAGAAAAAGAAAAAAAAAATCAGAAAACTAGCCCCACCCTTTCCCTTCCCTTCCCTGACCACCCCAACCCACCGCCACCGAAACCCAACGCACAGCCACCAACACTCACACCCAGCCACCAACTCCACCGCCCAGCCACCAACACACACGCCCAACCACTCCAAAATTTTTTTAAAAAAAACTCACTCATCTCCTCCACCAGCCACCAGCACCACCAGCGCAGCCTTCCTCCTAACCCCCGGCACCGGCCGCGCCCAGATCCCCCTCCCCTGGCGCCGTCGCCGACCCCTCTCCCCCACCGCCATCCTCTTCCCTCTTCCTCGGCAACCAACGCAAACCCCCTTCCCCAAAACCATCCTTCCCACGCAAAACCACCAAAAACCCATCTCCCATGCTCGATCTTCCCTAATCAGCCCCGCAACTCCAAACGCACAGCCACCACCTTCCATCACTCTCACTGCATTCTCCGACGCGACAACGGGGCATTTCGCGATTTTCATCTTCCTCAATTGCTCTCCTCATCGCACTATCCAAGTCCACCCCATCCTCTGTTCATCGTTGTCTTCGTTGTCGTCGAGGATTGGTAGAAATCGGCAATTTCTGCGGTGTTGAGTGGTGGTGACGGAGGTGGGGTTGGTGGTTGAGGTGAGAGGAGTGAGAAAGAATAGGAGTGAAAAGGGAAAATGCAAAAAATAAAAAATAAAAACTTTTTAACCTATTTATCAGGTTATAGGTAAAATGGACCTGTTGGAGAAGGAGGGGTATAAAGGTTGGATTTTTGAGGAATAATCAAAATGTTGGATTTTTGTAAAGAAAAAGTTGAAAGGTTGGATTTTTCTTTTCCATTTTTCCTAAAAAAAATGTCCATAGCCCATTGGGTTGACCCGAATCCAAAACGATGGGCAAGGATTGAACATTTCTTGGCCCGTAACTTAAAGTGACCCAATCAAAGATGGCTCATGACCCGACCTTGATTGGTAGGTCTACATAGTAATAAAATTATATTAGATTGTTAAGTATATTATTTCAACTGATTAGTATATATATATAAATAAATGTTATACATTTTGAACTACTTCTTTCGCTCCAACTATTATTATAATATAAAAAATAAATTTATATGATAATTCTTGAGAATTATAATCTATTATTTTATTTTATTTTTGAATAAAATTATTATAATTCAATATGTACATCTGAAATATTGGTATTTTATCAAAAATAAATCTCTAAACTAACAATTTTATCCTAAAATTCTATCCAAATTTGATTGAAAATAGAATTCAAAACTAATTTTATTTATTCTTTTAATCCTATGAAGTCTATCTAAATCTATCCAACGTGGTGCAACACTTGGCGAAAAGTTGGATTGCCAAATATCAATGTCTCGTAGCCTGACTAAAAGTTTTATTTTATATATTAGTTATATGATATTAGATTGTTGAAACTTCCATATACATTCAGTGTTCTCTGCTAAATTAGCTATTCAACTTTGGAAGTTGAATATTCCAAGATTTATTCCTCCAAACCTATTTACTTTTTCTATTTCATAATGTTAATCCCATATGGAATCAATCACATAAAATAAGAAAAGAATAATATTTGAAATCTAACATTAAAGTACAAAATAATTCATAATTAGTTTACCTTATTTAAGTTTTTTGATTTTTTATGGGAAAGCATAAGTCATAATTGCATAACTAGTATAGCACCCGTGCGATGCACGACTAACAAATCTTAATACTCATATTCATTTCACAAAATTTTAAAATAAAATGATTTAATAGTAATAGTGCATTTACTTATAAATATGTCTTAATCATATAGTCTTAACCCTCAAAATAATGATGTACAAAGTACAACTTCGAAACAACCTTCACTACTAAAATTCGGTAAAATCTACAATCGTTTTTAATGCGGTCGCAGTTTTGCGACCGCATTCAAAGCGGTCGCAAATTTGCTACCGCTTTGCGACCAACTTTGGGCTATTAAACAGTCGCAAAGGTATTTACACATTTTTTTAAAAATAAAATAAGCGTGCCAAATAATTTTAAATAAAAAATAAATTTGTTATGCCCGCTTTCAACGGACGCAAATTAATTGGACCGTTTCAGAATCCGTCGTAATTCTATAACCGCTAAAAGCGGTCGCAAAATAATTTTTTATAAAAATAGGCTATAAAACGGGTGGCAAACTCACCCTACCCCTAATTTATCTCTACTCGCTCCTCTCTCTCTCTCTCTATCTCTTCTCTTTCCTTTCTTTTCTTCTCCTTATCCCTCTGTTCTTTTTTTTTTTTTTTTTTCTTTTTTTTTAATTGGTGATTGCATCTCCATTTTTGCATCTCCATTTTAGTTTGTCTCACGCTACTCCATTGTTGTCTTCTTTTTCTTCTTCATTCTTTCCAGAGCAAAATGGTGTTCAGATTTACTTCAACATGCGAATTATTGTTTTCATGGTCAAATTTGACCATAAAAATGTAACACCCCCAAATCTCCCTATAAGGAAATTGTAATACCCCAAATTTTGGAGTATTAATTTTGGAGTATTTTTAGTCAACGATTTTTTTTCAAAAAAAAAAAAAAAAAAAAAACTTTAAAACTAATTATTATTATTTTCAAATTGTAAAAATTATTATTATTATTATTATTATTATTATTATTATTGTTATTATTATTATTTTCGGATTTGATAAAAAAAAAAAAAAAAAAAAAAAAAAAAAAAAAAAAAAACTGATTTGGTATAACATACAAAGATTGGTTTGGAAGCTGATAAAAAGGAATTTTGAAAATCTGTTTACTGAGTTTATGTAACAAACTCAAGATAAGTTTGACCCTTATCTTGTGAAATTTCTAGAGTGCTAAACAACTCAAATTATATAAAGCCCCCTTAACCTCAATTTTCAATACCGTACTTTCAATCTTTTGTCAGGTAAACTATCTCTTCTTTAAAAAAAAAAATTTAAATAAATATTTTGACGAGTTCGAAAGTCACCGAAACTCGTCACTCCATTGTTTCGGTTTCAGTATGTATTTGGTCTATTGGATTTTTGTGCTTATTGATTTCTAAAAAAAAAAAAAAAAAAAAAAAAAAAAAAAAACCGATTTTGCATGGCTTCAGTGGAATTTGGGATTTGGGTTTTAGTGGAAGTGATAATGGTGATGATGATAATGTCGGTGATGATGATGATGGGTGATGGTGATGGTGATGATGATAATGGTGGAGATGATGATGATATAATACTATCCATCTAACTCTATAATTAGTTGTTTATATTTTGTTTTGGGGTGACTAGATTATGGATTGTGATAAATTAATCACACCCTCAACTTTTTTTTCTATATATATAGTCGTATAATTATCTAACTTAGAATCGTTTATTTGTAGACGGAGGCTACTAGGTGACCGTTCCAGAGGTTAATTACCTTGAATTTTACGCACGATCAAGGTAATTTTCAATGTCCATCATCTTTCGAATCCCGTTAGGAAATTGTTTTGAAATATTATGTGTCAAATACGTGCTTATGTAATCATATGTGATGAGTGTGCTATCGTATGATATTATGGAATCATATATTATATATGAGTTTTCTATTTTGTGTACTAGTATATGTAATTTCGAAAAATATGATTATTTGTTAGGAAAAATTGCTCCCATTAATCTGAACTTTGCCTCGTCCGCCCAAATTAATCCCAACTTTCGTTTATTATCTATCACTCCCAATTTTAGGGGGTATTAATTTCTATTGCACCCAACAGGTAATCTAACCTGATATTGCAGGTTACCTAGACACGTGTCCACACGTGATAGGTCCAAAAAAAATACAAAAAAAAAAAACTAAAACCAAAATACCAGCCACCCTATCCCCACCCCCTAACCACCAGAACCCTAACCCCAGCCTCCAAACTCGCCAGAAACCGGTCCACCAACTCCCCTAAACCACTGAAAACAGCCGGCCGTTTTCGCCCCCTTAGCCCCGCAGCACCACGACAACCACAACGCACCAGCCAAGCACCACCACACAACCGCAGCACCACGACCACGCATCTCACTTGCCCAGTTCCCCCGCCGTTTTCACCCTCTTTACCACCGTTTTCTCCCCTTCCCTGCCGGATTTCGCCTACCCATCCCTTTCCCCGTCGAATTTCACCCCCTTTTCGTTCCCCGATTTCTTTTCCCCTGTTTTGGTGCGAGGAAGGAGAAACATGGGGTTGTGGTTGTGGTCGTGGAGAGTGAAGGAGAATAGGAGGGTGGGTGATGGCCGTGGCGCCGACACCAGGGCAGGAAAGGGGGGTCTGGGCGGTGGTCGGTGCTCCAGGGGAAGGTGTTTGTGGCCGTGGGTGGGTGGGGCGGGTTGTTGCTGTCGTGGGGAAGGTTTTGGTTTTTTTTTTTTTTTTTAATCTTTAATTTTTTTTATTTTAACCAATCATTATGTGACACGTGTGCAACTAATCACAAGTCAGCAAAATTTACCTCTTCAACCGGTTTCAAGTCATTAAGGTGCAATAGAAATTAATACCCCCTAAAGTTGGGAGTGATAGATAATAAACGAAAGTTGGGATTAATTTGGGCTGACGAGGCAAAGTTCAGATTAATGGGAGCAATTTTTCCTATTTGTTATCTTATGAGTTTTTTTTTTTTAAAATATAATCTTGGGTATTGGATGATTGATTATATGTGATTGATGGTCTATATGTCATGTAGGATGACTATGGTCTAATAATACTGAAATTGAAGTATTGATACTTGAAATTAAATTGATTTGTGCAATACTTGTGTACAGTGTAATTGGATGATATAATATAATAAGATGTATAGTGAAATTTAATTTAAGAAGGGAAATGAAACCCGAAAGGGTGAAGAACAGGTTGCCCACTAGTAGTTATGGTTGCTACTAGTTGGTTTAAATGATTGTATATTGCTGTTAGTCTTCCTAATCACTGGGTATTAGTGAGGGGTGTGCACACTATGGACATTCTGTCTATTTCATGGCCATTTGGGGTAATGCGCGACCCTCTGTAAAATAGGTGGTGACAGGGACTAGTCCCGGCTTACTGACGTTCTCTTTCCCTTTCTTAAATAAAGTAATAATATGTTATGTGACTATTTGAACTTGGTTGAGTATTAAAATATTTATGAGACTATATTATGTATAAACTGTTTTGAACTAAAATTTATTTATTTTACGGGATGGAGTTGGAATTACTCAGTTTATCTGATTTTTGGGAGTTTTCTCTCGTTTCTTGTTTCTGATTTATTTTGCAGGTTGGTAAAAAGGGTACTCGGTTACGTGTGAGGAGACGTTAGAATAATCACGTAGCTAAGACAATTTAGTTTATCTGTGAATTTAATTATTTCCTCTCAATTATTGGTTTCAAATAATTGCAGTTTTGATGTAATGACTATTTTATTTTGCCACAACTTAGACCACTTAGTTATTTTAAATATTATGTTATTTTTGCTTTGCATTTATTTTCTACGGAAAATAAGTGTAGCAGTAACATTTCCAGAGTTCGATGGTAGGGTTTTTGAAAGTTAAAGGTTACTCTTATTGTTTTTAAAGACTCGAATTTTGGGGGTGTTACTAATTGGTATCAGAGCCAAGTTTTTTAAAAATTTAGGGACTAAAATGAATTAAATTAAATATTTAGGTTTAAAATTTGTACATAAGTTTAAAATTGATTTAAGCTTAGGAAAGTCGGGAGTGTGGGAATCACGATAAGGGATTTATGTGTTTTATATTACTTTTATTTAATACTTATTATGTGATTATTTACTCTATTTTATTAGATGGTACGAGTACTTAAAACTGCAAGAAAGTCAAGTGCTAGGAAGCGTACACATTTATTACCTGATTCTTCTTACGGGATTCATATGAATTATAATGAAAATATTCGACATTACGTGCACCGCTTAAATCTCGGCATTGAGCACTTTCATTACAATATACTTGGGGGCCAATATGATTATCTCACTCCAGAGAGGCGATCTCAAATCCTTCTACACACGTTAATTGGGAAGGGACCCTATGCTCAACTTACAAAGAAGTATGTTGACTTATACATTAATGGTAAACCGAATGATAAGTATTATTATGATGAACAATGGATCCGTACTGTGGACTACCTTGAGAAGGCAATGATGGAAGCCAAGCGAGACTTTGACTATAACCTGGATGATGAGGAGGAGGATGAGCCCCAGGAAAGTGAAGCTCGTGAGAGTCAAGGGGAAAATAGTAATTGAATTATCCATTTATTTTTTTTAAAGCTACGTTTAGTTTATTTGGTTAAAATTTTTATATATTAGTTTTACAAATAAAAGCTAGTTTCTTATGACTAGAAACTATAGTTTTGGTTTATTTGTAACTAGTAGTTTATTGAGCTATTTTAGTACTAGTATTTTATTTCAAAGACGAGTTTCATTCTCTTCTGGTTTTGCAATAAAATAATTTTGGTTAATATATTTATACCTTGCTATTTTATGATTATTAATAAAAATCAATTCATTTTTTTTTCTATCTATTGTATTTATATAGGACAAAGCTCTTATTTTCTTATGCTTACTTTAGTCAAGACTAGTAATGACTTGGTCGGGTGATAGTGAAATCACAAAGCAATGCACGAATCTATAGTCTAATGCTAAGTTGATGCATTATTTGGTTTGGAATTTAGCCGACTCTTTGAATGCTATGAGATTTAATAAATCGCTTAATTCTTGTCTCTATATGTGCTGATGTGTTACATGAAAGCATGTCGTGGTTGATGATTTAATTGCAATTCACACGATCTAAATAAGTCGTGTTAAAATGTGTATGGTGGTAACACCAGTGTTGAAATTGTGCAGACTGTGTATGCAAAATTACCACGTTTACACCAGGTCTCGTTGGAGAAGAATTGCACAAATGGCTAAGACTCCTGAACAACTTGCTGCTAGGTAAAGAGCTCTTGAGCAAATGAACCAGAACCTTGGAATGTTGTTGCAAAACCAGCTGAATAACAACAACAACCACAACAATAATGACAACGACCCTCAAGCTGCTATGGCTAAGAAACTTGCTGCATTGAAACCTCCGCTATTTATGGGGAAGGAAGATCCCATGTTGGTTGAGAACTGGGTACGTGACTTTGACAAGATTTTCACTGCTGCTGGTACCCCTGATGCTCAGAAGGTGGATCAAGCCACATTCTATTTACGTGAGGCTGCTGATATTTGGTGGGAAAATGAAGGAGCCACCATAAGAGCTCAACAGAATTTTAACTGGGAGGCTTTTAAGACAGCAATCAGGGATCGTTTCTTTCCTGAGCATATCAAGAGGCAGAAATACAGTGAGTTTAGTAGGTTTAACCAAACAGCTGGTATGAGTGTGCAGGAGTATGCTGAGAAATTTAATGAGTACGCAAGGTTTTGTCCTAATGTAGTGCCTGATGAGAGATCCAAGGCTCAGAAGTTTGAAGATGGACTGACTTTTAGGATCCAAAAGAAGGTGATCGGGGCTGGTACTGCTGCTACTTATAAGGAGGCCTATGATAGAGCTTGTAATATTCAAAGGATTTTGAAACGTGAACAGGAGGTCAAGGATAGGCATAAGAGGAAAGGAAATGGTGAGAGTTCATCGAACCCTCAAGGTTATGACAAGAGACCACGCCTAGGGGGTAATAGCAATGGGAATGGTGGAAATGGTCAGCAGGGAGGCCGTAACAACAACAATCAAATCAATAATCACCGAGGCCAGGGGCAACAGAATCAGCAAGGATCTCGCAACCGACCATGTCGTAAATGTGACAAGAGCCATCCAGGACGCAACTGCAATGGAGATTTGCTTACTTGCTTTGAATGTGGTGAGGTTGGTCACAAGAAATTTGAGTGCCCAAAGAAGCAGAATGGCAATAATCAAGCTCAGAATGGGCAAGGTAACAACAATGGAAATAAGGGAGGTGGTTATGGGAGGAACTCAAACTCCAACAACCGCTTCAACAACAACAATTCTCAGGGCCAAAATGGCAATGCTCAAGGAGGGAATAGCCAAAGCAACAACAATGGCGGAGGAAGAAACCACAATGGCAATGGTAGGACCAGTAATGGAAGAATCTATGTCATGAACCAGAGCGAGATTGACTCTAATGCCGACGTTGTGACGGGTACTTTTCTCGTTAACTCAAAACCTGCTTATTTACTTTTTGATTCTGGGGCATCTCATTCTTTTGTCGCCACTTCTATTGTGAATAAACATGCTTTAAAACCTTCATCTTTGTGTCAAACCAACATAACAATTCCTTCAGGGGAGGTAGTTCCTTGTAGATCCATATACCAAGACATTCCAGTTAACATTGCTGGAACTGAGTTGCTTGCAAACCTTATTCTATTTGACTTAACTGACTTTGATGTAATATTGGGGATGGATTGGCTTAGTAAATATAAGGCTAGAATTGAGTGTCATACCCAAAGGGTGTCTCTTAGGGGGCCAAGAGGGAATAGAATCTCTTACCAGGGGGTTGTGTCAAAACCAGGGATCAGTATTGTGTCAGCCATGACTTTTCATTCTTATATCCGAAAGGGCTACCCTATTTATTTATGCCATGTGCAAGATGTGAGTGTAGAAGAGAAATCCATAGAGAACATTCCAGTGGTGAGAGAACTCCAAGATGTGTTTACAGATGAAATTCCAGGGATGCCGCCGGTTAGGGAGATGGATTTCAAAATAGACTTAGTGCCTGGGACTGGAGCTATTTCTAAAGCACCATATAGAATGGCACAAGCAGAGATGAAAGAGTTGAAGGTACAGTTGGAGGAGTTGCTGGAGAAGGGTTATATAAGGCCAAGTGTTTCACCTTGGGGAGCACCGGTTTTGTTTGTGAGAAAGAAGGACGGATCCTTAAGGTTGTGTATTGACTACCGAGAGTTGAATAATGTCACTATAAAGAACAAATATCCATTTCCTAGGATCGAGGACTTGTTTAATCAGCTTAAAGGTGCTGGGATATTCTCAAAAATTGACTTGAGGACAGGATACCACCAGTTGAGGATTGCTGGGGAAGATATACCAAAGACAACATTTCGCATAAGATACGGACATTATGAGTTCACTGTTATGCCTTTTGGACTCACTAATGCGCCGACAGCTTTTATGGATCTCATGAATAGAACTTTTCAGCCATATTTGGATAAATTTGTGGTGGTGTTCATAGATGATATTTTGGTGTACTCGAGGGATAGAGAAGAGCACGAAGAACATCTAAGAAAAGTGTTGGAGATTCTTAGAGAGAAGAAGTTATATGCCAAATTTTCAAAATGTGAATTTTGGCTAGAGAAGGTAGCATTTCTAGGCCATGTGATCTCAAAGGAAGGAGTTGCGGTGGACCCATCTAAGATTCGAGCAGTTTTTGATTGGCCAAGACCCAAAAGTGTGACCGAAGTGAGAAGTTTCTTAGGGCTTGCTGGATACTATAGGAGATTTGTACAAAAATTTTCAAGGATAGCTCAACCCTTAACAAATTTGATGAAGAAAACTACTAAGTTTCAGTGGGATGAGAGGTGTGAGCAATCTTTTCAAGAATTGAAGCGAAAACTCACCTCAGCACCAGTCTTAACCTTACCATCAGGGACTGAGGGGTTTGAAATCTATAGTGATGCATCTAAGAATGGCTTTGGGTGTGTACTTATGCAACATGGGAAGGTTATAGCTTATGCATCAAGGCAACTCAAGCAACATGAACAGAATTACCCTACCCATGATTTGGAGCTAGGAGCGGTAGTGTTTGCTTTCAAGATCTGGAGACACTACTTGTATGGTGTGAGATGTAAGGTGTATACAGACCATAAGAGTCTTAAATACATATTCACACAGACTCATTTGAACATGAGGCAAAGGAGATGGCTTGAGGTGCTAACCGATTACAACCCAGATATTCTGTATCACGAAGGAAAGGCGAACAAGGTAGCTGATGCTTTGAGTAGGAAGACAAGTCATACAGTGAACTTGATGATTTTAGCCAAGGAACTTTGTAAAGAATTTAGAAAGTTGAACTTGGAGGTTGTAGAGTATGGTCAGGTGAACGCTCAGTTGAATGCAATGTCAGTCAAACCTACCATATATGATGAGATTCGTGAGAAGCAAATGTTAGATGAGTGGTTGACCAAGGTGAGGAAGATAAAAGAAGAAGGAGCGACAACTGAGTTTGATGTTGATGATAGTGGAACAGTGAAATACAAAGGGAGATGGTGTATTCCTAAAAATGAAGATCTCAAAAGGAAGATTTTAGAAGAATCTCACAACACCCCGTACTCTGTACACCCAGGAGGAGATAAGCTCTATAAGGATCTTAAGAAACATTTTTGGTGGCCAAACATGAAGCGTGAAGTAGTCGAGTTTGTGGCAAGGTGCCTTACATGTCAGAAAGTGAAGATACAACATATGAGACCTGGAGGGAAGTTGTAATCGTTAGATGTGCCAGGATGGAAGTGGTAGTCTATCTCTATGGATTTTGTGATGGGATTACCACTTACAAGGGCAGCAAAGAATGCTATTTGGGTCATAGTTGATCGTTTAACGAAAACAGCAAGATTCATAGCAATAAAGGATACTTGGAATGTGAATCAGTTGGCAGCTGCCTATGTGAAAGAAATTGTGAGGCTACATGGAGTTTCTAAAGATATTATTTCAGACAGAGATCCAAGATTTTTATCAAAGTTCTGGGAAATGTTTCAGCAAGCATTTGGCACTATCCTGAAGTTTAGCACAGCGTTTCACCCTGCTACAGATGGACAGACAGAGAGAACAATTCAGACCTTGGAGGACATGTTGAGAGCTTGTGTGATGGACTTTGGCGGAGCATGGGACGAAAGATTACCTATGATCGAATTTTCATACAATAATAGCCATCATGCGAGTATAGGAATGGCGCCTTATGAAGCGTTGTATGGGAGAAAATGTAGGAGTCCCTTGTGTTGGAGCGATATAAGTGAGTCTTTGACTTTGGGGCCATAAATGATTGAAGAAACAACGAAGCAAGTTAGGCTTATCCAGGCAAACATGAAGGCAGCTCAGGATCGACAAAAGTCATATGCAGACCAGAATAGGAGAATAGTGGAATTTGAAGTTGGGGAAAAGGCTTTACTTAAGGTTTCACCTACCAAGGGAGTCATGCGGTTTAGTAGAAAAGGGAAGTTGAGTCCTAGATACATTGGCCCGTATGAAGTATTGAAGAGAGTTGGAGAGGTAGCATATCAACTAGCCTTACCCATGGAGTTAGCCAATGTTCACAATGTTTTTCATGTTTCCCAACTCCGAAAATATGTTCATGACCCTACCCATGTTATCCAACCCGAGTCTATTGAGCTAGATGAGACCTTAACTTTCGAAGAACGCCCTGTGAAAATTCTCGACACCAAAACGAGAAGTACCCGAAATAAGGCGGTAAAGTTAGTTAAAGTCCTATGGTCTAATCAGAATTCTGAAGAAGCAACTTGGGAAGCTGAGCATGATATGAAAAAATGTTACCCGGAACTTTTTCGACCAGGTATGCCAAGTTTCGAGGTCAAAAATTTTAAAAGGGGGTAGAATGTAATACTAACTTATCTTTTATCTTCGTGTGAGACTTTTTGAGAGCTAATTTTAAAGTTCGATGACGAACTTTCGTTTTAAGGGGGAGTAGATGTAATACCCCAAATTTTGGAGTATTAATTTTGGAGTATTTTTAGTCAACGATTTCTTTTCAAAAATAAATAAATAAACTTTAAAACTAATTATTATTATTTTCAAATTGTAAAAATTATTATTATTATTATTATTATTATTATTATTATTATTATTATTATTTTCGGATTTGATAAAAAAAAATAAAAAATAAAAACTAATTTTGGATAACATACAGAGATTGGTTTGGAAGCTGATAAAAAGGAATTTTGAAAATCTGTTTACTGAGTTTATGTAACAAACTCAAGATAAGTTTGACCCTTATCTTGTGAAATTTCTAGAGTGCTAAACAACTCAAATTATATAAAGCCCCCTTAACCTCAATTTTCAATACCGTACTTTCAATCTTTTCTCAGGTAAACTATCTCTTCTTAAAAAAAAAAATTTAAATAAATATTTTGACGAGTTCGAAAGTCACCGAAACTCGTCACTCCATTGTTTCGGTTTCAGTATGTATTTGGTCTATTGGATTTTTGTGTTTATTGATTTCTAAAAATAAAAAAAATAAAAAAAAAACCGATTTTGCATGGCTTCAGTGGAATTTGGGATTTGGGTTTTAGTGGAAGTGATAATGGTGATGATGATAATGTCGGTGATGATGATGATGGGTGATGGTGATGGTGATGATGATAATGGTGGAGATGATGATGATATAATACTATCCATCTAACTCTATAATTAGTTGTTTATATTTTGTTTTGGGGTGACTAGATTATGGATTGTGATAAATTAATCACACCCTCAACTTTTTTTTATATATATAGTCGTATAATTATCTAACTTAGAATCGTTTATTTGTAGACGGAGGCTACTAGGTGACCGTTCCAGAGGTTAATTACCTTGAATTTTACGCACGATCAAGGTAATTTTCAATGTCCATCATCTTTAGAATCCCGTTAGGAAATTGTTTTGAAATATTATGTGTCAAATACGTGTTTATGTAATCATATGTGATGAGTGTGCTATCGTATGATATTATGGAATCATATATTATATATGAGTTTTCTATTTTGTGTATGTACTAGTATATGTAATTTCGAAAAATATGATTATTTGTTATCGTATGAGTTTTTTTCTTAAAAAATATAATCTTGGGTATTGGATGATTGATTATACGTGATTGATGGTCTATATGTCATGTAGGATGACTATGGTCTAATAATACTGAAATTGAAGTATTGATACTTGAAATTAAATTGATTTGTGAAATACTTGTGTACAGTGTAATTGAATGATATAATCTAATAAGTTGTACAGTGAAATTTAATTTAAGAAGGGAAATGAAACCCGAAAGGGTGAAGAACAGGTTGCCCACTAGTAGTTATGGTTGCTACTAGTTGGTTTAAATTATTGTATATTGTTGTTAGTCTTCCTCCTAATCACTGGGTATTAGTGAGGGGTGTGCACACTATGGACATTCTGTCTATTTCATGGCCATTTGGGGTAATGCTCGACCCTCTGTAAAATAGGTGGTGACAGGGACTAGTCCCGGCTTACTGACGTTCTCTTTCCCTTTCTTAAATAAAGTAATAATATGTTATGTGACTATTTGAACTTGGTTGAGTATTAAAATATTTATGAGACTATATTATGTATAAACTGTTTTGAACTAAAATTTATTTATTTTACGGGATGGAGTTGGAATTACTCAGTTTATCTGATTTTTGGGAGTTTTCTCTCTTTTCTTGTTTCTGATTTATTTTGCAGGTTGGTAAAAAGGGTACTCGGTTACGTGTGAGGAGACGTTAGAATAATCACGTAGCTAAGACAATTTAGTTTATCCGCGAATTTAATTATTTCCTCTCAATTATTGGTTTCAAATAATTGCAGTTTTTGATGTAATGACTATTTTATTTTGCCACAACTTAGACCACTTAGTTATTTTAAATATTATGTTATTTTTTCTTTGCATTTATTTTCTACAGAAAATAAGTGTAGCAGTAACATTTCCAGAGTTCGATGGTTGGGTTTTTGAAAGTTAAAGGTTACTCTTATTGTTTTTAAAGACTCGAATTTTGGGGGTGTTACAGAAATACTAGTATAATACGTATGATTATACTGTAGAGATAGACTTGGACGTATTACTGCCGCGTGATTACGGAAGGCTACTCAAAGTACTTAACTCAACAACAACTTGCAGCGGAAACTCAATTTTCTTTTATTAATACTTATTAAAATAGTAACATTGTTATGAGTGCTCAAAAATAAAGACAAGACCAACATTCCTAAACTAGGTGAAGCAAATCATTGGACTCCCATATGCTCATTCATGACTCCACCTGAAAATAGTCAACACTGCTTACCATTACGGTAAACAGGGCGAACCAAAATAAATAAGAAATAGAGATTAGCAAACTATGCTAAGTACGATAAGTGCAAGATAGCGTAAACTCAATTTATTTGCAAACATGCTTTTAAAACCAATTCCAATAATTAATCCAATAAATTCAAAACTCATTATTCCAAAACCGATTCCAATGATTCAATATTCAAAATAATAGTTAATAAAACCAATTCCTTTATTAAGAACCAATTCCTTTTAATCCAATTCCTCACCCAAGTGTGCACACTCCCCAAGCTAGTCTCCTTATATTAGGAGACTATTCTTGAGGAAAGACACGGTCATACAAAGTCCAAGGCCTTATCAATAAACCAAATCCGCATAGTGGGATTACTAACATGCTTATAAAGCATTAATAATAATAATTCAATGGTTCAATAAATCCTTTTAATATCCAATAGTTCCCAATATAATTTAAACACGATAAGTAATCCAAACCATTCAAAACATGATTTAAAAATCAATCATTCAAATACTTTTATTAAAATAAATACCTTCAAACATAATTTATTTCAAATCCAATTTAATTCAATCACCAATCAAATCATGTAAAACATGTTATTCAAACCAATTACTTTCAAAGGTATCTAGCCACCTAAAAGCACCTTGATCCTTGCTAGAAAAACCACACAAAAAGAACCTCAAGAACCTTAACTGAACACACCCTACAATTAAATATAACCTTAATCAATATAAGGTTAACAAATAATCAGAAATAATTAAATTAAAAAGTAATAGTAATAGTAATAGTAATAGTAGTAATAGTAATAGTAGTAATAATAGTAGTAATCATGATGATGATGATGATGATGATGATGATGATGATGATAATAATAATAATAATAATAATAATAATAATAATAATAATAATAATAATAATAATAATAATAATAATAATAATAATAATAATAATAATAATTGAATAAGAGAAGAGAATAAGAAAAGATAAGAAACCAAGGAAAAGAGAAGAATTGGATTTGCGTCGGAAAGAATAGGCATAACTTGCAGAGGCTATAACTCCTTTGGTATAACTCCGAATTGAGTGATTCTTGATCCTAAACTCAATAATTTTTCGAGAGAAACAATCTTTTGTGAAACGTCAATGCCCCAAAAACCTGACCAGAAGTGCTCAAAAATTGGCTTCAAAGATAAACGGGATGATTTGTGTAAAAAGAGGCCAGGAGAAGAAAAGTAGAGAATTGGTGTGAATAAGTGGGAAGAATTAAGGGTCTATTTATAGTGTTGAGGGTGTAGAAAGGATAGAGCTTAAGGTGTGATATGATTACTAGAAAATGTGATAAATTTTTTGGGTTGTTAAGGTACTTGAATCAAATTAAGTCTAGATTAATAGTTGGGTTAAAAGATAAGAAAATTTAAATGGATATACATATGGTTGGGAGAAGAATAATAGGAACAAAATGAGATAATGAAGAAGAGAATTAGAGGTTAATTTAAAGTATAATAATTAACAAACTAAAGTGGTAACAATCACTCTTCAAAACATGATCAAATCACGTTTCACAATTATTTTTATTATTATTTTTTTTTAATGTAAAAACAAAAATAATAATAAAATAATTAAATAAATAAATAACTTTTTTAGATAATATAAAATTAGTTAAATACATAATGTATATTAGATATTTCTTTTGAAATAGTTAGTATAACAAAATATGGATCGACCTTAAAAAAGATAATTAAACCTATATTATTAATTTAGAAATCCAAAAATAATTAATTATTCAAATGATTAAATACTTATATTTGGCGCCAAAATTCAAATAGTATTTTGCTCTAAATAATGAATTTACTAAAATACCCTTTTTATAAAATAATTCTTGAAAATATGAGGTTTTACAAAAAATTCCAGTGGAGTTTTTATGGTCGAATTTGACCATTTAAACCCAAAGAGGAAGAATTATTGCGATAGGTATGTTGATGTTACGAAAATATTGTTTGTTTTTCTAATTTCGATTTATGTAGTTTGTTATTTCGATTTTTTATCGGATTTAAATTTGATGTTTAAGATTCTTGTTAACTTCTGTTCCAATAATAGTTTGATTTTTGTTCAAATTTTTTTTTTCGAATTTTTGCTATTATTTTCGTTTGATTTTTAGGTCGATTTTTTGGGTTTGGTTTTGAGGGTTTTTGTTTGTTTTTTTTTTTTTTTTGTTTACCTCTTTGGATTTAATTTATGTTAGTTTAATTTATAGGTTGAATTTTAGGTGTAATTTTGTGGTTTTAATTTATGTTAGTTTAATTTTTGGGCTGAATTTTTGGTCGAATTTTGGGTGTAATTTTGTGGGTATAATTTTTGAGTTGAATGTTTTGTTTGATTTTGGTTTTGATTTTCTTTATTTGTGTTTGAATTTCATGTTTGAATTTTCGTTAATTTTGTTGGGGGTGGCTTTTGTGGTGGTTGATTAGGGTTTTCACAGTTAAGGGATGAGAATTCGTGGTGGTTGGGTGAGATTTATAACAGGATGTCTGGAGATTTCGTGGTGGCTGGTGGAGTTACCAAGGGTAAATGTGGTGTATTTGGGGTGGCTGGTGATGTATTTGGGGTGGCTAGTGGTGGTTTGGGTAGGTAGTACGTGGTGGTTTGGGTTAGGTAGTGGTGGTGGGGTTGACTCAGAAGTACAGGGAGGTGGCTGTGTTTTTTTTTAAAAAAACTTTTAGCGACGGCTTAAAACGGTCTCTAATATCCAGATTTGTAACCGACACATTAACCGGTCGCAATTATTAGTATTTGCGACCATTTTCCTTACAATCGTTGAAGATATTGAAAACGGTCGCAAAAAATCTACGACTGTCAGACGGTTGTAATTATGTTTTTTTGCAACCAAGTGAATAACGACCACCACCTTACGACTGTTGACAGTCGCAATTATTTTCATCGACTGTTTTTGCTGTTTTCAACGATCGTCAGAGGCGGTCGCAACTTGGCCGTATTTTGGTAGTGCTTTTGCAAAGATTTGAAAAATAGTTCAACTAAATGAACTAACAATCAATACCCACATTAAGTCATATTTTTTCCCTCATTTCTACTTACGCCACTGGCCACCTCATTTTATAATGGGGATGACTTTTTGTGTGACTGGTCACATCATGAGGCTGGGTTACTCGAGTTACTAGGTCATGGTTTACTTGAGTTACTTCTGACTAAGTAATCCCTGATCGAGTAACTCAT
Organism: Chenopodium formosanum; assembly: GCA_024500155.1. Classification (NCBI taxonomy): domain Eukaryota; kingdom Viridiplantae; phylum Streptophyta; class Magnoliopsida; order Caryophyllales; family Amaranthaceae; genus Chenopodium; species Chenopodium formosanum. The sequence continues at coordinate 11,248,769 of CM044865.1, read as the reverse complement.
AACCCCTGACCGAATTCTCGTGTAAACTGATATGTCTATTTTGTATAGTGTTTTACCCTCGTCCCTTGGTCGTAATTAGTAGTGTTTTTGGCTCTTTAGAGCCACTTTTATTACTAATCGGTGTTTTATAGTGTTTTTGTAGTTTTTGTTGAGTTTTGTAAGAAACTGCATCTTTGGGGCTTTTTCCCGAGATTATTGCTGAACGATTACGAGCATTGGAAGGCACGACCGCTTGCATTGGACACCGAGTATTCAAGACCCGAAGTGGAGATTTTAATTGGGCCAATAATGAAGCCCAATCTAAGTCCAGCTATATCCTGGTCCGATCGAGCGAGCTTTAGCTCGATCGGGCGGCTGCCCAGAACAAGGGGGCGAAGAAAAAGGCGAGCCCGATCGGGCGCGAGATTCTGGAGAGTTATTTTCAGCGAATTACTTAGCTTTAATTAGGAGTATTATGAATTTTATATAAATACGTTTTAGAATGTTTTGTTTAGGATCTCTTCTCCTAGACTTTCTCTCTCTACTTAGTTATTTTCTCTCTTAATTTCTCTCTACAACTTCACTCTTGTTCTTGATTCAACTCTTTGTTTGACGTTAATTTGGTAACGATTTCTTCACTATTAATTTCAGTATTTCTATTTCTTTTATTCATCACGTTTTCGTTAATTGTTTTGTTTAGTTTAGCTTTAATTATGTGTGAGTAGTTTAATTCTAGGGTTTTAGGGAATCCATAATTAATATGAAGGGATAATTTATTATTGTTGATTGTTGATATTGCATGATAATTTCTTATTGAATTGTTTTAATTCTTTACAATTAGATTATGAATCGAGCAGATGTGATTTGATTGTAAAAGTATAGCAATATTGAATTCATGAATCTAGCAGATGTTAATTTTATATTAAAGGCTATTTTCAATAGGAACTTAGATCTAGTAAATTGCGAGAGCCTGTTAGATCTATGTTGATTAATAAATTGCGAGAGCCTGTTAATCATGTTATATGTGCAATGTTAATTATTGGTTGTTATGTTTTATCCCGGATTATTATTTTTTGGTGAACATGTGACCCTAGGCTTCCTTATTATTGATTTTCTCCCTAAACATGATCTCCGTAGTATAGTTCCTTTCTACAACAACAAATTGGTTACTTGATAATTTAGATTACTCTTAATTAATTAGGAATATATTAACTTGTTTCCCTGGGGTTCAACCCTTCTTCCCTATCTTCATAGTGTAGACACCTACTTTTGCCTCTTGTCCCGAAAGGAAGTGCGATGATGTTACAAAAATTCGTTCTTCATGTTAGATCAAAGTTGAAGTGTTTATGGACTACGAAATGCATTATGAAGTAAGTTGAAACCCATATTTGAGACCAATTTATCTTAGAGCCTTTTCAGATTACTAATTAGGCCTAAAACGTGTTCATACATGTTTAAACTTGATTAATAACGGACCCGAATGCGTCAAATGCAATGATTGGATCCAATGGAACCTACATTGTTGAAAAACCGAGCCAAACAGATGAACCAAACATCAAAATCTTGTGAAAGGCCTATACAAATGGATAGAACTTTTAAAGATCTTTCCAACGGTATATTATAAGCCCAATTCCGAGTTAAAACAAAGAAGTTATGATCAAAACACTAAATCGGGCTCTAAAACCGACACCCTTGCACTCCAACGGCCATATCTTTTGATCCATATTAGATTTTAACCTAATTCTAACGACATTGGAAAGTAGACATTCATAGCGTTCCAATTATATCTCACACGCCTTAATCTGACTCCACAATTATATCAGATTTTAAAAATGCGTTTTCGTATAAGGCTAACCGCAAACCAGCGCAACTCAATCAGTTGCGCGCGCATGTCTCGCGCGACTCATAGAGATGCGCGCGGCACCCAGCACAACTTAGAGAGTTGCGCGCGCCACTTAAAGGTGGAGCTCTAAAACCATAAACCTAGATCCCTACGCCTATAAATAGGGGTCTTCGTTCAGCATTACGGGGACAGAAAAATCAAATCTAAACCCCTAGTTCTGAAAAACCCTAGCATTCTCAAAACCCTAATTTCTCAACTTCTCTTACAATCTCTCAACTTCTCTTACTATCATACTACCTTTTATTCTCTCTTCCCAAATACTTTCAACCCTAATTGAATCCATTGATCCTTGGAGGTACGAAGAAGAAAGAAAGTCCATAAACGCATTAAATGGAGATTAAACATAAAAAAAGAACGGTTAGTTTCCTGAGCACTTAGATAAATCACTTTTGTTTCATTGTTTAAATAACTTTAATTATATAAATAGTGTTATTTGATCACTTTAAACAAACTTTTAAATAATTATTTCACATAGTATTCTTTCGTTTAATCAAGACTAGAATTTGATGATTAATCGTTGTTTTATCACTTAAGACAAGACGAATATTGTTTATTTTGTTCTTTTCATGAATATTGATTAAACAAAGAATAACGACTTTTGCAATGTAATTCCTACATGATTAATTCTTGTAAATAAAATCAACTAACTTAGTTTTAGGTATCGCGTTGCATATATTTTTTGGTGATGAAATTGTAAAAAAGGAAGAGCTAGTAGAGGCCGTACTAGGGCTAGGATAGCGATTCCCTCTAAAGGGAACGTTATTTTAGTACCCTCGCTCCCGAACTCATTTCTAGTTTATGTAGACCAATTTGGGCATGGATAAACTTACGATTTTTGCTAATTATTCCCGAACTCCACATGGAAGAAATGCATGAACGAGGGTTTTCCTAAAACTCATTGGCGACTCCTACTTGTTTCTTATAAAAAAGCGTAATGATAGAATCAATTCTAATTCAAGGTCCTCCAAACAGTCAGGAATTCAAATCCTACTACACCTTATTCACAAGTGTAAAGTCCTAGGCTTTTAAATGGCCAATGGACATTTAAGGAGAAGATCCCCTACGATGGGAACACCCTCCTTACACATAGTTAGAGGACTTAAGAATTATTTTTGATTAGGTGATTACGACTTTAGCCTGTCATAAACCCTTGACCGAGTAACTCGAGTAATCCCTGATCGAGTAACCCCTGACCAAGTAACCCATCTCCGAGTAGGGCTTAAAATTCCTGACCTGCTTACCCGAATTGCCGTCCTTATCTCCGAGTAACCCCTAATCGAACACCTAAAGTAACCCATAACTGAGTAACCTCTAACCGAACCCCTCAACAAGTAACCCTTAAATTAAATCCTGATAGAGTAACTCGAGTAACCCATGAGTCCATGACCGAGTAACCCCTGACCGAATAACCCCTAGAGTAAAACTTGATTGAGTAACCCCTTAAGTAACTCATGACCAAGTAACTAACCCCTGACCGAGCCCCTCTAGTAACCCGGCCCCAAACCGAACCCCTCAAGTAAACCCTGACCAAGTAACTCGAATAACTCATGACCGAGTAATCCCTCGAGTAACCTCTGACCAAGTAACCTCTTAATTAACCCATGATCGAGTATTTAACTAACCCCTAACCAAACCCCTCAAGTAACTTCTAACCGAACCCCTTAAGTAACTCTTGACCAATTGCAAGTAACTTGAGTAACTCCTGCCACACGATATTGCCAGCCACATATAAACATTTGCCTTTTATTTAATTGACTATTTCTGTCCTCTAACTTAATACGAAGTATATTTTAGGAAGGTACCATTATAATAACAATATGATCATTATATATTGTACTTCGTATATCACAAATAATTTCGTATTCTTTTTCTCCTTAATGGCCTCTAAAAACACTTAAAGTTTGAAGTTTTTTTTTTCCTAAAATTTTAACCTCGGAATGATGTTTAGGCTTGTCAATTGTTTGATTACTTGTCTTTTTTTTTTTTTAATTACATGGAATCATTTAATATTTAAAATGCATATATATAATAGTAAATAAAAAAATAAAATATAAAAACATATAAGAGAAGGAAAAAAAATGAATATCATTCTTACATATCACTAGTGACAAAATCTACAACATATTTTCTATGCGACTGGTCACACTGTTTGAACGCTTGTAAAAAAAGGGGAGTATTTAACCCCTATGACACTCACAAACTAACCCCTATCATATTAATATAGAAACTATTAGGCCCTGTTCACTTCACCTTATATTTGCTGAACTAAAATTATTTTTATTGAATTGAAATTATTTTTGTTGATAATTTTTTTTTTTATTGTTTCTGTATTGAAATTATAAGAGCACCTTGGTCCCGGTTTATAAAAACAAAGGAGACGCTCAAGATTGTTCTAACTATCGAGGAATTAAGCTTATGAGCCATACTATGAAGTTGTGGGAAAGGGTGATTGAACAAAGGTTGAGGGCATGCACAAGCATTTCAGATAACCAATTTGGTTTTATGCCTGGGAGATCTACTATGGAGGCAATCCATTTGATAAGACAAATGATGGAGTTTTATAGGGTAAAGAAGAAAGATCTTCATATGGTCTTTATTGATTTAGAGAAGGCATATGACAAGGTGCCAAGAGAGATACTTTGGTGGGCAATGTTGCAGAAAGGTATCCCACGAAGGTATGTAGACCTAGTTAAGGATATGTATCGGGATGTGTCAACAAATGTGAGGACATGCGGAGGGTTGACAAAAGATTTCCCTATTACAATCGGATTGCATCAAGGGTCTGCATTAAGCCCTTTTCTTTTTGCAACGGTTCTAGACGAATTAACTAGACCAATTCAAGATGAGGTTCCATGGTGTATGCTGTTCGCAGATGATATCGTTTTGGTGGATGAGACTAAGGATGGGGTTAATGTCAAGTTGGAGCAATGGAGGCAAAGGTTGGAATCTAGAGGGTTTAAGCTAAGTCGGAGTAAGACTGAATATTTGGTATGTCGTTTTGGCACTCAGAGGGGGACAAGCAATGAAGTGGTGAGTTTGGATGGAAAGGATTTGACCATGAGTGAATGTTTTAAGTACCTAGGGTCGATCATCCAGAAGAATGGTGACATTGATCAAGACGTGACCCACAGGATTAAGTCAGGGTGGCTTAAATGGAGAGCGGCCACGGGAGTGCTATGCGACCGCAGCATTCCCTTAAAGTTGAAGGGAAAATTCTACAGGACTGCCATAAGACCAGTGTTGCTCTATGGTACAGAATGTTGGGCTTCTAAGAAAGAGCATATTAAAAAGATGGAGGTTACGGAAATGCGCATGTTAAGGTGGATGTGTGGAAACACTTTAAGAGATAGAATCAGAAATGAGGTTATTCGCAAGAAAGTAGGTGTGGCGGGCATTGTAGATAAATTAAGGGAAAATCGTCTGCGTTGGTTTGGACATGTAAGACGGAGACCCGAGGGTGCACCGGTGCGAAGAGTGGAAGAGTGGGACCATGGAGGGATTAAACGAGGAAGAGGGAGACCAAAGATGACTTGGTTGGAAGGAGTGAGGAAGGATATGAAGTGCATGGATTTACGTGAGGATGAAGTTTTGGATCGTAAGGGATGGAGGAGAAAGATTTATGTTGATGACTACACGGAATAATCAAATTTGGTTCATGTTAGCCGACCCCACTTTTGGGATTAAGGCTTTGATTGATTGATTGATTGATTGATTTCTGTATTATATTTACTCTTTAAAGTAATTGCTTTTTACTGAACTGAAATTAAATATACCAAATTGAACTTATTTATACTAAACTGAAATTATATTTACCAAATATTATATTTTTAAGGTGTAGTGAACAAAGTCTTATTATACCTTTTTAGTAACCCTTAAATAACAAAGTACAACACTGACAAAGTAACAACTATAACACTAAGTGGGTAACCCCTATAACACTAACTGAGTAAACCTATGGTGGTTAACTACACACATATTAAATTAGTACCAAAATCTATATTAAAAATGAAAATTATAGCTTTTCTTATAGGGTGGTATTTATACACTTACATGCCTCATATTTATTATTTTTTTGTATGAATTTATTTATTTCTATTATGTAAATTTATATATATGATAGATAAATAAAATTATTATTATGCACACTTAGTACTAATATAATTTATAAAATTTTCTAGCTTCATAAATTCTTATAATTTGTGTCTATTCATAATCTACTAGATGAAACTCGTAAGATGCATGGTTTGTTTGAATTTTTTACATAATTTTTTTAATATATACATTTATGTGCTAAAATTTGTTATATATTTAGATAAAATTCCTAATATCAAAAGATAATATTTTTTATTTAATTAATTTAACTTGGGAAATCTCATTCGCCAATTTTGCTTTAGTGTTATTTACATTATATAATTCTAAAACAATTAATAATCTTGTATTTAATTGGCTACCACTAAAATTTATTATCCTACATGGCGCGCTGAAAAAATTAAATCTTATGTCGCTCTCTAAAAACTCGGGAAAACACTCCCATATATATATATATATATATATATATATATATATATATATATATATATATATATATATATATATATATCACTCCATATCTTTTATGAGGGACATCTTGATATTGGCTTGAATTTTGTCACCCTATAATATGAAATCAATACAGGTAACTGGTAAGTATATAGAAATTACAAAAAGGAAGTTGTTGATGCTAATAAGATAAAATCAATATAAAACTTTACTACATGAATTTACCTTTTCATCAACCAAAACTAACTCAATTGATTTAGTTATGTTTGGCTTGTAGTAATCGGGTTTATCCCATTGTCTCACAATCCTAACCCTAATTTTCCAACTCTCTTTTAGTGGGGTTATATCGCTTATTATAGTGAATATCATTGTTAATATAGATACTAAACACAAATACTACGTATTGTAAATTATGTGCATATATATAATGGTATTTGAACACTAATTATGTTAAACGCCATATATGGTAATTTTTTTTTAATTATATCTTTAGAAAATATACTTATAAAATATATATGTATTCTTAGTTTATTAGTAAGAGAATTTAAAATATAAGATAATTATATTCTGTATTTATGTATATGGCTTAGTTTGTTGAGTAAATATTCTTGTGCATAATTGTAGCTAATAAGTTTGTTAAAGAGCAACGGAAAGAAGAAATAGGAGGGGAAGAAGATAGACAGATTATTAGGGATTTTAGGATCTAAAATAAAATAATACCAAGAGTTTGAATCCTTGCCTTCTCATTACAAACGTATGGATTATATACAAATTACAAGAGCATAATTAGCCCAAAATCATGGAAATTTATAGGCCAAAATATGCATAAGAATATTTACTTAACAAAACTAAGCGATATACATAAATTAAATACGAAATATAATTATCTTATATTCTAACTGAGAAAATGTATTACAGATATCTATATATAAGTATTTTTTTTAAAAAAAAAACTAAGCCAGGGACACGTGGCAGCCATGAAGCTAGTGTACCCTCTTTTTAGTATAGTATATAGATTCAGGGTAGAGGTTTCCTTACTTAGGCTTTGTTTAGTTCACCTTAAAAATATAATATTCAGTAAAAATAATTTCAGTTCTATAAAAAAAATTTCACTGCAGTAAAGATAATTTCAGTTCAGTAAAATTATTTTTTATTTAGTAAAAATCAATAATTATAAAGATGAAATATAATAGAGATTCAGTAAAAATAATTTTAGGTCAGAAAAATTAATTTCAATTCTAGTAAAAATAATTTAAGATCACCAAAAATAATTTCAGTTCAGTGAAATTAATTTTAATTCAGCAAAAATAAGGTGAAGTGAACGGGGCCTTAGAGTCAAGTCATCTATCCACAACCAATTAATTCCAAAAAAAAGAGTTAAAAAATGTAACATATTCAAGTTGGGTAGATCTTTTTAAAATGCCCAAAATAGTATATGGGACTAACATTATAAAATGGATGGAGTATCAATTTTCATAAGTATAATCCTTCTTTTTTTACGAAATTAGGAAAATTTGCAAATTGCAGCCATTTTAAGTTCGTATTTTGCAAATTGCAGGCAATTAAATTTTTTTTTGCAAATTGCAGCCCAAAAGTTCATATAAATTGTAAATTGCAACCCGATTCAACTTTTTCATCGGTTTACAAGTTGAAAAATCTTCGATTAAGGTTTTAGGGGCTATTTTAGCTCTTAAGGGTCCGAATTGAGCTCGGAATTAGCAAAAAAATAACGCAAGTATCTCGTTTTGCGTAACAAAAGTGTATCGATTTGTGGGAAACTGTAAATATGAGATACTTACGTTATTTTTTTGCTAATTTCGAGCTCAATTCAGTCCCTAAGGAAAAAAATGACCCCTAAAACCTTAAGCAAAGATTTTTCAACATGTCAACCGATGAAAAAATTGAATCGGGCTGCAATTTACAATTTATACGAACTTTTGGGCTGCAATTTGCAAAAAAAAAATTTAAATGGCTGTAATTTGCAAAATACGAACTTTAAATGGCTGCAATTTGCAAATTTTCCACGAAATTAATTCTTCTATCATTATTTTATTTTCTAATTTTTCATCTTACTTTCTAAATTAATTCTCAATGTTGTACAATTTTAATTGTTCTTAAATCTCAATTTTTCTAATTACTTTTCTTCATGTGTTTATGTATGCAGGGTCATAGCAATGATTTGGGGCCCCTGTTCCAAATCGAAAAAGGGGCCCTTAATAATGTAAAAATTATACAATTTTTTTAATCTATAGTTTAGACAATGCACAATTTTTTAATATATACATTACAAAATAATAATGCTTTATAACAATGTATATTTAATCATGCTAAATGAATTCAGATATTTTATTAATGTTGATAGCAACAACTAAATACAACTCAAAGCTTATATAACTTAACTTTTATTAGTGAATTACAATGTTCTTCTAGACAAATTAATAGGCTAGCACAACTTTAAAATTAATTATACAACGAAGTACGGTACTAGACCAACTAAAATTGCTTCAATTGACATTATCAAAACCAGAAAAATTTTACAAAAAAAAAATTAATTGCTTCAAGCCTTCAATTATTGCTTTAATTCAAAAAAAAAAAAAAAATGCTTCAATTTGTTTTTGTTTGATTTTGTATCAATTGAGAATTAGATAAAGATGATTGAAGAATGATGGAAGAAACCCATATCTATATATAAGGGAAGATAATTGGCCGTTTGATAACAATAATTATGGAAAATTGAAATTGATTTCTCATTGCCATTGTTATGAAATTGGAACAAAAATAGTTTGAATTTGACTAATATTGTTTTCCCCCCTTGAAAATCCTTGAATAGAAAAATATGCAATACAATTTTTCATGGAGTTGATTGATGTAATTATGGAAGAATTTGGAAATTGGAAATTAAGATGGAAGCTTGAAATCCTTGAATAAAGACGGAAAATAATGAGGAAAAATCAGCGTGATAGACTGATCATGAGTACTGCTGCTTGCTTGGCGTTACTAACAAGTTGGACCCCTTTAAAATTAGGGGGCCCAGTGCAAGATGGCACCTTGCGCATTCTATTTTACGGGCCTACTAACATGGAGAATTTTACTTGTTTTTTTTTATTTATTTAAGAATAAGGAAAAAAAACGGGTCCCTTGAAAATTGGGGGCCCAGTGCAAGAGGGCACCTTGCATATGCTATTCTACGGGCTTGTATGTATGTTATTTTATTATTTTAGGGTTTGTTTGGCATTGTTGTGGTTTTTGGGTTTTTAAAAGTGTATGATATATGCCCCATAATGAATCAAAAATTATTTAAACTTATTAAAATCATGATAATTTTGAAAACTGACAACAGAAAAGTGGAAACACCTTTTTCTTGTTTCCTATTTTTGGTTTTTAGTTTTTAAAAAAACAGGAAATTAGTTTTTGGATTTTCGGCTTCAAAGATAAACTATCCAAGAACAGTTTGTATGAGAGTGTTGGCAGCCATTATTCAAAATCATTAGACGATTAGGTGATGTAATTCTTCAACTTTTGCTATGTTATTTTTTTAGGGGTTTTCTACATTATAACTCTCTAAATTTTCATTTTCTAAGATGTGCCTCCCCCTTTTGAGAAATCCACGCTATAACCCCAAAATCCCAAAATACATTGGAAAAATTGCCCCCATTAATCCCAACTTTGCCTCGTCCGCCAATAATAATCCCTACTTTGGATTATTCACCATCAATCCCAACTTTAGGGGGTATTAATTTCTATTGCACCCAAATGACTTGCAACCGGTTAATCAGGTAAACATTTGTGAATTAGTTTTTTTTGCACACGTGTCAATATGTAATTGGTTGAAAAAAATAGTGAAAATAAAAAAAAAAAATTCCTAAAACTAACCCAGTAGCTGCCCCACCTCCACCACCACACCACCACCATCGACGCACACCCTCCTCACCACACCACCACCACCGATGCACTCCCTTCCTAGCCATTACTACTAGAAAACCCATCACAGGCCTAAACAGCTGTTTCCCCACCAAAATTGGCCACAAAAGTAAGCCCCCTCCCCAAAATTGACCGCGAAACTTAAATGGTCGAAATTGGCCGATGTTGGGGCTGAATACCCTAAATCGATCGAAATCGACCACAGTGGCTGATTGTTGCCGTTTTTCAGTGGTTAGGGGAAAAGGGAGAAATTCGATGGGGGAAAGGGGAGGAATTCGAAGGGGAAATGAGGTGTAGGCTGAAATCGGCAGGGAAGGGGGTGAAATCGGCAGGGAAGTGGCGAAAAGGCAGGGGAACTGGGGTGGCAGGGCTACCGTGGCACTGCCGGAGGTGGCTGGGGGCTGTTAGGGAAAGGTTTCGGGGGTGGGGGAAGGGAAGGAGTGGGTTTTGAGGGAGGGGGAAGGCTGGGCGGCGGTTTCCGGCAGCTGGGGAGGGGTTTTCGGGGATGGGGCCGATTTTCCGGCGGGGTGGGGGTGGGAGTGTGGTGTTTTCCGGGCTGGGCATGGGTGGTTTGTGGGGTTTTTTTGTTTTTTGTTTTTTTTTTAAAGCCAATTATAGGCTAACACGTATCTTGTAACCTGTAATATTATGTTGGATGACCGATTGGGTGCAATAGAATTAATACTCCCTAAAGTTGGGAGTGATGGTGTATAATCCAAAGTAGGGATTATTATTGGCGGACGAGGCAAAGTTGAGATTAATGAGGGCAATTTTTTCAACTACATTTGGTTTTTATACGGTAACCTTGCTGTTAACAAATTTCGTTAGTGGGGTTCACTCTCCACTTAATAATATTTTTTAAACGATTTGCGTGTTGGAATTTATTCCGTCAAAGGTTTTGGGTTTATTTTGGTCCTGAGGAACCAAATTGAGCTCACATTTGGCAAAAAAATAACATAGATGCCTCGTTTTACGCATTAAATACGTGAACACGCAAATCGAGATATTTCTTAATACGCAAAAAGAGGAGTTTACATTTTTTTTTCAAATTTGAGCTCTATTTGAAATCTTAAGGGACAAAATAACCTCCAAAACCTTTAATGGAACAATTTTCAACTCGCAAATCGATAAAAAAATTATTAAGTGGAGAGTGGACTCCACTAGCGGAATTTGTTAACAACAGGATAACGGCAAGGTTACCATATAGGAACTGAATGTATTTTTGGGTTATAGTGTGAATTTCTCAAAAGAGGGACACATTATAGAAAATGGAAAATTAGAGGGTTACTATATAAAAAAAAAACTTTTTTTTTTTAAATAATGTTTTTGAGAAAACATGCATCCAATTGTGATTTAATTCCTATGCATTTCGTATAATTTCTTAGGCTTGTTTTTATTTGGTTTTATAGATTCTACTTTCGTTAACTTGCATCATTATATTGTTATTACTATTAATTATTAATTGTTACGATTATTACGTGTATCTTTTGTTTAATCACAAATTATTATGTTATTGGTTAACTAGTTTTTGGCCCCGTGCAATGCACGAATTTATAAAGTAAGATTTTTTTAATAATTATAGTCGACTGACATTAAATAGAGTTAATTGAAATAAAATGACTTATGTAATAATTTTATTTTATTTTTTCAAATTTGAATTTATTAATGTCTATCGTTTAAATTCTCAAATTAATATGTGTTGCATAAATAAAATTTTTTAAAAGAATTTAAATTTTTAATAGAATTTTTTAAGGAAAATAAATGAATAGAATTTTGGAGGGAAAATTTTTCACAAAATTATGCCAAGTGTCCCATTTGGTGATTACTTTAGTATATAGTATAGATAGGGTTTACAATGATGAACAAATAGTTTAAAACATATTCATCGGCCTTAACCATTAGTTTAAGCTTTTGGTTGAGATGGTCCTCTAACATAGTATCGGAGCCAGCGTGACACAAAGGTCACGAGTTCGAATCTCATCTGCCCCCCCTTCAAAGTGGAATTAGTAGGCAAAAAGAGGAGTTTACGTTTTTTTTTTTCAAATTTGAGCTCTATTTGAAATCTTAAGGGACAAAATAACCCCCAAAACCTTTAATGGAACCATTTTCAACTCGCAAATCGATAAAAAAATTATTAAGTGGAGAGTGGACTCCACTAGCGGAATTTGTTAACAACATGATAACGGTTATTAATTAAAGAGAGAATAGGAAAAAGTTGAATTAAAGGGGGGAGTTGAAGTGTGTATGAAAGATGAATTATAAGTTTAATGACAGAATTAAAAAAAAATGGTGTAATAAAAAATTAATAGTATAGGATGACATGTGACACTATGGTTAGAGAAGTGTAATAGAATGGATGGAGACATGTGTCTTTCTTAGTTTCTTGGTTATACTTTTTAAATACTAAGTATAGATATAGATTTCTTTTTAGGTGTGTTTGGATAGAAGGAAATGGAAGGAAAAGAAGAGGAGGGAAATGAAGAGATGTAATATCTTTTATTTTTATAACAAATAAGGAAGTAAAGGGGAGAGAAATGGAGAGATTAAATTGTAGGAAATTAATCCCTTCAACAATTGAGAGATTTGGAAAGAAAATTCACCATTCTTTTCTCCCTCCCTTTCCCTCCCCTCCTCTTCTCCTCCCTCCCCTTCTTTTCCTTCCTCTTATGTTATCCAAATACACTGTAAGTGTTTAAAACTGCTAAGAGGTTTTGTTCTAAGAGGATGACGGGATGACATGTAGGGAATTTTGATAAAAAAAAAGTAGCATAATTGAGGAATTTTGATTTATTTTAGCAATTTTAATGAAAATCCTTAATTATAATGACAAAAGTATAATAAGGTTCGACATTAAAATTAGATATATCTTGTAGCATATTGTAGCTTCGAAGAAAAAATAAATAAATAAAGAAGTTTTTATTATACCCATGTCATAATTTAAGTGGGTGAAAAATCAAGTAATGTAGGTTGTTTGAGCAGGTTGCTAAGTCTTTAATCTTGGTATGTCGATGTTTCAATGGTAAGCTATATGCTTGCAATTTTAATTAATTTACTAACTAGTCTCTCTCTTTTTTTTTTTTTTTTTTTTTTTTTTTTTTTTTTTTTTTAATACTATTGAAGATGGTCTAATTGCTAAGTTTCGGTTTTTCTACTATTTCGTATTTTCGCGTGTTGTTAAGATGAGTGCATTAATTTGAACAAATATTCAAACACAAATTTTTAAAAAAGGCTGGTGTACAATACTTATCGTATGGCGCGGCCCAATTTAAGGAATTATTGCCCTCTTCTCACTGTCAGGTTTTAAGATTTTTTTTTTTACTTTTTTTATTTGTATCTCTTTCTGATTTTTTCTTATGCTCTTAAAACTCTTTTTAATTTTTCTCTCCCCTCTTTTCCTTTCAAGGAGTATATTTATGGTTTTTATTCAATTATAATCTCCTTATCCTCTCTCTTCTCTTCATTGCATTTTCATTTTACCTTTTCTCCCTTTTTTTCTTTCTCATGTTAATTTTTTTTTTAGTAGAATCAACTCAATTGGTAAATAAAAAATCTTTGAAGAAGAAAAAAGTTATAATGAAAATGTGTCATATTGAAGATTGTAACGAAGAATGTTTTTTCTCATGTTGAGCGTTTTGTAATAAAGGTTTGATAACCATTTTTTTTATTTTGTTTTTGTTTTCGTTTTTTGTAGTGTTTGATTCTGCGATGGTGAAGAAGAAGATTACAAAGAAGTCGTTAGATGCTGAAGGTTCACTTCAGTTTTTTATGGGGTCACTTTTATGTATAAAATGGGTAACTTTTGATCATAAAAAGATATATTTTGTGAATTGAAAAGGTAACTTTTATGAATGAAAAGGGTATTTTTGTGGCTTAAAAGGGTAATTTTTATGAATGAAAAGGGTACATTTTGTGGGTAGAGAGTATATTTTTTATACATGAAAAGGTTACTTTTGTGAAAAAAAAAAGTTACTTTTGTGAATATAAAGGGTTATTTTTTGTGAAAAAATGGACACTTTTGTGAAAAAAAGTCACTATTGTAAAAAAAAAAAAAAAAAAAAAAAAAAAAAAAAAAAGGTCACTTTTCGCAAAAGGTTCACTATCTTATTATAAATAGTTTTCAATACACAAGTTGTTATAAACAATAAAACAATAAAAAATAATAATAATAATAATAATAAAACGGGTTAAAGATTGATTCATTCCAATTTCCAACTAATTAGTCACCGTAGCATACATTACCCATCTTTTACCTCTGGACACAAATATTTTATACAGGTAGCATACATCAAGTTCAACTCTAATGCATTTTTGAGTAAATTAAATCTTTGGCTTTTAAATGTAGGTAATTAAATGTTCGACAACATAAATACATACATGATACATGAATAGCAGATTAATAAAGAAAAAAACAAGGCTAAAGGCATATAGTAGAGTTGGAGTTACCTAATGTGGTGGAGACCATTTGCTTTGCAAGATAACTCAAAAATAGAGGTGTAGATCAGGGATGAAACATATTTTAGAAAAGTCTGTCCCATTTGGTTCGCTGTACTTTTCCTTAAGCCCATCGCAGAAGTGTATATGGAGTGTTGTGAGTGACGGAAAGATTGCTTCTGGAAGCGATTTCAGTCTCAGACAATAACGGATGTCAAGTGATCGCAAAGACTTGAGGCAATCAAGCCACTCTGGGAGGGCTTCCAACTTGTCACAAAATTCAATTTCAAGACTTTGAAGGGTAGTCAAGTATTGAAGGCCCTTTGGCAGATGTACCAGTTGTGGAAGTTCATTGAAGCTCAAGTCGGACAGGACGTGAAGGGCTTTCCATGGAAACCCTTCCTCTTCTTCCAGTTTCAGGTTATGGCATTCCCAAATCGATAGTGTTTTCAAGTTGGTGAGACACTCTATTCCTCCTCCTGACAAACTTTTTAAGTTTTGGCAAGACAAAAACTTAAGACTGAATGGAAAATGCGTACTTCTGATTATACTCTTGTACAGAACTCGACAAACTCTGGACCTCCATGTTAAGCAATGTGAGATGATGAATGCTTTGTATAGAATCACGGAAAAGGGACTTGAGTATTCCTAAATTGTCTGTTTTTAATTCCCACAAATCAAACACATCAGAATTATTGTTGTTGCTGCTTGATAATGAAGAGCCAGCAGAGGTGGCCGTTGCATCATCTCTATGTCTACAAAATGTCAGTGCTTCGTCGAGGACACATAAGGTAAATTTTTTCACATGTGGACAATCAGGAAAACATTTCAAGCTTTGGCAATTCCAGAGGAACAAAGACTCAAGTGATGGAAACGATGGTACAACAGCAGCACCACCACTATCATCCTCCACGAACTCTACATTGGGCATTTCTATGAGCGTAAGATATTTGAGATGCTGTAGTTGACTCATTGCTGGCAGATGTTGCAAATCACGAAAATACACTAGTGAGATTGTCACAAGCCGTGGGAGAGACATTGCTAGTTTGGCTGCCCATCTTGGCAACGTCACACCTTCATATCCTGTAATTCTAATCTCTCTAAGATCATGGTGGGGTTCGAGTCTTTCTAGCAATCTTTCTTTTAAAACTACTGGGTCATCCTGCTGATACAAATGGTTGATTCGGTGTGATCTAACCCAGATGTTTTCTTGTTCTATCAACAAAACCTTGATATGTTCCTTGTTTAATAAATATGATCCCTCCTCAGAGTTGTTCAAATCGTATGCATATCCTCTTTTAAGTTCAATTTCAAGTCTATTTCTAAGGTTAATTAGAGGCATCAAATCTCTAAGTTGACCCATTTGGGTTTTTTTTGAACTTTTTGGACCCAATACAAACCTTGTAAGGGTACAAAGACTAGTCATACTATCCATTCCAACAGGCATATGAGTCAAGCTAAAGCAATTAAATGTATCTAAATGCCGAAGATTGACTAGTTCCCTCACGTCCTTAGGCAACTCTTTTAGTTGCAAACATGATCTTAAGTTCAATGCCTGCAAATTATACAGTCTAGAAATCGACTCAGGAAGTATCTTCAACTCCATATTATAAGAGAGATCAAGATACCTTAAATGCAGAAGGTTCTTTATTGTACTTGGTAAAACTTTTATACTAAAATGGTGCAAGTCCAATACCCTCAGGCGCTTACATTTTGCTATTACAGTGGTCATTGGCGATTCACAATTCAGCTGACGTATAGAAGGCCGAAGAAAGGTACGCAATCCCCTCAACTTCCCAACAGTATCACTTGTACAAAGCAAGGAGGGACGCCATATAGAAAGGGAGAGATGACGTTTTCCTTCAAGAATGCTTTTGCTAGTCTCTGTTAAGCACAACTCCTTTCCTGCTACTTCTTGTGCAAGATCGTGAATCAAATCATGCATTCCACATGAATAAATTTCACCATACGAATCCCTTTCAATGTCTTGAAAAAAACATCTGTTTAATAAAATCGAAAAATACTCCTCACCAACATCTTCTATGCTCTGCATGTCATTCAACGGCTTAAGATAGCCTAATGCAGACCATAGACATATCAACATATTTTTCACAATGGCATAATCCTTAGGGAAGAGTGCACAATAACTAAAACAACTCTTTAACTGAGGAGGAAGATGATGATAACTAAACTTCAATATTGGCATTATGCTCTCTTCACCTCGGTCCATTTCAGGCAACTCAATGCTCTGAAATAATTTCCACTTGCTTTTGTTACAACCATACAACATGCTCCCTACGACCCTTATAGCCAAGGGAACATTTGCACATTTTTTCACAATTTCTTTACCAATGCAAACAAGGTCATCATCTACCACTTTACTCTCGTGGTTAAGTGATATCCTCTTAAACAAAAGCCAAGAATCATCGTCCTGCAAACCTCTTAATGCATACATTGGATCGTCCCCTATAGCTCCTCCCACCTTTTCTGAGCGTGTAGTAACCACAATTCGGCTTCCTCTTGCACCTACCTGCAAGAATTCCCTCAACTTAAGCCATTCATCACGACTTTCGTTCCACACATCATCTAGAATAAGAAGATACTTTGTCCCTTCTATTCGTCTTCTAACTTTTCTCTGCAACCCATCAATTCCAAGATCACAAGGATCTTGCTCGGCGGCTGACTTTAACATCCTATGGAGGATTTCCTCAATAGAAAAGTCATCAGAGACACAAACCCATAACTTCAATTCAAATGCACTTTTGATCCTACCATCATTGTACACTAGTTGAGCAAGAGCAGTTTTCCCCAATCCTCCCATCCCGACGATGCTCACAAAAGAAACACTATCAATTGACTCTCTCAGCAACATGTCTATAATGGCCTCCTTATCGATATCTCTCCCAATTATACTATGTTCATGCACATAAGACCAGGTTTCCTCTTTTCTCTTAACAGCTCTATACACATTACTAAACCCAAAATCTGCACGATCTTTAGCAACGCTATCCAGCTTCTCTCTAATCTTCTTTATCTTTTGAGATGTACTAACAGCAAAAAGAAACTGGTTTTCACTGGAGAAGAAAGCACGTACCGTTTTGGAGATCTTACCATGAGGCATCCTTTTCTGTCTCTGAGCAATTGTGGCGAATTCATCAAACAAGTCATCAGCATCATAGACTGCATCCTTGAGTTTGTTAAGCCAATCTAAGCCTTGACTGTTGAGCTCCTGCTGCTTGGACTCCGCATCAAGGAGGACATTCTTGATGGTTTCAACAGTTCCGCGAAGAGCTTCAAGTTGAGATTGATACGCAAACATACAGCACAACTCTCTTAATTCCTTGCATTGTAGTGCTGAAAATAGAGTTTGCGCGACACTCAACACCATACCTGTGGCCATTTTCTTTGTTCCCTCGCCTTTCTGAATGAAAATAGATTTGAGATTGTATGAATCACAATAAAGTTGCTGATTATAAAAACGGTACTAAACAGCAGGCTCTTTAGTAAAGTGCTAAGAAATTCTATCACACTTTCCCCTGCTTTTTTTCCACTAACTATGAGAAATAATTGAGGTTAGTAGGATTAAAGTTAGCAAATGCAACTGTGCAAGTTCATTGATATGAAATTCAAAGAAACGGGTCCCTCACTCCAGTGCTTTACTTCCTTTTATTGACTGCCTTAACATTAATTTTATGATTTTATCTAGTGGCGCCGAAAGTTAACCAGACATGAAACCAGCGGGATTAAATTGTTTAACAACCTGTTTGAGTGATTAAAGTTAACAATGGGGAGGGGACTAGAACCTAACCACCCAGAATTGATTCCCAAATCCGAATTAACCCAAAGGGTGAACCGGATGTAACACCAAAAAAAATGTTAACATGATAAAACATGTTAATGGCACCTCCTAACTGTATGAAGGGACACATATATAAATGTATTACTGTTATATGTGATATCAACATTCAACATACTTCTTGGCATGCATGGTTACGTATGATTAGATGTATAAAGTATAATTTTGTTCACATTATTTTGAAAATTTGAAGCAACAATCAGTTTCTTGTGTTTCTTGTGCACTTCATATCGTATTGTTTTATACTTTTGGCTTCTCTTTGGATATTCTCGTCATCTTAAGCAGCTTCATTGCGCCTCTACTTAGTTATTAATAAAAAAAAATCATGAATATCAAGCAAGGTTATACAAACAGGTAACTTTATAGCCTTGGTTACCTGTCTCTTTGATGTATCGTGTCAGGGAACATGGCTATCATTAGCAGCTTGATAATGAAGAATTTCAGCCTCAAAGACAAGATGCAGATTCTTGAAGATGAATTTGATACTCTGACAGCTCGAGCATCTGATATCAGGTCTGAGTTGGAAATTGCTGAGCTACCATCTAGGAAAGAAACGAAGAAGAGAATTGAAGTTGAGCACTGGTTGAAAAATGTTAGAAGTAAAAAAGTTGGAGATGCCATATGGTTTTGGGATAGAACCTCCTTTGGTCTTGTGAAGTGGACTCCCTGTCCAATATGCTGTCAATAATTAGAAAAAGCTACTCGTCCTAGATGACATGTGGCAACATTTTCCAATATTGCAGAGTTAGTCGCCAAAGAATGTGGAGGTTTACCACTTGGGATTAGGACAATGGCTCGAAGCATGAATAAGGTGCTTGATGTATATGAATGGACCAATGCACTTGTATTAATACAGCAGCAACTATTCCCAAACCTGCAAGAGATTGAGCTTGTGAACTATCCTTACATGACAGAAATAATAGCAGACAATGAAGATGAAGGAGCTACAAGGGGTGATAAGGATAGCCTCCTTTCACTCCCAAACTTGAAAACTATATCACTATGTAACATGCCGAATTTGGAGAGTATCTGTAGAGGACTACTGCTGTGTGATTCTCTTATCAAGTTGAACAAGGAGGGCTGCCCTATGTTGAAAATGATCCCACTCTCCCTGCCCTTGCTTTGTGATTCTTCTGAATGCACACTTCGTCGTCTTCCTACTGATATAGAATGGTGGGCATCTTTGGATAAAAACTATCCCAAAGATGTTAAAGTCCTAAGACATCTTCTTATTAAAAGATCTGTTCTGAAATTTAGAGCTACTTAGTTTTGGCTTGTAATATCACTTGAACATGTGTATAGCATATCTTATTCTAACATAAATTGGTTATGTATTAAGAACTTATCAGTTGATTTGTAATGCTAATCAGGATTTTGGCCTTCTGATTTCGTCTTTGATTTGTAGCATTCTGAATGATTGTTTGAGATTTCCTTGTTTTTTTAAGTTCCAGAGCACTGGTTACCATACATATCAGAAAGAACAATTGATAAGCTTAGCTAACTGCCTAACTTGATGCTTACTCTTTATTGCTATCACAGGGCCAAAATTTTAAGAAAAACACTTACTGTTCTATTCTATATTTATGCAATGTTTCAATGAAGGTTGTTCATGAATTATTGAAACATTCAAGCCCAGACATGAGATTAGAGGTTGTCGGAAATTATTTTTCCCTTGATTTTCTCTTATTGATTTTCCCTTGATTTTCTCTTAATGGTTGTATTTAGTGAACAATATGGAGTATTTTAAAAAAAAAAAAAAAATTTGATTATTTGGAATACTTGGTCATATTCATATATGGGTAATATACACAATTAATTACTACTTGGTCAAGTGGAATAGGCTAAGCTTATCTAGTCATACTACTATTAAATATTTATCAACTTATACATATATAAACCTTCTGCTTCAAACAGCAAATATATTGTTTAAAATCATTGACATAGTCTGGTTAGCATGGCCTAAGGAGTAAGGACTAATGGTATCGAAAAGTCATGTGAGATTATACTGGATAGTATCTGGTTTTGATTGCGCCAACATTCTATTGGTGCAAGTTGTGCAACGTAGAGGAAGCTGTAAAACCAACGCATTTGACAAGTAATTGCACCCAATACAATAACATCTAGAACAAACAATGATTAAGTCGGCTCTCCGACCTAAGTTTGAAGGAGGTTGAAATTTCACCAAATCACAATCATGTCATACTTGTAGGCTTTAGAATAACTAGTAAAAAAATTTACTAAATACATGCTCTCTATTAAATTCGTAAAGTATAGGATTTGTTGTGCCTGTCATAAGTGTTGGGACAAGGATGGGCGTGACGGACCTTCCTGGGCATCCACCGAATCCGCCCACTTCATTGACATTCCAGATTCCATATGGTAATGAAGAGGAATAAAGGGACTTAATTTTTCAGTATCTTTTGAATGGCTACATAATAACAAAACAAATTCAATTCCATTCCCTCAATATTTGCCATTATACCGAATAAGCCAGTCAGGTCCAATATCAGAGACATTGATCCTCAT
The DNA here is from genome assembly GCA_024500155.1 of Chenopodium formosanum. Classification (NCBI taxonomy): domain Eukaryota; kingdom Viridiplantae; phylum Streptophyta; class Magnoliopsida; order Caryophyllales; family Amaranthaceae; genus Chenopodium; species Chenopodium formosanum. The sequence continues at coordinate 11,227,614 of CM044865.1, read as the reverse complement.
GACAGTCAGTTTCACATTACTATTTTAAATTTCTATGAAGACTCAACAAGGCTTTACTAGTTCAGAGGATACATCAGCCAAAAGAGGCTGTCAATCTTTTGAAACTGTTAAGCAATACTAATATGATCTATCAAAAACCAAGAAAAAGTAATTGCTGTGATGTACTCCTTCCATATTGACTTCTGAAGCCGCAAACCAAGTATATACGAAGCCAAAACAGAGGAAAAACAAAGAAAACGGCATATGAAATTAGCATGATTCTAACCCAAGTGGCCAAGTCCAGCAAATGATGTGGTCAATGACAGTTAACTTGGTTCTAAATTCCAAATCAATGAACAGGTCCTTGCAGATCTTTCCACAACAGGATTTACAGCTAATGAGGATCTAAAGAGATGACTAAGCCTTCCAAATCGCAATTAACACCTTCAGAGCAACTACTGAAATAATCATCCTTTCTTGACAGGACGAAAGACTAAAGGGAAATGACCACCTTAAAGCACTTCACACATCAATGCCATCCACTGAAGGAAATTTCAGAGGACAATGAGTTCAAATGTGATGGCTGTGAAATGTTAGGCATCGGACAGAGATACCAATGCAAGGAATGCAGTTTCAATCTGCACATGCATTGTGGCCATTGTCCTGCAAATCTTTGCTCATTTATGCACCCAAAACACCGACTTCACTTGACCTTAGTGCAAAGGTCAAGAGCCTCATTTTCCAACAAACATGCCTGTGAAGTATGTGGTAAGGGTGTAGGGGGCCTATTCTATCACTGTAAGCGGTGTGAAATTTATGTTCACCCACTTTGTAGCCAATTGCCTCAATATGTACACTACATAACAGATGTAGAGCACAATTTAGAGCTACAGTGTCGAGAAAAATCTAATTCTTGCACTGGTTGTGGGGGATACTGCAGTCACTGGTATTACAAATGTGGCAAGTGCCCTATAATCCTTCATATTGACTGTCTACTATCAAAATTTCTGCTCTCAAGACCACTACCTCTGCAAAAGAAAAAGCCATTTTCTTGGTCATCACAGAAGAAAAGGTCAACTGTGGCATGGTGGTGGTTCTGTGTAGCTTTTGTTATGGCTTTACACTTACTTCACCAGGTAATGGGATCCCAATTTCCAGCAGATCACAGATAAATGTGGTTACATAGAAGAGGCAACTCAGGTGAGTTTGAAGTTGGGCTACATGAATTATTTTACTCTTTTTTCAAATTATCCAAATACTTGTAATTACATGTACTAATATATGTTGGCCTTCTGTTATGTAACACCAATGGAGATATTTCCAGACACTTAATTTTTATAATAAATACAAACACCAAAATAAGAACTGTTAGACATAATCCTAGGATGATCAGCAAAGAACAGGTCAAAGTGATTGCAATACAAGCATATACTCCATATTACAGCTATCATAGGTTTCATATTGCAAAAGGTACCTCTACTGTATTTCAAACAGAATGAGGAACAATGAGAACCTAATAGTGTGAGCTTAATATACAGCCTTCATCGCTTGTCAGTCTTCATCGTCAAGTGCAGTGAAGTCTTCTATACCTTCAGGCTCAACAGTATTTTTATTTGATGAACGCAGTTCCTCGATTTCCACATGTAATAGAGCGTCACACACCACTCTATTAGCCTTTAATGGTTTGGGACAACCTGAAAGCAAGAGAAATTAGGTATAAATGTTACAGCTCAAAAAGGTTAGATGAGCTAAACCATAGAACTGATGATTAATACAACCTGCTACAGGGCATTTTTTCGTTGGATTATTCTTCATGAAGTGCAGAATTGCATTCTTATCATAGACGTGCTTGCAGTCCATGCTGCCAAAGGAAAAATCAGTCAAGAGTTTCAACAGCAGAGTTACAGGAAACAAACTGCCTTGAAAAAAGTTCGACTGCTTAATTCTCTTTCTTTGAGCAACAAGTCAACTTAGGAAGGAAGTTACACAAAGTCTCAAACCAAAAGACAAACTTACGCATCCAACAGTAAGTAGGTAAACTACAGAAGTTATACATGCTTTGATGAGTTAACAGACTGAGAGACCATTATTTTAACTCTCTCTAGGACTTATCTTCTACTTGAAATCAGTGAGCTTCAGAATTTTGAGACATAACTTAAGGTAGCCTTAACTCACAACCATCAAATCCTTTTCTCCAGTTATCCAATATATAGGCAGGCTAAGCTAATCACCATTTTCAAATATAATGACAATACATCTTCTACCAGGCTTGCATTCCCTTACTCCACAGCCAAAGGGATGCTACTTCTAGTCTTCAATGACAGCCTAAGTGTCTGATATACATTTTGGTAAAGTGACAAGAGTCTTGGCAGATTAAGCAGTATAAAGACAACAATAAAATCTTAAACCTTACAGAATCTAGATCATACAAGGAACTATGAAATTTACAGTCACTTCTTAATGCATTCGCTTTATTAAAAAAGTGCTGAAAACTTTGAACTGCATGCATTAATATAATAATATCTAATTGCAAATGAAATTTCTCAGCTTCAAGTGCTTTTCAGCTTCAAATTTATTGACTTACCATGGAGATGAACTTGAATATAAAATCACCAAAAGCCCACAATTATTTACTTACCATGGAGATGAACTTGAATATAAAATCACCAAAACCTACAGTTCCTAACTTGAGGTTACAATCTTAATGGTAACTCAATTTGTGGTGAAACTGGTGATCTCTACTTTATGTTTCCCAACTTCAGACCAAAAGCAACCCCTCATCACTCTCTCACACAGTCACACCTACCAAACATGCCTGTTGGAAGTTTAATCAAGGATAAGGGATACAGAGCTATTTTAGATTGACAAAACAGAGTATTATGTCCTATTATGACCAACTATCTAAACTTTAGGCAACACTCTAGACTATAAGATCCCAAAAAGGTTCCCTTATAATGACCCCCTAAAGTAGTTTGTGATAAGTCAAAGAAACTCCAGATAACTTAATCGGACAGACATGAAACACTAGTAAGAATACCATAATCCATATTAAAACCAGATATGCTGGACTTGGGGTCTTGGAAACATTGATCTTAAGCCCCAAAATCAACTCAAAAATTCAAAGAAGAGTAAACAATATTCTTTATTTTTCCAATTTGAGATAGAAAGAATTGCATCATCCACAAGCTGCAAGCGAGACAGCACAAGCCCTACCAAAAACCACAAATACAACCAAGCAGCTTCACTTCTGAAACCAGCTGACAGCAACTAAAGTAAACAAATAAAGAGGAAAAGGGGTACCAACCCCCAAGACTTTAATCAACTAAACTATTGGCATCCACACTCATGTTTCTTTTCTAACAGCTTGTTGAACTGATACAAAATATAAAATTACATCTGTCCCGCATACAAAATAAGTCATACAAGTATACAACACATGAAGAATAGATGAAATATTACCTGCGAACTGGATCTGCCAGGTCAGTAATTGACTTTCCAGATATTGGGCAAGCTGTATTTAAAATGCCTTGTGTGCTGGTCATCACAATGTCTTCTTGCTCTTCACCAGGCATTGGCTGACCTGAATGATGGACATTCTGCAAGAAAAACGTATGAAAAAAATTCAAGATATAATGTAAATAACCCAGGCATAAATAGTGAAACGTTTCTGTCTCCAATTAAGTTCTAGCAAATAGTACGTTAATCAGATATATTCTCAGTCACTTGCACAGTGAAATTCAGTTTCTGGATTCATATAATTGTATAATATGACTGACAGCACAAATTATAAGAAAGAGCATATATTTAAAATTATAATTTGAAGCTAGAGATAATAATTTCTAATATTCCTTTCCTGAAATTCTACATCATCAACATCCAATTATATAAAAGAGATACCAAGAAGATGGATCAAACAATACCCAAACAGCTTCTTTGAACTGCCGTAACATGCCAGCAGTCTGACGATTTGAAGACGCATTACGCTTGAGCCTAGAAACTTCATTTTTAAACAGCTTATTAAAATCGGTTAACTGCAAGGGGGGGGGGGGGGCAAAACAAAACACAGAACATTAGCTTTTTATAAAGAAATAGAGAATAATCACATGAGAAAAAGAAAAATTCGTTCAGAGAACCTCCAGGCCAGGTTGGTAATTGCTCCCAACTGATTCCATCACATTGGTAAAATTCATGGATTCTTCATAAGTGCCCAATAACTCTACAAAAGCGTCTTCAAGCTCTCTTACCTGCAACATGTTACTGTCAGTTCATGGACAGGAGCTTGTGGTGGATGGCATCATTGCATCCGAAAAAAATAAACAACAACAAAGCATAAGCATTGAACAATCAACAAACAAACACATAAAAGTATTACCAAGTTCCCTCTCTTTCAACATCCTCTAAAGTCAATAAGGACTATAAGAGCGATCACTCAAAACTTGTAAGCTTGCCCTTCAACCGATCATCCCCAAGATGATAATATATGTTGCAGAACAAGAATATATATCCCTCATTTCCTCCAAACAACTTCATAAAATAAAGCAATGATCTTTATGTAGATCACACACATATTTTCTTCCAAAAAGCGCGCCATTTAGTAACAGTATCTTGTAAGTTTATTGGGTTTTTTAGCCAAAACAGCAACAAATAATTTGATTTGTTATACCCATAAAATAACACCCAATCACCCTAATTTTATCAACATGCATTATTAAACATTCATTACATCATCTAACTAGCAAGATCACATCGTGTAATTGGTAAAACTGCTGAGAAATTAGGGTTCATAATCTTCACAATATTAAATCAACATTATGGTTCATACTGCATATATAAAGGAAAATTAGTAAAAATGACAAATTAGGGTTTAATTGCATTGTTATTTTGGAGAAATTACCTGTTCAGATCGATTGAATCTCTCCATTTCTACCGCAACTTCCCTCAACGTATTTAGGGCTTTACGTATGTCCTGAATAAGTAAATAAAAACATCAATAAAAAAGAAAATTTTAGTAAAAAGTAAGAATTAAATGATGAACAATTAAGGAAATTGAAGATGAAAAGGCAGTAAAAATTACAGAGATAAGTGGTCGATTATCGGAGACGAAGGTATCAGTAGTGTTTTTGATTCGCACGGAAGCTCCCACGCCACGGCGAGCAGCAGAGGTAGACGCCATTTTTGCCCCTTTTTCTCTTCAAGTGAGTTTCAAGGGTTGTGTTTTTGGAGGGAAACAATAAGAGAGCAATTACTCACTAACTCAAACTACTTTATTTTATACTCCCAAGTTATTGGCCTACGAGTAATTTCTAACCGGTGCCCGACTGACTGAGTTGATATCAAAGCATTAATGCTATGCTACATTGCTATGTACGAGTAATCGTTAACCGGTACTCGATTGACTCGTGTAAAGTCGTAATACGAGTATTTAAGGTCTTGTTTGGCATCATTTTTGGTTTTCAGTTTCCTGTTTTTGTGAAAACTAAAAACCAAAAACAGGAAACAAGAAAAAAGTTGTTTTTACTTTTCTGTTGTCAGTTTTCAAAATTATCATGATTTTAATAAGTCTAAATATTTTTTGATTCATTATGTGACATATATAATATACTTTTAAAAAACAAAAAACCAAAAAACAGAAAACCACAGCGATCCCAAACGAACCCTTAATTAAAGATGGCTCTGGATCGTGTCTCGTGGAGTCGTGGTAGACCCACATGCTTTAAAGTTAGTTAGACCCGGAATACATATTTAGTTTCTTTCCGTTCCGTGCCATGTCGAGCCGAAGTTTTCAAAAGGTTGGCTCGTGCACGGCCCATGTCCACAATGCCATCGAGTCGGGTCATGTCCGGTTTGCATGCCTAAGCAAAATTGCATTGATTTTAACATGTTTTGTCATGTCTTGCCCCATCGTGTCGTGCCTTATCGTGCTTCTCTCAAATAAAGGCGACCCAGGCCCAACCCACACGCACAATACCGTGTCGTGATGTGCTTTTACATGTCCATGTCGTTCCGTGTTTTTTTTTCGTGCTGGATTGTGCCGAGCTTTATGCCGGCTCGGCCCAGTGCCATCTTTAATTGTAATACGGAGTATGTAGTTATGTACTCATGACTTGTAAGTTGTAAGCAAGCAAAATGTGTTTGGTACGCCATAAAGTATCAAACACTCTGAACAACTTTCGGTAAGAAAGGGAGTATTGTGTATTTTTATGAGATAGTAAAGATATCATTAAATAAATAAATAAATAGTACAATTTGATGGTATTATAATACTTTTTTTAATTTTAATTTTTGTACAACAGCCGAATATATTAATGAAATCAGGGTTTACAAAATATGAAACAAGAACTAAAGCTTATCATTATCTACGTAAATTATTGTTGAATTAGCATTTCATGTTATAATATACCGTAAAATTAGCAACAAATGTGTTTTACACGGGAAATATTGACCAAAGCTAGAGGATGAAATAAAATACTACTCCCTCTGTTCCTATATGTTCTTTACGTTTCTATTTAGGGTGTTCCTTTTTATTCTTTACATTTAGTATATTTTCTTTTTAAGTCATTAATTTTGGACAACGTTACCCTTGCTTTACAATTTAAATACTCAATTGTCCTCTACTTTTTATGCGTAATTATTGTACATTTCATAATATTTTAATGGCTTTTCAATATTCATTATTACTTTCTCTCACATCTCTATTCTACTTTCTTTCTACTTTCTCTGTTTTTTAATAGTTGCAACACACACTTTTTCACGGTACTTAAGGTATGTGGAGTTCACATGATATACTACCTCTGCTTCGTATTACTCGCAACAAACGAATATTTTATATCTCACAAATAATACTCCTTTGTTGCGAGTAATGCGAAGCGGAAGTAGTAATTGTTGGGGATTTTGTGTTTAACAAGGGTCACAAAGAAAGAAAATGAAATAAACTGGTAAAATCTTCGAGGCGTGAACGGAATCACTTTCTCAAAAGTATAATTCCGACCCTATACTACAACCGGGTTTCACGGAAATTTACTTAGGAGATACAACGAAGAATAATTGCAATCACAAGTGTTTAGGGTAATTTTACCCCGCCACGTGGTCCAACCAGAGAACGACACGTGTCAGCTTCAGGTTGGCCCAAAGTGGACCAATCAATGCCTGACACGTGTCATTCCAGAAATCAAGGGAAAAAAGGGCGGCCTTCAGGCCCAAATCCCGAGAAAGCCGCAAAGCGGCGCAACCCACCAATGATTAGGGTTCAGTGACCTAATCAGGGGCACAATTCCCAAAGACCCTAAAAATAGGGAGATATCCCTCTTTTTGAGGGCACGTTTTACCATTTATTACAAACAGTCCCTGTGATAGAGACATCTGAGCTTGGAATCCAAGCAGATACCCACCTAAATTTCCGCATCTTTTCCTTTCTCTACAAGTTACTAACTTGTGCGTCAGAGGCAGAGCACCACCCAACAGGTGTCTCCGTTTGTTTTGCAGGTACAGCTCCCCTTGGATCAGTCTCCGAGTAGTAACTCTCCCGAGGGACAAAAACACCCAAAACATTTGGCGCCGTCTGTGGGGAGAGTACCTCGAAGATGGTTCAAGAGTCTGTACCACCCCCTAACCGTCTAGGCGATGACCTAGAAGTCTTTACAGACCAGAAGGATGAAGATCCCCAGGTCGAAACCTTTACAGCCGATGACGGCTCTCTCAGAATCAAGTGCATCCGGCCCAGAGAGACTCTGGAGCGGGGTGCCTCCCAGGAGGGTGCAAGTCGACCACCTGGGCAACCGAAGGGGAAACCCATACGGCCCCAGGATCAGCACCTGTCACCCGAGACGAACTCATGAGGTTCATGACAAGTTTCAAGGGTGAAATTAAAGAGCTGATCACCCAGAGCTGGGCTGGCTCGAGTAGAGGTCAGTCGGCCAAGAAGGCTCCTCCGGAGAAGGGGAAGTCAGTCAGAGAACGGCAGCCCACTCCTCATCCAAAGGGGAAGGCAGCCAGGACCATTGATTGGTAAAAAATTCTCCTTCCTAAGAGGAACAACATCCGCCGGACTCAGTAGACGGTGGGAAGCAAAAAATCAATTCTTGATGCCCGGGAGATCATCAACCGGAAGAGAAACCAGTCGCTGTCTAAGTCGGCTTCAACGTCGAACTTTCCATACAGCTTCAACAACATTTCTGCAGGGAGTGCACCCTCCTTGCATGAGAGCCAGACAGGCGGTAATACCGTCCATTCTGGCCCTCATATGATTGGAGTTGTACCGTACGTGCCTACCCAGGTTTACGGACAGTATCCCCCTCACTTCATGCAGCCGGCTCTCTTTGGAGGTCAGGCGGCATATCAAAATGTCCAGCCATTGGACTGACAGCTCTGTCTGCTGCGCCTGGGTGAACAGCCTTCTGTGTTCACCCGGGAGATAACCGAGGCGGCTCAGCCGGCCAAGGTTAAGAATGTATTGGTTGGTACCTATGATGGTACCACCAATCCGGAAGACCACCTCATGGCTTACACCAACATCATGTATCTGCAGGGGTTGGATGATGCCACTTGGTGTCGGTGCTTCCCGGCTACATTGAAGGGCATTGCCCAACAATGGTTTGGTAATCTGCCAGCCGGGCCCATCGATAGTTTCAGGAAGCTCGCCTTCCTGTTTGCCTTCAACTTCTCAATGAACATCCCTGCTAAGAAAACAAGCCTTGATTTGAGCACTGTTAAGTAGGGAGAGAGAGAAGGGTTGCGCTCATATGTCAGGCGGTTCAATTTGATCAGAATTCAGATTCAGGGACTTTCTGATGAGGTAGCTTTTACAAACTTCTTTAAGGGTCTGAAAGACGGGTCGACTTTAAGTTCGACCTAGTCAGAAAAGGGGCTTTCACCTTACAGGCGACCCTGAGGGAGGCGGAAAGCTATATTCAAGCTACCGACCTCTGCTCGCCTGGTAACCAGTCGGACTCCAAGAAGTCCGACAAGCAGAAAGACAGTCGGTCTGCTCAGCCAGCGAAAAATAAAGAGAGCAAGAAAAGAAAAGAAATATGGGCGGTTAATGCCTCTGACCAGCCGTCCCATAAGAAGAAGAAAGAATTTAAACCGTACGTCCCAAAGTACGAGTTTAACAAGGGCTGCAACTCCATCCTCATGGAAATCAAGGACCGGCTATCCCTAGAGAAGCTGAATCCAATGAAAAGTTCCATTCAGTCAAGGAACAAGAGCAAGTTCTGCCAATACCATGAGGAGGTTGGCCATGACACCAACGACTGCTTCAGCCTACAACGGGCGTTGGACCGTCTGGCTGACAAAGGGCTATTGAAGTCCTACATTTCTAAGTCCCTAGCCGGGGCAAAAAAGAAAAACAAGGGTCAGTCATCCAAGACAACCCTCCAGCCTGCTAGTAGCTCGGATACCGACAAGGAGCCGGTCTACACAATAGCAGACGTGTTCTCCTGTGGTGGCCCTACCATCCGGGGCACCAAGAGCCATCTTCGAAAGATGGACAAGGATGATGATGAGCAGGCGTCTGCAAGCACCTCCTTCCCAGACGTCTTGATCACTGAGAAGGACAGGGGCAGCGTCCGCCGTCCGCATGATGACCCGGTCGTCATTGAGTGTAAGGTGGCCAACCAGCTGGTTGGAAGAATCCTTATTGACACCGGCATCTCATCAGACATCATCAGCCTCCGGTGCTTGCAAAAGCTGAAATACAACGTCAGCAACATGCATCCGGTTTCCCACCCCTTGGTTGGTTTTGGGGGTGGGATGGTCTACCAAGCCGGAAGAATTAACTTACCCATCCGGCTGGGAGAGAAGGGCCAAGGACGACATATTGTCGTCAGATTCTTGTTCGTTGAGGAGTTGACCGCCTACAACATTATCCTTGGCCGGCCAACCCTCAACGTAGCCAAGGCAGTGATCATCCCGTCTCTCATGCTCATCAAGTATGAGAGGGATGACGGCACTGTTGGTTCCCTGAATGGGGATCAGAAGACGGCCCGAGAGTGCTATCTCTCAGCCGTCAGAGACAATGTGGCCCCAGGCGGCCAGGAACCAATAGACCTTGACAATCTCAAGGATGCCGACCCAGCGCCTGCCCCACCAGCAGCCAAGAAGAAAATAAAGGCACCTCTGCTGGTGGAGGTGAAGAAAGAGAGAAAATAGCAATCACTGACCGGTGAACGGTCAGATGAGCTCCGTCCTCAACCGGCTGGTGAAAACATTGATCTCGTTCTGGATGACAGCCGTCTAGAACGTACTATAAAGGTGGGGACGGTTGCCCATGCTACCTTGGGTGCAAGCTTGCACCTTCTGCTGAAGGAATTCAAAGACATTTTTGCCTTTGAAGTGGAAGAGATGCCAGGCGTTAGCCCGGATCTCGTTGTCCACAAACTCGCCGTGGACCCTAAAAAGAAGCCCATCCGGCAGAAGAAAAGAAACCACGGTGAGAAAAGAAGTCAGGCGGCAGCTGCCGAAGTCAAAAAGCTGCTAGATGCCAGGTTCATTCGGCCTTGTAACTTCCCCGACTGGGTGGCCAATGTGGTTCTTGTTAAGAAACCGAATGGGACCTGGCACATGTGTGTTGATTACACAGACCCCAACAAGGTGTGTCTAAAGGACAGTTACCCGCTTCCAAAGATCGACAGTCTAGTTGATTCTACAGCCGGTCACGCCTTGATGAGCTTTATGGATGCCTATTCCGGCTTCCATCAGATACCCCTGTGGAAAAATGATCAAGAGAAGACGGCCTTCGTCACTGATCAGGGGTTATTCTGTTATACTGTGATGTCGTTTGGCTTGAAAAATGCGCCTGCCACTTTCCAACGGATGATTAATACGGTCTTCATTAATCAAATTGGGAGAAATGTGGAGGCGTACATTGATGACATGATAGTCAAATCCAAGCTACAGACGGATCACCTTGCTGATCTTTGAGAAACATTCACCACCCTCAGGCGGCTAAGGTCATGTTAAATCTAAAGAAATGCGTCTTTGGTGTTGAGTCTGGGAAGTTTCTCGGATTCCTGATTGATCAAAGGGGGATAGAGGCTAACCCCGAAAAGATACAGGCGGTGATTGACATGAAGTCACCCCGTTCTGTCAAGGAAGTTCAGAGACTCATCGGTTGTCTGGCCGCCTTGGGGAGGTTCCTCAGCCGGTCAGGCGACAAATGCCTCTACTTCTTCCAAGCAATCAGGAAGAAGACCAGATTTGAATTGGGGGATGATGCTGAGGCGGCATTCCAGAGGTTGAAAGAACATTTACATTCTCTACCTAGGTTGGTCAGCCCTTTGCCTAGGGAGACGTTGTACATGTATTTAGCCGTCTCAAATCATGCCCTTAGTGTCGTTCTCCTTGCTGAGCGAGACGGCTGCAACTCCCGGTTTACTTCATTAGCCATGTTCTCAAAAATGTTGAACTCCGGTACCCCATGGTTGAAAAATTTGGCCTTGCTTTGTATATGGCATTCAAAAAGCTGAAGCCTTACTTTTTGGCACATCCGGTGGTGATTTACACCAACCAGCCACTCAAGCGGCCAATGTCTACCTTGGAGTCATCCGGGAGAATGTTGAAATGGGTTATTGAAATGCAAAGTCTTGAAATCGCTTACGAACCAAGAAAGGCAGTGAAAGGTCAGGTGTTTGTCGACTTCATTGTTGAAATGACCCGTCCGGTGGCTCCGGATAATCTTGATCAGGTTTGGAAAGTGTACGTAGACGGGAGCTCTACAAAGAACGGCTGTGGTGTAGGCGTAATCTACGAGTCTCCTGAAGGGGACAGATTTGAGTATGCACTACGCTTCAAGTTTCAGGCCTCTAACAATGAGGCGGAATATGAAGCCCTGCTGGCCGGCATTCACATGTGTAAGGCGACGGGGGCCATGAAAATTGACGCCTACTCTGATTCCCAATTGGTTGTTAGCCAGTTTGAGGGAAGCTATGAGGCTACTCATCCGGCTTGATGTATCCATTTTATATAGTATTTTACCCCCGTCCCTTGGTCATAATTAGTAGTGTTTTTGGCTCTTTAGAGCCACTTTTATTACTAATTGGTGTTTTCTAGTGTTTTCGTAGATTTGGTTGACTTTTGCAGGGATTTATGTTTTTGGAGTATTTTCCCGAGATATTTAGGAGCAATCACGAGCACTGGAGAAGCACGACCAGATTTTATAGCCCAGGGCCGGTTGGAGCCATCGAACCGGTGATTAAGGGCTCGGTAGAGGTGATACCGAGGCGTTTGGACCGAGTATTCAAGACCCAAAGAGGAAACCCGGATTGGCCCGAAGAATTGGAGCCCAAACGAAGTCCAAATATTAGCCCAAATGATCCGCCCGGCCAAAAAGGCTGGCGCCCAGAGGCGCGCCCGGCCGGGAGGGAGGAGCGCCCGGTGACGCGCCCGACTGGGCGCGAGATTGTTATTAGAGGTGAAAAAGGCGCGCCCGATCGGGCGCGTGTATATTTAGGAGACGATTAACGTCGTTTTAATTTGTTTTAGTTTAGGATTTTTGTACGGAGTATAAATACTCCTCCGTAATACGATTTTAGGACCTTTTTCTTCTTCTCTTAATCCTTTCTCCTAGACTTTCTCTCTCTACTTAGTTGTCTCTCTCTTAATCTCTCTCTAAATCTTTGTTCTTATTTCTTTGATTAATTCCAGATTTATTTTGGTGACGATTTCTCTTCCCTTAATCTTAGTTATTTATTTTATTCCTTTGATCATGATTTATTTTATTGCTTTGCTTAGTTTATATTTAATTATGTGTGAGTAGTTAATTTCTAGGGTTTATGGGGATCTAATAAATGATATGAAGGGGTTAATTATTGTTGTTGATTATCAATGCTAGATTAATTTCCTATTGATTGATTTAATGCTCTGTGACTAGATTAGGCCTATCTTTTATGCATGAGTTTGACAATATTGATTCAAGAATCGAGAGATGAGAATTAATGTTTAGGTCTAGTTTCAATAGGCAAGTTAATTTATAAATGGTTAAGTCAAGATTCGAGAGATGAGATTTAATACCGGTAAATTAATTGTGTGATTGTAATAAGTAGCGAGAGCCCTTTACAATCTGGTTAATTGATGCATTGATGATTGACTATTATTGATTGTTGGTATTGCATGATGATTTCTTATTGGATTGTTTTAATGTTTTACAATTGCGGCTTGTAAAAGTATAGCAATATTAAATTGATGAATCGAGCAGATGTTAATTTGATATTAAAGGCTATTTTCAATAAGGACTTAGATCTAGTAAATTGCGAGAGCCTGTTAGATCTATGTTGGTTAATAAATTGCGAGAGCCTGTTAATCATGTTATTTATGCAATGTCAATGATTGATTACCCTATTTTACTCCGGAATATTATTTATTGGTGAACCTATGCCCTAGATCCTTTTATATATTATTTTCTCCCTTTTCCTACTCTTTTTAGTTTAGTTTCATATTAAACTTTTGATATTGGTTACTTAAATAATTTAGAGTATAATATTTAATTAGGAGTAAAAAGACTTGTTTCCCTGTGGAGATCGACCCTACTTCCCTATCTACTTTAGTTAGTGAATTAGGTAATTATTTTTTATTAGGGGATACGACTTTACCTTGTCAAAATTTGGCGCCGTTGCCGGGGAAACGGTTTTAATTTTATTTCTGATTATTTTTGTAGTCTAGATTATTTCCCTTTTTGTCTAAGAGAGCGTTAGTTCTCTGAGACAAATCTCATATTTGCTTCTAGTTTTTGTTTATGCCCAGGTGTTCCAGATCAGGTTACATCCCATTCGATCCTGAGAACGTTCCTTCCATAGACAGAAAAACTTCTACAAGCAAATCCTGGCGGATTCTGGTGATAATAACAATAATCACCGAGATTCTCCAACTGGTTCTAGCAATTCAGAGGCATCATCAGACATAGAATCAGAGATGGTGGTTCCAAAGAAACTTAGTGATTATTCACAACCAAAGCTTACGCATTTTCCACATCTCACCCCCACTCCGGCTCTTGATGGGGTTCAATTCAAAATCAAACCTCAATTTATAACGATGATAGAGAGGAAGCAATTCAGTGGAGCCAAGGGTGAAGACCCGAATCTTCACATTGCCGACTATTGTCAATATTGCAACACCATAAGGCAAGCCGGGGTCACTCAAGACCAAATCAGGGAGATTCTCTTTCCCTTTTCTTTAACTGGAAAAGCTAAATTGTGGTTTAATGGTTTAAATAGAACTACGCTTGGTATAACTGACTGGGAAACTCTTGTTTTGAATTTTTATAACAAATATTATCCTGCAGAGAGAACAGCAGTACTACGGAGTGCGATTCAGAACTTCGCCCAAGAAGCCGATGAGTCTTTATATGAGGCTTGGGAGAGATTCAAGGACTTACAAAGAGAATGCCCTCACCACAATTTAGCACAATGGCAGTTAATCCAAGCCTTTTATAACGGCATTGGAAATTCTTCTAGAATAATTTTAGACTTTGCAGCTAGTGGGAGATTTATGAATCTTAATGTTGATGACGCAGGTCAGGTTATTGAAGATATGGCGATACACAATTCCCAATATGGGAATCCCAGAGGATTTGCTAACAAGGGGAAACATAGCGTCGACTCTGTATCCTTTTTGCAAGCTCAACTGACCTCTATTTGTCAAAAATTAGATAATCTGAGCACTGCTAACGTAGCCAATGTTTCTGCGATTAATAATAATTCTAATGAGGCTTTCTGTGAAAATTGTGGTATTGTAGGTCATTGGGAGCAGGATTGCAGGAGTTCCGTGGAGCAAGTTAATGTCTTCCAAGCTTATAGGCAGAATAACCCATACTCCAACACTTACAATCCTGGGTATCGGAATCATCCATACCTTTCCTACCGGAGCACTAATGTTCAAAATCCACCACCACAAGAACCACAAGTGCCACAGCAACAGCAGCAGAAATACTATCATCCCAATGCTGGCCAAAAGAATCAACCACAACAACCCCCCTCATCTTCAGACCCTTATTTAGGGGAAATTAGAGCAATGTTGGTTAATATGCAAAAGCACATGGAGAGCAGAGATGCGACAATTGATCAAATTCTAGCGCATAACAAAATTGTAGATAATCAAATTGCGCAACTCTCCGCTACTCTACAAGCACGCCAACAGGGAGCCCTGCCGGCACAGCCGACTAGGCCTACGGATCAAGCATTTGCAATTACTCTAAGGAGTGGTTCAAACTATGAAGGGCCCTCTATGCCCAGAGTTGATGAACCTATTTTATTAAATAATGCTAATCTTGATTCCATTAAACCAAACAATGTAGTTGCTAGCCCTGCAGGGCTAGAAGATAATACTAACACATCTAATCCTACATTGCAGGGTAAAACTCCGGAGAAGGTGGCTACTCCAGACAAAGAGAAGAATGCTCAAAAGCCAATTATCAAACTTCCTTTCCCCAATCGTCAATTGAAGACAAACTTGGATAAGCAGTTTGGTAAGTTCCTGGAGGTGGTTAAGGATTTGAAGGTAACAGTTCCCTTTACTGAATTGATCATACAAATCCCCTCATATGCAAAATTTATGAAAGAAATTTTGACGGGAAAAAGGTCTATTAGTGAGGTAGAGACAGTATCCTTCACTGCAGAGTGTAGTGCCGTACTTCAAAATAAGTCTCCACCTAAATTGAAAGATCCGGGTAGTTTTTCTATCCCTTGTCATATCGGTAATCTTCTGATTGATAATGCATTATGTGATTTGGGTGCTAGTGTTAGCGTTATGCCATTATCTGTGTGTTCTAAGTTAAATATGGGTAAATTAAAAGCTACCAATATAACTCTGCAAATGGCCGACCGTTCTTTCAAATACCCCCTAGGTGTTTTAGAGGACGTCCCCGTTAGAGTAGGTAAATTTTATATACCTGTAGACTTTGTTGTTCTTGATATGGCTGAGGATATGCAAACCCCAATTATTTTGGGTAGACCATTCCTTAACACTGCAGGAGCAGTCATAGATGTTAGAAGTGGTAAGCTAACACTATCTGTAGGGGATGATAAAGTGGTTTTTAATCTGAATAATACCCTCAAAAGCTCCATGACTGAGGAGAAATGTTTCAGTGTTAATATGGTTGTAAATTATTCTAATAAGCCCCAAGCTCTTGAAAAATATCCCTTGGAGGCGGTATCTTGTGTTGCATCCCTTTCAAATAAGATAGACAAATGGCAGAAGGAAGTCGATGCAATAGAAAGAGCATTCTACAATGTTGGTCTTGGTTTCGAGGATGAACAAGTGGAACCGATAGAGCAAGTTGTGCGAATCGAGCCTACGGTAAGTGTTCCGCCAGATCGAGTTGCAAGTGTTGAACACAATGACAATTTGAAGCAACATTCGATCGAAGAAGGGTTTTTAGTGCGTAGCATTGAAGATCCCCTAATCCAAGTCATGGAGGATCCACCAGATAAGGCGACTTGGCGTCCCACAGGACATGTCAGGAAGCCGCATCGCGGCCTAAACATCGCTAGACCGGGTGAGAAACCACCCGATCAAGCGTTAGGCCAAGGGTCTTAGGAATTGTACTTGGTAAGAAGGTCGTGCGGGACCTAAATAAACCAGCGCTTTGCGGGAGGCAACCCGTATTTTTAATTTTTATTTTTTGGACCAGTTTTTCTTTTCGTTTTCTTAAGTGAAGAGAGATGAGGAATTTAATGAGTTTTTTTTTGAGTATTTGTACAGGTTTGAAGGAAAAGAGTTAGACAACTTTTTGAGAACAGAAGGAAATTAGCTATCACCGAATTAGTCTCGGGCCCGACCGGGCGAAACTCGCCCGATCGGGCGCGAGAGCAATGTTTCAAAAATAGGAAATTTCGCCCGACCGGGCGCGAATTTTGACGTTTACGGACTAATTTGTCCGCCCGATCGGGCAAGCCTCGCCCGACCGGGCGCGAGAAGTGAAGAATTTCTGGGCAAAATTTCGCCCGATCGGGCGAATGGCGCCCGAACGGGCGCGAGAACAAGATGGAAAATTTTGGCCTGATCGCCCGATCGGGCGCGAACACGAGACAAATTTTATCGCCCGACCGGGCGAAGTCCGCCCGACCGGGCGCGAGAAACAGCCCAGAATTCTCCAGATCGCCCGATCGGGCGACCCACCGCCCGACCGGGAGCGAGCTAACTTCCGCGTCTCTTCTTCTTTCTTTCTTTCTTCTTTCTTCATTTCTTCTTTCCTCCTTTACTTTCTCTCTCTAAAACTCAAATTTTCTCTGACTTCTCTCTAAGATTTCTTCTCTATTACCAATCCAAATTTAAAAACTTTTTATATATTTGGAATCCTCTCTTCATCCTCTTCACTCTCATACAAAAATTTTTCAGTTTTAATTCAAAATATTTTCGACCCATTTCTCTACATGGCTTCAAAGAGGGCAAGATCAATTTTTGGTAGGAACTCCAGCTAGAGGGAGGAGTATGACCCAGACTTACAGCTCCCGTATTGGCCGACGATCCGGATCGTGAGCCGGGAACAGAAAGAACGTTTGGAGCATTTGGTCGGTCGTGAGGTAATCCCTTCTCGGTGGTTACACCGCCCTACCTTAGAATCATATGGTTTGTTTGATTATGTTAAACGATTTTTGAATGATATTGGCATGAGAAAATTCGTTGACATGCATTATCCTACATGCCGAGAACTTACATGTGAATTTTTGTCCACTTTTCATGTTGTTAGTAGTAGAAATGGACCTAATTTATTTTTCAGGTTAAACAATAGAAATATTAGTTTAACTTTTGTTGAATTTTGTAAAATTTTTGAATTAAATTCTGAATTATCTCACCAGTGGCATGAAGATTATAAAATGGGTGATTTATATTTTGCTTTGACTGGTTTACCTACCCCCGACCCCCAACATGCTAGTACCAAACCCATTCACCACCCTGTCCCGAAAATCTGGCAAAGGTTTGCGGGATTGTGTTTCTTGGGTAGGGTCGAGCCTCATAACGCTCAAACCAACGAACTAGCTATAATAGGACATTATGTATTCGGGTTCGGGAAATTGAACATAGGCAGGTTCATAGTTCATCACCTGAGTCGGCATGCCACGGCCAGCACCACTTCCAAGTCCCCTATCCGTTTAGGTGGCCTTATCACTCGTTTAGCGGTGAAAAAGGCCGGTTTTGTAGTAGACGGACCCCACCAGCTGACTAACTGTGGACCAGATACCTACATGTCTGCTAGGTATTTTGAAGATGTGGGGTGGGTTAGGCCGGATAGCGAGCAGACACCCTTTTGGTGTATTAGGACTGGGAATGAGCAACCCTTGCCTATTTTTCCCCTTCCCAGTCCAGACTTGACCGCCTTTCCCCAAGGGCAACTTTCTTACACCTATGATGCTTTAGTTGCCAACGCTAGGGGACAGGCACCACCACCACCAGTTCCACCACCTCAGCCCCAGCCCGAGGTGGCTTTCTCTCCACCTCGTATGTCTCATTCCGTCCCTCATGTTGACTCTGACCCAGTTTGGGATTTTCAGAGTATAGGTCAGGCCCTAGGACGTATTGAGCATGCACAGACTGACCTTAGGAGGATGGTGGGCTCTATTGACCACCGGTTAGGGTACCTAGAGAGGAACCAGGGTAGAGCTCTCTACCCTATGTACGATGATTATGCTCGTCGGGGCAACATTCCCGACGACGCTATCCACCCTGACTGGTTTCAGCCTCCACCCCAGGGATACGGTAGGGATCCCACTGCCCGTGGTATTTACTCTGACTATTCTTCCTTTTTCGGGTATGGGCAGGACATTCCTTTCAGGGGACCGGCGGGGGGGAGTTTTCACGCTGACTATTTTGGTGGTAGTTCTTCTGGTGCAGGTGGTGCAGGTGGCAGTGGAGGTGCGGGCTTCGGCTCGATGGACGAGGATGATGAGGACTAGCTATGCTGGGCTAGTTTCCGAGCCAATGAGGACATTGTCTGTTTCTAGCTTGGGGGAGATTTTGGTTTGGTATTTTTCTTTTTTCTCTTTTCCTTTATTTTTGGTGTGTTTTCTTAGGTTAGATTTTTCGCTTTCTAGGTTAGCTTTATTGCTTTATTTATATATAAAAATACAAAAATACGTTCCAATGAATTATAAATTATGCTTCCCTGTGCCCCTTACTTGAGAAAGTTATTTTGATCCTCGGTAATTGATGATAGGCATTGTGGATTAGTTGATCATGATTTGATGTTTGATTGTCTTGAAACCTTTACATGCGTCAATTTTGTCCAACTACTTGTGAATATAGTGCTTGACTAGTTGATTTGGTTAGGATTGTGTGATAGTTCCATAATTCCTGGTATGTCAATGAATTTGAGTATTGGTTTGCTACTATTAGTAATATTTATATGATTCATTATTATGCACATTGTGGAGGACGAAGGCATTTGTTCTTTTAGGTAGCCTTCAGATATTGTAGATACATTTGTTCCCTTCTTGCTACCCATGTTGTTGCCTTGACTTTTTATTGTTTATTAGCCACATTACAAGCCTATTTTGCCCCATTGGTTACTAGTCCCAAGCTTGGCTTGGGGAAGCTATTAGTAAGTGAGGTGAGGGAGTTTGTAGTGTGCTATTTATTTGCACAATTTGGGTGGGATTTTGAGAAGTAGTTTTGTTGATTGTTCATGTTTATTTTTGATGAGTTTGAGAGTTATATTTTCTTGAAAAAAATAAAGCATGATATTATGAAGAAAAAAAAAGAGAAGTTCAAAGAAAAAAAAATGTGAAAAAATAAGCGAACTTCAAAAGGAAAAAAAAGAAAAAAAATGTTCAAATGTTCTAGTTGGAGGTTTGTAAAGAATAATTTTGAGCCTCAATGGAAAAATTTCAAGTTTGGAAAATAAAGTTTGTTTATTCACTCTATTACTCCATTATTATATCTTATGAGTGAAATTGTAAGAGTTTGGTTTATTTATTATGATTGGAGTATATTTGGTTGATGTTAGAATTGGTTATGTAGGAGATGTTGATCATTATTTATTTTTTATCATGAGTTTTATTAGGATTGGCTCCTTTAAACATAGCTTTTCTCTCACGTATTTCCAAATTTATCCTACCCTTTACCCTAGCCTTACATTACAAGCTTTAAAGACCTTCCGACCTTTGTGCATAGAATTGTATGAATGTGAAAGTGTTGCTTATCAATGCAAGTTATGATTTGGCATATTTCGAGTTGACTAGTAGGATTGAGCGTTCATTGTTTTTATACACACGAGAGTGTGAGTTGGGAGGGCATTGTTCACATTAAAGGGGTGGTTGGAGAGCGATCGAGTACATCTTTTACTCGCCACATAAATGAGAGTCGAGTGTGTGAGCACTAGTCTTGAATTCTATATGCTCTTGTGGTTTGCTCTGTTTGACAATTGTTAGGGAAGAAAGGTAATTGGATGGATTTGATTGGTTGACTCTGAAGCGTGTTTATTTGATTTACCCTGGATCGCTTGTGCTTGATTTTTACTTATTGGGGTGAAGCATATCTATTGATTCATTGATGAGATCTTTGCTTAGGGACAAGCAAAGGTTTGGCTTGGGGGAGTTTGATGTATCCATTTTATATAGTATTTTACCCCCGTCCCTTGGTCATAATTAGTAGTGTTTTTGGCTCTTTAGAACCACTTTTATTACTAATTGGTGTTTTCTAGTGTTTTCGTAGATTTAGTTGACTTTTGCAGGGATTTATGTTTTTAAAGTATTTTCCCGAGATATTTAGGAGCAATCACGAGCACTGGAGAAGCACGACCAGATTTTATAGCCCAGGGCCGGTTGGAGCCATCGAACCGGTGATTAAGGGCTCGGTAGAGGTGATACCGGGGCGTTTGGACCGAGTATTCAAGACCCAAAGAGGAAACCCAGATTGGCCCGAAGAATTGGAGCCCAATCAAAGTCCAAATATTGGCCCAAATGATCCGCCCGGTCAAAAAGGCTGGCGCCCGGAGGCGCGCCCGGTCGGGCGGGAGGAGCGCCCAGTGACGCGCCCGGCCGGGCGCGAGATTGTTATTAGAGGTGAAAAAGGCGCGCCCGATCGGGCGGTGCCTCGTCCGATCGGGCGCGTGTATATTTAGGAGACGATTAACGTCGTTTTAATTTGTTTTAGTTTAGGATTTTTGTACGGAGTATAAATACTCCTCCGTAATAAGATTTTAGGACCTTTTTCTTCTTCTCTTAATCCTTTCTCCTAGACTTTCTCTCTCTACTTAGTTTTCTCTCTCTTAATCTCTCTCTAAACCTTTGTTCTTATTTCTTTGATTAATTCCAGATTTATTTTGGTGACGATTTCTCTTCCCTTAATCTTAGTTATTTATTTTATTCCTTTGATCATGATTTATTTTATTGCTTTGCTTAGTTTATATTTAATTATGTGTGAGTAGTTAATTTCTAGGGTTTATGGGGATCTAATAAATGATATGAAGGGGTTAATTATTGTTGTTGATTATCAATGCTAGATTAATTTCCTATTGATTGATTTAATGCTCTGTGACTAGATTAGGCCTATCTTTTATGCATGAGTTTGACAATATTGATTCAAGAATCGAGAGATGAGAATTAATGTTTAGGTCTAGTTTCAATAGGCAAGTTAATTTATAAATGGTTAAGTCAAGATTCGAGAGATGAGATTTAATACCGGTAAATTAATTGTGTGATTGTAATAAGTAGCGAGAGCCCTTTACAATCTGGTTAATTGATGCATTGATGATTGACTATTATTGATTGTTGGTATTGCATGATGATTTCTTATTGGATTGTTTTAATGTTTTACAATTGCGGCTTGTAAAAGTATAGCAATATTAAATTGATGAATCGAGCAGATGTTAATTTGATATTAAAGGCTATTTTCAATAAGGACTTAGATCTAGTAAATTGCGAGAGCCTGTTAGATCTATGTTGGTTAATAAATTGCGAGAGCCTGTTAATCATGTTATTTATGCAATGTCAATGATTGATTACCCTATTTTACCCCGGAATATTATTTATTGGTGAACCTATGCCCTAGATCCTTTTATATATTATTTTCTCCCTTTTCCTACTCTTTTTAGTTTAGTTTCATATTCAACTTTTGATATTGGTTACTTAAATAATTTAGAGTATAATATTTAATTAGGAGTAAAAAGACTTGTTTCCCTGTGGAGATCGACCCTACTTCCCTATCTACTTTAGTTAGTGAATTAGGTAATTATTTTTTATTAGGGGATACGACTTTACCCTGTCAAAATTTGGCGCCGTTGCCGGGGAAACGGTTTTAATTTTATTTCTGATTATTTTTGTAGTCTAGATTATTTCCCTTTTTGTCTCAGAGAGCGTTAGTTCTCTGAGACAAATCTCATATTTTCTTCTAGTTTTTTGTTTATGCCCAGGTGTTCCAGATCAGGTTACATCCTATTCGATCCTGAGATCGAACGTTCCTTCCATAGACAGAAAAACTTCTACAAGCAAATCCTGGCGGATTCTGGTGATAATAACAATAATCACCGAGATTCTCCAACTGGTTCTAGCAATTCAGAGGCATCATCAGACACAGAATCAGAGATGGCGGTTCCAAAGAAACTTAGTGACTATTCACAACCAAAGCTTACGGATTTTCCACATCTCACCCCTACTCCGGCTCTTGATGGGGTTCAATTCGAAATCAAACCTCAATTTATAACGATGATAGAGAGGAAGCAATACAGGCGCATACGTTTGGTAAACATGTTTCCTAGCCCGCAGGCAGCTAGGAAACACTCGTCCCTGAACCAGGCGCTCTTGGGGATCCAGTTCTTGGGGACTTTTATTGTTTCCCTAGCTGACAAGGTCGCGTCTGTAAGGCCGAAAAAGTCTGCCTCAATGATCTTGTCAAAGTCTTCCTCTAGGATCCGGGGAAGAGCGCATTTCCGGCCCAACAAGTCGGGCTTCTTAATGTACTGACGGAATTCATAATTCTCCCGTCTGCTGGGAGCTGACATCAGGTAGAACCTGTGCTTCCAGCCGTCGAATTTCGAGACCTTGTCCAAGGTCATCATGTATTGAGGATGCGTGGTTAGAGTGTACCACGCCCTCCAGCCGCCTGGGCTTCTGCTAAGATAATGCATACTAGCAAAAGCCTCCCAGCCGGGGTTAAGCCCCTGGAACTCGCAGGCGCCAACATACCCCAGAATGTTTGTCCAAGAGTTGGGGGTAAGTTGCCAGACTCCGAGGCCGAGCCTCTCAATATTGCCTTCACCGCCTGGTGAAGGGGGAAGCGAAGACCAGCCTTGAACGCCGCCTCATAACAGTCGAAATAACTGTTGGCGTTCTCTTTATCATCCTCCCAGGCAATGGTGCCATCCTCAGGCAGCACCCGGATTCTATACCCGTCTCCTAACGGGTGCATTTGCGTAAAGTTTTCTAAGTTCTCCTCCATTTGGATCCGGTCCTTAGAGGAGACGTGGATGTTGAAGGGATCGTCCTTCTCGTTCCACTTCTTCTTTTCTTCCTCCTCGCTATCCTCAAGCGGGGGTAAATTGTCGCTACTCTCAGAGGTAGAGGCGGAGCTGTCGCTCTCCGTCTCCACCTCATTTTGGGTCAAAGGGGCTGAGGCGGCCTCATCGCCGCCTTGGTCGCACTCTTCCAGAAAGGAATCTGTGGGAGTTGAAGGGGCGCGCGGAGGGGATCTCTTCAGAGCCGTCTGGCCTCCCTGACTAGACGTTTCTCCCTCAGGCGTTTGGCCGCCTGAGCCTTCGCTTCTGTAGTTTGGATCAGTGGCCGTCTGCATAGTCCGAGCCATTGTGTCCTGCACAGACACATAAATGGTCGGAATCCAAGGCAAAGGGTGGTCCCAACACCCCGAGACGGCACTCCCAGTCCTAGACTCAGCCGTCCCAGGTGACCGGCTGGACTCTAACCTAGGCTGTGCCGTGTGTGTTGGTGATGCATCCATTTATTGCAAGAAATATGTACAAGCGGTGAAACAAGAAAAAGAGCTGAGAGAGGCAGAGACGGTATCTTTGGATTTAATATCTGAAAACGGACGGATTCGGCTGGGTTGATGGAGTACGAGATTCCTTGCTTGCGCCTGACTCAAGCGGATGACTTCTGCTCTCTCAAAGTTCTCTCTCTAGAAAGTTTTTGTAAACGTAATAAATTATGAGGGTAAACGGCTATATATAGAGGGTAAATATGGGGGCATTCCCGTAATTTACTCGGAAGGTGAACGGTTACTTTTTTATGGTAAAATTACCGCCAATCGGAGAGTAACACATGTCACAGATGCCACGTGGCGTGCCACGTCACATCTGTGAGGGACAAATGTTTAGGGTAATTTTACCCCGCCACGTGGTCCAACTAGAGGACGACACGTGTTAGCTTCAGGTTGGCCCAAAGTGGACCAATCAATGCCTGACACGTGTCATTTCAGAAATCAAGGGAAAAAAGGGCGGCCTTCAGGCCCAAATCCCGAGAAAGCCGCAAAGCGGCGCAGCCCACCAATGATTAGGGTTCAGTGACCTAATCAGGGGCACAATTCCCAAAGACCCTATAAATAGTGAGATATCCCTCTTTTTGAGGGCACGTTTTACCATTTATTACAAACAGTCCCTGTGATAGAGACATCTGAGCTTGGAATCCAAGCAGATACCCACCTAAATTTCCGCATCTTTTCCTTTCTCTACAAGTTACTAACTTGTGCGTCGGAGGCGGAGCACCACCCAACAGGTGTCTCCGTTTGTTTTGCAGGTACAGCTCCCGCTGGATCAGTCTCCAAGTTGTAACTCTCCCGAGGGACAAAAACATCCAAAACAACAAGTAGGATGATTACAATTCAATGTAGATAAGTGTATGTGATTTGTGATGATGATAATTAAACTTTGAATATATTTTCAAGAAGAAAAAAGGAATCTCACTTTTTCTCCTCTCAAATTCTCTTATATCTAACATATGTTCCAAAAGAACATATGTATACTCAAGGCAAATAACAAAGCAAAACCCCTCAATCATTCTCTCGAAAGAAACTGACGTTAACCGTCAATTTCAAACACCCAAGACCCGCGCCCGATCGGGCCGGCCACCGCCCGATCGGGCGATTATGGACGTCGATCTCTGCAGCTTCTTGCGCCCGATCGGGCGATGGTAGCCCGATCGAGCGAAAACCCAGCAGAATTTGTATCTCGTTCTCGCGCCCGGTAGGGCAGCGGCTGCCCGACTGGGCGGTGGAGCAAGATACAAGAAGCAGCCTTGCGCCCGATTGGGTGGCTACCTACCAGACCGGGTGGCTGAGAGGGTGGCAGAACTCCAGCCCTTTTGCTTCCTATTAATTGAGCCTTCTCCCTTTAAACCAAGGTTCTTCATTCAACCTTTTTACCAAGGTTAATTAATCTTGTTATTTGCTTTAATAATCTTGTTTAATTAATCCACAACACCATATCCTAAGTAAATTAATTAATTACATGAATTTTGTCTCCAATTCTCAAAATAATTCAACAATCCTCCCCCATTTTGAGAATTAAACTAGACTCATTGCAAAAACATCATCATCACAAAACAATCTCATGCATAAATGAAAGTGTACATAGACTTGAACTCCCACTTAGTGCAATATACAATTCAAGAATCCGTATTCATTTGGTATCGTAAAACGTTTGAACCAAAAGCAACACATTTGGAAACTTGAAGATATTACACACACAAGATTAATTACTTAAATACATATTAGCTTGACATTATAAGCCATGTGTCCATATCTATTCATAAGTACATCAAAGCTACACCCCTAATAGCTTCTTGAAGCGGCTAAACTTCGTACTTATATAGGTAGATTTCCAAACATGCTCCTGTGACCGAGCAGTATATATATCAGGAATTCTATTAAGTTAAAACAACCTCTTTTCATCACAGTAAAACCGGAACTTAACCTTGGATGATTTAACAAGTTCCCAATCATCAAATTAGAGAATTGATCTCATTGAACTTAAGACCCAACGTCTTATTGGGCGTTAAGTTGAGATTCTCCTAATTGTGATTACAATGGGGCTCCAATCTAAAAGGATTGTCATCCTTTTATTAACATCTCTAACTCATGTTTTTTAAAAAAACTGGCGAGATAACACTTCGTACGAAAATAAACAATAGTATATATTTAACACTATCCTGGTTAAGTCCTTGATGTAACTATACCTTACACCAATATACCTTAACTCACCATTTTATAATTTTACACTTGGCTATATGCCTTAGCCAAAAATTACATTGTTATCCCAATAATTCATCACTATTAGTGATATTGGCTTTTGCAACAAAGAAATATCATCATGCATTAAAACCCTTAACCATTCTACTTCTTTACTAGCGGAATGTAATGCAATGACCTCCAATGTCTTATAGAATGCACAATGCAAGTTAATTTGCTTCTTTGATGCCCATTACATGACACCTCCTCCATATGGGAATACACATCCACTTGTGAATGAACAATCTCTATTTGAGATCCAACTTGCATCCGAATATCCTTCAATAACCAAAGGAAACCCACTAAACCACAAGCCATAATTCATGATTTTCAACAAGTACTTCAACAAACAATAAACCGTTTGCCAACATAACATTAACATAGCATTCTAGAATTACTAGTGAACTTATTCAATTGACCAATCACATAAGCAATATTCGCCCACTTACATAGCTTTTGTCTAATACATGCATATATACCCTTTTGTAACCAAGAGTATAAACTCATAATCACAAAGAGATTATCATTATCCATATAACTTGAATAAATTTCACAAACAATATCAACAAACACTTAATTATACTGCTATCACCATAGAGGCATAAATTACATCAATAATTAAATTAAGGATTTTTTTGAAAATAACACCACATATTTTGAAAAAAAATGGATTATAACACCACCTTTTCTCGAATTTGTATTATAACACCACATAAAAATAAAAAAATAGATTTCACCACCTACTAACGGATTCCATCCAAGAATCCGTTAGTGGGGCTCACTTTTGACACATGTCACTCATTTATTGGATTAAAAAAAATTATTTTTTTTTAAAAAAAAAAAAGAAAAATCCTATAATGCTAAACCAGCCACCACCGCCGGTGGGTTCCCACCACCGTCACCCAAACCTAACCCCCGAAGCTCCGAGACCGTCGTTGAACCACCGTCGTCACCATACCCTGCCCCAAAACCTCCGATACCGTCACCACACCATCGAAACCCCAACCTAAACTAGCCGAAACCCCAGCCCACATCGTCGCCAAACCACCGTCAGCCGAAACCTAACCCAACCCAGCCAAAACCTCCCAGCCACTTTGATTCCTCCTCGAAAAACCACCCCTGTACTTCCGCTTCACCTTCAAACCGGTCGAAAACCACTTTTGAAGCCCTAGCTAGGTCGATTTTGCGGTGAGGCGACGACATGGGTGGTTTTCGGTGGTTCGTGGTAAGGGTTTGCACGGACTGATTGGTGGGATTTGCGCGGGGGGGAGGGGGGCTATGGTGGGTGGGGATGATGGGCGGTGATTTCGCCGGTGAAGGAAGGGTTGCCGGCGTCAGTATGAGTCTCCGGCCGTGGAGTCGCGGCCGCTGGTGGTGGGCTAGTTGCTGGGTTAGGGTTATAGGGTGTTTTTCTTTTTTTTTTTAATTTTTTTTACCTTTATTTTTTAAACCAATGTCTTATTGCCACGTGTCTATCTTGGGTCCCACTAACGGATTTCATCCAAAATTCAGTTAGAAGGTGGTGAAATCCAATTTTTGGATTTTTTTGTGGTGTTATAATCAAAGTTTGAGATTATGTGGTGTTATAATCCATTTTTTGTAAAATTTGTGGTATTATTTTCAAAAAAATCCTTAAATTAAACGTTGATTTAATCAATTACAATAATTCAATACAAAAACCTCATGTCATAGACCATGACACTCATTGCATACCTTTATTCTATTTCACCATAGAATATTCATTATTATTAATTAATCAACCATTCTTAACATATAACTCATAACCCTCTAAACCAAGGAATTATATATTCATGATTAATTCACTATAACTACAACATAATTTATCATTGTAGTTTCATTATTCTATTATACCATAGAATAATAACTTGAATCAAATTAATCATCAATTTAACATATGTCATTAACTTTTATATCAAGACAACAAGGCATTAATAAACCTAATAATTGTAACATATTAATCACAAGACTATACTTGCCATGATATACAATACCATCACATCACAAAGTGACATATACCTTTGTCAATAATTAAATGACTACTTGATTTAATTCATGCATGTAAACTTACATTCACAAAACCGAAAACAAGGTCATTCAACCTTTCATGAATAAGTACCATGGATTATTAGACCATACATGAGTAACCGCTATAAATAACTTCCATAAATGAAACAACATCATTTAGGCCATACAAAGTACAAACCATCAATTGACAACCCATCACCCATGTAACAAGATGAAATAATACATACTTTGTATAACAAGTAATCATGGCTATTAAACCGTCTATCTATAGCAAGAATTAACCTTCTAGCAAATATATTAACAATACCCAGAAAAACATCTTAAGTATCTTATTATCAATGTAAAAATAAATAGTAATTCACACCCATTTCATGAACTATAATAATACTTAGTTCATCCATTAACAATGTTAAATTACATGGTTTTAACCAACCATCATGATTTTACCAATCATCTTTAATGGGCATAATTACAAGACAACATATCTCTAATAATAATCAAGATACAATCAATAAACTTAGATTAATTAAACATGTCAAGAATTAACCATAGAGATAAATAATCAAACATATAAATATATATTAATCACAAATAAGAAACCTCTTACTTGAATGGAGTGACTTTGATCATATAACTGACTAGAGAAAACCTTCCATCAAACCTTTTTTCTTGTAATCCCACAAGAAATATCACCATCTTCGTTTCCATCTCCATACCAAGATCTTCACCCTCGAACTTGTTCAATTTCTGAAAATTCGTCATCATACCCTTCACATTTGCCATCTTTGTAGAGATTATACTTTTGGATTGTTGGGGATTTTGTTTTTAACAAGGGTCACAAAGAAAGCAAATGAAATAAACTGGTAAAATCTTCGAGGCGTGAACGGAATCACTTTTTCAAAAGTATAATTCCGACCCTATACTACAACCGGTTTCACGGAAATTTACTTAGGAGATACAACGAAGAACAGTTGCAATCACAAGTAGGATGATTACAATTCAATGTAGATAAGTGTATGTGATTTGTGATGATGATAATTAAACTTTACAATATATTTTCAAGAAGAAAAAAGGAATATCACCTTTTCTCCTCTCAAAATTCTCTTATATCTAACATATGTTCCAAAAGAACATATTTATACTCAAGGCAAATAACAAAGCAAAACCCCTCAATTATTCTCTCGGAAGAAACTGACGTTAACCGTCAATTTCAAGCACCCAAGACCCGCGCCCGATCGGGTCGGCCACCGCCCGACAGGGCGATTATGTACGTCGATCTCTGCAACTTCTCGCGCCTGATCGGGCGGTGGTAGCCCGATCGAGCGAAAACCCAGCAGAATTTGTATCTCGTTCTCGCGCCCGGTAGGGCGGCGGCTGCCCGACTGGGCGGTGGAGCAAGATACCAGAAGCAGCCTCACGCCCGATCAGGCGGCTACCTACCAGACCGAGCGGCTGAGAGGGTGGCAGAACTCCAGCCCTTTTGCTTCCTATTAATTGAGCCTTCTCCTTTTAAACCAAGGTTCTTCATTCAACCTTTTTACCAAGGTTAATTAATCCACAACACCATATCCTACGTAAATTAATTAATTACATGAATTTTGTCTCCAATTCTCAAAATAATTCAACAGTAATACACTTTAAAATGGGGTGAATGGTAGTTAGAAGTGTAATTTAGTAGGTCATGTGCTTTAAATAAGGGAAATAGTATAGTTTTTCCCTAACATAACTTTCTATTTACGGTGTGTAGCAACTAGCAAGTATTGTGACATTTCCATTTTAGGGAAGTGTTTCAAGTATTAAAAAACGAAGGAAGTACTTTCTTTACCCCACATGTATAATATTCCCTTTTTTAATTAAATTTGTATATCTAATGATTGAATTTATGTAAATATATCTCAATTTTACATAATTATTAATCGTGCATAATTCCATACGTTAAAAACAAAAAGAAACGGAGGGAGTAGTATAAAAAAAAATAACTTTCTCTAATTGATAAACACACCATCAATCGTTTATCATATGACATTTCGTAAATAAATCAACAAATTTTTCATTAATTTGGCTTTTACAAAGATGGTAATTGTATAAAATTATTAATTTATTTACAAAAATAAAGTGGGGCAAACTCAATAAAAGCTTATGGACATGACAAGCTAATTTGACAGTTAGCTTATCATTGGAGTTGCTCATCTTCCTACTACTCTGTATTATAGGGTTTTATTTTAGCAAGTTTTTTTCCAAACAAATTTACTTCACGCCAAACTAATTGTATTTTTTTAACTTTGCTTCATAAAAAAAAATTTGTATTTTTTAACTCTAATAATTGAACTAATAGATAGGGATTATTTAATATTGCAAGAAAATTCCTAAGTACAATTGCTCTTTCTGTCAAAAAAAAAGGGAAATTCTCTTTGGTAACACCATACTTTTTACTTTTCTCAGTGGTGAATTACAGAAAATTTTATTATCTTTGGTAAACCTAAGTTTTGATTACCAAAGATAATACTTATTTTAATTCAAACACATTAACCATAGTTAGTTTTTATATTTTTGTAAATAATTAAATTATTTTTATTTAAAAAAAAAACCCAACCCCACCCACTGGTGCCCCAGTCAACCCCAGCCCCCTCCCCTCCGCCAGCGCCACCGCACTTCATTGCCGACTCCACCCACCGTTGCCGGCACCCAAACCCCTTAACGCCGGCGACCATCCCTCATCTCTGAAAACCGCCAGCCGCTCATCCCCCCACCCCCGAAAACCACTAGCCGCTCACCCTCCACCCTCGAAAACCACCAACCTTTCATCCCTCACCTCTGAAAACCGCCAGCCGCTCATCCCCCACTCTTGAAATTCGCCAGCCTTTCATTCCTTATCCCTGAAATCCGCAACCACACCTGGAACCCCTCTCCTATCGGACTCCCCTTCCCTGATTTCCCAATTCCCTCTCCTTCGCCAAATCGGACCCAAACTCACGACCCAAACCACCATCGAAAATCACCGGCGAAAATCAGGACAAAATCATCGGTTTTTGTGGCGAAATTCAACGACGCTGCTTCGAGACAAAGGCCGTGGTTTTTGAAACCAATCGGTTTCGAAGGTGGGAAAAGCCCGATTAACGTTTTTTATGGTGGGGTATTAGTCGGATGGGGGATTTCGAGGGTGGTTTCTAGGGTTTTCGGGGAAAAGGGAGGTGGGTTTCAGGGATAGGGGATAGGCGCGGCGGGCTGGGGAGGCCGAGGCGCCGGTCAGGGAGGTGGTTGGGCGTCGGAATGGGTTGGGGCATGAGGTAGGTTGCCGGCGCCGGCGTGGTGAATGTTGTTCGGGGAAGGGGGTGGGGTTTTTTTTTTTATATAATTTTTAAATTTAAGTTAATTATTAAAAAAATAAAAAAACTAACCATGGTTTATGATTTTAACTAAAAAGATGTTAACCATGGTTTAATATTAACTAAATTGCTTCATTAAGTTCACCATTGAAAATTATAATAAATTAAAGTTTATCAATGATAATAAGAATTTTTGCAATTTACCACTGAAAAAATTAAAAAGTTTAGTGTTACCATTGAGAATTTCCCAAAAAGTACAATTACTCTTACTCCTTTTCAAACAATATGTTAAGCGGCAACCGAATGCTGTGCACAGTGACATGAGTACAAGTGTACAAGATGAATCCACCGACTGCAAAATCGTGCAATATTATGAAATCAGCGATTTCATTTGCTTACATTTCTTCTCTGTTAATCTCTCCGCTTTCTGAAATACTTGTAAATCCCTCTTCCTATGTTTTTTTCGATTTACAGTTTTTAAATTATTTTTTGGATAATTACTGGGAGTTTGTTGATATTTATGTTTGTTGTTTTGGAAGGTGCTATGGCTGGAGCAAATGATGTCAATGCTGAAGAAATCAAACTTCAAGTATTTTCATCCACTAATGAGGTTTTTTTTTTTCTTTGTATCTTGGATGAATTATTGGAATAATATCTCTGTTTTATTAGAATCTACCCGTAGAAGATTAAAGGGTTGCATATTTTCTCTACAATATACTATGAGTCTATGACTAATTAATACTGGTTCCATTCCTTTTTGTTTGCTAAGCATATTTTCTCTAGAATATACCATGATTTATTAATACTCGTTTCGTTCCTTAATGTTCGCTACATTTGGGCAAAAAAAAAAAAAAGAATGGAATGAGTAATGTTTTGCATACCCACTTTCACCAATGTTATGTTTTTTACATAATTCTTATACTTGTAAAAGTGTATCATTGTAATGTTTTCGACTATCAAATTTTTATAATTTATATTTATTGATAGTTAACAATATTATTGATAATTTTTCCACGTTGCATATATGCAAATCAATGTGGGAACTTATTTTGAATTAACGGTGTACATCAAACGCATGGAATATTTCAGTACGTACATTACACTACGTGCCCTTACCTCACAAAACAACCCCATTTTTTTTTTCCAAACACAAGGTTATTAAGTTATCACATATGGTGTTGTTTGGTTTAGATTCGTATCCATGAGAAGTTTGATATCTTAGAAATTAGAAAGTAATAATTTTAATAACTAAAGAGCAGTTTGTTTGGTTGAAATTGAGATGAGTGTAGGAAGTGAAAACATCCTAGAGTCTTATTTCCCACACAATGGGGCAAGTTGTTTACTAGCCTCCCCTAGGTATGTAGAACATCTCACCGACATTTCAACTTCTTATGCTTAACCAAACAATGTTACTCAATTCAAAGGAAGTGAAAAGATATAGGAGCTTGGCATTATGATATGAGTCCTACGAGGCTACGACTACATATAATTTTTAAATGATCTTGATACGACCCCTCCATGGTCAAGATTTCATATATTAATGAACAAAATACTCTATTTTTTTCTTCAAAAACATCTTTCTTATTACTACTCGTAGTAATTATAATTTTGGAAGAGTATTAAAAGCAAAACTACCGGTTGAACCTCAGAACAAGGACCACCTTTTCCTTTACATACTTTGTGATTAGTTAAAAGTTAATGCTAATGCATTTTTAAGTTTGTATTGCACAGAGTAGCTGGTAATTTCATTTCACAATTGTTAAAACTTATTTTTTTAAGGTGAACGGAACATTCTATAACACTGCCCGTGTTAAATTAAAGTAATTAAAATTTTACTTAAAAAATGATCTAGCAA
This sequence comes from Chenopodium formosanum, assembly GCA_024500155.1. Lineage (NCBI taxonomy): Eukaryota > Viridiplantae > Streptophyta > Magnoliopsida > Caryophyllales > Amaranthaceae > Chenopodium > Chenopodium formosanum. The sequence goes on along the minus strand of CM044865.1, from coordinate 11,194,248 downwards.
TTATTGCAGCAATATGAACGAGATATATATCATGCATTAGGGAGGCAATATTCCCATCACCGTTCCAACAATCCGACCTATCATACTAAAAGTACTGAGTACAAGATAGAGTAACAGAACTACAGAAGCTTCATCTAATACCTTCATGTACTATTATGCACAAAAATTCTGAAATGATTACATCTAATAGGTTGCTTCCAATTTTGACAGATATCAGTCAGTCATACATATAGAGTACAAAGTACTTAAAATGAACATCTTTATAAGTTCATAATGATAGGAATACATTCCAATCTTATGTTTATTAATCAGTAAATAGTAGTTTTTCTTACAGACCAGAATAATGTAGTAATGGAACAAATCCCCTAATTTTTTTTTGCTAGTTTAAAAAGCAGTGAATGACTCCTAAAGTCCTAATGCAATCTTGAACAATAAAGCTAAGTTAATGCAGCAGTAGTACAACTGCTGAACAATACAAACCCCTAATATCCATCGTTGCTAATAGTCCCCTTAAAAACATAGAGATAATCTCCATTTTCAACACCGTGCCAACGAAGACTACAATTATCGCGCATAATCCTCTGTTTATGGATGAAAATGTAATCATCCATAGGCAGAATCCTTCTACTTAACAGCAATTGCCTCACCTCATTAACAGTGCTTGTTTCCTTCATCTCTAAGGGTATGCTTGCTGCGTTTAGCAAACTTTTTGAGGTCTGTACCACCACGCTTAGCTTCCTGCAGAGAGGTTCGGCCTTAATCCTGTTCATGCTCTTAAGAAAAACTGTGATTTCTGAATATTCAGTAACCCCATACTCACTCAGATATCGAAATTCTTCTTCCATTTCTACCCCTGAAGTGTATAGTAACATCCTCTTTATCGGGGTACCATCAATAATGTGAATTTTCTCCTTCAGGCTTCTGACTGTTTCTGTTATGTTGTCTACCTCTATGCTTACTTGCCTTGAGGAAAATTTTATTGTGACTGGGATCTTGTTATGGCAGCTAGTGTGCTGACTGTGCTCCAAGTAGTAGTCCATAGGAGGTAATTCGTCGTGAGTAGTGTTGACAATGAGGTCGATTCTTGTGCCCTCGTGAATGATGGGGTAGTCATCCATGTCAAGCCCATCTATTAGTTCAAAGCCTAACACGGAAAGTGTTTGTATGGATACAGGGATGCCTAGGATTTTCGATATTTTGTGTTTGATCTCAAGTACAGGCTCTTGGTGGCTTATTTCTATGGGGAAATTGCTGGTGCTGGTGACTATGGTAACCTGCATTGTATGGGTTGAGAGAATGAGAGAATTTGGAGTGATTATGCTTTAATGTTGGTAGAAGATTATATTTGAGATTCGGTATTAAAAGAAGGTTTTATCATGTTCTTATAATGAATAAGACACTATGGTTTCTGTTCTGTCATTCTGATATCATGTCTTCATGTTTTATAACATGTTCTATATCATGCAAATATGCTTCTTTTGAATGGAAATTGTTGGTCTATGTCAGTTAGCATGCATAAGTCATCTATTGAACTAGAGACTTCAATTTTCCTTTTTTGGGGGGGTTATTAAATGATTAAGTGTAAATTGTAAAATCAGTTCAGTAAAATCATGTTACTTAAGTTGTAAGTTGGAATCTTCTGTCCTAGTATAATTGAGACAATGACTGTTATAAGCTGCAATTTTTGGACCATTTAATTTCTGTTCTATTTGTTAGGGCGGAGGGAAGTAATGCAGCACTTTCTATGTTATGCCTATTAAGGTCCATGGGTGTCTTTTTCTATGGTCTTTATATGTCAAACTGATGAAAGCATGTGAAATGATTAAAAACTTGATTCCTGGTAGTCGTCTTGAAGCTATTAAAGTATGAATTAGTAATAGAAATATGACCATATGCAATTCCAAAAGCCACCTGAGTTTTCTTGAAGAAAGTTTTGGGTGAGATTGTCTCTTAATAATCATTCTCAAAAATAACCAAATCGCCCGTCATATCATTAGTCATGAAATGTCTCATATGAGACTTTGCCGTTTGAGCTTATATGTTTTTGTTTTAAGACTAATTGTTTTATTATTTATTTTTTATTTTTTTGCCTTTTCTCTTATTTTGAGTTACATGTTTCCGTTCCTAACTGCTTTCATTCTGATTAGTTAATTGAAATTCTGAACAAGAAGTGCAATAAAGCTACGGATCAATCCTATCCTGCGATGTATTCCAGCATCTTTGGTGGTATTGTTCTTGATCCTATAATGATGATGATACCTATAGATGATCATATGGTGCATCGAGGGCATGGTGTATTTGATACAGCCATAATTTTTGATGGGTAAGCCACTCAATTGCCATTAGCTTATTTCAGTTTGCTCTTTCAACTAGAACATGAGAAATTGATTGTTAGGCTGTACATCTTTGAAATGTTGACCTGATTTATAATTTTTAGCAATTCTCAATTGTCTATGTAGAGTGTGTAATCAAAGATAAAAGTATAATGATCCGACGTAATTCAACTACCTACATTTGATCCTGTGACAAAATGACGGTATTGGAGTTCCTTCTTTACATAGTTACTCTCCTAGCATATCATTTGTCATGGATTATATTTGGTGAGGCTCTTTTTACTTTACAGCTTCCTTTATGGCCTGGATGCACATCTTGACCGGTTTCTCAGGTCAGCTTCAGTAGCGAAAATATCTCCTCCTTTTCCTCTGCCTACTCTTCGGAGCATTCTCATCCAACTGACTGCAAAATCAAAGTGCAAGAACGGAACCCTTCGCTACTGGCTTAGTGCAGGTCCTGGGAATTTCTCACTTTCATCTTCAGGTTGTCCTACAACAGCTTTCTATGCAGTAGTTATCAAACATGATTTCTCACAGTGGAAAGAAGGTGTTAAAGTCATAACATCCTCTATTCCCATGGAAACACCGTTATTTGCCACAACAAAGAGTGTTAACTACCTTCCTAATGTCCTTGCTCAATTGGAAGCAGAAGAGAAGGGGGCATTCGCCTCCATTTGGGTTGATGACGTGGGTTATATTGCAGAAGGTCCAAATATGAATGTTGCTTTTGTGAACAATGAAAGAGAGTTGGTTATCCCAAAATTTGATAAGATCCTTGCTGGTTGTACCGAGAACAGGCTTCTAGAACTTGCACCCAAGTTGGTTGAGCAGGGGCGTCTGAAGGCTGTCAGAACAGCTGACACTTCAATTGAGGAAGCAAAAGCAGCTGCTGAAATGATGTTTGTGGGAAGCTCCCTGCCAATTGCACCCATAATTATGTGGGATGGAAAACCCATAGGAAACGGTACGTATTGTTATCTGATCCCTCATCTTTATAGTAGTGTTAGTAGAAATAAGCTGCTTGTGAGTGCTGGCTACTGCACAAATATTTAAAATTAGTTAAGAGAGTTGTAGAGTATTGGGAAAAAGTAGCAGATTTTACGTAGTTTTATTTCACTGAAATGGAATGAAATGGCCTCAATAATGAGCTAAAATAATAAGCTTTGTGTAAATTGGTACCACGCGGTCCATGTCTATGAAGTAAAGTCATGGTATAAGTTTCGTATTTTGCATGAATACAATATAAATTAAGATGACTCCACACACATAATATGAAAGTTTTGGTTGGTCTTTGCTCTTTTGATAAACTGCTGTTTTAAGCCTGTATCTTTATATGCTACATCTCTTGGCAGGAAAGGTGGGAGAACTGACTCTAGCACTCTCTGATCTTCTCTGGAATGACATGGGAGCAGGACCTGAAACACATAGGATCCGCATAATTTACGAATAGGATCTGTGTTATGTGTTATCTACGAACCTTACTGATCGAATCATTGCCATCTTGCTTACTAAAGGTTATAAAAGTCCTTGTTCCACTGTTTTTTTTTTTTCATAACACTTGGTCACTTTTGTTACACTTGTTACTAAAAATTAGTATATCAATGTTAGCTTAGTTGGCCTTAATGGTCAAGTCTTGAGATCGTTGTATGAGAATTGTTGTCATGAGTAACGAGTTGGGATTGACCCAGCCTTATATATTTTTACATAAATGACATGAGGTGGGCTGTGGGGGTAAGTCTTTGGCCTCATACGTGACATATGGTTAATCTTTAGGCAATGTGAGACAAGCTAAGCTACGTTCATAGTGAATCCAAATTTGCATTTTTGCCCTTGTCTCACCCCTCTCTCTCCCTCAATCTCACCTAGAACTCAGCTTCAGTTAACTAGATATTGTCAACTACACAAGCACACCACTGGCAACCCGGAATAAGCCACATTAGATAAAAGGAGGGTCTTACACGTTCATTGGTTTTATTTGTGATGTTATAAACGTTGCTTTGCACTAGAGGTTTATTTGTTTGGTGAAAGAGTGGCCCTTGTCATTGTGAGAGAACAATCTAGGGAAGATAGAGAAAGTAGTAATGGGCAACCAGGGCCGTTTCTGAGTTTTTAGGAGCTTAAGGGCAAACTAATAATTAGGGGACCCTATAAATTTGGGTGTTTGCGCGATATACGTAATGTGCGAATACGCTACAATCTAAATAAAGAAGTCATGCGGATGGGACTTGGAAGTATAAATGAAACAAAAACATAAATGTCAAGTCTCGAACCCCAGAAGACAAGGCTAATTAATTCCACTATAAATCTTGCTTTGACCACTAAGCTAGTTTGTTCATTTGTCTAACATTGAAGGAGATTAATTTTTATAGCTTAAATATTTTTTCTTGAAATAGCGAATTTGATTTGGGGGCCCTGGGCGACCGCCCGGCTGCCCTGGCCCAGCGACGGCACTGCGGGCAACAATTGCCTGTACTCCATAGATGGCAGCAACTCAAAAAGAGATTGAGGGGGTAAGCAAGGGAGAAAAGGTGGTAGTTCCAAATTGCTTAGGATGATCACTTTTGCAATTTTAAGTGCTTGTTTGGTTCACATCATCACATGTGGTGTTAACTTTTCATGGGAAGTTTCATTTCACGTAAGTTACTTGATAATTTTTTTTATTAAATACCTGTATAGTATTTGATTGACACTTGCGCACTTTTAGCTCATGGAAATTGACATGAGAATTGTGGTTTACTAAGGGTAGGGTAAGTAAGTCATTTTACATGTTGGAATTCCAACTTTTAAATTAAGAAAGTTTCACTTTTCTAATTTTAACCATTTCATGTTAAACAAAATAGCTTGTCTTATACTCCTCTGTCCCTAATTGTTTACTCCACTTTCCTTTATAAGGTGTCCCCAAAAGATTGCCCCATACTACTTTTGACATGTTTTCCCACTTGCACTCTCTCTATCTCTCTCCTCATTGATAATTGTGTCAACCCATGTGCACCATTTTTTGCCCAAAGCCTTAACAAAGTGGATTTATGATTTGGAGCAAACAATTGGGGACAGAGGGAGTATATATAAGTGATGTTAGTGGTTGTTTAATGGTGAGATTAGATTAATTTCTCTTGTCATATAAGATTTTGTTGATTGTTTAAATGGTAGGACAAAATTAAATAAAAGAAGAACCAAAAACAAAAACACACACACACACCAAAAGCAAATGGGATAAAAAAAAATTTCACCACAAATGTGACAAGAAAAATGTCAATATTTGCTTTTAGTATAAGTTTATAGATTTATTTCTAGCTGTCCAACCAAGCAAGCACCAAATTGGATAAGGATGAACCCTTTTGTCATTCCAAATTTGCATAGTAAAGGTATTTTTGTTAGACAATAGTTATCACGCTTTTGTGAACAAAAAGTCTGGGTAATAATTTATTGTCTTATTGAGATAAGAAGTATTTAACCAAATGAAATAAGACATATTCTTCAAAATATTCTGCCCAATAGAGAGGGTAATAGTGTTGCATATCACCTTGCTAAGATCATTCTTTTCGGGGTTGAACAAGTGTGGGAGAATCACGCTGCGAATGAGAATTATCCGTATGCACTTATGGACACTTTGTCCTTAATATTATTTGCAACCCGGGTTTCAAAAAAAAAAAAAAAAAGACATATTCTTAGTGGGTCTATACTCTATAGGGTCTTGAAAACTCTTTTTATTTTACTTGTAACACTTTTTATTTTACGCTGTAAATGCATTATCTCAATCATTAATATTTTTAATTACCACCTTCTAAAAATTTGATTTTTTTTAAAGTATAAAGTGAGACAAATTTAACAAGACCACATATGACTAGATTTTTCTCAATTATAATTCATCAAATCTACTTTAAGTAGTGATGAATTATAAAGTGTTGCAACTAAATAAAAACAAATGAATATACCCGTAAAAAAAAAATGAATCACTTCATAAGATTATGTTACTATATGCAAAGTTTGAAGCATTTTTTTTTTACAACAGCAGAAACAAAGGAAAGAAAAATAAACAACTAAAAAGCATCAAAAACAGCCGTAATGGAGAAACTATTCAATCTAAAGCATATCTTACAACAAACCAAACTCACATCTATTATGATTTACGAATATTTAGGCCATGTTCTTTTGATCTAAACTTAAGTTACTATTTATCGTAAATATTTAAATCATTTTTACTAATTGAAATTTATTTTTACCAATTTACTAGAACAAAGAAAATATATTTAATATAATTGAATAAGAATTAACCACAAGAGCTAAGAATCTAAATACATGTATATAAGAATTCGGCACATTCTCAATTTGTTACTTCATACAACTTCATGAGTGATTTCGTCACTTTGTAATTTTGAGAGGAAGAAAGTTATTGTGATAATTTCGTAACCAAAATTCGAGCAATCATTTTCAATCGCAGTCCCCTCATAACTTAATACTATACCAAAAGCATAGATCACCCATAGCTCGATACTATACCAAAAGCATAAAATCAAAAATCGAGCAATTGTTTCATAGTATGCCATAAGCATAGAACACCTACATATACATCATCGGAAGGTCAAAGATCTAGAAAAAATCCCGCAAAAGGATCAGAACAATTAAAATTCACCATCCTAAAAATCCTCTCATGAAAAGGGAGAAATATATATGACTTGAATGAATTGAAACCTAAAAAGGAAAAAAAAAAAGTAATATATAAATAAAAATAGGGGTCCACCATCCTTATCCTTAACAATGGTGGATAGCAACCCCTTAAAGGAAAGGACTAGGGTTTACTGAGATTTTAAGAGATTTAGATTTTATTTTTTTTTTTTTTTTTTTTTTTTTTTTTTTGGTGAATTAAATAAGCCAAACTATCTTTTATTATGCATATAACTATAATTTATGGATTTTAATATTTTGAAATTATATATGTGAAATGAATCTAACATGATCATACTCGCTTTTTTTGTTAAAAAAAATAAAATAAAATTAATTCAGATTAGGGTAATTTCAATTGTAAATTGAAATATACAACCGGCAAAAGTATTAGCTCATTTGCACAAAATGAACAGATTTATTTCCCTCATTTTTCTTGATTATGTTCATATGTGTTAAATGAGCTGTTAAATGAGTGAATTTGTCAAGCAATGATAAAAGCAAAACCAACCTCTCATCTGTGCAAAAAGCGATCGATTTAACTAGTTATATAATGCGTGAGTAACCAAATCTGACATAATTTTGTACGAGGCTATGTTGTGTCCTCAATACATTCGACCGATAAAATTACTTGCTCATTCACACATAATGAGAATAACCTCGCTTGATTATGTTCATTTGCACTAAATGAGCAAATTTGTATGGGAATAAGCAAAACCAACCTGCCCATCTGTTTAAGTAAACAAACCTCAAACTTGATTTAACAGGTTTAATAATGCATAAGTTGCCAAACCAGACATAGTTCCATGCGAGGCTATGTTGTGTCATCAATACATACAACCGACAAAATTATTTGCTCATTTGCACAAAATGAGCAGAATCTCACTTATGATCGTTTGTACGAAATGAGCAAATTTGTTAAGCAATTATAAAAACAAAATCAACTTGTTCATCTATTTGTGCAAATAAACAAAATACAAATCTGAAACAGGTTGTACATTGTATGATTTGCCAAATCAGGCACACTCCCACATGTGTTTATGTCGTGATGGCAATATAGCCAGCAAAAACGTTTGCTCATTTGCACAGATTGGCATAATTGTTTCCCTCATCTCGCTTGATCATCTATCAAGCTACGGTAAAAGCAAAACAAACTTCTCATCTATTCGTGCAAATAAGCAAATTACAAACCTGACTCAACCGGTTGTACACTGTTTGAACAGTAAAGCTACTTAAATCAAACACAATTCTATATTTGTCTATGTCGTGCTGCGAACTCATGCCCCTCAAATCAATTTAATCAATCATAAGCTATTGTTGTAAAATCTTTGTCAAACCGTGACAATTACTTGAGTCGTTAGTCTTATCCATGATTATCAATTTATCATGGCTAATTGGCTAACAACCCTTGTGCTACTAACCAAACGCTACAACTCCCCCAATAAAACAACGAAAACGATTGAAAACGCTCCTCATTTTAAAACCCCTTGAACAACAACACTCCCAGATAAATAGAGAGAGAAAGAGAACAAACATTTCCTTCGTTCTTCAACATTTCTAGGGTTAGGGTTTTCGAAATTCAGCCGCACCACAACCAAATTCAACGATGTCTTCCGACAACAACACCACCGCTTCTTCTCAGCAGCAGAAGCCGGGAAATGCGCCGACGAAGCCGCCATTGAGAAAGCCTACTTTCATCAAGGTCGACCAATTGAAGCCTGGTACTAGCGGCCATACTTTGATCGTCAAGGTTCTAAGCTCTAACACCGTTTTGAAGAGAGGAAGGGTTGTTTCTCAGAATCTTCGCAATACTCGAATTGCTGAATGTCTTATTGGTGATGAAACTGGTACCATCATCTTCACCGCTCGCAATGATCAAGGTATGGTTTTTGATGGGTTGTATTTCTTTCGTGTTAATTTTCGAAATTTAGGGTTTAATGTGTTCAATTTTTGGATGGGATTGTCTTTTTTGAAACCCTAGTTTCATGAATTGGACATTTATTTGAATTTTTGTGTTTGATTGTTTTTATTGGTTTGTCATTTTGAGTGATATGGTTTTATATAATGGGTTACGTCATTTGTTTCAGATTTTTGTTGGGTTTAAAGAGATTATATGCAGAACACCCATGAATATTTAAAGTATTTTTGTACATGTGCACCTGAAAAGTCAAAATTTAAACACTTCAAAATTGATGGATTTTCTGGTATTTTATAAAGGGTTTTAGTTTTATATGATTTGGTGGAGGGATATGTTTTTCTGGCAATAAATTGATAGGGAAACAGGTAATTGTAACTTTTGATATGATATAATGGTCCATATCTTTGATGTGTCAAGGATTTTCGGCACAAATTTGAAATAATTTACACTATGTCCTTAACGGCCCATTTGGTAGCCGGTAATGAATTTTTAGTGTAAATTAGGAAGAAAATCAACAATATAATCCCAATGGTAATGCAATTTTATCCTCAAGGGCGTGTTTTCTTCATAATTTTCATTACCATCCATTGTCACTTGGGAGGATGTATTAGGTGAAATTTCTAAAGAGAAATGGTCATTTTGGGGCGAGCTAGCATTACCATATGAATGAACCTTGATTTTCATTACAAATTTACATAAAAATTCATTCCCATTACCTTCATTTATGACCACCTACCAAACGGGCAGTAAATAGAATGTTTCTATCCTTTGTTATATGTTTGTGTGTGCATTCCTAAGCTGCTCCGACAAGGATCAAGTACTACTATTATTATTATTGGCAAGTGTTATATTGAGTTCTCAGTTATACCCACATTATTTAATATACGTGCTACACTGCAACGGTTTTAGTAAATGCAAAATTGTGTCTACTGTCTGTCTATCTTGCATTGTTTATTTTGTTGGGGATGCATAATCAGGGCCCTTTTCACCTCTTACAAGTCATTGCACAAAAATGGCCTTGCAAAAGGAGTGAGAATTTGGAATGAATGATTTTTCCCCCCCCCTTAAAAAATAGGATGAGAAGATAGTGTTACACTTTTATATTTCGGTTCAACATGACAATTATAATTAATAAATGACTTCCTATTTTGTTCTGGAAAATCAAATTTGAAGATGTGTTCTCTGATATTTAGATTTGAAGACTAGTGGCCTTAGTAGCTATGAAGCATGTATTTTTGTCTCTTGACTTAGTTTCTGTAATGTGTAGGTAGTTTTAATTGCTAATTGTGAATAAGTCCTCCCCCCCCCCCCCCCCCCCCAACAAAAAAAAAGGCCTTTGTTCCTCAACTTAGTTTCTTTAATTTGTAGGTAATTTTGTAGTTGGTGGTTGAGGTGAAATTGATTTGTGCTTGGTTTTCAATATTTTTTTTTTCTGATATTTTTTGTGCTAATGCACAAGATTGTGTAATGCATTAATATCAGTCATTATTACTTTGTTTGTTGCTCAGTGTTGAAGTTCAGGTTATTCAAAACATTTTCCTCTTAAATGTAAAATTACCGCTTGAGTTAGAGAAGAGAGAATTATATACTAGCTCTATTGTCAATCATTAGGATCATAGTTGACAATGTTTTTACGGATATAGATTGTTAATTTGGTTCTTTTTATGTATCTTTTTCATGAGTTCAGATTACACAACTTGTATTGGTGATGAAGTATCTAGATGCATCATTATAGCTGTGATTCTTGTGGATGTGGATGCTTGCATCATGCCGTTGTGATCAAAAATTGATTAAAAATATTTACAATATTTCAATTAAGGAAGCGTTGAGGTGATGTGTGGATTTTTTTTTACTGCTGGTTTCTGATGTATGGACTCTCTGATTACATGTTTCAAGCTTATTTGATTTCCTTGAAGTGTTTGCTGATTGCTCCTGTCCTTTTTTGCGGCGTTTTTGCCTTGTTGCTGTCAGATATTAAATATATCAATATAGAATATGATTCATGCGCTATTTGAAAAGCTTTTATCTTATATGCTTCGTGAATGAGAATTGGGGTTGTGGCTTTGTTGTTTGATTACTTTATATGGCACAGGCGTGTATTAAGTATTTTATTCCCCAAAAAATTACTGAATTACTGTTGAGTATTAGTTTGGGCTCTGATGACGGAAAAATGATGATGATAATTTCTTGGTGTCTTTAAAGAGTAAGGGCCCTTGTTTTGTCGGAGATAGCTTAAGCATAAATCTAAGCAGAGTTGAGGTATGCCTCTCGGGATAGTGGCTAGTTTTGAATTGATGTGCTGGAGTACCTGAATGATCAGGTGCAAGAACTTCTTTTGTTCTAATGGCTTGCAATATAGATCCATCAGAAATACGAAGTACTATTCTACAGTATATTCTTATGCATACAAGTTTCTGTTTGTTGATGTTATGGCTTCTTTTCATGCTTTCATCCTTGTGCATACTAGTTTCTGTTTGTTGATGTTTGGCTTCTTTTCCTGCTTTCATTATTGTGCTTTGCTATCTACTGATCTCCCTAGAATTTGTTTTTGCATTTAATTCTGTCTGTCTCCACCTAGTCAAAAATAGTAAAAAGAGTTGTGAAATGTAATAGTCAACGAGATGACAGTATGACATAGGTCCAGGATGTAGAACTTGTGAATTATGAAGGTACTTGGTTTACCTTATTTATCTGTTAAGCATGGTAGTTTTGAGATGTTGCTTACTCATTTGTTTAATCATGATGGTTTGGAAATGTTGCTTTTGCTGCTCGTTTGCTTACATGCTCCTTTGTCTTCCCTGCTGTCCAGTTGACACCATGAAGCCTGGTACCACTATTATTGTCCGAAATGCAAAGATTGAGATGTTTAAGGGAACTATGAGGCTTGTAGTTGACAAGTGGGGCCGAATTGAAGTTACTGAACCTGCTGATTTCATCGTGAAAGAGGACAACAATCTCTCCTTGATTGAGTATGAGCTTGTCAATGTTACTGATGGGGGACAGAGCGGACAGTAATCTTTGAGCTGGTAAATATTTTCAAGTGTGAAGAAAGTTTTGGGGTTAGTCTAACTTATCCGGTTATTATGTGCTTCAGCAATTGGTGAAGGGCTTTCTTAATTAAAATGATTAGTAGGAATATTGGTTATTGGTATAGATATATGCTAAAGCCACAATGGGGTATAACTTTCGTAATGTGGTATCTAGATTATGATGTTCTGTTAATGCTTTGGCTTGTTGATGGACATGGGATTGTAAAAAAAAAAAATATTGGTGTTAATGATGATGTTATATGCAGTATATGCTTATTAATATCCCCGTTATTGACTTTAAACTTTTATGTACTAAATTGGCCAATGTTCATATCGACGTGCCTTAACAGCTTTGGTAAATACAAGGTGATAATCTTGTCATGTATAATGTCCTATGGTAGCTTACAAAGTTCTTGCTAGACGGTAAGTACAAATTGGAGTGTTACTGAGTAGGAGTGAGAAATGAGAAGAGATTAGGGTTTTAATTAATTGCTATTTGTCATTCCATAATGGGGTTTTCCTAATCATTCTCCTTTGAAGGAGAGTAACCCAAAAGCTAATGGTGCTGCAACATTGGGACCCTTGGATGTTTGTCCATGATGTTCTTGATTAGGACTCTACAAATTTGATTGGATCTACTTGTTTGACATTTGTCTAGTTTTTCAATTTTTGAAAATCTTTCATCATATAGGAAGGAAGAACTTTTTAAAGATGGATAGCGTAAAATAGTAGATGAGTAGAATGAAGAACTCTCTGCTGTATGTATTAATGGTCCTCTATTTCCTATTTTCTTAATCCTATAAACAAATACTACTTATCCCCCAATACGTAGTATATTTGAAAATTATAAATTATTTATTTACATTTTCTTTGGTCCCAATTCCAAGCTCTAAAATTCATTTATAAATGAACACAATGTGATTAATGCCTACAAACTACTCCCTTCATCTCTAAATAGAAGCTCCATTGTTCTTGGTCATAAGATTTTTTGGAGAGGAATGTTAGTGGACTATTGTTGACAAAAATTGAATAATAAAAAGTAATTAGAATAATTTATTGTTTTAAATTATGACGATTGAGAATAATTTGTGGTTAGGAATTAGGATGTGATGATCTTTGATGTCAGGGAGACAGGGATCCTAGGTTCGTTTTAATACTAGTGATGTAATCGTTTTCCATACTTTATAAATTATAATGACTAGTGATGATGATTTTGTTGCAAGCTTTGAGTACTTGATTAGTTGTTATGGTTATTATCTTAGCAACGACGAAGGGGAACACTTCTGCGTTCCCCTTTGTTGTCGGAGTACACCCCAACGTCATCCAGACTCCCCTGTGTCAAGCCAATTTGGCCCCCTCTCGCCCTGATTGTAAAATTCATCACGTTAGTTGATTAAAAATGGAAAGAAAAAGATAAGGAAGTAGACCCAACTTTAAAATGGGCACTTTCATTTAAGAGCAAAGGGAGTACAAAAAATTTGAATGAAACTGATTTGATGTAGCTGTGCCCATCAACATTTTTTTTTTTTTTTTTTTTTTTTTTTTTTTTTATTTTCCGAAAACTATTGATTAAAGTTTGATTACCTTAGTTAGCATAAATTAGCGTTAATAACGCATTAAAATATTATAAAATAGATTCAATTATACTCTAATATTATGGGATTTCATGGTAGCATAGTAACACAGAACAATAATTGATTATATTGTATAATGAATTAATGATAGATACGTATATATATTAAATTATTATAAGGATGGAATAATACCCTACCTGGATGTTGAAGGTTTAGATCACTAATTAACAATAAGAAGAATTATAAAACTAAGTCAAAGTTTTCACACCTGATTCTCCATCTTTAACATTTTCCTAACTGTCTACCATTACCTTTTCCTTCCTTTTGCCCTGGAAAACCAGCTTAAAGCAAGCTTCTTCTGTTTGAAGCATATTTGCAAACCAAACTCCTACAATCAAACGTCGAATTATTCGCCTTTCTACGATGAAAGGAAACAAAACAGAACTAGAAGCTCAACATTATCATCAACAACAACTGCCACAGCATGATCATCACCACCACAAAGAAGAGGAAGAAGAAACAAGGCGGCGAGGTTGCCGGCCTATAGCAGCCATGCTTGGATTTCCATTTGCTATATCTGCTTTTCTGTTATCTCTTGCTGCTGGTATTGTTTGGATTCTTGGGTATGTTCACTTTTCCTACTCTGTCTTTCAGTTGTCACGTTACTAGTTCAAATTACACTATTAACGCAAAATTATAATGTTAAAGAGGTATTTCGGGTTTGTGACTTTGTTTTTATTTATTTTTCTGAACAGGTCAATGTTGAGTTATGTGTGCCCATGTTTAAGCTGTTGTGCAGATCTTGCAAATAAAGCCATGGAAATTATAAAGCTTCCTATTACTGTATTTAGATGGTTTGTTGATAAGATTCCTTGCTGATTTGGTTTGTTCATAGTTTTTAATTTCAGATTTCCAATATTTGACTTTGTTTATTTAATTAAATTTATTATAAATATAATTTTAATTTGTGAAACTTGTTGCAACCACCATTTTAGTATGTATCTTCTAAGGTAAGCATACCTTATTTGTTTATAATTTTCAGATATTTTTTGTATTGCCGTGTTATTAGTTGCTTTATGCATTTTAAAAAATTCCCATCCAATTGAATTCGAGCCAATTCGTCTATTGTTTTTGGCAGATAATATACAAAAGACCCATAATTTTGGGCAAGATTAGCCAACTGGTGGGACCTTGGGAGCACTAGATCTAGGATGCCATGATGTAAATTAAATCCGCCACTGCACTTATACACATGATATTATATTGTATTTTGATGTAGAGCCACAAAGAATAATGATATATGTATTTTTTTAATAAATAATGATATTTATATACTATACATCAAAAACATGTCGATTTAAAGTCATGAATATGATGAACTTTTAATGACTTTACGAGCTTAACTTAAAATAACGTGTATATTGTATATCGATTATCAATTTTTGTTTTTGCAAATTCTATGGCCTTGACAAATTGGCACATAGTATATATTGCGGTAACCCTATATGCTAAATTTTATTATTAGTTCCTTTTTTTTGGTAAGGAAATAAAAACTAAGTAGGACTATATAAAAGGTCCATTGTTTCTTGGTTCTTAGTCTTAATCTATTTACAGTTCTTAGCAATAATAGGTAGGCAATTGGGCAGCATATGTTCACTAGTTTCAATCCAGTTGATAGGCATGCCTTGAACAGAAAGAATTTATCCTTTGTATTGCTTCTTCGAGCGAGGCAGGATCAACAGCGAAGGTGATCCGAAGCCAATCTTTCATTCCTACTGCAACTCCTGCAACATCAATCCTAGTATCTGTTAGCACTTAATATCATTGATGTATCTTTCTGTTAAGGTTTATAGGAGTTGGAAGGGATACTTTATGTTATAATGTGATATATGAATGATCATGATGTATGAGAGATGAACATTAATGGAGGCGGTTTGGCCCCATTATTATGTTTATTGCTAGCTTAGGTGTTCTAATGTGAAGACGAGAACTCAGGAAAAGAACTAGATATACTCGTATACATATTGGCTGTTTTGTTACATACCTGGAAGAATGATGACTGATTCCTCTTTAGCCAACCTAAAACAGAAGTCAATATCATCACTGATATCTTTCAATAAAGAAAGATTCAATTTTACCTGCAGAAATTATTGCAATAAAATCAGTCATTGATTCCCAAATCATGCTTTCAGAATTTTCAGGTTAGAAAACTGCCTATGATGAAGGGCCTCGGGTACCACCCCATAGGACTTTACCAACTAAATTAGTTGACATTCAATAGCATGATCAAATCATAGTATACAACAAAAAACTTACCATTACAGCCATTGAACCCTCTGGTTTCTGAGGACAATTGAGGCAGGGGATCTTATTTATGCCCTCAAAACACAACTCCGATGTTTGCTTCAGAATGTTAATATTTTTCTTGAAGAAAGCATCATCGGTTTTCTCTAGGATTTGTGGCACTGCTGCCTAAAAGTAGAACATTAGATTTTAGTATAGAGCAAAGTAAAGGTTTAAAAATATTAGTACTAATTAAGCTTTACAAAATGAAACCTGAACAAATGTTGGTGGTCCTCCATAGATGTCAAAAATCTTTTTCAATCGCTCCATGACCTGAGAATGATGCAAGACAAACACATAGCGTTAAGTAACACCTATTGATTGAGTATATAAGTATTACAACACACTCCTTGAGTAAATCCTAGCTTTACAAGGCTCAAGAAGATAGATAGAGTTGAGCTTAATTAGCTCGCGAATCAGCTTGGCTCATTATCACCCGTAGTTTAGAGAGCCACAATTCCAATCATGATTAAACTGACTACTATTTCGGAAAAATTGAAGGGAGCATGAGTGTGCATAAGATGTAAACCTTAGGCTGCTTAAAGATGGCAGTGGGATCAGTTACAGCAAGCCAACCAAGTCTCCAACCAGGGACTAACCATCTCTTCGACAAAGATCCGAGAGTCAGAACAGGAGCAATTGATCCAAATGTTCCCATTGGCACAAATGGGTTCTTCCCAAAAGCAAGATGGCCATAAACTTCATCAGCAATGACTATAATTCCAAGCTTCTTTGCAACCTCTGCAATCTGAAATGAAACAGAATTAACATTCTAGTGACATACATTCCCTTTTTCTAACTAGATATGTTATGTCATATCAAATAAGTTATTGTGCAATCGTCTCATATACATTCCAGAGCCAATGCATCGAGGTAAAAGACTAACCCGTAACAAGTGTTGGAAAGAGTAAACATTTCCACACGGGTTTCCAGGGTTGATAACAACAATTGCAACAGTGTTCTCATCAGCAAGAGTTTCAACGGCGTCAAGGTCTACTTCCCAGCTCCTAGCCGGAAGAAGGTTGAAGTGCCTAACCTCAAGTTGCCTAAAGGAAGCACAAAGTTGGTAGATTGGGAAGCCTGGTCTAGGCACCAATATATTGGCACCCGGGCGTGCAAGTATAGACAGTGCTATATCTATGGCATTTGTGCACCCCGATGTCACGAAAACATCTTCCTTGGTTAAATTGTATGGCAAATCATGAGACAAGTAGTCAGCTATTGCCCTGTCCAACAAACACATGCGATACAGTTAATTTTTATTGGAAACCAAGGCAAAAGCGGGCGACAATTAGGCATATTACCTAGAAGAATCACAATTACCATCTAACCTTAAGGCTTCGATTGTAGGATTCGAACCTCAAACCTTTATGTTTGTCAAGAGGGTATTAATTTAATTTGTCAAGAGGGTAGTAATACACAAGTAAATTTGTCAAGAGGGTAATAAATTTCATTTGCATTGATTTTCTAACCAAGAACAACACATAGAAACAAGGAAGGACTGATTTATTAGAATCTTCAGCAAAAATGCATGACAGAGGTAATCAAATGTAAATGTGTTAAATGTATTGTACAATTGTAAATTACAAAAAGATTGTACTTGTAATTTCTAAGTCACCTGTATAAAAAGGTTATAATTGACAAATTTGTACATAAAAAAAAAAAAACCCGTGATAACAAAAAGAAAAAAAAATGACTTTTCTAGAAAAGTCTTCTTTTTTCCTCTAATAAGTTGGTAGTAATATTTTTTTTTTTTTTTTTTTTTTTTTTTTTTTTTTTTTTTTTTTTTTTTGGACAACAGTTGGTAGTAAAAATCAAAGAAAACTAACAATACAAATTCCCCCTCAATTTATTTTGTAATTATGTACGACTCACCATAAAAAATTTGCCAACTTTATTCCTAACTTTATCCTATCTCCCTAATTTACCTTTTTGAATCCTCCTTTTTTTTTTTTTTTTTTTTTTTTTTTTTTTTTTTTGAATCAACAAAACCAAAGGCAGACAATGGTATTAGTTAGATTATACATTTACACTCTTGACCCAAAATCAATTGGTAATAGGAGTAGTAGTTCCATGACAGCTATTAATGCTAAACCAATTCAATCTCTTTCGAAGATTCAACCAATTTGAACAAACCACTTCTAGTAAGTTTGATTAACGAGAATATAATAAACATTGAATGAACAATTCAATCTCTTAATATTTGATTAGCTAATAGCTAGTTTCATGTTTCTCTTGTTCATTCAAAAATTGAGGGAAAAAAATGCATCAAAAAAAAAAAAAAAAAAAAAAAAAAAGTTAGTAGCATTACTTTCTAGTTTGTGGAAGACCTTGAGTAGGAGCATAACCATTGAACTTAGCCGAGGACAATGCATCAACCACACCTTCCATTGCCCCATTACTCGTCGTAAAGCACGAATACGCCGTCGGATCGCCCATTCCTAGAGAAATCACTTCTTTCTCATCATCCTCATCAATTTGCGACATTATTAACCCAATAATCCCTTTAATGGTTATCATATTTTGTGTTTTATCATCAAAATTGTTATTATTATTGTTATTCATCACCTCTTGGTTTGTCAATATTGACGCATCCTTCATGTCTTGGTAGTTCTTTTGTGGTAAATGTACTTGAACCATTGGCATTTTGTTTTGGAGGTCGTTTTGATCAACTTGTAAATGATTTGGACAATGTTGCTTATGCCACGGGACAAGTAATATGAGACGGAGGGAGTATGATTATTGAAACAAATTTATGTTTGGGCGATATAAACTAAAAAAAAGGTGGAGAACAAGAAGACTACGAAAGATCGTAGCTAAAGATTGGATATTAACCGGAGATTACAATGTTATAGCAATATAACATCCACATGTTATTGTTTGTCCTTTATTGCATGAGTACAGCAGATTTTTGAATAAAGACAAATTCAGTTGA
The DNA here is from genome assembly GCA_024500155.1 of Chenopodium formosanum. NCBI lineage: Eukaryota > Viridiplantae > Streptophyta > Magnoliopsida > Caryophyllales > Amaranthaceae > Chenopodium > Chenopodium formosanum. The sequence goes on along the minus strand of CM044865.1, from coordinate 11,175,454 downwards.
AGACAAATGGTTTCGTGGTTAAACGGTTCTACTCGTGGATGTACAAGCATTCATAAATATTTTATTTTCTTTAAAGGTTCGTTTATAAACCTATAATATTGGTTTCATTTTGGACCTTTTTTTTATATGTGAAGAATAAAATTGGTCTCATAATTTAATTCAACATTTGTCATATGTATGTATGAAGCTAAGTTGAGATAATATCTACTTTTTCCATTTTTGAAATTATGGTTACATTTATTGATGGAGTATGTTCAACTCGATAATTTAGAAAGTAAAAGATATGGAGTAACTTGAAAAAGTGTTTACCATTAAAATGTTAATTGGCTCACTTGATAATTTAAGTTTCTTACCTCAAATCCTACAAGTTTAAGGATTGAATTTACCTAATGACTAATGAGAGTGCAATAGGTCTACTATAGACCCTGGTCCATATAGAATAGGTGGACCACTAGCCCAAATACAATCCACAACACAAATACAATACAAATAACGCCGTCAAACTCTCGTTTCTTTCTTTCCACTCTAACAAAACTAATAGAAGATTAAATATGAACATTTACTCTTTCAAATGCTGAAAAACTCTCGTTTCTCTCTCCTCTGCAAATTCGAGAATAGTCATGGATGAAAAGCAAGAAACTAATGCAGAAAGGTAAATAAGATTTCTGAAACTAAAATTTCAATAAATTTCTTTGAATTTGCAATTTACCATCAATTAAATTTCTTCATTAGTTAAATTTTTGCAATTTGTATATAATTTAAAAACATTTTTCATATTTTTTAGAGACCCAACAAATTATTCTACAAGTAGAGATGAAGATGAATTGTTGAAGCTAATCCGATCAATTTCAAGGCGTGTAGTGGTACATTGCGATTGTTCGGATATTTTTACTAAATGTTCAAAATTTGCGATGTTCAGATTTTTTTACTAAAAGTTAAAAATTTAAAAGTGTTCAGATTTTTTTTACTAAATGTTCAAAAGTAAATGAGTGATAAATTGCGATTGTTCATATATTTTTAATAAATGTTCAAAAATTTTGATGTTCAGTTCGGATTTTTTTTACTAAATGTTCAAAATTTGTAATCGTTCAGATTTTTTTATCAAATGTTCAAAAGTATAGGCGTGGTAAATTGCAAATTTTTTTTTAGATATTTTTACTAATAGATGTTTAAAATTTTCGATGTTCAGTTCGGATTTTTTTTTTTTTACTAAATATTAAAAAATTGCAATCGTTCAGATTTTTTTACTAAATTTTCAAAAGTATAGGCGTGGTACATTGCGATTGTTCAGATACTTTTACTAAATGTTCAAAATTTTTGATGTTCAGTTCAGATTTTTTTACTAAATGTTCAAATTTTGCAATCGTTAAGAATTTTTTTTACTAAATGTTCAAAAGTATAGGCGCGATACTTTGCAATTGTTCAGATATTTTTACTAAATGTTCAAAATTTTCGATGTTTAGTTCGGATTTTTTTACTAAATGTTCAAAATTTGCAATCGTTCAGATTTTTTTACCAAATGTTCAAAAGTATAGACGTGGTACATATAACTAATTTTGAAACAATCAATTAATAAAAATTCATATAAATAAATAAATAAGAATGATCAAATTAATGAGAACAATCAAATATATCAATTAATCGATCATAATAGCTAAAAGTATAGACGTGGTACATATAACTAATTTTGAAACAATCAATTAATAAAAATTCATATAAATAAATAAATAAGAATGATCAAATTAATGAGAACAATCAAATATATCAATTAATCGATCATAATAGCTTGAAATCGATCATAATCCGTTGAAATTGATAGGTTTAGCTTCAAGAATTTTAAATAAATTTAAAACAAGGATTAAATCCACAAATTCATCTCAAAAACAAAATCTAAATCAATATTGATCACAATGAATTCAGAATAACTAATCTTGATTGATTCCTTCAGGAATTTCGACGATTTCCATCATGTTAAATGCGGCAAATCAATGGAAAATATTAAGGAAAAAAAATAAAGAACATAGGAGAGAGAAGAGAGAAGAATAAGAATTTGTAAAAAAGGATTGTAATAGAGAAAGAAATTAAAAGAATCAGATTAAATTTCTTTCAAAAAAAAAAAAAAAATCAGATTAAAAAGGGAAAGAGAATTAAAGAAGGAAAAAAAAAAGCAGCTAAAATGGTGGGATGAGGAGAAGAAAGTGAAGCTGCATATTATAGAGTGGGCCGCGTGAAATTAAGTGGTCCATATAAAATAGATAGACTAGGGTCCATAGAAGAATTTGTACTTGTCTAGTTGCAAGACCTAGGTGATTTAATTCCTACGTTATGTGGGAAGATGATTTTTAAAAAAAAATAAAAGAATTTTTACGTATATTTTCATTATATAAATCTTTTTATGAAAGGATTAAAATATTTTTATCATATTAATGTTTAAAATTGTGCATAAATATATGTCAGTTAAATTGTTACTTTGTACTAATCTATCCTAATACTAATAATTGTTTTGTACATGCGGGTGTATCATGTGCATGGTACACCCGAAAAAATTACCCTATGAATAAAATAACATTACCTATAAATAAAATAACATTAAAATTAATAAAAGAACGTAACCTTATCAAAGAATATAACGTCATTACATATAAATAAAAGAATATTACCTGCAAATAAAAAAAAGTCATAATCATAATAATCTATTATACATTATAAACGAACATAGAGTACATCAAAAAGAACATTACATATGAGTTATTTTTTTACTCACCATATAGTCATATACCCATGAAATTTTCAAATTCACCATATGCCCTTGAGTTTGAACAAAATGTCACCACATGCACAAATGACTAACGGACATTAACTCCGTTAGTCGTTATGGTTAAGTACACCACGTGGCTAGATATGATTGGTTATTTTTTAAAATTATTTAACTAAGAATTAAAAAATTCACCCCAGACAGCCACCCTCCCCACCCTCACCCTTGCCGGCTACCAGATCCCTACCCTCACCATCGTCAGCGCTCAGACCTCCTTGCCCCTGCGCCGGCATCTCCCGCCGCTTCTTCCCCCCGACATTTCCCTGCCCCTTCCCTGAATTCAACAAAAAAAAAAGACTTTAAAAAATCGGCCACCATCCCCGCCTAGCCAACAACACCCCTACTTCATCCCCGCCCAGCCCAAACACCCGTGTCAGCGCCACTCACTACAACCTTTCCCTATCGCCACCCCTTTCCTCGAATCACCATTTCCCCCTCCACGAAACCCCAGGAAGCCCTTCCCTAACCTCTGAAATCCCAACTCAAACCCAACATACTGTGGGAGAATTAAGATGTCGATACCAACGGATGAATTAAAGAACGAAAGGAGGGATCGGTGTCATAGCCATTGTTGTTTTTGTCAGAGGAGAGAGGTGGAATCATCTTCACCGACGAGATCGACAGGATAAAGAGGAGAGTGGCGGTTTTAGATTTCAAGGATAGGGACGGTGATTTCTAGGATTACGGAGAGGGAAAAAACTCAGGGGCATTTTTGTGAATTTGAAAATTGTCATGGGTATATGATGAAAAAAAAACTCAGGGGCATTTGGTGAAAAATCTGCATATAATAAACTAACATAATTTATAAATAAAAAATTATTACACATAAATAATGGCCCGGAAAAATGCTACTACCCAAACCCATGGAAAAAGATGATGAACAACAATGGAAGTGCCAAAATTTTAAATAATCAAATAATTTCATGATAATAAAGCTTCATATGAACAACAAATAATCGCAAAACACAAAATATAGATAAAAATAGCAAGCAAAGAGAGTTCACTATTGAAGCACAACCTAGGGTTTCAAATTTATGAAGTAGAACAAAGATGAACAAAGAAAGAGAAATTACACCTCAAATGAGTATAACACCCTTGTAAAATGACTTAATAGTGAAAATCAAGCAAGTAAAACGCTCAACTGCAAGTTCTTTAGTCAAAATCAAAAATACCCAAAATTCTCAAATCATGAAAAATTCGAAATTTTGGTTGTGAAATTTGGATTTTTTAGACTGCAAAATCAAGTAAAAATTGTGTTTTAGGGTGATGAATTAAACACATAAAAGCTATAAAAATAAAGAAATAAAATGAAAGAAGAAGTCATTAGAGGGAAAAGAGAGAGTGTGTCAAGGAGAGAGAAAATGAATGGGTGAAATGAACATTACATATAAATTTCTTCTTTAAAGAAAAAAAAAACAGTATATTTAAATAAGGAAAAATTATCAAAAATAATACAAAATTTCACCCGTTCGCTCAAAACAAGTTGAACTTTCAATTTTTTCTAGATAATACAAATTTTGAAGGATGTTCGCTTTAAACAAGTTATGACCGGTTAGTGACTTGATTAATAGCTACATGAGACACTTGTCATTATTTCATTGGTTCTATAATTTAATTTGATTTTTTTTTAATTTAATTTTTTTATTTTTTAAAAGATTTAAAATTTATTATTATTATTATTATTATTATATTATTATTATATTATTATTATTATATTATTATTATATTATTATTATTATTATTTTATTATTATTATTATTACTGAACTGCTATTCGTCGCTCCCATTTTACAGGGTAACGCTCCCATTTTGACTTGAATGGACAAATATGCCTTTTATGCAATTTGTGTTATAAAAAGGACTTTGTTCCCCATTTGGACACATTATATGAAACGGTCCCCTTACATTACGACCTTGCTATCCCGAGTCCACTAAATCGGTCCCCACGACCTTAAAACCAAATCGGTCCCCACGACCACCTTAATTTCTTTTATTTTAAAAAAAAATTAATTATAAAATTTTCCGACGGGTCTTGGGTCATGGACGGCGAGTGAAACATTCGTACGCCGGAGAATGCGTCGGAAAATTCTGTAAGTTTTCTGTTTTTTATTTTTTTATTTTCTGGAAATAGGACATCCGCCTAAAATATCCGGATGTCCCTAGGTAGATCCGCCTAAAATTTTCGGATCTACCATGGAACATCCAGAAATTTCAAGCGGAAGGAGGGATCCGCCTGAAAAATCCGGATGTTCCATGGTGGATCCGAAAATTTTAGGCGGATCCACCTAGGGACATCCGGAAAATTTAGGCGGATCCACCTAGGGACATCCGGAAATTTCAGGCGGATGTCCCTTATAATTTTTTTTTTTTAAATGTTAATTACGTTATTTTTTTTTTAAAGTTAATTAAGTTTTTTTTTTTCGTGGTCTTGTGATTGTTGTCGTGATTAAGTATTTGATAATTAATGTAATTATTATTGTTTTGTATTAATATGATTATTAGTAATATGATTATTTTTTGTAACATTATTATTATTATTATTATTATTATTATTATCTTAATTAGTAATTAATGTTATGGTATTATTGTTTTGTATTTGTTGTTATAATTGTTTATTAATATTTTAAATATTATTATTAATATTAATATTATTATTTTTATTAATATTATTATTATTATTATTATTATTGTTATTGTTTTGTATTTGTTGTTATTATTATTATTATTATTATTATTATTATTATTATTATTATTATTATTATTATTATTATTACTAATATTACTATTATTACTATTATTACTATTATTACTATTATTACTATTATTATTATTATTATTATTATTATTATTATTATTACTATTACTATTACTATTATTATTATTAGTAGTAGTAGTAGTAGTAGTAATAAATATTATAATTAATATTATAAAAAATTACATAATGACATAAACCATGTTTTGTTTAATTTGTATAAGATATGGAATCTGAGGAAGGCGGTGACGGTGTGAATTATAGTGGGAATTTTGTCACGGATACGTTTTTTCCAACATTTGACGATGCGGTTACATGGGCTGATGGTGTTTCCATAAATTTGGGATTTATTTTGGTGAAATCGTTTTATAACAAAACCAGAGATGGTCGGCCGTATCGGTATTTGCGATGTGATCAGTCACGAAGGAGCAAGCCGAGAGATTTGGAGAATTCGATACGGAAGGACACAAAAACCAAAGCTAATGGTTTTCCATTCTACATCAAGATATATAATGAAGTCAGCATCGACAGTTGGAAGATCATTGCGAAAAATGATCACACCGGGACACATAACCACCCAATGATTGTGTACCAAGAGGGTCACCGTAAAGTGAGCGGATTGAGTCCGGGTGCAAAACAGGTTGTGCGGGACATGACAAAGTCCAAGGTTGCGCCCCGTAACATCATGTCAACTATTGCCAGCAATTTCCTGATGATCATCCAAACATCCGACACATTTATAATTGTCGGAATGACTTCAGGATGGAGATGTCCGAAGGAAGAGGAATTGTTCAGCAATTTCTTCATCTGGCGAGAGAGAGTAAATACATTTACTGGGTCACGAACGATGATCACAACGTTTTGCAACATGCATTTATGGTGCACCCGATCATGGTCAACATACTCCGCACATACCCACATGTCATAGGTATGGATTCTACTTACAAGACCAATCGATATAACATGCCTTTCTTTGAGGTAGTAGGTGTGACACCGACAAACCAGAATTTTCTAGTTGGATATGTTTTCATGCGCGACGAGTGCACGACTAGCTATCGGTGGGTGTTGCAGAGATTAAGGGAGTTGATTGGGTTTGATAAAGAGCCATCTGTATTTATTTCAGACCGTGATCTTGGGCTATGTGCGGCTTTGAGAGAAGTCTTTCCAGGGACGTCACATTTACTCTGTATATGGCACATCAACAGAGATGTGGAGGCTAAGGTGACGAAGATGTTCGGAAACAAGAAGGTTGGTGTCAGCTTTAGAAATGGCAAATGGTTCAAAATCGTGAATGCAACAACACAGGCGGAGTATGATCATGCTCTAGCTACCATGCAAGTGAGGTGGGGAAAATATCCGGCAGTGATTCAGTATGTTGAGAGAACATGGCGCTTTGTCATAAGGAGAAATTTGTGAAATATTGGACGAACCAGGCTCTTCACTTTGGTAACACCACCAACTGTAGAGTTGAGAGTCAACATTCAGCAGTGAAAACTTGGTTTGAATCATCCACAGGTTAGTTGTTTTATTTTATTAGTTGTTCTCGTTGTTACGTAATTGTAATTATAATAAAAAAAAATTAAAATGTATTTACTAATTTGAATCATTGGCAGGTTCTTTGGATACCGTATGGGCCCGAGTCCATTGTCATATCGGTAATTGAATCATACAAATTCTTCATGAGTTGGAGGCATCAAGGTCTAAAATTGGTGAGATGTACAGACAGTTGCCACTGTCACGTATAAATGGCAAAGTGTCTCAACATTGCTTGAAAGAACTACATAACGAGACGAAAAGGATGCGGGATTTGAGTTACCAGGTCTATGAACGTTGTGGATGTGCTATGCGTGTGACCCATGGTCTTCCATGTGCTTGCCAGATACATGATTCGATAGTTGCACAGACAGGATTGTATAGCAGCCAAATTCATTCTTTCTGGAAGACACTGGTTATTGGTGATGGTGTTAACATTCCTGAAGTGGTTAATGATTCGACCGAGGAAGCTGCACATTTTCGATCCCTAATTGATGAAGTAATGGAAAGTAACCCGACCATACGTCGAAATGTAACGCGAATCATTGAAGAGGAGCTACATCCGGATCATACACACCTTGAAGAACCACATGTGAACCTCAACACTCATGGTCGACCGGGGAACAATGACACCAGGCGTGATTGAAGTTATTTCGAGCATGTGAACCGTCAACACACTCAACGTGGTGGTGACCCACAACCATGTAATATTAAAATTCTATTGATTTTGAAAAATATATAATATTAATATATGTAAACTTAATACTTGTAGCTTTACTAATAATTTATCTTTTAATTTTGTGTTGTAGATCCGAGTGACATTAGTCAATGCAGGTATTTGAACTTGCTTCCAGGCCCAATGTTGCTGTACATTTCGTCTTAGAAGGATGTCATTGGTGATGGGAACTGTGGCTGTCGTTGTGTCGCCGACTTCTTCTATGGCGATCAGGCGCTGTGGTTTGACACTCGGGAAACAATAGCGAACGAGATCGCCGGTCATCCTGATTTGTACGAACGGATTTACGAGCTTGGACGACTTTGGATGAACGTAGAGCGTATTCGATGGGATGGTGGGGCTGTCGGGGAGCGGCATTGGATGGTTACAATTCAAGATTTATTTCCTATTGCTACGTGGTTCAACGCAAGGGTGATTTGTCTCGGGGTAGGCCTAGTACCAACTTGCTACTATCCATGCATCACAGTCTTACCGCTGAGGGCACGCAACGGGGTTCGGACACCGATTCGAGAGTTTGTGATTGCTACAGTTGGTGGATCACATTTCATCCGTTTTGACCTTGTACCTGATTCACCTCTCCCGCCGATCGCCGGTTGGTGGACTGAACACCACGAGGATAGTGTTAATGGATGGGATCAACAATATGAATGTAGAAGGAACATGTGGGATGCATTAGTTAGGTAGTTTGTAATGTACATTCACTAACTTTGAACATTTGTAAGAAAATTACAATTATGAAATTAATTTTTATTGTACTTGCTTTTAATCTAACATGATATGCAAAAAAACATAAAATATAAAAATAAATCACTGTCCAGTTTATACATTACATTTAGGAAATTTTAGAAAATAACACCAGGAAAAAACCCATATTTTATATAACACCACAAAATTTAAAAGTTTGATTATAACACCACCAAAAAACCAAAAAAATTGATTTCACCACCTCTTACTAACGTCATCCAAAAAACCGTTAGTAGGTCCCACTTAGTATACGTGTCAAGTATATACTGGATAAAAATAATAAAAAAACAAAAAAAAAGAAAAATTCTAACCCAGCCACCGCACTCACCACCGGCGCCATTCCACTTGCCCCCACCACCGCTGCTAGTTCCCCCAGCTGACCACCCTCGACCGACCACCCTTGATCGACCACCTGAACGAGCACCACCCTGACCCTTAAACACCGTACCCAGCTCAGCCCAGTCCCGATTCAATTTGATTTCTTGAAACGGGTTAGGGTTCAGGTGAGGGAGGTTTTTGGGTAATGTGGGTTGGGATTTCGATTTTCGACGAAAGCTCTAGGTAAGGAAGAAGATTTCGGCGACGATGGTGGTGATGTAGCCGAGGTAGCTATTGGTGGTGTGATGTAGGAGTTTGGCGGCATGGGGTGGTTTTCGGGTTTGGACGTTTGGTGGTATGAGTTCAGCGGCGTGAGTGGTTTTCGGGGAGGGGGAAGGCGATATTCGGCGCCGTGGGGTGGTTTTGGTTGGGGAGATGGGTGTCGCCGGTTTTGGTTGGGGAGATGGGTGTCGGCGGCGTCCTAGGTTATAGTGTCGGCGGCTGAAGCGAGGTGGCGCCGGTGGTGGGGCTAGCTGGGTTAAGGGATTTTTTTTTCATTTTATTATTTCATCTTTTTTAAGCCTATAGGCTATTGACACGTTTCAATTATGGGCCCCACTAACGAATTTCATCCAAGAATCCGTTAAGTGGTGGTTAAATCAATTTTTGGTGTTTTCTTGTGGTGTTATAATCAAAATTTATTTTTTTGTGGTGTTATAAACAAAATTTGTGTTTTTTTGTGGTGTTATTTTCCGTGATTAAAACCACTAACACGACTTCTAATCAAAATAATCTTAAGTCCCATTTTTGACTTCCAATCAAATACAAGCTGCTCAGTCATTGTTCGAGTCTCACTCGACATTTCAGGATACTCAGCCAGTGCTCTTTGGTGAATCTCCATGGACCGACCCATCCACTACAAATCAAACAATAACATATTATATACACAAAAATTCATAGAAGTCATTTTTAATATTATAATAAGAATAAATACTTACATAATCAGTGTTAGATCGCTCAGGTAGGTTGCTTGTAACTCCTGCACCTAGAGATACCCGCGGGGTGAGAAAACCTGTACAGCCACTGCATGTAACCAGACGCAACCGAAGGAGCTGCAGCACTAAGCCTGGTGAGGGCACCTAAAACTACACTCTGAGATACCCCAGGGACAAACCTCTTCCACATCACGTCTGTCATCTCGGTCGGGAAGTCTACCCGATACATCTTCAAGTTAGTCGGCCTCTTGGCCTTCTCTGGCCTGATGATCTCGCGGGGAATGCCTTGCACGAAACCAAGCTGTCGCACCACTCTATCAGGCATGTACGACTCAATGATGTTACGGTACTGGATGCATCCAATGAATAAAGTGGGGGGCACTCGTAATGCAGGATCAGCTCCGTACGGTAGCCAGTTCACCTCACGGTCAGTAACCGCATCAATTCTAGTACGAAAAGATAACAGGCGCTCCAGGTTCTTGCTAGGACATCTCGCTCCAACATCCCAAGCAGACGCACGAGGCATTTGAAGGTCCCGGGTCAAGGTACCCTGCTGTGGCCGAAAGCACGGAAAGTACTCGTAAATCCACACTTGCAGAAGCGTGAGACAACCAGCAATCGAATCAGCACCTTTCCGTGATGCCGTGCCCAGTTGCCGATACAAGTAAGCCAGTGCAGCTGTTCCCCAAGCATACTCGTTAATAGGGACATCTATATAACATAGCTCGTGGAGGAAGAAAGGATGCGTACGGTTACCACTCTTGTCTACAAACAGTGTACCTCCAAGCACTAACCACGAGTATCCATTAAGCTGATCACTAAACTCCCGGTTAACCGCCAATGTCGACTCAAAAATCTTATCAGTCAACACCCCACTACCCTGCCAAATCGTCTTTGTGCCGCAAATCTCAGACAAATTATTTGGAGTCATATCCATGGTGATCGAGCACGCACCCCGTAACACGTCCGTGCTAGGAGTAATGGTGACCATATTGCCTTCGACACGTAACCCAAGTATGTTGTACACGTCGTGCAACAAGATCGTAATCTCCCCAAATGGCATATGAAAGGTGTTCGTATCTGGCTGCCATCTCTCAACAAAAGTAGAAATCAGCGGCCAATCAAGTCTTTTAAACATCAGGCCGGGCAAGTGAGACAACCAACTACCATCAATCACCCCGAGGTTCTCCACTGATTGACGACCTCGCCAAGTAAACAAGTCAGAACATAACTTTGTCCTACTCAAATATTGCAAAACACTACGCTCCTACTCGATCCAGATATATCGTGCCACGTGACCACCAAAACTAGGGATAACAGTCCCATCCTCAGGACCACCCGACATCGGTTCCTGCACTAACCATGCCTCTGCAGAGCTGGTAGTAGGCTGACTCGATCCACTACCAACAAATCTACCAAGCTGACCCCTATATACCGTATGGTAATCCCGAGGGTCCGGTTCTTGATCACGGTCATCAACATGACTAGACGAGCATTCGTCTTCCTCGTCAGATGTAGGTGCTCCACTTGCAGAGTACAAGGGTCGACTACTACCAGACTGTGGGTCTCCCGACCAACCACTAGTAGACCCGTATTGCTGCTCGGGCTGAAACGGTGTTGAACGAGATGACTGTCTCCTAACAGACGCATTCAGACGTCGTGATATTGTATGTCGAGCACCAGAACCCTTGATCTACATAAAGTAAGTACAAAATCCGATTTTAGTAATAGTAATAATAATAATAATAATAATAATAATAATAATAATAATAATAATAATAATAATAATAATAATAATAATAATAACAACACCAACAATCATAATCATAATAACAACAACAAAAAAAATTAAAATTAACAACAACAACAACAATAACCATAATAACAATAATAATTACAACAACAACAAAAAATAAAGTTAACAACAACAACAATAACCATAATAACAACAACAAAAACAACAACAACAAATAAAATTAACAACAACAACAATAACCATAATAACAATAATAATAACACTAATATCAACAACAATAATACTAATCATAATTAAAAATAATAATAATAGTACTACTAATAACAATAATAATAATATTATTATAACAACAACAACAACAACAACAACAAAATAAATTTAACAACAACAAAATAATTAATGCAACACATAATTCTAATAATACTAATCATATTTTTAAAAATAATAATAGTATTACTAATAACACTATAAAATATGCTTCAAAAAAAAAAAGATAACACTACAAAATAACAACAAAAATAACAAAATCCTGGAACTTCCGAAAGTTCTGGGCGGAAGCTGGAGGTTCCGTTTAAAAAAAAAAATTTTACCTACTCGCCGTCAAAGCCGCCTCCGCCGCTGCCTCCACCGCCGCCCAAACTCCACCCTTCGAATGTAAGCCTTATTCGCCTCGAATCACCCATCCTTTTTTGTGTTTTTGATGATTGTTGTTTTTTTTTTTTTTATTAACAAAAAAAAATTCAGATTTATAGTTTCAAGTTTTTTAGAGAGTTAGAGAGATAGTGAATGAGGTAAGATAGTGAGAATGTGAGTCGTATAGTGGAAAAAACCGTATTTAAATGTTAGGGGTAAAATTGGAACTTCATACAAAAATGCGAGCGTTACCCTGTAAAATGGGAGCGACGTTTAACAACCCCCTATTATTATTTTTATTATTATTATTATTATTATTATTATTATTATTATTATTATTATTATTATTATTATTATTATTTATTATTTATTATTATTTTTTTAAAAAAAAACTCCCCACCAACCGCCCCTTTCCCAGCTGCCCCGGCCCTCCGGCGATCCTTTACAGGCGCCTTAACCTCCTCCCCTGCGCCGGCGACCCCATTTCTGCCATCCCCATCTCCCCTCTCCCTTTCCTGACTCCTACCCACCACAACAACGGACCCACAAAATCCCCCTCCTATAGTCCCGCCCTACAAAAGCCCCAAATTTCCACAAAGTAGTGGAATTAAATCTAGCAGATCGACTAGCACTACTACCAACCAACCATATCACGAAAAACCCGAAGCGAATTGATATAACAATAATTCTTAACCAACCCAGAAATCATAATATTCCACAAAACCGTATCTCTATTAGACATTTTATCAAACAACTTATATGCATACTGTAGGCGTGTTCGAAGTGTGCCTACATTAAAGCATGTTGTGAATATGCTTGACACTCATAGGAAGTGACAATTGACATAATACAATTAGGGACAAGGAAAGTAGGGAGCCGCCAACAAGTTTTTAAGGAACTTGTAAACCGTTCATGGATCATAAAAGGCAACCACGATACAGGGACAACGAAAGGTAACAACGATTGATCCGTGAAGGTTACTAATCCATGAGATTACTAACTTCATATGGTTCGGTAGCACGAAAGGAGGATCTGGGATGATGGTACGAAGTGAGTCATGGAATCACATTCGCCCGTATTGGCCTTTACTCGATTTTTATAATGAAAAGTGATTCCTGCAATCTCAAAGGCATGCAAACAAAGATTCAATTCGCTCCAAAATATTATTAGACTAAATTGGTTGAATATTAATGCAACACATAATTCTAAAATTTGTGATCACTTGATTTAATAACAAGATTAAAAAGAAATCTAAACCGGTCGTCCAAGTTATCTTATTAGGAGTGGTTTTCAATTACATATTCCCTTTAAACATGCAATATGGTGATCAATAAATATAATAGAATAAACATTAATATTGGAAGCAATTTAACCATAATATCATTAGTCAAATAAAATAAAAATAATAACCCTAATCATTATACTAGCAATATAAAATAATAAGAGTAATTAAGTGAATTAATTACTCACTTTCCGCGTTTTCTTGAATTGCTACATCATGAATATTATACTAGCAATATAAAATAATAAGAGTAATTAAGTGAATTAATTACTCACTTTCCGCGTTTTCTTGAATTGCTACATCATGAATAAATTGTTAGTAACTTCAATAAAAATATAAATCAAATTAAAATTAAATTAAATAAAAGTAGAGTTGATTTGGTCTAAACCCTCATTTAATTACACCTTTTATGCCTTGGTTTAAGTATAGAACCTTGGGTCAAGTATGGACTCCTAGGAGTGCTTACGGAAGGAATGATGTAGTTAAGAATATAGGTTTAAGGCTTAGAATATGAGAGAGAGAAGAAGAAAATGATTTTTGGTGTAGAAGAAAGGAAGAGAGAATGATTTGGTGATCAAGCTTGTTGATGATTGAAAAAGGGGTGATATGACCTCTATTTATAATTAAAAAAGAAGGGTCGAAGAATTAAGAAAAGATAAGAATTCGAATCTAATAAAACTCTTGCGATAGACAACAATTTTTGCGGTTTTTGTTTTTATCATATTTTTTATCTATAAATTAGAATAAGATAAATAATATGTCGTTGGAAAGATGTTGAAGTCTAATTTCTAACCCAATGAGAATCAGATTAAAATATTTTGTAGAATAATAGATATGGCCGAAATAGTGAGACGACGTCAGTTTTGGATAGAGTTTGATATTTCATTCATATCTTTTTCATTATAGCTCAGAATTAATATTATAATATATCATTGGATAGATAATTTCAAGATCTATTCAACCATCTAAGATTTGGATAAAAAATATGATGCAAAAAAATAATATCTAACTATCTTTGGATGTCTTTCAATTCGAATAGAATTAGGACTTTAAAAAAGAGGAGTTTTATTCAATTTCAAACTCTTTAGTCTTATCTTTTCAAAAAGGATAATTAAGATCTTTTATAAAATTATAGAAGCTTCCAATTAATCCTAATTGTTTTAGGAATGGGATTAGAGATTTTGGACCCTCCACATGATCATTGGGTCATGGGCTTAGGTTCGGTTTGTCCTCAGTTTAGTATTTTGGCCATAACTTATTCGTTATAACTCAGATTTGGGCTTATAATATATCGTTGGAAAGATATTTTCAAGAAATATCCAACTATTCCATAATTGGACCCAGATTATGGACCAAAACAAACTGGTCTAAACATTTTTATAAAAAGGACACGAAATGAATGGTTTTAAAAGACACGAAATGAATTATTTTGGGTTTAAAGACAAGAAAAGAGGAAAATAAGTTATGGTTAGGGGAAATGGGCTAGGAATTGGGTTGGTTTATGAAATTTATTGGGATTGAATATGGATTTAAGCACTCAAAGATTAAATACTCAACTCGACCAATTATGGCGGTGAAAGGTTGTTCATCATCGAGTTTGGTTTTGTGGAGACATTTTTAGGTGTCTACACATACCCAATATTGGAGTTTATATACAATCTAACAACAGCAGACCCAACAAAAAAATTAGTGCCAAACTCATCAATGATCGAGTGAGCATGAAGCAACATATACCAACCCTTTTATCCCCAAGTGACACAGAAGCCGAAACTATAAAAGCGTGGGTAAAATTATTATAAACAGAAACTGGATAAGATTCAAGTTTTGAAGCAACTGGGTATAAACAGAATAAGAGTAAGATGGCAAATGATTGAGGAAAACCCTACGAATGAGGTGTTGGGTTTTAGGTACTCTAAGCGGAATTTCATGAATCACATTCATACGCACCTAAACAGGATCTCATGCATATACAAATAAAGATCACATAATAGTTTAGAATTAACCTTTGAAGCGTGAATCCTCTTAGCAATCTTCTTCTCTACCAGAGATAAAGAGCCTCAATTGTAACTCCTCTATTTGGTCCACCGGATTGAATCAACACTCCACCAATGCTAGTTGGACGGGAAAAACCTTTCACCTTTCTTGGAGTTGAGAACCAATTTTAGAGACAAAAATATTGAGAAAAAACTTACGTTGTTTTTTTGAAAACTGAATACTGTATCTTTTTATTATCCTTAACTAATTAATATATAATCATATTATTATTAATTAGGTTAGGGTTTTCTCTCCCCTTTCCCTTTTTTGGCTGGTCACCCTAAGGCCCATTTTGGGCTTCGGGTTTCTTTATTGATCCAATCCTAATGTGTGACCTTGTAGGATCCGTTTAGGCGGGCTTCGGGTTTGTTACTTACTAACCCAAAGTTCTATAGCATTCTCTAGCAAGACGTATAGACGACCCAAATAAACGAATTACTATATCCATAATACGATCCATAATTATATTAAGTAATTGCACTAAAGTCGAGGACACATTTCCTTCAATCTCCCACTTGTCCGAGACAAGTATGCAATATTCAAATTCCTTAAGTCTCTTAGTGTCTAATTTGATAGTATGATCGCATCTCTATGCTATCCATACTAGCGTTCAAATTATTTCTTGAAATCCGAGTTTGAATTGCTAAGCAAATGATCATCTTATGATCCATTTGAGCACGACCATGCATTTTCAATTCTTACTCTTCAAGAGGCCAAGACACCCATCCCATCTAACATAGGAGGACCTATTCAATCTTGTGGCAACCAAAACTCCCACTTAACTTTTAGCACAACCCAAGTGTCGCCTTTATAGTCCCCTTTTACGGCATGACGTTTGACAACATCAAGGTTACACTAATCATTGAATTGAGTAGTGTTCCGCTCATGTCTAAGGAATCCACTAATATAATTTGCGAAGTTTTAGAACTTCTAAGTAGGTCTGTTCAATCATGTATCGACTATACATATCCATATGATTGACTAAACATCTCCATGTTTCCATAGCGCATGAAACGACACTATCAATCAATCTTATATGCTAATCCTTTTATTGAGTCATTTATGTCCAAATTAACAACTCAGATTAGGAACTTAAATAATTTATGAATTCAGTTCACTTATGGGGTTTCATTCATCAAATCACGTATTTGACAAGCCCATTAAATTCAATAAATATATTGGACATTTTATGTAATACTAAACCAAAATTAAATAAGATGAAAAATTTCATACAATATAAACATAAAACATGAAAATCATGTCTTTAAATTGTAACAAGTTTCTCTAAACAAAAAACAATTTAAAGCCATTCTAACACTTGCTTCAACCCTACAGCCCTAGCGTGACGTTCATGCTTGGGTTGAGGGAGAGGTTTAGTGAGTGGATCAGTAACATTCTCATCCGTGTGAACTTTGCAGATCTTGACATCATTCCTGTCTACAATCTCACAAGTGAGGTAATACTTCCTCATTACATGCTTGGATTTGTCGTTTGATCTTGGTTCTTTTGCTTGCGCAATAGCTCCATTATTATCACAAAACAACTCAATTCTTTCTAGAACACTAGGTACGATCCCTAGCTCTATTAGGAACTTCTTTATCCAAACAACTTCCTTAGCTGCTTCTACCGTCGCTAAATATTTTGATTCTGTCGTAGAGTCTGCTACAGTGCCTTGCTTTGAACTCTTCCAGCTCATTGCTCCTCCATTCAGACAAAAGATGTACCCTGATTGCGAGCGGTAATCATCTCTGTCAGTCTGGAAACTTGCATTAGTATAACCTTTAACAACCAACTCATCTACTCCTCCATAGACCAAAAACATTCCTTTAGTCCTTCTCAAGTACTTTAGGATGTTCTTAGCCGCAGTCTAGTGTGCTTCACCTGGATTTGCTTGGAATCTGCTACATAATCTCAGAGAAAATGCAACATCTGGTCGAGTGCATATCATGGCATACATAATAGAACCTATAGCCGAGGCGTAAGGTATGCTACTCATCCGCTTCAACTTGTCAGGCTCCGATGGGCACTAACTCTTGCTAAGCGAAATGCCATGTGACATGGGAATGAATCCTCTCTTAGAGTTTTCCATATTGAAACTTGCAAGAACCTTATCAATATAATTCTCTTGGCTTAGTCCAAGCATCCTTCGAGACCTATCTCTATGGATTTTGATTCCCAAAATGTACTCAGCTTCTCCAAGGTCTTTCATGGAAAAACAACTTCTCAACCATTCCTTAACTGACTCAAGCATTGCTATGTCATTTCCTATGAGTAGTATGTCATCTACATACAAAACCAAGAAGACTAAGCTACTCCCATTAAATTTCTTATAGACACAAGATTCTTCTTCACTCTTGAGAAAACCAAACTGTTTGATTGCCTCATCAAATCGAAGATTCCATCTCTGAGACGCTTGCTTCAGTCCATAAATGGATCTCCGAAGCTTGCAAACTCTTTTGGGATTTTTTGGATCCTCAAAACCCTCAGGTTATGTCATGTACACATCCTCCATCAAGAACCCATTCAAGAAGGCGGTTTTGACATCCATCTACCAAATTTCATAATTGTAATGTGCAACAATCGCCAAAAGTATCCGAATTAACTTAATCTTTGCCACTGGAGAAAAGGTTTCATCATAGTTTATACCATGTATTTGTTTGAATCCTTTTGCAACCAGTCTTGCTTTATAGATATAAACATTTCCATTCTTCTCTGTGTTTATTTTGAACACCCACTTGCATCAAATAGGTTTAACCCCATCAGGCAAGTCGACTAGGGTCCAAACTTTATTCTCAGACATGGAGTCCATTTCAGATTTCATGGCCTCAAGCCATTTCTCAGAGTCTGGGCTCGTCAAAGCTTGTTTGTAGGTAGTAGGTTCAGAATTTTCCAAAATCAATATTTCAGAGTCTTCTGTTAACAGGAAATCAACCAACTGCTTGTTTGGGATCCTTGTTCTACTCGACCTACGTGGGGCTTGAGCATCAATAGAAATATTCTCTTCAACCTCTTGAAGATTTTCGCATGAATTAGATTCAAGTGGGACGATAGGAGTTTCGTTTAATGAATCAGCTTGCTCCGACACTTGACTTGTCATAGCAGAGTCATGCGCCCTCGCCTCTGACGTGGTTTGATCCACATCCATTTGTTGCTCATCTCAAATTTCTTTGAGAACTATTTTAGTCCCACTTGTCTTTCTGGAAATAAACTCCTTTTCAAGAAAGACACCATTACGGGCAACAAACACTTTGTTCTGTTGACGATTATAGAAGTAGTAACCCCTTGTCTTCTTTGGGTATCCCACAAAGAGAAATTTATCTGATTTGGGTGCAAGTTTGTCTGACGGTAAACATTTTACATAGACCTCACAACCCCAGATTTTAAGAAAAGATAAGTTTGGAACTTTTCCATTCCACATCTCATATGGAGTCTTTTCTACAGCCTTTGGCGGGCTTCTATTTAGTGTGTGTGCAGCTGTTTCTAGAGGATATCCCCAAAAAGAAATTGGAAGATCAACAAGACTCATCATTGATCGAACCATATCGAGTAAAGTTCGATTCCTCCTTTCAGACACACCGTTTAACTGTGGCGTCCCTGGCGGAGTCAACTGTGAAACTATTCCACAATCCTTTAGATGATTATCGAATTCTTGGGTCAAATATTCGCCACCACAATCAGATCGTAATTCTTTTATTGTTTTACCAAGTTGACTCTGTACTTTATTTTGGAATTCTTTGAACTTTTCAAATGATTCCGACTTATGCTTCATTAAGTAGATATACCCATATCGACTTAAATCATTAGTAAAAGTGATGAAGTAACTAAACCCACCTCTTGCCTTTAAACTCATAGGCCCACAAACATCTGTATGTATAAGTGCCAAGAGATCATTGGCTCTTTCACCCTTTCTAGTAAAAGGTGACTTTGTCATTTTCCCCAACAAGCATGATTCACATACATCAAATGATTCATAATCGAATGACATAAGGATTCCATCCTTTCGTAACTTTTGGATGCGCTTTTGGTTTATATGACCCATCCGGCAATGCCATAAATATGTTGGGTTTAAATCATTCGACTTTTGTTTCTTGCTATTTATGTTATAGACTTGTACTGTCCTATCAAGTACATATAAGCCATTAATCAATTTTGGACTAGCATAGAACATGTTATTGTAAGAAATGGAACAACATTTGTTCATAATCTCAAAACAAAAACCTTAATGATCCAAAACAAAAACAAAAATAATGTTCTTAGTAATTGACGGAACGAAATAACAATTATTAAGTTCTAAAATTAATCAAGACGGTAAATGTAGACTATAACTTCCGACGGCAAGTGAAACAACTCTTGCTCCATTTCCGATGCGAAGCTCCACCTCGCCTTTTGCTAGATTTCTACTTCTTTTTAGTCCCTGCACATCATTAACTATGTGAGAACTACAGCCGGTATCAAATACCCATAAAGAAGTAGAAGTCAAATTAACTTCTATAACATAAATACCTGAAGTAGAAAGCACCTGACTTCTTGTCCTCCAAGTACTTGGGGCAGTTTCTCTTCCAGTGACCTATCTTTTCACAGTAGAAACATTTGCTTTCTGCGGAAACTTTTGGTTTAGCGGTCTGCTTAGACTTTTCAGAAACTTTGACAACTTGCTTGCCTTTGTTTTTCTTGCCTGCCCCCTTCTTTTGAAACCCTTTCCCTTTTGAACCATCAAAACCTCTTTCTTTGGTTCTTTGGGAATGTTCCTTTCAGCATTGACAAGCATCCCATGCAATTGAGTCAAAGTCTTTTCAGACTCATTCATGTTGAAAGTCATCCTAAACTGATTAAAGCTGTCAGGCAATGAATGGAAAATGATATCAGTAGCTAACTGTTGGCTATAAGGGAATCCAAGACGTTCCATGCTTTCAAAAAGACCCATCATTTTAAAATCATGTTGGCGAACAACCATTTTCCATCCTGCATTCCAAAATCTCCTTATTAATCTCATATCTCTCAATCCTGGCCTGTTTCTGAAACATGGCCTTAAGCTCTTGCATAATGGTGTAAGCATCTTTGGCCTCAAACCTCCTTTGGAGGTCCGGTTCCATAGCCGCCGCCATCAAGCAAGTGATTAGAGTAGACCTATCATTAGCCTTCTTAGCACGATGTTTATCAGCATCAGATGATTCATCAGTCACTACTGGAAGTGGGTTTTCTAAGACATCCTCTCTACCCTCCGACTTTAAAAGAAGGCTTAGGGTCCTTTACCAATTGATGAAGTTTTCTCCGTTCAGCCTATCCTTCTCAAGGAAGGGACGGATGCTAAAAATCGAGTTGTTGTTGTTATTAGTCATGATATCTACAGACAGAAAAGGCAAAGTTCAATTTTATGTTTATAAAAGCACCTAAAACATGCAATAGTTTCTAGGTTACTTAGCACTCTATTCAATTTTAATGTCCCTATTTGAATAAGTGATTCCAAGATCCTATCAACATGCAACGTTAAGCAGACGGAGGCCTTTTCTTAAAATTACATTTTTCAAGGTAAGTAAACTCTTTACTAATTACAACATTTGTAATTCTTGGTTAGACAGAAAAACATCTCATGCTTAACTGTCCCTTTGCTTCAAAATCCAAAACTCTTTTGATGATTTTGTTGAGGTTAACCAAATTAAGTATGCAAAATTCGCAATTTCACCTCACCTCCCAAAATTAATAACAATACCCTGCGGAGGCATGACCTATTACTATTAATTAAGGGTTAATAAGTACTTTATATTTGGAAAAGCAAACTTCAATATTTGCGGGACCTAAGTTTATTATGTCGTTATTAATTAGTGAACTCTAGCGCATTGATAACATACATACAATAAACTTATAAGCATTTTAAGAATAATAATAAAATGCAAAATTAAATATGAGCTAGTATGGCCCCTAATCCTAAGAACTAAGCCGAATGGGCACCTCCTTGGACTCTTCATGGATATCCATCCACCTTCATCATGGGCCTTCTCATCTGGGCTCTTCTTTGGATTAAATAAGAATTTAAATAATTAA
Source organism: Chenopodium formosanum (assembly GCA_024500155.1). Classification (NCBI taxonomy): domain Eukaryota; kingdom Viridiplantae; phylum Streptophyta; class Magnoliopsida; order Caryophyllales; family Amaranthaceae; genus Chenopodium; species Chenopodium formosanum. The sequence goes on along the minus strand of CM044865.1, from coordinate 11,153,815 downwards.
ACTAATTCCTAATTAAATAAAAATTACAAAAATACTTAACGATATGCAGATCATATTTAAATTACAAAAATACATTACGATACGCAGATCGTATTTATAATTTAAATCTAGGGTCATACTAGTCATTTATAGCAATAATATATCATATATATAAAAATGCCACATAATAATATCACATATTATACTTGCCAATAATTAAAATATCATATATTTTTAATTATGGTAAGTGGATAAATCAATTAATTAGGAAATCCTAGAATATAAATCATATTTGATAAACTGAAATCCTAACCACCTTAAAAGATTTTATCCTAAAAATAAGCTAACCAACTAATTTTAATTAGATTAAAAAATCAAATAATGTAATTATAAATTCAAAACAACCTTATTTGGAATTGCTAAATATCCCCTTAAAATCAGTTTTTCAATATTATCCAAAATAAATAAATCAAATTTTTTTTTTTTTTTTTTATCAATTTTTTTTTAAAAAATTTTATCAACTGAAAAACAGGGTTGCGTGACTGAGCTTGCTGCCCGGCCACATCACAGCCGCTGCAGCAGCCAGGCCGGAGCCCAGCCACCACAGCAGCTGGCCGCCGCAGCCCACCACGCTGTAGGGAATAGTTTCAAGCCTTTAAAATCCCACTAGCTTGAACCCCACTGTGATCATACACTAAAGTACGGTGGCATCCAAAAGGGAAGAAGATAGAGCAAAAGAGTCGCCAACAAGTTTTTTAGGAGCTTGTAAACCATTCACGAGGTGAAGGTTACACCCCTTAACGATCCAACAGATCGTCAACTCCATAAGGTCATGAACCAAATAAGGGTTCGGGGATAAAGGTACAAATCCAACCTAAAAGAGATTGAACCTGCCCTAATAATAGGCCTCTACTTTATTCTGCTCGTATTTATGTGCGCTTTCTGACTAACATACAATCAATAGGATTAACCCTAAACCTGTTTAATCTATGTTGGTTGAATATAATGCACAAATAAATCTATTATTGGCGATCACTTGAATTTATAATCATATTAACCCTAACAAGATTATTAATTATCTTATTAAGCATGATTACAAGTACAAATTCCCTTTAAACATGCAATAAAGGTGATTAAGCAATAAAGAATAAAAATCAAGCAACATAATCAATTATGAATAAAATAATCATGAACAATAACGAATATCATAATCATAGCAATCATAATTATAACAATATTCATGTTAAAGCATAATAAAAGTAAGATCCTAGGCATGATACTAACAAGATTAATAACAAACCCTAGCATGTCACTAAGCAATAAAAATCAAATCTTTAACCCTAACATGATACTAACATGAATAAATATTAGGAAGAATATAGGAAGCATCGTACTTTTAATCATACTTGATAATAAAGATACCCTAAACATGATACTAGGAATCATAATAACAATGTAAACATGATTTCTACATCATAATATCAATCAATCAATTAAAGTACTTACTTGGATGCCTCGTACCTCTTTCTAATAACAAAATACACACGTTAGTGTAGACACCCATTTGTGTCTCCCCAAAACCAAACCCAGTGATGAGTGCCTTTCACGTCAAATCATAATCGAATGAAACGAAAGTGTGGAAAGGTCTAGTGTTGCGGAAAGTTTTATTTCTTTTCTTTTCTCTTCTCTCTGTTTTTGAAAACTTTATTTGAAGAAAACAGCCAATCCAGTTTGGTTGGTCCATGATATGGGTTTAATAGTGGTGTAATTGGATGGGGCTTGCAAAGACCTTTCCAACGATATATTATAAGCTCAATTCCGATGAATATTGAGGAATTTATGACCAATTTACTAAACTTGGCCCGGTTTGAGTTTTAAGTACGGCCCAATGATCTAGGGGAGGGCCTAATATGATTTATCATTCCTAATGTAATTAGGAATGGTTTTGGTCTTCTAGAACATTCTAGAAGGTTTTGTCATTCTTAATTCAATTAGGATTCTTTAGAGTTTTAATTAGATCAAATAGCATTTTCGGTTGGAATTATATTATTTTATCTTCCAGTACGGGAATTTTATCAGAATTTCGAAAACGCGTTAAAAGCCGGTTTGGCGTCCAACCCCAGGCCTTGGCGCCTGGAACCAGGATTGGCGCCAGACGCCAGTCATTGGCGCCTGGCGCTAGCCACTGGTCCTGGCGCCAATGAGCCAGGGCTGGCGCCAAGTTGTTTTTGCGATCTTCAGACTCTGTTTTGATAAATTATCTTTTTTGGCTGATTTTCTCTATAAATATCGTATCAAAACTCCGTTTTCATTCACGGATTGTCAACAATCAACAACCATCAATTTTTATGAACAAGCATTAGTCATTCATCTCTTTCATTCTCTCTTTTCTTAAATTCTCTTTCGAATACAAAATTCCGCATTCACAAGATCTTGATACACCTAGCCATATTCGAAGTTGTCTTCGCCCTAGACGTGAAAGGTTTTAATTTCTGAGGGTTTGGTCCCAAATCTCTCTTTCAATTATTTAATTTAATTGCTTTGTTTATTATTTTCCTTGAAGTTACTAACGTGTGTATTTTGTAATTAGAAAGAGGTATGAGGCATCCACGTAAGTAATTTAATTGGTTTTTATTGATATTATGATGTAGATATCATGCTTAGGTTGTTATTATGATTCTTAATGTTATGTTAGGGCGTTTTGATCTTCCTAGTATCATGTCTAGGGTAACTTTAATATCAAGTATGATTAAAAGTATGATGCTTCCTATATTCTTCCTAATATTTATGATTATTATTAATTATGATGATTATTATTGTTAATAATGTTGATTATTATTTATGTTGCTTGATATGTATTATTTTATATTGTTATTGCTTGATCACCTTTATTGCATGTTTAAAGAGAATTGGTACTTGCAACCACGCTTAATGAGATAATTAATAATCTTGTTTAGGGTTAATTGTGATTATAATTCAAGTGATCGCCAATAATAGTTTATTTGTGCATTAATATTCAACCAACATAGATTAAACAGGTTTAGGGTTAATCCTATTGATTGTATGTTAGTCAGAAAGCGCACATGAATACGATCAGAATAAAGTAAAGGCCTATTATTAGGGCAGATTCAATCTCTTTTAGGTTGGATTTGTACCATCATCCCCGAACCCTTATTTGGTTCATGAACTTATGGAGTTGACGATCTCTTGGATCGTTAAGGGGTGTAACCTTCACCTCGTGAACGGTTTACAAGTTCCTTAAAAACTTGTTGGCGACTCTTTTGCTCTATCTTCTTCCCTTTTGGACGCCACCGTACTTTAGTGTATGATCACAGTGGGGTTCAAGCTAGTGGGATTTTAAAGGCTTGAAATTATTCCCTACAGTTTTTGGCGACTCCACTGGGGAGGATTTCTATTTTAATTCCTGAATTTGTTTCGGCAATGATTTAGAATGAGTGGATGAGACTCGAAAAGTTCTAAGTATTTCATGTGCGTAATGAGTCAAAAACATAAGGATTTTACACGTAGGAAATTTGAGAAAAGTCTTTCACAACTAGGACTGAAATAACACCGCGCGAAACTGGATGATTTTATTGAGCACAGAAAGCTGCTGAGGCATGTGAGAAGTAGCGTCAGGGGCCAGAGCTTGGCGCCAAACATTTAGCTTTAGCGCCAAACGCCAATATTGGCGCCAGGCGCTACAGTTAAAAGTTGGCGCCAGTCTCTGTTTGCTGGCGCCAATTTCCCCCAATACCGAGCCAGAAATATGCGTTCTAATTTCGACCGGTTTTTCGCGTTGTTTGCTCGATCCTGCTTCCTGATTGAATTTTTTCTCACTTTTCTGAAACCCATATGTGTTCTACATATGGACATAACCCTCTGGGAATTCATGCTCTATCTACCTGATTGAACGCTCCTGGCAACAAAGGGTACATCTGAGATGTTGAATTCACCAAACCATGGAAGTGAGTTTTTTCTAAAACTCGCGGTGTTCTATCCACACGCGTTAACCCTTCACGGTTAGGCTTCTACGCGGTGCATCTGAACAATTAACCATGGACCCTATTTGACTAAACCATATCCCGAACTTTAGAGAACTAGCGCCATGGTTAGGTTGCGAACTCATTGCATCATATTGTGCCTACTTGACTAATTGTGCATTATTTGTTGCGCATATATATTCTATGCTCCTCCTAACCGTTTGTTGATTTGTGTTGAGATCATAATTAATGACTTAAAGAACTTTGCTTAATTAATTAATTAATTAATTAATTACTTCGAGTCAATAAAATTTTTCTTCTTTTAATCGGAATTGACCTAGTACGACTTTAGGCATACCCAAGTTGACTAATAATATCGAAAACAGTCCCAGACCGAGGCTCCAATGTTGGTGCCAAAATCTGGGCTGTAGCGCCACTGTATGGTGTGTAGCGCCATACATTAACTAAAAAGTCTGGCGCCAACCACCATATTGTGACGCCAGTCCTGTCGCTTGGCCGACAGTTCGGATTATTTGTCGAGTCATCATCTAATGTCTAATTATTCAGTTTCCTGTTTAATTCGGTTAATTCTGCTTAATTGAACCAATATTCGAGTTTAGGCACTAAGTCCCATGGTCTTACACAAGAGTCTAAGCATGTCACTTACACTCAATACACACACCATTACACATGTCTTGACCATGATTAAGGGAGTCTTGTGTGCGCGCGTTATTTTTCGTCATTTTTTTTAGGGGGGTAAGTCGGATATTAATCCTCCAATAAATAATAGTACTTAAGTTCCCTAAACACATGTACATTATTGCTCCCTAAAAATATGCATACTTTTTTCTTTTTTTTAAAACAAAAGCCATAAAGTCAAACTGATTCGAGTCAAGTAATTAAAATGCAAACTGGCTTAATCTACAGCGCGTGGTCAAGAAAGGAAGGACGATTAATCAAAGATAACCTCTTCGTACAAGTCCAACTTTTCGACAAACCTATAGCTCGCAAAAGGAAAGCAAGAGTTATAATGGCAACTCAGGAAGAAGTTAACGATCTCAAGAACCAATTGGCTACTGTAACTGAGACACTAAAGCTTCTCGCACTTAAGATCGAGGATCCCGCGAAGCAACAACAAATGGACCTCATGCAAGAAAGCCTAAGCAAGTTATCCAGCGACTACAAGTTTCAAGAACTCACATCCCAAGGGGTCTCGGTGGATAAGGATCTTCTTCCGCAGAAGTTCAGTGCCAACGACATCCCAAAGTTTAGGGCAATCGACAACCCCTACTTCCATTTAAGGGCATTTGAAACAATAATGAGTATCAAGGGTATCGATAAGAAAATTTTCCCTTCTCTGTTCTCGCTATCTCTTGAGACCGTTTGCCAACAATGGTTCTTTTCTCTTGAAAAAGAAAAGACCTCTACCTGGGAATCCATAGCAAACGCTTTCGTTGATAGGTACAAGTGCAACGTTTGAGTCGAAACTGACCATAGAGAATTTGAAATCCTCAAGCAGAAGGAGAATGAAGGCTTCACATCTTTCTTTAACAAGTGGAGAGAAACCTCAGCTAAAATGATTGAGGTACCAAGTGAAAAAGAGTCCGTGAGATTGTTCATTAAAAATCTCCAAGAAAAATATTCAAAACATCTTAAATATCAAAATAACCTTCATACCTTTAAGGCTGTTTATGATATTGGGATTAATATAGAAGATGACTTAGCTAAATCTAAAGCTGCCAACAATAACTCCAACAGTGGCTGGAAAGGAAAGAAGAACGACAATCCTTCTTCTTCCAAAACCGCCCACTTAAATAATGTTAGCGCCTTTAATCTAGGAGAAGTCCTTGCCATGAACAACCAAGGACAAAAGAAACTGTTTAGGAGAAGTTTCACTCCTATTGGTATGAGTTATGACACTGCGTTTGATCGGCTAAATGTAAAAGGTCTTATAACTCCCATTGGACCATTTGGAGATCCACCAGTCGAGAAAAGGTCGCCTAATTGGAACCCCAATGCACATTGAAAGTATCATCAAGGTAGGGGCCATTCTACTGAAAGCTGTTGGAAACTTAAGGAAGTTATCCAAGACCTGATTGAAAGTAATAAGCTGTTGTTGCCTCCTGCCAGTAAAAAACCGAGTATTGATAATGCACCTCTAGCTCACACATTGGTTATCTCCGATGAAGAAAGCGAAGTTGACCCCTCATCTCTCATTAGGCCTATCAAAGTGACCGAAGAAGAAGAAGAAGAGATCTTTTTCGATATCGAGGATGATCCTCCAGAACTAGCAAATGAGGTAGAAATGCGAGTGCTCGCACTGTATCTGAGGGAGACATCGCAACTGTTACGTGAAAATCTCAAAATTTTGAACGAACTTCACAAGCAATATGATGAAGAACCTAAGAGAGAATTCACGCCAGGAAAAACGACTTATGAGGCAAAATACTTTCCCTTACAAGTCACCGAAAGACCCAAGAAGAGCGATAAAATTTATACTCCAATTGGGATCCCGTATACACAAATGTTTAAAATACTCTCCGAGAGTGGCAAGGTCAAACCTCTCGAACTGAGACCATTTGAATCATTAAAAAAAACAGATAGGTATTACTGCCAGTACCATCAGTCAGGAGGACACGCCATAGAAAACTGCTTCAAATTCAAGGATTTGGTGCAGAAAATGATTGATAGAAAGGAATTAGTCCAAGTTCAACAAGAAGAGGATATAAATGTTAATGGGGTATGGGACAGTGATGAAGAAGATGTCTATCTAAAAGACATATTAGAACCTTCACCTTCCATATCATACACCACAGACGACATTTGGACTGAAGAAGATACATCAATAGACGTCCTCACAAGATCCGGGAGAATACAACCTCCTGTTTCAACACAACCCATGCCTACTGTACAACAAATTCCCGTACCTATTATCGAAGACAATGCCATTGTTAAACAATTTAAGAAGACAAAAGTTGAGATGAATGTATGGAAGCTTCTAGCAACATCTCGAGAACATAGGTTGGCTGTGATGAATGCCTTGGATAAAATCGGGATAGATTCTGACACCACTCCTGAGGGACTAGCTAACTTCCTCACGAGTGATCTCCCTAGTCCAATTAATCTAATCACCTTCTCTGATAAAGATTTATCCCCGGAAGGTGATAAGCACTACAAAGCGTTAAACCTCACAGTAGTCTGCAAAAGAATGAATGTTCCCATGACGCTTGTAGACAATGGATCAGCTATTAACGTCTGTCCACTTAGGACTGCGAGGATGCTCGGCATAAAGAATGAGGATTTAACTCCGTCCACACAAGGAATAAGAGCTTACGATAATACTCGACGTCAAGCTCTTGGCAAAATAACCCTAAATGTGACGGCAGGAGCAATAGAACATGCTACTACTTTTCAAGTGGTAGACATCAAAGCCTCATTCAATCTGTTGTTAGGACGCCCTTGGCTCCATGATCTAAAGGTTGTCCCTTCATCTCTCCACCAACAAGTGAAAGCTATAGTTGGAGGAATCCCCATCACCATCAATGCTTCGCCAATGAGGATCAAGTCAATAGAGAATCCAATCATCAACGTGGAGCACGACGAAGATGATGAAGACCTATGGGGCTTTAATGAAGAAGTCTCCTTAATCCAAGAGGATGAAAGGACATCTCTTTGCCATGACCCCCATTCCAACATGATTATCAACACTATGCTGAAAAAACAAGGACACTTCCCTGGGATGACCTTAGGAAAGAAGAAGGGGATAGCAAAATCGATAGAGTCACCTGGCCTCCCTAAACTAGATACTTTCGGACTTGGTTTCGAACCAACTCGGAAGGATCTCAAGCGAGCCCAGGACAAATTGAAAGCACGTAGGGACGCTCGCATTCAAAAGAAAGCAATTCCAATGGATCAGTACCCTCTTACGCTTAATGGTCAGTTTATAAAAGAAGGAGAAGACTATCCATGCCATGAATTTCCCGAACCATTTGTTGTAAATGGCATACGACAACCAGGATTCGAGATTTTCTTGGATTGCTATTTCACTGATGAAATCCCAATTCCCGTCCATAAAGAGAAAGCACCTCCATGCTTTGACTTTAACGTCATGGGATTACTGTTTGGGCGAGAAAAGAATGAGCCAGTTTATGAGGAAGATAACTCCTCACTCATTCAAACGGTCCTACAAAGCGAAAACTTTGACCCCTCGAAGCTAATTACTCCAGCTGAAGGATTACTGCAAGGGTGGCGCAAGACTATCAAAGTGATTACTCCAAGTGGGAGGAAGATATCAATCACGACAGGACAAGGGCCAATGTTTGAAGAATCGTCAGGGTCAGAGTCTGAGTCTGAGTCAGAGTCTTTCCCTTTAGAATCTTCTAAGTTTTTAGCTATAACGCCTTCCCTTCCTGTTTCTTCTCCTAGGATAGTTAGTGATCCAGTCCCTGAGGACATATCACTCTTTGATGTAATGATCTCAGAGTATAATAATATCGCTCATTCTTCTTACTTCTCGTGTTCTTCCCTAACCCAAGATGACGAACATTGCTTAGCTAACGATGAAAAAGATAAAGAATTTATTAAAGCAATGGAAACACTTGAAAAGAAAACACCAGTACTTGAAGAGACTGAAACAGTTGACATCTCAAATGATTCAACTCATAAAAGAGAAGTTAAAATCGGACTAACATTGAATAAACAAGAAAGAACCGATTTAATTAACTTGCTTAAAGAATTTATCGATGTATTCGCTTGGTCATATGAAGATATGCCAGGCATTAATAGAGAAATAGCTCAACACACTATACCATTAATTCCAAGAATGAAACCTGTAAAACAAAAGTTACGTCGAATGAAACCCGACGTAGCACTTAAAATAAAAGAAGAAGTTCAAAAACAAATAACTGCAGGTTTCATCAAGGTATCCAAATACCCTGAATGGGTCGCTAACGTCGTCCCAGTTCCAAAGAAAGATGGAAGGGTAAGGATGTGTGTCGACTATCGAGATCTAAATAAGGCAAGTCCAAAGGACGACTTCCCTTTACCACACATCGATATTCTGGTAGACAATACAGCAAACCACGCGCTCCTCTCATTCATGGACGGATACGCAGGGTACAATCAGATTCTCATGGCGGAAGAAAACATGGAGAAGACAACTTTTATCACACCATGGGGCACTTACTGTTACACGGTAATGCCATTTGGGTTGAAAAACGCAGGTGCTACTTACCAACGTGCAGCAACTGCCTTGCTCCATGACATGATGCACAAAGAAGTCGAAGTATATGTAGACGACATGATTGTGAAATCAAAAGACCGTCCAGGCCATCAAGTAGCCTTAAGGAAATTTTTCGAAAGGCTAAGAAAATACAATATGAGGTTAAATCCCTCAAAATGTGCTTTTGGAGTCACCTCGGGCAAGCTCCTGGGATACGTCATAAGCTCTAGAGGAATAGAGATAGATCCAACCAAGATTAAAGCAATCATATCAATGCCACCGCCCAAGACCGAGAAACAAATTCGAGGATTCATTGGCCGTTTACAATACATAAGTAGGTTCATATCAAAACTAACAACGATATGTGAACCAATCTTCAAAAAGCTCAAGAAGAATGTACCAGTAATATGGGATGACGAGTGTCAAAAATCCTTTGACCGGATCAAAGCCTATCTCGCAAATCCTCCCGTATTAGCGCCAGCACTTCCCGAAATACCTCTTAGGTTATATTTGACGGTTACCAAAGAGACAATGGGAGCCATGCTAGCACAAGAGGTTGAAAACAAAGAGAATGCAATCTATTACTTAAGTAAGAAGATGCTCGAATACGAAACACGCTATACACCACTCTAGAAATTGTGCCTCGCTTTGGTGTGGGCCACAACTAAGTTGAGACACTACATGTTGGTGCATACCGTTTTCGTAGTATCCCGATTGGATCCACTCAAATACTTGTTCAAAAATCAACGCTCAATGGATGTATTTCAAGATGGATAGTCAACTTAGCCCAATTCGATGTGCGGTTTATACCACAAAAAGCTATTAAAGGATCCGTGGTGTCAGACTTTCTTACAGACTTTCCAATAGAAGACTCGACACCAATACAGGACAATGAATTTCCAGATGAAGATTTGATGGTCACCGAAGATGATACTTGGACCTTGTATTTTGACGGAGCCTCAAACAAAAAGGGATGTGGTGTCGGAGTACTACTAGTATCACCTAAAGAAGAACACGTCCCAATCTCGATAAAGCTTGATTTCGACGTTACCAACAATGCTGCTGAATATGAAGCATGTGTGGTAGGCCTTGAAACAGCCCTGGCATTGGGAGTAAAGAAGTTAAGGATATTCGGAGATTCCTCTCTAATCATCAATCAAATATCTAAAAGGTGGAAAGTTAGGAGCGAAAGCCTAGCTCCTTACCAAACTTATCTGGAAACTCTTACCGATCAGTTAGAGAAGGTAGAATACACATATCTACCTAGAGAAGAAAATCAATTTGCTGATGCCTTGGCAAGATTAGCCTCAATGGTTAGGATTCCCACGGATATCGAGCAAATGCCTCTAACTATCGAAAAAAGGCACAAACCAGCATACATACAGGCTATAGAAGACAACGATCCAGTCCAAGACGAAGATGAAGGACAAGAAGAAGAACCATGGTACACAGACATTCTCAATTATGTCACCAATGGAGAATACCCTCCTCATAATGATAAAAGAGCAAAACGAGCCTTGAGACTTTTGGCTTCTCAATATGTACTCATAGATAACGAGCTACATAAAAGGGTACCTAAAGGTCGAGCTCTCCTATGTGTAAGGAAGGTGGACGCACAAAGAATAATAAGAATGGTCCACAAAGGAATCTGTGGAACTCATATAAATGGCAAAATGTTAGTCCAGAAAATAATGCGAGAAGGGTATTATTGGACTACCATGAATAGGGACTGCCATCAATATGTGAAAAGATGCCCTAAGTGTCAAATTTATGCCAATTTACAGCACGTTCCTCCATCTTTGCTCTACACTTACACATCATCATGGCCATTCTCTACATGGGGAATTGACATAATTGGAAAGATCGCTCCTCCAGGGACAGGAGGCCATGAATTTATTCTAGTAGCGATTGATTACTTTACGAAGTGGGTTGAAGCACAATCATATGCTAAACTCACCGCAAAACATGTAGCACTTTTTATCGAGAGAAATATCATTTGTCGATATGGAGTCCCACATGAAATGATAAGTGACAATGGAACTCACTTTCAAGCCGAATGTGAAGAATTGCTACATAAATATGGTATCCAACATCATCATTCGTCCCCTTATAGACCTCAAGCAAACGGAGCAGTCGAGGCAGCTAATAAAAATTTAAAGACTATCATCGAGAAAATGACAGAAAATTACAAGGATTGGCCTGACAAGCTTCACTTTGCATTGTGGGGTTATCGCACGTCAATCCGTACGTCAACAGGAAATACACCATTTTCTTTGGTATATGGAATGGATGTCGTACAACCTGTCGAACTAGAAATACCATCTTTACGTATTGCGCTAGAGAGTAAACTCGATGAAGTCGAATGGGTTAGGGCACGATATGAAGAATTGATCCTACTCGACGAAAAACGACTAGAAGCTCTACATCACACTCAGTGTTATCAAACTCGTATGGCTAGACATTTTAATAAGAAGGTCAAGACAAGAAATATCAAAATAGGAGATTTGGTATTAAAGGCACTAAGAAAAAATGTTTTAGATCCAAGGGGAAAGTTTAGACCTAATTGGTCTGGCCCCTACATTGTCAAAACAATCCTGTCAGGTGGTGCAGCAAAATTAACTGACATGGATGGCAATGAATTCTCAAACATGACCAATCTTGACCAACTTAAAAAATACTACCCATAATTACTTGAGTAGGACACTCAAGAGAGCTACGTTCGGCCTGATTCCTTAAGAAAGGATACGTAGGCAACCTATTACGGGTGCGGCCACTTTATTTTTCAACATCTCCGCATTCCAGAATCAACAAAAAGTCAACAAAAGTCGGAAAAGCAACTGGCGTCGCAGAACAGAGTCTGGCGCCAGCGAAAGGCAATTAGCGCCAGACGACATTATTAGCGCCCGGCGCCAGACCTCAATATCTGGCGCCAATTTGCAAATATTGACGCCAATTCAATAATAAAATCTGGGCGAATTTCGGCATTTTTCGGAAAATTTTCGACTTCTGTACTCGAAGAATTTCTGGAAAATTAATTTTTTTGGTTTTTTTCATTGCTTTAATAAAATAAATTTAAAGTAACAATTTAATTGAAAGCTGAAATTTCATTAATAAAATTGCATTGTTAATGGAATTTAAATAAAGCTGAAGTAAATTAACTTTAAATAAAAAAACTAAGAATCTAATAAATCGAAAGCTAAGCAATGTTCTAATCTCTCTTCTCCTCCTTTGCTCTTTTCCAATTCTTTTCTGCCTTCTCCTCTTCATCCATTACTTTAGCCAGTAGGCATCCTTTGGAGGATCTACATTCAATCTTAGAATAGATTGTTTCTCCTTCAGCTAGCACCCCATGCTTCTTTTCCACCCAAGTCTTCTTGTCTATAACTTTTCTTTTCCCCTTGTCTTTAGTAATATTCCTCTTCTTAGGTATTATAGGTGTCTTGAACTCAATTCTTACACCTAAGCGTTCCTTGGCCGGTGTCACCCTGTTACCTAGACGATTCTTCACATCAGTCCTACCCTGATCAATTGAAGACTTCTTCAGCAACCACTTCTTTACATCATTAGGCAAAGAAGGGGGGGCCTTTTGGGTAATCACTTCCCATAAAGGTCTAGCGCTCCAGTACGTGTCAAATCTATCTACTTCTTGAGATATGGGATACTCATAGGGAGGATGAAGATCCCCGGAAGGAATATTTTGAAGCAAGCCATATTGTCTCTTTACTCTGCAGGGATAATAATATGTCATGAGAGACAAGCTTGGAAGACGGCAGAAAGGTTGCTTGTTAACACCAACCATCCTTTTTATTTCCCACCATGGGATGACCCACTTGATAGCAAAGTCACGTGATTCAAAGACTTTCTTCCACCCATGGCGCCCAATTTTAGGGATGCGCTTCTTTCTTCTTACAAAGCAAGTGGGCGTATAACTTTCAATGTCGTCCGGAGGGCTAATTAATCCTAGCCTTTCCATTAGCCACATCTGAAAAAAAAAAAAAAAAAAAAAAAAAAAAAAAAAAAATCAATGCAAGTAAATCAATATTACAATACAAAAATATATATTTTAATTTCTGTAATTAAAAATATTATTTTTCTACCTGTAATAAAATTGGAGAACCGCGAAGAGGTGCTTTTGGGTCCCTTTTCAACTCATCTAGACTAATCATAGTCTCTCCAACTATTAAAGGCATCGGATTTCTCCTTGATTCAATTTGTTCTAGCACAGTGGTTATAATTGATCGACCCTCATTAATTTTACCATTACTAAGACAATATTGATTAAGCATGCAGAATAAGAACGCCCTTCTTCTATATATGTGAAGAGATTCAGAAAGCGGTTTATCAAAATAATAGCGTGCGAATTCCTTTAAATTCACCGCATTGCCATCCACTATCCTTGATAAATCCCTTTCCTTCAAATTAAAGAACCGCTCAAAATCCTTATAGTAATATGCATCTACTCTAGGGATCACTACCAGGTCTATTGCAGGGAAGCCTAAAATAGCACCAAATTCCTCTGGCAAAGGGCTAATTTCATCATACCCTATTCTAAAACAATGTGTGTCAATGTTTGTTGTTTCAATGAATACTACAAGAAGGGGGGTTGAATTGTAGTATGAGAGTTTAGCCAAACTTTTTGCGGAATTAAAATTAAGTTAGCTAAAGGAACTGAGAGATTAACTGAAGGAACTAAAGAATGCAAGAGAGATTTTACGTGGAAAACTCCTTGGCCCTAACAAGGAGAAAAACCACGACCACTTGGGATTTTGGGAAAAGAATCTTCACTAGAATAGGGCAAATGATCCTATTACAAGCTAAAGACTCAAACTCAAGTTCCTCTACGAACTTGAGACCCTGAGGAACAAGTCACCCAACTTGTTACTCTTCTCTTCTCTTTCTCTCTTCTCACTTCTCTGTTCTCTCTTCTCTTTCTCTGTTCTCTGTTCTCTTTCTCTGTTCTCTCTTCTCTTTCTCTTCTCTTTCTCTTCTCTTTCTCTTTTCTCTTTCTCTTCTCTTTCTCTTTTCTCTTTCTCTTCTCTTTCTCTTCTCTTTCTCTTTTCTCTTCTCTTTCTCATACACAAATGTTCACTCGAACTTCCCCATTCTCCAATTACAACTCGAAAGAAAAACAAACTCTAGTATAAGAACATTAAGAACACTCTAATCAACTTATGTGGAATTGGACGCTTGACTCAATTAAAAGCTTGAAAACTTATGTGAGCAAGGACAAGTTTTTCCAACAGAAATCAAGAGCTATTTATAGATCACAAAACGCCTTGGAAAAACTTCATTGTGCTGCAAACCCATTACGCCACTACTCATGCCCACTAAGAAGATCATGTCCCTTAATTTAAGGAACCATGAACTCCTCAATTTTGCAGAACCACGACTTGATGAAGAACGTGGGAGAGTAGGCCGCAAGTTTTGGAAAACAAGGTGATTTTATTTTTTCAGAAGATAATTTCGAAAATAGGAAAATAAAATAAAATCTTTTTGCACAAGATATTTTCGAAATTCAGAAAGAAATAAAATCCCTTTCAAAAGATAAACGTTTTAGATTGCAACCGTTTTCCTAAAAACTAGCATGCACAATTTTATCTTCTTAGACCAATTCCACACAGATTTTTCGAGTGCCATTTAATATCTTATACTTACATAAATCCTAAAATATAAAAATATATTTAGTCTTCATGTTCTCTGATGAAGCTTCTACTCCGAGGCTTCTGTTCCTTGAAAGGAACTTCTCTTCTCTGGTGATGCTTCTTCTCTGAAGCTTCTGTTCCCTGAGGGAACCTTCTCTTCTCCAGTCTTCATTTCTGAAGCGCCAGTTCCTGTGAGGGAACTCTTCTTTTTGGATAACTTTGTTTCTGGCTTTCCTGTTCCTCATGGTATCTTTGCTCGACACTTAATTCTCCTAGTCTTTGCACTGATCACACACTCAATCAATCAAGCCTTTATTAGTATGTAAGTAAGTGAGGTTGTGTCATCATCAAAATCATTAAGTCCAACAATATTCCCCCTTTTTGATGATGACAAACAATCCAAACTTACTTACAAGGAAACAAAGATAATCCACCCTAAACTAAAGAAGGAAAATGCAAAAATATAATGCAATGCAAAAAGGGAACTACTTAATAAAAATAAAGACAGAAAACAAAAAGAAGAAAAATTGCAAAAATGGAAAAACTTGTATTTACATATACCTGCCTGTAGAGATGTAGGCTTGCTGAGAGGACTTCGAACAGAGACCATAGAATGATTAAGTTTCCTTGGATAGTTTGCATCTTTTTCCCCCTTTTGGCATTATCAAAAACCAACACACAAGCAGTAGTATACCATAACACAGCACCATCAAGTGGTCTAGTGTTAAGACAAGAAGCATGCATATATAGAGAAAACATTCACAAAGCATATAGGCAAAAGCATTATAGACATTCATCATCCAAAACCAATTTAAAACATCGGCCAATGTACCAAATTTGCAAGTTTACCAAAAGAAAATAAAGTGCCCAAAATATTACAGACCAAATAAAAATTGTTTCCCAAAAACAAATAAAAACAGAAGTTTCATCAACATAAAAAGGCTGCAAGGAAAGAGAGGTTAGGAAGCAGTGCTCTGGTCATCATCAACAGCAAGATCCTCAAGCTTCTTGCTGATTTGAGACACTATGTCCTTCACAATGGACTGTCTCCCCTGTTCTGAGCTCTTGACCAGTTTCTTCAGATCAGCATCAAGAATGAGCACACTCTTCTTCAGTTCCTCCATCTTCACCGTGGACTGCCCTTGTTCCTTCAGCACCTTCTGGAGCATCTCCTTCATCTCCTTCACATCTTCGCTGGGAACTTTCGGTGGGGAACTGAATGCTGCAAAACCTGAAGTAGATGCATACTTGCCCGAAGTAGGAGAGTTTGTGACTTTCTGCAAATCCTCTTGCACCCCTGAGATATCAATGCAAATGGGGGCAGAGGTCTCCTTTTTCTTCATCAACCTCAAACTCTTCCTTTTCTTCCTTCCCCCTGTCTCAATCACTTCCTCAACCACCTTTTCCTCTTCCTCCTCCTGAATATCCTGCACTACTCCCTCTATGATCCCAGTAGCTCTCTCCTCTTCCCCCTCAGCTAGTCCACCTACTTCCTTAGGCCTTTTCTCCTTTTCCTCCAGCACAACTTCAAAACATCCATCCACAACCTTCATCTTATGATTTTCAAGGAAAATAGATTGCATGTATTCGGTATTTTTGAGGGGCAGAGGTTCTTTATCAGTAAAGGAGATGCCAAAGCTTTCGAAAACATAGGTAAGTAGGTTACCATATCCCACCTTCCATCCTTTTGGAACACAGTGAGAAAGGTGTTGGATCATGATGGAGGGAAAGTTAATTTGGATCTTTTTGGCTAGGCAATAGATGAGAACAGAGTCAAGCTTGTTGGCACTGTCTCTCTTTTGGGTTCGAGGAATAATGTCATTGAAAACAAATTTTAGCAGAATTTTGTCAAGAGGGGTTAGGTCATTGTGATTTATGTAGGTTTCCTCCGGGTCTCCACCTAGATACTCCACAATCTCATCAATGTTTGCATCAGGAAGAGGGTTCCTTATCACATTGCTTTTAAAATACAAGTCATATCCAGTATTAGGAACATCAAACAACTCAGCCAAGTACATCGCATCAAACTCAATTTCTTTTTCATACACACAGCAGCGAATAACACCTTTAGAGTATTTGAAACTTTTACAAAAATCCCTCATAGCATCAACATACAAACTCCGATTGAAACATTCACCCAACAAATTTACCCAATTTTGGGCCTCAAACAAATCTAGCAATTCATACAACTTAACAGACCTACACCAAGGTAAATTGAGTACCAAACCTGTTACAAAGTGCTCACTGCTTTTCTCCAACTTTTTCATGGACGCCGGTTTGTCTCGATAGTTGATACCCATCTCCGGAATGTTCTCGATTTCTTCTTGCATGTCATCAGCTTTCCTCTTGCGAGAAGTATTAGATTCAGTGAGGAACTCATGCTTGGAGGCTTCGAGATTTTGGGTTTCCGGAATAATTTCCATGGTGATTTCTGGAACAAGGTTTGTGTTTGCTTCGGCTTCAACTTGGGTTTTTGGTGAGACAGACATTGGTGAGAAATTTTGATCGGAGTGATGAGAGAGAAGGTAATTTTTGTGTGGTGTAAATTTGTGTGAGGTTGACATCTTTTATGGTGGAGGTAACTTGAGTGAGTGAGGTGTCGTTTGGGAGGTGAGTTGATTGGACACTCCTATTTATTGCTTAGGGAAACGTAAACCGTGTTTCAAGAGAGTAATGGATGTGGGCAACTTTTGAACAAAAGATAATGATGAATTTTGATATATTCATCCGAATTTAGTGTTTAGATAAGAAAATTTGGAATTTTGAAGATCAGATAAACACAACAATTTTATCTTTTGAATTCAATGAAATTGCTTGCAAATACAACTTGATACACGGAACAATTCAACAAGGCTCATGCAATCAATTTTGGACTTCTAATATCTATGACTTTCAAATTTACATGCTCATTAGTAAATGTTACTCCTGCTCACAACTTGCCTTAACTATGTAATTAAACATATAACACTTGTGCATAGTATACAGTAGTTAAGCACGTTAGTTTGAGTTTCATACCTGAGGGAACTTGATGCATTTCTCTTAGTATAACTTAATCATCCCAAGTTCCATTCTCATCTTCTCATGCCTTTCTCTATTCAAGGGCTTAGTTAATATATCTGCAATTTGATTGTCAGTTTGGCAGAAATCTAACTTAATTAAACCCTTTTCAACATTATCCTTAAGCAAATGATGCCTTATATGAATATGCTTGACTCTTGAATGATGGACTGGATCTTTAGATATGCAAATTGCACTAGTGTTATCACAATAGATAGTAATGCAATTGAATTTAATACCAAAGTCACGCAACTGTTGTTTGATCCAAAGGACTTGAGAGCAACAAGCAGCTGCTGCTACATACTCAGCCTCTGCAGTAGACAATGCAACAGTATTTTGTTTCTTGGAACCCCAAGAAACTAGACAAGAGCCAAGGAACTGAACCATACCTGAGGTGCTTTTCCTGTTGACTAAGTCACCAGCATAGTCAGCATCAGTAAATCCTCTAAGCATAAAGTCATCACTTCTAGGATAGAACAGACACAGGTTATCTGTTCCTTTGAGGTATCTCAAAATTCTCTTAACAGCCGTTAGATGAGATTCCTTAGGGTTAGACTGAAATCTAGCACACAATCCAACACTAAAAGAGATGTCAGGCCTACTGGCTGTTAGATATAGCAATGAACCAATCATACCTTTATAAGTCGTTTGATCCACACTTGTTCCTTGTGGATCATCATCAAGTCTCGTTGCTGTTCCCATAGGTGTGTGATTTGTCTTGGCATTCTCCATGTTGTACTTCTTCAAAAGTTCCTTGATGTACTTCTGCTGGTGAATCATTATTCCTTCTGCTGTTTGCTTTATTTGGAGTCCAAGGAAGAAATTTAGTTCACCCATCATGCTCATCTCAAATTCACCACCCATTAGCTCAGCAAAGTACTTGCACAAACCATTGTTAGAAGCACCAAATATAATATCATCAACATAAATCTGTACTACCAACAAATCAGTTCCTCTAGATTTAAGAAAAAGAGTTTTATCAACCTTTCCCCTTTTGAAATCATTTTTCAGGAGGAACTTTGAGAGCCTTTCATACCAGGCTCTTGGTGCTTGCTTAAGCCCATAAAGAGCTTTATCAAGCTTGAAGACATGATTTGGAAATTTAGGATTTTCGAAACCTGGAGGTTGTTCTACAAACACCTTCTCATTTAAGAAACCATTTAGAAAAGCACATTTCACATCCATTTGATAGAGTTTGAAGCCCATAAAAGAAGCAAAAGCTACTAGGATTCTAATAGCTTCTAATCTAGCTACTGGAGCAAAGGTTTCATCGAAATCAATACCTTCCTGTTGGTTATAGCCTTTCACAACCAACCTTGCCTTGTTTCTTACAATGGTACCATGCTCATCCAGCTTGTTCCTGAACACCCACTTGAGCCCAATGATCTTCTTTTCCTTAGGCTTTGGCTCAAGGTGCCAGACTTTGTTCCTTTCAAACTCATTTAGTTCCTCTTGCATGGCTACTATCCAGTCAGCATCTCCCAAGGCTTCTTGATGATTTCGAGGCTCTAGGATGGATAAAAATTCTTGGAACGCACAAAAGTTCCTCATTTGTGATCTGGTTTGAGTTCCTTTCCCAATGTCACTGATTATGAGATCAGTAGGATGGGAACCTCTATACCTGAATGGCTTGGGATGAAATTCCCTTGCTGGAACTCCAATTTGAGGAGCTTCTTGTCCTGTTCCCTCTGCTTGTTCCTCTTCAGCTTGTTCCTCATTCACCTGTTCATCTTGGTGAGGAACGTCTTCATTCTCTTGAGGTTCTTCTTCTGCTGCAGGATGCTTTTCTTTGGCTTGCTTTTGATCTTCTTCTTCATCTTTGTCTCTGATCAATCCTATTTCAAAATCATTATCTTCTTCCTGTTCCTGTACACTCATA
This sequence comes from Chenopodium formosanum, assembly GCA_024500155.1. NCBI lineage: Eukaryota > Viridiplantae > Streptophyta > Magnoliopsida > Caryophyllales > Amaranthaceae > Chenopodium > Chenopodium formosanum. Next base: position 11,134,057 of record CM044865.1, on the reverse strand, counting down.
AACTGATTAACTTCATCAAATATTATGTGAATGCTTTCCTCAACACACATTGAGTTCTTATTGTAAACTCTATAAGCTTTGCTATCAGAGGCATATCCAAGAAATATAGCCTCTTCACTTCTCTCATCAAATTTGCCTAGATTTTTCTTACCATTATTATGTACAAAGCACTTACAACCAAAGGCCCTAAGATGAGATATGTTTGGTTTCCTTCCCCTGAAAAGTTCATAGGGAGTCTTGTTGATGATGCTTCTGATTGTTACTCTGTTAAGAATGTAACATGCTGTATTCACGGCTTCAGCCCAGAAGTTCCTTGGCAATCCACTTGCAATCAGCATGGTTCTAGCCATTTCCTCAAGGGTTCGATTCTTCCTTTCCACGACCCCATTCTGTTGGGGGGTTCTTGGAGCTGAGAAGTTATGGTTCATGCCATTTTCCCTGCAAAACTCATCGAATCTTGAGTTCTCAAATTCAGTTCCGTGATCTGATCTGAGATGGACTAGTGAGTAACCACTGATTTTCTGTATTTTCTTAGCAAAAGCAACAAACTCGTCAAAAGTTTCATCCTTACTTGCAAGGAAAATAACCCAAGTGGATCTGGAATAATCATCAACAATAACCAAAACATATTTCTTGCCACTCCTGCTTTGAATTCTCATGGGACCACACAAGTCCATATGGATTAGTTCCAAAGGCTTTGTAGTGCTCACCATTTTCTTCAATTTAAAAGATGAACGAACATGCTTGCCTTTCACACATGCATCACAAACTTTGTTCTGTAGGAACTTGATAATAGGAAGTCCCACAACCAAATCCCTTGACCTTAGTTTGTCCAGTAATGAAAAGCTAGCATGTCCAAAACGTTTATGCCATAGCAGGGGATCATCTTCAACAACACTCAGACATGTAAGGTTGTTCCTTGGGATTAAGTTGAGGTCTACAGTATATGTATTCCCTCTTCTTGTTCCTTCTAGAACAACCTTTCCTGATTTGTTGTTGATGATGTTGCAAGAATCAGAAGTAAAACTTACAGAGTTTCCCTTATCACAAAATTGTGATATACTGAGCAGATTGTGCATTAAGCCCTCGACCAGGAACACATTATCAATGGAATGAGATTTTGATCTTCCAATTTTTCCTTTTCCAATGATCTCGCCCTTCTTATTGTCCCCAAAGGTTACTGTTCCTCCAGGGTAGTCTTCTAGTGAGAGGAATTTTGATTTATCACCTGTCATATGCTTTGAACACCCGCTGTCGAGATACCACGAGTTGTTCCCCCTCACTAGAGTCTGCAAGAAAACTAAGCATTAGAATCAGGAACCCAGGTTTCCTTGGGTTCCTTTGACGTGGATGCAATATCAGTTTTCTTGACCCACACTTGTTTCATATTCCTTTGATTAGCTTCTTCTCTATTCCAACATTGACCATAGAGATGTCCAGTCTTACCACAAAAGGTACACATCTTCATGCTAGGAAGCTCAACATATTTCTTTTGTTTACCTTTTCTCTTGGTCATATAACCAAGTCCTTCTGTTCTTTTTCCTTGAGCTTCAGCAATCCATTTGGGTACAACTTTTGGGTCAATACTCCTATCTTTTCTAGCATTCACTTCATTTTCAAGTTGATCTTTTTTATTCCTTAAAGTCGAAAGTTCATTTTTCAGATTTTCAAAATCAACATTGAATTTAAGCAACTGATCACTCGAGGAACTGCTAGAACTGATATCAGAATTCATGAGCTTATACTGAGTTAATTCAACATTCAAAAGAATACTTTCATTCTTGATTCTATCAGCTATCTCTTTTATGTGTTTATACTTAATATTCAGCTCTTGCAATTTGCTTTGGGACTTGGCATATGCTGTTTCCAACCAAGTGCCATGTTCCTTGCAAACCTTAAGAGCCTTCTCACACTTATTCAGTTTCACACAAGTTTCTCTAAAGAATTCTTCTTCTTCTAGACACAAATCTATTAAGACATCTTTAGAGAGAGTTTTAAGCTGTTTAGGATCAAGAAATACCTCTTTGTGGAGTTCCTCAAGGTAGGCCTTTTCATCATCTGATTTGGCCATCAGACACAAATTGGCTGTCTCCTCTTCTGGTTGGTCATCCTCATCTTCTTCACTGTCAGAATCACCCCAAGCTGCTATCATGGCTTTTCTCATGTCCGACTTTTGAAAGTTTGCTTTGCTGAATTTTTCCTGTCCTTGCTCCTTGCCCTTTCCTTTTCCTTTATCATTTTCCCAGAGGGGACAGTCCTTGATAAAGTGATCTGGGGATCCACACCTGTGGCAGCTGTAGGCAGGTTTGGCATTGGAGTTCTTTTTCCCGAAGTTCCTTGAGGTGCGGCCTTTCTTGAATATCCTTTTGAACCTTCGAACGATCATGGCAGCTTCATCCTCGTCCACTTCTGAGTCTTCCTCCTCCTCTGCTTTCAGAGCCAACCCCTTGTTCCTCATGGTTTCAGTGTTGACTCCAAGGTGCAACTCGTGGGTCATGAGAGAGCCAGCAAGTTGCTCGATGTTGAACTTGGTGAAGTCCTTAGTTTCCTGTAGGGCTGTCACCTTAGCTCTCCATCTCTCGTCCTGTGGAAGACTTCTGAGAACCTTCCTAACCTGCTCATCTGTAGGAATCTGTCTACCAAGGGAAACCAGCTCATTTATGATGTTAGTAAAACGAGTTAGCATCTCCTGGATGGTTTCCTTAGGTTGCATCTCGAATCTTTCATACTTAGACATAAGTAGATCGATTTTTGAGCGTTTAACCTCATTAGTTCCTTCATGAGTAATCTGCAGCAAATCCCAGATTTCCTTTGCGTTCTTGCACCCCATAACACGATTGTGTTCATGAGGTCCAAGCCCGCAATGGAGCAATTTCACAGCCATAGCATTGATTTCCATTTTGTCAAAATCCTCTTTTTCATATTCAGACATAGGCTTAGGGATTACCTCATTCTGAGCATTTGTTTTGGTGACTTCGAAATCACCAACTTCAATGACCCTCCAAACTTGGTAGTTCTCCGCCTTGATAAAGATCTCCATACGGTTCTTCCAGTAGGTATAGAACTTCCCGTTGAACATAGGAGATTTCTGAGTTGAGTATCCTTCCTCGAGCTTTTCGTGAGTATTCATTTTCTCCAAGACCTTTCTTCTTCAGGGTTTCCTGATTCTCTTAGAAGTTAGGCTCTGATACCAATTGTTGTTTCAATGAATACTACAAGAAGGGGGGTTGAATTGTAGTATGAGAGTTTAGCCAAACTTTTTGCGGAATTAAAATTAAGTTAGCTAAAGGAACTGAGAGATTAACTGAAGGAACTAAAGAATGCAAGAGAGATTTTACGTGGAAAACTCCTTGGCCCTAACAAGGAGAAAAACCACGACCACTTGGGATTTTGGGAAAAGAATCTTCACTAGAATAGGGCAAATGATCCTATTACAAGCTAAAGACTCAAACTCAAGTTCCTCTACGAACTTGAGACCCTGAGGAACAAGTCACCCAACTTGTTACTCTTCTCTTCTCTTTCTCTCTTCTCACTTCTCTGTTCTCTCTTCTCTTTCTCTGTTCTCTGTTCTCTTTCTCTGTTCTCTCTTCTCTTTCTCTTCTCTTTCTCTTCTCTTTCTCTTTTCTCTTTCTCTTCTCTTTCTCTTTTCTCTTTCTCTTCTCTTTCTCTTCTCTTTCTCTTTTCTCTTCTCTTTCTCATACACAAATGTTCACTCGAACTTCCCCATTCTCCAATTACAACTCGAAAGAAAAACAAACTCTAGTATAAGAACATTAAGAACACTCTAATCAACTTATGTGGAATTGGACGCTTGACTCAATTAAAAGCTTGAAAACTTATGTGAGCAAGGACAAGTTTTTCCAACAGAAATCAAGAGCTATTTATAGATCACAAAACGCCTTGGAAAAACTTCATTGTGCTGCAAACCCATTACGCCACTACTCATGCCCACTAAGAAGATCATGTCCCTTAATTTAAGGAACCATGAACTCCTCAATTTTGCAGAACCACGACTTGATGAAGAACGTGGGAGAGTAGGCCGCAAGTTTTGGAAAACAAGGTGATTTTATTTTTTCAGAAGATAATTTCGAAAATAGGAAAATAAAATAAAATCTTTTTGCACAAGATATTTTCGAAATTCAGAAAGAAATAAAATCCCTTTCAAAAGATAAACGTTTTAGATTGCAACCGTTTTCCTAAAAACTAGCATGCACAATTTTATCTTCTTAGACCAATTCCACACAGATTTTTCGAGTGCCATTTAATATCTTATACTTACATAAATCCTAAAATATAAAAATATATTTAGTCTTCATGTTCTCTGATGAAGCTTCTACTCCGAGGCTTCTGTTCCTTGAAAGGAACTTCTCTTCTCTGGTGATGCTTCTTCTCTGAAGCTTCTGTTCCCTGAGGGAACCTTCTCTTCTCCAGTCTTCATTTCTGAAGCGCCAGTTCCTGTGAGGGAACTCTTCTTTTTGGATAACTTTGTTTCTGGCTTTCCTGTTCCTCATGGTATCTTTGCTCGACACTTAATTCTCCTAGTCTTTGCACTGATCACACACTCAATCAATCAAGCCTTTATTAGTATGTAAGTAAGTGAGGTTATGTCATCATCAAAATCATTAAGTCCAACAATGTTCCAATATTCTAAAGCGGTATGAATGAAGTCTATGTCTAGATCTACCCCTTTTATGCCATATATTCCCCCCAAGTGAAATAAATCCAATTCTTTTCTTTCTCTAGCATTGAGAGATCGACACCATTCATGAGAATATTGGGTGAAGGTTTTAATGGCTAAAGACATAATTATTATTTTTTCTAAAGAGAAGAATAATTTTTTTCACTGGAATTATGTGAAGAATCAGCTGAGCACTGGGCTATTTATGCACAAATTGCGAGGAATTTCAATCTGACTGGAATACGGGGTCAGCGTCATTTGGCGTCACACACCATGAATTGGCGTCACCCATCAGCTATTGGCGCCACACGCTAGAAACAGCGCCTGGCGCCACGCGCCACAGGCTGGCACCAGCTGGCGCCAAGTCAGCGGGACAGCCGCGCGTGCTCAGTTTGCGTTTTGATATTAAATTGGAGTCGGTTAATGGCTTTATGGCCCCGTTTTAATTTCTTCTAAATATCTTTCTATCCTTTTCTTAATTAATTAAATATAGCAATTATGTTTAGTTAATTTTTTATTCTTTTTTTTTATTTTATATTAAAATTCAAAAATCAGCCTTTCTCTCCGTTTTATTTTTCCTTTTTGTTTTTTCCTTTTGGGGGAGAGAGTCGGATAATACCCTCCATCAATAATAAAAATGACGGAATTTTTGCGCAAAATTGTTATCACATTGGCTCACACTAACATACACTAACATAATAATAATACATAATAATAGATTTACAGAACAAAGTGTCTAAATAACAAATCAAAGGCAAAGTTCTATAAAAAGTCAAAATAAAATGCATATACAGAAATAAACTACGGCGCCGGAGGACGTAGGCCCATCATGCCATAAAACTGCGCCGTCCGAGGAGTCACCTCTCCACCAGCTCCAGCCTCAGCACCAGTCCTAGTCTCCGTAGGAGGAGGGAAACTCAAAACAGGACCGCTCCAGCCAAAGCCAACCTGAGGCTGAGACCGCGGAGGCTGCTGCGATGACGAGCCAACCTCGTACATCCCACCACCTCTGAAAGCCGAGGTAGTCTCTCCTAACGGTGCAGCCGGAACCTCCTCAGAAGAAGACCCTGAGCCCTCAGCAACGTCGGCTCGAGCAGCCTCGGAACGGCCACCTCTACCTCCTGACGAAGTGCGACGATGTCTTGAGCTAGACCTCGCCAGCTCTCTTCGCCCCTCAGGCCTCGTACGGGTGTGAGAAGCAATCGGTTGACCCTGCAAAAAGAAATAAATCAGAAACAAGGTGAAAACTGAAGCATAGTGCAGAAACAATAAGTAAAAAAAGTTACCTCTCGAACAGCGTCGTCTCGACGACAGGTAGCTGTGTTCCTCATCCGGACGAGTTGGCTCCGAAAGGCATCTATGCATCGTGCCATAGCCGAAACCACCTCGCGTGAGAACTGTCAAGGAAAGTTAAGTCAGTGAAAATGCATGATAACTGAATACAAGATTCTGAATTAGAGCTAGACTTACCCTGGTCTGGTGACGAGGAATCGACCACTCCACAAAGCGCTCGCCCTTAGGAGCCGGAGAAATCATCTCCTCGATCGGCCCGTACATCCCCTAGTAGTGGATGGACATACGGGGTGGCACAAACTCAGTAGGACCATCCTGATAAAACAGAAAGAAATCAGTAAGGTGTTACTTGGGGGCTACTCAAAAACAAAAGCCAAGAATCTTACCCTCACATCCTCGGCCGGCACGGGGGCTGGAGCTAACAAAGGAAGTAGCTCCTCAGCATAACTCCGCCCAAAGATCACATGGGACCGCCAAAGAGAACTAGGCTCCTCAGCCATGCTCGACAACTCTCTCTCGTCGAACATGTGGCGTGGTGGAGGAGCAGGAACGACAAAGACATCGGAAGAGTGTTGTCTAGCAACTCTCTCTCCTAAATACGCAACTGCTCCGTAGGTCCCCAGAAAGTAACGGCGCTCAGCAGAGTACTGTGTAGCTAATCCAGGGACTGTCCAACCACCCCATGGCCGGTATACTACCTCAGGTCCCTATAAAAATACCAATCGGGTAAGAACATGTATAAAACATCGTAGAAGAGCAAGATAAGCACCAAAAATCATACCGAGATGATCCGACTCCGGACACGCGCAGTAGACAAGTTGACATGGTGGTCGCCCCAAGAGGCGCTCACCGGATACCCCCTCGGTGATGGTCTCGCCGGCGCAATGGAAGGAAAGTATTCATAGAACCAGATCTACAAAAGGCTAAAGCATGAGTAAATGCTAACTAAACATATAGGGCTAAATTTTATAGGGAATAATGTTTACCTCTACAACTTTCCAGAAAGCGGACAAAGCGACATTCGTCCTAAGAGGCCGGTGGCGACACGAGTCCCTCAATGCGCGAACAAAGTCAGTATAAGCCAAGCTGGCCCAGTCATAAGTCCCGATCCGCCGGAGATCGCGAACAGCAGGGACATAGTAAAGCAATGCCCTACTACCCCTATCAGGGGAGAATGTCCCTGACAACAACATCAGCACAAAGATGCGCACCCGCTGATCTCGGGTGGTCGCATCGTCATCAAGAGCCGCTGCCAGCGTCGAGCGGCGAATCCCTCTAGCACTAAACTGAGTCGTCTCGACCTCAGCTCGGGCCCGAACAGCGATCGGCCCCAGTAGTTCCTCGACCTCTGGAGAAAAGACGTCGATACCGCCGTCGAATGGCAGCGGCACAGAAGAGAACTCCAGTCCTGTGATGAGACTGAAGTCTGTAGGAGTGACCATCATCTCACCCCATGGAAAATGAAATGTGTTGGTGGTGTCCCAAAAGAACTCCACCAGAGCGCGTACTACGTGGTGACCCCCGCTGGAGGCGACCATAGCCTCGGAGGTCTCAAACAGGGCAACCAACCCGCAAGACTCCCATAGGAGTATCGTCTCTCGATCTCTGGCGATATGCATCCTATACAAATCGCCGAGACCATCGCAGCCAGAGCCGTGATGTTGTGTCCTTCCAGGCTCGGTTCCCCGTCTCACCCTCTCAGAAATATGGTGGACAGGGGCAAAGAACAAGGTCTGCTCATCCCACTCTGGGAACTGACCAAGCGAAGTGGACGGTGTAGTGTCATCCTCCACGGGCTCATGCTCCCGTCTAGTGTTTCGGGACCGTGAACCGGAGCCTCGTTGTCTAGCCATGCTACATTGTGTAGAATCATCATAAATCAAGGTTCTATAGTATCTAAAGGTTTACCTAGCCGCATGATGCTATGTTCGCAAAAACAGAGTACGTATTACTAAAACAGAGCACAAATTCGAATTGAGTATGATAAGCATTTTTCAGGCAATCAAACAATTTCTTGCAACACTATAGTGATTATTGTGACGAATTGAACAAGAATTGCTAGCAAAAACATCAAGAACGAGCCACATTGTTTTTTCACGACCTTAGGAGGTCCAACAATGGCAGATTGCTCATTTCTTCGCCAAATTGAGTCAAACAAGTCTCAAATTACTCCCAAGGCAATATACAAACATAAGCAAGCAATTTCATGGCATAAAGTTTGATGAATAAAGCAAATTGAGCATTATAAGTTTCGAATTTTCATGAAATTCGTGAATGAACATGCCAATAATTCATAAAAACCGGTGCGAGTTAGAAGGAAACTTACATAGATCGGGAATATGGATGAAAAGAGCTTTGATTTGCAACAAATTTGAGCAAATTCGGTTGAGAAACGAATAAGCGACGATCAATTGAAGTTCCGACTTCTTTCGAGCAGCGTTCGCAACAAACCAGAGCACGAAATGAACTGAAAACGGGAATTTAAAGTGATTCCCGTGCTGGCGCCAGTCCCTAGGCATTGGCGTCACATTATGTGCTTGGCGCCAGACGCCAATTTTAGCGCATGGCGCTAATGCGATAAAGCTGGCGCCGATCGATTTTCAGCGACGCCAAAGCAGCCAGCCACCTTTTGGGGTAGTGCTAGCCTTCTGCAATATATTTTGGGTTCCTTGGTACGCCAGTTAGCCCCTCTGAGCGATTTGACATGATTAGGTGATCGGCTTGATTACATGAAGTGATCGACCTGATGAAAAGATCGTCTCACTAAGCTTAAAACGCCTAAGCATTGGCTCATTAACAAAAGGCACCGACATACAGGTTCATTAGCAAAAAGCACCGACATACAGGTTCATTAGCAAAAAAGGGCACCGACATATAGGTTCAAGAGCAAAGAACGCCGACGTACAGGCATAGCAAAAGCAAAGTTCAGGCGAACTTTTAAAGATCGACAGGCGTGGATCTTCGGTATTTTCCTTTGGGAAATTATCGCATCAAATGAGGATGACTTCAAGAGAAGATATCTTCGGCATCATTCCCTAGCTTGCGAAATTTTGTCACAAACAACTGAAGGTAATTTCGGGCGAAATTGTCTTCGATCATAATTCCTAAGGCATGAAACGTGATCATAAAGCGGATGAGAATTATTTTAAGAGAAATAATTTTCGATGGTATTCCCTTGGACGTGGAATATTATCACAGCGAAGAGGATTGTTTCAGGCGAAGAAATCTTCTAGTTTGGAAGCAGTTACAAGGCGTAGCGGTTTTCAAGCAGGATGGCATTCTCTAGCTTGCAGGAGGTCATCAAAGCAATCGGTTACTTTCAGAGACGTGTGCCCGATGGTGCAAGATACGCGTTTCTTAACTCTTTTATCTGTTTAACTAACGCTAGTTTTGCAGGTATCGGCATTACAAGAGTGATTTAGGATCGCAGAACGTTCTGAATCATTCTCCGTCCCTATCGCTACTTTGACTTTCGTTTTCGAAACTTGCGTTTCTCCAAACTCAGTCAAAGTGGGGGCTTCTGTAGATACCCATTTGTGTCTCCCCAAAACCAAACCCAGTGATGAGTGCCTTTCACGTCAAATCATAATCGAATGAAACGAAAGTGTGGAAAGGTCTAGTGTTGCGGAAAGTTTTATTTCATTTCTTTTCTCTTCTCTCTGTTTTTGAAAACTTTATTTTAAGAAAACAGCCAATCTAGTTTGGTTGGTCCATGATATGGGTTTAATAGTGGTGTAGTTGGATGGGGCTTGCAAAGACCTTTCCAACGATATATTATAAGCCCAATTCCGATGAATATTGAGGAATTTATGGCCAATTTACTAAACTGGGCCCGGTTTGAGTTTTAAGTACGGCCCAATGATCTAGGGGAGGGCCTAATATGATTTATCATTCCTAATGTAATTAGGAATGGTTTTGGTCTTCTAGAACATTCTAGAAGGTTTTGTCATTCTTAATTCAATTAGGATTCTTTAGAGTTTTAATTAGATCAAATAGCATTTTCGGTTGGAATTATATTATTTTATCTTCCAGTACGGGAATTTTATCATAATTTCGAAAACGCGTTAAAAGCCGGTTTGGCGTCCAACCCCAGGCCTTGGCGCCTGGAACCAGGATTGGCGCCAGACGCAAGTCATTGGCGCCTGGCGCTAGCCACTGGTCCTGGCGCCAATGAGCCAGGGCTGACGCCAAGTTGTTTTTGCGATCTTCAGACTCTGTTTTGATAAATTATCTTTTTTGGCTGATTTTCTCTATAAATATCGTATCAAAACTCCGTTTTCATTCACGGATTGTCAACCATCAACAACCATCAATTTTTATGAACAAGCATTAGTCATTCATCTCTTTCATTCTCTCTTTTCTTAAATTCTCTTTCGAATACAAAATTCCGCATTCACAAGATCTTGATACACCTAGCCATATTCGAAGTTGCCTTCGCCCTAGACGTGAAAGGTTTTAATTTCTGAGGGTTTGGTCTCAAATCTCTCTTTCAATTATTTAATTTAATTGCTTTGTTTATTATTATTTTCCTTGAAGTTACTAACGTGTGTATTTTGTAATTAGAAAGAGGTACGAGGCATCCACGTAAGTAATTTAATTGGTTTTTATTGATATTATGATGTAGATATCATGCTTAGGTTGTTATTATGATTCCTAATGTTATGTTAGGGCGTTTTGATCTTCCTAGTATCATGTCTAGGGTAACTCTAATATCAAGTATGATTAAAAGTATGATGCTTCCTATATTCTTCCTAATATTTATGATTATTATTAATTATGATGATTATTATTGTTAATAATGTTGATTATTATTTATGTTGCTTTATATGTATTACTTTATATTGTTATTGCTTGATCACCTTTATTGCATGTTTAAAGGGAATTGGTACTTGCAACCACGCTTAATGAGATAATTAATAATCTTGTTTAGGGTTAATTGTGATTATAATTCAAATGATCGCCAATAATAGTTTATTTGTGCATTAATATTCAACCAACATAGATTAAACAGGTTTAGGGTTAATCCTATTGATTGTATGTTAGTCAGAAAGCGCACATGAATACGATCAGAATAAAGTAGAGGCCTATTATTAGGGCAGGTTCAATCTCTTTTAGGTTGGATTTGTACCATCATCCCCGAACCCTTATTTGGTTCATGACCTTATAGAGTTGACGATCTCTTGGATCGTTAAGGGGTGTAACCTTCACCTCGTGAACGGTTTACAAGTTCCTTAAAAACTTGTTGGCGACTCTTTTGCTCTATCTTCTTCCCTTTTGGACGCCACCGTACTTTAGTGTATGATCACAGTGGGGTTCAAGCTAGTGGGATTTTAAAGGCTTGAAATTATTCCCTACAGTTAGTAACTTTAAGGAAAATAATAATCAAAACAATTAAATTAAATAATTGAAAGAGAGATTTGGGACCAAACCCTCAGAAATTAAAACCTTTCACGTCTAGGGCGAAGGCAACTTCGAATATGGCTAGGTGTATCAAGATCTTGTGAATGCGAAATTTTGTATTTGAGAAAAGGCTAGTTTAGAAAAAGAGAGAGAGAGAGAATAATCAAGAAAATCTTGATGAGAGTTGATTGAAAGAGTTGATGATTCTTTAAGAGAATTGATTGAAAGAGTTGATGATTCTTGAAAAAGTAGATCCATGAAAACGGAGTTTTTAATACGATACTTATAGAGAAAATCATCCAAAAAAGATAATTTATCAAAACAGAGTCTGAAGACCAAAGAAACACCTTGGCGCCGGCCCTGGCTCATTGGCGCCAGGATCTGTGGCTAGCGCCAGGCTCCAATACTGGCGTCTGACGCTAATCCTGATTACAGGCGCCAAGGCCTGGTTTTGGACGCCAAACCGGATTTTAACGCGTTTTCGAAAATTTGATAATTTTACCGTACTGGAAGATAAAATAATATAATTTCAATCGAAAATGCTATTTGATCTGATTAAAACTCTGAAGAGTCCTAATTGAATTAAGAATGATAAAACCTTCTAGAATGTTCAAAAACCATTCCTAATTACATTAGGAATGATAAATTATATTAGGCCCTCCCCTAGATCATAGGGCCGTACTTAAAACTCAAACCGGGCCCAATTTAGTAAATTGGCCATAAATTCCTCAATATTCATCGGAATTGGGCTCATAATATATCGTTGGAAAGGTCTTTGCAAGCCCCATCCAACTATACCACTATTGGACCCATATCATGGACCTACCAAACTGGATTGGCTGTTTTCTTAAAAATAAAGTTTTCAAAAACAGGGAGAAGAGAAAATAAAACTTTCCGCAACACTAGACCTTTACACACTTTCGTTTCATTCGATTACGATTCGACGTGAAAGGCACTCATCACTGGGTTTGGTTTTGGGGAGACACAAATGGGTGTCTACAAAAGCCCCCACTTTGACTGAGTTTGGAGAAACGCAAGTTTCGAAAACGAAAGTCAAAGTATCGATAGGGACGGAGAATGATTCAGAACGTTCTGCGATCCTAAACCAATCTTGTAACGCCGATACCTGCAAAACTAGCATTAGTTAAACAGATAAAAGAGTTAAGAAACGCGTATCTTGCACCGTCGAGCACACGTCTCTGAAAGTAACCAATTTGTTTTGATGACCTCCTGCAAGCTAGAGAATGCCATCCCGCTTGAAAACTGCTACGCCTTGTAACTGCTTCCAAATTAGAAGATTGCTTCGCCTGAAACTATCCTCTCCGCTTTGATAATATTCCACATCCAAGGGAATACTATCGAAGATTGCTTCTCTTGGAACAATCCTCAGTTGTTTGTGACAACTCTCCACAATCTAGGGAACGCCACCTTGCTGTTTTGATGTTCACTCGTCTCTGAACAAAGAGCTTCTTTTTGATATGACTTTAATTTCTGCTGTGATAGTCTTCGAGAAGATCAGTGCTTCTTAATGTTTGCTATGCCAGTACGTCGGCGCTTTGCTGCTTGTGAACTAGTATGTCGGTGCTTTTGCTGTGATGACAATCCTCTTTTCTTTGGGAATAGTTGCCAACACAACTCTTGTATGATGTATGACAATCCGATTTAGGGAAAGTTGTCAATGCTTCGTAACAATCCATCCTTGGAAATGTTGCCACGATGAAGCGACAATCCGTACCTCGGAAAATTTGCCAAAATCCAATCTTTGGAAAAGTTGCCAATGCTTCGTAACAATCTTTCATAAGAACTTTGCTACGATCGACAATCCACATCTTGGAATATAATTCTTGAAAGCAATCCACCTTGGAAATTTGCCAACGCTATGCGACAATCCTTTTAGGAAAATATTGCCACAATTGACAATCCGCGTCTTGGAGCATTTGTAAAAAAGAGTCGACCGACAATCCACTTCAGGAAAATTTGCCACTTGCTGAAATGAATGACAATCCACGTTGAGGAACTTTTGCCGAAATTTATGATGAGTAGAGACCTACGACAATCCATTAGGAAATTTTTGCCATTGGGAACTGGGTGTATGACAATCCAATCTCGGAAAACTTGCCAACGAGCCGACGAATGTATGACAATCCGAACTTGGAAAAACTTGCCAAACAAAGAAGGAGCACGACAATCCACGCTTGGAAACTTTGCCAGAGATGACAATCCAATCTTGGAAAAATTGTCGTTGAAGAAGATGCACGACAATCCATTTTTGGAAATATTGTCAGTTGGGGATGACAATCCAATTTTTGGAAATATTGTCGTTTTAGTGCTTGCTTTTAAACCGATTGTAATGAGCCAGTGTTTTAGGCGCTTAAGCTAAGTGAGACGATCTTTCATCAGGTCGACCACTTATTGTGATTGTAATCAAACTGACTACTTAATCATGTCAAATTGCTTATAGGGGCTAACTGGCGTACCAAGGAACCCGAAATTGTTGCATGAGGTCGAAATCACCTTTTTGAGAGGCTTCGAGCTCTGTCGCTGCTGAAATATCTCTGGAGCCAAGAATTGGAGTAGGGTCTTCCCTATTCTGCTGCACCTGTATTTATTTTGACTATAGAACTTTGCCAATCTTTTTAATTATCTTAGGGTTGACCTAAGGTTTAATGTTGCTTGACTCATCGACTTGACACGACTCAAGGTATAAACTTGACTCGATATGTTTGACTGACTCGAGGTTGACTTGACTCAAAGTGAAATGACACATATCTTACACTCCTGACCCGTGTGTGCATAGTGTTGATTATGCGACTCGAAAATGCAAAAAAAAGCAAAAATTTTCCGTCATTTTTGTGGAGGGTACCGACTTTCTCCCGAAAAAGAAAGACGTGAAAAAGAAAATCAAAAGTTTGAAGATGCATGTTGAATGAGCTTAGTCAAATGTTGTTTGATACTATCTCTCAAGGTTCAAGGATTAATTCATCCTAGGCTATCTCAACTGTTGACTCCATGATGAAAGTATTTGGGTAACTTAGGCACGGAGGCTAAGCACTTCATACTTCTATGTAATGACAATTATGAGTGATTTTGACGAAGCATGCTTCAGCGTTAAGATTTCATGACAAAGGGTTCCTAAGGGAAGTATATTTGGTCATGTATCTGTGCAGTGTGTGAAAGTGACACTAAATCTAGGCCGCAAGAGCTAAGTGTGTGGAAAAATATATTGAAAAGATTCAAATGGTGGTGACTCTTAGGCTAGGTAAGCTAATGATGTAGGGATCAAGCCCCCAAGTCTAGCTCTAAGTGAATAGGAATGAGCATTGGAGATCCCTTGATATGATCATGGTGTAAGTGTGTGAATGTGAATATGAATGCATGTTTATTACGGTCGCACCTCAATGTGAGGTTTCCTACGTATCCGTTAGGAATCAGGCCAAACGTAGCTCTAGCCAAACCTCGCACAAGTGTGTATACCTCAAAAAGGTCTTTTTAAGGGTTGTAACGTGGTTAGGCTAAAGGTTTAAAGGAGAAGGGGATAAAGGCTCAAGACCCTAGATAAGCCCCCAAGGTGTGCAACCTTGCTTTTGAATATTTGTATTTTCATGCTTGAGGTTTTCTACTCTTTTTTTTAGCTCTTTCTTTTGCTTTATCATTTATTTTATTTTAATAAGTGTGGGCAATCCTGATCATGCGGTTTATCACTCACTTGGCATTCATGTTTCTCAAGCACGGTACCGAGCACTCGATAAGAGACGCAATCTGAGACGTGTTCTTATCGAAGATATATATTCACATCAAAGACATTGGAATACTTACCCTTTTGTACACTTTTATTTATTTTTTTTGTTATTGCTTATTTTTTGCTATTGCTTTCTTTTGAATTTGCTCAAGCTTTCTTTAGAATTGCATAAGTTGCACGCCATCCCATCCCAAGGTTAGGTAGATGTAGGTCGAAAAAAGAAGGGTCTATTGTTAGACGAGGCTCAAAGTGGTTTATGAAGAAAGGATTGTATAATTGAAGGGCGAAAGGAGATATGATGTGGCTACAAGGGGTGCCTCAAATCATTGGTATACCTTGTGCTTGATTCGACATTCTTTTCTTTTCTTTTTTTTTTATTTTTATTAAATGCAATGTAATGAAATGATCATATGCAAGGAAATAAATGCTCATTTTATTAAAAGAAAAAATATAATGATCCTACAAAATAAATCTAGAGGAAGAGAAAGGTGCCTATGCCAGACTTATTGGGGAAAGAAAAGATGAAAAAAGAAATAGAAAAAGAGGTCATGAAATCTTTTCGTTGAAGCTCGCCTCTTGTCTTGTGTCATTTGCTTCATCATCACCCAGTCTTCTCGCTAACTAGAGGCAATGGGACCTTGTTTGCTTGAATGAGATTTTGAAACCTATAGCATTCATCGGTGGTATGACCGTTTCCTCGATGGTACTTGCAATAGGAATTTGGATTCCATCTCGAAGATCGATTTTCTGGTGTTGGATCCTCGGTAGGGCCAATAGGTTTGATTAATCCTCGATCGTAGAGACGATCGAAAGCAGCATCGTAGGTCATTCCAATGGATGTGAACTCTCGCCTGGGTTTCCTTTTATATCCTTGATTGTCCACGGCTAAGACATCATTATGGTCAAAGGTACTAACATTATTACTAGAGTGGGCGCTTTTGGAAGAAGAAGGATTGTCGCTCTTCTTTCCTTTCCAGCCACCGTGGTTGCTATTGTTAGTAGCTTTTTGCTTTGCGAGGTCATCTTCGATCTCGATACCTATGTCATAGACGGCCTTGAAGGTATTCAAGTTGTGTTGATATTTTAAGTGCTTTGAATACTTTTCTTGGAGATTCTTGATAAACATCCTCATGGATTCTTTTTCGGTGGGGACCTCAATCATCTTGGCGGAAGTTTCTCTCCATTTGTTAAAGAAAGAAGTAAAGCCTTCATTCTCTTTTTGTTTTAGCATCTCAAGTTGTCTATGATCGGTTTCAACTTGAATATTGCACTTGTACCTATCAACGAAAGCGTTCGCTATCGATTCCCAGGTAGAGGTTTTCTCCTTGTCAAGGGAGAAGAACCATTGTTGTCAAACGGTCTCAAGAGATAGTGGGAACAGAGAGGGGAAAAACTTCTTATCGATACCCTTAATGCTCATTATAGTTCCAAAAGCTCTTAGATGGAAGTAAGGGTTGTCTGTTGCCTTGAATTTAGGGATATCAGTGGCGTTGAACTTATGCGGAAGAAGTTCTTTGTCCAGCGAGACCCCTTGTGAACTCATGCCCTGAAATTTGTAGTCACTAGATAGCTTGCTCAAGCTTTCTTGCATGAGGTCCATCCGTTGTTGCTTCACAGGATCATCGATCTTGAGTGTGAGTAACTTCAGTGTTTCAGTCATGGTAGCCAATTGGTTCCTAAGCTCATTGACTTCTTCTTGAGTTGCCATTATCTTTTTAGCCTTCCTCTTTTGATGAATCGGTTTATCAAAAAGCGAGACTTGAATAAAGAAGTTGTCCTTGATTAATCGTCCTTCTCTCCTCGACCAAGTACTGTGGAAAAGGAATTTGGGGATATTTATTGTTAATTATTTGACTCAAACTTTATTCAACATGCAATGGATGGAGGAGGTGAAGAAAAATGGAAGAATGTGAAGAAAGATTTAGATGGAGGGATATGAAGAATTAGGAATAGAATGTACCCCCCAACTCAAATGACGGAAAGGACCGACTCATGCATGAACCTAAGACATGGCCATGGTGATGTGTACTCAAAGTGTGTGCTAAGACTAGTGAGTGTAGGTGACATGTTAAGACTCGTGTCATGACCATGTAGCTAAACTATGTGACCAAGACTCGATTAATGACTTGACGATGTGTTATTGATAGCGAAAATTAACCGAATTAATTAGCAAACTGGTTAATTAGACCCTAGGTGATGACTAGACAAATAATCCGAACTGTCGGCCAAGCAACAGGACTGGCGTCACAATATGGTGATTGGCGCCAGACTTTTTAGTAAATGTCTGGCGCTACACACCATACAGTGGCGCTACAGTTCAAATTTTGGCACCAATTTTGGAGCTTCAATCCGGGACTGTTTTCGGTATTATTAGCCAACTGGGGTATGCCTAAAGTCGTACTAGGTCAATTTCGATTAAAGAAAATAGACTTTATTGACTCAAATTAATTAATTAATTAATTAATTAGGCAAAGTTCTTTAAGTCATTAATTTTAATCTCAACACAAATCAACAAACGGTTAAGAGGAGCATAAGAAGCACAACAAATAATGCACAATTAGTCAAGTAGGCACAATATGATGCAATGAGTTCGCAACCTAACCATGGCTCTAGTTCTCTAAAGTTCGGGATATGGTTTAGTCAAACAGGGTCCATGGTTAATTGTTCAGATGCACCGCGTAGAAGCCTAACCGTGAAGGATTAACGCGTGTGGATAGAACACCGCGAGTTTTTTAGAAAAACTCGCTTCCATGGTTTGGTGAATTCAACATCTCAGATGTACCCTTTGTTGCCAGGAGCGTTCAATCAGGTAGATAGAGCATGAATTCCCAGAGGGTTATGTCCATATGTAGAACACATATGGGTTTCAGAAAAGTGAGAAAAAATTCAATCAGGAAGCAGGATCGAGCAAACAACACGAAAAACCGGTCGAAATTAGAACGCATATTTCTGGCTCGATATTGGGGGAAATTGGCGCCAGCAAACAGAGACTGGCGCCAACTTTTAACTGTAGCGCCTGGCGCCAATACTGGCGTCTGGCGCTATGGCTAAAAGTATGGCGCCGAGCTCTGGCCCCTGACGCTACTTCCCACATGCCTCAGCAGCTTTCTGTGCTCAATAAAATCATCCAGTTTCGCGCGGTGTTATTTCAGTCCTAGTTGTGAAAGACCTTTCTCAAATTTCCTACGTGTAAAATCCTTATGTTTTTTACTCATTACGGATGGTCTTTCCAATGAGAACCTTTTTATGCATATGACACAATGTTAATCAAAATTACGCACATGAAATACTTAGAACTTTTCGAGTCTCATCCACTCATTCTAAATCATTGCCGAAACAAATTCAGGAATTAAAATAGAAATCCTCCCCAGTGGAGTCGCCAAAAACTGTAGGGAATAGTTTCAAGCCTTTAAAATCCCACTAGCTTGAACCCCACTGTGATCATACACTAAAGTACGGTGGCGTCCAAAAGGGAAGAAGATAGAGCAAAAGAGTCGCCAACAAGTTTTTTAGGAACTTGTAAACCATTCACGAGGTGAAGGTTACACCCCTTAACGATCCAACAGATCGTCAACTCCATAAGGTCATGAACCAAATAAGGGTTCGGGGATGAAGGTACAAATCCAACCTAAAAGAGATTGAACCTGCCCTAATAATAGGCCTCTACTTTATTCTGCTCGTATTCATGTGCGCTTTCTGACTAACATACAATCAATAGGATTAACCCTAAACTTGTTTAATCTATGTTGGTTGAATATAATGCACAAATAAATCTATTATTGGCGATCACTTGAATTTATAATCATATTAACCCTAACAAGATTATTAATTATCTTATTAAGCATGATTACAAGTACAAATTCCCTTTAAACATGCAATAAAGGTGATTAAGCAATAAAGAATAAAAATCAAGCAACATAATCAATTATGAATAAAATAATCATGAACAATAACGAATATCATAATCATAGCAATCATAATTATAACAATATTCATGTTAAAGCATAATAAAAGTAAGATCCTAGGCATGATACTAACAAGATTAATAACAAACCCTAGCATGTCACTAAGCAATAAAAATCAAATCTTTAACCCTAACATGATACTAACATGAATAAATATTAGGAAGAATATAGGAAGCATCGTACTTTTAATCATACTTGATATTAAAGATACCCTAAACATGATACTAGGAATCATAATAACAATGTAAACATGATTTCTACATCATAATATCAATCAATCAATTAAAGTACTTACTTGGATGCCTCGTACCTCTTTCTAATAACAAAATACACACGTTAGTAACTTCAAGGAAAATAATAATCAAAACAATTAAATTAAATAATTGAAAGAGAGATTTGGGACCAAACCCTCAGAAATTAAAACCTTTCACGTCTAGGGCGAAGGCAACTTCGAATATGGCTAGGTGTATCAAGATCTTGTGAATGCGAAATTTTGTATTTGAGAAAAGGCTAGTTTAGAAAAAGAGAGAGAGAGAATAATCAAGAAAATCTTGATGAGAGTTGATTGAAAGAGTTGATGATTCTTTAAGAGAATTGATTGAAAGAGTTGATGATTCTTGAAAAAGTAGATCCATGAAAACGGAGTTTTTAATACGATACTTATAGAGAAAATCATCCAAAAAAGATAATTTATCAAAACAGAGTCTGAAGACCAAAGAAACACCTTGGCGCCAGCCCTGGCTCATTGGCGCCAGGATCTGTGGCTAGCGCCAGGCGCCAATACTGGCGTCTGGCGCTAATCCTGATTCCAGGCACCAAGGCCTGGGTTTGGACGCCAAACCGGATTTTAACGCGTTTTCGAAAATTTGATAATTTTACCGTACTGGAAGATAAAATAATATAATTTCAATCGAAAATGCTATTTGATCTGATTAAAACTCTGAAGAGTCCTAATTGAATTAAGAATGATAAAACCTTCTAGAATGTTCAAAAACCATTCCAAATTACATTAGGAATGATAAATTATATTAGGCCCTCCCCTAGATCATAGGGCCGTACTTAAAACTCAAACCGGGCCCAATTTAGTAAATTGGCCATAAATTCCTCAATATTCATCGGAATTGGGCTTATAATATATCGTTGAAAAGGTCTTTGCAAGCCCCATCCAACTATACCACTATTGGACCCATATCATGGACCTACCAAACTGGATTGGCTGTTTTCTTAAAAATAAAGTTTTCAAAAACAGGGAGAAGAGAAAATAAAACTTTCTGCAACACTAGACCTTTACACACTTTCGTTTCATTCGATTACGATTCGACGTGAAAGGCA
Source organism: Chenopodium formosanum (assembly GCA_024500155.1). Lineage (NCBI taxonomy): Eukaryota > Viridiplantae > Streptophyta > Magnoliopsida > Caryophyllales > Amaranthaceae > Chenopodium > Chenopodium formosanum. Next base: position 11,113,650 of record CM044865.1, on the reverse strand, counting down.
CTCATCACTGGGTTTGGTTTTGGGGAGACACAAATGGGTGTCTACACACGCCAACCAGCTCGAGCAGAGCTGAAACCATGCAACAAATGCAGGTTCAGCTCTGCTCTTTCCCAACACCGACTCCCCTGCCGCCCCTCCGCCATTTCCGACCACCGGAGCAGCCACCGTGGCCCACCATTAGGTGGTTCTGCCACCCATCCGTGGCTGCTCCCCTTGAAGCTATTAAAATTTCTTCTTTTTTTTTTTTTGTTGTTGTTGTTGTTTGAGTTAAATTAATTTCACAACTTTTGCAAAATTAATTTTGGTGATCTAATTATAATTAAACACAAAATCCTTTATGCATAATTTCAGGAAAAATTAATCAAAATCTCCATTTTAATTAATTTAGAGCTTTTCATATAAAATAATCCCCAATTCATATAAAACCAATTTTACATGAATTAATTAATCATGTCTAAACAACTTTAAATATGAAAAATAGATTATATTATATGAATTTAACAATTAAAATCGAATATTAGGGTTCATATCCATCAAATTCGAAATTTTTGGGGCTTTAGGGTTCTTAAAAAAAATGGTTAGAGGCTATTTGAGCAATTAAATTTACAATTTAATCAATTCCAATCAATTAAAATCATATTTTAATAAGGTTATTTTAATCCATAATTCAATTCCTCTCCTTAATCGAATTAAAATTAACCTAATTCACACATCAAAATAATCATATTATTGTGACCAGTAAATTATATGCAAGGGGCTAACTGATACCACTGTAGGGTTTTAGGTACTCTGAGCGGAATTTCATGAATCACATTCATACGCACCTAAACAGGATCTCATGCATATACAAATAAAGATCACATAATAGTTTAGAATTAACCTTTGAAGCGTGAATCCTCTTAGCAATCTTCTTCTCTACCGGAGATAAAGAGCCTCAATTGTAACTCCTCTATTTGGTCCACCGGATTGAATCAACACTCCATCAATGCTAGTTGGACGGGAAAAACCTTTCACCTTTCTTGGAGTTGAGAGCCAATTTTAGAGAGAAAAATATTGAGAAAAAACTTATGTTGTTTTTCAGAAAACTGAATACTGTATCTTTTTATTATCCTTAACTAATTAATATATAATCATATTATTAATAATTAGGTTAGGGTTTTCTCTCCCATTTCCCTTTTTTGGCCGGTCACCCTAAGGCCCACTTTGGGCTTCGGGTTTCTTTATTGATCCAATCCTAATGTGTGACCTTGTAGGATCCGTTTAGGCGGGATTCGGGTTTGTTACTTACTAACCCAAAGTTCTAAAGCATTCTCTAGCAAGACGTATAGACGACCCAAATAAACGAATTACTATCTCCATAATACGATCCATAATTACATTAAGTAATTGCACTAAAGTCGAGGACACATTTCCTTCATGAGGAAATTGTAGTGGAAAAGATCCGGCGTTGGAGTTGAAGAAACAAGAAGATTAGCATGGTGAATGGATCCAATGTCGCAGAGTTTTTGAGTGAGCTTAGTGATTGTAATAACGTCAAAATTGAAAGCGTTGAGAATGACTTGAGCATGGATTTGTTTGAGTTTTGTGAGAGTTGTTGATTTTTGAGATGAAGTTGAGAGAAGGGGATGGTTGGGGAAGCCAGAATTAAGGTCGATGGCGCAGAGGAGGGGTTTGAGGCGCCAACAAAGGATCGCCAGAGGGCCAGACGCCACCGAGGAAAAGGATGGATAGGGAGTGGTGGCTGGCGGTAAGGCGGAGTGATTTTTATTTTTTAATTGTTAAGTTTATTTAAGTGTTAAATATGAGTTAATAAATTATTTAATGAATATAACAAAAAAAAAAAAAGTATGCCGGTTATTTAGGTTGTAGGTAAAATGTCTTGTTTAAAGCGGATATCTTTCAAAATTTGTATTATTGAGAAAATATTGAAAGTTTGACTTGTTTTAATTTTAGTAGACGGGTGAAAATTTGTATCATTTTTTACAATTTTTCCTATAAATAAAATATCATTAAAATTTGTCCCAATATTCTTTTATTTATATCTAAATATCTTTACGGGTGTACCCTTCTACCATGCTATTTTCATGCTAATATACAAGTATTATATCGGTATGAAACTATGAACGTGTAGTAGATTTGTAGAGTGGCATGTGATTTGGAAATAAAGGAAGAGACAAATAAATGTTTACAGCAGAAATAGGCGCACCCCTTTCTATATTCAGTAATAGCGCAAATAGTGTGACTGTGTCAGCTCAGGGTCCATTGATGTCTTGTTGATAACTTGATAGTTGATACTGTGTTACGATCAATTGAGTTCAAAAACAATGGATCACAATTCATAAACAAGTGGCTTTAGTAGTCGCTTTCGTTCTGGTCATATAGTCATGTAGATTACATCTTCAATTTTTTATAAAACATATGGATGTAATCAAATAAAATACTCACTTCGTTTATAACCTTGGTAAAGTTGACAGAACAACCGAAAATATGAAATCTGATTTTAAGGTTACAAATTTGAATTTCACTAACTATATTTGCTTGGAGATAGGGAAATTCATTCCTTACCTTTCCCCTCTACACTCATGCGCCGCATCATAGTAGGGTGACGTAACCTGCTGTGATATATAAGTGCCGGTTTAATAAGATCCATTATCTTACCAATAATATAAAATAAAAGAGTCAAAAGTCATGTGTATAAGAGTACAATTTTTATACGATTTAATTTTCTTTGGGGTAGTTTTTAATTTTTTCAATTTTATTTTATCGTGAAAATGCGATTTTTCCCTACTTTTTAAAAAGTATGACTAAACTCTTAAAAAAAGTGTTGAGACGATTATGCCCTTTATAAAATATTTATTTACATATGAAAAGTATGATAACACTTTTATGAGTAGTGTTGAGACAATTATGTCCCTAAAATGTTTATTCACATATTTGGCCTTTTTTTTTAGAAAAACTTTTAAAAATAATATGTGAACATTTATACGCAGAAAAAAAAATTTGTTTACATATTTCTCCTTCATTAATGCAACTAACAATTAAATTTGTAATATAAGGCCAAAGTGGAAAAAATTCCAGAACATGACTACTAGTTCAGTAAGTATAAATTTTAAAAAGTAACACATTAAAAGTGAGTTTTACCAAGTGCTTGTAAATATTTTGAGCTCCGTACATTGTAATAGTAATTGTAATACTCCCATATTAAAAGATACCCCATATTCGGTATTCCACAAATAGTTATCATTATAACTTGGGTTACTGTCAATTAGTCGATGGGATTGAACATTGTAGGAATGTATGTTCGGTTAGTGGGCTTCTCACCCTTGTCCCTTCTCTAACCAATAGTCCAATACTTTGTACGGAGTATAACTTAACTTTTAAACATCTTAGTGTAAGTTTGCACCCAAGATGATGATAGTTGGAATAAGGCAAGGGGTAAAATACAATGGTTTAACTATGTTAGATTTCGGGAAAACTCCTCAAACTGGAGTGTGTACCATTGATCAAATGTATAGAGTTTACAACGCTAGGCCTAAACACGATAGGAATCCTAGATACGATAAACATACAAAATATACAATAAATATATCCTAATCTGCGACAAATATTATCCTAAATATAATATCTATCACACCCCTGCAGTCGTAGCGGGAGGAGGTCGTACGCTAAGACTGGATCGAAACTCCAGAAATAATTCTCGCGGGAGGCCTTTAGTGAAAATGTCTGCGAACTGATATCTAGTAGGAACATGGAGAACCCGAACCTGCCCCAATGCAACCTTTTCTCGAACAAAATGAATATCCATCTCCACGTGTTTGGTGCGTTGGTGTTGTATTGGGTTGCCAGAAAGGTAGATAGCACTGACATTATCACAATAAACGATGGTAGCCTGTCGTAGAGGACAATATAGCTCTAGCAAAAGATTACGGAGCCAGCACGCCTCAGAGACAACATTTGCGACGCCTCGATATTCTGCTTCTGCGCTCGACTTAGATAATGTATGTTGACGCTTAGATGACCAAGATACGAGGTTGTCCCCAAGAAAACAACAGTACCCCGATGTGGAGCGTCTGGTATAGGGACAACCTCCCCAGTCAGCGTCAGTGTAAGTAATCAGTCGATGTGAAACAGTAGGATATAAATGTATACCGTGATCAATGGTACCCTGAACATAACGCAGAATGCGTTTCAATGCCTCATAATGAGGTTCCCGGGGATCATGCATAAATAGACACACCTGTTGTACCGCATAAGAAATATCTGACCCCATGAAAGTGAGGTACTGAAGAGCACCTGCTAAACTGCGATACAAAGTAGGATCCCGAAAAGGTGGCCCTGCATCTGCACTAAGTTTGGACTTAGTGTCAACTGGAGTGGCGGCAGGTTTACAGGAGGCCATTTCTGCACGCTCTAAAATCTCTTGTGCGTACTTCTCCTGAGAAAGAAGCATATAAGAAGGTTTTCGGGTTACTGCAATACCCAAAAAATAGTTGAGAGGCCCCAAGTCAGACATGGGAAACTCAGTTTGCAACTCAGAGATGATCCCTGTGCGCAACCTGTCAGATGAGGTAGCTAAAATAATATCATCAACATATAATAGCAAATATGTCATATCATCTCCCTGCCGGAAAGTAAAGAGAGAGTTGTCACTTTTAGCAATTACAAAACCCAATTTAATAAGAAAATTTGCAAAGCGTTGGTACCAAGCTCTAGGAGCTTGTTTCAAACCATAGAGAGCTTTGCGAAGCCGACAAACATGAGTGGGAGCCCTCCGATCAACAAAACCCGGAGGTTGATGCATGTAAACTGTTTCCTGCAAATCACCATGTAAAAAGGCATTTTTGACATCTAGTTGATGAATCGACCACTTTTTTAGCCAGAGCTAAGCTGAGAACAGTACGAATAGTGGACGGCTTTACTACCGGACTAAATGTCTCATCACAATCCACACCAATTTCCTGCGACCTTCCATCACATACAAGACGAGCTTTGTGCCTTTCAAGGTCACCATTAGACTTGTATTTATGTTTAAAGAGCCACATACAATTAACAATATTCACCCCCACAGGCCTAGGCACCAATTCCCATGTCCCTGTTTTAATTAAAGCACTATACTCATCATTCATCGCCGCATTCCAATTTTGGTCATTTAAAGCATGCTTATAAGACTTTGGTAAGGGTTATTTATGAGGATGTGGGCCCGAAAGAGGAACGGTAAGGTTACAATATTTCGGGTTAGGCTTAAATATTCCCCGTTGACTGCGGGTTATAGGAGGAGATGGGGGAGGTGGTCGTGTAGGCTGTATGGGTGGGATGCCACGCATAGGCGGGGGTGTGTAAGTAGGTGGCGAGGGTGGGGCCGTAGGTGAGGCAATGTGTCCACTATTTGGTTGAGGAGTGCGCTGCAAAGGTGAGTTGGGAGGGGAAATGGTGAACTGCTGGGCCGCATGTCTAGGGGGGTTATTTGGGCTTGGAGGGGAGCTAGATGGGCCTGGAGTTCGTGGGGTTGGGCTGACTGCATTGTGGGTTGGTGTGGCAGTAGGTGTCAGATGGCGAAAAATGGCATGAGTGAGTAGAGGAGACGGCTCACTTTCACCCAAAAAATCATATGATTTTAGACTAAATTTTTCCAAGTTTTGATATGGAAAGGTTGACTCATCAAAAGTGACATGTCTAGAAAAAATGGTTTTATGAGTGTGAAGGTCTAAACACCTATAACCACGGTGATTTGGTGGATAACCCAAGAAAATGCAAGGAGCGGACCTAGGAGCTAATTTATTAGGAATGGTGAAGGAGAGATTCGGAAAACAAAGACAACCAAAAACACGAATGTGAGTGTAGGAAGGGATGACTCCAAATAAGGCTTGAGCCGGAGTTATGTTTTTGAGAACCTTAGTGGGTAATATATTAAGAATATAAGTAGCCGTATCAAGAGCATAATTCCAGTATGAAGGTGGTAAGGAGGCATGAAATAGCATAGTGCGCTTGATATTATTTAGAGTGCGGATCATTCTCTCGGCTTTCCCGTTTTGGGATGAAGTGTGAGGACAAGAGAAGCGAAAGACAATACCATGATCAATACAAAATTGTTTAAAGGGGTCATTGTCAAATTCGCGACCATGGTCACTTTGAAATGATTTTACGGGTCTTTCAAACTGTGTGTGTACATATTGAGATTTATAAACAAGAGGAATAGTCCACACATAATGAGTGAAATCATCTAGAAGAACTAAATAATATTTGTGACCACAAGTACTACGAATTGGAGATGTCCATAAATCAGCATGAATAATATCAAAAGCACAAGTAGTTTTGCTATTAGAGGAATAAAAAGGAAGTCTAGTATGTTTTCCGAGTTGACAAGAATTGCAAAAGGTGGAGACTTGCTCCTTATTACAATCAATAAAATTACTATTCCTAAGAAAATTTAAAGAAGGTGCTCCAAGGTGCCCTAGTCGATCATGCCATGTGGATGGTGAAACGGCTGTGAGGGAGGTGGCAAGGCAAGATGTTGGTGTAGTGGTAGTGACTGGATAGAGGTCCCCGTGGCTATTGCATCTCGTGATTATTTTCCCCGTGCGAAGGTCCTTCACAGAAAAACCATAAGGGTCAAATTCTATAGAAACCGAATTGTCAGAGGTAAATTTTCTAACTGAAATAAGGTTCTTAATAATTTGTGTGGCAAAAAGGACGTCACGAACAGCTAATTTGTTATCGGGAAAGGTTGTATGACCATAACCAGAAATTGGAATACGATGACCATTAACAACTAAAATATGACTATTAGTGCTTAAATTAAACAAGGGTAAGAGAATACCAGAGTTGTTTGTCATGTGAGACGAAGCACCTGTGTCCATATACCATCCGTCATCTGGATTTGCCAAAGTCGAAATTGAAAAGGCATTCCCGAGCTCTGTGGGAGTCATGAGTTGTCCGTCGGACTGTTAGGCTGCCATGAAACTTTGTTGTTGGGCCAGAGCATGTGAATATTGTTGTCCTCTGATCTGGGCTTGAGGATATGGGTAAGGAGGCTTGACCCAGTTAGGTTGTGGAGACAACATAGGAGCCCAAGTATAACCATAAGGTAATTGGGCAGGTGGGCCGGCCCACTGATTATGTGAAGGGGGGCCTTGAGATTGTGGTTGTTGTTGTTGAGCAGTGTTGGATTTGCTTGGAGCTTGGCCACGCCCCCTACCACGACCCTTGCCTCCCTTACCTCCTCTGCCGGAGCTCGTGCCGCGGCCGGACTGTCGTCCATCCCCGCCGCCGCCACCACGTGGTTGGCCTGACTGGGTGGCTTGGCTTGGAGCCGAAGAAGACTCACCTTGATGTGCAAGGAAAGAATGTGCGGCTGGAGTGGAGTCATTGGATCGTCAGGATTCTTCGAGAAGCAATCGAGACCTAGCTGTCTCGAACGAAGGAAGGGGTTCTGTCTGCTGAATCATAGCAGCCACGGTGTCATAGTCCGTGTTAACAAGGCCCGAGACAAGCCGAATAACCAATTTTTGTTCCAACACGGGTTGATCGACGTTAGCTAATTGATCTTTGAGAGTCTTTAACTGACGGCAATAAGATGAGATGTCAAAAAAATTGGAAAGGTGCAAAGCGTTAAATTGATTTTCAAGATATACGGCTCTAGTGTTCTTGTTATCCTGAAAAATCGCTTTGAGTTTATCCCAAATTTGTTGAGCCGATGCTCCCTTGGTTAGGATTGTATCAAGTAAATATGCAGAAATTGTGCCATATATCCAATTCTTCACTACCGAATCGAGTCGGTTCCACATAGCGTCAGAGATGTCCCTTGGTTTGGGAATTTTGGGATCAATGTGGTCTAGAACATTGAAGGCATGAGCATGACACTCAAAGAGTTCTACCCAATTAGAGTATTGGACCTTCTCTCGATCAAGAATTAGCGGGATCGCATTCTTGATGTTGTTTACACCTAGTGCAGGATGAAACTCGGAGGTAGGAGGTTGTGGGGGCTGGTCACCATCACCATCCTTACCCATGGCGTGAGTAAATTAAGTAAACAGGGGAAGAAGAAACTATGGGATTCGTGAGAAAGTGGTAGGCAGAGAGCAATGAAAACAAAAAATAAGAAGAATAAAAAAATTGCGGAAGCTAGTTCGATAACCTAGGCTGTGATACCATGTTAGATTTCGGGAAAACTCCTCAAACTGGAGTGTGTACCATTGATCAAATATATAGAGTTTACAACGCTAGGCCTAAACACGATAGGAATCCTAGATACAATAAACATACAAAATATACAATAAATATATCCTAATCTGCGACAAATATTATCCTAAATATAATATCTATCAAACTAAGTTTCAAAAATAGTCAAAGGCTGAGTTATAGATAAATGATAAATTTATATTTATAGCTTCCTTTGACCGATCAAATTTCACGTAAAATATGTATATTTTTTGGGATCTCGCTTACTAATTTATTTTAATACTCTTAGGGCCTGTTCTGATTTACTGAACTGAACTGACTGGAGCTGAACTGAGCTGAAATGAATTGTTTATAAGAGAAGGAAATTAGAACAGAACTAAACTGATTGGAGCTAAACTGAACTAAAATTAAATTGAAGAGAACATACCCTAAGTAGAATCATTTTTTATAATTTATGGGGTGTATATATTAGTTTTGTTTTTTCTATCTAATTGTGAACCACGGAGTAGTTAACAAGAAATTAATTGTCAAAAAAAATAAAATAAGTTAACAAGAAAAAAAAATATGACTTCAAAACCCTTTTTTTTTCTGAGGAATTTTTTTATTTACTTCATAATTAAGCTTTACAAAATTATCATTATTTTTCATAATATTCAAATATTGTACATATCTTTTTTTTTTTTGACACATATTCAAATACTGTACATATCTTTACATTAGCACAATTGATCGATTAATTAAGAATCCTAACCATATTCAAGTTACTAATTTACTAAATAACCCCTCGTTTTTTTTACGCCATATACCCCTTATTAATATCACTTCAAAATCCTGATAGGATCATACATAACCTTACCCATCAAGGATATATGTGAAAATTTGAGATATATAAAGTCTAAACAAATCTCTTTATCTACTAAATAAAAAAAATAATAATAATAAATAAATAAAAACATATTATTGTACTTCAACGGTGTCAATTTCTTGTGAGAAAGATAAACAAGCATCATTCGAAAGTGGTGTAACTCATCGCCTAGAGACTTCCATTGTTGGTTACCCCGTACATTGGTACAATTTGTGCAACAACCCTATCAAAGCTCATCAATACACCAACGAACACGACGACGACGGACGACAACAACAACATCAAACGGGCGGAACTAATAGTCCCGATTCGAGACAACCAAGAAACTAAAAGTATGAAACACAAAATTCACAACAACATTGATAAGGAAGATGATTGTTTTTTATGGTGTTACTTATTGTTTCCTATTACTATAGTCGTGTTACATATTTCATTAATTATGTCCGCAATACTATACGTACCAAATTCGAGTATTCAAGTCGAGTCTTTAGGTGTTACTTCGATGTCAATCACAAAAAATATTACTAATAATAATAATTTTGTGACCATGACCTCGGCTGGTTTAAACCTAACACTCTCCATGATGTTCAAAGAAGCAACAATTGTTGAGTCTCTCCTAGTGTTGGTGGACTATCGCGGCGAGATGTTCTCATTAGCCATGGTCCAGCCTACTATACACCAAGCTACCCAACAGCAAATTGTGCGGCTAGAGATGGGTGGTGTGAAGGGTGCACAACTATCGGAGTCGGCCGTCGGTTCGATTGTTAAGGATTTAGCGAGTTACAAAGAATTGGAAGTTACGGTACATGTTCAAGGTAGGGTTTGGAGTTTAAAAGATGGGGAGGATAATAAGTATGAGATCCAAGTAATATGCAAGGGGATTAAAGTTATGTTTTCACCTCCTTATAATGTGACTAATGGGAAGATGATCAATGCTCCAATTCAATGCTTTAACATCTATGATTATGCTCATTCATTATAGTCTTATTGTTAGATAGATGTAAGAGCTTTTTTAATTTATTTAAGAAGGTGACATAATTAATTAATTAGCTAATTGGTAAAAAAAATTCTATTGTAAGTTACTTTCTTGTATCTAGAGTCTAACATGATTAAAAGTTTTATGGAGTTGTTAAGCTAGGGTCTATATTATTCAAGTTTTACCGATTAGTAGAAGTTCCTCAAAAAAAAAAAAAAAAAAAAAAAAAAAAAAAAAAAAAAAGGTCATTATGCGTTTTTATAATGATTTGCTAAAGGCTCTTGACATATTATTAGTTATTTGACTTATTTCTAATTTTTATCTTTTTTTTTTTTTTTTTTTCCCAATGTGTGTTTTAGAAAAATGCTGATGCTTTTATTATAATGTCATGTGCTTTTGTCAGCGAAGTTATTCCGCTTGCTTGTAGAATTTCATATAACTATATACATGTTCTAATTTGCAAATTACTGCCTTATTTTTTATTTTTACCTCATTGCATATAATTGGGTTAGTTTTTTAAAGCTTTGTTCACAAAATCTCGTTAATCTATAAGTAATAATATATTCATTTGGATACTTGTTGAAATCGTCTATGTGTATATCTATTTTATATCAATCTAGTTATTATAATTTTTATGCTTATAAAAATGAAGATACATACGATTTAAGATGCATTTTAGAGATCGTGAAAAAGTTAAATGGGACAAAGAAAATGAAGGTAGAAGTATATATCAAGGGATGTAAACGTTGGGTTAATTGGTTATAGGGTTAAGTTAATAATTGGGTCTTCAACTAATGTGGCTATGAGTCCATACCAAGCATGAAACGAACAAAACCCATAACTCGCAGCCCATAACTTGTTACCTTCTGATTATTGGGCTGCATAATTTGAGACCTTGACTTGAAGACTGGAGGACACTTTTTTTTTTTTTTTTTTTTTTTTTTTTTTTTTTTTTTTTTTTTTTTTTGAGAAAGTCTGTTAATTAGTTGATAGCTGGTTGCATCAATTTCTTGTTAATAAAAACAAAAACAAAACAAAACAAAAGGTCTAATTGAATCCATTCACACTGTTTTTTTTTTCTTTTTTTTTTCTTTTTTTTTTTTGGAAAATAACCAGTAGCTAATTGCATTAGATGTTTTGCTTAGCTGATTGTATTAGTTGTTTATGTAAAACTATTTACTCATAGTAAAATTAGCTCAAAATTTGTACTTTGTATTTGGTTTGTTTATCTAGCGTTTGAAAAGTAAATTAAGGACATTGGTATTTAAGTAGGTTGTGATGTACAGTAAATTATAATAACTTTAGGACCAAATTGTCATTTAGCTAAAATTTCTCAATTAATCCTTTGAAAAAAGCCTCAATTTCTCAGTTTTTTTTACAAACGATGGAGTAATAAATTCAACTCAATCAGCTTTTAAAAAAAGATCTTTTACCAAATAAAATGTTGCACTTCATACTTCGTAGTTGTTTTATGTGGTCAACCCTCTAATTTGGTCAAACCGGCTCATTTTTAAGTCAAAACTCTATTTGCCAAACAAGGGCCGCCTTATAGAAATTCCAAGGCATTAAACTCTTTTGATCTAGTTAACTTGGTAAGGCTTTAAAAGTGCTATTTCTAGTAGTCACAAGTTCACACAACTTGATTCTAGTTCATGAAATTAAAACATATATATGAAAAACCTAAAAATTTTAGATTTTGTTGTAGAGATGAACAAATTTCAAAGTACATGCATACAAGAGGAGGATATCAAACGAGAACAACAAGAAAAAACAATTTCATCACTGTTGTCATTGTACGTTATTACTTATTAATGAAGCTTAGGTAACACAACACTACAACAGCAGTATTCTACAATAAATTTTGAAATGAACTTTGGGCCTTTAATTTGAAAAATACAATTGTTCTTTAACCTCTCACTAATATAAATGCAATCGCTTGTAAGAGTAAGATAACATCATTACAAAATTTACATTACTTTTACAGTATTAACCAATAACATCATTATTAGATAACCTTGGCAATCTGCATGATATGACAGTTTGTATAAATTGAATCGTACCACTACAACATCATAACAGCTTCATCTTAATTCATGCTTCTTGTTTTACTTGTACAAAAATCTTGTTCATTAAAAATAATACTCAACTCCAATCCATCCAGATCCTAAAAGTTTATGCTAGCTGAATTATCGCATAGAGCTATGTTTAATTCAACTTAACTGATCGGAACTAATTCTAATTTATATTTATTTGTTATTTTAACTAATAAATTTTAGAAAAAATATACTTTAATAATCCCAACTATATATTGCCGATTTACCTACAACAATTCCAACTAAGGTTTATTTTTTAACAATTCTAACTATGCACCCAGTTTTCCTCCACCAGTCCCAAAAACCGGTTACCTGCTGAAAAGGTAAAAAAAAAATTTTGTTTTTTAAATGCCACATGTCATCACATGATTGGCTTAATTTTTTAAAAAAAAAAGAAAAAAAAACAAAAGAAAAAAAAAAGTAATCAAATCAACCAACCGCCGCCGTTCCCAGCCACACACAGCCAATCGGAACCCGCCGACCACCGCCCTAACTTTCCGAAAATGGTCGTCGACCCTCCATACCCTAGAAACACACACCCCCGATCGACCCCAACCCCCTAAAACCACTCTCCTGTCTCCTCCCTTCCTACCCCTTCGCCGGAAAATCAATTCAAACAAAAAAAAAATTCAATCATTGCCGCTCCTCCTCCCTTCCTACACCCTCGAAACCGTCCATGAGGGAGAATTCGAGGGTTGGGGAAGGAAGGAGGGTCGTTTTTTATTTGAGGGTTTTAGTGGTTTGGGAGTGGAAGTTTTTAAAGGTCGAATTCGGTGGTTTGGGAGTGGGAATGGGCTGGCGAAGGTGGATTTTTTGTTGGGAAGGGTCGGCCGGCCATTTTCGAGGGTAAGGGGTGACGGCCGGCCATTTTACGAGGGGCTAGGGGTTGGCCCTGGTGTTTAGCGGTGGCACAAGCCACAAGGGAAGGGGTGGTGGCTGTGAGGTTTTTTTTTTTCTTTAATTTTTTAATTTAGACCAATCACGTGCTGACACGTGTATTGTTTACTTGTCATAGCAAGTCATTACTTGGTGTTGACCGGATCGATGGGTCTGTTGGAGGAAAACTGGGTGCATAGTTAGGATTGTTAAAAAATAAACCTTAATTGGGATTGTTGTAGGTAAATCGGCAATAGTTGGGATTATTAAAGTGTATTTAACTAAATTTTAAGCATGCTCTGATTACTTGAATTAAGAAAATATTTTCTTAATTAAATAAATTGAATTGAATAGAACTTATACGATCATGAATTCATGGTTCTACGATGGATCAATGAGGGGGTAGGATCGTACCGGATTGATAGAATTGGATTATAAGGTCATATATAAGATTCTCATTGATAATAGAAGCACAAATTTAGCAACATTATACAGTATGTAAAATGGTCTATCATCTTAAATTATATTGTATATTGAATTTGATCGATAAATCATGCGTAAAATTGTAGAATTGTATTAAGATCCTACCAATACTCTTGATTTTTTTTTTTTAAATCAAAGAGGGATCTTAAGATTATTATCAACTGATTATTTTTAGTGCCAAAAATGTGAATCAAAGTAATTGAACCTAGTATGAAAGTGCTAGAAAAGAAGCAAAAAATTTATTGGAGCTAAATAAAATTTGACTTTTGTAATGTAATTATTACTTCATTGATCATACCATAGTTAAGTTGCAACTATATCATCCCAAATAAATTAAACTTTTCTTAACCCAAAAGACATAAAAAGCCGAGACAAATTAAAAGAAATGAGTACAACACTACACTAGTCCTGAATAGGAGATGATTTCATGAAGCAGGCCAGCCAGGGTGAAGAAATTCAGGAGATTTCTTAGTAGAAAACGCAAATTTCCAAATCTAAACATAACCCTTTTGACATAAATAGAATTTTCTCAAGTGTAAAAAGAAATTACTAAATATATTCACTACAAAATTACTAATAATAGAAACAAGTTGAAAATTCTTTTTCCTATCAGAAAGACAAATGATGATAAATAGAAAAAAGTTAACATTTGACAAAAACAACACATTACTGAAATCTGCAAAATTATTTTGGAGTACGTACTAAACTTAAATTACTACATATATAATATAAAGTCTTGGTGTGCCACCCTTTTATACCAAGAATCAGGCTTTTATTTGGGTTGTTAAAAGTGGAGTTGTGGGTTTTATTGGTGCAGCTTCTTTCTTTAATTTCACTCAGTTTTGTGTGAATTATCTCAAACTTAGCTAGCAGTGTGAAGTAAATAGTGAATTGATAGATGGTTCTTTCAGCTTTACTATACCTTTCACTTTTTTCAGGTGACTTGTGTACGTTAAGTTGACATATGTGACCAATTTGGCCCCTTGTTATTCGAATTATTAGGTTGAGAATTGGGATAGCTTAGCCCTTATTGATCGACCGATTCATTTCCGTGGATGACTCGTTAATAGTTCGATTTTGCTATAAACCTTATTAATCTCCGGTTTAATTAACTCGTCACTTGAATATGACTCAAACTGAATGTACTCGATATAACTTTAAAGTGTACTTGAACAATGTAGCATGTATTAATCCGATTGTAACCCAAAATGAAATAAATGAATATCATTCAATCAGGAAGATCCATTTTTTTTGGCGTGAACTTAATTTACTAACAATGTAGCATGTATTACCAAAACCAATCTTTTAAGGAACTCATCATCAGTCAAATGTGTCCCAAACTAAAGTTACTTAATTGCAACTATCAGTTCCAATCAGTTCAGTTGAGCTTCTAATTTCCCTCTCTTATGAAATATTCGTTTCAGCTCGATTCAATTCAGTTCAGCTCCAATCAGTTCAGTTTAAATCAGTTCATGAAATGTGACCAGATCCTTAGTATTGTATGAGAAACTAATTAGAGTAAGAGAGAGGGAAAGAAAAAAAAAAAGGCAAAGGTCAGTCAACTGCTGGCCATTATGCCTTTTCTATTCCTATATAAACCCGGTTACACTTGCACTAAAATTCCCACAAACCACTTAAAAAAAACACTTCCTTTTTCAATCAATTTCTTCATTAAACCAATGGAAACTTTCAACCAAGCTTCAATAGCAATCCCTTTCCCTTACAATTATGGCATAACAAATGTTCCAACTTTCACCCCAACTTTTCATCCTTACACTACTATCACTACAACATTTCCTCCTCCTCCCACCACCACTCCTACTACCATCACCGCCTCCTCATGGATGGATAGTCGCCTTTGGAGCCGCCTTCCGCAACAACTCATTGATCGAATCCTCGCCTTCCTCCCCTTGCCCGCCTTCTTCCGTGTTCGGTCCGTGTGCAAGAGATGGTATGCACTTCTATACTCCAACTCTTTCCTTCAACTCTACCTTCAAGTCTCCCCTCGCCACCATTGGTTCATCTTTTTCACCCACAAAACACCCAACACTAGTACTATTTATCGAAATAATAACTTGAAATATCATAATAACAATGGAAACGAACAAGGAGACAATAATGTTGTATCAACCAGGGCTTATCTTTTTGACCCTTATGAGGTCAAGTGGTACATTATCCCTTTCCCTATTATACCCGTAGGGTTTTCGCCCGCTACCACCTCGGGCGGGCTTGTTTGTTGGGTGTCCGATGAACCCGGCCTGAAAAATCTTTTCCTCCACAACCCACTACTCGGGTCAGTCACCCAACTACCACCCACCCGCCGCCCTCGGCTTTTCCCATCTGTTGGACTGTCTGTTACACCAGCATCAGTTGATCTTATTCTTGCAGGAGATGACATGATCTCCCCTTACGCAGTCAAAAACCTTACTGCAGAGTCCTTCCACATCGACTCGAGCGGGTTCTACTCCGTCTTCGACACCGCCTCCTCCCTCCCAAGGCTCTGCAGCCTTGAATCAGGTCAGATGGTTCACTCTGATGGCAGATTCTACTGCATGAACTACAGTCCCTTCAGTGTCTTAGCCTACGACGTCTCCTCGAACGCGTGGTGGAAGATCCAAGCTCCTATGAGAAGGTTCTTAAGGTCTCCTTGCTTGGTTGAGAGCAATGAGAGACTCATCCTCGTGGCGGCCGTCGAAAAGAGCAAGCTCAATGTCCCAAGGAGCTTAAGAATGTGGGTGCTTCAAGGGTGTGGGAGTCAATGGGCCGAAATCGAGAGAATGCCACAACAACTGTATGCTCAGTTTGAGGAAATTGAAGGAGGAAGAGGGTTTGATTGTGTTGGAAGTGGTGAGTTTATTGTGATTATGATTAAGGGTGTGATTAATAAAGGATTAATGTTTGATATTGAGAGAAAGAGTTGGATTTGGATGCCTTGTTGTCCAAGTAATTATAATGGTAATTTAAGTTGTGAGATTGGTAGTAATTTGGAGGGTAATTTTCATGGATTTGCTTATCAACCAACATTGGCTGCACCTGTTACTGCACTTGTTCAGCAATTGGCTAGCTCTTCACTTTCAGAGTTTTAAATTAATTAATTAAGTTTATATAGTTTTAATTTGGTTAATTAATTAGCTGAAAAATTTAAGTTAGTTACTTTGATGCTTTATTTGTCAAGTCAGTTTACTAATTAATGTAATTTAGTTAATTAGTGTTATCAAAATATATATATATATGGGAGTTATTATTATGTAATGTATATATATCATATGTATGTAAGCTAAGTTAATATTTTTATTTGACTTGTTTCATTTTAAGCCTATTTAGTCTTTTTTTTTTTTTTTTTAATCACTAGTATAATCCCAATAAAACAAAATGATATTAATAAATCATGACATATATTAATGTGTGTTATGAAATTCAAATGAATTGATAGTGATAGATTTGCACAAGCTCTAATCAAATGATGTGATTATTACTACGCAATCAAACGTGGATTTTTTAGTAATTTGATTTTGTTGACATGATTGTTGTAATGAATAATACTCCCTTTATATGTATCAGACTCTTTCAAATAATTTTCTAAGAACATTTTTTTTTTTTTTTTTTTTTTTTTGAAAGCAAGATAGCGATGTTATATTATTAAGTGGAATCCAATTCCGCCAAAGTTAAGATACTTTGAGGGAACGAACCAACTCCAACCCATTACCGGTTTCCCACCTGGCAACCAAGTGAGCAACCGTATTACAAGAACGTTTAATATGCGAAAAAGAACAAACATCGAATAACATGCTATCTCTACAAATATCATCATAAACAAAGTGGATAGGAGTAAAGCCTTCTTTAGCCGAGTTCACTGCTTGAATCACATTCACAGAGTCACTTTCCACCTCAATAGCAGAGTACCCCAATCTCCAAGCTAGTTGCACCACATAACGAACTGCCATGGCCTCTGTAACTTCAGGTGTTGTACAGCTTGTTCTCTTCACAGCAGCAGCTAGTATCTTCCCCTCCTCGTCACGTAGCACAGCCCCTAAACCCACCAGCAGACCCTCCCTCACATGAGAATCTGCATTTGCCTTAATCCTCCCCATAGTAGGTTTCTGTCAGTGTGTTGCTGCTGTAGCACGCCTAGCACCACTTGGAGTGGTTTGCATCACTCTAGCAGCATACAAAGAGTAGTCCTTCACATATGTCAAGAAACCCGCAGCAAGCATAACAGCGTTATTAGGTGCCTCATCCTCGAACAAGATCAGATTCCTGCCCCTCCAAGACGCCCACAATAGAGCCGCAATCGAGCTCACTACTTCCGCCTCAAACTTCCTGCATACCCATGCCCAAAACTCAGCAAAATCTGTTCTTGGAGCATCAGAGAGTAGTGCATACAAATCACTATGCTGCCAGACTTCCTTTGCAAACACACACTCAAGCAAAACATGTAAGATGGATTCATACCCCCCACATAAAGGACATACAGTGTCTGAAGTGATATGACGCTGCCATAATCTTTCTTTGACTGCCATATTGCCTTTTACAGCATTCCATATAAAGTGCTTCAATTCAGTTTCGGAGGACCTTGAACTTTCCACACCGTTTTCCACAATTCCTCATTCTCAGCATTCCCCACATTATTTGCACCTAATTTTGCTAGCCAACAACCCGATTTAACGGAGTATTCACCATCTTTTGTAAGTTACCAATACAAAGAGTCCACTCTTTGTTGACAACTTAGGGGGATTGCCAAAATAGCAGTCTTAGTCACATCATCAAACAACTCTTCAATCATGGGAACATTCCACTCCTTCCTGTCCTCAGTCAGTAAGTCGTTCACTCTTATGTCAGCTGCAGCACCAGGAGCATGATTCGACACACACACAATACCTTGATTAAGCAACCACCCATCCTCCCACACCTTGATGCTCTCCCCATTGCCCACCCTCCACACAAGGCCATCCCTAAGAAGAGATTTTGCCCCCCACATACTTCTCCATGAGTAACTTGGGTCATAACCCCGATTTGCCCTCAATATATCGGAGTGCTTAAAATACCGAGCCTTGAGTATTTGATGGAGCAAAGTGTTGGTGTTAGTATGTAGCCGCCAACATTGTTTCGCCAAGAGGGATTGGTTAAAACATTTGAGGTCACGAAAACCCATCCCACCTTTTCCTTTGGGCTGACAAAGTTTGTCCCAATTTTTCCAGTGTAGCTTTCTGCTATCTTCCCTTGAACCCCACCAGAACCTATTAAGGAGAGTGTGAATTTCATCAATGAGTCCCTCTGGAATTTTAAACACACTCATCATATAAGTGGGAATGGCTTGTGCAACAGCTTTAATAAGAACCTCCTTCCCCGGCTTAGACAGTAACTTTTCCTTCCATCCATTCAACTTCTTCCAAATTCTTTCCTTCAAGCAAGTGAAAATGGCTTTTTTAGATTTACCAATCACCGTCGGAAGACCTAAATACTTCTCATGTTTATCCACCTCTCGAACACCCAAAGTCTCAATTATAATATGCCTCCTATCCTCCGGCACACATTTACTAAAAGCAACATCTGTTTTGTTTAGATTGACTTTCTGACCAGATGCCCTTTCATACTTACTGATAATTTCAGCTATCATCGAGCACTCCCTCAGATTTGCTTTAGCAAAAAGGATACTATCATCGGCAAAAAATAAATGAGACACCCTAGGGGCCCCATTACAGATCTTAGCACCACTAAGCTTCTTCTCATGAGCTGTTTTTAACAATAGAGTGGAAAAAGCATCAGCACATAGAAAAAAAAGGTACGGAGGTATAGGATCACCTTGTCTGAGACCTCTGGTAGGCGTAACAGATCCTTTAATCTCACCATTCACTTTAAAAGAGAACGAAACACTACGAATGCAATTTAGAACTCTGCCTATCCAACTCTCATTAAAACCCATCTTCTCCATCACCTTCTCTAAAAAACACCACTCTACTCTGTCGTATGCCTTGCTCATATCTAACTTTAAAGCTACCAACCCATCCTTCCCTTCTCCTCTTCTTTTCATTGAGTGAAAAATTTCGAACGCAATCAAAGCATTGTCAGTAATCAATCGACCCGGAACAAAAGCACTCTGATTTATAGAAATAATATCATTCAGAAGAGGTTTAAGTTTATTTGCCAAAACCTTCGATATTATTTTATAAACCACATTACAACAACTTATCGACCTATACTCAGTCAAGTCTTTTGGGTCATTACATTTTGGGATCAACACAATGCACGTTCTATTTATTTCACCAATATCAACACTCCCATTCCACCAATTTTTCACAAGAGAAAGAATATCAGGGCCAACAATATGCCAAAATTTCTGAAAAAATAAGGCATGCATACCGTCAACTCCGGGGGCTTTGTTAGGGTGCATTTGAAATAACGCCTCTTTGACTTCTAAACCAATTGGCTCCAAATTTAGAACTCGACTCATGCAATATGTTACACGCACATCAATACCTTCTAACGCACCTTTCATATCAGTGGGACTACTTGAAGAGAAAAGATCAGAAAAATACTCAGCAATTATGCTTTTAATACCCGCTTCATTATCGCACCAATCACCATTCCTATCCCGCAACCCATCAATTGTGTTCTTCTTCTTTCTAGCAATAGCTTTCCGATGGAAATACGCAGTGTTCTTATCTCCATCTCTCATGTCATTTGCACGAGATCTTGCGAACCAATATGATTCCTCCAATCTCCTCAATTCACCCAATTCACTAGCTAGCTGCTCACATTTTTTAATCATCCCCGCATCCATATGACCTCCTTGTGCGACCTGTAATTCATCTTCTATAATCCTCTTCTTTTTCTTCGTATCTCCAAACTTCTTGGCATCCCATCTTTTTAACCCCATTGCACATCCAGCTATTCTCTTGTGAGTCACCTCCCCCTTACTATCATTCCAAGCTTTAGCAACCTCCCCCGCACACTCATCACTTGATAACCACATCGCTTCGAACCGAAAGAGCTTCTTTTTCCTCCCTCTTTCATAATAATTAATGGTGTCAAGAATAATAGGGGAGTGGTCTGAGTCCACTCTTGGTAGATTTCTTGCTTTGAAATTTGGGAACAACAAGAACCATGCGTCATCTGCCATAAACCTATCAAGTCGTTCACGTACCATTATTTCGGGAGTTATACCTCTTTGCCAAGTGAGCTTATTCCCTGTATATCCAAGATCACGCAAGCCGCAATCATCAATCGCTGCTCTAAAAGCATCCATCACCCCTTCCCCCCTTATAGCTCCCCCTTCCTTCTCATTCATGCTAATGATCTCATTAAGGTCACCAAACATAACACATGGAGTATGACATTCTGTTTTGAGAGCTCTCATCATATCCCATGTCTTGTACTTATTCTCGGCTTCCAGCCACCCATACACCCCAATGAACCTCCATATAGGATTCCCACTATTGTCACGAATGTCAGTCGCACAATGATGCTTAGAGTAGGAAATAATATCAACATTGACATCCCTCCACCAAAACCCCATCCCCTCCGAGTGCCATTCACTACTCATACATATACCATGCATAAAACCATATCTCTTTTTTATTTTTTCCAAAACAGCCGCATCGATCATCGTCTCCATCAAGAAAACCACCTCCGGCCGCTCTCTCCAGCACAAGTCCCGAAGAGTGCGTTCTGTCCAAGGGTTGCCAATACCTTGGACATTCCAAGTTAAAATCTTCATTACTACTATTACGAAAATAACACAGGAAAAATACTCTACCAATCCATCATAGACAGTCCAAAAACAAGCACATATAACAACGTAGAGAAAGGGAAAAGAATTGAAAATATGGTGAAAACAATCGGGCACAGTAGAAGAACGAACCTTCGCATGAATTAACAGAGAACAAATTGTGTAAATTGATTAAGAAATCAGGGAAATTGATCGCAAGAAACGACAAACCCTACTCGAGGGACTCTAATTTTCTAAGAACATATACAAAAGCGTCTATTTCATTAATTCATTTTTTAAGAATTTAAACTAGAGTCCCATACAAGCATAATAGTTTAACATAATACTCCATATAAGTAGTAAACAAGTAGAGCTTATTTATTTCTAAACAAATAAAATAAAATAAAATAAAAGAGAGCTTGTTTAATTTTTAATTGAATTTAAAACAATGATCCACATCATTCCATTAGAATAAATTCTAAAATTGTACTTCCTCTATCCCTTAATTAGATTCCAACTTCTCTCTATTATGTGATGAATAAATGCTAGAAATAGGAATCTTATAATGGGACAGAGGAGTATTAAAATAAGCTTCATATCAATCATAAATATACTTATCGGTTTTTCAAAATTAGAATATGATTTGATCCAATTTGCAAGTATGATAAATAAATAGTCATTTTCAATATACTTATATACAATGGATCTTTTTGGAGGTATAAATATAAATATTGTACTCCGTATATTACTATCTTCATCCCTGTATAGTTGTTGTTTCGGCAAAAAATGAGCTAACCGGGCCTTAAAGGGGTGCCTGAGAACCTCGAATTTGGGCCTTGAATGGACCTGCAAATTAAAATGAACCCCGAGCCCCGAGGTGGAGTCTCCGACGCCCAAGTTAGTAGCCAAACAATGCATCTTCATCCCTGTATAGTTGGTGTTTCGGCAAAAAATGAGCTAACCGGGCCTCGAAGGGGTGCATGAGAACCTCGAATTTGGGCCTTGAATGGACCTGCAAAATGAACCCCGAGCCCCGGGGGTGGACCTCGGGGCGTTGCCTCCGAGCCCCAAGTTAGTAGCCAAACAATGCATATATTGAGAGGAGTTTAGGGGAGAGAGTGGAGGAGTATGATCATCTTAGATGATAAGAGTGCCCCCCCTTTTACCTTTGGCCCCTTGAGGGGTATATATAGGAGTACATGGTGGGTGTTAGTGAACCCTTAGAAGTACATATGTGGGCCGTTGAAGGCCATATTGATGCATTTGACTTATTTGGGACCTTTTAGACCTTTTTATGCCCTTTGGGCTTATATGGATAGAATTACCCAAGACTAAAATGGGTATGACCATTTTAGTATCCAAACAGTTGGTATTTTTTACATGTCTTGATTGACCCAAAGTATTAAGCAAATTTAATTTTTACTTTAGTGTATGATACATAGTAGAGGGGTTTTTTTGGGTTAAATTAAAATCGGTGGTTTATAGAGCCCTTTGCTAAATGTGTCGTTAGTATATTTTTGTACTTCATATTACAATTGATAAGTAGTGGATTCAAAATCAAGTGAGAGTAGTGATTAAAAAATGACATGATCTATATCATTTACGAAAAGGAAAATACGTGTCAAATAAATAAGGACAACTCGACAAAGAATATATGGCATTTTAAAAAATAGTGGGGTTTAACTTTTACAAATACATCCTGGAGTAATATATTTTTGGGTTATTCTATACAGTGCACCTGAGGTATTGACTTTTCCAAGCTGTGCCCACCCATTTTCAAAATTCTACACTGTACCCTCAAGTTACTTTTAGCGTCTACGATGTAACCCTATCTTAATCCCTCCGTTAAATTTCCGTTAACTTCAAAATAAATTAATTAAAAAAAAAAAAAAAAAAAAAAACCCAAACACCTCTTTCTCCTCCCTCACAACTACCCACCAATACACCTCCACCGCACCACCACTGCACCACCAAGCCGTGCGCGCTCCTCTCTCCTCGACCCACCACCGCGCGCGTCACCCTCCTCTCTCCTCTCTCAACCGAGCCACGCACCTCTCTCCTCGACCCACCAGCCGCACTACCGCGTGCGACAGCCCAAATTTCGTTCTTCATGACCAAATTTTCGACCAATTGAACTATATTCGTACAGATTTTTATTGGAAAAATCAATTAAAACAAGTTTTGTGTATTGAATCTCAATCTAATTGAACCAAAATTGATGATTTAACAATTAAAATCAAATTGGGGAAAAAATTAGGGTTTTCTATTATTTTAAACCAAATTCTTTGATTTCAAAACAAAAACAACAATTAACAACTTAAATTTTCAATTAGAATCCAATGAAAAGCCCTAAACCAATTTGTCAAAATTTCACTTCGAATTCGAATTCCTCCATTGCCTTGTCCAATAGTTTCTTTGGTGGTGCACTAGGTGGTGACGCGCGGTGGTGGGTCAAGGAGAGAGGAGCGCGGCTCGGTGGTGCGGCGGTGGTGCGGCTAGAGGTGTAGCGGTGGTGCGGCTGGAGGTGTAGTGGTGGCTGGTGGGTAGTTGTGAGAGAGGAGAGAGGTGTTTACGATTTGTTGTTGTTTTTTGTTTTTTTTTTTTTTTTTTTTTTTTTTTTTTTTTTTTTTAGTTAACGAAAAGTTAACTTAAGTTAATGGAGGGATTAGGGCAGGGTTACATCGTAGACACTAAAGATATTTTGGGGGTACAGTGTAGAATTTTGAAAATGGGTGGGCACAACTTAGAAAAGTCAATACCTCAGGGGCATTGTATAGAAAAACCCTATATTTTTTATGGTTGCATTTGTTTCGTTGGCAAGTGTCAGTTAAATTGTTGAATGTACTTCGAGATCAAGAGAGCTTTATTAATAACTCCTCTATTTAAGTGTTATACTTTCCTAATGAGCCATTTTTTCAAAGTGTACACTTTTTTTTAGCAAACTACTATTACTTCATTTTAATATTATGTGTTTCTTATTTCATGGTCCCCACACATACGCATAATTTTTTGTCCTCTCACATCAGTTACTTATTAATAAGCTATTACCTTTAGTATCTTTTCTTATAATTTTTTAATATCTCAAGTACATTACTTTTATTTTATCATACTAATTTTAATCAAATTAAGTTAACTTATGTACCGGACAAAGTGTAAAATTTAAAGATAACGGAGGGATTAAGACAAGTTTCCAAACCTTATCTGAAAGAAGCGAACCTCAGAGGAATAGGAAAAAAATCGTAGCTGGAAGAACATGAATCACCCCACCAGAAACCAGTTCCAATTCTTTCTAAAAGAAAGGACCTCATCTCGAAGAGTACGTGCTTCCCACAATGATTTATCAAGGTAAACTCGTCAATTGGTCTTTCACATCCTCTAAAAATATAGAAGAAAAGAGTTTGCGCCCCGATATCTGCCATAAAAGTAGGGGTGAACATGATCTGATTTGGTGTAGTTTGAGTCTAAACCAAACCAAACCGCAAAATACGGTTTGGTCAATTTTCCAAACCAAACCAAACCATATTAGTAGTGAAACCAAACCAATCCAAACTGCGGTTTGGTTTGCGGTTTATGATGAGACGACATTTTTTCCAAAAAATTGTCAAATATTAATAGATTTATAATAAAGTTCAAATAATTAGCCCCAAGGGATTAAATTCTACTACAAATTTTTAATAAAAATAACAACCAACTAATCAAGTGCTAAGTGCTAACACAATAACACATAATAAAAATAATACATAACAAATTAATAGTGGAAAAAAAACATAATACATTTGTCCCAAAAAAATAATTCATACTACATTATAGTTATACGACCTATTGAATTTTAAGTATTGATATTTGAGATTGAGTATAGAGTATAGTAGTATACTGACCGTATAGTCTTCTAATGATTTTTCATGTTTTTTTTTATTTTTTTATAATATGTAATAACTATTATAATTTATTTAAAAATTCTATAAATATTAAAATGTGGTTTACTGGTTTACGGTTTGGTTTGGTTTATAATTTTTGAAAAAACCAAACCAAACCGCAAACCGTATTTCCCAAAAAAATCGAAACCAAATCGTATTTTTCCAAACCGTAAACCAAACAAACCGCTAAAATGCGGTTTGGTCTGGTTTGATTACAGTCCATACCAAACTGTGTACAAGCCTACATAAAAGGGTTGAGCCATAATAAATGGAATTCTATAAAAATAGATGAAAATAAAGAAAAGAACCCCTTTTATTCTTCGTTTCCTGTTAATGTTATGCATCAACAATTTTTTTTTTTTTTTTTTTTTTTTTTTTTTTTTTTTTTTTTTTTTATTTTTAAATTTACAAATTGCAGCCATTTAAAAAATTGCAAATTGCTGCCCAAAAGTTCTTATAAATTGTGAATTGTAGCCCGATTCAACTTTTTCATCGGTAACATGTCAAAAAATATTTAGTTAAAGTTTTACGAGTCAGTTTAGATCTTAAAGATCCGAATTGAGCTCGAAATTAGCCAAAAAAAACTAATGTAAGTACCTCGTTTTTACGACAAAAATTAGTTGCCCATAAATCGATATAATTTTGTTACGCAAAATAAGGCACTAACATTATTTTTTACTAATTATGAGCTCAATTCGAACCCTTAAGAATTAGAATTACACATAAAATCTTAACTGAATATTTTTCGACACGTAAACCGATGAAAAAGTTAAATTGAACTGCAATTTACAATTTATAAGAAATTTTGACCTGTAATTTGCCAGATGCAAACTTTAAATTGCTGCAATTGATAAATTCAAACGATCTTATTAAACAAAATATATTCAATGGGCTCGTACCTCTGTATCCAAAAAAAACATAGTTATTGATGGATAAGGGCCCTGCAGGCTGTACGTGCGGACATATCATATTATTGGGCTTTATCGGTGTATGGTCTAGTAAGGTCTCTTCCAAGAAGACCCGTCAAGCAATTAAATGAAAAGATACGTTTTTTGGGCCTTGTTCATTGATTTACTGTATTAGCAGAGTAGCAGCCAACCCAAATTTGTAACACAGCCAATGAGTCTCTCATCGTGACTCAATAAAATTGGGACTTTGTGAGTTCACATATGGAGACTTTTGCTACTTCATAATAGCTTATTGTAGGACGGGGTAAAGTTTTTTTTTTTTTGAACGAGATGGGTTAAATTTTACCTAAAGGTATTATAAGTTACTCTTACGTTTGATAAAATTTATCATTTATTTAACATAAATTTTACCGTTAAAAACATCCATGACATATTAAATTAATCCTATTAGTCTTTGTAACATGTATCCATTAGAAATTACACATCTATTCTTTTAACTATTACTAAAACAGAAGTTAATGACGTCACTATTGTCCGTGTTACTTTCTCAATAAAAAAATTTCCCGCGCTAAATGCAATGATGATGTCATTTTTTTTTTTTTTTTTTTTTTGTAGAGCCATCATATTTAACATTTTTGAAATTTAAATATTGGAAGTTTCTACAACATTACAGCTAAAACCTAACAATTTATCTTAGGAAAATGAAACAATTTCAAATAACACACTAATAAATAACCTCCTACAGAACTATGAATTAGACAACATTGAACGGACACTATATCATAATTTTGATGAAAATAAAAAAAAAATTAAAATTACAAAATATACATAATTCTTATTTATATTCACGTATAATTGCGATTTAAAATGTACAAATTAAAAATAGATTTTATATAAATCGTGCATCGCACAGGTTCTAACCTAGTTAATTCTACAATCAACCTCATTATACACAATGGGAAAATGAGTTTGACATAGTTGGCCAAAATTTGAGTTAGACATGGTTGGCCAAAATTTCAAATTTCAAGTGAGGTGAGTAGCATTCCATCCTTATCAATTTCACTTTTGGCATTTCGAACTCTTTCGAAAGACAAGACAAGGTTTTATTTGTGTTCAATTTAATCTCTAGTTGTACGGCGTTACGATTGATATGGTTTGGATTTGAGTTACGAACTCTGCACAAGAATTTTCTTTCTCACAAAATTACGAAGCGATGACGGATTCACTCAAAAAGTTGTATGAGACAACGAATCAAGAATGTGTTGAATTGTTATATTTATGTATTTGGATTCTTATGGCATGTTCTCTTCAACTTATTTTTAGTTCACACAGCTCAGCTCAGTTCAGTTCAGTTCCTAATTTTCTTCTCTTATAAAATATTCAATTCAGTTCAGTTCAGTAAATGAGAACATACCCTTAATCATTTTCCGACAATTCTTGTTTAATTATGTTACGTACGTTTTCATTATCGTTAATTGTCAATTATAGGATGTTGTATGGCTTTAATTAATGAAATTTAGTGTCCTTTAAAATTTCTTTTAAAATAAAAAAAATAAATAAATAAATAAATAAATAAATAAATAAATAAATATCACTTTTGGCGATCACCCTTTAATTTACTCCCGAGTTGGGCAACGGACCATATATACTTCAATATATCTACGTGAAACCTTTGGTAAAATACCAACCCAAACTTTTTTTTTTTCTCTTTACACCCTCCAACCTCTAAGGTAGTTACTTGAACAAATTCAGCTACTCTGGCTCAAATAAGTGAAACTGCCCATTTCCTCTAAGAATTCTGCTATTTTCAATATTCCGTACAATTCCTTTTCTTACAGAAATTTAGTTACGAGTAAATTTTTTTATTGGAATAAATAAAATTCTATAAATCCTAGCACAAAGTATAATAATAATGAAGCTAAATCATAGCTAGAGTCCAGCAGTAATAGTCAATAATTCAATGATTGAGATAAATTAACATGTTCATAAATTTGATGCACTAGCAGCTAAATGTAACACTAGTGCATCGTGCCAAATTGGTGTAACATCTTTTTAATAATCAGGACTACCATTAAATTTATACAATTCCTCAAGTAGTCTAGCTAAGCTAACTAGCTTTCCTTTTCTAGTTCTGCATTTTAGAAAATTCATAAAGTATTTTTTTACTTTTCACTCTTTTTATTTGTCTCTAATAATACTTGTGTAGTAGGTATGGGTATGAAATATAGTAATCCATAGTATATCTAAAACTAGAATAGAAAAATCCAAACTGAAATATGAAAACATAGGAACTAAACTTCCATTACAAGGGGCATTAATTTTACAAGATTTTTCATGCATATTTGCTGTATGGAGTATGTATTATATATTGTATTAAGGCTATATTATCTTCAAATTTATTTCAATAAAGTTTAGGTATGTAAATATAGTCACTTGATTAATACGAGTATTTCGTATTAATGAGTTGACATATCTTATTTTTAAAAACCCCAATAATTCTTTTCTTTTTTCCTCCTACGAATAATGAAAAAGGTAAATGTCTTCAATTTATCTTTAGTTTTTTGCTCCTAGCCTCATTTTTAAGGGGGTAAAACTATTAGAGGTGTAATCATATATTGTACAAGAATTTAAATTTTGTAAGTTTTTACAAAATTCAATCTAACTTACAATATAGCATTATGCATGGTGTATTTTTAAAATTAATAAGATATTTATCACTCTGAACCTATATGAAATATGATGAACCTTTAATATTCTTTCAAAACTTATTCTAGGTTGTAAATTGCATACAACATCAAGGCATACACTTTTTTAAACCAATCAATAACTTAATATTAAATGATTTCATAATTAATAATTGAATTTTAAAATTAGACAAATACGGAGTAATTTATAATTAATTTTGACATTAAAAAAATTGACATTAAAAGTAAATCAAAATCAGTTAATAAAAATTACTCTGTCCTATAATAATAGAACTTTTAAGGATGACTGTTATAAAATCATCCTATATATTCTATCTGAATATCTCTATATGATCTAAAATAATTGAAACTGCGTTTGAAATTTCTAGACAAAACTTATATTGTTTAAACTTAATTTTTCTATTAGGTTTATTTACCATAAATCTTTGTTAATTTCATTTTTTAGAATAAAATTAAGGAAAAATTGCCCGCAATAATCCCACCTTTGGCCCATCTGCTGAAAATAATCCCACCTTTCGATTATTTTTTAATAATCCGACCTTTATACCTCTTCCGCTTTAAATGGTCCCAACCGGTCACCTAACTTGTTATTACAAGTTACTAGACACGTGTCACTATAGGATTGGTCAAAAAATAAAAAAAAAATTTAAAAAAAATTTAAAAAAAAAACAAAAAAAAAATCTAAAAAATCCTAAAACCAGAATCCGGCAGCCCCAGCCACCGGCTTTCCGGCCACCATCTCCTTCCCCTCCCCGAATCCGACCACCAAATCCCTTCCCCTCCCCGAATCCGACCACCAAATCCCTTCCCCTTCCCGATTCTGGCCACTCCCTCCAAGATTTCATCCGGCCCGACTCCAAACCACCAAATAGCAGCGCCACTACTACTCCTTCGCAAACGCGCAGCCCCGGCCACAGACGCAAATCCGCTCAGGCCACAAACACGCTACTGCTACTGACCTCCCCCATCCCCCGATTCTGCCCAGCCAAACTCTCCCGTCCCTCGATTCCCCGACGTCGAATTCCCCTGCCTGATTCATCCCGTTTTTTGGGATTTATTGATTTAGTTTGGTGGGTTTTCGAATGGTTGAGTCTATTGGTTTATGGGGTTAGGTTGGCTGCGTGAATGGGTGGGTGGGATTCCAGTCAACCCGATCTCCGTGGCGGTGGTTTCGGGTCTAGGGGGGTGCTGGTTGTTGGGTTTGGGTTTGGGTGGTGGTGGGGATGGTGGTGGCTTAGGTGATGGTGTTTTTTTTTGTTTTTTTTATTTTTTACTTTTTTTTAACTTCTTTTTTTTTTGTTTTTATTATTTTTATTTATTTTTTGACGAATCAAGTCGCTACACGTGTCAATTAAACTTAAAAAAATAAAAATTACCTACTCAACCGGTTCCTGGTAAAATGGGACCATTAAAGAAGATAAGGGGGTAAAGGTGGGATTATTAAAAAATAATCAATAGGTGGGATTATTTTCAGCGGACGGGCAAAAGATCGGATTAATCCGGGCAATTTTTCCTAAAATTAAAGAGTAGGAAAAAATGCAAAAGAGAGCTTTAAGAAATAAAGAAGAGAGATGATTGCATGCAATGAAGACAATAAGGTATACAGCTTCCCTTGTCAACATTGGACGAAACGGATTGACGTTGACTACTCAATGACGCCCGCACACTCTCTTTCTCTTTCTCTTTCTCTTTCTCTTTCTCTACAAAATTTAAACTTTATCTGTGTATGAGTTGCACCTTTACTACTATGAGGATCTCACATATTCTACTGTGTTTTTCTTTTTTATTTTGATTTTGATTTTGAGAAATTTCTACTACACTTTTCTGATCATGCCATGCACCTTTTATGTTTCCATAATTAATCCCCAATCATAACATTGTGCTAACACTTTTACTAACCTAATTCTCCCACCTTCTCAGGATTCTATTTGCAAGTATCTCTACTGGTAACATCTACAAATAACCTTCTTGTTAGGTTTGAACACGCATATTAAGAAATTTAATACATTGAAGTACGTGAAATAGTATTGTGAGATATGCACGAAGCTAATTTAGGATGAAAATAAATAAAAATAATATCCAATGCCCTATAGTCAGGGGCGGATTTATTAAGGTGCACAGTGAGTCACGTGATTCACCAGCAAAAAAAAAAAAAAAAAAAAAAAAAAAAAAAAAAAATAATCTAAGAGACCTCCTATTACAGATAGGCGGTCTCTTTGCTGCTTTTATTTGAGATTAGTCACTGTCAGTTTTTAGATATCAAAGAGACCGCCTATTAAAATATCAGATAGGTGGTCTCTTTGTTGCTGCCATTGCCACCACGTCATTAGAGACCTGTTATCTAGATAACAAGTCTCTTTTTGTCAGCAAAATAATTTTTGCACTGTTTTCATATTTCAATAAAGAGACCTGTTATATTTAATAACCGGTCTCTTAAGTTATCTAACATTTTTTTTAATAATTCTTGTTTTTAAGTAAAAAATCATAAAATTAGTTTAATGTAATAGTTTTAAAGTATGTATTTTTATATCCTATTGTTGGATTGAAATAATTTTGGTGAAATATAATTTTTTTTATATAATTTTCGGATTGAAATAAGTGATCAATTATTGATGGTAACTCATAAGTTCGAAAATCCTGGATCCGCCACTGCCTATAGTATAAGATAATCACTTTTTCAAATCCGAGTATATTGGTAAAGCCATGATGTTATGGATTGCGGTTAGTTAAATAAGTACACTATTTTGTCATACTATGGAAATTATAGCTAATTGGTTTCATATGATGATAATGTCATAATGACACTACAAAAAAAATAAGAATAGGCAACACTTAATATTGCAACACTTACAGAAATGTTACTCTTAATAATCCAACGCAACAATATTTATTTGTTACCTTGAACTAAAGTAACAGAAAAAAAAAAGTGTTGCTCTAGACTATATAAGGCAACAGTCGCTTAAAGTGTTACCTTTTTCTTGTCTAAGACAACACATATAATAATTGTTGCATGAAAAGATAACAATAACAAAACTATTGTTTGAAAATGTAACATTAATATCTATATTGCCATCTATGGCTACATTTATATTAAAAAGACAAATATATATATATATATATATATATATATATATATATATATATATATATATATATATATATATATATATATATATATATATATATATATATATATATATATACCTCAGCTTGTGACTTTGAGGTCACAAGTTCGAGCCCTACTAACTACTAAATGCTTGGGATTGACAACATTTAGAAACATTTTTTAATTATCTCCTTAGATGGCAATATTTTTCATTTGTTGTCTTAGTAAAAGTGTTGCCTTATGTATCATTTTACCTTGACTTTCAAAATTGTTGCCTTTGAATAAAAATATGTTGCCTTATGAATAGACAACGGGGGCATAGCTTACGCCTCATATGTGTTGCCTTAGCTACAAGACAACATTTTTTTTATATTAGGCAATGGTTTTGCATTGTTACCTTTGCTTTATTTTGTTGTAGTGTGAGGTGCTTATTCAGTTGATTTTTGTTAAACTTGGGGCCTGTTTTGATTTATTAAACTGAGTTGAGCCAAATTGAACTGATTAAAGCCGAACTGAACTGGATATCTTATGAGAGAAGGAAATTAAAAAGTGAAAATAAACCGAAGAGAACAAATCCTTGTACATACATAGTCCATAATTCCATATATAGCATTAGTGGTGTAGTCGAAACTCTCAAGTGATTAAAATTATATACTACGTATACTAAATAATTTGAAAAGCAGCCAAAAATTTTTGTGAAATGTGTAATCCAAAATATAAGTAGAAATATGGGTAAATGGGTAGCACCCGACCCACACAGCAAGCATGAAATGCATAAGATGATGGGCAGTGGTGACTGATAATCTTTCAAATCCGATTACTTGAATTTTGTAGTAAGTGATGTGCAACAGCAATATGAATATTTACACATTGACATTTCTTGATCTCCGTGCTTTATTTTGTTTTTGGTGTTTTTTGTTTTCATTCAACCTCTACCATCATCAACTAAATTAGGAGTAACTAGGTTAGAATCCGGTGCACAGTTTATATAAAATTTATTTTTATAAATTGTATATTATTTCTAAAAAAAATAGATAGATATAAATAAGAATATGCACCTTGTTTCTTTAAAAAAAAAAAAAAAGAATATGCACCTTGTACATAATATCTATTTTGAAAATTTTAAATTTTCATCAAATTATGATATAATACTTGTTCAACTTTGCCTAATACATATTTTAATGTAGGAGTCTATTTATTAGTGTACAACTTAAAACAAAATTGTTTCATTTTTTAAGGATAAATTAATAGGTTGTATTTGTAATATAGAGGCTTCTATTATTCAAATTTCAATATCTATTAAATATAATAACTCCAAAAAAAAAAAAAAAAAAAAAAAAAAAGACATCATCTTGCATTTAGGCGAAATTTTTTTATATAATGAGAGTTACATATGAACAGTAATGACATCAGAAAAGTTTTATTCTAATAATAGTTAATAGATTATAAAATACTATACGGAGTACTACTTTCTTCCCAAAAAAAAAAAAAAAAAAAAAAAAAAACTAATTATAAAATATACGGAGTAATACAGTACTACTCGTAGTAACAATAAATAAGGTGAGTGCATGAAAATGCGTGGAAGAAAAATGAAACAAGCAATTTTTACAAACTTTTATATGTGGCTGGCCACATGGTGCGGCAAGGGTTACTTGTAGGGTGTTACTGGTTTTGTCAGGGGTTACTTGTAGGTGTTACTTGTATTCTGGGGTTACTTGTATGGGTGTTACTGGTTTTGGTCGGGGTTACTTATAAAGTGTTACTAGTTTTGTCAGGGGTTACTTGTAGGGTTTTCCTGGTTTTGTCAGGTGTTACTTGTATTCTAGGGTTACTTGTATGGTTGTTCTTGTTTTGATCAGAGGTTACTTGTAGGGTGTTACTGGTTTGGTATAGGATTTCGGTCTGGAGTTACTCGGAATACAAGTAACACATACAAGTAACCCCACGATACAAGTAACCCATACAAGTAACCTCATAATACAAGTAATACCCTACAAGTAATTTATACAAGTAACCCCATAATACAAGTAACACTAAAATACAAGTAAATGTGCCGCATCATGTGGCTTGCCACACTGAAAAATCTCTAAGCAATTTTTTACTGTATTTTTTTATTTTAGAAAAAAAACAAAGTCAACTTGTTTGAGATGACAATAATCAAATCAATTATCAATATCACAAAGTCTATTCATTACATTCCGTAACATTATAATAGTGCTTAGTAAAATTAAGCTTTATTCTTCATCACATGATTCATACGGATCTCAAAAACTCATTTAACAATCAACAATTAATTGATCATCATTTTGAACTACATTAAGCGTTTTTGACGTACTACTATATTGGTTTTTTTTTATTATTATTATTATTATTATTTTTTTTTTACTCCTATTCCAACACAAATGCACAAAGGAAGAAGAAATGAAAATAAGTTGAATATGCATTTGTTATTGACTTGATCACATACAATATCGTTACGAGTTATCAAAATTGTTTTGAATCATTCATTTTATGGTTGAAAATTCTATAGTGATCGTTTGAATTATGACTATCATAATATTTTAATGATTATATACTTTATAATTAACATATTTTTATCCAACTAATTAATTATATTACTCTATTCTTGTTATAAAATATTATTACCAACATTTTTTTAATTTATCAAATTTTTTGTTTTATGTATGTAATTTTTACTATTAATTTATAGTTTCTCGTAAAATACTTATTTTATGTTGGATGAAAATTTTCGAAAATTATATTTGCACGATAGAAATTAAAATACTAATTGTGTCCAATTTATAGTGTGAAAAAATGGATCGCTCATATTGTTTATCATTAAAATAATAAGGTAGTTATATTTCAAACGACTGCTGTAGAAAATATCGTGAAGCTAAGGTAAAAGATAAGATAAATGTGAAAAAAATAAATAAATAAATTACACACTTTATACTTATTAAACTTTACTTAGGGTCGTTCACATTTACTGAACTGAACTAAGCTAAAATAAATATTTTATGAGATAGGAAAATTAGGAGCTGAACTGAACTGTAATTAAGTAAATATGAACAGGCTCTTAGTGCCTGTTCTCTTCAGCTTATTTTCAATTCAGTTTAGTTCAGTTCAACAAATCAGAACATGCTCTTTGTATAACATTTTTTTTTAAAAAATGTGTTTATTTTATTTCCCTAATTTATCTATTTTTATTTATTTATTTATTTATTTTAGGTCGTGAAGTACAAATCCTAAAAAAATTAAGAGAACAAAAAATGGGAGGAAGGGAAAGAATCAAGTGGAGGGAAACAACAAATTGAAAATTGGTAAGAAGGGATGAGATGATTTGATGTAAAGCTGCATGACTGTGTCTGTATGTACGTGAGTTGTAGCAATACTTGCATAAATTCTCAAAATCCTTCTTTACAATTTTTAACATATATTAATCAAAATCATTTTTATTTGCAACAATATAATTAAGCATCAAAATCATAGACCATCAATCTTAATTTCCATTTTCTATTTATAATTTTAATTTTGAAGTGTTAATAAATCGTGAATTTTGATGTACTGTAGTGATTATATAAATGACGTACAGATGGATTGATGGATGGGATTTGTGAAATTGATCCATGCATGAATCCCATTCAGATCATTTTGTTAAGGATTTCTCATTCATTGTCTGTGTAGTAATCAGTGTTGTTTTCTACTAGTACTCCTTATTAAGCTACTTAGAGTTCTAGTATTACAGAGTACTTAGTAATAAGTACTGCAGTACTAGAACTCTAATACGGAGTAGCTTAGTAACACTTACTCGACTCAAACTTGACTCGTTTACCTGAATTGATAGCACTATTTATTACTCGTATGGAGTATCTGTATTATTTTCTGGATTTAAATTATTTTTACGTGTTTTGTAGCGGCTCTTAAGACTTTAGTACAAGTAGTGTTTAACCGCAACATACAGAGTATAATTTTCGATTTGCGATCCAATTTTGTTCAAAATATTTTAAAATTTAATCTTGGTCCAAATCAATATTTTGTTTTAATCAATGCATATAATCTTCTACTCTATAAATAAAATTAAGTTTTTTTTTTACATGTATAAATAAAATAACTTTCTCCTTCCATATGGTATGGTGATACGAAATTTTTTAAAAAGCTACTCTATTTCATACAAAATATGTAGTATTACTCTATAGGTTTTTTTTGGGTACACAATGTAATGAACGTGGTTGTGGAAGCAATGAAACTTCCTTTGTTCCCTTTGCAATGTGGCCATGTATGGTGGTGTATTTATGAATATTATTTTACGAGATGAAACATATAGAAGGAGATGAAACGAGGGACTCAGGGTCTGTTCACATTTATTGAACTGAACTGAACTGATTGGAGGTGAAATGAATGTTTTATGACAGAAGGAAATGAGAAGCTGAACTAAACTGATTGGAGCTGAACTAAACTGATTGGAGCTGAATTGAACTGAACTGAGCTGAAATGCATATTTTATGAGAGAAGGAATTTAGGAGCTGAACTGAACTAAGTTGAACTGAAATTAAGCTGAAGTGAACAGGCACTCGGTTCAGCAAAAATAATTTCAGCTCAGTAGAATAATTTATGTTCAGCATAAATAAGGTGAAGCGAATGAGGCCTAATAATAGAGAAAATAAGTAGCCAAATAGATCAGTACTTGCATATACAAAGTACTTAGCAATTACGAGTATAAAAACAATACAATGCCATTAAAAAGAACACGAATGAAAGTATAATTCTCAATGTCACAACTTATGCCTAATTTTACGTATGAACATATACGGATAATACATACACTTAGTTCCTGTTCTCTTCAACTAATTAATTTCAATTCAGATCAGTTCATTTCAGTTTAGTTCCTAATTTACTTATCTCATAAACAATTCAGTTCAATTCAGTAAATCAGATCAGGCTCTTAGGTCTAATGATGAATTATAAAGGATAATAATGAAATGTTGATATTCTGATCACCAGATAATAACAATAATGGTACAAGTAGCTACAACAGTTGGTTCAATCAACATCGCCTTATCATTGATAATGAAGTTTGAGATGAGAGGATCATATAATAATTACCACTAGTATATGAAATTATGAATAATAGAGTTGAAAAAAGGTAAAATTTGATGAGATATGCACAGCATATATACTGTTGGTCTTACGGATATTGATATTGATAGCACGAGTGTTACGTCTCCTGTAAAACAATTCACTTGATAATGCCATGTACGACTACATCTTTGCTTAGTTGTTGCCAGAAATATCTGCCAAAACTCAAATATCACCTAAACTAAACTAGAGCCATCTTCTTTATTTTTAAGGAGATGTAGGACTTAGGAATTTAGAGTTTGGGACACTACTTTTTGTATTGTGCATTATTTATGCTACTGATTTCATTTGCGTTGTTAATTTAATTTTGATTTTAGAAAATTCACTTTATTGTATCAATATAATTTGCTACGATTGACCAAAAATATTCGAAGCTTCTTCGAAAGAGGAGTTGAATGGTATTCGAAGCTTCTTCAAAAGAGGAGTTGAATGAAACTCAAATTGTCGATCGATTTTCTTATTAACACTTCAAGTTTTTTTTTTGCAATATTCATCAATTAATATGTTGTTAGAATAGTTTCATTAAACACACACATAGTAGAAAGTTAAAGATACTATTGGTAAATGACTAAGGGCTTGTTCCGATTGACTGAACTGAGCTGAACTGAACTGAACTGAGCTGAACTGAACTGAACTGAACTGAACTAAACTGAACTGAACTGAACTTATTAATTAGTGATTTTTAACTACGGATTAGTGATCTTTGATTATTTATTGATTATTTATTACTATACATATGTGTATATACAAATGTACATATTAAAATATTTACGAAAAATATACTATATAATTATAATTATAAAATGTATGAAAAATATATTATAAAATGTATGGAAAATATATTAAAAACTTGAAACCTCTAAACATTTTAAACACATATACTATTTATTATTATTATTATTATTTATTGATGATTATTATTATTATTTATTGATTATTATTATTAGTATTATTATTTCAATTATTATTGTTATTATTATTATTATTATTATTATTGTTTTTGTTTTTGTTGATGTTGTCGTTGTAATAAAAGCTTAAAAGAATGAAATTTGGCTTTATATCATTAGCAATATCATTAGACATAAATTAAGAGCTGAGCTGAACTGAACTGAATTGAACTGAACTGAATTTCAACGGAACAGAACAGGCCCTAAACATTGTTGGGAAATTGATTCAAAAGTTGGTTATTATTTAGAATTATTAGTGTAAGTGGGTTTATCATATTTGAATGATTTTAGGAGTCTAGTTGAGTGGATTATCATGAATTAGTCAAAGAGTATATTATGGGTGTTAGTGGGTCACGTATTTACTTTGTGTTGTCAGTGGGTATTAGTGGGCAAATCTAGCCTTAAAGATAGGATTTTTTAGTTAGTATTATTTACTATTTAAAGGATTGATGTACTTAATCAGGATTATGATAATTTGAAAAGTATTTTGCTATATTTATCTTTTCTATGTTCTTCTATCTTTAAACTTCAACATGGTATCAGAGCTAATCCGGGTTCCGATCCTAAACCAAAATTAAATGTCGTGAATGTCGTGAGATTGTTTTTTGAGTGAAACCAAAAGGTTAAGTCGTATTTCGTGTGAGCGTGATATTTGAGTTTTAAACACAGTGAGTATGTCAATCAATGGTGTCACACAAAATTCTCAGCCATCAATTCCGATTTTCGAAGGTGAAAAATATCATCTTTGGAGTGTCAAAATGCAAACATTGTTCAAATCCCAAGAGTTGTGGGAAATTGTCGAGAACGGGTATGATGAACCGGCGGAGCCACCGCAAGAACCCGATCAAAGATTGCGTGAAAATCGCAAAAAGGATGCAAAGGCCTTATTTTTCATCCAAACTGCAGTGGATGATGACATTTTCCCTCGTATTTCTTCTGCCAAGATAGCAAAGGCGGCATGGGAGATCGTCAAGCGTGAATACTATGGTGATAAGAAGGTAATTTCTGTCAAATTACAATCACTTCGTTCTGAATTTGATGGGTTGAATAAGGGTAAAAAGGAGTCAATGCAGAGTTATTTGTCTAGAGTCTCTGGCATTGTTAATCAAATGAAGTCTTATGGGGAAAGTATTAGCAATGAACGAGTGGTCAGTAAAGTGCTAAGAAGTTTAGATAGTGATTTTAATCATGTCGTTGCTGCAATTGAAGAGTCGAAGGACTTATCTACTTATACGTTTGACGAGTTGATGTGTTCCCTATTGTCTCATGAAGTGAGAATTAAAAAGCCAGATGAGGAAGTTGAAGAGAAAGCTTTTCAAGTTAAAGGGCAAATGTCGGATGATCGTTATAATGATGGTGGTCGTGGTCGAGGTAGTCGTGGTCGAGGTCAAGGTCGTGAAGAAAGTGATGGTCGTGGTAGTGGTCGGGGTCGTTCATCAATGAGTAATGTTCAATGCTACTATTGCAAGAGGTATGGGCATAAAGAAGACCGTTGTTGGGATAAACAAAGAGATGAGCAAGTTGGTGATCAAAGCAAGCAAAGCAACTATGCTCAAAAGGTCGAAGAGGAAGAGACTAAACTCTTCTAAACATAGTGTCGTGGTTGAGTTGTGAAAGTCGGGTTTGATTGAGGTACCTTGCAGTGTCGAGTTCATTAAAAGTGTCGAGTTCAAGTTATTGTAATGTGTTGTTGGAGTTAGCTGCAATGTTTAACAATTGTCTGCTCCTTTTGAATCAAGGGGGAATGTTGGGAAATTGATTCAAAAGTTGGTTATTATTTAGAATTATTAGTGTAAGTGGGTTTATCATATTTGAATGATTTTAGGAGTCTAGTTGAGTGGATTATCATGAATTAGTCAAAGAGTATATTATGGGTGTTAGTGGGTCACGTATTTACTTTGTGTTGTTAGTGGGTATTAGTGGGCAAATCTAGCCTTAAAGATAGGATTTTTTAGTTAGTATTATTTACTATTTAAAGGATTGATGTACTTAATCAGGATTATGATAATTTCAAAAGTATTTTGCTATATTTATCTTTTCTATGTTCTTCTATCTTTAAACTTCAACAAACATCACATGTTAAAATGTTACTCCCCTGTTCTGTTCAGCATAATTATCAGTTTAGTTCAGCTCTAATTAATTAAGTTCAGTTTTTAATTTTCCTCTCTTATGATCAATTTATTTCTGCTCTATTTAATTCAGTTCAGTTATTTTTAGTAAATCGAAACAGGCACCAAATAGAGGCAATTCTTCACTTTTACCAAAGCCTTTCTTGCATGGTGCAACTTTTGTGCTGCGCAAACTTTGGTGCAATCCGATCACAACATTGACGCTATGCATATTCTCACCACACAAAACAGTAGATAAACATTGCATAATACAAGTAAAGACAGATCAAATTATAATATTCTTCACAACTCATCATCTGATTGATCTTAATTTATTTAAACATAATGATGCATTTAATGTTAATTTATACTAGTAATAATAAATAACGTGCACAATAAATAAAATTAATACAAATTTGAAGTAGAATGTGATAAGAGGTAAAGGACAAAAAGAGTGGATACAAAATAGAAATAAAATGAATAACAAAGCCCAAAACAGATTATATAATCAGAAGAAAACAACAAATAAAAGTAAAGATGAAGCAGAAATAGAATTAGCAGAGTTAAAAGGGGGAGAGAGATATTATTATTAGCAGAATAGCAGCAGCTGAGAGGTTTAGCAGTGTTTACAGGTAACTTTTATGAAAATAACAGCATATTACAGTATTAGATTTACCTTAGCTTCCTACTCTAGCTAAAAGCTGTATTTGTATAGATACTAATTAATCACTTTATCATCATCATACACTTCATGCATGCAACAAATCAATACTCCAGAGTTTAAACTATAGTTTATTGTTAGTTCATTATGAATCTGGTCCCGGATTCAGTTTGGCCTAACTAGTCGGATCAATTTTGGGTTGGATCGACTAAAAAAATGATACGAATTGGAGTAAATTAGTCTGATTATTTCACGTAGTCATGATTTGAATTACATTTTAATTTGAAATAAGTTAATTATTTTTAAATAAGTTTTTGAAAGTGACCAAATGAAAATAATTGTAAAAAGAGCGCCACGTATTAGTCAAAGAGATTAAATTGGAAATAACAGATTAATTACATGTTAAATGTGAATTAAGTTTTTGAGTAAATAGTCTCATTAAATAATTAAATTGAAAATAACAGATTAATTAAATATCTCAGAAACTCACATGGCGTAATTTGACCTTCACAAGACTACATAAAGTACAAAAATAACATCCAATTTTTTAATTTTTACAATGCTTAATAGGTATGTTTAAAGCTTTATTATTACATTCAAATTTTACAAAAATCCAACATTATAATTATGTTGCTATTAAAATGTTGAAAACAAAGCAAGAGTACACTTTACTTCTAAGATCGAAGGATGATGGATGTGAGTGAAAGAAACTTGATTTGCTATCAACGAGATGACATTGAGGCTAACCATCAATAGGAAGATCAACCGACACAGTTGACTAATCTAAATTTCATAAATTTAACCTATTTATCAAATTTTATAAACCGTTGACTTATACATATCAAACAAATTGGTTTAGCCGTTTAGCTGGATTTTATACTTCATCTCCCTTAAGAATATTTTGAACTTCGAGCATTATTAGAGCCAAAGGGCCTATAGCACGAAAGCCTTTTTCACATGACATATATGGCCAATATACTCACCTATTTAAAGGTCTATTTTTCTAAATAATTACTCATTTCATCTCAATATACATATACTACGGAGAGTCTGTTTTGTTCGCCTTATTTTCACTTATTTCTGGTTAATATAAGTTCAAATAAGTTAATATAAGTTTTGATAAGTTAAGTTCAAGAAAAATGAGTTCTGATAAGGGTTACGCAAGTTCAAATTACAACTAAAATAAGTTTTAATAAGTTCAGATAAGTTAAGTTAAGTTCTTTTAAGTTTAGATAAGTTCAGATTAATGAAAATCAGGTGAATAGAACGCACGCGGAGTATAAAAATTTTTGTAAAGAAAATTGAACTTAATACAAAGTTTAAAATATACCGAGCTTTAACAAACGTAAAAAATAATTAAAAATGAATTAAATACCACTTTAATACCACTTTTTATATGTAACAAGTATTGTAACATATAAAAGTATTTTATTTTATTTTTTAATGTTCTATGGATCATGGAAAAGTAAACTTGTTATTAAAAAGGTTCGACAAAATCACGGTGCTTTTTTTTTTTTTTTTTTTTTTTTTTTTTTTTTTTTTAATAGTAACTACGGAGTAACAAACTAAAAACAACAAACACACATAAATCAAAAGGACCACGACAAAATCCTACGCTCACAAGCTCGTTTGGCTAGCCAATGGGCTGGTGTAACCCAGTCTCGAGGCACTTTAGATATCCTGCAAACCGAAAGACCCTCAAGAAACCAACGAATGTCACTCAGCAACCATAAGCAAGAAATATCAGCTGGTCGATCATGATGAAGAAGTGAAGCCATTATAGCGCTATCCGTGTAAATAAAAAGACTATGAAACCCTCCGTGAATAGTTGTCTGAAGGCCCCATAAACAAGCCTGAAGCTCATCCTGGAAAGCGGACGCAACACGACAAGCCCCAGAACCACCTCCTAAAATCTCATCCGATTCAAATCTACGGAAAATCCATCCCGCTCCCTCCGAACAATCTGCAGTAGTCCACGCTCCAATCAGGCAAACCTGTACAGGGTCAGTCGAAAAACCTCAAAGACAAGTAATAGATCGAGGCATAGTAAGGTTAACCCGGCCCTGATGATCAGAAAACAACTGAATAGATAACAGACCAGCCTGATCTATATGTATAAAATTCTACTTTTTTTTAAAACAAATAACTTCATATATTTGCACAATATAATGTAGCAAGGGAATATTAGATAGATCTATATGTATGAAATATTAAATTGTTGGTCGATAGAGATGAAAAAAAATTAAATAGATATCAAACTATGTGATTATAATTAGTTGTTAACATGAATGGTGGAAACTTAAGAGTTGAGAGTGTCACATACTTTTTTTTTTTTGACAAGAAGAGAAAGGATTTCATTAATGAAAGATAGCCAAACGGCACTTACAAACAATTCCGAGGAAATCTAAAATTCCAATTCAAATACAATTCACCTTAGAACTAGTTACATCGCAGATTCGATCAACGATCGCCTTTATAAAAATCTTCATCTGAAACAATATAATCTGTGAGTTAGCACTAATTCGGCTTGAGATCCACATATGAATAGTTGTTTGGGTGAAAAAACTCATATGGCCTTCTAGACAATTTTAGAGATTGTGAAACCCTAAATCTTCAAACTTTGACAGACGAACAAACAAATAAATTAAACCTAATAGATCAAACTCCATCATAAAGATGTGATCTTTTATTGAAAGCATTTTAAAAGTTTTTTTGGGGCTTACCACCGGTAAAAATACCGATGGAAGCTCCTATAAAAATTTACAATTGAAATCAGAAGAAAAGATATGGAAGAGAAAGAGAGAAAAGGAGAAGATTGAAGGAAAACCTTCAAAGAAGAAAAATCTAGCAATAATGGAGGCTAGAAAAACCCTCCCAAGGGAAAACCTTAGAGGGAACCAAAAAACCCTCCCAAGGAGAAAATCTAGAGGGAACCAGAGTGTCACATACTTATATGCACGTGAAGTCATGATAAATTGGAGATTTATTTCAATAGTAAAACGAGAGTGGGGTATAGTTTAAGTGGTTAGAACTTTTCTCCCGATTCGAGGAAATTTTGGGATTGATTCTCATCCCCGCCTCCGTGACTCTCCAAACACCAAAAAGTAATAGTAAAATAAATTAATTTAAAACAAATAAAAGTAAAAATTGAAGATTATTTGGAATAATTTATATATAGTAAATATTTTCTTTTTGTTCCATCAATTTTCATT
Organism: Chenopodium formosanum; assembly: GCA_024500155.1. Taxonomy (NCBI): domain Eukaryota; kingdom Viridiplantae; phylum Streptophyta; class Magnoliopsida; order Caryophyllales; family Amaranthaceae; genus Chenopodium; species Chenopodium formosanum. The sequence continues at coordinate 11,069,771 of CM044865.1, read as the reverse complement.
AATAAAGCAAGATTATTCTCACATATTAAGCCAGGAATAGTATGGTTCATAGTTCAAACATTCACTACATACTACACTGAACTAAAAAATTTATGAGAGAAGGAAATTAAGAGCTGAATTGAACTGCACTGATTGAAGCTCAACTGAACTAAACAGATTGGAGCTAAATTGAAATGAACAAGCCCTACGTAAGATATTTAAGATGTAAATTCAGTTTGATTTAAGTTTAATATTTCTTCCCTTCTTTTATTATTGCACCGTAAGGGTTTGACACAAAATTTTTGAAAGTGGAAAAAAAGATGAGAGAAAAAGGTAGAAATACAAAGTTGCCCATATGATTGTACACAAAATAAAAAGTAAAAGTTGAAAATTAAGAGTATATTAGCTATTTATAATATGATCACAATTTTTTTTTTTTTTTTTTTATTTCGGACTGACTTTTAAATAAGTCTGGCATAAATACACAATATAAGGGACAAAAATAAATTTCCAAAAGTTCCAATGCAAATGCAAACTACTGATAAAATATTGTAGTAAAAAAATTAATTGAAAATCCCAAGCTCATCAAATTTATACACTCAAAAGACAAATATTGAAATATTTTACCTTAAGTTTACCTCACCTATCTAATAATTTAACGTTACGTTACATTACCTCAGACTACCCCTTACCCCCCTTACACACTAGCCCTGCCTTCCTCTGCTCCCATCTAAAAGATTTCACTTCTTACCAAATTTTTATTTTCTTTATTTTTTAAATATATATTTTAAAATTTTATAATTAATAAAATTTTAAAAAAATCCTAGTGTACTATGCTGACATTTTTGAGATATTGTTTCAGCTTTATCGATTTTTGCTAAAATCTCCTCCCTTTCTTTCTCTCATTTTCCCCTCATCCCCAAAACTTAAAAAATTAAGAAAATAAATAAATAAATTCAAGAAAATAAAATAAATTTAACAAAAATACAAAAAAAAAAAAAAAAAAAAAAAAACTCATATTTTTCTTCACTGACAGATAGGAATACCCTCTGCAAATTTCCTAACACACGCACGCATACTCCCTTTCTCTCTCTTCATGTCATACATCATTACCTAAAGCCAACGGAAATCATAAATGTGCACACAAAATTTTAAATTAAATAAAAAAAAAAAATCACAATATTAACAAAATAAATACAGTAAATAAATACTCTAAAATAAAAATATTAGAGAAATTAAAAAAAATTAAAAAAAAAAGGAAAAAACAGGACAGGACAGAACAGAAAAAACCACAGTATATTGGGTTTCGGGCCCCTACCATACCACAACTCTTCCTTTTTAACACCCCTTCAAATTCTCACAATTCTTACTTCAATTTTTCTCATTTTTGAGCTCTTTTTATGTTATAAAAACTTTGGGTTATTTTTATTTTTGGTTTTGTGGATTGTTTGGAAAATGGACCAACCTTTTTTTCTTCATTTTGATAACAGTGAATCGAATTTACCACCTGGGTTTAGGTTTCATCCAACTGATGAAGAACTTATTTCTTATTATCTGCTTAAGAAAGTTCTTGATGGTAATTTTAGTGGTAGAGCTATAGCTGAAGTTGATCTGAACAAGTGTGAGCCTTGGGAACTTCCTGGTAATTCTCTTTCTTTTCATATTTTGTGTTTTATTTGTTCGGAATTTGTTGTCGTGTTGATAGTGTAATTTAAACTTGTAACACGTAATGTTTTAAGTACGGGTAATTTCTTTTATTATAGTATTACTAAGTACTAACAACTTTTCTAGTTTCTACCTTGCTTAGCTTTATCATAGTTAATGTATTAATACAATTTCATACTCATCCATTCAATAAAATTATATTTATTAGCTCATGATCATATAATGTTGAAGTTTCTTACCTAGTGTTACATAAAACTTTATGAAAATATGTACTTAAGTTTATTTTTGCAAACATTATGTTAACATGAATTTTAATATTCCAAAGAATTATACAAGTAATATTCCTTTGTTGCAAATAATAGATAATGGAGGTAGTATTCCAAAGAATTATACAAGTAAATGTTAAACTTAAACTATATATTATGTGATGAGTGTAGAGAAGGCGAAGATGGGGGAGAAAGAGTGGTACTTCTTCAGCTTAAGAGACAGGAAATATCCAACGGGGTTACGGACTAACCGGGCAACCGAAGCTGGTTACTGGAAGGCAACCGGGAAAGACCGGGAAATTTACAGTTCCAAAACCAGTGCATTGGTTGGAATGAAGAAGACTTTGGTGTTTTACCGGGGAAGAGCTCCTAAGGGTGAGAAAAGTAACTGGGTTATGCATGAGTACCGCCTCGAAGGCAAATTTTCTTACCACTACCTTTCTCGCACCTCTAAGGTACGTATTTAGTTGTCACGTTACTAGTTTTAAAATTCGTTACTCGTGGTGTAAATGTTGATATGTTACATGTGAAGTGTGTGTTAGAATTAGTTAATATGGTTAAATTGTTTTTTTTAAAAAAAAATAAAATTGTGATGTGTTGTTTTGCATGCGTTTAGCAAGTACTACTATGATTGTATTGTGTGAATAAATTGATGAGAAAAATGAGAGAAGTTGAAAGGATTTTTCATGGTACAATCATTTTCAGTGAAATAAGCAAAACACTACTTGAGTATTCTCATCAGGTAGTAATTATTGACATTTGATATGATATCTTTGTTTCAGGAAGATCATGAAATGACTTGTGAAAATATATTCATATTTTGTTACCTTGTAGTTTTCACAATGTTATGATGATTCAAGTTAAATCAAAAGATTTAAGACTATATTTTATGTTGCTAAATTTAAGTAGTAAAAATCAAGTACATAAATGTAAATAATTTGTGGATATTTTTTTTTGAGTTAAATCATGAGATAATCTTAACAACTTATTTTTGTCTTTAAATTAGATCATATTTGTATACTTGTAATCTTGTATCATGTGGTTAACGATTTTTGTTACGAGTATTAGTCTTGATAAATGTCACTAATTTTGTACTAGGGCAAATTTGTTAACACTTGAATTGTATGAAATCTTGTTAATAGGATGAGTGGGTGATCTCAAGGGTGTTTCAAAAGATCGGTAACGGAATCGGAACAACAAGCACCGGCACCACCAACACCGGAGGCGGAAAGAAAACTCGAGGCAGCGGAATCATGAGCAGCCTCTACAACTACAATAGTAGTAACAATGATGTATGCAGCTCACCTTCCTCAGCTTCAATCTCAATCTCTCAGCAGCTTCCACCACTCCTAGACTCCTCCCCTTACGGCGGAGCCTTGAATGAGGCTTGCTCCTACGACGATGGGAGCGAATCCAACAATACCACCAACAATCCAATCAAGAAAGAGCACGTGTCCTGTTTCTCCAACAACAACAACAACATAAATATAAACAACACTAGTAGTACTAATAATATTATTAGCAACTTTAACCCTTTTGAGCTCACATTTGCACCCCCACCACCAATGATGAGCACTCCACCTCCTAGGAGTATTACTAGTAGTAGTAGTAACTCATTTACCTTATACGGGGTAGGGTTACCGGTTTTCCCTAGCCTAAGGTCCCTCCAGGACAACCTCCACCTCCCTTGGGTAGGTGGGGGAACATCGGTCCAAGGCGGGTGTGAATTAGATGTGATGATGGGAGGTACTAATGCAACATGGGGTGGAAGCAATGGCGGTGGCGGGGTCGGGTTTGATCATTACATTGGTGGTGGAAGGGTGGGAATAGGTGGTGGTGGTGGTGGGAGTGAGCTAGATTGCATGTGGAGTTACTGATAATGACAAGGCTTGCTAATCAGTCTGCATGGTGTTCTTGCATTGCTTGTCTGAGTGGGTTTGACTTTTTGGGGCCTTTAGCTTTAGCTTTAGGTAGCTATTCTATGTGTGTGTTAATCAGAGTTTGATGTGAGTAGGGTTATGGTATGGTATGTTATCTAGGTTGTTTGGTACTATGAGTTAGTTTCTATTTCTACTACTAGTTTTTATTTTTATTTATTATTGTTGTAAGTTTATTTGTGTATTTCTTTTTAATTAGGGTTTAAAAAAAAAAAAAAACTTTGTTTCTTTCTAGCTAGTGTGGCTATTGTTGTTGTATGATTGTGTTATGTACTTTGTGGAATCTTTGTTTTGTACTATATTATTAAATTTGTGTTGTTAGATTGTGGTGTATTAATTTAGTAGTTTTTGCATGGTGTTGATAGATTATTATTATTTTCTGAAGTCTACATTATTATTTTCTCAAGTCTACATTATGTGTTAATTGTGTGGTGTTGAAATATTATTTTAGTACTTCGATTTCTTTAATTGATTGATATTGTTTACAAAAGTAATTGACGTAAATTTATGTACATCTTTCACCAAAAAAAAAAAAAAAAAAAAAAAAAAAAAAATTAAAAAATTAAAAAATTAAAAAATATCTATGTACAACATGAATTAAGAGTTGAAATAAATACAGTCAAAACTAGGTGTATCAGTGTATGCATGCAATCTTAACAAGGGCTATAATAATGATAAATTACAAAACTAGATACTTTACGAGGCTTTCATGCGGGTATGATTTGAATGAGGATAGGATTTACATTTTATTATAATCAATTGGAAGATTTAATTGAAATTGAAATAATCAAAGTGAGTAGGGTACTTCAGAAAAAAAGTGACTAAAAGTACCAATTGCCAAGTAAATGTTTTAGCCATAAAAAAACTAATCCATAGTTAGATTTTATTAATGTGATAAACAAATGACCGTTTAACATGACACGACATGGTAGAGCGAATTACGTTCAAAAGTCTAAACAAAAGAAAAGTGAACTAATTAATATAGTACATAATACAAATTAACTATATTTTGGAACGGAGGGAGTAAAAGTTCCACTACAAGAAAATAACCTTTTCGTAGCGATTATTTTAACCTTTAGTATCGATTGTAATTGCAACAAAAAGCTTTTCCAACGAATGGTCATTCAATACAATATCTCCCGTTGCCTTAGCCTTTAGTAGTGGTTTTCAATATCGCTGGGGTTTGCCTCAATAATCGATACGAAAACTACATCCAATCGTGGTGATTATTGTAGCGATTACAATCGCTATAAATGTTGAACTCATTTTCTTCCAAAAAAAAAAAAAAAAAAAAAACATGTGTATGATCTTTTCAAGATTCGAACATGCAACCTCATACTCTTATATTAAATGTTTTATCAATAAGCTATGACATATTTTATGTATTCTTTGTCAAACAGTATTTATATATCTAGTGTTGAAAAGACTTTTCGTATCGATTTTTAGGATTTAGTGGCGATTGTAAATGATACGATTTCTCAAAATTATATAAATGTGTAAAAATAGTGTGGATATGTATTATTATGTTTTCCGTATCGATTTTATATGGGAAAACCATGGCGATCGTAAAAATGATACGACATCCTTAATTATTTCACAAACATACTTGCATATTGTAGCGATTGAACAGTCGCTACGAAATAATCGCTATGAAAAGTGATTTTTCTTGTAGTGTTCACTTTGAGCCTTGACAACTACAATGGCGCAGTAAGCGAAATGGTTGCACAAGAGCTATCTTAATTAAAGTGTTGAAAGGACTATTGAACTGGAAGACAGACAAAGGTCGGTCTGTCTCCATTCTCTCAGTAAGATGTATAAGTTGAGGGAGGTGAAAGCATGTATAATAAATGCAACATGTAATTTATCTCTCTTTTACAAATACAATTGGTGGCCCTTAGTTTGTATAATTTCTTAAAATGTCAGCATAATTTTGGGGATGGATAAAGGCCAGGGTTCACCTATCACACTATTATTATTATTTATCCAACCTTTTCTTTACCTATCTCTCCCTTTTTGCCTTTCACTTGTGTGCTGCTGTGCTACCTTCATTTACCTCTACCATATTCCTCCTTGGTGTACTACTAGAGTTTAGAGCATATGAATGTTAGTTTGAGATGTGAGTAATAAATGCTCTTCTTTTATGTCTTATTAAGTGTGTTGTGAGTGATTCTAGCCTAGTGGCTAGTGGTGGTGGTAGAGGTTTTCACCTTTTATTCGATCTTTTCGTGTAGTATTTAGACTTGAGATCAAATCTTTATCTAAAGAGGAGTGAGAGAATCGTGTGTGACGTTGGGCACTTGGATGTTAGTCGTGGCCTTGGAGATCCCAAAATGCATTCAAGCAAAATGAGTTGAACTATGTATTAAGTTAGTTTCACTACAATCAGAATGTATATATTATGGAGAATTTCAAGGAAAAAACATGAAATAATATGACATTTAGCAATGCATACAAAGCTAAGTTGTACTTGTACTACACTATACAATATAATAATTTATTCAATTCGCTACGTATCACTAATTTAAGATTAATCAAAATGGTGTACTTAGCTTCCTCAAAATTTAAGTTTAAGTTATAAGTCTTATAACTAATGAAAATTAGATGATCAGAAAGTTAGTGAGTTACTAAATGAACATAGCATTGAGTTAGGTTAGTTTGAGTTTGATCTCTAGCTAGCTAAACTCAAACTCGGCCATAATTAAGTTGTAACAAACATTTGTCAAACATGATATTTTCAAACTCTACAAGCTCGAACATTGTTTGAGTTAGGATTGTTATCGTAGCACACCGAGCTAAGCTAAACCAAACTCATTACTCGTATTAGGTTTAATACGATCTTTATCACCCCTAAGCCCTAACTATCATATTACCACACTTATACATGATCAAATTATCTCAAGTAGAGCCTCCAACATTCCAACCCCCACATACCAAAACAGCAATTCCATACAATGATGAAAATATTAAACCAATGATTACTTAACCATCAAAAATATGTGGTTTTCAACAAACATCACAACTATTATTTCATCCACAGTTATAAAAGCTGGTCCCCTTTAATATATATATAAAAAAAGTAAATAAATTGAACGAAACCTAAAATTCTCATTATAAGTTAATTTCTAAAATTGTCTCAAATAATCCATTCGTATCAAAAAATATAAATAGGGACAAAAAGCTAGTGGTTTGAAGTTTATAATGATTAAGTATGACGATAGCTTAATAGTACATGAAATAAAGGGTGGTCCAAAAATAATATAAAAAAAAATAAATAAAACTTAGCTAAAATTAGGTTACAATATAAGCCGCGTGCTCTGAGAAATTCAGCATTGCAATCTCAGTTTTAACGATACTAGCTACGTCTCTCTGCATCTATTTATTTTGGGAAATTTCCATCCAATTACATGTACTATATATTATTTGTAAGGTTAATTTTTTGAATTCTTTGTTGTATCTTTATGTCATTTTAATCTACCTAAAATTAGATATTGATTTATGTTTTTCGTCTAGGATTTATAGTCTTGTTATAGATCTTGACTCTTCGATCAAATATATTTATGGATTATATTTGTCATAAAATCATAAAAATGTGTTAACAATAGATTTTTACATTTTGCACTCTATCTTTGGTACGGAATACTCCTAATAATCATGTGATAATCGATCAAAAAGAGAAAGTCGTATCATGAATGTATTTCGTGAGAAGGGTCTAAACAGTAAACACCTAGTGTTCTCTCTTTTTCTTGCTTAAAAAGTTATAATGGAAGTTATTATATTTAGAAGATAATAAAATTAGCCTTATTACATGAGCACGAAATTCATAACATAAACATTCTCGAGTGATGGATAAAACGTGTAGTAAGGGCCTGTTCTGAATATTTAATTGAATATTTTACGATATAAGGAAATTAAGAACTGAACTGAAAATAAGTTAAAGAGAACAGGTTCTAACATCATGTAATATATACACAATCAGTCAATCACACATAACTTTAATGTAGTAACACCATATAATATATACATACATACACAATCAGTCAATTACACATAACTTTAAAGCTATTTAATTTTAGATAGAGTGAACATATACATGAGTAACACCATATAATACATACACATAACTTTAAGATTATTTGTTTTTATATAAAGTGAACATATACATGAGTACAATAATTATATAAGTAATTTAACTTATGAAGTATATGTTGTATATGAAGGAAAAATTGTTAGTACTGTAGCAGATTTCAATTAGTGAATTAGTAATGTAGTACCATTTATAATAATAGTGCAATTCAACTAAATTTCAAAAATAATTTGTTTTTAGTTTGTGTAGCATTGTATCATTTAGGCGAATTACTTAAATACGGATTAATATATTAAATGTAGCAATTTCCTTGCAAGAACTCTAATTTTGGATTTTCTTTTTGTTTTGCGCAGAAACTTTTTGTGTGTTTGTGTATTATGAAATGTACAACATAATTATGCAAGAAAGTAGAAAGCAAATGAACCAAAATTCCAAAAGCTAGGTTTGAGGGTTTTGGTTGTACTATGTTTGAGGTGCAAAGTGCAATAATGATCCAAGACTTTTGGGCCATTGGCTGTTGTTTGTCTCTATAGTAAGTTCATCAGGTTGCATCTTTCATGAGCTAGTGATATTATCATTGTTTTGTGTTGGACGACTTGGACCACCCTAAAGTCATTCCATCATGCATCAACCAGACAAGAAAATGTCATATAAAACCTCATCCAATCGAAAATGTTCCAATGTATGGATTTGTATGTAGATATATCAAAAATCGATCCGACCCCAAATCCATCGAACAAAAAAAAAAAAAAAAAAAAAAAAAAAAAAAAAATTCGGATTTCGACTTGTATAGACACAATAATTTAGCATGATTCAAATTAAAAAGTCTTTACCCCACTCGAACTCTCGAATCTGACCCACACACCTGAATTGACACCTCTACTTAGCTTGTATGTTATATATAATCTAACAGGCCAAGACCTAGAATTACATCTACTTTTCCCAAATCTTTCATCTCAAACTTAGAAGAAAGTAATCCCTAAGTTTCAATTATAGCACCCAAATCAATACTAAACAACATGTCATCCACACAAAGGAATATGATCACACAATGATTACCAAACATTTTAGAGTAAACACATGCATCACTACCACTGACAACAAAACCAAAACAATAGTATAATGAAAATTTTCATACCACTATTTTGGTGCCTGCTTCAGTTCATATAATTACTTCTTGAGCTTACACACTTTATTCTCCATTCTAGAATGGTAGGAACCACAAATCCTGGCCCGGAGGTTGCTCCATGTAAATTTCCTCTACAAATCAGATCACCATTTAAGAAAGCTGTCTTTACATCCATTATTGCACAAACAAGTTATAGATGAAGATAAGGCAAATAAAGTATGAATAGTAGCAATCTTAGGGCCTGTTCTCATAAACTGAACTCAATTGAACTGAACTGAAGTGAAATGAAATGAATATTTTATAAGAGAAGAAAATTAGGAACTGAACTGAATTGAAATGAACTGAACTGAAAATAAATGTATGAGAACAGGCCCTTAGTCACTAAAGAATAAGTGTAGAAATAATAATCAATGACATATGTTCTTATTTTCTTCTTGAAAATCCACTATCACCCTATAGGGTAGGTAAGCTTCTCTTCGCAGGACAACCAGTTCCCAAGTGTCATTCTACATGATGGAATCAAGTTCACTATCAATAGCTTCCTTCTAAAGAGTTACATCAACTAACCTCATTGCTTCTTCGAACATTTTTGGATCTTCATCTACAACCTAAAGACACACCATGACTTCATCCAAATCATCCTCACCTTTCATCTCAGTTAGAAACATTAGGTTGTGAGAAAATTAGGACTGAAAGTAGTATTTGTTATGTGGCTCTTACTTCTCCTGGGTTGAGGTAACTCCTCCACCCTAGAACAAGTATCAACTAGCTCTATAGACAAAGGAACTGAAGTAACATTGTTACTAATTTTAGTTTTCTTCAAAGGAAATACATGTTCGAAGAATACTGCATCTCAGGACTCACTAATAGAATTATCGTCCAGACTCATAAACCCGTAGGCAGCACTGTTCTCAGCATATCCAATGAACACCTTATCAAATTAAACATCCTCGAACTAACTGTCGACCATTCAAAGGAAGGATATCCCACCTTTGCTAGACACCCCCACACTTTCAAATAACTCAGATTTGGGGCATAATCCTTTCACTACTCATATAAAGTCTTGTCGAACTGCTTGTGAAAAACTCTGTTCTAAACAAAGTTTGCTGATAACACGGCTTCACCCCACATGTTGTCTGCCAACCAATAACTCAAGAGCATTGCGTTCATCATCTCTTTTGGAATCCTATTTTTCCTCTCTGTGATCCAATTCTACTAGGGCGTGTATGGAGCTGAAACTTCGTGAATAATTCTTGCAGTCTCACATAAGCCCTTAAGGAAACTGGAGCCATACTCTCCCCCTCTTTCTAATCGAACTCTCTTTATTGTTTGACCCAACTAAGTTTCTACTTCTGCCTTACACATTCAAAAGAAACTTGGTTGAACCTGCAAGAAATTTCATCTTAGCAATCTAGGTAGTATCAGATTTTTATCCCCACCAACAAGAGTACTAGGAATTTCAATTATAGCATTGGTTTGTTCAATAGGTTTAGGAGCGTCCTAGCTATCCATGATATCAATAGATCTAATAATAAGCATTTCGCTTCTAAATTGTTGGAAAAACACTTAGCTTGCTGAAATCAAAGACAATAAGCGTTACTGTAGAAAATTAATTAAGATTCATCCTCCTTTGGTTGTGCCGCAGTTTGGGACCTACTGCCTAAGAAACAAAATACATCACCACCAATACATTTATTCTAGTGACACACGCCCCCCAAGTTTTACAAAATTACCTCCGCAATTGGTTTACCCGAACTCGAAGGTTGGAATTATTGAAGAATTATTTAGATTTCAAAGGGTAGGTTTGTGTTTATGAGTTTGGGTTTTGTATTAATGAACAATTCAAAAGAAGAAGGTGACCCTTGTATTAATATATGCTCTCAAAATAAAAAGAAAATCACATATACCGACACCAGCAAAGAGGCCGAGTGCAATCTCCCACACGCAAGCAATCGCGACCGCTCAATTGGGCGAGAACAATAATGCACTTGAAAGTTGACACAAAATCCCGAGCGCTCTGCTGAGCGAACCTCTCCTAGTCGGGCTCGTAAAATTTGGTGTATCACCTCTCGAACAGGCGACCAACCGTCCGGCCGGGCGCAAGAGCAGCCCAATCTTAGAGTTAGTTCGCCTGGTCGGGCGCTTCGCGAGAACAATTCTAATTTTTCAAACTAATCCAACCAGTTGAGTGCAGCTCGCCCAATCAGGGGGAGAATGAGGGTCGTTATAGCTTAGCGATCCATATCCGATTACATTACCATTTCCAACTGATGGTCTATTTTATATAGTGTTTTACCCCCGTCCCTTGGTCATAATTATTAGTGTTTTTAGCTCTTTAGAGCCACTTTTATTACTAATTGGTGTTTTCTAGTGTTTTCGTAGATTGAGTTGACTTTTACAGGGATTTGCACTTTTGGAGCATTTTCCTGATTTATTATGGAGCAATTACGAGCACTGGAGAAGCACGACCAGATTTTATAGCCCAGGGCCGGTTAGAGCCATCGAACCGGTGATTAAGGGCTCGGTATATGTGATACCGGGGCATTTGGACCAAGTATTCAAGACCCGAAGAGGAAATCCAGATTGGCTCGAAGAATTGGAGCCCAATTGTAGTCCAAATAGTGGCCCAAGAGAGTTGCCCGACCAAAGAGGCTGGCGCTCAGAGGCGCGCCCGGCCGGGCGAGGGAAGCAGAGGCTGGAGCCCAAAGTCGCGCCCGGCCGGGCGCGAGAAATGTACTTGAGAGGAAAACGGCGTGCCCGATCAGGCGGTGCCTTGCCCGATCGGGCGCGTGTTATTGTTAGGAGTTAATTATTCGTCGTTTAAGTTTGTTTTAGTTTAGGATTCTTACGGGAGTATAAATACTTTTCCGTAAAACGAGTTTAGTACACTCTTCTTTACTCTCTCTTAATTTTTTCTTAGATTTTCTCTCTCTACTTAGCTTTTAGATTAATTTCTCTCTCATATACTTTGTTCTTAACTTGATTCTTAATTATTCGAGATTTATTTTGGTAACGATTTCTCTTCTCTTAATCTTAGTTGTTTATTTTATTCTTTTGATCATGTATTGCTTTATTACTTTGATTAGTTTAGTTTTTATTATGTGTGAGTAGTTCTATTTCTAGGGTTTATGGGGATCCATAAATAATATGAAGGGGTAATTTATTGTTGTTAATAATCAATGCTAGATTAATTTCCTATTGATTGATTTAATGCTCTGTGACTAGATTTGCGCATATCTTTTATGCATGAGTTTAACAATATTGATTCGAGATTCGACAGATGAGAATTAATGTTTAGGTCTAGTTTCATTAGGCAGGTTAATTTATAAATGGTTAAGTGGAGATTAGAAAGATGAGATTTAATACCGGTAAATTAATTGTGTGATTGTAAGACGTAGCGAAAGCCCTTTATGATCTGATTAATGTATGCATTGATGATTTATTATCATGTTTTATCCTGGAATATTATTTATTGGTGAACCTATGCCCTAGATCCTTTTATATATTGTTTTCTCCTTATTCTTAATCTCTGTAGTTTAGTTTATTATCCAAATTTACATATTGGTTACTTTATAATTTAGATTACTTTAATTAATTAGGAATAGAAAGACTCTTTTATTTGTGGATTCGACCTTACTCTCCTATCTACATTAGTTATAGGATTTAGGAATTACTTTTGATTAGGGGATACGACTTTACCCTGTCACCAACATATCTCTATTGGTGGACCATGCTATGGCCTTTTCGGGGATTTGATTAAACCAAATTGCTAAGAGGAATTTCTTGAAGGTTCAATCTCTAGGAACCTAAAAGCAAAGTCTTTAGATGGAGATCAGATAACCATGATGAATCAATATCTTCCACTGTGAGAGATGAACTAAGGTTATGTTTTGGTAAGTTATTAGGACCGTTATATGTAAGGGTAGAAAAGAAAACACATATCAAACTTGGTATTGGTAATGCCATGCTTAGAAGATAACTAGCTAAGGTTCACGCTTCCTTTATTTTAAGGAAAAATGTAATATAATAATCCCATCTTTAGTCGGTCTTTCATAAAAAATCCCACCTTTGACCCTCATCTTCCACAAACGATCCCATTGACCTACAACATGTTAAACAAGTTATTTATTTTTTTCTTTTTTTAACTACTTTTATTCTCAAGCCACCAGTCCAACCACCATGGCTACCCCAACACTCACTCCTTACCGCCACCCCCACCTACCAAGCCACCACAAAACCCTCCAACCACGTCGAAAAATCCTATAACCACCCCCAAAACCCAACCCCACCCTCGAAAACTCCACCCACAACCCTGAAAAACCCCACCCCAACCCTGAAACTCAATCCTCAGCCCTGAAATATTCCAACCCAGCCCCAAAATTTCACCCACATCCGCCTCGAAAAACGCCACCCATCATCTCTCAATTTGATTTTTGGTTTGAAATTAAACGCAAATTATGATTTCAATCAACTGAAAAATCGAATTGAAAGGGAATTGATGATTCAAAGGAGAGAAACATACCAAAGAGAAAGAGCAGGAGAAGGAGAAAGAGGGGTTGCGGTAATGGTTGAGGCCATTGCGGGTGCTGACATTCGCGGCAGTGGTTTTTGGGTTGGGTTGGCGGGGAAAGCAAGGGCGGGCCGGGGATGGGAGGGGATGCTGTGGCAGGGATGGGGAGGGGGTGCGGTGGCTGGGGATGGGGATTTTGATTTTTTTTCTTTTTTGTTTTGTTTTTTTTTTTAAATAAATAAATAAACCTATTAAAGTACGACATGTGTCTTATAACCTAAGAAAACCAGTTATCAAAACAATTGTAGGCGTCGTTTGAAGTTCGCCTACGTTAAAGCATGTGTGAATATGCTTGGCACTCATAGGAAGTGGGAATTGACATAATACGATTAGGGACAACGATTAGGGGCAAGGAAAGTAGAGAGCCGCCAACAACTTTTTAAGGAACTTGTAAACCGTTCACGGATCATAAAAGGCAACCACGATAAAGGGACAACGATAGGCAACAACGATTGATCCGTGAAGGTTACACCCCATTCATAATCCATGAGATTACTAACTCCATATGGTTCAGAACCACGAAAGGAGGATTGGGGGATGATGGTACGAAGTGAGTCATGGAGTCACTGATATGTCTATTTTATATAGTATTTTACCCCCGTCCCTTGGTCATAATTAGTAGTGTTTTTGGCTCTTTTGAGCCACTTTTATTACTAATTGGTGTTTTCTAGCGTCTTCGTAGATTTGGTTGACTTTTGTAGGGATTTTCACTTTTGGAGCATTTTCCCGAGATATTATGGAGCAACTACAAGCATTGGAGAAGCACGACCAATTTTTATAGCCCAGGGCCGGTTAGAGCCATCTAACCGGTGATTAAGGGCTCGATATATGTGATACCGGGGCATTTGGACTGAGTATTCAAGACCCGAAGAGGAAATCCAGATTGGCCCGAAGAATTGGAGTCCAATCGAAGTCCAAATATTAGCCCAAGAGTGCCGCCCGGCCAAAGAAGTTGGCGCCCGAAGGTGCGCCCGGCCGGGCAGGGGAAGCTAGGTCGGCGCCCGAACTCGCGCCCGGCCAGGCGCGAGAAATGTAGCTGAGGGAAAAAGGCGCGCACGATCGGGTGGTGCCTCGCCCGATCGGGCGCGTGTTATTATTAGGAGTTAATTTTTGACGTTTAAGTTTGTTTTAGTTTAGGATTCTTTCTTAGTATAAATACTTTTCCGTTAAGCGAGTTTAGTATCTTCTTTTACTCTTTCTTAATTCTTTCTTAGATTTTCTCTCTCTACTTAGCTTTTAGATTAGTTTATCTCTCTCTTATACTTCATTCTTAACTCTATTCTTAATCCCAGATTTCTTAGTAACGATTTCTCTTCTCTTAATCATAGTTATTTGTTTTATTCCTTTGATCATGTCTTGTTTTATTCCTTTGATTTGTTTAGATTTAATTATGTGTGAGTAGTTACCTTTCTAGGGTTTATGGGGATCCACAATTAATATGAAGGGGTAAATTATTGTTGTTAATTGTCAATGCTAGATTAATTCCCTATTGATTGATTTAATGCTCTGTGACTAGATTTGCACAAATCTTTTATGCATGAGTTTGACAATATTGATTCGAGATTTGAGAGATGAGAATTGATGTTTAGGTCTAGTTTCAATAGGCAGGTTAATTTATAAATGGTTAAGTCGAGATTCGAGAGATGAGATTTAATATTGGTAAATTAATTGTGTGATTGTAATACAAAGCGAAAGCCCTTTATGATCTGATTAATTTATGCATTGATGATTGATTATTATGTTTTACCCTGGAATATTATTTATTGGTGAACCTATGCCCTAGGCCTTTTAATTCATTGTTTTTTCCTTATTCTTAATTTTCGTAGTTTAGTTCCTTTCGACTATAATATTTTGATTACTTTATAATCTAGATTATATTAATTAATTAATTAGGAATAAAAAGACTCGTTTCCCTGTGGATTCGACCCTACTTCCCTATCTATTTTAGTTAGTGGTTTTAGGAATTACTTTTGATTAGGTGATACGACCGCTCGAGAAATTGTGCCTCGCCTTGGTGTGGGCCACAACTAAGTTAAGACATTACATGTTGGTGCATACCATTTTCGTAGTCTCCCGATTGGATCCACTCAAGTATCTGTTCGAGAAATCTACACTCAATGGACGTATTTCAAGATGGATAGTCAATCTAGCCCAGTTTGATGTACGGTTTATGCCACAAAAAGCTATTAAAGGATCCGTGGTGTCAGACTTTCTAGCAGACTTTCCAATAGAAGACTCGACGCCAATACAAGACAATGAATTTCCAGATGAAGACTTAATGGTCACTGAAGATGATACTTGGACCTTGTATTTCGACGGAGCCTCAAACCAAAAGGGATGTGGCGTCGGAGTGCTACTAGTATCACCTAAAGAAGAGCACGTTCCAATCTCAATAAAGCTTGATTTCGACGTTACCAACAACGCTGCTGAATATGAAGCATGCGTGGTAGGCCTTGAAACAGCCTTGGCATTGGGAGTAAAGAAGTTAAGGATATTCGGAGACTCTTCTTTGATCATCAATCAGATATCTAAAAGGTGGAAAGTAAGGAGCGAAAGCCTAGCCCCTTACCAAACCTATCTGGAAACTCTTACCGATCAGTTAGAGAAGGTAGAATACACATATCTACCTAGAGAAGAAAACCAATTTGCTGATGCCTTGGCAAGATTAGCCTCAATGGTTAGGATTCCCACGAAATCGAGCAAATGCCTCTAACTATCGAAAAAAGGCACAAACCAGCATATATCCAGGCTATAGAAGACGACGATTTAGTCTAAGGCGAGGAAGAAGAAGAAGAAGAACCGTGGTACACAGACATACTCAACTACGTCACTAATGGAGAATACCCTCCTCATGCTGACAAAAGAGCAAAGAGAGCATTGAGACTTTTGGCTTCTCAATATGTACTCATAGACAACGAGCTACATAAAAGGGTACCTAAAGGTCGAGCTCTTCTATGTGTAGGAAAGGTGGATGCACAAAGAGTAATGAGAATAATTCACGAAGGAATCTGTGGCACTCATGTAAATGGAAAAATGTTAGTCCAGAAAATAATGCGAGGAGGATATTATTGGACTACAATGAATAGGGATTGCCATCAATATGTAAAAAGATGCCCTAAGTGCCAAATTTATGCCAATTTACAACATATCCCTCCATCTTTGCTCTACACCTACACATCGCCATGGCCATTCTCTACATGGGGAATTGACATAATTGGCAAAATCACTCCCCCAGGAACAGGAGGCCACAAATTTATTCTAGTAGCAATTGATTACTTTACAAAGTGGGTCGAAGCGCAATCATACGCTAAACTCACTACAAAACATGTAGTGCTCTTTATCGAAAGAAATATTATTTGTCGATATGGAGTCCCACATGAAATGATAAGTGACAATGGAACTCACTTTCAAGCCGAATGTGAAGACTTTCTACAAAAATATGGCATCCAACATCATCATTCGTCCCCTTATAGACCTCAAGCAAACGGAGCAGTCGAGGCAGCTAATAAAAATCTAAAGACTATCATCGAGAAAATGACAGAAAATTATAAGGATTGGCCTGACAAGCTTCACTTCGCATTGTGGGGTTATCGCTCGTCAATCCGTACATCAACGGGAAATACGCCATTTTCCTTGGTATATGGAATGGATGCCGTACAACCTGTCAAACTAGAAATACCATCTCTACGCATTGCGCTAGAGAGTAAACTCGATGAAGTTGAATGGACTAGGGCAAGATATGAAGAATTGATTCTACTTGACGAAAAACGACTAGAAGCTCTACATCACACTCAGTGTTATCAAACTCGTATGGCTAGGCATTTTAACAAGAAGGTCAAGACAAGAAATATCAAAGTAGGGGATTTGGTATTAAAAGCACTAAGGAAAAATGTTTTAGACCCAAGGGGAAAATTTAGACCTAACTGGTCTGGCCCCTACATTTTCAAAACAATCCTGTCAGGAGGTGCAGCAAAACTAACTGATATGGATGACAATGAATTCTCAAACATGACCAATCTTGACCTACTTAAGAAATGCTACCCATAATTACTTGAGTAGGATACTCAAGAGAGCTACGTTCAGCCTAATTCCTTAAGAAAGGATACGTAGGCAACCCTTTACGGGTGCGGCCACTTTATTTTTCGACATCTCCACATTCCAGAATCAATTAAAAAGTCAGCAGAAAATCGGCAAATTATTGGCGTCGCAGAATAGAGCATGGCGCCAGCCAGAAGTCATCAGCGCCAGCCGATGGAATTGGTGCCTGGCGCCAGACCTCAATAGCTGGCGCCAAACGCCAATTACTGGCGCCAATTTGGGAATAAAATCTGGGAAAATTTCGGTGTTTTTCGGAAAATTTTCGACTTCCGTACTCGAAGAATTTCTGGAAAATTAATTTTTTCGATTTTCATTGCTTTAATAAAATGAATTTAAAATAAACAATTTAATTGAAAGCTAAAATTTCATTAATAAAATAAAATTACATTATTGATGGAATTTAAATAAGGCTGAAATAAATTAACTTTAAATAAAAATAACAATCTAAGTCTAATAAATCTAAAGCTAAGCAATGCTCTTAATCCTTCTTTTCCTTTTTAGCTCTTTTCCAATTCTTTTCTGCTTCCTCCTCTTCATCCATTACTTTAGCTAGTAGGCATTCTTTAGAGGACCTACATTCAATTTTGGAGTAGATAGTCTCCCCTTCAGCTAGCACTCCATGCTTCTTTTCCACCCATGCTTTTTTGTTTGTGGTGTTAGCTTTCCTTTTTCCTTTGTCTTTGGTAGTATTTTTCTTCCTAGGCATTGTAGGTGTTTTGAATTCTTCTTGCACCTAAGCGTTCTTTGGTAGGAGTCACCCTGTCACCTAGACGATTCTTCACATCGGTTCTACCCTGATCAATGGAAGATTTCTTCAGTAACCACTTCTTTACATCATTAGGCAAAGAAGGAGGAACCTTTTGGGTAATTACTTCCCATAAAGGTCTAGCGCTCCAGTAAGCATTGAATCTATCTACTTCTTGAGATACAGGGTACTCATAGGGAGGACGAAGATCCCCGGAAGGAATATTCTGAAGCAAGTCGTATTGTCTTTTTACCCTGCAGGGATAATAATAGGTTACACGAGACAAGCTTGGAAGACGGCAGAAAGGTTGCTTGTTAACACCAACCATCCTTTCTATTTTCCACCATGGGATGACCCACTTGATAGCAAAATCACGTGATTCAAATATTTTTCTCCACCCATGACGCCCAATTTTAGGGATGCGCTTCTTCCTTCTCACGAAGCAATTGGGAGTATATTTTTCAATGTCATCCGGAGGGCTAATTAATCCTAGCCTCTACATTAGCCACATCTGTAAAAAAAAATTGCAATGCAAATAAATTATTATTACAATACAAAAATATATTTTTTGATTTTTGTAATTAAAAATATTAATTTTCTACCTGTAATAAAATTGGAGAACCGCGAAGAGGCGCTTTTGGGTCCCTTTTCAATTCATCGAGACTAATCATGGTCTCTCCAACTATTAATGGCATTGGATTCCTCCCTGATTCAATTTGTTCTAGTACAGTGGTGATGATTGATTGACCCTCATTATTTTTACCACTACAAAGAAAAAATTGATTGAGCATGCAAAATAAAAACGCCCTTCTTCTATATATATGAAAAGATTCAGAAATAGGTTTATCAAAATAATAGCGTGCAAATTCTTTCAAATTAACCATATTGCCATCTACTATTTTTGATAAATCCCTTTCCTTTAAATTAAAGAAGTGCTCAAAATCCTTATAATAGTATGCATCTACTCTAGGGATTACTACGAGGTCTATTGTAGGGAAGCCTAAGATAGCACCAAATTCCTCTGGCAAAGGGCTAATCTCATCATACCCTATTCTGAAACAATGCGTATCAACATTCCAAAATTCTAAAGCGGTATGTATGAAGTCTAGGTCTAGATCTACCCCTTTGATGCCATAAATTCCCCCAAAGTGAAATAAATCTAATTATTTTCTGTCTCTAGCATTAAGAGACCGACACCATTCATGAGTGTATTGGGTGAAGGTTTTAGTGGCTAAAGACATGATTATTATTTTTTCTAAAGAAGAGAATAATTTTATTCGCTGGAATTATAAGAAGAATCGGCTGGGCAGGGGGCTATTTATGCAGAAATTGCGAGGAATTTTAATCAGAATGAAACACGGAGTCAGCGTCAATTGGCGTAAAACCCCCGATATTAGCGCCAACCGCCAGAGCTTGGCGCCACACGCTAAGTGTAGCGCCTGGCGCCACGCGCCATAGTGTGGCGCCAGCTGGCGCCAAGTCACCAAGACAGCCGCGCGTGCTCAGCTTGCGTTTTTAATATTAAACTCGAGTCAGTTAATGACTTTATGGCCCCGTTTCATATTCTTAAACATCTTTTCTATCTTTTTTTTCTTAATTAATTAAATATAGCTATTATTTTTAATTCATATTATTCTTTTTTTGGACTTTATTTTAAATTCCAAAACCCGACATTTTTTTTGATTTTTTCCTTTTTTGATTTTTTTTTCTTTTAAGGGGAGAGAGTCGGATAATATCCTCCATCAATAATAAAAATGACGGAGTTTTTGCGCAAAATTGTTGTCACACTTCTTTTGCACACACTAACATACACATAATAATAAACAATTAAATAAATTTATGATAACATAAAAATACAAAATGTGTCTCTAAATGATGAGTCAAAGGCAAAGTTCTATAAAAAAGTCAAAATAAAATATATACAGGAACAAACTACGGCGTCGGAGGACGTAGGCCCATCATACCATAAAATTGCGCCGTACGAGGAGTCACCTCTCCACCGACTCCAGCTCCAGCTTCAGCACCAGTCTCCGTAAAAGGAGGGAGACTCAAGATAGGACCACTCCAGCCAGGATCAACCTGAGGCTGAGGCCGCGGAGGCTGCTGCGATGACGAGTCGACCTCGTACATCCCACCACCTCTGAAAGCCGAGGTAGCTTCTCCTACCGGTGCAGCAGGAGCACCCTCAGAAGAAGATCCCGAGCCCTCATCAACGTCGGCTCGAGCAGCCTCAGAGCGACCGCCTCTACCCCCTGACGAAGTGCAACGACGTCTCGAGCTAGACCTCGCCGGATCTCTCCGCCCCTCAGGTCTCGTGCGGGTGTGAGAAGCGATAGGCTGGCCCTGCAAAAAGAATTAAATCAGAAACAAGGTAAAACTGAAGTAGTAATGCAAAAATAATGAGTAAAGAAAGACTACCTCTCGGACGACATCATTCTGACGACAGGTGGCCGCGTTCCTTATCCGGACGAGCTGGCTCCGGAAGGCATCTATGCATCGTTCCATAGCTGAAACCACCTCGCGTGAAAACTGTCAAAAGAATAAGTCGGTAAAAATGCATGATATATGAACACAAAATTATGAAAAAAACTAGGCTTACTCGAGTCTGGTGGCGAGGAATCGACGGCTCTACGAAGCGCTTGCCCTCGGGAGCTGGAGAAATCATCTCCTCGATCGGCCCGTACATCCCCTGATAGTGGATGGACATACGGGGTGGCACGAACTTAGCAGCACCGTCCTGATAAAAACAGAAAAATCAATAAAGTATTACTTGGGGGCTACTTAGTGAAAAGTAAAGAACTGAGAATCTTACCCTCACATCCTCAGCCGGTACAGGCGCTGGAGCTAACAAAGGTAGTAGCTCCTCAGCATAACACCGCCCGAGGATCACATGGGATCGCCAAGGGGTACCTGTTCCCTCAAACATGCTCGACAACCGCGCCTCGTCGAACATATGACGTGGCGGAGCGGCAGGAACGACGAAGACATCAGAAGAATGCTGTCTAGCGACCCTCTCTCCTAAGTACGCGACCGCTCCATAAGTCCCCAGAAAATAGCGACGCTCAGCAGAATACTGTGCGGCTAATCCAGGGATTGTCCAACCACCCCACGGTCAGTATACCACCTCAGGTCCCTATAAAAAGCATCAATCATGCAAGAATATATCTAAAGCACCGCGGAAAAGCAAGATAAACGATAAAAGTCGTACCGAGATGATCCAGCTTCGAACACGTGCAGTAGACATGTCTACATGGTGGCCGCCCCAAGAGGCGCTCACTGGAAATCCCCTCGGCGATGGTCTCGCCGGCGCAACGGAAGGAAAATACTCGTAGAACCAGATCTACAAGGAGTTAAAAGTGTGAATAAATGCTAACTAATATGTAGGGCTAAACGTTAAAGGGAATGATGTTTATCTCTACGACCTTCCAAAATGCAGACAAAGCGACGTTCATCCTAAAGGACCGGTGACGACACGAGTCCCTCAGCGCACGAACGAAGTCAGCATAAGCCAAGCTGGCCCAGTCATAAGTCCCGATCCGCTGGAGATCACGGACAATAGGGAGGTAGTAAAGCAATGCCCTACTACCCTTGTCAGGGGAGAATGTCCCTGACAACAACATCAGCACAAAGATGCGCACCCGCTGCTCTCGGGTGGTTGCATCGTCATCAAGAGCCGCTGCCAGCGTCGAGCGGCGAATCCCTCTAGCACTGAACTGAGTCGTCTCGACCTCAGCTCGGGCCCGAATAGCGATCGGCCCCAACAACTCCTCGACCTCTGAAGAGAAGACGTCGATCCCACCGTCAAACGGCAGTGGCACAGAAGTGAACTCCAGTCTTGTGATGAGACTGAAGTCCGTAGGGGTGACCATCATCTCGCCCCAGGGGAAATGAAAGGTGTTGGTGGTGTCCCAGAAGAACTCCACCAAGTCGCGTACTACGTGATGACCCCCGCTGGAGGCGACCATAGCCTCGGAGGTCTCAAACAGAGTAGCTAGCCCGCAAGACTCCCATAGGAGCCTCGTCTCAAGATCCCTGGCAATGTGCATCCTGTACAAATCGCCTAAACCGTCACAGCCAGAGCCGTGATGCCGTGTCCTCCCGGGCTCGGTACCCCGTCTCACCCTCTCGGAAATGTGGTGGACAAGAGCAAAGAACAGGGTCCGCTTGTCCCACTCCGGAAGTCGACCAAGTGTAGTAGACGGCATGGCGTCGTCCTTTACGGGCTCATGTTCCCGTCTAGTGTTTCGGGACCGTGAACCCGAGCCTCGTTGTCTAGCCATGCTACATTGTGCAGAATCATCATAAATTAAGGTTCTATAGTATCTAAGGTTCGCCTAGCTGCATGATACTATGTTCACAAAAACAGAGTACGTAGTAGTAAAACAGAGCACAAATTCAAATTGAGCATGATAGCATTTTTCAAGCAATCAAACAATTTCTTGCAATACTATAGTGATTATTATGACAAATTGAACAAGAATTGCTAGCAAAAATGTCAAGAACGAGTCACATTGTTCTTCACGACCTTAAGAGGTCCAACAATGGCAAATTGCTCATTTCTTCACCGAATTGAGTCAAACAAGTCTCAAATTACTCTTAAGGAAATATATAAACATAATAAAGCAATTTCATGGCATAAAACTTGACAAAAAAAGCAAATTAAGCATCATAAAATTCAAATTTTCATGAAATTCGTGAATATTCATTCCAAGAATTCATAAAAACTGATGTGAAATCGAGGAAAACTTACATAGATCGGGAAAATAGATGAGAAGAGATTTGATTTGCAACAAATTTGAGCGAATTCGGTTAAAAAACGAGCAAGCAATGAGCAATTGAAGCTTTCGGGTTTCCTCGAGCAGTTTTGCGACGAACAGAGCAGCGAAATGAAGAGAAAACGGGAATTTAAAGAGTTTCCCGTGTTGGCGCCAGTCCCTATGCATTGGCGTCACAAGTTGGGCTTGGCGCCAACATCAGCGCCTGACGCTAACACCAAATAGCTGGCGCTGATGGTTTTTCAGCGACGCCAAAGCATCCAGCCACCTGATGAGGTTGTGCTAGCCTTTTGCAACATATTTTGGGTTCCTTGGTACGCCAGTTAGCCCTCTAAGCAATTTGACATGATTTAGTAATCGGCTTGATTACGTAAAGTGATCGACCTGATAAGAGATCGTCTCACTTAGCTTAAAGCGCCTAAGCATTGGCTCATTAGCAAAAGGCACCGACATATAGGTTCAAGAGCAAAAGGCACCGACATATAGGTTCATAAGCAAAGAGCACCGACATAAGGTTCAAATCAACAAGAGCGCCGACGTACAGGCATAGCGGAAGCAAAGTTCAGGCGAACTTTTAAAGATCGACAGGCGTGGATCTTCGGTAATTTCCTTTGGAAAATTATCGCATCAAATGAGGATGACTTCAAGAGAAGATATCTTCGACAACGTTCCCTAGCTTGCGGAAAGTTGTCACGAGCAAATGAGGATTATTTCAAGCGAAATAATCTTCGATAGTATTCCCTAAGTTGTGGAATATTGTCAAAGCGGATGAGGATTGTTTCAAGAGAAATAATCTTCAATAATGTTCCCTAGGATGTGGAATATTATCATTGCGGAGAAGATAGTTTCAGGCGAAGCAATCTTCTAATTTGGAAGCAGTTACAGGCGTAGCGATTTTCAAGCGGGATGACATTCTCTAGCTTGCAGGAGGTCATCAAAACAATCGGTTACTTTCAGAGACGTGTGCTCGACGATGCAAGATACGCGTTTCTTAACTCTTTTATCTGTTTAACTAACGCTAGTTTTGCAGGTATCGGCGTTGCAAGATTGATTTAGGATCGCAGAACGTTCTGAATCATTCTCCGTCCCTATCGATACTTTGACTTTTGTTTTCGAAACTTACGTTTCTCCAAACTCAGTCAAAGTGGGGGCTTCTGTAGACACCCATTTGTGTCTCCCCAAAACCAAACCTAGTGATGAGTACCTTTCACGTCGAATCATAATCGAATGAAACGAAAGTGTGGAAAGGTCTAGTGTTGCGGAAAGTTTTTTATTTCTTTTCTCTTATCTCTGTTTTTGAAAACTTTATTTTAAGAAAACAGCCAATCCAGTTTGGTTGGTCCATGATATGGGTCCAATAGTAGTGTAGTTGGATGGGGCTTGCAAAGACCTTTCCAACGATATATTATAAGCCCAATTCCGATGAATATTGAGGAAGTTATGGCCAATTTACTAAACTGGGCCCGGTTTGAGCTTTATATGCGGCCCAATGATCTAGGGGAGGGCCTAATATGATTTATCATTCCTAATGCAATTAGGAATGGTTTTAGTCTTCTAGATTCTTCTAGAAGGTTCTTTTCATTCCTAATTCAATTAGCATTGATAAGTTGACTTTGTTGACTTTTCAGAGTTTTAATCAAAATCAAATAGCATTTTCGAAGAAATTATATTATTTTATCTTCCAGTACGGTAAACTTATCGGATTTTCGAAAACGCGTTAAAATCAAGCTTGGCGTCCAACCCCAGGCCTTGGCGCCTGGCGCTAAGGCTGGTGCCTGGCGCCAGCTAGCCAGGGTTGGCGCCAGCTCTGTTTCCTGAGCGTCAAACTCTGTTTTGTTAATTTATCTTTTTTGGCTGATTTTCTTTATAAATATCGTATTAAAAACTTTGTTTTCATTCATCATCTACATCTATCATTCACCGATTTACACCAATTCATTTAATTTTCTCTTAATTATTCATCTCTCTCATTCACCTTTCTTCTCTAAACTTGGTTTTCTCATACAAAATTCCGCATTCGCAAGAGTTAGAAACACCTAGCCATATTCGAAGTTTCCTTCGCCCTAGACGTGAAAAGTTTAATTTCTGAGGGTTTGGTCCCAAACCTCTATTTCAATTATTTAATTTAATTGTTTGATTTATTATTTTCCTTGAAGTTACTAACATGTGTATTTTGTCATTAGAAAGAGGTACGAGGCATCAAAGTAAGTGCTTTAATTGGTTTAATTGATGTTATGATATGCTTACATTGTTATTATGATATTCCTAGTATCATGTCTAGGGTATTTTTAATATTAAATATGATTGTTACGATGCTTCATATATTCTTCCTAATATTTATTCATGTTAGTATCATGTTAGGGTTAAAGATTTGATTTTTATTGCTTAGTGACATGCTAGGGTTTGTTATTAACCTTGTTAGTATCATGCCTAGGATCTTGCTATTATTATGCTTTAATATTAACATGAACATGATTATGATTATAATTGTTATAATTTATGATGATTATGGTTATTATTATTATTATTATTATTATTATTATTATTATTATTATTTTAATGATGATTATTTTATTCATGATATTGATCATTATGTTGCTTGATTTATTCTTTATTGCTTGATCACCTTTTATTGCATGTTTAAAGAGAATTGGTACTTGTAATCACGCTTAATAAGATATTTAATAATCTTGTTAGGGTTAATTTGATTATAATTCAAGTGATCACCAATAATAGATTTATATGTGCATTAAATTCGACCAACATAGATTAAACAGGTTTAGGGTTAATCCTATTGATTGCATGTTAATCAGAAAGCGCACATGAATACGATCAGAATAAAGTAGAGGCCTATTATTAGGGCAGGTTCAATCTCTTTTAGATTGGATTTGTACCATCATCCGCGAACCCTTATTTGGTTCATGACCTTATGGAGTTGACGATCTCTTGGATCGTTAAGGGGTGTAACCTTCATCATGTGAACGGTTTACAAGTTCCTAAAAAAACTTGTTGGCGACTCTTTTGCTCTATCTTCTTCCCTTTTGGACGCCACCGTACTTTAGTGTATGATCACAGTGGGGTTCAAGCTAGTGGGATTAAAGCTTGAAAATATTCCCTACATTCCCCTACTGGTAGTGTTACTTTGCCACTTCTCACATCTATAATTGCTCCTGCAATGTTAAGGAATGGTCTACCCAAAATAATTGGAGTTTGCATATCCTCAGCCATATCAAGAACAACAAAATCAACAGGTATATAAAATTTACCTACTCTAACAGGAACGTCCTCTAAAACACCTAGGGGGTATTTAAAAGAACGGTCAACCATTGTAGAGTAATATTAGTAGCTTTTAATTTACCCATATTTAGCTAAGAACACATAGATAATGGCATAACACTAACGCTAGCACCCAAATCACACAATGCATTATCAATCATTAGATTGCCAATATGACAAGGGATAGAAAAGCTACCCGGATCTTTTAATTTAGGTGGCGATTTATTTTGAAGTACGGCACTACACTCTGCAGTGAAAGCTACTTTCTCTACCTCACTAATAGACCTCTTTCTTGTCAATATTTCCTTCATGAATTTTGCATATGCAGGAATTTGTGTAATTAATTCAATGAAGGGAACTGTTACCTTCAAATCTTATACCATCTCCAGAAACTTACCAAACTGCTTGTCCAAGTTTGTTTTCAAGTGACGATTGGGGAATGGAAGTTTGATAACTGGCTTTGGAGCATTATTGCTCTTATCTGGAGCTTCTACCTTCCCTGGAGTCGTACCCTGCAATGTAAAATCAGATATATGAGTACTATTCTTTAGCCCTGCAGGGCTATTAGCTACATTGTCAAGTTTAACGGAATTAAGATTAGCATTATTTATTACAATAGGTTCATCATCTCTGGGCATAGGGGGCCCTTCATAGTTTGAACCACTCCTTAGAGTAATTGCATAGGCTTGATCCGTAGGCCTGGTCGGCTGTGCTGGCAAAGCTCCCTGTTGACGGGCTTGAAGAGTACAATTTTATGTGGGCATCTCTACTCTTCATGTGCTAGGATCTCTACAATTTTATTCTGTGCTAGGATCGAATCAATTTGGGCATCTCTACTCTTCATGTGCTTCTGCATATTAACCAACATCGCTCTAATTTCTACCAAAGCAGGGTCGGAAGAAGAGGAGGGTTGTTGTGGTTGGTTCTTCTGGCCAGCATTGTGGTGGTAATATTTCTGCTGTTGTTGTTGTGGCGCCTGTGGTTCTTGTGGTAGTGGTGGATTTTGAACATTGGTACTCCGGTAGGTAAGGTACGGATGATTCCGGTACCCAGGATTGTAGGTGTTGGAGTATGGGTTATTCTGCCTATAAGCTTGAAAGGCATTGACTTGCTCCACGGAACTCCAGCAATCTTGCTCCTAATGACCTATAATTCCACAATTTTCACAAAAGGCCTCATTAGCATTATTATTAATTGCAGAAACATTAGCTACATTTGCAGTACTAAGATTATCTAATTTCTGGCAGATAGAGGTTAATTGAGCTTGCAAAAAGGATACAGAGTCAACACTATGCTTCCCCTTGTTAGCAAAGCCTCTTGGATTCCCATATTGGAAATTATGTATCGCCATATCTTCGATAACTTGACCTGCATCATCAACATTAAGGTTCATAAACCTCCCACTAGCTGCAGAATCCAATATTATTCTAGATGAATTTCCAATGTCATTGTAAAAGGCTTGGATTAACTGCCATTGTGTCAAATTATGGTGGGGGAATTCTCTTTGTAGGTCCTTGAACCTCGCCCAAGCCTCATATAAAGTTTCATTGGCTTCTTGGGCAAAGTTCTGAATTGCACTTCGTAGTATAACTGTTCTCTCTGCAGGATAATATTTGTTATAAAAATTCAAAACAAGAGTTTCCCAGTCAGTTATACCAAGCGCAGTTCTATTTAAACCATTAAACCATAATTTGGATTTTCCTGTTAAAGAAAAAGGGAAGAGACTCTCCCTGATTTGGTCTTGTGTGACCCCAGCTTGCCTGATGGTATTACAGTACTGACAATAGTCTGCAATAAGAAGATTTGGGTCTTCACCCTTAGCTCCACTAAATTGCTTCCTTTCTATCATTGTTATAAATTGGGGTATAATCTCAAACTGTACCCCATCAAGAGCTAGAGTTGGAGTAAGGTGTAGAAAATCTGTAAGCTTTGGTTGTGAGTAATCACTAAGCTTCTTTGGAGCCGTCATCTCTGATTCCGGATCTAAAGATACCTCTGAATCACTAGAACCAGTTGGAGGATCTCAGTGATTATTATTATCACCAGAATCCTCCAGAATTTGCTTGTAGAAATTCTTCTGTTTATGGAAGGATCGTTCGATCTAAGGATCGAATGGGATGTAACCTAATCTGGAACACCTGGGCATAAACAAAAAAAAAAAAAAAAACTAAAAGCAAATATGATACTTGCCTCAAAGAACTAACGTTCTCTGAGACAAAAAGAAATAGGAGGGGGAGGTGTTACTAC
The DNA here is from genome assembly GCA_024500155.1 of Chenopodium formosanum. Classification (NCBI taxonomy): domain Eukaryota; kingdom Viridiplantae; phylum Streptophyta; class Magnoliopsida; order Caryophyllales; family Amaranthaceae; genus Chenopodium; species Chenopodium formosanum. The sequence goes on along the minus strand of CM044865.1, from coordinate 11,041,000 downwards.
TAAAGATTTAGAAGACTCTAAAGGGGAAGACTCTGACTCTGACTCTGACTCAGACGACTCTTCGAACATTGGTCCTTGCCCTGTCGTGATTGATATCTTCCTTCCGCTTGGAGTAGTCACTTTGATAGTCTTGCGCTACCCTTGTAGTGATCCTTCGACTGGAGTAATTAGCTTCGAGGGGTCGAAGCTTTCACTTTGTAGGACTGTTTGAATGAGTGAGGAGTTATCTTCTTCGTAAGTTGGCTCATTCTTTTCTCGCCCAAACAGTAATCCCATGACGTTAAAGTCAAAGCATGGGGGTGCTTTCTCCTTGTGGACGGGAGTTGGAATTTCATCAGTGAAGTAGCAATCCAAGAAAATCTTGAATCTTGGTTGTAGTATGTCGTTTACAACAAATGGCTCGGGAAATTCATGGCATGGATAGTCCTCTCCTTCCTTTATGAATTGACCATTGAGCGTAAGAGGGTACTGATCCATTGGAATTGCTTTCTTTTGAATGCGAGCGTCCCTACGTGCTTTCAACTTGTCCTGGGCTCGCTTGAGATCTTTCCGAGTCGGTTCGAAACCAAGTTCGAAAGTATCTAGCTTAGGGAGGCCAGGTGACTCCAGCGATTTTGCTATCCCTTTATTATTTCCTAGGGTCATCCTAGGGAAGTGTCCTTGTTTCTTCAGCATGGTGTTGACAATCATGTTGGAATGGGGGTCATGGCAAAGAGATGTCCTTTCATCCTCCTGGATTAAGGAGACTTCTTCGTTAAATCCCCATAGGTCTTCATCATCTTCATCGTGCTCCACATTGATGATTGGATTCTCTATGGATTTGATTCTCATAGGCGAAGCATCAATAGTGATTGGAATTCCTCCAACTATGGCTTTCACTTGTTGGTGGAGAGATGAAGGGACGACCTTTAGATCATGAAGCCAAGGGCGTCCCAACAACAAATTGAATGAGGCTTTGATGTCTACTACTTGATAAGTAGTAGCATGTTCTATTGTTCCTGCCATCACATTTAGGGTTATTTTGCCAAGAGCTTGACAATGAGTATTATCGTAGGCTCTTATTCCTTGTGTGGACGGAGTTAAGTCTTCATCCCTTATGCCGAGCATCCTCGCAGTTCTAAGTGGACAAACATTGATAGCTGATCCATTGTCTACAAGAGTCATGGGAACATTCATCCTTTTGCAGACTACTGTGAGGTTTAATGCCTTGTAATGTTTGTCACCTTCTGGGGGTAAATCTTTGTCAGAGAAGGTGATTAGATTAATCGGACTTGGAAGGTCACTTGTAAGGAAGTTGGCCAGTCCCTTAGGAGTAGTGTCAGAATCTATCTCGATTTTATCTAAGGCATTCATTACAACTTCCATTCCCCAATCGTCACTTGAAAACAAACTTGGACAAGCAGTTTGGTAAGTTTCTGGAGATGGTATAAGATTTGAAGGTAACAGTTCCCTTCATTGAATTAATTACACAAATTCCTGCATATGCAAAATTCATGAAGGAAATATTGACAAGAAAGAGGTCTATTAGTGAGGTAGAGAAAGTAGCTTTCACTGCAGAGTGTAGTGCCGTACTTCAAAATAAATCGCCACCTAAATTAAAAGATCCGGGTAGCTTTTCTATCCCTTGTCATATTGGCAATCTAATGATTGATAATGCATTGTGTGATTTGGGTGCTAGCGTTAGTGTTATTCCATTATCTATGTGTTCTTAGCTAAATATGGGTAAATTAAAAGCTACTAATATTACTCTACAATGGCTGACCTTTCTTTTAAATACCCCCTAGGTGTTTTAGAGGACGTTCCTGTTAGAGTAGGTAAATTTTATATACCTGTTGATTTTGTTGTTCTTAATATGGGTGAGGATATGCAAACTCCAATTATTTTGGGTAGACCATTCCTTAACATTGCAGGAGAAATTATAGATGTGAGAAGTGGCAAAGTAACACTATCAGTAGGGGACTGTAGGGAATATTTTCAAGCTTTAATCCCACTAGCTTGAACCCCACTGTGATCATACACTAAAGTACGGTGGCGTCCAAAAGGGAAGAAGATAGAGCAAAAGAGTCGCCAACAAGTTTTTTTAGGAACTTGTAAACCGTTCACAGGATGAAGGTTACACCCCTTAACGATCCAAGAGATCGTCAACTCCATAAGGTCATGAACCAAATAAGGGTTCGCGGATGATGGTACAAATCCAATCTAAAAGAGATTGAACCTGCCCTAATAATAGGCCTCTACTTTATTCTGATCGTATTCATGTGCGTTTTCTGATTAACATGCAATCAATAGGATTAACCCTAAACCTGTTTAATCTATGTTGGTCGAATTTAATGCACATATAAATCTATTATTGGTGATCACTTGAATTATAATCAAATTAACCCTAACAAGATTATTAAATATCTTATTAAGCGTGATTACAAGTACCAATTCCCTTTAAACATGCAATTAAAGGTGATCAAGCAATAAAGAATAAATCAAGCAACATAATGATCAATATCATGAATAAAATAATCATCATTAAAATAATAATAATAATAATAATAATAATAATAATAATAATAATAATAATAATAATAATAATAATAATAACCATAATCATCATAAATTATAACAATTATAATCATAATCATGTTCATGTTAATATTAAAGCATAATAATAGCAAGATCCTAGGCATGATACTAACAAGGTTAATAACAAACCCTAGCATGTCACTAAGCAATAAAAATCAAATCTTTAACTCTAACATGATACTAACATGAATAAATATTAGGAAGAATATAGGAAGCATCGTAACAATCATATTTAATATTAAAAATACCCTAGACATGATACTAGGAATATCATAATAACAATGTAAGCATATCATAACATCAATTAAACCAATTAAAGCACTTACTTTGATGCCTCGTACCTCTTTCTAATGACAAAATACACATGTTAGTAACTTCAAGGAAAATAATAAATCAAACAATTAAATTAAATAATTGAAATAGAGATTTGGGACCAAACCCTCAGAAATTAAACCTTTCACGTCTAGGGCGAAGGAAACTTCGAATATGACTAGGTGTTTCTAAGTCTTGCGAATGCGGAACTTTGTATGAGAAAACCAAGTTTAGAGAAGAAAGATGAATGAGAGAGATGAATAATTAAGAGAAAATTAAAAGAATTGGTGTAAATCGATGAATGATAGATGTAGATGATGAATGAAAACAGAGTTTTTAATACGATATTTTTAGAGAAAATCAGCCAAAAAAGATAAATTAACAAAACAGAGTGACGCTTAGGAAACAGAGCTGGCGCCAACCCTGGCTAGCTGGCGCCAGGCACCAACCCTGGCTAGCTGGCGCCAGGCACCAGCCTTAGCGCCAGGCGCCAAGGCCTGGGGTTGGACGCCAAGCTTGATTTTAACGCGTTTTCGAAAATCCGATAAGTTTACCGTACTGGAGGATAAAATAATATAATTTCTTCGAAAATGCTATTTGATTTTGATTAAAACTCTGAAAAGTCAACAAAGTCAACTTATCAATGCTAATTGAATTAGGAATGAAAAGAACCTTCTAGAAGAATCTAGAAGACTAAAACCACTCCTAATTGCATTAGGAATGATAAATCATATTAGGCCCTCCCCTAGATCATTGGGCCGCATATAAAGCTCAAACCGGGCCCAGTTTAGTAAATTGGCCATAACTTCCTCAATATTCATCGGAATTGGGCTTATAATATATCGTTGGAAAGGTCTTTGCAAGCCCCATCCAACTACACTACTATTGGACCCATATCATGGACCAACCAAACTAGATTGGCTGTTTTCTTAAAATAAAGTTTTCAAAAACAGAGAGAAGAAAAAAGAAATAAAAAACTTTCCGCAACACTTGACCTTTCCACACTTTCGTTTCATTCGATTATGATTCGACGTGAAAGGTACTCATCACTGGGTTTGGTTTTGGGGAGACACAAATGGGTGTCTACAGGGACGATAAAATTATTTTTAATCTTAATAATACCCCTAAATGCCCCATGATATAAGAGAAGTGCTTTAGTGTTACTGTGGTTCAAAGTTATTCTAACAAGCCCTAAGCTCTTGAAAAAGATCCCTTGGAGGCGGTATCTTGTGTTGCATCCTTTTCAGATGAGATAGACAAATGGCAACAGGAAGTTGATGCAATAGGAAGAGCCCTCTACACTGTCGGTCTTGGCGTTGAGGATGAGTTTTTTTTATTTAAACAAGCAAGTTGTGGAAATTGAGCCTACGGTGAGTGTTCCAACAGATCGAGTTGCAAGTGCTAAATGCAGTGACAATTTTAAGCAACCCTCGATTGACGAGGGATCATTGGTGCGTAGCATTAAAGAACCCCTAGTCCAAGTCAAGGAGGATCCACCAGATAAAGTGAATTGGCGTGCCACAGGGTACGTTAGGAAGCCGTGTCGTGGCCTAAACACCGCTCGACCGGGTGAGAAGGTCGTGTGGGACCGTAATTTTAATGCTTTTTAGAGTAGTTTTTCTCTCTTTTTCTTTTGAGAGGAGAGAGGAGGGAGTTTTGATGAGTTTTATGAGTTTTTGTACAGGTTTGAAGGAAAAGAGTTAGCCAAAAATTAAAGAAAAAAAGAGAAAAAAAAATCGTCCAATTAGCGTCGGGCCTGATCAGGCGAAGCTTTCCTGACCGGCCGCGATAGCAAGGGTTGAAAAAGTTTAATTTTTTCCCGACCGGGCGAAGGTCCGCCCGACCGGGCGTGAGATTTGACGTATACGAACATATTAGATCGGCCGATCGGGCGATGGGCGTCCGATCGGGCGCGAGAGAAGAGTAATTTCTGGGCGTTAGATCGCCCGATCGGGCAAAGCCCGCCCGACTGAGCGTGAGAGCAGCGCGTAATTAAATTCACAGATTGCCCGATTGGGCGACAGTCCGCCCGACCGGGCGCAAGGCACCCGACCCCCTTTTTCTTCTTCTTCTGTCCTCTTTCTTCCTTCATTTCTCTTTTCCTCCATAACTTTCTCTCTCTAAAACCTTAAAACCTCTACCTTCTCTCTAAGATCTTCTCTTCATTTCTAACCCAAATCCAACAATTTTTACATATTCTTAATCCTCACTTCACCCTCTACAATCCTATATAAAAATTTTCAAGTTTCATTCAAATATTTTTCACACCCATTTTGATACTATGGCTTCAAAGAGGGCTCAATCAATTTTTGGTAGGAGTTCTAGCTCGAGGGAGGAGTACGACCCAGATTTACAACTCTCCTGCTGGCCAACAATCCGCATTGCTAGCCAGGAGAAAAAGGAACGGCTAGAACACCTTGTCAGGCGCGAGGTAATTTCTTCACGGTGGTTACACCGCCCTACTCTAGAATCGTATGGTTTGTATGATTTTGTTAAACGATTTTTGAATGACATAGGAATGAGAAAATTCGTTGATATGCACTATCCTACATACCATGAATTAACATGTGAATTCTTGTCTTCTTTGAAAGTTGTAAATAGTAGAAATGGATTGAATTTATTTTTTAGGTTGAACAATAGGAGTATTAGTTTAACATATGTTGAATTTTGTAAATTATTTGAATTGAATTCAGAATTACTATTCCAATGGCATGCTAATTACAAAATGGGTGATATTTATCATGCTCTGACTGGTTTACCTACCCCCGACCCCCAACATGATAGTACAAAACCTACCCATCACCCTATCCCAAAAATTTGGCAAAGATTTGCGGGTTTATGTTTTCTTGGTAAGAATGAGCCTCATAACACCCAAACCAACAAACTAGCTGTTATAGGACACTATGTGTATGGGTTTTGGAAACTGAACATAAGTAGATACATCATCCACCATCTGAGTAGACATGCCACATCCAATACCCAGTCTCGTACCCCCATTCGTATAGGAGGCCTTATCACTAGGATAATAGTTAAAAAGGCCGATTTTGTTGAGAGTGGACCCCACCATATGACCAAATGTGGACCGGATACCTATATGACTGCTAGGTATTTTGAGGAGTTGGGTTGGGTACGACTGGATAGTGAGCAGGCCCCCCATCGGTGTATTAGGACTGGGACCGAGCAACCTTTGCCCATCTTTTCCCTACCTAGTCCTGACTTGACCGCCTTTCCCCCTATGCAAGCATCCTACACGTATGACCTTTTAGTTGCAAATTCTAGGGGGCAAGCACCACCAGTACCACCACCAGTTCCACAACCCCAGCATGAGCCCGAGGTAGCGTTTTCTCCACCTCGCATGTCTCACTCCGGCCCCCATGTTGACTCTGACCCATTTTGGGACCTTCAGAGTATAGGTCAGGCTTTAGGCCGTATCGAACATTCTCACACTGACCTTAGGAGGATGGTAGGCTCCATTGACCATTGGTTAGGGTACCTAGAGAGGAACTAGGGTAGAGCTCTCTACCCTATGTATGATGATTATGCTCGTCGGGGCAACATTCACGACGATGCTATCTACCCTGACTAGTTTCAGCCTCTACCCCAGGGATACGATAGGGATCCCACTGCCCATGGTATTTATACTGACTATTCTGCCTTCCATGGGTACGGTCAGGACATTCCTTTTGGGGGACTGGCGAGGGGGGGAGTTTTCATGCTGATTATTTTGGTGGTAGATCTTCTGGTGCAGGTGGTGTAGGTGGCAGTGGAGGTGGAGGTTTCGGCTCCATGGATGAGGATGATGAGGATTAGCTATGCTGGGCTAGTTCCTTAGCCAATGAGGACATTGTCTAATTCTGGCTTGGGGGAGATTTTGGATTTGGAATCTTTCTTTTTCTCTTTTCTTTTGTTTTTGGTGTGTTTTCTTAGTTTAGATTTATTGCTTTCTAGGTTAGTTTTATTGCTTTCTTATATATGACAAAAAACAAAAAAATTGAAAATAAAAAAAAATCCAAAAAAACGTTCCAATGAATTATAAATCATGCTTCCCTGTGCCCCATACTTGAGAAAATTTGTTTTGATTCTTGGTATATGATGATAAATATTGTGGATTATTTGATCACGATTTTATGTTTGATTGCCTTTAAACCTTAACATGCGTCAATTTTCCCAACTACTTGTGAATATAGTGGTTGACTAGTTGATTTGTTTAGGAATGTGTGTTAGTTCCTAGTATGTCAATGAATTTGAGTATTGATTTGAAACTATAAGTAATGTTTGTATGACTCATTATTATGCACATTGAGGAGGACGAAGGAATTTGTTCTTTTAGGTAGCCTCAAGATGATTGAAGATACATCTGTTCCCTTCTTGCTACCCATGTTGTTGCCTTGACTTTTTGTTGTTTATTAGCCACATTACAAGCCTATTTTTCCCCATTGGTTACTAGTCCCAAGCTTGGCTTGGGGGAGCTATTAGTGAGTGAGGTGAGGGAGTTTGTAGTGTGCTTATTATTTGCACAATTTTGGTGGGTTTTGAGAAGTTATTTTGTTCTTGATCATGTTTATTTTTGATGAGTTTGAAAGCTATATCTTCTTGAAAAAAATAAAGTATGATGTTATGAAAAAAAAAAGAAGTTCAAAGAAAAAAAAGAGAAGTTCAAAGAAAAAAAAAAAGAAAAAAATAAGTGAACTTCAAGAGAAGAAAAAAAATTGTTCAATTTTCAAATGTTCTAGTTGGAGGTTGTTCAAAAAGGAGAAAAAAAAAGTTGAGCTTCAATGAAAAAATTCAAGTTTGTAAAATAAAGTTTGTTTATTCACTCCAGTTCTTCATTATTATATCTTATGAGTGATTTTGTAAGTGTTGGGATTGTTGTTTATGATTGGAGTAATTTCGGTGGATTTTTGTTAGAGTTGGTTGTGTAGGAGATGTTGCTCATTATTTATTTTGATCATGGGTTTTACTAGGATTTGCTCCCTTAAGCATAGCTTTTCTCTCACTTGTTCCCAAATGATTCCTACCCTTTACCCTAGCCTTACATTAGAAGCTTTAAAGCCCTTCCGACCTTTGTGCATAGAGTTGTATGAATGTGAAAGTGTTGTTTATCAATGCAAGTTATGATTTGACATATTTCGAGTCGACTAATAGGTTGAGCGTACATCTTTTTATACACACATGAGTGTGAGTTGGGAGGGCATTGTTCACATAAAGGGGTTGGTCGGAGAGCGATTGAGTACATCTTTTACTCGCCACATAAATGAGAGGTGAATGTGTGAGCACTAGTCTTGAATTCTATATGCTCTTGTGGTTTGCTCTATTTGACAATTGTTAGGGAGGAAGGGTGATTGGATGGATTTGATTGGTTGATTTTGAAGCATGTTTATTGGATTTACCATGAATTTTTTGTGCCTGATTTTTTCTTTTGGGGTGGAGCATATTTATTTATTCATTGATGAGATCTTTGCTTAGGGACAAGCAAAGGTTTGGCTTGGGGGAGTTTGATATGTCTATTTTATGTAGTATTTTACCCCCGTCCCTTGGTCATAATTAGTAGTGTTTTTGGCTCTTTTGATCCACTTTTATTACTAATTGGTGTTTTCTAGTGTCTTCGTAGATTTGCTTGACTTCTGCAAGGATTTGCACTTTTGGAGCATTTTCCGGAGATATTATGGAGCAACTATGAGCATTGGAGAAGCACAACCAGTTTTTATTGCCCAGGGCCGGTTAGAGCCATCGAACCGGTGATTAAGGGCTCGGTATATATGACACCGGGGCATTTGGATCGAGTATTCAAGACCCGAAGAGGAAATCCAGATTGGCCCGAAGAATTGGAGCCCAATAGAAGTCCAAATATTGGCCCAAGAGTGTCGCCCGGCCAAAGAAGTTGGCGCCCGAAGGCGCGCCCAGCCGGGCGGGGGAAGCTAGGTCGGCGCCCGAACTCGCGCCCGGCCGGGCGTGAGAAATGTAGCTGAGGAAAAAAGGCGCGCCCGATCGGGCGGTGTCTCGCCCGATCGGGCGCGTGTTATTATTAGGAGTTAATTTCGACGTTTAAGTTTGTTTTAGTTTAGGATTCTTGCTTAGTATAAATACTTTTCCGTTAAGTGAGTTTAGTATCTTCTTTTACTCTTTCTTAATTCTTTATTAGATTTTCTCTCTCTACTTAGCTTTTAGATTAGTTTCTCTCTCTCTCTCTTATACTTTGTTCTTAACTCTATTCTTAATTCTAGATTTCTTGGTAACGATTTCTCTTCTCTTAATCATAGTTATTTGTTTTATTCCTTTGATCATGTCTTGTTTTATTACTTTGATTTGTTTAGATTTAATTATGTGTGAGTAGTTACCTTTCTAGGTTTTATGGGGATCCATAATTTATATGAAGGGGTAAATTATTGTTGTTAATTGTCAATGCTAGATTAATTCCCTATTGATTGATGTAATGCTCTGTGACTAGATTTGCGCGGATCTTTTATGCATGAGTTTGACAATATTGATTCGAGATTCGAGAGATGAGAATTGATGTTTAGGTCTAGTTTCAATAGGGAGGTTTTTTTTATAATTGTTAAGTCGAGATTCGATAGATGAGATTTAATACCGGTAAATTAATTGTGTGATTGTAATACGTAGCGAAAGCCCTTTATGATCTGATTAATTTATACATTGATGATTGATTATTATGTTTTACCCTGCAATATTATTTATTGGTGAACCTATGCCTTAGGCCTTTTAATTCATTGTTTTCTCCTTATTCTTAATTTTCGTAGTTTAGTTCCTTTCGACTATAATATTTTGGTTACTTTATAATCTAGATTATATTAATTAATTAATTAGGAATAAAAAGACTCGTTTCCCTGTGGATTCGACCATACTTCCCTATCTATTTTAGTTAGTGGTTTTAGGAATTACTTTTGATTAGATGATACGACTTTAGCATGTCAGTCACATTTGCCCGTATTGGCCTCTACTCGATTTTTATTGTAAAAAGTGATTCCTACGATCTCAATGGCATACAAACAGAGATTCAATTTGCTCCAAACTATTATTAGGTTAAATTGATTAAATGTTAATGCAACATATAATTCTATAATATCGTGATCACTTTATTAAACAACAAGATTAAAAAGGATCCTAAACCGGTTGTCCAAATTATCTTATTAGGCGTGATTTTCAATTACACATTCCCTTTAACATGCAATATGGTGATCAATAAATATAATAAAATAAACATCAATATTGGAAGCAATTTAACAATAACAGATTTAGTAAAATCAAATATTAAATAACCCTAATCATGATACTAGAAATATTAAAATAAAATAAGAGTAATTAAATTAATTAATTACTCACATTCCGCACGTTCCTTTAAATTGCTACATCATGAATAAACTGTTGGTAACTTCAATTAAAATATAAATTAAATTGAAACAATTAAATTAAATAAAAATTAGAGTTGATTTAGTCCAGACCCTTAGTCAATTATACCTTTCACACCTTGGTTCAAGTATAGAACTTTGAGTATTATATGGACTCCTTGGAGTGCTTAAAGGAAGGAATAATGAAAGAATGGGGAGGCTAGTGTTTAGGCTAAAGCGGGAGAAGAGAATGATTTGATATCAAGCTTTTTGATGCTTGAAAAAAGGGAGATATGACCTTTATTTATAGAGAAAAAATAGGGTCGAAGAATCAAGAAAAGATAAGAATTCGAATCGGATAAAACTCTTGTGATAGATAGCAGCTTTTGAGATTTTTGTTTTTATCATATCTTCTTATCCAGAGATCAGAATAGGATAAATAATATGTCATTGGAAAGCTCTTGAAATTTATGTTCCAACCCAATTAGAATCAAATTAAAATATTCTATACAATAAAATATATGGCCGAAATAGTGAGTCGGTGTCAGTTTTGGATAGAATTTGATATTTAATTCATATCTTTTTCGTTATAGCTTGGAATTGATATTATAATATATCATTGGAAAGATAATTTCAAGGGTTATTCAAAAATATAAAATTAGGATAAAAAATATGAGGCACAAAAATAATATATGTCTATCTTTGAACGTCTTTCAATTCGAATAGAATTAGGACTTTAAAAAAAAAGAAAAGTTTTATTCAATTTCAAACTCTTTAATCTTATCTTTTCAAAAAGGATAATTAAGATCTTTTAGAAACTTATAGAAGCTTCTAATTAATCCTTATTGGTTTAGAAATGAGATTAAATAATTTGGACCCTCCACATGATCATTGGGTCGTAGGCAAGGTGGACTTAGGTTCGGTTTGGGCTCGGCTTAATATTTTGGCCATAACTTATTCGTTATAACTCGGTTTTTGACTTATAATATATCGTTGGAAAGATCTTTTCAAGCCCCATCCAATTATTCAATCATTGGACCCAAATTATGGACCAAAATAAACAGTATTAAACGTTTTTATATAAAGGACACGAAATGAATGATTTTAAAGGACACGAAATGAATCATTTTGGGTTTAAAGGCACGAAAAGAGGAAAATAAGTTATGGTTTGGGGAAAGGGGCTAGAATTTGGGTTGGTTTATGAAATGGAAATATGGATTTAAGAACTCCAAGATTAAATACTAAACCCGACCAATAATGGCGGTGAAAGGTTGTTCATCATCGGGTTTGGTTTATTGGAGACATTTTTAGGTGTCTACAACAGTCCAAACGGTTAGGGATCGTGAGTGGAAGATGGGAGTCAAAGGTGGGACTGCTTCTGGAATTTCAAAAGGTGAGATTGTTTATGAAACCGACTAAAGGTGAGATTATTAGATTACATTTTTCCTTTTTTAAACCAAGGTTCATGTTCCCTTGATAATAAAGGACTTGGCATTAAGGCAAGTCATACATCCTTTCTCTTTATTTAATTTCTTGGTGCTCTCTTCTTCTAATCTTAAAAGTCTCCTAAATAACTTAGGATTTTATTTTTACAAAACTACATAAGTTTTAGATTTCCTAAAATTATATCCAGGTTTTTTTTTTCTTTTTTTTTTTTTTTTTTTCTAGAACCGGATAAATAATAAGATACGGAGTAAAATTTAATAAAATCTAAAATTTTCGACTAGCATAAATAAAAATAACTTAGCCAATACTTCCAGAATTTACCAAAAGATATTCATAATATAATTTGTACAAGTATAATTTCTTAATTAATTTTTTATTTTTTTAAAAAAATTAATTTATCTGAAATATTTAAAAAAGGGGTGCCTAAAAGCACTCTGTGCCTCCTTTAGGTTTTTAAACACTTGAAATTACTAAAATACTAACTAAGTAATTTAGGAGATTTGGATTTTAATTATACAAAGATACCTTTTTTAAAAGGAATTTTACAAATATATTATTCTCAATGACTTCTGTCCCAGATTACTTATAACATTTTGACTAGATACGCTTGCCGATGCACATGTTTAACTGTCATTATATTCTATTATAAAGTTATAAAAAGTTTGTATTAGGAAACTATACATTAAAATAGACCCAACAATATCTTACATGATTATATTGGCGTTCATACAATAACTAAAAAAGATGGTCAAAGTGTGATATTTGAATAGTGCAAAAAGTCAAAATGATGTGAGTAATTTGGGACAGAGGGAGTAATTAAGTTTTGGATCACGTCAAATAATACTTCTTTCGTTTCTTATTACTTCCAACATTTTGACTTATGCACTATTCACATACTCAACTTTAATTAGCTTTGATGATATATATTTACGGAAAAATATAGTCATGTGAGATCTTGTTAGATTCGCCTTAATTTATACTTTCATAATACGTAGTATCAAATTTTTATAATTTTTAATTTCTGATAATTAAAGATATATTACCCCCTCACTTTCGTATTATTCGCAACAGTAGGCATTGCACAAAATTTTATGAAATTTACAGGGTAGAGATCATAAGGTGAATTTTATAATATAAAGTATAATTAGTGGAAATATATTTTATTGTTAGGAGGAGAGAGAAATAATAATAATTTAAAAAAAAAAGTAGTATAAGGCTCCATTCACTTCACCTTATTTTTACAGAATTGAAATTATTTTTAATGAAGTGAAATTAATTTTTTAGAATTGAAAGTATTTTTACTGAACTGAAAGTATTTTTGCTTATTTTCAATTATATTCCTTTTTTAAAATTACTAAATTGGACTTATTTTTACTGAACTGAACTTATTTTTTACTGAACTTAAATTATTTTTAATGAGCTGAAATTATTTTTACTTAATATAATTTTTTTAGGTGAAGTGAATAGGGCCTTTGTAGTGTTTTTAAGATAGAGAAATAATTAAATATTTATACAAGTGGGGTAAGTGAAAGAGAAAAACCATAAGAGAGTAGTGGGTTCTTACTAAAATAAGAAGTGTTGCAACTATTATGAAACGGATGTAAAAGGAAAATGGGAGGGAGTAGTGACTAACATAATACATTGACAAACGTGAAATGAGAAGTGTTGCAAGTAAAAAGAAACAGAGGAAAATTAATAATTATTTCTTTTAATAAACAAAAAAATTAATAAGATAAAAAAAATAATAAAATCTTCAATTTTCGGCTATCATAAATAAAATAGCATAGCCAGTACTTATACAATTCACAAAAACATAAAAGTAGTAATATAATTTTTTGTATAGGGCCCTGTTCACTTCACCTTAAAAAAAATTATTAAGTAAAAATAATTTCAGTTAATTAAAAATAAGTTCAGTTAAGTAAAAATAATTTCACTTCAAAAAAAAAAGTTCAGTTAAGTAAATAAGAAGATTTATAATAAAAAAATCAGTGAAAATAATTCCAGTTCAGCAAAAATAATTTCAGTTGAGTAAAATTAATTTAAATTCAGTAAAAATAATTTAAGTTCGACAAATTATTTTGGATTTTGAGTTGAGACTATTTTGAGCGAAACTTGGGATGACATTTTATCGGGACCCGACACGGATGTCAAGATGCAGATCCGTTTTTCACGGATTTGGGTCTTCAAATTTTGGACACGTCAGATCCAGGTCGGGTCTGGGTCCTGCTGAATAAAACGAATTTGGATTCGAATCTAGCCCCTAGACCCGTACCTAGATCCGTTTACCCATTTTTAAATTTTCCTATTAAAAAAAAAAACTAAAATTGTTTGTTTATTTATTAAAAATGTTAATGATGTTAGTACTGTTATAGATTAGCGCTTTCGAGGGATGAATTATGGATGCTCACATCGGATATATCATTGTTTGTTTTTTCACTTGCTCATTTGTAACATTGTTCTTTTTTCGTTGTTTATAATTTTTATTTCAAAATAGAAGTGTATAAGTTGGTTAGTTTGTATTTTTAGATTAGTTGTATAACTTTAATTTAGGTTGAACTTAATAACCCCCGATTAAAGTTTGAAATGCATTTTTTGACTCAAACATTACAATTATTGCAAAAAATTATGCATAATATTTTGGACACGGATTTGGACCCGGATCCGTAGGAACTGTCGGATCTGGATCCGAGTCTACATTTTCTAGACCCGACGAATCTGGGTTAGATCTGGATCCTAGATTCAAAAATGGATCTGGATTCGGGTCCATCCTTACCCGGTCCAAATCGACCCATTTACATCCCTAAGTGAAACCCTAAACTTGTTTAGGGTGGTTTTGGGCTAGTTGTTTAGGATTAGGGGTGCCGATTTTTGGGTTGGGGAAGGGCAGAGGGTCGCTTCTGATGAGGGGAATGGGGAGGGGGTCGAGTAGGGTGGTTTCAATTCGTAGTGGGGGACGAGATAGAGGCAGCAAGAAGGGGAAAAGGGAAGGGGTGGGCTACGTAGGTGGGGAAAAGGGAGGGGGTGGGGTCGCCGGCGACAACCAAAGCTTTGGGCGTCTGCCGCTGGCGGGGGAGGGGGAGGGGTGGCTGACTGGAAGGGGCTAGCTATTGAGGGTGGCTGGGTTTGGGTTTGGTTTTGGGTTTCATTAAGTGGTAGTTATTTTTAACAAAATTTGATTTAGGTGGTAGTAAAGTTAAAAAAAAACTTTTAATCCGATAGCAAATGTGAAACATGGTGTTTTTAGTGGTAGCAAATGTCAAAATTTTCTAAGAAAAACTTAAGAGCAACAGTTCCAGGATGACTCTTCTGGTAGTTAGAGATATTGAACGATCTTAATCAAATAGTTATACAATCTCTAATTTTTAAATAATCACTTAGATTGCATAAATAATCACCTAGATAGCATAGATATATACTCCCTATATTTTACACAACAAGTAATCAAATACTGTAAATCATATGTGTCATACTAATAATTAATTGTGACATGTGGCGAAAATTGAAATGTCAAGTATCGTTGTCTCGTATTTTGGCTAATCATACAACGTTATATATTAGTTACAAGTTTTGTGTCCGGGCAATGCCCAAGTTGTTGATAAAATTTTACGATAAACTTTTTGGCTTGAATGTTAACTAAGAACATGTCATATCACTTATTTATATAATAGTTAAAGTCTTTTTACCAAAATAAATTAATTTTAACGATTAAAACCTATTTATGCAATTTATATCATATCATATCACTAATATATAAAGCCGGTCTCGCAATCTGGTCACGAAACAACGACACTTGGCATTTCAATTTTTCACCAAGTGTCGAGCCACATAGGCGACAAATAAGTATTATTGTGACACATAGAATGCTAATTAAGCGAATTTTGGATAGATTTTTTAAATATAAAAATGTTGTAGAGTGTTTTATTATTAATATACTTCTAATATTTCATATATTAAAAAATTAATTTTAAAATTTAATAAATATCTTATAACTCAATACTATTTCCATCATAAAATTTGTTTTAAAAAGTTTTTGAAATGAGATCCATTTATAATATATTTTAATAATAAATAGAAAATCAGTAAAAAAAAAAAATAAGTTTTAATCAGAAAAGATAATTTTATATAGATAAAATTAGTTTCAGCTCATTAGAAATAATTTAAGTGCGATAAAAAATATTAGGACAATTCGGGCATGGCCCGGGCACAAAACTAGGTTATTTAAAAGTAGACAATCACATATCAAGTTAATAATAACATAGATATCTATTAACAATACAAAAAAAAAATACATTATTATATAAATAAGCGATTTGATATTGTATCATATGTCTAAATATTTTACATTATTTAAATGGGTTATATGATCGTATTCAACATTCAAATTTAAAAAAAAAAAAAAACAATTCGAGCATCGCCAAACTATGAGACAACAACACTTGGTGTAACACCAAGTGTCGTGCCACGTAGGCAATGATTACTAAATAGCATGACACGTGATTTTGTTTTGATATATCTTTGTAGGATAGAAAAGTTGGATACATTTAGATAGATTTTTTTAGGATAAACAAGTTAGTTTAAGGTTTTATTTCCAATAAAATTAGGATAGGTTTTTAGGATAAAATTCAAAATTTTATGTATAAATTGAATTATAACTTTCAATAATTGTCTTATATATATTTTTTTCAAAAAAAATTAAAATAATCATCTTATAAATGTAATATATTTATGTAATATTGGTTTTTCAAAAAATAAAAAATCAAGAGTGCTTAAGCCACGATATAAAAAATATTTCAAACACATACATACATATATATATATAGGATAAAGTCGTTTCTCCTAATCAAAAGAATTACATATGCCCTCTAACTAAAGTAGGTAGGGAAGTAGGGTCGAACCACAGGGAAACAAGACTTTCTATTCCTAATTAATTACTAAGTAACCAATTTGATGTTGTAAAAGGAATTAAGTAAACTACGAAGATTAAGTATAGTAAAAAAATCAATTAATAAAAACTCAGGGTATAGGTTCACCAATAAGCAATATTACAGGGTAAAACACATCAATGCAATAATTAACCAGATCATAAAGGACTTTCTCTACGTATTACAATCACAAAATTAATCTACCGGTATTAAATCGCATCTCTCGATTCTTGACTTAACCATTTATAAATTAACATTCCTATTGAAACTAAGCCTAAACATCAGTTCTCATCTCTCGAATCTCGAATCAATATTGCATAACTCATATAATTAAACCAGACCTAATCTAATTGCATAGCATTAAATCAATCAATAGGAAATTAATCAAGCATTGAAAATCAACAATAATAAATTACCCCTTCATATTATTTATGGATCTCCACAACCCTAGAAAATAATCTACTCACACGTAATATTATCAAACATTACCTTATCTCGGCACACATGGATAGATGCGGCCGAATCCAACATCCACTTGTCGCGGCTCACATCCTCATTGATATCGTGAGTTAGCAATATATGAATTTCATGATCATTAGATACTACATTAGCGGAATCATTCCCTTCACCCATCTTCATTTTGCAAAACTTTCTTTGCAGCTGCTTTAAATTCTTTAAATCTTCTTTCAGCTTGGGACAATTTTACTCCAAATGACCCTTCTCATGACAATAATAGCACTCCATACTGCTATAATCTCTCGGCCGAGACTTTGATCAGCTTCTTGGGATATCACCTCTTGATTGGTTCCTCCCTCTTTCGAAACCCTCTACTGCTAATGCTTGACCTCCATGATAGGAAGCTCCATCTATCTATGACATCATCATCTCATTTTCCCTCACTACTGTTACTGCCTCATCTAGTGTAATTTTCTCTCTTCCTACCAACAAAGTCTGCACAATGGGTCGGTAAGACTTCGGTAATAAAGGCAGTAACAGAAGAGCTTGCTCTTGAACGGGTATTTTTCTCATTAGCATTTTGCAACTGACACACAAGCTGATTAAAGCTGTTGATGTGGTCCTGCAAATTTGTATCACTCTCCATCTTCAATTGGTACAACTCTCACCGTAAGCAGTCTAAGCACAATCGAGTAGTTAACGACTTTGAAGCATAAATACTTTGTAGCTTCTCCAACAACACCTTTGGATCCGTCTCCGTCAAGAAATTATACTTGATTTCCGTAGCTATAGCCAACCGAAATAAACTGACTTCTTTATTTCTCTTGGTTGCCCATGCGGCCTCATCCAAGTTTGATGGCTTTTCATCTTCCATCGAAATTTTGTTGTACCAACATATCTTCTATGGTACTCTTGCATGCCATAAAATTCATTTTCCCATCAAATAGTGGGATCTCAAATTTTGGTTTACTTTCGGCCATCATACTTACATAAAATCTTCTCCTACTAGCTAGTTACTCTCCCCTTCTAACAAATCTTCTAACCTGTCGGCTCTGATACCAGATGTTGGGAATCGAATAACATATAAAAAATAATAACAACGAAAAGAAAATAAAGTACGAAAATAAAAATACGACACAATATTTTTACGTGGAAAACCCACTTGAACTAGGGAAAAACCACGGTCCCAATCTTAAGGGACGAAACGTCACTATAATATTTTTGGGAGTACAAAGGATGCCACTATAACTACAATATTAGACACTATGTGTTTAGGACAAGTGCTACTTAGTACCCTTCACAATGGTATCTCCACTAATTAATACTAAACACCCTCACACTAATATTGTGTTTAACTCACAGCAATTACTCCCTCTCACACTTGTGTTTGTGCATTCTTTTACACTAATACACTAACACTAATACTTCTTTTCACTCCAAATTTTCTTCACTTCTCCCTTCTAGTGCACATACGTAAATTGCCAATTATATAGGCAAAAGATACTTGCCCTCTAAGCCTCTACATTAATGCTAGTACCAAAAAGTCAAGACATGAGCTGCCGCACAAGGCCCAACTTTGGTTGGGGCCTCAAATCATTAAAAATGTATAAGTAATATATGTTGTAAAATTATTCATGTATATTAATAATGGCTTAGTGGTTTCATGAGCTCTACCACCTTCACTTGCAAGAGGTCCTTGGTTCAATTCTCATTAAAGTTTTTTTTGTTACAAAATGTATTTTTTTTTTCTTTTTTACAAAATGTATTTAATGCCTATGCTTATTTAATGTTTACTATTTCCACAACCATTAAATCATTTCTTTTTCTGCCATATATAATAAATGACTAAACTCTATTTACAAAGTATTTCATTTTTTTATAATTGCAAACTTTATATATTCCGTATTTGTGAAGAACAACGATTTTGTTTCTTGTATTAAAAAATATACCGTGAGTAGAGAAAATTCATAAGCCAAATTTTATATTCTATTTTTGCACAGGGCCTCCAAAAAGGTTGGGACGGCCCTGCTTAACACCTTGGAGGCCAAGGTAAAAATACACGTCACTTTTCATCCTTATTTTCATTTTTTTTTCATTTTCTTTTACAGTATAATAAAACAATAATACTACTAATATGTAATTTGGGGAGATTAACCCAACACAATATTGATTGATGAGTGAAGTTTATGGTTACTCCGTACCTGTTTTCAATTGTGTATTTAGACGGAGGAAGTACTAATGTAGGTTTGATATGTATTCGCAAATACATATCAAACCTTAAAATGTTGAAAAGTATTGTAAAGCACATGGGGGTGAGAGAAAAGGAGGAGAGAGATGAGCACGTGGGACCAGTTTTAAACGTACCACTGAAAGCTTATATAATATCATTGACTATGTAGTGATACTATTTCTACGCGTAGTTAGTACCACTGAATGAATATATAGTCTCACTGAATGTTCAATGATACTATTTGATCATCTAGTGATATTATTAATCACCCAGTGGTACACTTAAATTCAGCACATGGGGGTGAAAGAAAGGAGGAGAGAGATGGGTAAATTTCATGCGAAATATCTCTTATCCCCCTTGATATGTATGTCCAGGTACCTATCAAACCTCCATTTAGAAGGCCTCTTCTTAGACGAATCTATTAGTACTATACTACTATAGGTGGCAAAATAGTGTAAGAAGATTCAAGTCCAAAAGAAAAGCAAGTAATACTCTAAAAATTAAAGTGAATATTTAATTTGGGGATAAAATAATATATAATGCCTCATTTTTGTCATAATATCTGAAACAATTGTCTTTAGGGGCTTCCCGAAGGTTATTATATTTATATTGTGTAAATTTAAGGTCTATTCAATTCAGTTCAATTCAATTCAGTTCAGCTTCATTTCAGTTCAGTTCAACTCCAATTAGTTCAATTTAGGTCTTAATTTCCTTCGATTATAAAATATTCATTTTAGTTCAGCTCCAATCACTTCAGTTCGGTTTAGTTTAGTTCATCTTAGTTTAGAAAATATGACCAGATGCTTAGTTTTAAATTGGAAGTGTTGAAAAATTAATGAAACGTCACCTAATTTCTCATGTTCTGGTAAGTAGAAAGGATTAAGGGCGAAAATTCTTATCGTACTATCTAATTTAGATTCAATGTTTTTGTTTATAACATAGGACTACTAATTACTAGATGTTATATAGTCACAACTAGTTCATAGTATGTTTAGATCAAATTAATGTAGTTCATAGTATGGATTATTAGTACTCGGCAATGAGATGGTAATAAATCACGTATATATTATTGCACCATATAATCCATCATACTCTAGAAAAGCATAAATTTATTGATTAGCTTATTAGGTACAATATTTTTTTGGGAGTTAAATGCAATATTTATCAGTATAATTCTTTAATCGATCGATCAGTTAGCAAAAAAAATGTACCCCTAATTAACAAGAACTTATCAAGAAAACATGCAAATAATTAAAAGTGATACGTTGTAATTTGAAGCAAGCTAGCATTCTTTATTTACATTTTCACTAGATGTATCACCCATCTTTAAGCATACATATATTACAAAACCAAGGGGGCCTTATTATTTAGCGTATTATACATGATATGATTAAACCATACATCATGCGGTCTAATGTACTTTCTCCGTTCCTAAATTACATTCCTAATTCTAACATTTATTCCTCACATAATAGAGAGAAGTAGGAATGTAATTTAGGGACGGAGGGAGTAATTAATAAGATTAAATGTCCCTTTACTTGGGTTGTTAATTAGTTGAGTACGTAGATGAGATACAAATATGTTATATAGATCGCTAATGGTGATCTTTGTTATTTAAGACTGCGAAGCATGGAAGAACTGATCAAAGTTGGCAGCAAGTACAGCCACGTGGTCGTTAGTGTTCTGAATTCTAGCAATTGCAGCAGCACCGGTTTCTCTGTCCTTGTAGCTACTTATGCTTTGGGATTCATCAAGTTTTTTTTCAATTTCATTCAGCTCCATTTTCATGAGCTTGGATAGATGTCCAGCTTCCACGTAAACCTGCAACGAACAAACAATAATAGTCATTCGATTAAATCACAGGTGGATGAGGTTTGAACCTGTAACCTTGTCAGTTATCACGTTAGCGATTGATAATACTCCCTCCATTTCAAACTTTACACACATATGTTGATGCACTAATATGACCTTATTTTTACACAAGTAAATATTAATGAGAATTATATTTAAAAGTTATATTATAAAACTTTATATCAATATCTATCTAATAACATATTTTATGATTAAAATATGTTTATATTATGTTGATAATTAAAAAACTATAGTCAAAGTTAATACTTCATCCGTTTCTTTTTAGTTGACACAACGTTTCTTTAGTCACATTTGCCAATGCACAACTTTAACTATTTATATCTTTAATTACTAATAAGAAAAAATTATAAAAATTTGATATTTTAAAAGTACATATCGTGACAGATCCAACAAGATCCCACGTGACTATTTTTTTCATCAGGTATAAAACACAAAACACAATATAATTAAAGGGGAATGTGTGAATAGTACTAAAGTCAAAATATGTCAACTAAAAAACGGAGGTAGTATATGAATAGTAAAAAAAAAAGTTCAACATGTCAGTTATTCTAGGACAGAAAGAGTATTATTAAAGGATTAGCTCAGCTAAAAGATTAAGCTGATGATTGTTGAGGCCTATGACTTATTCTACATTCTATGATTGCATATTGTGCTAAGCAACTAACCTTGCTAATTCCATTGGATTCGTCAATAGGTTTGTCCCAAGCCAAGAGCCATCCAAGTTGAGGAAGAGCCTTATCATAGTGACCATATATCACTACACCTTTGGAGCCTACATTCACAAGGAGTGGTCCTTCGCAAGCTGTACCCTGGTGCACGAATTCACCTCCCTTCGTAGCCATGGTTTCAGAAGGTCCGAGTATGAAAAATCCTTTCCAGTTGTGGGATTTGTTAAGCCTTAAAGCGTGGCCTTGTTGGTTTTTCATGACACCGGCAACCAAGACCAGCTTTTCTTGGCTTGCCTTTGCATTCTTGATGTTGTTAGCTTGGACAGACTGCGCCTCCTTCAATGCCTCTTCGATTGCTGCTTTCTCCTTGCGAGATAATTGGTGCACTTGTGACGAAGCCATTGTTACCTTACTTAATCAGCTTGTTGCTGGCCTGAGGGTCAATTCCAAATAGTGCACGTTACTTAAAAAAACAAGAAATAGTAATAAAATAAAACTTAATCCAACAAAAAAAAAACCAATATTTAACACTTCAATATATAATATATATGCTCAATTTCTAAGCCAGGCCAATTAAATATTTATATGCATGAACGAATATTATATTCATGCATGAATATTGGACATTTGGAAGAGAAATTAAAGCAATAACATAATACATATATAATATAGATGGATTTAAAACACAATATATTACTATATTTATGCAATTCATTCATGAATCATGAATATTGGAAGAAAAGAGTATTAACGTAGATTGTATATATATATATTTAATATATATTCAAAATTAATGGGTAGCACATGCATAAATAAATGAATATTGGTAGAAATAAACACTTATCATAAAACATGCAATAGGTACTACAGTTAATATAATGGCAACATAAAACGATGAAAATTACTTAATTCATCTAAAAATTAAGTAGAAAGAAAGCATACCTTAATTTGTCCCTTAAATTGATCTTGTAATTATATTGATAGAATTTTATGCTTTGCAATGCAAAAGTATGCTTAGTGCAATGGTGTATTTATATTGGAAATGAGTAAAAAGGTTGCGTAAACAAGAATTCATAACGTACTTTTACTATTGACAAAAAGGAATAAAATGAATAAGGTCGAATAACTTTTCAACGAAGGTTTATGATAAAATTTTAATGTCATTATGTCAATGATGGAGTCGTGGAATACTAAATAAGAAAAAAAAAAAAAACATTTATGTGATGTCTCATAAACTATTAGGACCGCCACTTTCTACTACTTTTCTTATATTCATATCAAAGTTTTTGTCCAAAATTTCATTTTATTTCTTCTTTCACGTTTTAGTATCATCATTTAAATAAAAAAGGGGATATGCTTTACAAGAAACAAATTCTTGTTATCTTGTAGGATCTTGTATAGTCAAAAGATTCGATGTTTTTGCTTCTAGTTCCGCACTATTTTTCCAGCTATTTTGTATTACGATACGCACTAACGAGTGAAAACTACATACTATTCTAGTAATGGCTATCTTATAACAAATGCAAGAATTTGAAGAATTTACATTACTATATGATCTCAATCTACTACCCATTTCTATTTTATAAAAAGTGAAATAGGTAAAATTGATAAACAAAATGAGTTGGATCAATAAGATTTAATGGTACATGAAAAGATGCACGAATGTGAAATAGAGGATAATATATTGGTAGTAATTTTAAGGATGACTACTACATAATTATCTTTTTATGAAAATTTGAGTCTAGTGCTAATACATTTGTTTTGAACCATGCATTTAAAAACCTCTCTATGTGTTCTTATTTAATTGGTACATTAATTACTTTTTCTAGCATCTGTTGTATAGTCATATATGCATTAGTAGCATAGTACTAGTATGTTGTTATTTTCACTCGTGAACATATGACAAAATTATGCGCAAGTGGAAGCAAGAACTTCGAACCTTTTGACAAGAAGAATTTGTTTGCAAAGAATAATTAATCCCTAAATCTTTTTAATGATAATACAAAGCTTAGTGACGAACGAAGAAAATGAAATTTTAGATAAAAACTTTGATATTTAATATAAACTAGGGCAGCCAACGCGCGCGTTGCGCGCGGAATGGCTAGCCTTTTGCAACTTAATTTTACTTATCTTGTGTTTGCACTTCACATAGAGGAATAAAAACCGGCAAAGGAATATACTATCTCTGGTTCAATTTACTCGCAACAAAAGAATATTTTATGTCTCACAAATAATACCCCTTTGTTGCGAGTACATTGAACCAGAGGTAGTATTTCTATTGCTTAGTCATTGTTTGTTTGTAGTCGTGTTAAGTTGAATGTTATGTGTGAAATATCTCGTATATTGAAAAAAATCTTTATTTTACTATTTGTATATGGTGATTATTTTAATTGAAATACTATGTAGAGTCACTGTAGAATATAATTCTTAGGTTTTTCAATGATAATGCAAAAAAGGAACAAATGTTAGAATTGTTGTTTAATTTGTTTATTTTCGCAGTGTTGATATTAACATTACTTAATGGTGGTGTACAATACGAAATAGAAAAAGAATCATCAATGATGAAACCGAAACGACCAATTCCTAATCCACCACAGAGGCTAACAATATTAAACAACCGCTATATATTAGTATTGTCAATTTTTTTTTTTTTGCCACAATTTGATTTGGGAATTTTGGGAAGGCGGTGAACAAAGATGTGGAATTTAGTACTTGGAAATGGCAATGATAGTGTGGAGAGAGAAAGTTAAAAGCTTTCAAGAGATGGAGCCATGGAGAGGAGGAGAGAAAGCTCAAATGTGTAAGAAAATGTAGACGGGTAAGAACAATTTGAAGTTGGACTGTTGGAGTACAAAATTACAAATAAGGGTACAAAGGTAAAATACATTTTGAAGGGTAAATAAGAGTACAAAGGTAAAATAACATTTTGAAGGGTATAAAAGTCCGTGCACTATTCATAAGAACAACTTTCTACTTTTTATAAGGTAGGGATGAATCGATGCTTAAGTTGGGTTTTTTCCCTTCTTTTTGACTTCCCATTCAATCATGTTAATTAAGAAATATCAATGTTTATAAATGGTCCTAATAGCTTAATTATGAGGCATTAGTGCATTAATTCTTTTTAGAAGGAAAACTACCCATACAAGAAGTTAGGAGTTAGGACTACGGTCTTCTCTCAACATTATATAACTGATGCATTGCATAAAGCCATAAATATTTGTTTTAGTTGTTATTTTTGTTGAGGCATTTTTTTTAATGTCATTTAGTGTCTCATAGTTGACACAAATTTTTAACATATTCTTCATTTATTAAAGCTATCTTTATTCATTTTCTATCCCGATGTTGTATTGTTGTTGCACATACATGGTTGCTTTGTGCAACAACATCGATATAAAAAATATTTTTGTTTGGGAAGATTAATATCATATCATTCGATCATACATTAAGTCTAGATTTTAATTCTATCAATCTTGTAGGTGTTGTATATAACAAGTGTAGAACTCGTACAAGAAGTATATTAGCATAATTAACTAGTCTTTTACCCAAGCAATGCTCGGATATTTAGTGAAAAAAAATATTATTTTAATAAATTACTCTAACTTTGTATTTGTAGGGCCTGTTCATATTTACTTATTTTCTGTTCAGTTCAGTTCAGCTCAGTTCAGTTCAGCTCCAATCAGTTCAGTTCAGTTCAGTTCAGCTCTAATCAGTTCAGTTCAGTTGTTAATTTTTTTGTTTTAGATGTTTTAGCATATTAAAACAACGACAATAATAATAATAATAATAATAATAATAATAATAATGATAATAATAATAATAATAATAATAAAAATAAAAATAAAAATAAAAATAAAAATAAAAATAAAAATAAAAATAAAAATAAAAATAAAAATAAAAATAATAATAATAATAATTATTATTATTTTAAATTATATTCGTCGTTCAAAATGGTCACATGTTTTTTTATAGTTGAACTCATTGACAAAATGAGAGTACTACACAACAGTTACTAGCTTTCATAATCGGTTAGTTCTTCGTCTTCTTCTTCTTCATTAAGTTGCTCCATTACCTCGACATTCTTCTGAATTGACTCCCATATCTGATCAGTTATTTGGTTTCGTACAATATCCATAGCCGCTTTTCTGTTATCATCGTACATAGTTTGATCTTCTGTTGGTCCCAAGACTTCAACTTGGTGCGTGAATGGAATCCCTAGTTCATGTAAACGAACAAAATTGTGTAGAGTACAACAAGCAACGATTGACTACAGTAAAATATTGAAGAATATTTTTTATTTTTACATATATATATATTTAAATTATAATACACAAAAATTTAATAATTTAAAATATAATAATTTAAAATACAGAGTTATTTTTAAAACACTTTTATATTTTTCACAATCCACTATATATATTATCATTAATTTTCATAAACATTTTCATATATTTTTATGCATTTTAATTTTTTAGTTTAGTTCAGTTCAGTTCAGTTCAGTTCAGCTCCAATCAGTTCATTTCAGTTCAGTTCAGTAAATATGAACATGCCCTTATAGGTTTTGTATACACATATTACGTAATTATTTCAAAGTACATAATTATTAAAAGTACTTTTTTTTATAGTATAAGAGATATTGTAGGAAAATTTTCTTTAGTTTTTATAAATGAAAGTAGATTAAGATAACCAAATTATCTTTTTTTTTTTTTTTTTTTTAACATATAATCAAATTATCTCTTCATTGTAACAAACTTTTTAAAAAGATAACCAAAGAAAAAAAAATGTTTTAAAAAAAAAAACTAAAACAAAAACAAAATTTGGGTGGAAATTTTTTTACTAAGAGGGTGACACATGTATTAGGGGATAAGGTTGGGAATTACTTTAGTAAATAACTAGTTTAGTTCTCGTGCGATGCACAGTTTTAAACAAATACTACCTCTAGTTCGCATTACTCGCAACAAAGGAATATTTTATGTCTCACAAATAATACCCCTTTGTTGCAAGTAATGTGAACCGGAGGTAGTATATTATATAATACGGAGAAAGAAAGTTTTGTACTTCGTTAATTTTTTTTTGCACATGATAAGTAATTTCTAATATATTAAAAAATAAATTTCACAATGAACACATTTGAACATTGAAATATTAACATACTAATAAAAAAAATATAGGTGAGGACAAGTGATTAATCATATAAAATGTTTACTGCATTAGATTTTTAAAAAAAAAAAAAAAAAAAAAACCAAAGGAATTTTTTTGTAAAAAATAATGACATCATCAAAGCAAATTGGCGGGAAAAAAATTTATGTCAAAGTGAAATGTGTACAATTTGGAAAAAAGCATGATGTCAGCAATGTTTTGTTTTATTATTAGTTAATAGACTAGATAAGCCTCGTGCGATGACATAAAATTTTTTTTGAAATAAATATTTATTTTACATATGTCTCTCGTATGAGATAAATTATAAAAATATAACCATTAGTTTCAATGCTATTTAGATCTAACTAATTTTGAAGAAGAGTATAAATTTAAGTAAATTATGTAATACGAAGTACCGGGAGTAATTATATTTTGAAGCCAAGTAGTAACTCATAAATTCATCATATTATAATATATGGAATATAATATAATATAATTTAAAAATTGTTTTTTAAAAAAAAAACTAATGTAATAATTTAAGGTAAAAAATTGAAATAAAAATATGATGTCATCAATTAATTTAGGCGGGAAAAATTTTAACCACAACTTGACATGTGTACAGTTTGAAAAAGTGATGATGTCAGCGGTTGTTGTTTTAGTTTATTTATAGAATAGACTAGATTAACCCCGTGCGATGCACAATTTTAAAATTAGAATTGAATTATAGACTTTTAACACGTACTGAAAAAAAATAACTTCCTCATTTTTTCTAACTAATTTCTAATTAAATATGAATATGCAATTCCCGAAAGTGCATAATTTTCTTTTTTAACTAAGAAATTTCAATTAAATTATATTATAAACTATTGTTAACAACTCGTAAATAACTAAATAGTTAACATGTGTAGAAAACCCAAATTTAAAATTTAAAATTTAAGAATTCAAATGGAATATATTTTTAAAGCTATGTTAAATAGGGTAGCTTAAAAAGGTCAAAAAAATGACATCATCTTGCATTTTGGAGGGAAAAAAAATCAAAAACTATATACTAAAAGATACACCAATAATGACACGTGTCATCTCCTAGTGTGTTCTTAATTTTTTTTTTTTTAAAATTAAAAAAAAAAACTTAATTATATTATTAAATCTTATACAAAAATAATTTTTTATATAATTCTAATTAGGTCATATAACCTTTAACCTTGTGATTAATCACATTTATATACTCCCTTCGTGTTTTTTTTAAGTGTTACAGTTTAACCGGCACATAATTTTAGCCAATTTAATTGACTTAAATATAGTAATAGGTAAGCGGGGTAGTTGGTGTATTAAAAAATTGTAAAAGAAAGATAGTGGGATTAATAGTTTATTAAAAAGTAATGAATGTAAGAAGAAAGATATACGTAGTAATTAAAAAAGTAGTAGTGGGGTTGGGTGGGGACCATGAGAGGAGAGAGATATAATATTTTAATGTAGCTTTTTGCCAAAAAAAAAGGAAGTGTAAGGACTTGTTCTCTTCAACTTATTTCAGATACTTATAACATATTCCTTAATAAATTCAGATCAGATCGGAAAGATTCAGATCAGACCACATCAGAACTTTTGATAATCATTTACTTATTGCTAAATATTGTTAATTACGTATTCAATTTTTTATAAAAATTACATATTTAAAAAGTTCATAATGAGACGAATCTAACAAGATCCATTTTGATAATATTTTACTTTATAGATTAGTATTAAAATGCGGTCAAAGTAATTTTTAAATCAGATGTGACCAGACCAGACAAGAAAAATTCAGATCAGATCTTAAAATATTCAGACCAAATCTACTTGTTTCAGGTGAAAAGAACAAGTCCTAACACTTATTAAAACACTGCCGGATTTGGTAAGTGTAACACTTATTAAAACACGGAGGGAGTAGGTTTTATAGGTGCGTTTATGCTAGTTTTATATTTGCTTTTTAGGTCCTTTTCTCGCTTTTTAGGTTGTAAATGCATAAGCTGTTCGTTTTGTTTCTATTATGCTTCGTTTGTGTTTTCTTAATGTTTCAGGTAGTTTTTTATAACTATTTGGACGCTTTCGGAGTAGTTTTGGAAGAATCATGCAATGAAGGGATGAAAAGTCGATGAGTCGAGGTCACTCAATGAAAGATATGTGTTTTTGGAAGCTTAGGTTGCGATTTATATGCATGAGGAATGAATATAGGATTCACAAGGGTTTCTTTTCACCTTTCAAAATTGAATTCGAGTTAGAAACGAAGCAACATGATAGTATGCAAATTATTAAAAGTGACTGTTGCTCACCCTTTTGATCATAACTTGAGTTCTACATATTCGATTAAAGCCATTTAAATTGCATTGGAAATTAGACTTGAAGAGATTTCCAACTATAGGTCACATGACTCTATACAATATCTAGAACAAAAGTTACAGCCTCTGCAAATCTTCCCTGCAAACCAGCGGACGACTAGAGCCCGCGGCTCAATTCACCCAGCCACGAGTAGCTACTGGTTTGGCCGATGGATACCTAGCAGGCGCTGGTTTGGGCGTGGATGGATGCTCGTGATGGGCCTCGTTTTCCCACCTTTGCAAGCTTCCTTGACTACGATTCCACTTGTCGCCTTAGTCGACCAATCATAATTAGGGGTGAGCAAAAATTCCGGGTACCCGAAATTGGAATTGGAACTGGTTAGGAATCAGTGGGTCCGGAGCCGGAATTGGACGCGATGGATCCAATTCCGGGTAATAAATTAAGGAACCGGTTGCAACCGGTTCCAATTCCAATTCTTGATTTTTTGGACCCGGAACCGGTTGGGTACCCGGTTAAATAACATATGCTACACTAAATAAGTTTTTTAAAAGTAAAATTATGTTAAATGTATCTAGTTAGTAAAATAAAAAAAATATTTTTAATACCTAACATATTTTTAATGCCTAACATAAATAAAAAATCTTAACGCACATATAAATACAAGTGTTAAACGCTAAAAACGAAAATAAACTTAAATAAGTATTATACTTTATATTATGTTTTAATAATTATTTACACAAGTGGGTACCCGGAACCGGAATTGGTACCCGGTGGTTCTAATTCCAAGTCCTAAATTTTAGGACCCGGTCGAACCAATTCCAATTCCGAATTTTAGGACCCGGTTCAACCAATTCCGGGTCCTAAAATTTTGACCTGGTACCCGGTTTGCTCACCCCCTAATCATAATATGACTTATGTAGTTGCTATTTTTCCGATTTTATTTTATTTTGGGTAATGCTATATGAAGCCCTTAGGGATGCATATAAGCATTTACTATCTTTCCTTTTTTAGTATTAAATTTGGAATTTATCAACAATTCACGAGTAAATCGGTGTAATAATTGTATATTTATTGTCAATTCTTTCCACTTTTAGCTTCTTATATGCAGCCCTTAGGTCTGCATATATCTTTTTCCTTTTATTTTATTTTATTTTCTTTAGATTAGTTTTAAGAAAATTTAAATACTTAAGCGATATTATTTTTCCCTTATGCCTTTAATACATTTTTTTTTATACATTTGTTTTAGTTTTATCTCAAGCCATAGTTTCTCTAGGGCAATCCCATGGATTCCTCCATGGATTCCTTTTGAGTTTGTTTCTTTTATTTTGAGGTAAGTTAATTTGTTTACCTTAATCATGTTTTCTTTATTAGATTTAGTTTTAATTATTTATTTCATGCTTGAGTAATTTATTTCTAGGATTTACGAATCCATGTTTATATAATGCATCTTGATTGATGTTTTTGATATTTTGATTATTGACTTCTCTAATTGATAGTGTTTTATTGTTAATCTTGCAACCTGATAAATTGTTTGATTAATTGTTGTTAATAAGAGTTTGAATCGAAAAACTTACTTTTAGAGGTTTACCTACAATTAGCAAATCTGATTATTTTAGCAACCGAACTACATATGTTGAATTGAGAGCGTTAAGTCCCGACTATAGGCTTAGCAATTACTCTACATACTTGATTAATTGAAACGTTAGTGATATTTTGATAGATTTAGAACTATAAACATGGTGAACCATAACCTAGGTCTTTTTTTATTAATTGTTTTATTCCTATTTGAATTTAGATTATCTTTTTATCCCAGTTTCGTGACATAGTTTAATTTTACCAAATTCTTAGAGGTTAGATTAAATAGTCATCTCTCTATGAATTCGATCCTACTTATCCTACTACATTTTTAGTTGGTTTTGTTAGGAATAATTTATTTTTGACAGGTGTGCGACAACCTATCACCTACCAAACAAGTCAAACCTATCACCTAGTGTGATGTATTTTATTCAAACCTTTTTTTTTTTTTAAAAAAAAAAAAATTAAAATCCCACCTCCATTACTGACCAGCACCGCACCTCCATGCCTCCCCGGCCACTGCACTGAACACCTCCCTCGCCCCAGTCCTTTTCAATCTTTGCCCTTCCACTGCCAATGGGCCAACCTTCCATCCTGAACCCTTTCCCTTCCCCTTCATGAACAGTGGCTAACCTCCACCCACCTCCACGTGACCCATTTCTCTTCCCCCTCCCCAAATAACGACTTTCATCGGCCAAAACCAAACCCACAGACCCACACTGAAACCCACCTCAAAACCATTGTACCCACTTCAAATCCCCAATTAACCACCAAACTATCACCATTGCTACCCTGAAACCCAACCTAACCATCGAAACGATGAAACCCACCCGAAAAATCCACCGCGAAAAACCCAACACCCAACCTTAAATTCGTGAAAAAAAAACAGAATGGGGAGGAGCAAAGGCGGCGGTGCACGGTGGGAGGGGCAGAGGCAACGGTGGAAAGGGAGAGAGAGAGACATCGGCGGTGGGTGATGTTTTGACTAGTGTGACCGGGGAGTGGGTTGTTTTTCGTTGGGGGGAGGGGGATTTTTTCAAAATAAAATCAATTAAAAATTTATTTTTAATTTAAATTTTAAATTGAACCTATAGGTTATTATCAAAATCAATAGGTAATGACACATTTTGGGAAGATATCGCATAAAAGTTAACTTATTTTCTTTTAATTAAGTAATCAAAAGATGGACACATTTTGAGTTAACCATCCAAAGGTTGACTTATTTTTGACAAATTTTCCAGCAAATTAATCCAAACATTACTTTGTGCTCATTGGAACTTTAAGCCTTGAACCAAGCTAAGTGAGATCTGAGTTGAGGTAAAGCCTTATCGAAGGTACCATATGTCCATGGAACTTACATCCTATGATCACGGGGCCTGGACCACCTCCCAGAATATGAGGCAAAGTAGGAGCCCTATGAATAAACCCACCACTACCATTATTGCTAAAGACATTCGTAGGAGGTGCCACTGCAAAAACTCTAAACCCACTGTAGACACCCATTTGTGTCTCCCCAAAACCAAACCCGGTGATGAGTACCTTTCACGTCGAATCATAATCGAATGAAGCGAAAGTGTGGAAAGTTCAGTGTTGCGGATAGTTTTAATTTCTTTTCCCTTCTCTCTGTTTTTGAAAACTTATTTTAAGAAAACAACCAATCCAGTTTGGTTGGTCCATGATATGGGTCCAATAGTAGTGTAGTTGGATGGGGATTAACAAGATCTTTCCAACGATATATTATAAGCCCAATTCCGATGAATATTGAGGAAGTTATGGCCAATTTACTAAACTGGGCCCGGTTTGAGCTTTATATGCGGCCCAATGATCTAGAGGAGGGCCTAATATGATTTATCATTCCTAATGCAATTAGGAATGGTTTTAGTTTTCTAGATTCTTCTAGATGGTTCTTTTCATTCCTAATTCAATTAGCATTGATAAATTGACTTTTGTTGACTTTTTAGAGTTTTAATTAAATTCAAAAAGCATTTTCGAAGAAAAGATACGATTTTATCCTCCAATACGACAAACTTATCTGATTTTCAAAAACGCGTTAAAAACAGTCCTAGCGCCTGACACCAGGCGTTGGCGCCTGGATCTAGGCCTGGCGCTTGGCGCTAGCCATTGGCGCCTGACGCTAGTTAGCCAGGGTTGGCGCCAGCTCTTTTTTACGTGCGCCAAGTGCTCTGTTTTGATATTTTATCTTTTTGGCTGATTTCTCTATAAATAACATATTAAAAACTCCGTTTTGATTCATCAACAATCAGTTTTAATTAATATACACCTACAATCAGTTTTCATTCGCAATCATTAATTCTCTCATTCTCTTCTCATTCATCAATTCTTTTTCAAAATTTTTCAAACCTTGCTTTTATATACAAAATTCCGCATTCGCAAGATCTAGAAACACCTAGCCATATTCGAAGTTGCCTTCGCCCTAGACGTGAAAGAAAGAGGTACGAAGCATCAAAGTAAGTGCTTTAATGGTTTTTATTGATATTATGATGTAGAAATCATGTTTATATTGTTATTATTGTATTTCTAGTATCATGTTTAGGGAAAAGGTTATAATATCAAATATGCTTATTATGATTTCTGCGATGCTTCCTATGTTCTTCCTAATATTTATGATTGTTAGTATCATGTTAGGGCTAAAGATTTGATTTTTATTGCTTATTAGTGACATGCTAGGGTTTGTTATTAATCTTGTTAGTATCATGCCTAGGATCTTGCTATTTTTATTATGCTTTAATATTGACATGAACATGATTATGATTATAATTGTTATAATGATTATGAATATTATGGATACTATTATTTTGATATGATAATTGTTTCAATTATTATTTTGATGATGATTATTTTATTTATGATGATTAATATTATGATTATAATTTTATTGTCATGATATTTATTGTTGCTTGATATATATTGTTATTGCTTGATCACGCCTTTTATGCATGCTTAAAGGGAATTGGTATTTGTAATCACGCTTAATAAGATATTAATAATCTTGTTTAGGGTTAATTTGATTATAATTCAAGTGATCGCCCATAATAGATTTATTTGTGCATTAATATTCAACCAACATAGATAAACAGGTTTAGGGTTAAACCTATTAATTGCATGTTAGTCAGAAAGCGCACATGAATACGATCAGAATAAAGTAGAGGCCTATTATTAGGGCAGGTTCAATCTGTTTTAGGTTGGATTTGTACCTTCATCCCCGAACCCTATTTGGTTCAAGACCTTATGGAGTTGATGATCTCTTGGATCATTAAGGGGTGTAACCTTCACCTCGTGAACGGTTTACAAGTTCCTAAAACTTGTTGGCGACTCTTTTGCTCTATCTTCCTTCCCTTTGGATGCCACCGTACTTTAGTGTATGATCACAGTGGGGTTCAAGCTAGAGGATTAACGCTTGAAATTATTCCCTATAGTTTTTTGGCGACTCCATTGGGGAGGATTTCTATTTTAATTCCTGAATTTGTTTCGGCAATAATTTAGAATGAGTGGATGAGACTCGAAACGTTCTAAGTATTTCATGTGCGTAATTTTGATTAACATTATTGTCATATGCATAAAAAAGATCTCATTGGAAAGACCATCCGTAATGAGTTAAAAACATAGGATTTTACACGTAGGAAATTTGAGAAATATCTTTCACAACTAGGACCGAAATAACACCGCGCGAAACCGGAAAATTTTATCGAGCACAGACAGCTGATGAGGCATGTGGGAAGTAGCGCCAGAGGCCAGAGCTTGGCGCCAGACTTTTAGCCGTAGCGCCAGATGCCAGTATTGGCGCCAAGCGCTACAGTTAAAAACTGGCGCCAGCCTCTGTTTGCTGGCGCCAATTTCCCCCAATACCGAGCCAGAAATATGCGTTCTAATTTCGACCGGCTTTCGTATTGTTTGCTCGATCCTACTTCCTGATTGAATTTTTTCTCACTTTTCTGAAACCCATATGTGTTCTACATATGGACATAACCCTCTGGGAATTCATGCTCCATCTACCTGATTGAACGCTCCGTGCAACAAAGAGTACATCCGAGATTGTTGAATTCACTAAACCATGGAAGCGAGTTTTTTCTAAAACTCGCGGTGTCTCATCCACTCGCGCCAACCCTTCACGGTTAGGCTTCCGCGCGGTGCATCCGTACAATTAAACATGGACCCTCTTTGACTAAACCATATCCTGAATTTTAAAGAACTAGAGCCATGGTTAGGTTGCAAACTCATTGCATCATATTGTGCCTACTTGACTAATTGTGCATTATTTGTTGTGCATACTCTATGTGTTTTTTTTTTCCTAACTGTTTGTTTGACTTGTGTTAAGACTTAATAAACTAATTAATGACTAAAGGACTTTGTTTAATTAATTAATTAATTAGAGCTAATAAATATACCTAAAATTGAGTCATAGTTCCTTTAAGTCAACCCAGATTTTTATTCCCGTATACTGCACAAGCGTCAACTTGTTTTGGTCATAGATGGAGTTCTAGAAAGAACTACGAGTCTTACAACCTATGGATCTGTAGCCCCGAGTTTATCTTTAATTTGGCATTGGTTTCATTTAAATCAGGGTCACAGACCAATAGTTATGACTAAAATACCACAACCTATCCAGTTTAATGCATATACGTGAGGTCTTAACTTAGTCTTTAATCGAGTCTAGTCACATAGTCTAGCCACATGGTCATGCCACGAGTCTTAACGCACCATCTACACTCACTAGTCTTAGCACACACTTTGAGTATATGTCACCATGACCATGTCTTAGATTCATGCATGAGTCGGTCTTTTCCGTCATTTGAGCTGGGGGTACATTCTATTCCTAATTCTTCATATTCCTCCATCTACATCATTCTTCCTCACATTCTATTCCAATCTTTCTTCACTTCCTCCATCCATTGCATGTTGAATAAAGCTTGAGTCAAATTATTAACAATAAGTATCCCCAAATTCCTTTTCCACAGTACTTGGTCGAGGAGAGAAGGGCTATTAATCAAGGACAACCTCTTTATTCAGGTCTCGCTTTTTGATAAACCAATTCGCCAAAAGAGGAAGGCTAAAAAGATAATGGCAAGTCAAGAAGAAGTCAACGATCTTAAGAACCAATTGGTTACCGTGACTGAGACACTGAAGCTACTCACACTCAAGATCAATGATCCCGTGAAGCAACAACAGATGGACCTCATGCAAGAGAGTCTAAGCAAGCTATCTAGTGACTATAAATTTTAGGGCATGAGTTCACAAGGGGTCTCGCTGGGCAAGGAACTTCTTCCTCATAAGTTCAACGCCACTGACATCCCTAAATTCAAGGCATTAGATAACCCTTATTTCCATCTGAGAGCTTTCGAAACTATAATGAACATTAAGGGTATCGATAAGAAGGTTTTCCCCTCTCTGTTCCCACTATCTCTCGAAACCGTTTGTCAACAATGATTCTTTTCTCTCGAGAAAGAAAAAACCTCTTCTTGGGATTCGATAACAAATGCTTTCATAGATAGATATAAGTGCAACATCCAAGCACTACTACAAAACACGCATATTTTAGACGCTTTTGCTTCGACGCTTTGAATGTGGTGTCAGCGTACAATTTTTAGTTCCGCTTTTTCTCGACGCTTTATGGTGTCGAAGGTTTTTTTGACACATAAAAGCGTCGAGAAAATCACGAGTCTAACACGTGACTCCCTCACACCCTACTGCCCGCAATTTTAAAATTTTGTGAAAAAAAAGCGGGTTTGTATCACTCCCAATTATTTACTCAAAAAAATAACTAAATAAAAAAAGGAAATACTCCAAACCCAATTAAACCACCCACGACTGATAAACATTGCTCTCGCTCTACTGCACTCTGTATCTCTGCTCATAATCAAAGCTACAACATTCATCGTTTTTTGTGTTAAATTCTGGGTTCTTGCTAATCTTCAACGAATTTAGGGGATTTTGCTTTTCACTTTCAAAAATTTCAGGTAATTATCCACAATTTGCTTCACAATTTTTGGTACCCTAATTGTTCACAATTCGTTAAATTTTGTTAAATTTGGAAATAATTCTTTGCATGTGTTCGATTTACAATTGGAGTAGAACAAGAATCGATCTTATTGCAAGGTAATTTTTTGCCCTTAATTAGATAATTTAAATTCTTTTTTTGTTCTTTTTTTCGTGAATTTTGTATTCAAATTTCAGATTTCCTTGTTGTTGTTGTTGTATTTTTTTTTTTTGTAAAAAGTTTTTTATGGGTTTTTGTGATGAATTTGATGGCTTTTTCTAGGGTTTTAGTTTAGGATTTTTCAACTATGAATATTATAGGCTTTGAATTTTTTGGTTTGATATGAATTTTATGGGTTTTTGATATGAACTTTATGGGGTTTTGATATGAATTTTATAGGCTTTGAATTTTATGGGTTTTTTATATGAATTTTATGGGTTTTTGATATAAATTTTCTGGTTTTTCTATGGTGATTTGGTGGCTGATGATTACATTCTCGATCTGCTCTGATATGAATTTTATGGGTCTTCACATGCTCTGCTCTTAGAAGCAATACTCATCCCTTATAAATCATTAGACAACAACCCCAATACTCAGGCGCCTGCTGCTGATGAATCAAGTCATATTGTTGAGCCTAGAACTCTTGTTATATATGAAGACTATATGCTCTTATAAATCAGATGGATGCTGCCTGTTTTTTGCTTAATTCTGTCACTCTGGTGATCATTGCTCAAATTGCTGACTGATGCAGGGATCTTTCATTGAACAAACTATCTGGCAGCTTGCCTCAGAGTTCTGAATCTCTTTCAAGCCTTTCTACGCTGTAAGAAATAATTTCATATACCTTTGTGCCTGATTTTCATTTCATCAAACATCGATATATTCATAATCTTGTCTGATTTTGTTATGATTGAGTAATTGACAGTGAAAATGCAATTGTACATCATCTTGAAAGTCTCAATTTTATACATTTTAAAATTAGTCTATATATGCAGTCCTAGTAGACTCCTAGTGTTGTTTAGCAAAGATAGATTACCAAAATGGATGTGTGTGAGTCAGTTGGATTTGAATAGCTTCATGCTTCGACTTACCTTTTTTTGTTCACTATCTACGACACTACATGTAAGGCCGTGGACAATTGTATTAAGTAATTTCAGAATTGTTGCATTTTGTCTTCCTATGTGCTCTCACTCATTCCCTTGCCCAATTCTCACGACCTGTTGCTGTATTAGTGCCTTGGTGCCTGTTTTCTTCTTCTATCTGTCATACGTGAGGACCACAGATGACTGGTTCATTACAGAATATATTGTTTGAACTTAAACAAATCAATTGTGTAATTGAATATCATCATATAAACTTAAAATCTATGTATATCAATGGTTTAATGTTGTATATTCTATTAAAGATGGTGGTTATGAATATAATGGTGATAAATAGAGAGTTTTGTGTCATAAAAGCTCATATTTTAGTGAATCAGAGAACCTGAAATTGAAATCTTTAATGTATCACAATCCTAATGAAGGAAGTCATGTGCCAGCATGACTCAGCAAGAGACGGACATGGAAATTGGATCATTCTAGGATGGAAACTCACTCTAGACTCTATTTGTATAACTTTTTATTTGTTGTTGCATGTTTCTTTATAATTTTCTTCTTTCCCTATTATATATTGGTTTAAGGATCCTTGTAACATGACTTTTTTTTTTTAATGTCATTGTTTTTAATTAGCAATTAATTATATACTTCTTTGTAGACATGGATACTAGTTGGATTGATTTACCAAGAGGTGATCCTGGTTATTTTAAAGGTTGCATGAACTTCTTGGAACTTGCTAAAGAGACTCTTTTACCAAATACATGGGAAACTAAATGCCCATGTAATAAGTGCAAGTTAAATAAAACGAATTCTGTAGAAGAAGTTGGAGGCCATATTTTATTTTATGGTTTTTATAAAAACTATAGAAATTGGATATTTCATCGTAAAGATGAAGGGAGTAAGACCTATGATCTAAGTGATGATCAAGTGAATGCACTAGGTCGAGATGATATGGACGGGTTACTAAGAGCAGCTTTTAGAGTTAATGCACGACAAACCGACAAAACTCAAGATCCATCATTTAATGAACAAAGTATTGAAGATGACAATTCATATGACATGGATGAGGGGTTTACCATTTATCGCGAGGTAGATGATGAGTATCAATCAACTTTCTCAAATGAAGAACATGCAAAGTATAAAAATCTCATGGAAGCTTCTGAAAAAGGCCTATACGAGGGGTGTACTACTTTTTCAAAACTTTCATTTCTATTGCATTTGTTTCACCTAAAGTGTATGTTCCATTGGTCTGCAGAGTCATTTAATAAATTACTTGAACTTCTAATTGACGCATTTCCCATTATTAAGGATTTTCCATTGTCCTATTATGAAGGCATGAAGATAATAAATGATTTAGGGTTAGGATATGAGAAAATCCATGCATGTCCAAATGATTGCATGTTATATTGGGGCGAATTCGCAAATAAAAGTGAGTGTCATATATTGCAAGACATTAAGGTGGAAAAATGTGAAAGGAAAGGAGGGTGATGTAAATGAAAAAGGAAACGAAGCATGTAAGAAAGGCGAGGCAGCTAAAGTAATGCGGTACTTTCCCCTTATCCCTAGATTATAGAGGCTTTACATGTCATCTAAAACTGCAGAGGACATGAGATGGCACTTTAATCGTAAGGATGATAAGATTCTACGACACCCTGCTGATGGCGAGGCCTGGAAAAAATTTGATGAAAAATATACAGAGTTTGCCGCTGATCCTCGCAGTGTTAGATTAGGCCTAGCGAGTGATGGTTTTAATCTATATCGTCTTATGAATACAAATTATAGTACATGGCCGGTGGTCCTCATTCCTTATAATTTACCACCATGGCTTTGTATGAAACCATCATCCTTTATTCTTTCTATAATTATTCCTGGTAAATTTGGTCCCGGTATGGATATTGATGTGTACTTGCAACCACTAATCCATGAATTGAAATTATTGTGGGAAGGTGTTGATGCTTTTGATTCTTATAGTGGAAGCAACTTCAAACTGCGAGCAGCCCTACACTCTACTATTAATGACTTTCCGGCTTATGCTATGCTGTCAGGTTGGAGTACGAAAGGCTACAAAGCTTGTCCTTCTTGCACTCATTCTACTAATTCAGATAGATTTGGTGGCAAAATTATCTACCCTGGGTATCGAAAATGGTTGCCTATTGATCACCCATATCGTTCACAAGCTAATTTGTTTGGTGGGAAAGAAGAATATGGTATTGCTCCGATTCGTACCAGCGGGACCGAAGTTTTGAAGCAACAAGAAGGGGTAAAGTATGTATATGGGAAGACAAAAAAAGTTCCTAAAAAAAGAGGGAAAAAAGCTACCAATGAACTTGATGATGATTGCGATCCCGATGGTGATCATATTCTTTGGAAAAAGAAAAGTACATTTTTTGAATTAGAGTATTGGGAGCATAATCCTCTTAGACATAATTTAGATGTTATGCACATTGAAAAGAATGTGTCCGATATTTTATTAGGAACT
This sequence comes from Chenopodium formosanum, assembly GCA_024500155.1. Taxonomy (NCBI): domain Eukaryota; kingdom Viridiplantae; phylum Streptophyta; class Magnoliopsida; order Caryophyllales; family Amaranthaceae; genus Chenopodium; species Chenopodium formosanum. The sequence continues at coordinate 11,000,582 of CM044865.1, read as the reverse complement.
CTTTTAGATATGGATAATAGTAGGGATGATGAGAGTGGCAGAGAAGCCCTAAAGAATTTGAATATAAAACCTCATCTATGGATCGACCCTCAAGGTTACATCCCGCCGGCTGCATACACCATGTCTAACGAGGAGAAAGAACGATTTTTGAAAGTCTTGAAAAAGATGAAAGTTCCTGATGGATATGGATCTAATTTGCAAAGATGTGTGAATCTAAAGCAACGGAAACTTATTAATATGAAAAGTCACGACCATCATATTCTCATGCAAGATATCCTCCCGGTTGCTTTAAGGGCATCGAATGCCACAAGAGTTATTGACTTGCTTGAAGAGTTGTCTGACTTTTTTAAAAAGATATGTTCAACTGCTATAGATACAAGAGAATTAGATACCATTCAATCAAAGCTCGTGTTGACTCTTTGCAAGTTTGAAAAAGAATTTTTACCAACATTTTTTACAATCATGGTTCATCTACTAATTCATTTAGTGGAAGAGGTCAGACTAGGCGGACCGGTTCATTATAGATGGATGTATCCTGTTGAAAGGTACTTATTACTATTATTATTATAATTATAATTATAATAATAATTATTATTATTATTATTATTATTATTATTCTATTTATTTGTATTATTCAATTTTTAAGTAATAATTTTCCTTATTCTTTCACATTCACATACAAAATCGTTACTATAATTCAAGGTACTTGGCCTTTTTGAAATCTCATGTAAGTAATAAAGCGCAACCGGAAGGATCTATAGCGGAAGGTTACCTTTTGTGGGAGACAATTGCATTTAGTTCGAGATATTTAGAAAGTGTTGAGACTATATTCAATAGACCTAGAAGGAATGAGGATGGTGTATCAAACATTGACAACTATTTGTATAACTCTGGTGGTCGTGTTGTTGGAAAGAAAGAAAATGTCCGTTTGGATGATAGAAGTTTAAAGCAAGCTCATCGCTATGTTTTACTTCATTCTGATGAACTAACCCCGGTGCTCAAGTAAGTAGCTTTCTGAGTTTAGTTAAAGCGTCCAATATATACTTGTTACTAACATAAAATTTACAATCTCGATAGTGAGTTCTTAAAATTAAAGAGGAAAGAGAATGACGTTGGAGGTAGTCAAGCCGATGAATCTATTGAAAATCAGTGGATAATTGATGAATTTGCAGATTGGTTGCAAAGCCAGGTCATATGCTTTTACATTTAGGGTCTTTTTATTTTCATATTATATAACTTTCTAATTCTAACTTTATTATTCTCGAATTATAGGTCCATAATTTAGATGATAGCACGGTAGAAGGAAAGTTAAGAAAAGCCTTAGCCGGTGGCTTGAGTAACCGCGGGAAAAGGATGAAAAGTGTTATTATCAATGGTTACAAATTTGATATTGTGGATCGCGAGCGATTTCGAATAACTCAGAATTCAGGAATCATGGTGGAAGCAAAGGGTCACGAATATTATGGAAAACTCAAAGAAATTTTGGAATTAGATTATTATGGTTCTTATAAGGTTGTATTGTTTCGTTGTGATTGGGTCGATATCCGTAAGGGTATCAAAACAAATCCGAATGGAAGTGTTCGTATCAATTTCTCAAAGTTGATGCACACTGGGCGATTTTTGCGTGATGATCCATTTGTTTTCTCATCTCAAGCAAAACAAGTTTTTTATATTGAGGATGAGATACAAAAAGGGTGGTGTCATGTTGTGAAAACTAAGCCTAGGGACTTGTTTGATATACCTGAATAATTTGTGTACAACTTTTATAATTTATTATAGATTTGAGTTCATAAATTTGGATGGGTGTGTTTTTTTATATTTCATTTAGTTATTCTAATTCATCAAAGTTTGCATTTTGTTAACTTAATTTCTGTTTTTATGGTACTAAGTAGTATTATTGTCTCGGTTTCTTATTGGTCGAATAACAACTGAATTCTAAAACTGAATTCCAAACTGAATCCAGAACTGAATTTCTGGTATGATTCATTTATGGAATAATCAGTTCTGGAATTTCAACTATGATGCATTGATTATTGTTGTTCTTATTTTGTATTTCAGTTTAGATGTTTAGTTTAGCTGTACATATATTGTCTTGTCTTTATATCAGTTTTGTCTATATATAGTGTCTTTACTTTCCACTAATATTGTGATTACATCAGTTCAGAAATGTAATTGAATTAAGTGATGTTGCTATTGTAATGAACTCACTGTATTTGTGATGTTGTGATTATAGTTCAGAACTATATAGTTTAGATACATAGTTTAGATCTTATGGTTTTGTCTTTATATCAGTTTTGACAAACTAATGTAGCTTGTCTTGTGGTTTAATCAGGTAAAGATGACTTATCGAAGCAAGAGAGCAAGGGAAATACTTGCTGCCACAGCTAAGTCAAATGCTACTGAAGTTGTTTTACAACCTACCAAAAAACATGCTATTAAGTCACCACAGAATGAGGTACTTAAGGATGACAAATGGGGACCTTTTTCTCCACCTATCACCACTACAACATATGACCAACAACCACCTAATAGTTTAGGATCCATTTGGAAAAATCCTCCTGGTTCAACATCGAGTTCAGTCAAAGAGGCAGCTACATCAGGTTATCAGAATAAATTCCCAGCAAAAGTCCCACCTAATATTCCACATTCAATTGCACCAGACTCATTGAACTCCCCTTCTACTTCTCACAAACCTCCTGAGCGCCCAAAACCTGCTACACGAGGAATCCGGAACCGTGAAACAGGTGCTGTGAAAACTTCAGCTACAGCTCCACAGGATAATCATGAAAGACAAAAAATGGAAACAAATCAGAAGAGATCCCGAAACAATCTAAGTCCTTACGACCAAAAGCACTTCCGGATTGGCCTAAAGACATTGATTTTGACGACAAGGAGGAGGTTCTAACCATAGGTAAATGTTTTCTATAAAAGTTGTCATGCTGATGCTTGTTGTTGTTGTGGTGTGATCCTGCCATGTTGCTGCTGCTTGTTATTGTGGGGGGAGGGGGTGGAGGCTAGCTTGTGTTATACGTGTTACACATGCATATGTATTTTAAATATCATTGTCAAACTTATTCTAAATTTGGATATATGGAATTGTTTATATCTTGAAACTTGTATTGAGCTGCATAATTAATTTTTCAAGTAAATTATGCTTGTTATGTCGAGGTACATGCTAATTGACATTTGAATTGAGTCTCTATGATATGTGTTCTGTGCTAATGTCATGGTTGTTTGGTTTTTATTTTTTATTTTTTTTATTTTTCCTTACTGCATCATGAGATCAGATTTTGAGACACACATATGATATGTGTAGCATGCTTTCTTTTTTGATTCAGTACAAATGAATTCTATAACTGAAAATCAGAACTAAATTTCAAATATGAAATCAGTTCTGGATTTTAGTTTTGATTTCAGCTCTGAACATCAGAAATGATTTCAGATTTGAATTCAGGTCTGAACATCAGAAATGATTTCTAGACCTGAAATCAAAACTGAAATCCAAAACTGATTTCAGATTTGGAATTCAGTTTTGAATTCAGTTCTGAACATCAAAAATGATTTCTAGACCTGAAATCAAAACTGAAATCCAGAACTGATTTCAGATTTGGAATTCAGGTTTGAACATCAGAAATGATTTCTAGACCTGAAATCAGAACTAAAATTCAAATCTGAATTCAGTTTTGGAATTCTGTTTTGAATTCAGGTCTGAACATCAGAATTGAATTGCAGCTTGTGTGTGTGTATTTGCAAAATTTTTATCTGCTTCTCTGTTAGAACATATTGTTCACTTAACTGATTATTTCTTTTAACTTAATTTTGTTATTTTATTTAGATGCCAAGGGTAATACTACATTAGTAAGTGGTATTATTCTGCCAATTGACGTATGGAGTAATAATGGCGTCAAGTACTATGTCGAATTCAATGATTTATGCCAGCCAATTAGGAAGGGTGGACATATTTTGGTTAAATTCATTAGTATGATTGTGAAGATGGAGTCACATTGTCCAGTTGGGGAAAAAGATTGGAAAGAAATCGACAAGCATTTTAAAGGGAAAATAATTAAAGACATAAGAGTAAGTATATTCATCCCTAAGACACATACTTAGACGGTCTCTTACTTCTAATAGATTACTTACTGATTTACATTTTTAACTAATTATTTTTACTGAAGGACCGTTTTGTGATTCCTCCTGGTGTGGAATATGACAACCAAGCTCTCAAGCGTGCCAATAAATGTTGGAGGCAGTTCAAATATTCTCTGAAACTGATTCATTACAAGCCACTAGAGAAGAAATTGGATGATATGTGTAATAATGTGCCACATGGAATTACCAGTTGTAATTGGGTTAAGTTGGTAAAATATTGGGATTCGGATTACGGGAAAGTAAGGACAATATTTACCTTATTGTTTACTCTATTAAACGTTATTTAATCTCTAACTAAAAAATTTGAAAATGTGATTGCAGACTATGTCAGCATGCGGTAAAAAGGCACGAGCTTGTCAAAATCAGATTCATACATCTGGCTCTAAAAGTTTTGCAAACCAACAAGCTGATTATGTATGGAATATAAATGTCATTTTATATTTACTTAGGATATTAGTAAGAGCAAAGCCAAGTTATATGCGTTATATACTATTGTACACATATTTAATGCTTGTTTTGCCTTATTATTTATAGGAGGATGAACATGGACAAAAAATGAGCTTGTTAGCGCTGTGGATTAAAACCCATGCGGGTAAAGACGGAAAATTTCTTCCTGACACAATCACTCAAGATTTTGTGGTATGGTTTTGTGACAGATTTTTGGTATCATTTTGTGTAGATTTTGTGGCGTGATTATGTGTTATTTGTGGTCTTACATTACTCCTAAATGTTGGTATAGGATGATGTTAAAGCTAAGGTTGAAGAGTTGAGGATGGTGCACCCTAAGATGTCTGAACAAGAGCTTGAAGATGAAGCATTTCAGCAAACTATGTATGGCAATGAGATTCCCGATCGTCCGGTGGGTTACTGACTAGGGGTTAAAAAGAGGGACATATTCGGAGTACGTGGTGTGTTAAGGAAGGAAGGCTATGGAAAAGTTCAAAAGAGGACTATTGTGATGGATAGTGTTAAAGAAGAAGTGAATGCTTTGCACAAAAAAAATGATACACTATCTCAAGAAAATGAAAACCTGAAAGACGAGGTTGGACACAACAATCTTCTTCTTAAAGCGCTTGTTGGACAATTTTCTCAGATTGTAGGTGCAGTTCGTCAAGGGAATGCATCTCCGGGTCTTCTAGACAGAGCATCTGAATTCTTAGGAAAGGCAAAACATTAGGTAACAAAGTCACATTTCTCTTTATGTGTGTGAAAGTAAGAGCTTGTGTGAATGCTTGCTTGTGATGTGTGTGTGTGTGTGTGTGTGTGTGTGTGTGTGTGTGTGTGTGTGCCCTGCTCCTTGCTACTGCTTGTCCTGCTCCCCTGCTGCTTTTATACTGCATGTCTGCCCTGCTCCCCTGCTACTTGCTGTAAAGCTCCCTCACCGCTGCTTTTATAAATGAATCCAGACCTGAATTCAAGAACTGAACTCAGAACTGAATGCAGAGATGATCTTCAGAATTCAGTTCTGAATTCAAGAACTGAATTCAGAACTGAATGCAGAGCTGATCTGAATGTAGAGCTGATCTTCAGAATTCAGAGCTGAACTGAATGTTGAGCTGATCTTCAGAATTCAGTTCTGGAATTCATCAGTTCTGAATTGCAGCTCTGACCATTAGAACTTGTGTGTGTGTGATTATATTTCAAAGCTTAGCTTGTGTGTGTGTGTGTCATCAGATTTTGTCTTTTTGATCAAAGGTTTCTGGTCAGACATAAGAAAAGGAACATACTTGTGTATAATAATAGTTACAATTCAGCTCTGAACATCAGTTTTAAATTACTTGAAAATACTTGAAAATATGGTGGATGTTGTTTCTTTCATTTGATGTATCTCCAACTGATGCTTGAAAGTCTTCTGATAATTGTGTATAATAATAGTTACAATTCAGCTCTGAACATCAGTTTTAAATTACTTGAAAATATGGTGGATGTTGTTTCTTTCATTTGATGTATCTCTAACTGATGCTTGAAAGTCTTCTGATAATTGTGTATAATAATAGTTACAATTCAGCTCTGAACATCAGTTTTAAATTACTTGAAAATACTTGAAAATATGGTGGATGTTGTTTCTTTCATTTGATGTATCTCCAACTAATGCTTGAAAGTCTTCTGATAATTGTGTATCTCCAACTAATGCTGGTGTTATGGTATTTTATGAGTTGTGCTGAATTACTGTTATCTTGGATAAACTATGTATGCTTTCTTCAGTTTTCTTAAAATGTTTCTAATTTTCAACTAGCTCTTTGTCTTCCATCCTTTGCTATCTCGCTTGTTCTTTGGAAGTATCCAGTGACATTTAAAAAAAAATCTTCAGGCTTGCACTATCAGTGCATGTGGAAACTTTGCTATTCTTGCACTAGTTACAATTCAGTTTTAAATTCAGCTCTGAACATCATTTTTTTTTCTATAACTTGGCTCTTGTGTAATCTAGATTTGTATATAGTAGCTCTGTTTTATTTACGTAATGTACTATATTGTGTAATGTACTAATTTATACTTTGTATTTTTTTTTTTTTTTTTTTTAAGATTGGAAAAGGCAATGTAGCTAGGTGCAACAAGAGAATAGGCCAGGACACTTGAGCATCAACAAACGATTATATCGTCTATAAGACCATCGTCTATTTATTTTGGTTTTTAGTCTTATATTAGTGATGTAATTATTTAGGGACAAACTACTATAATATGCGACTTTTTTTTTTTTTTTTTAAATAATTGTGTTGATGTTTTCTTTTATAAATTTGGTAATTAAGTACTACGTACTCTTATTATTGTTAATTAATTATTTTCTTTTAATCTTGTTATATAGAATATTTGTTTATTATTATTTTTATGTTATTAATTAATTTAATTTATGATAAATTTAAATAACTATAATGTATGTATGATGATAATAATTTAATAAAAGAAAAAAAAAACTTAAAAAAAATTTCTAGACGCTTTTTAATGTCTACACTTTTGCACATTTTCAAATTTGAAAGAGTTTCCCGCTATACCATAGGCTGAACAAATAAACGCAAGACAACAAAAAGCGTCGCTAAATTTGATTATGTGGACAGGAAAAAGCGTCGCTAAAAAAACTACACATTTGAGATATTGCGCGAAATACGTAATTTTCGACGCTTCGTATATTAGTTTGGACACTAAAATGCGTCGAGAATCTCGACGCTTTTTAGTGTCCTTGACCAATTTTCGACTCAAGGATTTTCGACGCTTTTTTGCAGCGTCGAGAAATAATTTTTCGACGCTAAATGCCTAAAAAGCGTCCAGAAAACGCGCTTTTTGTAGTAGTGAAGATAAAAAAGACCACAGACAACTTGAGATGTTAAACCAAAAAGAAAACGAAGGGTTCACTTCTTTTTTCAATAAATGGAGGGAAACTTCCGCTAATATGGTCAAGGCTCATACCAAAAAAGAATCTGTGAGGATGTTTATCAAGAATCTCCAAGGGAAGTATTCAAAGCACTTAAAGTACCAACACAACTTAAATACTTTCAAAGTTGTCTATAATATAGGCATTGACATTGAAGATCACCTTCTGAAAGATAATAGTACGAGAGGAAAGAAGAGCGACCATCCTTCTTCTTCCTCTCCCATTAATGAGGTACATGCTACGAACACCTCTAAACCACGAATCCAAAGATAAAAAAGGGTGTTCACTCCACTTGGTATGAGTTATGAAACAACTTTCGAGAAGCTACATCACAAAGGACTAGTCATGCCCATAGGGCCCATCAAAGATCCAGTTCCAGAAGCCAGGCCACCTAAGTGGGATCCTAATAAGAATTGCAAATATCACCAAGGAAAGGGTCACGACACCGAGGAGTGTTGGAAACTCAAAGAAGCTATTCATGATCTGATCGATAACAATGAAACTCCCGAGATTCTAGCCATCGAAGATAACCAAGCATCATTCGATCCATCACTTCTTATCACACCTGTAGGAGAGCCCATAATCAAGACAACTTATATGACCTCTCTCGATGAAGTGGCCATGATTGGGGAGGATGAAAGTCTTTTCTTAGATAATACCAAGGAAGACTCGTCAAGTCTAAAAGAGGACGTTCGAAAACTGTAAGATGTCATTGCCATGCTCTTGAATGTGGTAGAAGGATTAGCAAATCGGGTAATGGCCATCGAACAAAATTCTCGCCAAGGGTTTAATGAAGAACTCAAGCCACAAGCAAAACAAACCATTGAAGAATACACACCAATAGGAATGACTTACAATGAAGCTTTTGACTGTCTTCACGATCAAGGTCAAGACCTTCCACTTGAAAAACGTTTTCCCAATTGGGATCCAAATTCCTATTGTCGATACCATAGAGGTCGCAGTCACACTACTGAAAAGTGCCTCACCCTCAAGGATCGTGTTCAAGACTTCATTGATTCAAATCTCCTTCATGTTTCTCCGCGCGACAAGAAGGCCAAGATTAGTAACAATGATAACAGTGGTTGTAAAGGGCAGAAGACACCTACTCCAGTAATAGTGTTGGTACTTTAGACATTAATGAAATCCTAGCCATGGGTAATCGAAAGCAACCGAAAAGGGAATTTACCCCTATTGGAATTAGCTATGCTGAGGCTTTTGATCGACTCCATGCCAAGGGAATCATTACTCCCATTGGACCTATTCAAGATCCCCCACTTAAGAAAAGATTTCCTAGTTGGAATCCAGACGAACACTGCAAGTACCATCAAGGTATGGGTCATGCTACTGAGAGCTGTTGGAAGCTAAAGGAGGCTATCCAACATTTGATTGATGATAACAAGCTTCCCATGCCTCCAGTTAACAAGAAGAGCGAGTGATGATAAAGGAAACAACACAAGACAAGAGGCGAGCTTCAACGACAAGATTTCGTGACCTCTTTTTTCTATCCCTTTTATTTACCCTTTCCCCAATAAGTCTAGCATAGGCACCTTTTTATTCTCTTTAGATTTATTCTGTAGAATCATTATATATTCTCTTTTAATAAAATGAGCATTTATTTTCTTGCATATGATCATTTCATTAATATTGCATTAAAACATTTTAAAAAAAAATTCATGTCGAATTAAGCACAAGGTATACCAATGATTTGAGGCACCCCTTGTAGCCACATCATATCTCCTTTCACCTTTCAAATATGCAATCCTTTCTTCATAAACCACTTTGAGCCTCGTCTAACGATAAACCTTTCTTTTTTCAACCTACATCTACCTAACCTTGGGATGGGATGGTGTGCAACTTTTGCAATTCTAAAGAAAGCTTGAACAAATTCGAAAGATTAAAGTAGCAAAAATAAGCAAAAATAAATAAAAGTTTACAAAAGGGCAAGTGTTCCAATGTCTTTGATATGAAAATGTCTTCGATATGAACACGTCTCAGATTGCGTCTCTTATCGAGTGCTCGGTACCATGCCTGAGAAACATGAATGCCAAGCGAGTGATAGACCGTATGATCGGGATTGCCAACACTTATCAAAATGAAATAGATGCTAAAGAAAAAGATAAAGGTGAGCTAAAAAAGAGTAGAAACTCAAGCATAAAAATATAAAGATTCAAAAGCGAGGTTGCACACCTTTGGGGCTTATCTAGGGTTTTGAGCCTTTATCCCCTTCTTCTTCAGCCTTTAGCCTAGCCACGTTACAACCGTTAAAAAGACCTTTTTGAGGTATACACACTTGTACGAGGTTCGGCTAGAGCTACGTTCGCCCTGATTCCTAACGGATACGTAGGCAACATTACATCGAGGTGCAGCCGTAATAAACATGCATTCATATTCACATTCACACACTTACACCATGATCATATCAAGAGATATCCTATGCTCATCCCTATTCATTTAGAGCTAGACTTGGGAGCTTGATCCTTACATTATTAGCTTACCCTAGCCTAAGAGTCACTATCATTTGACTCTTTTTTCAAATAATATCTTTCCACACACTTAGCCCTTGTGGCCTAAGTTTAGTGTCACTTTCACACACATCACAGATACATGACCAAATATACTTCCCTTAGGAACCCTTTGTCATGGAATCTTAACACAACGCTGAAGTATGCCTTGTCATATCAACATCGCTCATCAATCATAATTGTCATTGCATCACGAAGTATGAAGTACTTAGCCTCCGTGCCTAAGTTACCCAAATACTTTCATCATGGAGTCAATAGTTGAGATATCCTAGGATGGATTAATCCTTGCACCTCGAGAGATAGTATCAAACAACATTTGACTAAGCTCATTCAACATGCATCTTCAAAACTGCGCTTCATTCTTTTCGCGTCTTTCTTTTTTGGGAGAAAGTCGGTACCCTCCACAAAAATGACGGAAAATTTTTGCTTTTTTTTGCATTTTTGAGTCGCATAATCAACGCTATGCACACACAGGTAATGAGTCACACGTGTCATTCCACTTCGAGTCGAGTCAACCTCGAGTCAGTCGATCACATCGAGTCAAGTTTATACCTTGAGTCGTGTCAAGTCAATGAGTCAAGTGACAATAAACCTTATGTCAACCCTAAAATAATTAAAGAGATTGGAAAAGTTCTATAGTAAAAAATAAATATAGGTGCAACAGAATAGGGAACACCCTACTCCAATTCTTGGCGCCAGAGATATCTCAGTAATGATAGAGATCGAAGCCTCTCAGAAAGATGATTTTGATCTCATGCAACAATTTCGGGTTCCTTGCTTAAAGCGCCTAAGAATTGGCTCATCATGGAAACACCGACATACTGGTTTTAGCGGAAGCAAAGTTCAGGCGAGCTTTAGAGATCAACTAACGTTGGTCTTCGGAAATTTCTTCTTTAGAATATTATCGCAACAAATGTTCAAGTATCAAAGCTCTTTTGTTTAGAGACGCATGAACATCTCCATCAAAGCTCTTTTGTTCAGAGACGCGTGAACGTTTCCATCAAGCTCTTTTGCTCCAGAGACGCGTGGGCATATCATTCAAAAGCTCTTTGTCCAGAGACGCGTGGGCATATCATCAAAGCTCTTTTGTTTAGAGACACGTGGACAATCCTTTTCAAGATCTTCGTTCAGAGACGCGTGGACACATCATTCAAAAGATCATATCAAAAAAGAAGCTCTTTGTTTAGAGGCGCGTGAACATATCCAAAAAAAGAAAAGAAGCTCTTTGTTCAGAGGCGCGTGAACATATAAAAAAGAAGCTCTTTGTTCAGAGACAAGTGAACATCGAAACAGCAAGGTGTCGTTCCCTAGATTGTGGAGAGTTGTCACAAACAACTGAGGATTGTTTCAAAAGAAGCAATCTTCGATAGTATTCCCTTGGACGTGGAATATTATCAATGCGGTGGAGGATCATTTCAGGCGAAGCAATCTTCTAATTTGGAAGCACTTACAGGCGTAGTGGTTTTCAAGCGGGATGGCATTCTCTAGCTTGCAGGAGGTCATCAAAACAATCGGTTACTTTCAGAGATGTGTGCTCGACGGTGCAAGATACGCGTTTCTTAACTCTTTTATCTGTTTAACTAACGCTAGTTTTGTAGGTATCGGCGTTACAAAAATTATTTAGGATCGCAGAATGTTCTGAATCATTCTCCGTCCCTATTGATACTTTGACTTTTGTTTTCGAAACTCGCGTTTCTCCAAACTCAGTCAAAGTGGGGGCTTCTGTAGACACCCATTTGTGTATGCCCAAAACCAAACTCGGTGATGAGTACCTTTCACGTCGAATCATAATCGAATGAAGCGAAAGTGTGGAAAGTTCAGTGTTGCGGGTAGTTTTAATTTCTTTTCTCTTCTCTCTGTTTTTGAAAACTTATTTTAAGAAAACAACCAATCCAGTTTGGTTGGTCCATGATATGAGTCCAATATTAGTGTAGTTGGATGGGGCTTAACAAGACCTTTCCAACGATATCTTATAGGAAAAATGAAAATTAATAATCCCACCTTTGTCATTTCTACTCAAAACAATCCTACCTTTTCGAAATCTGGAAACAATCCCACCTTTGACCCCTATCTGCTCAAAACAGTCCCTAAACCGATTTGTGATATTGGTAACCTATTGTAGAAGGTGACTTGCCACATGTCACCTTCTAATTGGTTTATTTTATTAAAAATTATAAAAAAACAATTATAAAAAAAAAGTTTTCTTCTTACCCGACTCCCCTGCCGGAGCCACCTTCCCCTGGCTAGGCCCACCCCTTCCCCGCCAACGACCAACAATCCTCTGACTCGCCAGTCCCACCCCCTTCCCCGTCGGCGGACAACAATCCCCACCCTTTACCCCTTCCACGTCGACGAACATAAGCCCCCACCCTAACCTCTTTCCCCGTTTCTTGATGACCAACAACCCGAAAATTGGGAAATTTTGTTTCCCTTTCCCCGTATTTGGTTCAAAATCTCGAATAGGAAAGCAATTGGGTTGCGCTAATGTGGGAGGTTGAAGGTTGGTGTTCGGTGTGGAGATGTTATTGTGATTCGAAGGGAGGCAAGTGGCATGGGGGAGATGCGTGGGTTGCTGCCAGCCTGCTACAGATGTTGGGGCGGGTTTGTGGGGGAAAGTGCAGTAAAAGGAAAGAGAAAGAAGGTGCTCAGGTTGTTGGAAGTGGTGAGAGAAAAATGCAGTGGCAAGGATAGAAAAAGAAGGTGGTGGGGTGGGGGTTCGGTGGTGATGTGGTGGTGGCTATGGTGGGTTGCCATGAAAGAGGGTGGTGAGGTGGGAGGAGAGTGATTAAAGGGAAACAAACTTTTTAAAAAAAAAACGTTTAACCTATAAAACAAGTTGTATGTAAAAGGGACTGTTTTGAGCAGATAGGGGTCAAAGGTGGGATTATTAATTTTCATTTTTCCTATATTATAAGCCCAATTCTGATGAATACTGAGGAAGTTATGGCCAATTTACTAAACTGGGCCCGGTTTGAGCTTTAAACGTGGCCCAATGATCTAGAGGAGGGCCTAATATGATTTATCATTCCTAATGCAATTAGGAATGGTTTTAGTCTTGTAGATTCTTCTAGAAGGTTCTTTTCATTCCTAATTCAATTAGCATTGATAAATTGACTTTTGTTGACTTTTCAAAGTTTTAATTAAAATCAAAAAGCATTTTTGAGGAAAATATACGATTTTATCCTCAAGTACGGCAAACTTATCTGATTTTTGAAAACGCGTTAAAAACAGGCCTGGCGACTGACACCAGGCGTTGGCGCCTGGATCTAGGCCTGGCGCCTGACGCTAGTGTTGGTGCCTAGCGCTAGTTAGCCAGGGTTGGCGCCTGCTCTATTTTACGTGCGCCAAGTGCTCTGTTTTGATATTTTATCTTTTTGGCTGATTTCTCTATAAATAACGTATTAAAAACTCCGTTTTGATTCATCAACAATCTGTTTTAATTAATATACACCTACAATCAGTTTTCATTCGCAATCATTAATTCTCTCATTCTCTTCTCATTCATCAATTCTTTTTCTCTCTTTTTCAAACCTTGCTTTTATATACAAAATTCCGCATTCGCAAGATCTAGAAACACCTAGCCATATTCGAAGTTGCCTTCGCCCTAGACGTGAAAGAAATAGGTACGAAGCATCAAAGTAAGTGCTTTATTGGTTTTAATTGATATTATGATGTAGAAATCATGTTTATATTGTTATTATGATATTCCTAGTATCATGTTTAGGGAAAAGGTTATAATATCAAATATGCTTATTATGATTCCTGCGATGCTTCCTATGTTCTTCCTAATATTTATGATTGTTAGTATCATGTTAGGGCTAAAGATTTGATTTTTATTGCTTAGTGACATGCTAGGGTTTGTTATTAATCTTGTTAGTATCATGCCTAGGATCTTGCTATTTTTATGATGCTTTAATATTGACATGAACATGATTATGATTATAATTGTTATAATGATTATGAATATTATGGATATTATTATTTTGATATGATAATTGTTTCAATTATTATTTTGATGATGATTATTTTATTTATGATGATTATTATTATGATTATAATTTTATTGTCATGATATTTATTGTTGCTTGATATATATTGTTATTGCTTGATCACGCCTTTTATGCATGCTTAAAGGAAATTGGTATTTATAATCACGCTTAATAAGATATTAATAATCTTGTTTAGGGTTAATTTGATTATAATTCAAGTGATCGCCCATAATAGATTTATTTGTGCATTAATATTCAACTAACATAGATAAACAGGTTTAGGGTTAAACTATTGATTGCATGTTAGTCAGAAAGCGCACATGAATACGATCAGAATAAAGTAGAGGCCTATTATTAGGGTAGGTTCAATCTCTTTTAGGTTGGATTTGTACCTTCATCCCCGAACCTTAATTGGTTCAAGACCTTATGGAGTTGACGATCTCTTGGATCGTTAAGGGGTGTAACCTTCACCTCGTGAACGGTTTACAAGTTCCTAAAACTTGTTGGCGACTCTTTTGCTCTATCTTCCTTCCCTTTGGATGCCACCGTACTTTAGTGTATGATCACAGTGGGGTTCAAGCGAGGGGATTAACACTTGAATTTATTCCCTACACCCACTAAGCATTTTATTTAGCATATATAATAAATTAATAAGTGGCCGGTTTTGGGAATTTTTCGTAACGCATGCAACTGTTGCGAGTTGAATCTCATTTGCATCTATTGTTTTCCAACAAGGTTTGCCTCCTTCATCGCCTCACTGATTATTTATCTCTAACTCTCAATCACATTGGAAGTTAATGGGCTTACACCCTGGTCTACATGTTGTATCAAAGTCATTAAGTCCTAGCTACCTACCTCCACAAGGAAAAAAATTAGTGCTCAAAATTCAAACTAGATGACGGTAGAAAAAAAACATTAAGGGTATTATCTAGCTAGGATGAAGGAGATTAAGCTTTGTTCTTTTCACCTTACTACTGTTATTGTTAAAATCAAATTTAAAAATCAACATACGTAGCCTTAATGCATACTTGTTATTGTTGAAATCAGATTTAAAAATTTAGTACACAAGGGCAAGAATCTATTTAATTTAGATCAAACGACACTTAAAAAGGTGAAAATAACTTATTGTTCAATATACGTAGCCTTAATGCATACATTACATATTGTTGAACATTAAAGCAGAGTAATACACGTATAATAAAGATAGTTTAATGAATGAATAACTAGCTAGCTTAATTAAAAACATTTGATCAAAGCGTTTCTATATTATTGCGTTTCCCTACCTTATAAAAAGTGGGAAGTTGTTCTTATGAATAGTGCACGGACCTTTTTGCCCTTCAAAATGTTTATTTACATTCTTACCCCTTTATAATTTCTACCCATTAATGAGTTTTGCGCTTTAATTTCTATCTCCTCAATCTTTATTCACCATCCCTGAAGAAAACCCAAAGAAGATGAAGCACAACCCAAAAGTAATAATTGAGCAGCAATAAAGATGATGAATGTGAAAAAGCTTTTCATTAGCTCAATGGAGGCTATATTTTTAATTTATTACACAACATTTTACGTTATCAATCTGTCATAGGAAGATTAAAATAGTACTCCGTACTTAAAAATAATTTGCAATAATTATTCCCATAAACAATAATTGTAACTCTTTTCAAATTCCGTGCATTCATTTCCTATTATCAATTCAATTCTAATTAAATTCTAATTAAAACCAAGCTCAAGAATTGCTAGAGTTTGTAACTATTTTTTTTAGGAAATTGATAGTTCGTTTATAATTCCAACAATTTATATACTTGGCTTTCCTATTTCTCCTTCATCTTAATATCTCCTTCACCTTTAAAAAAAAAGGTTAGTACTGTTCAATGCATTATTTCACAGGGCGACTAACAAGAATTTGAAGTAATAACTACCACCTTGGCAACCAAGCTACTGTACGTTTAGATTGCATCAACAACATCCCTAACTAGACTTCGGGTTCTAAAGTGGGCTATCAAAGCCATTTCCTTTTCCTAGACTCTACTAGAACAACTTAGCAACAACATGAATAAGTACACAGTGTTTCTTCATGCAAGAACACCACCACATACAACATATTATGCTCAATGTTTGGTTGTAATTGTTGCTTTTGAACCTTTTGTTTGTAACATTTTCAAGGTTATGGTTTAAGAATATTATGCGTTAGGTTAGATGCTTTAGTTGTTCCAAAAAACCTTTAAAATATGGTCTAAATTCTTAAGGCTTTATTAAAAAAACACTTATTTTAAACACATAATGTAAAACAGTAATCGTCCACAACTAAAGTAATCGTTGTTCCACCCAAACACTGCCAAGTTTTAGCTACACTTGTGATAATATGGATATTGCCATTCCTAAACACAAGCTGAAAAAAGCTAACTCGAAATGGCTAGCCATTCCGCGCGCAACGCGCGCGTTAGCTGCCCTACTATAAATAAAGAATTATTAGTGGCGAGTTTATCACAGCAGCCCGGCTCCATAAGGCCTAGCTAAGTCGGTTTGAACCAACCTTATAATTAAATCTACATGACTAAAGAACAACAACAATGGAATAGTGTAGACATCTACTTTTGGCTTCCTATCCCGACAGGAAGTGCAATAACGATAAATAAAACCATCTTCATGTTGGATTAACGTGAAGAACACTTGTGGATTACTAATTGAATTGCAAGAACATAAAAATAAGCTAGCCTAAACCAAAAGCAAAAGCATTACGTTCCAATCAACTAAGCCCGATCATAATTAGGCTTAAGCCCGAGCTTAAACACTAATAATAACGGATTTAGAGGCGCCTAGGTCAAAATTGATGTTGTCACAGATAAATAAGCGTGCATCTCAACGAGTTGCGCTAGTCTAGCGCGCGCAAATCACAAGGTTGCGCGCAACCCCCAGCGCAACCTCAAGCGATGCGCTTGCAGAAGATTCAGAATTTTATAGAAATATGAAATCAAATCTTACCATAATACTGCACGCAAGACAGTCTGAGGCAGCGCAACTAAATAACTTGCACTGGTTAGCCGCACGCAAACCCATTCAAATGTGCGCGACACCTACTATGGCAGAATGCTCAAAACCCTGATCGTATCCCTTCCCTATAAATAGGGGCTTAATACGAGGCTTAAACACACATAAATTAACCTAAAACGCTGGCAGAAAACTTGTGAACTTGTGTGCAACCAAACCCTCTTGTCCAAAACACTCACCCCTCTTAATCTTTGTTACTACGGTGGAGGTTCCTGAACAAGAAGGAGTCCATAAGTGTTCTAAACGAAGATCTAGCAAAGAGAAGTGGTATATTCCCGAGCACTTAGATCAATTACCTTTTTTTATTGTTTAAAAGGACTTTGATTAATTAATTAGTATTGTTTGATCACTTTAAACGGATTTCTAATTAATAAATTTCACATAGTATCTTGCGTCAAAAAAGAATAGAATTGAATAAATAATTGTTGAGTGATCACTTAAGCCAAGGCGAATCTTGTTTATTTTGTTCCTACCACGAACTTGAAGTAATAACGACTTTGCAATGTAATTCCTACGTGATTAATGTGTGTAAATAAAATCAACTAGTTTAGTTTCAGGTATCACTTTGCATATATTGTTTGGTAATGAAATTGTGAAAAAGGAAGAGCTAGTAGAGGCTGTAACTAGGGCTAGAATAGCGATTCTTCCCTAAAACGAACGTTGTTTTAGTACCCTCGCTCCCGAACTCATTTCTGACCAATTTGGGCATGGGTAAACTTACGATTCGTGCTAATTATCCCTTGAACTCTACTTGGGAGAAAGACATGAACGAGATTTATGAGTTTTCCTAAAACTCATTGGCGACTCCTACTTGTTTCTTACAAAAAGTGTGATGAGAGTATCATTTCTAATTTAAGGTCTCCCAAACAGTCAAGAATTCAAATCCTAATACACCCTAACAAGTGTAAAGTCCTAGGATATTAAAGGGCCATGGGCATATAAGGAGAAGGATCCCCTACGATGGGAACACCCTCCTTACAAATAGAGATTAGGATAGGATCTATACCTTGAATACAATAATGAATATCAAAAAGGATAATAAGATTACAATGTATGAAGATGACTGTAGGGAATAGTTTCAAGCATTTAAGATCCCACTAGCTTGAACCCCACTGTGATCATACACTAAAGTACGGTGGCGTCCAAAAGGGAAGAAGATAGAGCAAAAGAGTCGCAAACAAGTTTTTAAGGAACTTGTAAACCGTTCACGAGGTGAAGGTTACACCCCTTAACAATCCAAGAGATCGTCAACTCCATAAGGTCATGAACCAAATAAGGGTTCGGGGATGAAGGTACAAATCCAACCTAAAAGAGATTGAACCTGCCCTAATAATAGGCCTCTACTTTATTCTGCTCGTATTCATGTGCGCTTTCTGACTAACATACAATCAATAGGATTAACCCTAAACCTGTTTAATCTATGTTGGTTGAATATTAATGCACAAATAAACTATATTTGGCGATCACTTGAATTATAATCACAATTAACCTAACAAGATTATTAATTATCTTATTAAGCGAGATTACAAGTACAAATTCCCTTTAACATGCAATAAAAGGTGATCAAGCAATAACAATATAAAAATACATATCAAGCAACATAAATATTATTAACAATAATAATATTAATTCATCAATCATAATTATAATAATCATGTTAAAGCATAGCAAGATCCTAAGCATGATACTAATAAGATTAATAACAAATCCTAGCATGTCGCTAAGCAATAAAAATCAAATCTTTAGCCCTAACATGATACTAACATGAATTAATATTAGGAAGAAAATAGGAAGCATCATACTTTTATATTTAATATTAAGAATACCCTAGACATGATACTAGGAAGATCAAAACGCCCTAACATAACATTAGGAATCACAATAACAACCTAAGCATGATTTCTATATCATAATATCAATAAAAACCAATTAAAGTACTTACGTGGATGCCTCGTACCTCTTTCTAATTACAAAATACACACGTTAGTAACTTCAAGGAAAATAATAAACAAAACAATTAAATTAAATAATTGAAAGAGAGATTTGGGACCAAACCCTCAGAAATTAAAACCTTTCACGTCTAGGGCGAAGACAACTTCGAATATGGCTAGGTGTATTAAGATCTTGTGAATGCGGAATTTTGAAAGAGAATTAAGAAAAGAGAGATGAATGAGAAATATTGTAAATCGTGATTGTTGGTGAATGGTGAATGATTGAGAGAGTAGATGATTCTTCAAAAAAGGTAGATCCTTGAAAACGGAGTTTTTAATACGATACTTATAGAGAAAATCATCCAAAAAAGATAATTTATCAAAACAGAGTCTGAAGACCAAAGAAACACCTTGGCGCCAGCCCTGGCTCATTGGCGCCAGGATCTGTGGCTAGCGTCAGGCGCCAATACTGGCGTCTGGCGCTAATCCTGATTCCAGGCGCCAAGGCCTGGGTTTGGACGCCAAACCGGATTTTAACGCGTTTTCGAAAATTTGATAATTTTACCATACTGGAAGATAAAATAATATAATTTCAATCGAAAATGCTATTTGATCTGATTAAAACTCTGAAGAGTCCTAATTAAATAGAGAATGATAAAACCTTCTAGAATGTTCTAGAAGACAAAAACCATTCCTAATTACATTAGGAATGATAAATTATATTAGGCCATCCCCTAGATCATTGGGCCGTACTTAAAACTCAAACCGAGCCCAGTTTAGTAAATTGGCCATAAATTCCTCAATATTCATCGGAATTGGGCTTATAATATATCGTTGGAAAGGTCTTTGCAATCCCCATCCAACTACACCACCATTGGACCCATATCATGGACCAACCAAACTGGATCGGCTGTTTTCTTAAAAATAAAGTTTTCAAAAACAGGGAGAAGAGAAAATAAAACTTTCCGCAACACTAGACCTTTCCACACTTTCGTTTCATTCGATAATGATTCAACGTGAAAGGTACTCATCACTGGGTTTGGTTTTGGGGAGACACAAATGGGTATCTACAGAAGCCCCCACTTTGACTGAGTTTGGAGAAACGCAAGTTTCGAAAACGAAAGCCAAAGTATCGATAGGGACGGAGAATGACTCAGAATGTTCTGCGATCCTAAATCACTCTTGTAACACCTATACCTGCAAACAATGTTAGTTAGACAGATAAAAGAGTTAAGAAACGCGTATCTTGCACCGTCGAGCACACGTCTCTGAAAGTAACCGATTTGTCGCTGTTTTGATGACCTCCTGCAAACTAGAGAATGCCATCCCGCTTGAAAACTGCTACGCCTCGTAACTGCTTCCAAAATTAGAAGATCGCTTCGCCTGAAACTATCCTCTTACCTGTGATAATATTCCACGTCCAAGGGAATATCATCGAAAATTATTTCTCTTGAAATAATTCTCATATGCATTATGATCATCTTCCATGCCTTAGGAACTATGATCGAAGACAATTTCGCCCTGAAATTACCTTCAGTTGTCCATGACAACTTTCCGCCGAAGATATCTTCTCTTGAAGTCATCCTCATTTGATGCGATAATTTTCCAAAGGAAAAATACCGAAGATCCACGCCTGTCGATCTTTAAAAAGTTCCCCTGAACTCTGCTTTTGCCATGCCTGTACGTCGGCGCTCTTGAACCTATATGTCGGTGCCCTTTGCTAATGAACCTATATGTCGGTGCCTTTTGCTCTTGAACCTATATGTCGGTGCCTTTTGCTAATGAGCCAATGCTTAGGCGCTTTAAGCTAAGTGAGACGATCTTTTCATCAAGTCGATCACTTTACGTAATCAAACCGATTACCTAATCATGTCAAATTACTTAGAGGGCTAACTGGCGTACCAAGGAACCCAAAATATGTTGCAGAAAGATAGCATAATCCCAGAAGGTGGATATCTGCTTTGGCGTCGCTGAAAAACAATCAGCGCCAGCAATTTGGTATTAGCGTCAGGCGTTGGCATTGGCGTCTGGCGCCAAGCATAGAATGTGACGCCAATGCCGAGGGACTGGCGCCAGCATGGGAATTTTCTTTAAATTCCATTTTCCGTTCATTTCTTGCTCTGTTCGCCGCGAAACAGCCCGAGAGAAGTCCGAAAACTTCAATTGCTTAGTTCTTGCTCGTTTTTCAACCAAATTCGCTCAAATTTGTTGCAAATCAAAGCTCTTTTCATCCACATTCCCGATCTATGTAAGTTTTTCTCCAACTCACACCGGTTTTCATGAATTATTGGCATGTTCATTCACGAATTTCATGAAAATTCAAAACTTATAATGCTCAATTTGCTTTGTTTATCAAATTTTATGCCACGAAATTGTTTGTTTATGTCTGTATATTGCCTTGGGAGTAATTTGAGACTTGTTTGACTCAATTTGATGAAGAAACGAGCCATCTGCCATTGTTGGACCTCTTAAGGTCGTGAAGAACAATGTGGCTTGTTCTTGACGTTTTTTGCTAGCAATTTTTGTTCAATTTGTCACAATAGTCACTATAGTGTTGCAAGAAATTGTTTGATTGCTTGAAAAAATGCTGTCATGCTCAATTCGAATTTGTGCTCTGTTTTAGTACTACGTACTTTTTTTTTTTATCATAGTATCATGCAGCTAGGCGAACCTTTAGATACTATAGAACCTCAATTCATGATAATTTTGCACAATGTAGCATGGCTAGACAAAGAGGCTCGGGTTCACGGTCCCGAAACACTAGACGGGAGCATGAGCCTGTGGAGGACGACACTACACCGTCCACTTCGCTTGGTCGGTTCCCGGAGTGGGATGAGCGGACCTTATTCTTTGCCCCTGTCCACCACATTTCCGAGAGGGTGAGACGGGGAACCGAGCCCGGGAGGACACGACATCACGGCTCTGGTTGTGATGGTCTAGGTGATTTGTATAGGATGCACATCGCCAGAGATCGAGAGACGAGACTCCTATGGGAGTCTTGCGGGCTGGTTGCCTTGTTCGAGACCTCCGAGGCTATGGTTGCTTCCAGCGGGGGTCACCACGTAGTGCGTGCTCTGGTGGAGTTCTTTTGGGACACCACCAACACCTTTCATTTTCCTTGGGGTGAGATGATGGTCACTCCTACAGACTTCAGTCTCATCACAGGACTTGAGTTCTCTGTTGTGCCGCTGCCGTTCGACGGCAGTATCGACGTCTTTTCTCCGCAGGTCGAGGAACTGTTGGGGCCGATTGCTGTTCGGGCCCGAGCTGAGGTCGAGACGACCCAGTTCAGTGCTAGAGGGATTCGCCGCTCGACGCTGGCAGCGGCTCTCGATGATGATGCGACCACCTGAGAGCAGCGAGTGCGCATCTTCGTACTGATGTTGTTGTCAGGGACACTTACCCCTGACAGGGGTAGTAAGGCATTGCTTTACTACCTCCCTGCTGTTCGCGATCTCCAGCGGATCGGGACTTATGACTGGGCCAGCTTGGCCTACACTGACTTCGTTCGTGCACTGAGGGACTCGTGTCTCCATCGATCCTTTAGGACGAATATTGCTCTGTCTGCTTTCTGGAAAGTCGTAGAGGTAAACATTATTCCCTATAAAGTTTAGCCCTATATGTTAGTTAGCATTTACTCACGCGTTTAATTTCTTGTAGATCTGGTTCTACGAGTACTTTCCCTCCATTGCGCCGGCGAGACCGTCACCGAGGGGGTATCCGGTGAGCGCCTCTTGGGGCGGCCACCATGTGGACCTGTCTACTGCACGTGTCCGGAGCCGGATCATCTCAGTACGACTCAACAGGTGTTTATCTTGCTTTTTGCGATGTTTTGGACATGTTCTTACCCAATTGGCATTTTTATAGGGACCTGAGGTAATATACCGACCATGAGATGGTTGGACAGTCCCTGGATTAGCCGTTCAGTACTCTGCTGAGCGCCGTTACTTTCTGGGGACCTACGGAGCGGTTGTATACTTAGGAGAAAGAGTCGCTAGACAGCACTCTTCCGATGCTTTTGTTGTTCCTGCTCCTCCACCACGTCACATGTTCGACGAGAGAGAGTTATCGAGCATGGCTGAGGAGTCTGGTTCCCTTTGGCGGTCCCATGTGATCCTTGGACGGAGCTATACTGAGGAGCTACTTCCTTTGTTGGCTCCAGCCCCTGTACCGGCCGAGGATGTGAGGGTAAGATCCTTAGCTTTTTATTTTTCGCTAAGTAGCCCCCAAGTAATATCTTACTGATCTTTTTCTGTTTTATCAGGATGGTCCCACTGAGTTTGTGCCACCCCGTATGTCCATCCACTACCAGGGGACATATGGGCCGATCGAGGAGATGATTTCTCCGGCTCCCGAGGGTGAGCGCTTTGTGGAGCGGTCGATTCCTCGTCATCAGACTAGTGTAAGTCTAGCTTTATTTCGGAATCTTGTATTCAGTTATCATGCATTTTTACTGACTTATTTTTCTTGACAGTTCCCACGTGAGGTGGTTTTGGCTATGGCACGATGTATAGATGCCTTCCGGAGCCAACTTGTTCGGATGAGGAATGCAGCTACCTGTCGTCAAGACGACGCCGTTCGAGAGGTAACTTTTCTTATTATCATTTATGTATTATGGCTTCAGTTTTACCTTGTTTCTGATTTAATTCTTTTTGCAGGGTCAGCCGATCGCTTCTCACACCCGTACGAGGCCTGAGGGGCGGAGAGATCCGGCGAGGTCTAGCTCTAGACGTCGTCGCACTTCGTCTGGAGGTAGAGGTGGTCGTTCTGAGGCTGCACGAGCCGATGTTGTTGAGGGCTCAGGGTCTTCTTCCGAGGGTGCTCCTGCTGCACCGTAGGAGAGGCTACCTCGGCTTTCAGAGGTGGTGGGATGTACGAGGTTGGCTCGTCATCGCAGCAGCCTCCGCGGTCTCAGCCTCACATGCATCTTGGCTGGAGCGGTCCTGTCTTGAGTTTCCCTCCTCCTATGGAGGCTGGAGCTAGTGCTGAAGCCGGAGCTGGTGGAGAAGTGACTCCTCGGACGGCGCAATTTTATGGCATGATGGGCCTACGTCCTCCGGCGCCGTAGTTTGCTTGTATATGTATTTTATTTTGACTTTTTATAGAACTTTGCCTTTTGTACTCATTATTCAGACACTTTGTTCTTTACTGTAAATTCAATATTATTATGTATGTTAGTGTGTGCAAGTGTGATAACAATGTTGCGCAAAAATTCCGTCATTTTTATTATTGATAGAGGGTATTATCCGACTCTCTCCCCCAAAAAGAAAATAAAAAGGAAAAAATAAAATGGAGAAAAAAGCTGATATTTGAAAATTAATATAATTCAAAAAGAAATAAAATTAACTAAAAATAATTGTTATACTTAATTAAGGATAGAAAAATATTTAGAAAAAATAAAACGGGGCCATAAAGTCAATAAACCGACTCCAGTTTTAATATCAAAACGCAAATGAGCACGTGCGGCTTCCGCTGATTTGGCGCCAGTTGGCGCCAGCCTGTGGCGCGTGGCGCCAGGCGCTACCCCTAGCGTGTGGCGCCAAAGGCTGATGGGTGACGCCAATTCTTGGTGAGTGACGCCAGTTGACGCTGACTCCGTATTCCAGTCAGATTGAGATTCTTCGCAATTTGTCCATAAATAGCCCCCTGCTCAGTCGATTCTTCTCATAATTTCATCGAAAAATATTCTTCTCTTTAGAAAAAAACATCATGTCTTTAGCCACTAAAACCTTCACCCAATATTCTCATGAGTGGTGTCGATCTCTTAATGCTAAAGAAAGAAAAGAATTGGATTTATTTCACATGGGGGGAATTTTTAGCATTAAAGGGGTAGATCTAGACATAGACTTCATGCATACCGCTTTAGAATATTGGAATATTGAAACACATTGTTTTAGAATAGGGTATGATGAAATTAGCCCTTTGCCAGAGGAATTTGGTGATATTTTAGGCTTCCTTGCAATAGACCTGGTAGTAATCCCTAGAGTAGATGCATATTACTATAAGGATTTTGAGCGCTTTTTTAACTTGAGGGAAAGGGGTTTATCAAAAATAATGGACGGCAATGTAGTGAATTTGAAAGAATTCGCACACTCCTATTTTGATAAACCGCTTTCTGAATCTGGTCACATATATAGAAGAAGGGCGTTTTCATTCTGTATGCTTAATCAATATTGTCTTAGTAGTGGTAAAATTAATGATGGACAATCAATTATCACCACTGTGCTAGAACAGATTGAATCAAGGAGAAATCCAATGCCATTGATAGTTGGAGAGACTATGCTTAGTCTAGATGAATTGAAAAGGGACCCAAAAGCACCTCTTCGCGGCTCTCCAATTTTATTACAGGTAGAAAAATAATATTTTTAATTACAGAAATTAAAAAAAATATATTTTTGTATTGTAATATTGATTTATTTGCATATCATTTTTTTTTTTTTACAGATGTGGTTAATGGAGAGGCTAGGATTAATTAGCCCTCCGGACGACATTGAAAATTATACGCCCACTTGCTTTGTGAGAAGGAAGAAACGCATTCCCAAAATTGGGCGCCATGGGTGGAGGAAGGTCTTTGAATCACGTGATTTTGCTATCAAGTGGGTCGTCCCATGGTGGAAAATAAAAAGGATGGTTGGTGTCAACAAGCAACCTTTCTGCCGTCTCCCAAGCTTGTCTCGCGTGACATATTATTATCCCTGTAGGGTAAAGAGACAATACGGCTTGCTCCAAAATATTCCTTCCGGGGATCTTCGTCCTCCCTATGAGTATCCTATATCCCAGGAAGTAGATAGATTTGACACTTACTGGAGCGCTAGACCTTTGTGGGAAGTAATTACCCAAAAGGTTCCTCCATCTTTACCGAATGATGTAAAGAAGTGGTTGCTGAAAAAGTCTTCAACTGATCAAGGTAGAACTGATGTGAAGAATCGTCTAGGTGACAGGGTGACACCGGCCAAGGAACGCTTAGGTGCAAGGATTGAGTTCAAAACACCTACAATGCCTAAGAAAAAGAGTATTACCAAAGACAAGGGAAAAAGGAAAGCTACAGACAAAAAGACTTGGGTGGAAAAGAAGCATGGGGTGCTAGGTGAGGGAGAGACAATCTATTCTAAAATTGAACGTAGGTCGTCTAAAGGATGCCTACTAGCTAAAGTAATGGATGAAGAGGAAGAGGCAGAAAAGAATTGGAAAAGAGTAAAGAAGGAAAAGAAAGATTAGAACATTGCTTAGCTTTAGATTTATTAGATTTGTTTAGCGTTATTTAAAGTCAATTTATTTCAACTTCATTTGAATTCCATCAATAATGTAATTTTATTTTATTAATGAAATTTCAGCTTTCAATTAAATTGTCACTTTAAATTTATTTTATTAAAGCAATGAAAAACCGAAAAAAAAAATTAATTTTCCAGAAATTCTTCGAATACGGAAGTAAAAAAAATTCCGAAAAACACTGAAATTCGCCCAGATTTTTAATGTCGAGCTGGCGGCAGAAATTGCAGATTGGCGCCAGCTATTAAAGTCTAGCGTCAGGCGCCAATATCATCGGCTGGCGCCAAAGACCAATTTCTGGCGCCAGGCTTTGTTCTGCGACGCTAGTAGCTTTTCCGATTTTTGTTGACTTCTAACTGATTCTGGAACGCGGAGATTTCGAATAATAAAGTGGCCGCACCCGTGATGGGTTGCCTACGTATCCTTTCCTAAGGAATCAGGTCGAACGTAGCACTCTTGAGTGTCCTACTCAAGTAATTATGGGTAGTATTTTTTAAGTTGGTCAAGATTGGTCATGTTTGAGAACTCATTGCCGTCCATATCGGTTAATTTTGCTACGCCACCTGACAGGATTGCTTTGACAATGTAGGGGCCAGACCAATTAGGTCTAAACTTTCCTCTTGGATCTAAAACATTTTTTCTTAACGCTTTTAATACCAAATCCCCTACTTTGATATTTCTTGTCTTGACCTTCTTATTAAAATGTCTAGCCATACGAGTTTGATAGCACTGAGTGTGGTGTAGAGCTTCTAGTCGTATTTCGTCAAGTAGGATCAATTCTTCATATCGTGCCCTAGTCCATTCGACTTCATCGAGTTTACTCTCTAGCGCAATACGTAGAGAGGGTATTTCTAGTTCGACAGGTTGTACGACATCCATTCCATATACCAAAGAAAATGGTGTATTTCCTGTTGACGTACGGATTGACGTGCGATAACCCCACAATGCAAAGTGAAGCTTGTCAGACCAATCCTTATAATTTTCTGTCATTTTCTCAATGATAGTCTTCAAATTCTTATTAGCTGCCTCGACTGCTCCGTTTGCTTGAGGTCTGTAAGGGGACGAATGATGATGTTGGATACCATATTTATGTAACAGATCTTCACATTCGGCTTGAAAGTAAGTTCCATTATCACTTATCATTTCATGTGGGACTCCATATCGACAAATGATATTTCTCTCGATAAAGAGTGCTACATGTTTTGCGGTGAGTTTAGCGTATGATTGCGCTTCAACCCATTTTGTAAAGTAATCAATTGCCACTAGAATAAATTCATGGCCTCCTGTCCCTGGAGGAGTGATCTTGCCAATTATGTCAATTCCCCATGTAGAGAATGGCCATGGTGATGTGTAGGTGTAGAGTAAAGATGGAGGAACGTGTTGTAAATTAGCATAAATTTGACACTTAGGGCATCTTTTCACATATTGATGGCAGTCCCTATTCATGGTGGTCTAATAATACCCTTCGCGCATTATTTTTTGGACTAACATTTTGCCATTTACATGAGTTCCACATATTCCTTCGTGGACCATTCTCATTATTCTTTGTGCATCCACCTTCCCTACACATAGGAGAGCTCGACCTTTAGGTACCCTTTTATGTAGCTCATTGTCTATGAGTATATATTGAGAAGCCAAAAGTCTCAAGGTTCGTTTTGCTCTTTTATCAGCATGATGAGGGTATTCTCCATTGGTGACATAATTGAGAATGTCTGTGTACCATGGTTCTTCTTCTTGTCCTTCATCTTCGTCTTGGACTGGATCGTTGTCTTCTATAGCATGTATGTATGCTGGTTTATGCCTTTTTTCAATAGTTAGAGGCATTTGCTCGATATCCGTGGGAATCCTAACCAATGAGGCTAATCTTTCCAAGGCATCAGCAAATTGGTTTTCTTCTCTAGGTAGATATGTATATTCCACCTTCTCTAACTGATCGGTAAGAGTTTCCAGATAAGTTTGGTACGGGGCTAGGCTTTCGCTCCTTACTTTCCACCTTTTAGATATTTGATTGATAATCAGAGAGGAATCTCCGAATATCCTTAACTTCTTAACTCCCAATGCCACAGCTGTTTCAAGGCCTACCACACATGCTTCATATTCAGCAGCATTGTTGGTAACGTCGAAATCGAGCTTTATTGAGATTGGGACGTGTTCTTCCTTAGGTGATACTAGTAGCACTCCGACACCACATCCCTTTTGGTTTGAGGCTCCGTCGAAATACAAGGTCCAAGTATCATCTTCGGTAACCATCAAATCTTCATCTGGAAATTCATTGTCCTGTATTGGTGTCGAGTCCTCTATTGGAAAATCTGCTAGAAAGTTTGACACCACATATCCTTTAATGGCTTTTTGTGGCATAAACCGCACATCAAATTGGGCTACGTTGACTATCCATCTTGAAATACGTCCATTGAGCGTTGATTTCTCGAACAAGTATTTGAGTGGATCCAATCGGGATACTACGAAAACGGTATGCACCAACATGTAGTGTCTCAACTTAGTTGTGGCCCACACCAAAGCGAGGCACAATTTCTCGAGTGGTGTATAGCGTGTTTCGTATTCGAGCATCTTCTTACTTAAGTAATAGATTGCATTCTCTTTGTTTTCCACCTCTTGTGCTAGCATGGCTCCCATTGTCTCTTTGGTAACTGTCAAATATAACCTAAGAGGTATTCCGGGAAGTGCTGGCGCTAATACGGGAGGATTTGCGAGATAAGCTTTGATCCGGTCAAAGTCTTTTTGACACTCATCATCCCATATTACTGGTACGTTCTTCTTGAGCTTTTTGAAGATTGGTTCACATATCGTTGTCAGTTTGGATATGAACCTACTTATGTATTGCAACCGACCGATGAATCCTTGAATCTGTTTCTCAATCTTAGGCGGTGGCATCAACATGATTGCTTTAATCTTGGTTGGATCTATCTCTATTCCTCTAGAGCTTATGACATACCCCAAGAGCTTGCCTGAGGTGACTCCAAAAGCACATTTTGATGGATTCAACCTCATATTGTACTTTCTTAACCTTTCGAAAAATTTACTTAAGGTTATTTGATGGCCCGGACGGTATTTTGATTTCACAATCATGTCGTCGACATATACTTCAACTTCTTTGTGCATCATGTCATGGAGTAGGGCAGTTGCTGCATGTTGGTAAGTAGCACCTGCGTTTTTTAACCCAAATGGCATTACCGTGTAACAGTAAGTGCCCCATGGTGTAATGAAGGTTGTTTTCTCCATGTCTTCTTCTGCCATGAGAATTTGATTGTACCCTGCGTATCCGTCCATGAATGAGAGAAGCGCGTGATTTGTCGTGTTATCTACCAGAATGTCGATGTGTGGCAAAGGGAAGTCGTCCTTTGGACTTGCCTTATTTAAATCTCGATAGTCGACACACATCCTTACCCTTCCGTCTTTCTTTGGAACTGGGACGACGTTGGCGACCCATTCGGGGTATTTGGATACCTTGATGAAACCTGCAGTTATTTGCTTTTGAACTTCTTCTTTTATTTTAAGTGCTACGTCGGGTTTCATTCGACGTAACTTTTGTTTTACAGGTTTCATTCCTGGAATTAGTGGTATAGTGTGTTGAGCTATTTCTCTGCTAATGCTTGGCATATCTTCATATGACCAAGCAAAAACATCGATAAATTCCTTAAGCAAGTTAATTAAATCGGTTCTTTCTTGTTTATTCAATGTTAGTCCGATTTTAACTTCTCTTTTAAGAGTTGAATCGTTTGAGATATCAACTGTTTCAGTCTCTTCAATTATCGGTGTTTTCTTTTCCAGTGTTTCCATTGCTTTAATAATTTCTTTATCTTTTTCATCGTTAGCTAAGCAATGTTCATCATCTTGGGTTAGGGAAGAACACGAAAAGTAAGAAGAATGGGCAATATTATTATACTCTGAGATCATTACATCAAAGAGTGATATGTCCTCAGGGACTGGATTACTAACTATCCTAGGAGAAGAAACAGGAAGGGGAGACATTATAGCTAAAGACCTAGAAGATTCTACGGGGAAAGACTCTGACTCAGATTCTGACTCTGACGATTCTTCAAACATCGGCCCTTGCCCCGTCGTGATCGATATCTTCCTTCCACTCGGAGTAGTCACTTTGATAGTCTTGCGCTACCCTTGCAGCGATCCTTCGGCTGGAATAATTAACTTTGAGGGGTCGAAGTTTTCACTTTGTAGGACCGTTTGAATGAGTGAAGAGTTGTCTTCCTCATAAACTGACTCATTCTTTTCTCGCCCAAACAGTAATCCCATGACATTAAAGTCAAAGCATGGGGGTGCTTTCTCCTTATAGACGAGAGTTTGGATTTCGTTAGTGAAGTAGCAATCCAAGAAAATCTCGAATCCTGGTTGTCGTATGCCATTTACAACAAATGGTTTGGGAAATTCATGACATGGATAGTCCTCTCCTTCTTTTATGAACTGACCATTAAGTGTAAGAGGGTACTGATCCATTGGAATTGCTTTCTTTTGAATGCGAGCGTCCCTACGTGCTTTCAATTTGTCCTGGGCTCGCTTGAGATCCTTCTGAGTCGGTTCGAAACCAAGTCCGAAAGTATCTAGTTTAGGGAGGCCAGGTGACTCTATTGATTTTGCCATCTCCTTCTTCTTTCCTAAGGTCATCCCAGGGAAGTGTCCTTGCTTCTTTAGCATAGTGTTGATAATCATGTTGGAATGGGGGTCGTGGCAAAGAGATGTCCTTTCATCCTCTTGGATTAAGGAGACTTCTTCGTTAAAGCCCCAAAGGTCTTCATCATCTTCGTCGTGTTCTACGTTAATGATTGGATTCTCTATTGATTTGATCCTCATAGGCAAAACATCAATAGTGATGGGGATTCCTCCAACTATGGCTTTCACTTGTTGGTGGAGAGATGAAGGGACGACCTTTAGATCATGGAGCCAAGGGCATCCTAACAACAGATTGAATGAAGCTTTGATGTCTACCACTTGAAAAGTAGTAGCATGTTCTATTGCTCCTACCGTCACATTTAGGGTTATTTTGCCAAGAGCTTGACGTCGAGTATTATCGTAAGCTCTTATTCCTTGTGTGGACGGAGTTAAATCCTCATCCTTTATGCCAAGCATCCTTACAGTCCTAAGTGGACAGACATTAATAGCCGATCCATTGTCTACAAGAGTCATGGGAACATTCATCCTTTTGCAGACTACCGTGAGGTTTAATGCCTTATAATGTTTATCACCTTCCGGGGGTAAATCTTTATCATAGAAAGTGATTAGGTTAATCGGACTAGGGAGGTCACTCGTGAGGAAGTTAGCTAATCCCTCAGGAGTGGTGTCTGAATCTATCCCGATTTTGTCCAAGGCATTCATCACGGCCAACCTATGTTCTCGAGATGTTACCAGAAGCTTCCATACGTTCATCTCAACTTTTGTCTTCCTGAATTGTTTAACGATGTCATTGTCTTTGATGATAGGTATGGGAACTTGATGTACAGTAGGCATAGGTTGTGTTGAAACGGGAGGTTGCATCCTCCCGGATCTTGTGAGGACATCTATTGATGAATCTTCTTCAGCCCAGATGTCGTCCGTGGTGTATGATACATAAAGTGAAGGTCCCACTATGTTTTTTAGATAGACATCTTCTTCATCACTGTCCCATACTCCATTAACATTTATGTCCTCTTCTCGTTGAACTTGGACTAATTCTTTTCTATCAATCATTTTCTGCACCAAGTCCTTGAACTTGAAGCAGTTTTCTAGAGTGTGTCCTCCTGACTGATGATATTGACAGTAATATCTATCCGTCCTTTTTAATGATTCAAATGGTCTTGGTTCGAGAGGTTTGACCTTGCCACCCTCGGAGAGCATTTCGAACATTTGTGCATACGGAATCCCAATTGGAGTATAAACTTTATTGCTCTTCTTGGGTCTTTCGGTGACTTGTAAGGGAAAGTATTTTGCCTCATAAGTCGTTTTTGCTGGTGTGAATTCTCTCTTAGGTTCTTCATCATATTGCTTGTGAAGTTCGTTCAAAGTTTTGAGATTTTCACGTAACAGTTGCGATGTCTCCCTCAGATACAGTGCGAGCACTCGCATCTCTACCTTATTTGCTGGTTCTGGAAGATTATCTTTGACATCGAAAAAGGTCTCTTCTTCTTCCTCTTCAACATTGGTTACTTTGACAGGCTTAATGAGAGATGAGGGGTCAATTTTGCTTTCTTCATCGGAGATAGCCAATGTGTGAGCTAGAGGTGCATTGTCAATACTCGGTTTCTTACTGGCAGGGGGCAACGGCAGCTTGTTACTGTCAATTAGGTCTTGGATAGCTTCCTTAATCTTCCAACAACTTTCAGTAGAATGGCCCCTACCTTGATGATATTTGCAATGTGCATTGGGGTTCCAATTAGGCGACCTCTTCTCGACTAGTGGATCTCCAAATGGTCCAATGGGAGTTATAAGACCTTTTGCGTTTAGTCGATCAAACACGGTGTCATAACTCATGCCAATAGGAGTGAAGTTTCTCCTAAACGGTTTCTTTTGTCCTTGATTGTTCATGGCGAGGACTTCTCCTAAGTTGAAGGCGCTAACATTATTTGAGTGGGCGGTTTTGGAAGAAGAAGGATTGTCGTTCTTCTTTCCTTTCCAGCCACTGTTGGAGTTATTGTTGGCAGGTTTGGATTTAGCCAAGTCATCTTCAATATTAATCCCAATATCATAAACAACCTTAAAGGTATGAAGGTTATTTTGATATTTAAGATGTTTTGAATATTTTTCCTGGAGGTTTTTAATGAACAGTCTCACGAACTCTTTTTCACTTGGTACCTCAATCATTTTAGCTGAGGTTTCTCTCCACTTGTTAAAGAAAGATGTGAAGCCTTCATTCTCGTTCTGCTTGAGGATTTCAAGTTCTCTATGGTCAGTTTTGACTTGAACGTTGCATTTGTACCTATCAACAAAAGCGTTTGCTATGGATTCCCAGGTAGAGGTCTTTTCCTTTTCGAGAGAAAAGAACCATTGTTGGCAAACGGTCTCGAGAGATAGCGAGAACAGAGAAGGGAAGACTTTCTTATCGATACCCTTGATACTCATTATTGTTTCAAATGCCCTTAGATGGAAGTATGGGTTGTCGATTGCCCTAAACTTTGGGATGTCGTTGGCACTGAACTTCTGCGGAAGAAGATCTTTATCCACTGAGACCCCTTGGGATGTGAGTTCTTGAAACTTGTGGTCGCTGGACAACTTGCTTAGGCTTTCTTGCATGAGGTCAATTTGTTGTTGCTTCGCGGGATCCTCGATCTTAAGTGCGAGAAGCTTCAGTGTCTCAGTTACAGTAGCCAGTTGATTCTTGAGATCGTTGACTTCTTCCTGAGTTGCCATTATGACTCTTGCTTTCCTTTTGCGGGCTATAGATTTGTCGAAAAGTTGGACTTGTACGAAGAGATTATCTTTGATTAATCGTCCTTCTTTTCTTGACCACGCGCTGTAAATTAAGCCAATTTGCGTTTTAATTACTTGACTCGAATCAATTTGACTTTATGTTTTTTTTTTAAATTTTAAAAAAGTATGCATATTTTTAGGGAGCAATAGTGTATATGTGTTTAGGGAACTTAAGTATTGGAGGATTAATATCCGACTTACCCCCCCTAAAAAAAATGACGGAAAATGACGCGCTCACACAAGACTCTCTTAATCATGGTCAAACATGTGTATTGGTGTGTGTATTGAGTGAAAGTGACATGCTTGGACTCTTGTGTAAGACCATGGGACTTAGTGCCTAAACTCGAATATTAGTTTAATTAAGCATTATAACAGCAAAATTAGTCGAGTTAAACAGAAAATTGACTAAATAGACCGTAGGTGATGACTCGACAAATAATTCGAACTGTCGGCCAAGCGACAGAACTGGCGTCACAATATGGTGATTGGCGCCAGACTTTTTAGTAAATGTCTGGCGCTACGCACCATACAGTGGCGCTACAGCTCAGATTTTGGTACCAATATTGGAGCCTCGGTCTGGGACTGTTTTCGATATTATTAGTCAACTGGGGTATGCCTAAAGTCGTACTAGGTCAATTCCGATTAAAAGAAAAGAAAAAAGACTCTATTAACTCGAATTAATTAATTAATTAATTAATTAGGCAAAGTTCTTTAAGTCATTAATTATAATCTCAACACAAAATCAACAAACGGTTAAGAGGAGCATAAGATGCACAACAAATAATGCACAATTAGTCAAGTAGGCACAATATGATGCAATGAGTTCGCAACCTAGCCATGGCTCTAGTTCTCTAAAGTTCGGGATATGGTTCAGTCAAATAGGGTCCATGGTTAATTGTTCAGATGCACCGCGTAGAAGCCTAACCGTGAAGGGTTAACGCGTGTGGATAGAACACCGCGAGTTTTGTAGAAAAACTCGCTTCCATGGTTTGGTGAATTCAACATCTCAGATGTACCCTTTGTTGCCAGGAGCGTTCAATCGGGTAGATAGAGCATGAATTCCCAGAGGGTTATGTCCATATGTAGAACACATATGGGTTTCAGAAAAGTGAGAAAAAATTCAATCAGGAAGCAGGATCGAGCAAACAACGCGAAAAACTGGTCAAAATTAGAACGCATATTTCTGGCTTGGTATTGGGGGAAATTGGCGCCAGCAAACAGAGACTGGCGCCAACTTTTAACTGTAGCGCCAGGCACCAATACTGGCGTCTGGCGCTACGGCTAAATGTTTGGCGCCAAGCTCTGGCCCCTGACGCTACTTCTCACATGCCTCATCAGCTTTCTGTGCTCAATAAAATCATCCAGTTTCGCGCGGTGTTATTTCAGTCCTAGTTGTGAAAGACCTTTCTCAAATTTCCTACGTGTAAAATCCTTATGTTTTTTACTCATTACGGATGGTCTTTCCAATGAGAACCATTTTATGCATATGACACAATGTTAATCAAAATTACGCACATGAAATACTTAGAACTTTTTGAGTCTCATCCACTCATTCTAAATCATTGCCGAAACAAATTCAGGAATTAAAATAGAAATCATCCCCAGTGGAGTCGCCAAAAACTGTAGGGAATAGTTTCAAGCCTTTAAGATCCCACTAGTTTGAACCCCACTGTGATCATACACTAAAGTACGGTGGCGTCCAAAAGGGAAGAAGATAGAGCAAAAGAGTCGCCAACAAGTTTTTAAGGAACTTGTAAACCGTTCACGAGGTGAAGGTTACACCCCTTAACGATCCAAGAGATCGTCAACTCCATAAGGTCATGAACCAAATAAGGGTTCGGGGATGAAGGTACAAATCCAACCTAAAAGAGATTGAACCTGCCTTAATAATAGGCCTCTACTTTATTCTGCTCGTATTCATGTGCGCTTTCTGACTAACATACAATCAATAGGATTAACCCTAAACCTGTTTAATCTATGTTGGTTGAATATTAATGCACAAATAAACTATATTTGGCGATCACTTGAATTATAATCACAATTAACCTAACAAGATTATTAATTATCTTATTAAGCGCGATTACAAGTACAAATTCCCTTTAACATGCAATAAAAGGTGATCAAGCAATAACAATATAAAAATACATATCAAGCAACATAAATATTATTAACAATAATAATAATAATTTATCAATCATAATTATAATAATCATGTTAAAGCATAGCAAGATCCTAAGCATGATACTAACAAGATTAATAACAAATCCTAGCATGTCGCTAAGCAATAAAAATCAAATCTTTAGCCCTAACATGATACTAACATGAATTAATATTAGGAAGAAAATAGGAAGCATCATACTTTTATATTTAATATTAAGAATACCCTAGACATGATACTAGGAAGATCAAAACGCCCTAACATAACATTAGGAATCACAATAACAACCTAAGCATGATTTCTATATCATAATATCAATAAAAACCAATTAAAATACTTACGTGGATGCCTCGTACCTCTTTCTAATTACAAAATACACACGTTATTAACTTCAAGGAAAATAATAAACAAAACAATTAAATTAAATAATTGAAAGAGAGATTTGGGACCAAACCCTCATAAATTAAAACCTTCCACGTCTAGGGCGAAGGCAACTTCGAATATGGCTAGGTGTATTAAGATCTTGTGAATGCGGAATTTTGAAAGAGAATTAAGAAAAGAGAGATGAATGAGAAATATTGTAAATCGTGATCGTTGGTGAATGGTGAATAATTGAGAGAGTAGATGATTCTTCAAAAAAGGTAGATCCTTGAAAACGGAGTTTTTAATACGATACTTATAGAGAAAATCATCCAAAAAAGATAATTTATCAAAACAGAGTCTAAAGACCAAAGAAACACCTTGGCGCCAGCCCTGGCTCATTGGCGCCAGGATATGTGGCTAGCACCAGGCGCCAATACTAGCGTCTGGCGCTAATCCTGATTCCAGGCGCCAAGGCCTGGGTTTGGACGCCAAACCGGATTTTAACGCGTTTTCGAAAATTTGATAATTTTACCATACTGGAAGATTAAATAATATAATTTCAATCGAAAATGCTATTTGATCTGATTAAAACTCTGAAGAGTCCTAATTAAATTAAGAATGATAAAACCTTCTAGAATGTTCTAGAAGACAAAAACCATTCCTAATTACATTAGGAATGATAAATTATATTAGACCCTCCCTTAGATCATTGGGCCGTACTTAAAACTCAAACCGGGCCCAGTTTAGTAAATTGGCCATAAATTCCTCAATATTCATCGGAATTGGGCTTATAATATATCGTTGGAAAGGTCTTTGCAATCCCCATCCAACTACACCACCATTGGACCCATATCATGGACCAACCAAACTGGATCGGCTGTTTTCTTAAAAATAAAGTTTTCAAAAACAGGGAGAAGAGAAAATAAAACTTTCCGCAACACTAGACCTTTCCACACTTTCGTTTCATTCGATTATGATTTGACGTGAAAGGTACTCATCACTGGGTTTGGTTTTGGGGAGACACAAATGGGTGTCTACAATGACCGAATAGTTTTGGGTTCACCACATGTATTTTTTAATAGAGATGTAGAACTGTCAATAGAGTCGAGTCAAGACTCGTTTCAGACCATGACACTTCAGAGTACGAGTCAAGAAATGTTCAACCCTAACCTCAAGTTTTGAGTTCAGGTCAATTCAACGAGCTTAGAACAATTTTTTAATTATTTTATTTTTCCTAATTTTTAGAAATTTCTAATGTTTCATGCTTACTTTCACCAATTTTATTAATAGTCATTACTCATTTGTCATTACATGCCTAGAGCGTATTATATAGTTTAAATTGCCACAAAAGTACATCAATTCCTAAATAATTTTGTATCTATGATATATTTTAAAAATTGACATATATATATTAAAATTTTATCTTAAAATTCAATAAAAAAAAATAACGGGCATCGAACGGGGCACTATATTATAAATGGATTTTATTTTATTTTAAAGAACTTTTAAAACGAATTTTACGATGAAAATAGAACAAAGTTGTAGGACATTTATTAAAAATTATGATTACTTTTTTATATGTGAAGTATTAGAAGTATATTGATAATAAAACTCTATACAACATTTTTATCTTAAAAAATATTTCCAAAATTCGCTTAGTATCATATGTGTCACAATAATACAAGGAATAATATCTAGTTTGTGTCCGGGCAATGTCCAGATTGTTGATAAAATTTTAGGATAAGCTTTTTGTTTAAATGTTATACACGATCCTAAATCCCTTTTAATAATTAACCCGAAGGCGAGACTAGGTCGTTGAAAACTAATCTACATACCCTTGGTCAAAACAAAATTTATAGTCTCTCAACACACCCCTACACAAAGCATAGAGTAAGTCGAGGGTCGAACCATTAGGAATGGGAAATGAATGCTAAAGTCAAAGCTAAGCTATTTCGAAGCAATAAAGTGAGGTGTGTGTATCCAAAACAATCAAACAAACAAATGAAATCAAATTTAACAAGCACTAGGGTTAGGATCCGCATGTACTCGAAATGGACATAGCTAATTGGGATTGAAGATAACTAAGTCAAGTGTTGCAAGGGAAAATCAACTAAGCAATCAAGAGAGTAAGGTAGGCTAATCTCCTAGAGGTCAAGCTAGCGCCAACTACGAGATACTCTAACTAGGAGCCTTGCAAACCTACTCAATCGACAAAAGCAAGCCACATATCAATTTTCCGTATCAATGCAAGCCTACAATGCATTCTAGTGTAACTAATCAAAGTTAGCTACTCTTCAATTAATCACACGCATGTACTTAATCAATCAACCAATTTAATCACAACATCAACTCCATCAATTTCCCCCAATTAGCATCAATCCATCACTCATACATGCTTCACCATTCCCCTAGCAAGAGAACTACTCACAATCCATTGAAAATAAGATTAAAACTAAGCTAATCAACAATTTCATCATCATCATGTCAATAGAACTAATTCAATCACAAATTCAATTCAAACTTGAACAATCGACAAAATAATTGAAATGATAAGCTGAAATTTACATTAAAGTAAAAGAAATCCTTACAAACTTGCTTCAATTCAATGGAGGAAATGCTAGAATTAACAATCTTCAATCATCAATCAACAATCAAGAACTTCTCTCTCTACAATCTAGAGTTTCTCTCTCTAAAACTCTAGCCTAATTTTCTGAATTAATTCTCTAATGATTCTCTAATTATTTCCTCTCTCTAAAAATAGAAAGAAAATCTATATATAGTAAAACTAACTAAGAGAAGTTAGTTAGATCGTCCCCAAATAAACCCATACAAGCGCAGCCAACCATAAGGGGAGCGCAGCCGCGCAAAATTGGGTACAGAATAGGGACCCAGACAGGCGTGCCTGCGCCAGAGGGAGGCGCGCCCGCGCCACCAGGTCGCGCGCGCCTGCGTCTAGGAGCAGGGGAGCCCTCTTCCCTATCATTCCAATGCTCCTCGTGTGTTCCACTTAATGCTCTTGATAAACACGGAACCTTGCAGTTTCTAAACTCCATGATTGCGAGTTCAAGACAAGAAATCATGCCCCCACGACTTGAATGCACATCTCAAGGTCTTTAGGAACTTGCCCTTCTCCATGCTTGAGCTTCAAATGGAGACCACTAAGCATCCTAATCAATGCCAAACTCGGGAAGAGGCTCGGTAAACTTGGAAAACGACCTTACCTTGGAAAAATAAAGGAAAGCAAGCAAATAAAAGAGAAAATAACAAAATAATCCAAGAAATGCATCAAGGAAGAAATCAAACTAAGAAAATGCAAACTAAAAGAAATAAAGGGTAAAATCTAGGAAAAGCTAAGTAAAAGAGCTATAGAAATGCATGAAATTCATCCTAAAAAGAACCAAATGAGTGCCATAAATGACACTCGTCAATAATACAAAATATTTAAACATACGATATCATATTGCTTATTTATATGATGGTGTCATTTTTATTTATAAATAGCTATCGATGTTATTATTAGCATGAAATTTTTTTATTGCACTTACATTATTTCTAATGAACGGAAAATATTTTTACCAAATTAAAGTTATTTTTTCTGATTAAAAATTATTTTTAGTGATTTTATGATGGGATAAGTAGTACTATATATATATATATATATGTATGTATATAGGGTCGGGATCTGGTGAGAACCACCCTTTATATGAGAACCCACACCTTATGTGAGGACAAATCTCAGCCACTAGATTAGATGAAATCCAACCGTTTAGATTATAAGCCTGCCTAACAAACCAACCTTCAGCCTCTACTTTATCTCTATCCTCTATTCTGTCTGCAAATCAAAGCTCATCAATGGCGATTCACTGAGTATGCTCTTCTTTCGGCAAATTTCAACGGTTTCTTTCTGCAAATTTCAACGGTTTCTTTTTGCAAATTTCAACGGTCGCAACTTCATCCATCATTGAGGTTTGTTTGTACTTTTAATTTTGAATTGCGTGTTAATCTGAATGTTCAAAATATGTTGATTTTACATCTCTGAAAATTTTGGAATTGCATGTTAATTATCGAATTGAATTAAATGTTAATTTTCGAATTACATTAATCGAATTGAATGTTTAATTGCATCAATTATTTGATTGAATTGAATCAATTATTTAGGTTTGATTAATTTGATAGAGATTTTAATAATATCAGATTAAACTTGATAGTGATTGTAATTACGTCATATTAAACTTATGATAAAAAATGTTCTGAAATTTTTGAATTACAATAGTAGTTTCTCCTAAAGTAGCACCTTTGATCACTCCTGGAGGAACAAAAGAATGGCATCCAATATGCCCCAATGAGTTGAAACCAGCTATAGGGATGAAGTTTAATAATCTTGAAGATCGAGGGCCTTGAATTTTATAAAGGCTATGCATTTGCTTCTGGTTTCAATACAAGGAAGTCTACAACAAAAAAGACAAAGAAGAAGCAAAGACTTGAAATATCAGTATATCTTGTGCAATAAGGAAGGATACAAAGAGAAAAGAAAGACTACTGTAGAAAAAGATTTAAACAACAAGGAAGGGGAAAACAATGAAGAAAATGCTTCAATCAAAAGGAAGAGACTCGTTACTCGTGTTGGGTGCAAGGCACATATTGTCCTAAAGCATTGTGATGATAACACATTCATAGTGACACAATTTCATGAGGGACATACTCATGCACTTTATACACCTAGCTGCAATCTATTCCAAAAAGAAGGAAGGAAAATGAACATTTTACACAAAAAAAATAATTGTGAATAATTCTAAGGTAATACTTTCAAGTTCTCTTATGTTTCATGAATTCTATGTATGTTCTAATAAAAGTTGTTTGCTCATTTGACAAATGAGAAAATAATTTTTTGCTCATTTGCCAAATGAGCATTGAATTGTTTCATGAATTCTCTTATGTTTCGAATTCTCCTATGTTTCATGAATTCTCTGTATGTTCTAATAAAAGTTGTTTGCTCATTTGACAAATGGGCAAATAATTTTTTTCTCATTTGACAAATGAGCATTGAATTGTTTGCTCATTTTAAAAATGAGCATTGAATTATTTGCTCATGTGACAAACTGTTTTGTTCTTTAAATAGGTGAATATTGGTCCCGTTACAACTTTTCTAATGATGAAGGAAATTGTTGGAGGATATGAAAACATTGGTGCATCTAAGGAATATTTCAAAAAATTTCATAGAGATTTAAAAGCATACATTCAAGGAAGCGATGCTCAAATGTTCGTGGATAACTTTACCAACAAAAAGCTAATGTGGAGCGCTTTTTTCTTTGATTTTGAGATGGATGAAGATTATTTCCTTTGTAGAGCATTGTGGGCAGACCCCCTTTGTAAAAAGAGTTATGCTCTATTTGGTGATATGGTATCCTTTGATACCACATACCAAACCAATAGGTAATTCATTTATGTGTTATTACTAGCTATGGCTTAAATTAATGACTTTGTTTTAAATAAAATTAGTTTAATTGCTCATTACTTCTATGTGAAAATTGAATATCCCCATAAGTCTAATATTCTTTGATAAGAGTATGTATATGGCCATTGAATTGCATGTTCATTTGACAAATGAGCATTGAATTATTTGCTCATTTGACAAATGAGCATTGAATTGTTTGCTCATTTCACAAATGAGCATTGAGTTATTTGCTCATATGACAAATGAGCATTCAATTATTTGCACATTTGACAAAAGAGCAAAGAATTGTTTGCTTATTTCACAAATAAGCATTGAGTTATTTGCTCATTTGACAAATGAGCAATCGATTATTTGATAATTTTTCAAATGAGTATTAAATTATTTGATAAGTTTTCAAATGAGTATCAAACAACAGCTGGAAGTGCAAAAAACAAAGATCAAGACATTGAGCTATTGATTGGAGCTAGTGTGCCAACTGAAATAATTGCCAAACCTTCAAAAGTTTCAAAGAATAAAGGGACTGGAGTTCATGTATCAAATGAAGAGACTTCAAAAAAGAAAGCGACTGAGATTGATGTGTCAAATGTTGAAACAAGAGGTAGAAGTGCAAAAAGGCTTAAGGGAGAAAAAGAAAAGGTTGTAGAACAAAACCAAAAAATGAAGAGATTATGTAGAGGTTGTGGTGAATTGAGTCATCATGATATTAGAAATTGTTCAAAAAAAAGTGTAATGGTACTTTTATATACATATAAGATTTTGTTGAATTTTTATATTTAATAATATATTATTAATTTTGTACTAATCATAGTTTAATGCTATGAAAATATTGTTGAATTGAAAATAGAACATATTCAAATGAGTGACTAAATATTTGTTCATTTCTCAAATGAGCAATAATTCCTTGCTCATTTATCAAATGAGCAAATAGTTAACTACTCATTTTGTCA
Organism: Chenopodium formosanum; assembly: GCA_024500155.1. NCBI lineage: Eukaryota > Viridiplantae > Streptophyta > Magnoliopsida > Caryophyllales > Amaranthaceae > Chenopodium > Chenopodium formosanum. The sequence continues at coordinate 10,957,968 of CM044865.1, read as the reverse complement.
AATGAGCAAATAATTGGCAAGTGAGCAAATTAGCTATTATATGAACTTGGAATAATTGCACTCCTGTTTCATCTCCCAGTCCAAAATCAGCTCTCCTTAGGTCAAATGAGCAAACATATCTTTTCTCAATCATCAAATGAGTAAGTAATTCCTTGCTCATTTAGCAAATAATCAAAAAGGTAAATACTCATTTCTTAAATGAGCAAAAATAGTTGCTCATTTGTGAAATGAGCAAAATAGTTGCTCATTTTACTCATTTATCAAATGAGCAAGAAATTCTTTGAACATTTATCAAATGAGCAAGAATTCATTGATCTATCATTTAATGAGAAAGCATTTGTTTGCTCATTTAACAAATGAACGAATATTTCAAATGAATACTGGTTGTATATAACAAGGTATGTGAAGTAAAAACAAATAAAAGATTGAATTTTAATTCAAATATAATCATCACTATAATAAAAAAGGGTAGGTATTTGTTGGTAAAATATGTTTATAAATCAGTTTTACATCATTCAAAGACTACTTAAAAGTAGATAAAATCTTAATTTACCCAAGAATTCATTGATCTATCATTTAATGAGAAAGCATTTGTTTGCTCATTTAACAAATGAACGAATATTTCAAATGAATACTAGTTGTATATAACAAGGTATGTGAAGTAAAAACAAATAAAAGATTGAATTTTAATTCAAATATAATCATCACTATAATAAAAAAGGGTAGGCTTCTGTTGGTAAAATATGTTTATAAATCAGTTTTACATCATTCAAAGACTACTTAAAAGTAGATAAAATCTTAATTTACCCAATTCCCTAAACCAAAAAAGACAAATCATCACTACTAAATATTTAATTCCCTAACATTCAACTTTCTTCATTCTTTTGCTCTTTCTTCCTTGAACTTTTTCTTCTTCAGGCTCTTCTTTTTCAGCATTTTCTTCTTTGTCAGCAACAGAAACTTTACTTTTCTTTTTCTTCTTCTGAGCAATTTCTTTAACAGATTGAATAGTGTTCACTTCACTTGTAATTATTCCCAGGGTGTACTTTTCACGAAGTTTAGCCAAGATTATCAGCTGCAAAACAAATAACATAATCAAACCCTATACAATTAAGGAGATTTCAATAACATGAGCAAACATTTATTTCAATTAACATTTATAAGACAGTAACTGAAAAGATTAAGGGCTCAAACTAATTTCAATTAACCCACAACAATGAGCAATAGTGTATTTTTTTAGGCTTGCATTTTGAAGTTCAGCAATGAAAATAAAGGATGATTTCCTGTTTGCTTTGTATCGTTTATCATGCTTTATTGCATGCCAAGCTAACCATTGGTAATATCCAGGAATTCTCATGTTTTCTCTACACAACAAATGGGCTCAAAGCAATTTGGTTTATGAACTAAGATGGAATAAATGCTCACTGCAAATGCTTTCTCTTGACCTTGCAGGTCCAACAGAAACTTAATGAGTCGGAGTACAAAGATTTTGTCGGTTATTTGAAGGCACTGAAGTCAAAAACTATGAAAATATGTTCTGTTTTGCAATCTATTGCAAAACTGTTTTTTGGGCAAGAAAAACTTCTCCAGAAACTACGGTGCAAATGAGTTCAAGTTTTTCTACAAAAGTGCATGCCCAAACCATTAATGTCACTAACAAACAACACCCTCGAGCAATAAAGCATCAAGTTTTCCATAATTCAGATGTAAATCATCATTCTCTGATTAGCCAAACCATATATAGTTGTAGGGAATAATTTCAAGCGTTAACTCCTAGCTTGAACCCACTGTGATCATACACTAAAGTACAGTGGCGTCCAAAAGGGAAGAAGATAGAGCAAAAGAGTCGCCAACAAGTTTTAGGAACTTGTAAACCGTTCAAAAGGTGAAGGTTACACCCCTTAACGATCCAAGAGATCGTCAACTCCATAAGGTCTTGAACCAAATAAGGGTTCGAGGATGATGATACAAATCCAACCTAAAAGAGATTGAACCTGCCCTAATAATAGGCCTCTACTTTATTCTGATCGTATTCATGTGCGCTTTCCGACTAACATGCAATCAATAGGATTAACCCTAAACATGTTTATCTATGTTGGTTGAATTTAATGCACAAATAAATCTATTATTGGCGATCACTTGAATTATAATCATATTAATCCTAAACAAGATTATTAATTATCTTATTAATCGTGATTACAAGTACCAATTCCCTTTAACATGCATAAAGGTGTGATCAAGCAATAAAAATAAATAAGCATCATAATAAATAATAAATATAATAATAAACATGAATAATAATAATCATCACAAATATAATTAAGAATAGTTATCATAATAACGATCATACTAATCATAATAATAATCATGTTGACCATAATGATTATAACAATAATAAAATTATAATCATAATCAAAACAATTATAAAAATAATTATAAATCATGTTAAAGTATAATAAAAATAGCAAGATCCTAGGCATGATACTAACAAGATTAATAACAAACCCTAGCATGTCACTAAGCAATAAAAATCAAATATTTAACCCCTAACATGATACTAACAATCATAAATATTAGGAGAAGCATCGCAGGAATCATATTTAATACTAAATTTACCCTAGACATGATACTAGGAATATCATAATAACAATTTAAACATGATTTCTACATCATAACATCAATTAATCAATTAAAGCACTTAATTTGATGCCTCGTATCTCTTTCTAATAACAAAATACACACATTAGTAACTTCAAGGAAAATAATAAACAAAACAATTAAATTAAATAATCGAAAGAGAGATTTGGGACCAAACCCTCAGAAATTAAACCTTTCACGTCTAGGGCGAAGGCAACTTCGAATATGGCTAGGTGTTTCTAGATCTTGCGAATGCGGAATTTTGTATGTGAAAACAAGGTTTAGAGAAATAAAGAATTGAAAGAAAGAAATGAAAGAATAAGAAAATGCTAATTTAAACTGATTGTAGATGAGAACTCGTGAATGATGAGACTTGGTAAATGAAAACGGAGTTTTTAATACGCTATTTATAGAGAAAATCAGCCAAAAAGATAAAAAAAACAAAACAGAGTCTGACGCACAAAAAAAGAGTTGGCGCAAACCCTGGCTAACTGGCGCTAGGCACCAACACTGGCGCCAGGCGCCAATGGCTAGCGCCAGGCCTGGTTCCAGGCGCCAAAGCCTGGGGTCAGGCGCCAAGCCTGGTTTTAACGCGTTTTCAAAAATCAGATAAGTTTGCCGTACTGGAGGATAAAATCATATAATTTCCTCAAAAATGCTATTTGATTTTAATTAAAACTCTGAAAAGTCAAAAAGTCAATTTATCAATGCTAATTGAATTAGGAATGAAAAGAACCTTCTAGAAGAATCTAGAAGACTAAAACCATTCCTAATTGCATTAGGAATGATAAATCATATTAGGCCCTCCTCTAGATCATTGGGCCACATATAAGGCTCAAATCGGGCCCAGTTTAGTAAATTGGCCATAACTTCCTCAATATTCATCGGAATTGGGCTTATAATATATCGTTGGAAAGCCCTTGTCAAGCTCCATCTAACTACACTACTATTGGACCCATATAATGGACCAACCAAACTGGATTGGCTGTTTTCTTAAAATAAGTTTTTAAAAACAGAGAGAAGAGAAAAGAAATTAAAATTATCCGCAACACTAGACTTTCCACACTTTCACTTTATTCGATTATGATTCGACGTGAAAGGTACTCATCACTGGGTTTGGTTTTGGGGAGACACAAATGGGTGTCTACAGAAGCCCCCACTTTGACTGAGTTTGGAGAAATGCAAGTTTCGAAAACAAAAGTCAAAGTAACGATAGGGACGGAGAATGATTCAGAACGTTCTGCGATCCTAAACCACTCTTGTAACGCCGATACCTGCAAACTAACGTTAGTTAAACACATAAAAGAGTTAAGAAACGCGTATCTTGCACCGTCGAGCACATGTTTCTGAAAGTAACCAATTGTTGTTGTATCCTTGTTGTTTTGATGACCTCCTACAAGCTAGAGAATGTCATCCCGCTTGAAAATCGCTACGCCCGTAACTGCTTCCAAATTAGAAGATTGCTTCGCCTGAAACTATCCTCCTCCGCATTGATAATATTCCATGTCCAAGGGAATACTATCGAAGACAACTTCGCTTGAAATTACCTTCAGTTGTTTGTGACAACTCTCCACAAGCTAGGGAACGCCACCTTGCTGCTTCGATGTTCACTCGTCTCTGAACATAGAGCTTCTTTTTTGATATGACTCGAATTTCCGTTGTGATAGTCTTCGAAAAGATCACTACTTTTTAATCCTTGATGCTGCTATGCCAGTACGTCGGCGCTTTGCTGCTTGTGAACTAGTATGTCGGTGCTTTTGCTGTGATGACAATCCTCTTTTCTTTGGGAATAGTTGCCAACAAAACTCTTATATGATGTATGACAATCCAATTTAGGGAAAGTTGTCAATGCCACGTAACAATCCATCCTTGGAAATGTTGTCACGATGAAGCGACAATCCGTACCTCGGAAAATTTGCCAAAATCCAATTTTTGGAAAAGTTGCCAATGCTTTGTAACAATCTTTCATAAGAACTTTGCTACGATCGACAATCCACATCTTGGAATATAACTCTTGAAAGCAATCCACCTTGGAAATTTGCCAACGCTATGCGACAATCCTTTTGGGAAAATATTGCCACTATTGACAATCCGCGTCTTGGAACATTTGCAAAAAAGAGTCGACCGACAATCCACTTCGGGAAAATTTGCCACTTACTGAAATGAATGACAATCCACGTTGAGGAACTTTGCCGAAATTTATGATGAATAGAGTCCTACAACAATCCTTTGGGAAATTTTGCCGTAGGGAACTAGGTGCATGACAATCCAATCTCGGAAAACTTGCCAACGAGCCGACGAATGTAAGACAATCCGAACTTGGAAAAACTTGCCAACAAAGAAGGAGCACGACAATCCACGCTTGGAAACTTTGCCAGAGATGACTATCCAATCTTGGAAAAATTGCTGTTGAAGAAAATGCACGACAATCCGTTTTTGGAAATACTGTCAACTGGGGATGACAATCCAATTTTTGGAAAAATTTGTCGGTTTAATAAGAATGCGCGACAATCCATATTTGGAAATATTGTCGTTTAAGTGCTTGCTTTTGAATCGATTGTAATGAGCCAGTGTTTTAGGCGCTTAAGCTAAGTGAGACGATCTTTTGTCAGGTCGATCACTTAGACTGTAATCAAACCGACTACTTAATCATGTCAAATCGCTTATAGGGGCTAACTAGCGTACCAAGGAACCCGAAATTGCTGTATGAAGTCGAAATGGCCTTTTTGAGAGGCTTCGAGCTCTGTCGCTACTGAAATATCTCTAGCGCCAGGCGCTGGAGTAGGGTCTTCCCTGTTCTGCTGCACCTGTATTTATTTTTGACTATAGAACTTTGCCAATTTCTTTAACCATCTTAGGGGTGACCTAAGGCTTAATTATCTTAGGGTTGACCTAAGGTTTAATGTTGCTTGACTCAATAACTTGACACGACTCAAGGTATAAACTTGACTTGATGTGATCAACTGACTCGAGGCTGACTCGACTCGAAGTGAAACGACACGTGTGACTCATGACCCGTGTGTGCATAGTGTTTATTATGCGACCCGAAAATGCAAAAAAAGCAAAAATTTTCCGTCATTTTTGTGGAGGGTACCGACTTTCTCCCGAAAAAGAAAGACGCGAAAAAGAATCGAAGTTTTGAAGGTGCATGTCGAATGAGCTTAGTCAAATGTTGTGCAAGGATTAATCCATCCTAGGCTATCTCAACTGTTGACTCAATGATAAAAGTATTTGAGTAACTTAGGCACGGAGGCTAAGCACTTCATACTTCGTGATGCAATGATGATTTTGAGTGATTAGTGATGCGACAAGACATGCTTTAATGTTAAGGTTTCATGACAAAGGGTTCCTAAGGGGAGTATGTTTGGTCATGTATCTGTGCGGTGTGTGAAATTGACACTAAAGCTAGGCCGCAAGAGCTAAGTGTGTGGAGAAAATATTATTTAAAAGAGTCAAATGGTGGTGACTCTTAGGCTAGGTAAGCTAATGATGTAGGGATCAAGCCCCCAAGTCTAGCTCTAAGGGATGAGCACAGGGAATCCCTTGATATGATCATGGTGTGAGTGTGTGAATGTGAATATGAATGTATGTTTATTACGGCCGCACCTCGATGTGAGGTTGCCTACGTATCCGTTAGGAATCAGGCCGAACGTAGCTCTAGCCGAACCTCGCACAAGTGTGGATACCTCAAAAGGGTCTTTTTAAGGGTTGTAGCGTGGTTAGGCTAAAGGTTTAAAGAAGAAAGGGATAAAGGCTTAAGACCCTAGATAAGCCCCCAAGGTGTGCAACCTTGCTTTTGAATCTTTATATTTATGCTTGAGTTTCTACTCTTTTTTAGCTTTTTTTTTTATCTTTTGCTTTAGCATCTATTTTATTTTTATAAGTGTGGGCAATCCCGATCATGCAGTCTATCACTCACTTGGCATTCATGTTTCTCAGGCACGGTACCGAGCACTCGATAAGAGACGCAATCTGAGACGTGTTCTTATCAAAGATATTTTCATATCAAAGACATTGGAACACTTGCCCTTTTTGTACACTTTTATTATTACTTTATTTTTGCTTATATTTTCTTGCTATTGCTTTCTTTTGAAATCACTCAAGCTTTTTAGAATTGCATATGTTGCACACCATTCCATCCCAAGGTTAGGTAGATGTAGGTTGAAAAAAGAAAGGTTTATCGTTAGACGAGGCTCAAAGTGGTTTATTAAGAAAGGATTGTAAATTTGAAAGGTGAAAGGAGAAAGGAGATATGATGTGGCTACAAGGGGTGCCTTAAATCATTGGTATACCTTGTGTTTAATTCGACATGAATTTTTTTTTTATGCAATATAATGAAATGATCATATATAAGGAAATAAATGCTCATTTTATTAAAGGAAAAGAAATAAAGAATCTACAAAAACAATCTAAGGGAAAAGAAAGGTGCCTATGCTAGACTTATTGGGGAAAGGAAAAAATGAAAAAGAAATAGTAAAAGAGGCCATGAAATCTCGTCGTTGCAGCTCGCCTCTTGTCTTTTGTTGTTTCCTCCGACATCATCCAGTCTTCTCGCTAGCTAGAGGCAATGGGATCTTATTTGCCTCTATGGGATCTTGAATGAGGTTTTGAAACCTGTAGCATTCATCAGTAGTATGACCGCGCCCTCGATTGTACTTGCAATAGGAGTTTTGATTCCATCTCGAAGATCGATTTTCTAGTGTTGGATCCTCGGTAGGGCCAATAGGTTTGATTAATCCTCGATCATAGAGACGATCGAAAGCAGCATCGTAGGTCATTCCAATGGGTGTGAGCTCTCGCCTGGGTTTCCTTTTAGATCTTTGATTGTCCATGGCTAAGACACCATTATGGTCAAAGGTACTAACATTATTACTAGAGTGGGCGTTTTCGAAATAAGAAGGATTGTCGTTCTTCTTTTCTTTCCAGCCACCGTGGTTACTATTGTTAGTTGCTTTTTGCTTTGCGAGGTCGTCTTAGATTTCAATTCCGATGTCATAGACGGCTCTGAAAGTATTCAAGTTGTGTTAATATTTTAAGTGCTTTGAATACTTTTCTTGAAGATTCTTGTTAAACATCCTCACAGACTCCTTTTCGGTGGGAACTCAATCATCTTGGCGGAAGTTTCCCTCCACTTATTAAAGAAAGAATTAAAACCTTCATTCTCTTTTTGTCTTAGCATCTCAAGTTGTCTATGGTCGGTTTCAACTTGAATATTGCACTTGTACCTATCAACGAAAGCGTTTACTATCGATTCCCAAGTAGAGGTTTTCTCCTTGTCAAGGGAGAAGAACCATTGTTGGCAAACGGTTTCAAGAGATAGCGGGATAAGAGAGGGGAAAACCTTCTTATCGATACCCTTAATGTTCATTATGGTTTCGAAAGCTCTTAGATGGAAGTAAGGGTTATATGTTGCCTTAAATTTAGGGATGTCAGTGGCGTTGAACTTATGCGGAAGAAGTTCCTTGTCCAGCGAGACCCCTTGTGAACTCATGCCCTGAAATTTATAGTCACTAGATAGCTTCCTCAAACTTTCTTGCATGAGGTTCATTTGTTGTTGCTTCACGGAATCATCGACCTTGAGGGTGAGTAGCTTCAGTGTCTCAATCACGGTAACCAATTGGTTCCTAAGCTCATTGACTTCTTCTTGGCTTGCCATTATCTTTTTAGCCTTCCTCTTTTGACGAATCGGTTTATCAAAAAGCGAGACTTGAACAAAGAGGTTGTCCTTGATTAATCGCCCTTCTCTCCTCGACCAAGTACTGTGCAAAGGGAATTTGGGGATATTTATTGTTAATTATTTGACAAAAACTTCATTCAACATGAAATGGATGGAGGATGTGAATAAAGATTGGAATAGAATGTGAAAGCAGATTTAGATGGAGGGATATGAAGAATTAGGAATAGAATGTACCCCCAACTTAAACGACAGAAAAGACCGACTCATGCATGAACCTAAGACATGACCATGGTGATGTATACTCAAAGTGTGTGCTAAGACTAGTGAGTGTAGGTGACGTGTTAAGACTCGTGTCATGACCATGTGGCTAGATTATGTGACTAGACTCAAGCAAAGACTAAGTTAAGACTTCACGTATATGCATTAAACTGGACATACTGTGGTATTTTAGTCATAACTTTTTATCTGTGACTTTGATTCGGATGAAACTGGTGCCAAATTAAAGATAAAACTCGGGGCTACAGATCCATAGGTTGTACGACTCTTAGTTCTTCCTATAACTCCGGTTACGATCAAAACAAATTGACGCTTGTGCAGCATACGGGAATAAAAATCCGGGTTGACTTAAAGGAACTATGACTCGATTTTATGTTTATTTATTAGCTCAAATTAATTAATTAATTAATTAAACAAAGTCCTTTAGTCATTGATTAGTTTATTTAGTCTTAACACAAGTCAAATCAAACGATTAAGAAAACATAGAATATATGCACAACAAATAATGCACAATTAGTTAAGTAGGCACAATATGATGCAATGAGTTTGCAACCTAACCATGGCTCTAGTTCTCTAAAGTTCGGGATATGGTTTATTCAATAGAGGGTCCATGGTTAATTGTCCGGATTCACCGCGCGGAAGCCTAACCATGAAGGGTTGGCGCGAGTGGATGGGACGCCGCAAGTTTTAGAAAAAACTCACTTCCATGGTCTGGTGAATTCAACAATCTCGGATGTACCCTTTGTTGCACGGAGCGTTCAATCGGGTAGATGGAGCATGAATTCCCAGAGGGTTATGTCCATATGTAGAACACATATGGGTTTCATAAAAGTGAGAAAAAATTCAATCAGGAAGTAGGATCGAGCAAACAATACGAAAAACTGGTCAAAATTAGAACGCATATTACTTGCTCGGTATTGGGGGAGGCTGCCGCCAGCAAACAGAGATTGGCGCCAGCTTTTAACTGTAGCGCCTGGCGCCAATACTGGCGTCTAGCGCTACGACTAAAATTCTGGCCCCTGACGCTACTTCCCACATGCCTCAGCAGCTTTCTGTGCTCGATAAAATTTTTCAGTTTCGCGCGGTGTTATTTCGGTCCTAGTTGTGAAAGATATTTCTCAAATTTCCTACGTGTAAAATCCTATGTTTTTAACTCATTACGGATAGTCTTTCCAATGAGATCTTTTTTATGAATATGACAAAAATGTTAATCAAAATTATGCACATGAAATACTTAGAACGTTTCGAGTCTCATCCACTCATTCTAAATCATTGTCGAAACAAATTAAGGAATTAAAATAGAAATCCTCCCCAGTGGAGTCGCCAAAAACTATAGGGAAAAATTTCAAGCGTTAACCCCTAGCTTGAACCTCACTGTGATCATACACTAAAGTACGGTGGCGTCCAAAAGGGAAGAAGATAGAGCAAAAGAGTCGCCAACAAGTTTTAGGAACTTGTAAACCGTTCACGAGGTGAAGGTTACACCCCTTAACGATCCAAGAGATTGTCAACTCCATAAGGTCTTGAACCAAATAAGGGTTCGGGGATGATAGTACAAATCCAACCTAAAAGAGATTGAACCTGCCCTAATAATAGGCCTCTACTTTATTCTGATCGTATTCATGTGTGCTTTCCGACTAACATGCAATCAATAGGATTAACCCTAAACCTGTTTATCTATGTTGGTTGAATTTAATGCACAAATAAATCTATTATTGGCGATCACTTGAATTATAATCATATTAACCCTAAACAAGATTATTAATTATCTTATTAATCATGATTACAAGTACCGATTCCCTTTAACATGCATAAAGGTGTGATCAAGCAATAAAAATAAATAAGCATCATAATAAATAATAAATATAATAATAAACAAGAATAATAATAATCATCACAAATATAATTAAGAATAATTATCATAATAACGATCATACTAATCATAATAATAATCATGTAGACCATAATGATTATAACAATAATAAAATTATAATCATAATCAAAACAATTATAAAAATAATTATAAATCATGTTAAAGTATAATAAAAATAGCAAGATCCTAGGCATGATACTAACAAGATTAATAACAAACCCTAGCATGTTACTAAGCAATAAAAATCAAATCTTTAACCCTAAAAAGATACTAACAATCATAAATATTAGGAGAAGCATCGCAGGAATCATATTTAATACTAAATTTACCCTACACATGATACTAGGAATATCATAATAACAATTTAAACATAATTTCTACATCATAACAGTAATTAATCAATTAAAGCACTTACTTTGATGCCTCATATCTCTTTCTAATAACAAAATACACACGTTAGTAACTTCAAGGAAAATAATAAACAAAACAATTAAATTAAATAATCGAAAGAGAGATTTGGGACCAAACCCTCAGAAATTAAACCTTTCACGTCTAGGGCGAAGGCAACTTCGAATATGGATAGGTGTTTCTAGATCTTTCGAATGCGGAATTTTGTATGTGAAAACAAGGTTTAGAGAAAGAAAGAATTGAAAGAATAAGAAAATGCTAATTAAAACTGATTGTAGATGAGAACTCGTGAATGATGAGACTTGGTGAATGAAAACGGAGTTTTTAATACGCTATTTATAGAGAAAATCAGCCAAAAAGATAAAATAAACAAAACAGAGTCTGACGCACAAAAAACAGAGTTGGCGCAAACCCTGGTTAACTGGCGCTAGGCACCAACACTGGCGCCAGGCCTGGTTCCAGGCGCCAAAGCCTGGGGTCAGGCGCCAAGCCTGGTTTTAACGTGTTTTCAAAAATCAGATAAGTTTGCCGTACTGGAGGATAAAATCATATAATTTCCTCGAAAATGCTATTTGATTTTAATTAAAACTCTGAAAAGTCAAAAAGTCAATTTATCAATGCTAATTGAATTAGGAATGAAAAGAACCTTCTAGAAGAATCTAGAAGACTAAAACCATTCCTAATTGCATTAGGAATGATAAACCATATTAGGCCCTCCTCTAGATCATTGGGCCGCATATAAGGCTCAAACCGGGCCTAGTTCAGTAAATTTTTTTCAAAAGAATTATAAATAAGTCTGTATACTTTTTATTATATTACACAAATCTATTCAATCTAATCTAACGTCACATTTAATTTAATCACAAAAATATCTATATGTCACATACGTGGCGCGACACTTGGCAAAAAACTAGAATGCCAAGTGTCATTGTCTCGTAGCTTGGCTGTGAGACTGGCTTTATTTTATTACTAATATGTTATGATATTTTTTTGTGCCCGAACGATGCATGGAGTGTTCTAAACGTTTTAGCTTGAATATTAAATACAATTATATAATCCCTTTTTAATAAAGTAAAATATTTAGACATACAATATCATATCACTTTTTATATAATAATGTACTTTTTGTAGTTTTGTTTGTAAATAGATATCTATATTATTATTGACTTAAAATTTTTTTTTTATTAAAGTTACTTTATTACTAAACTGGAGTACCAAAATAAAAATAATTTTACTGATCAAGACTTACTTTTACTGATATTTTGTGGACTAGTTCACAATCTTGTCGGACAAAGTAACCCCCATGAAACCGACCGAGTAACCCCTATAATACTAACTGAGTAACATGTGACACTAACTAAGTATCCCTTATCTATATCACTGATTGAGTAACCATTATAACACTAACCAAGTAATCCCTATATATCACTAACGAAGTAACTCTTGTAATAGTTAGTGACACGGCTTGGCAAGCTACGTATAAAAGTTTGTATTTAAATATACTAGTCGTTGGAGCACGATCGCGCGTGCTCCCCCAACGGTAAGATAAGTGAAATTCGTGGTTGTGTTCGGTTATTGTGATATTCGTAATTGTGTTCGGTTATTGTGATATTCGTGGTGTGTTTGAATTTTATAATAGCAATGATACACATGAATTTGTAGTATTAACAAGCTAGGATTAGTGATAAAGTTTTTATGGGGAAATATCTATGGAAAGTGATACAAATTAGTGCTACAAATTAGCTAACACTTCCTCTCGACATTGCCTTCTCTATCTATCTACATATCTCGTTCTCCCTTTGGTCCCTTTTCCTCTCTTGACTCTACTCTATCTCTCTCCTAGCCCTTTTCTTTATTTCCCAAAACTCTCCTTCTCCTTGCTCTTTTTTAGTGGATTCATAGCTTTAAACTCTCTCTCTCTGTCATGTAAATCCAAAAAAGTATTTAAGTTAAACAATTTCCTAGCTACAATAATTGAAAAATAAATTTCTGGGATATAGAGGAGATACTAACCACGTTCACCAATATTGGAAAGACTCCAAATTTTACAAATGTAAGGTTTGCAAATTTGAGAATATCTAAGTTTAAAAAAATTATCCTTGCAAAATACTTTTATGGTTTTACAAATTTTAGTCAACATCTGCTTTTTAATGTCAAATCCTCTTCTCTATATGTAGAAGAATTGTACAATATTTATGACTTGTCAAAATTTAAAAAGTTTTATTTATATATTCCACAATTACATTAAAGATGATTTCTTGTATATCTTCCTTCTATAAGGATGGTTTCCTCCGTCTTTGTCTAGAATCTCCCCTTTTAATATTCCTCTAATCTCTGTATGTAAATATTGTTGATCTTACAGCAACCACGGTTTAATTAACAATAGAAATTGTAATAACACTAATTCATTTAATAATATGCAAAACAATAATTATCGAAATGTTGGGCGTGTATATACACTACTACAAAGTTGGCCTAATATAACACCTTATGGTAACACTTTATAAGTCAAGATATAAATAGATATTTAAGTAACACTTTTGTAACACTTAGATAATAGGTAGCACTTGTATGCAACACATATATAATTTGTAACACTTCAAAGTAACATTTTACATAGAGTAACACTTTCAAGAGTAACACTTTGATTATGGGTAGCAGTCATAGCACTTATATGAAACACACACACACACAAATCTCCTTTCACTTTCTGCTAGCTCTCTCTCTCTCTCCTCTTTCTTCATTTTTCCCTCTTTTCTCCATATACCTCTGCGATTCACACTTTCCATCTTCTTCGATGGAGAACCTCAAAAACTCTCTGAAATTTTTACCCCAATCTTTAGATCTTTACTCCTCTTAACATCATCACCAAACTTCTTAATAAGAACTCAACGACCAAACCCTAACCCTAGCTCCAACTCAATCTAACCATCAAACCACGAGTAGAAGACAACCCCTACGGCTGACGGTTATCAATTCGGCGGCGAAGAAGATACGACGAGTAGTACAAAATGTCGTCTTCATTCGTTTGAGATGGTGTTGCTGCTGCTGGAAATCCTTCCTTCCGGAAATACGACGAATTTTATCAGTTAGATGTCTTTTCCTGTTCTAATTATGTTTGGAATTTGATAATTTTTTAACTTTTTGATTAATTTTTCTGTGATTCACTTTTTTGAATTAAACCTGATTTGTAATGTGTTTGATTTTTTCATCAGTAATGTCGTTCTTTGTTCTCTATATTTTGATATTGCCTAGCTCAATCGAGCTTGAAATTGTTTTTTTTTTATTTGTTTTTTCTTTTTGTAGAATTATGAGTTTTGTAGAGGAAATTGTTTAAGAAAGTTGAATATTTGAGCATTTGAGTGGATGCATTCTCTATATTATCATAATATTACTATTAAATAATATGACGAGGCTATGAAGTTTTGATTGAATTGGGTTTGGGAAATGCTAAAAGGTGGATTACTTTTTAATATGTTTGTTGTTGTTTGGATATTGTTGTGTATGTGTAGTTAAATTGAGAAGCACTATTACTACTGCTAATACTACATGCCTACTACTATGGGGTTTGAGGAAAGATGAGAAGAAGTTCTTTAGTATCATTTGCTTGTCTTTTGAGAGTATCTGAAGCACCTCATTGCTCTTTTTGTCCGTTTAATGGACAATTTTTCTTCCAGCCAAGTACCAATCATTAAGGTGCTTTTGTTTTTCCCCTTTTATTTCTATATTTGCTTATTTTTATTTTTACTAGTTCAAGAATTTTTTATGCATTATGTATTATGGATAATTTGTGAATTTTTTTGATTTATGCATTATGTATTATGGATAATTTGTGTATTCTTTTGAGTGTGTACTGTATTGGTCATCAAATTTGCTTGCTTGTACATAAATGTTATTAGAAGCACGTACTAGTCACATATTTGTTTGTATTCTTTTGAAGTACTGTAGAAGTGAGTAGTGAATCACCCTCCTGTTAAGAGTATTAAGGCTCCAACTGATCAAAGCTCCGAAAATTCGACGAGTTAGCATTACATGACTCTCCACCAAAATCAATTGTGAAATTTCAGATTTTGTAGAATTAATAAATTTGTTTTAGAATTGATGATTTATGTAATTTAATTGATGAATGTCTTAGCTTGTATTGTATCTATTCAGAAACTGATTTAGGATAAATAATTGTTGAATTTTATTCGGCTATGAGTTGATTGTTGGTAGCCGAATCGATGCAGAGTTTGACTGGGCTTGGTTTAGGATAAATGCTTATTGAATGAGTTTGAGTCTGTTTGGGTGGGGGGGTCATAATATCAGCTAAAATCAGTTGTACTTTGTAAAATGCAGTTATGAGCAAAAATCTATATCTGATTTTAGTGTGTGAAATTAGTTTTAATCTATAAAAATAAATATAGAGAATAATAAGGCCTTGATGATTAGTGTACTATTGTTACCCTTGCATTTTTGTTTTTGCTTTTACTTCAATTCTCTTGTTTTTGGTGAATAGCTCATACCTCGCCAGTATTGGTTTCTACTTGAACATGGAATTCATACCTGAGATAGTGAGATGATCATCATCGTTTGGATTGTGAGATTGGGCACATTGAGTGGGTTGTTATTGGCTTTAAACTTGTTTCAATTCATCTGATATATATGCTACTGTCTAGGAATGTAGAAAGCAATTTTTTTGCAATTAAACCATGCATTGTCATGAGCAGTTAAAATCTGTAGCCATATGCCATGGTGATGAGCTGATGACCTTCAACCATGTAAATCAATTTTTTTTTAACAGGAAGAGAAACTTATTAGAGTTTACTGGCAGGAAGTCTTAGCTTATTTCCATGTATCATAACTGCAAAAGTATGACATGTGCATATTGGAAAATAATCTAAAGGTTTGCTATTGTGGAGTGGTGTTATATATATATGTTTGATGAACCTTCAAGTTATTTGGATGTGAAACAAAGGCTAAAAGCTGCCAAAGTTATCTGATGATTGCTAAACCCAAAAAGGTATATTTTCATACTTGATCTTTCTTGTCTTCTATATATTTATGTATCAATTTATGCTCTGATTAATTAATGAGAGTTTTGATAAGGGAAGAATTTATGCTCTTATGAATCAATTTGTGCTATTGCATTCGATTCTGATAATGTTGTTAATTAACAAAAGTACATTAGTAGTTAGGGAGGTTACGTGGTGTTCTCAAATGTTTTATATTGCTAAAATATGACAATTGTCCACAATATGTTTTTATGATTGCATTCATTGCGACTGAATTGCCTCCCTTTGTAGCCCTTTTTTTTTATTTCTGTTTGGGAGGTTACTAGGAATGGAAGCAGTTGGAGAGGTGGCAAAAAGGTGGGTGATCTTGTTGCTTATATTAGTAGTCCAATGGGTTTATATGCACAGAAGCTGATCCTTCCGACTGACAGAGCTGCTGCTGTTCTGTTTCTGAGTTGATGTTGTTCTATTTCCGAGCTGCTGCTGTTGTTGCATGTTGCTGATGTTCTGCTTCTGAATTGTTGTTGTTCTGCTTTCGAGCTACTACTAATTTGCACATTGTAATTTTTTTTTTATATGAAATTGTAATATTACAAGTATTTATTAATAAAAAATATCTAAGTTTTTATATGTATTATGGTGTGTTTATTAATTATACTGTTTTTTAAGCATAAAGGGCACTTGTTCAACCTAGGAAAAAACCGGTGTCCTTTATTGACGTTAAGGGCGCCAGTTTGGCCCTATCGGCAACCCCCAAAAAGGCACCGGTTCAAAATCGGAGCCCTAAGTCGGTTTTGAACTGTTGACCATTACATTCTTTAATAATAATAATAATAATAATAATAATAATAATAATAATAATAATAATAATAATAATAATAATAATAATAATAATATGTTACCTATAAATTAACAAGGTGTTACGTACATTGATTTGCAAAAAGTGATACATAATGTCAAATATATTGATACTATATATCAAAAGATGATTGAAAAATGTTACCTATTAATATATAAAGTGTCACATTAGTTCACAAAGGTGATACATAATGTCCGATGAAGTGTTACCATATGATTGAAAAATGTTACTAAAGATAAGTAAGTGTTACATAAGAAATAAAAAGTAACACTTTAAAAATGATACTAATAATATAAAAAAGTGTTTTCTAAGAGGGTTTATAGTATCACTTTTAAAATTGTTACCATACGTTACCCAAAGTGTTACATAAAACCTTAGGTAACATGGGCGGATGTATCACCCATTAAAGTGTTACCTATTGTCTATAATAACACTTTTACCACTTTATGTAACATTTTTTGGGTGTTACTTATGGTTAGTTTTGTACTAGTGATATTCTAATAATGCAGAGTACATATATGCGCCAAGTATAGATGAAATGTTGAAAACTAAGAATCTCATGATATATTGATATCTGTACATACAATGATACAAGTAATCTAATGAACAAAATTGAGTGAAAAAAAAAAAAAAAAATGAAGAGTACCTAGAAGATGAAAACCCAAAGAAATCAAAAGGACAAAAAAAGTATCAGTAAACCAATGAAACAAAGAATTCTAAGTTTGTGAGCAGAAAGTGATGAAAAATTGATCTTATACATGTAATCCAGAGCTGAGGAGCATGGTCGTGACCTTTGAATGGGGCTTATCTTTGGCTCTTTGCTCACTGTTGCCTCTCAACTCCAATTGTGTTCAGTTGATAAGTTGTAGTTCCTCAAGTGATGTTAGTGGCATCATCATCTTCCTTTATGGCTGACCATTGATAAGCAAAATATTTGTGGAGGATTTGAAGATGATAAAAACAAAGGTTGTAAATACTTTGATTATCATATCATCATTTCTACTGTATTCAAACACTAATAACAACATATATAAGCAAACTTCAAAAGTCAAATGGAGTACAATTAGACACTAATAACAATTGCAGTTCATTGCAAACAGGTTGTTAACACTAACATCATCATATGTATAACAACAACTGCAGTTCATTGCAAACAGTTTGTTAACACTAACATCATCATATGTATAACAACAAGTAACATGCTATAAGCCTATTATGATGAAATTTCAATGCAAAATAGGCCCTCAAACTCAACAAGAACACGCCGTAAGTTGATGAAAATGCACAAAGTGACTGCACAACACAAGGTGCTTTCCTCATACTTCACATCAGTTCTCTAATTTCAAAGGGAGACAAACTCATTTATCAAAGACGTACACAAACAACACAATTCCAAAAACATGTAGCAAACTCCCAACCCCTACAATCTAAAATAAGTATTTCTTCAATAAATTATAGGAATGATCACAAAAGTAACCCAAAAAAAAACATCAATCAATACATATAATGATAAAATAAGAGCAAATATACCAGAAACCGCTCTGATAAATAGAGAAACACATACGAATTTGTAAAATGGTGAAAGTCGAGGAATTCTGCAAAATAAGAGACAGAACAAAATTAATTACTTTAGTAATACTCAGAAGCAATATATAATGATCTATTGAAGTAATAATAAACAAAAAGAATAATATTTCTGCACCTGAGGGACTGTCTTCCTTTGCTTTCAGTCCTGCAGCAATAACATTCTCGACAGGTAGAGGGGCAAAGGATGACCAATATTCGAGTTTAGCTTTTGTGATGTCTGGATAGATACCTTAGAAATGTATAGAGCCATATATCAACTTTCATTATTTGCATTATAAGGGAAAAAAAATTAAAAACAATAATTAGATGTCAGCAGGGTCTTGCTAAATTATTCAATTACCACATCGTACACATAAACTCCAATATTAAGCAAGCCAACACCTCTTAAGAACCACCTCTTCTTATTCCAACGTTATGAACCATGTAAATACAATTGGAAACAATTATAATAAGAAATGAAAGAAGAGTAGAGCTCAAACTAACCATCTCTTCCCACGTCAACATTAATCTATGAACCGTAGACCGAAAAGATCTTAATTCGGACTCGGACTCCTGCAGCTAATCAAGTGCACAAATTGCCTCATCCCTAGTAGACTATTCAAAATAAAGTGTCATTTTATCTATTAAGAAGCATGAAAAGAAAATCTAGCATCTGAAAGATCGGTAGCCATAGAAGTAAAATTGGACACCTCTACCTCTATCCTAAGTGCCAACTATCATAGTTAACTAATTGAAAAATAATTGATCACCCACCCTCTAATACGGATGATAAATAGGAGCTTTGGCTCTGGCTCGACATAGAATCCACCCTTCAATTTAGTCTCCCTTGTGAGACAGATCAATTCCCTCTCCCGATTAACAATAAACAAGTTTAACCAGAAACTTAATTAAATAACCATACACCAAGAATAGACGCCACAAATAACAAACTCATACCTGGTTTGTGTATTCCTTAGCGTACTGCTCATCCCTCTTAAAGATCAGCTTCCTGATTTCAACTCTTCTTCTTCTTCTGAACATCCTGATCCTCCTTGGCCAAAGCCCATTCTTCCTCCCTCTTCTGCTTTTTCAAAACCGACTCCAGTACTACAACTTAAACATTCAAACTATCAGTTTCTTCATCTAACATCTAAGAAAATTGAGTTGGTCCATGGTTTAAGGCACCAAGGTAGGTCAAACATGAAACTTGTTATTCTGTCCCTGCATACTCTTATAAATTATTAAGGTGATTTTTTTTATACCTAAAACCTTCTTAAGATAATTTTCACTATAAAACATCACGTCTTAATCTAGAAAGCTTTATAGGGTATCATAACCTTTATTCTTATATTAGATTGTTGAAGTATCAACTCCAAGAGGCCAAGATCAAAGGCCTCGACTAATCTTACAATTTCCATTCCAAGATAAAAGAAAATCAGTTAAAATCCAAACAAATATTGAAGAGAAAGAGGAGAATTTCGGTGGAAAAATGATAGACATAACAAAAAAAGTACCAATACCAGCAAAGTTCAATCCCCATGCTCCACCCCACCCCGACACTCAGACTGATCTAGTTACCTATGAAAGAAACAAAATACAACCATCATATATGACACACCACTCCATGTACATATGCAATTACCTTAGCATTTGAACCATAACCCCTCATAACAAGCCAGCCTTCGAATGAGCTTCTTTATCACTTATATTGACCTTTAGAACCTCTATCTGCTTTTTGGCACAAATTAACAAAAGAAGTAATATGAAAACAAATTTTAAATGTCAAAGAACTCAATATCAATACTAATTTCTCCGTACCTATTTAAAGAACTTGATAAATTTTGTAGTTCAAATGATAAGCTATGCAAAAAAGGCACAATAACGATTTTTCACAACTGATACCTGAATTAAAATACATGGAATTAATACAAACTTTTGAGATAAATAATAATTTGGTACAACTCAACTTTATTTTGGGGAGAGGGGGGAGCTAATTGAAAATATTCATTACAAACAAAAAAATCAAGTTATGTACCATTTCATTTACCACTCAAACAAAAAAATCAATGTGTAAAATTACCACTCAAAACTCTCACCAATTCATTTACCAATTTAATAAAAACACTTCAAATTCCATAAAAAAATTCCTAACTTCAACTGAGCTTGTTTCTCAATCAATCAATCAAATTAAAATTCCATCAATTCCACAAAACACAAACATCAACCAAAACACACAAATCACAACCACATCATAAATTAATCATTACATTCTAGAAATTATTTTTTTTTTTTTTTTACAAAAAGACACAGATCAACCATGTAATATTACCTGAGTTTCTTCACCTTAAACTCGAATCCACCAAATCTTGCTTAGTCTTCCTCCTTCCGCCTATTTTAGAGAGAAGCCAGAGAAATTGGAGGACGAGGAAAAAAAAAGGAAAACATAGGAGAAATAAACAAAAAAAAACACAATCAGCATTCATATAAAAGGTTAAATGACTTAAATCAAATCGAAGAGATGAAAATTGAACCAATTAGAACAAGAAAGAGAAAGGGGAGAGAGAATTGTACCCGGAGATCAACAATTCAGCTACAAATCAGACAATAACGCTACTAACAACATAAAAAATCAACCCAAAAAACCACTAAAAAATTGAACAAGGCATTAAAATTCAACCCAGATAAATTCAACCCAAAAAGTGAAAATAAATAGAACAAATAAACCCCAAAAAAATCGAAAACCAATCGAACAAATAAACCCAAAAAGTCGAAAACAAATCGATCAAATAAACTGATTAAAAACAAAACGATTCGCACAAATACACCACAAAGATTCAACGCAAAAAATTCAAAAACAACAGGAACATATATGCAAAAATCCACGACAATCAAACATTAAAACCCCAAAAATTTGAAATTAAATCGAGAGAGAGAAAAGAGATCGAACCTAATAAATGTGACGATCGTAAAAACCCACGACAATCAAACAACTGCGGCGCCGAAACCAGAGCAATGGAAACGATGAGAAGAATCGAAGGCCCATCGTTGATCAAGGCGTGGAAGAAAGACATCTTTTCTCTCTCTAAGTTTCTTTATCCTTATTTCCCCTGACCCATTTATAAAAGTGTTAAATTCTAGAAATTTACTCATCAAGATTAAATTTTGATGAACACCCATTTCAATTGGGTGTGAGATTTGATGGCGCAAAAACAGAGATGGTTTTACAAAGAGATACAATTAGGATAATGAGTTGAGAAAAGGGCTTAGATTATTATTTAAAACTATATTAGAAGAAGATCACATTAATAATCTTAGTTCTAATGATAGAAATGATGATGATTATTGTGATTCCAATTCAAGTAATTCATATTCTTCCTTTGTTGTTGAGCTACAAATTGCATTTGGTGGTTGAATTGGTGTAATGGAGTTGCGTGGGGTGTGGGTGTTGTGCAGGGCGTAGTGGTGTGATGGTCAATGGTCGTGGATGGGAGCTGATGGCACGATGGGCGATGGTCGTGGTTGGGAGCTGAGGGTGGTGGTGGAGCGTGAGGTGTGGGTCTTCCTACGATGGGCAGTGGCGTGGCTCGCTGTTGTTCGACGGGGAAGGGGTGGGGCAGTCTTGTTGGGGAAGGAGGGGAAATGATATTAATTTCGTTTTTATTATTTTTGTTTTTTTAATTATTTTAAAAAATACAATGAGTCAGATGGTGACATATGACAAGTCACCTTCTAAAACTGGTCACCAAGTTAACAAATCGGTCATGGGACTATTTTGAGCAGATGGGGGAAAAAGTGGGATTATTTCCAGATTATTCGAAGTTGGGATTGTTTTGAGCAGAAGTGATAAAGGTGAGATTAATCTTTTCAATTTTTTCTTCTTATTAGTTTTATATTTTTTTATAATGTTAGATACAAAAAGAGAGTAGAAACACGTACTACCTATTATTCTTTTTTTCACGTTTGTTATAATTTTCTGATTTTGTAAGTTGTACTTTATTCACTTGATATACCACGACCAATGTTTGTGAATTATACATAAAAAAAATATACTACGTATATAATTAATATATTACTTCCTCTGTTCTTTTTTACTTGACCTGTTTCTTTTATCACGCTTGCCAATGCAAAACTTTAACAATCAATAACTTCACTTCTCCATAATTAAAAATTATAAAAGTTATATATTATGATAGCACTTATTGAGACGAATCCAAAAAGATCATAAATGAATATATTTTTTCGTACATATTATTCACAAAAGACGGTCAAAAGAGGGGTGGTGAATAGTGTAAAAGTCAAAGCGGGTCAAGTAATAAAGAACGGAGGAAGTATGAAAAGAAGGGTGCATCGGTATTGATATAATAATGTAAATAAAAAGTTAAAAGTAATTATTATTTTTAACACGTAAAATCAACAAAATATTATATTATTGGCCTAATTGGACCATTTGTTATATATGGTTGGTAAATGGGCTATGGAGGCTTTGTAAACCCCGTAAAATTCTAAGTACTAATATTGATCTAATTCACTTCAAGATTTCATTGTATTATACAGTTTCTATTGTGTCCTAATTTTAATTGTTTTTTACTTCTTTAATTTCATTAACAAAATCACAAATATGAACAAAAATATTACAACTGAATATGAAGAATACTTGATTCAAAAGCTATAATGGTAAATCAATGTTAGACTAAAAAAATAATTAATGATACATGACCATATTTATAATTATAATTACATGGTTATTCGTATAAGAGTAAAATTTTATTATTAATTAGATATTTTTATTAAGGGAAAATTAGTCACAATGACACCACCTATTGACAAGGTGCATAGAATAGCACCACATATTCCTTAAATACTTTATAGCACAACCTATTGTCTTGGGTGTATAAAATAACTTAATTGGCATCGAAGGCCGAAGATTCCACCGTAAAACTAAAAATTATTTTATTATTATTATTATTATTATTATTATTATTTATTATTTATTTATTTATGTATTTATTTATTTATTTCTCTCTTTATATTAAATATTTTTACAAGGTCTTGTCACTTACTTTCTTCATTTTAATATACCCACCTATGAACCTAGCTCAAAAATGATTTTTTTTTAAATGAAAATTAATGGATTAGATGATGAAAGTATGCCAAGTAGGGTGTTTTACACAATTTTTTTTTCTTTGCTATATGTATTGAATTATATTTTGTTAGTACTTGTATTGAAAAAAAATGTCAAAGCACATCCAACTAACTACATTCCAAATTTCCAGTCAATTAAGATTATCTTAACACACACAAGCAACAACACAAGAAGGTTGATGTTAAAAATAAAAAAAAATATAAAAAAAAAAAAAAAAACAAAAAGGTAATTTATTTTTTATTTTTTATTATTATTATTTTTTTACAGGAACAAGAAGGTAATTTAACTCAATAGTAATCAAACGTTAAAAAAAGGCCCTAAATTTAATAATCTAAATCATCAATAATTATACCAAAATAGTACTCTAATCTTACGTGAAAGACCAATTACCAAAGTTAATATATAGAAGAAACTTACAAAATTTTGCAACAAAGCTGCATACTTGCAAATGTTGGTGAAATTTGTGCTTTTGTGTTCATTAACAATGGTGATTCATGGTTGAAAGAATGTGGAAGGTGGAAAAGTTCAAGTGGAGTATAGTGAAACAAAGACAAAATACCAAAGTCAAGTGGAGTATATTTATTTTATGTACTTCGTATAAAAGAATTAAATTTCAGAAATAAAAAGGCAAATTTTTATTTTTTCCGGTGGAATCACTAGCCTCCGGTGTCAATAATGTTTTTTTATGCAACCAAGACAATAGGTTGTGTTGTAGAGTATTTAAGGAATAGGTGGTGCTATTCTACGGCTCTACGCACCTTATCAATAAGTGATGTCATTGTAGCCAATTTTCCCTTATATTAATTACAAATAATATGTGGTGTGTTGCTATAAGTAATTCTATTGTCAATAAAAAGATAATTGTTTTATCCTAAACAAATCTATCTAATTTAATCTAATATGACATCTAATAATCTAATCACAGTGTATCTATTGAATGCCTGCGTGGCGCGATGATGTGTCCAATTTATATAGTGTTTTACCCCCGTCCCTTGGTCATAATTAGTAGTGTTTTTGGCTCTTTAGAGCCACTTTTATTACTAATTGGTGTTTTCTAGTGTTTTTGTAGTTTTGCTTGAGTTTTGTAGGAAATTGCACATTTGGAGCGTTTACCGGGTTTTTCATGAAGCATCTACGAACATTAAGAGGACACGATCATCTTTGAAGCCCAGGACCGGTTAGAGCCGGTGATTAAGGGCTCGGTATGTGATACTGAGGCATTTGGACCAAGTATTCAAGACCCGAAGAGGAAATACGAATTTGGCCGAAGAATCAAGCCCAATCGAAGTCCAAGCCTCGAGGAAGAGACCGGGCCCGATCAGGCAAGCTTGCGCCCGATCGGGCAGGCGCGCAGAAGAGGGCACCAGCAAAAGGCGCGCCCGATCGGGTGAGCATTAGCTCGATCGGGCGCGGCTGCCCAGGAAGACATTGAAGAAAAAGGCAGGCCCTTCGCCCGATCGGGGGCGTGTTTTTGGAGGCATCTGATTGCCGAGATTTTAGTTTTCAATTAGGATTTGTTTTAGGGATGTTTAAGTACAATTTTTTTACGTAATTTAGATTACCTTCTTTTTTTAGACTTTCTCTCTCTACTTAGAATATTTTCTCTCTCTTAAATTCTCTCAACTTTGTTCTTAATTTCATTCCTTAATCCAGATTACTTTTGGTAACAATTTCTTCTCTTTTAATTTCAGTTATTTTCTTTAATTCTTTCATCATGTCTTATTTTATTGTTTTGATTAGTTTAGATTTAATTATGTGTGAGTAGTTTAATTTCTAGGGGTTATGGGGATCTAATAAATAATATGAAGGGGTAATTTGTGATTGTTGATTATCAATGCTTGATTATTTTCCTATTGATTGATTTAATGCTATGCAATTGGGTTTGGCCATATTTAATTGTATGAGTTTAGCAATATTGATTCGAGAGATGAGAATTGATGTTTAGGCTTAGTTTCAATAGGCGGACTAATTTATAAATGGTTAAGTCGAGATTCGAGAGATGAGATTTAATACCGGTAAATTAACTCTGTGAATGTAATACGTAGCGAAAGCCCTTTATAATCTGATTAATTTATGCATTGATGGTTGCTTATTATGATTTACCCTGGAATATTATTTATCGGTGAACCTATGCCCTAGGTTTTTCCTTCATTGATTTACCTCCTATTTTATTCCCTTCCTACTCTTACCTTTTAGTAGTTTAATTACCTTTTTACAATAATTTGATTACTTGATAATTTAGATTGCTCTTAATTAATTAGGAATAAATTGACTTGTTTCCCTGTGGTTCGACCCTTCTTCCCTATCTACATAGTTAGTGGATTTAGGTTTTATTTTTGATTAGCTGAATACGACTTAAGCCTGTCACGCGACACTTAGCGAAAAACTAGAATGCCAAGTGTCGCTGTCTCGTGGTTTGGCTACGAGACCGGCTTTATATATTAGTGATATATGATATATAAAATATTAGAAGTATATCGATAATAAAACATTATACACCATTTTTTTCTTACAAAAATCTATCCAATATTTGCTTGCTTAGCATTATACGTGTCATAATAATACCTATTTGTTGCTTATGAGACTTGACAGACGAGAAACTAGAGTGACCTTATCTAGAGCTGTCAAAAACTGACCCGACCCGAGAACCCGACCTGAATCGGCAATGATCTGAACCTAATATGTACCCGAACAATGAGGTGAAATTAGTGACCTGTAATCCGATCTGAATCGACCTAACCGACAACCGATTTGATCCAATACTTTATGGCTTAAACCCGAACATGCACCTGATGTGATAGTAACCGTTAACTGATTAAATCTGATCCGACTACAATCTGAACCCGAATTAGTACCCGACCCGATTAGAACTTGAAAATGATTTCAACCCAACACAACCTGTTATTGACCCGAGTCATGAAAGGTTTAATAAAATTTTACACACCTTTCGTTGAGCTGGTATAGTTCTGTAAACCCTCAATCCTTAACAAAATATTGGTACAATTTGTTCAGCTTATTATATACCTTTTGTTCTCTATTACTTCGCATATAGGCTTAATAAAATCTTGATAATGTTTGATCAAATTATAAAAGGCTTTATTATATAGGTTCAGCTTCACCTCATCGATATTTATTCGAATTGAACTTGAACCAAAACAAAAAATGATCTAACTTTAAGATTATCCGACCAAATAACTACCTAATCCGAACCCAAACTTACCATCTATTAACTCGCCCAAACCCGACTCAACACAATCCGGACCTGAAATTGAACCCGATCTAAGTTTGACTCGAATCGAACCCGACCTATATCCGAAAAAGCAAACGACCCGGAATAATCTAAACCGAAATTGACCCGACCTGAACTTGAACCTGATGTGAGACTAAATTGACTCGACATAACCTGATCCTAATTCAACCTGAAACCTGATTTGTCTCGACTCGACTTGAATACCCAAATTGACAGCTCTAACCTTATCTATATATGTATACTTAGTGTTAAAAAACTCTTACCAAGAAAGACACATGTCTCAATCTTATTATACTTCTCTATCTTCCTCTCCAACCTAATTGCCATATGTCTTTTTACATAATTAATTTTTTATTACACTATTTTTCCTTTAATTCTTTTATTAAACTTATACTTCGTCTTCCATGTACACTTAATCTTCATCTTCCCTCTTTAATTTAACCTTTTTCTTTTTACTCTTTAATTTCAATCTCTCCACCTTCGTTATTTTATCCTTATATTCAATTAAAGATTAAAAAAAAAAACGTTATTTAGTCATGTTTTTTTATTACACATTATTACCATAATAACTTACTAAGTTATATCCCGTGTCATGCACGTTGATCGTTATACATTATTAATAGATACATATTATAATCATAAATTAGTCGAGGAATAATAAAAGTATGTGATATATTAAATTTTAATTGTAGCTTCTAAAACACAATTAAAAATAAAAGTAGACAAAAAAATCCGACCAATATTTTTTGTTGTTGTAAAACAGATCACAAAATATTTTTTAGAATAAAATTGGTTTATAGTTGTCCAATTATCTGTTTTAGAAAAATTATTTGTGAAATCTTTTTATTTTAAATATACTACATTAATATGGAATATGTACAACAAATAATATTATTTTTGAAATTGACTTATTTCCTTAATTAGGAAAATTACACTTTAATAATCCCAACTATTGGCGATTTACCTAGAATAATCCCAACTAGGGATTATTTTCTAACAGTACCAACTTTGCCTCTTATATTCTTCTAGTAGACCCAATCGGTGAACTATGGGTCAACAACCTGTTATAACAAGTCATATGCCACGTGTCAACACACGATTGGTCCAAAATAAAAAAAAAACAAAAAAAAAATAGAACATTAAAAACAAAAATAAGTATTAAAAAAAATAGAAAAAAAACAAAAAATTAAAAAAAAAATCAGAAATTAAAAATCTGAAACTAAAAAAAAAAACAAAAATAACCAAAAAAAAAAAACCAGACACTTAGAAAAATTTCAAAAAATTAATAAAAAAAAAGAAAATTAATAAAAAAAAAAAAGAAAATTAGAAAAAAAAAATCAAAAAATTTAAAGAAACAAAACAAAACCCAAAACCCACCAGCCACCCTCCCACCACCCCGTAACCCTAGCCAGCCACCCTCCCTCCCCTTTTGCCGTCGGCGGCTAACCCCCTAAACATCCCAAAATGGCCGGCCGGCCGACACCCACCCAGCTCGGAAACTATCCGGTCGGCCCAAAATCACCCCCGAAATCACCCCCTCACTATTTCCCGACCCCCATAACCACCATCTCCTCTTCCCCGACCCTCAAAACAACCCCACCTCCTTTCCCCACCGTCATAATTAGCCATTTTCGGCGGTAGGGGAAAGGATGAGGGGCTGTTTTGATGGTCGGGAAAGTTGGAGGGGGTGGTTTTAGGGGACGGGGAATAGCGAGGGGTAGTTTCGGAGGGTGATTTTGGGCCGACCGAGTGTTATTCGAGATAGATGGATGTCGGCCGGCCATTTTGGCATGTTTTGGGGGTTGGCCGCTGTAGACACCTAAAATTGTCTCCCCAAAACCAAACCCGATGATAAATAACCTTTCACCGCCACTATTGGTCAGGTTTAGTATTTAATCCCGATAGTGCTTAAAAAATCGTATTTTATTAAATTCATACTTTTGAACGGTCCATGGATTAGTCTTGATGTTTGGTAAAAGCATAGTTTTAATTTCAGCCCAAACCTTTTTTATTTTATTGTTTTATTATTTATTTTTCGCCCAAACTCTTTATTTATTTTTATTTAATTATTTTCTTATTTTAGTCCGAAAAAAAAAAGTCAGAAAAAAGCCCGAAATTATCAATCAGCACTTAAAAAGCCGAAAGAAATTAAGGTTAAAAATGAATTTAGACGGAAAAACGGACTGGAAGTTCCCGCGCCACGACAGACTGCCACCGTGTCACGGGATTCCTTCCCGTCTGACGGTGGGACTTCCCGTGACACGGGAAGTCTGCCGTGACACGGGACGTTCCGTGTCCTTTCCGCGTAAACCCTTAACGCGTTTTTATCCCGTTTTCTGAAAATTTCCCGCGTCACTCCAAAACTGTACCGTGTCACGGGAAAGTGTACCGTCTGACGGTACAATCTGACCGTGTCACGGGATACTTTTTTAGGGTTTTTATCATTTTAGGGTCCCGTGTGCTCCCTCAGCACATTTTCCCTATAAATAGCCCCTCATTTCTGATGTACGGGGCACCAAAAATTATTATTATTTTTATTTTCTCTCTCCTATGCTATTAACCTAAACACTAGCCTACCCTTTTCACCTCAAAATTCCTTCTTCAAGCACTCAAAGGAGTCCATATTTTACTCGAGGTTATGTCCTTAAACCAAGGCGTGAAAGGTAGAATTGTTTGAGGGTTTGGCCCCAAAATCAACTTTATTTCATTTAATTTAATTTAGTTATTGTTTTATTATTTCCTTGAAGTTACTAACTCGTTTATTATTTTGTAGTTGCAAACAAACAGATTCAAAGTAAGGATCATGTTCCTTTTATTATTATTATTTTTCTAACGATTTTATGTTATTGGAATTGTGATTAAATTGGTTTTAATATTAATGTTTATTCTATTGTATTTTTTATGATCACCATATTGCATGTTAAAGGGAATATGTAATTGAAAATCACGACTTATAAGATAATTTGGACAACCGGTTTAGGATCCTTTTTAATCTTGTTGCTTAATTGAAGTGATCACCAATATTTTAGAATTATGTGTGCATTAATATTAAACCAATTTAGTTAAATAATAGTTTGGAGCGAATTGAATTATTGTTTGTATGCCTTTGAGATCACAGGAATGCTTTTCAATATAAGAATCGAGTAGAGGCCAATACGGGCGAATGTGACTCCATGACTCACTTCGTACCATCATCCCCGATCCTCTTTTCGTGGTTCCGAACCATATGGAGTTAGTAATCTCATGGATTATGAATGGGGTGTAACATTCACGGGTCAATCGTTGTTGCCTTCGTTGTCCCTTATTCATGGTTGCCTTTTATGATCCGTGAACGGTTTACAAGTTCCTTAAAAACTTGTTGGCGGCTCCCTACTTTATTTGTCCCTAATCGTTGTCCCTAATCGTAATGTCAATTCCCACTTCCTATGAGTGCCAAGCATATTCACAACATGCTTTTTACGTAGGCGCACTTCAAACGACGCCTACAATTTACCGACTCCACTGGGGAGGATTCTTAATTATTTATCAATTTGAGTGATCGGTATTTAATTAAGATGAGTGGATGAGACTTGAAAGATTCTTGACCTGTGATTAATTTGGTATTTTTGCATCTGCATAGACGTTTTAATGTCGCGTTTAGGTCTGTCCCGTAGGAAAAATTGGATAACTTGGTTGCGCGCAAAAGAAAACAGGGCACCAGTCAGATTTTCTGACTGCCGTGCCACGGCAGAATATGCCGTGTCACGGCAGTCCTAAAATCAGTCCGGTGGCTTATTTTCTTTTCTCACAGTCGACTTCCTTCGATTTTTCTGAAAAAACGTATGTGTTCTACATGCGTCTTAGCCCCGGGGGATTTAAGCTCTATCGACCCAAAAACGCTCATGGCAATAAGGGTTCATCCGAGTTATTAAATCCATCCAAACCAAGGAGTCGAGTTCGATTTCATCACAAACTCGCGGAGCCGCCCGTTGGCATACACCCTCAAGGGAGGCTGCCTTGCTAACGCGTCCAAACTCTTAACCATGGTACCCTTTTGACACCCAAAGCTTGACCAATAGTTGAACATAGATCTCGACTCTAGGTTGCGAACTTTTTTACATCATCGTGCCTAAATGCTATGTGGTTGTTTGGTGCTAACCCTCACGTTTTTGCTCTTTTTTTGTGTAACCCATGACCGAGGGTTTTTATTCTCACATAGTAATTAGTACAGACCTAAAATCGATTAAAATCTGAAAAAATCACAAAACTTACCTGGAACTGTGCACCGTGTCACGGAATGTTCTGCCGCGCCACGGTGAACAGTGCCGTGACACGGGAAAGTCTACCGTCTGACGGTAGACTGCACCGTGTCACGACAGTCTGCACCGTGACACAGTGCCTGGAAAAGTGTCCTGACAGTCTTTTCTCGATTTTTGTGCGAATGCTGTGTCTAGTTTTGTGTCGTGTCTAGCTATACGGTCAAAACACGCGTCTATAACCTCACCTAATCACTCACATATTATGTCCACACACTTTTTTTGAGTCGTGCACCACTTTTTGACCGTATTTTAGGGAAGTCTCGTTTTTTGTGTCGTTTTTTTTTTCGGAGTAAGTCGGATGGTATCCTCCCATGTTTTTTTTTAAAAAAAAAATATAATAATAAGTAGAGTTTCAAAATTATAATTTTTTTTTTTTAATCCGGATAGGTTAAGGTTAAGTTTGGTCATTAAAGGTGTGTTTGTTTCGGTGTCACAGCACTTGGGCAAGAAGCAGGGGTAGATTGTTACGGTTCGAGTCCATACCTCAACAACCTCTTATACCAAAGAGGCGTACAAGGAAACCACCTCAATCATCTCCACAAGATCCGTCTCCAGTCTACTTTCAACCAATGGCCACTAAGGAAGACATTGAGAACCTCAACAGGACAATCGAAAGATTGACTGACATGATGCAGACACTCACCACTAGAGTCAGCACTGTAGAGCAAGACAATCAAAACAATGTCACTACTGCTGCAATGGACAAGATCAAGGAACAGATGAGCAAGATTTCCGAAGAGTTCACTTATGTGGAACAGCCTGTCGCCTCTATTCAAGCCTACTGATAATCCGCTTTTCCATTTGAAGGCTTTTTCTGCAACTATGGCTCTTAAGGGAGTAGATGTGACACTCTTCCCTATGGTGTTTCCTCTTTCCTTAGAGCATGCCTGTCAACAGTGGTTCTATTCTTTGGAATCCAAGCATGTCGCGACCTGGGAGGATGTTGCTGAAAGCTTTATGAATCGGTACAAGTGTAACATCCAGGCCAAGACTTCTGAACGTGAACTCTCCATTCTCAAACAGAAAGAGAATGAAGGCTTCACCACTTACTTAAGCAGGTGGAGAGAAACAGCTGCGCTCTTGGTGGATCCTCCCAAGGAGAAGGAAATGGTTCGCTTATTCATTGCCAATCTGACTCATAAATACAAGCAACACGTGAAGTTTCTGCCTCTAAGTACCTTTGAAGCTGTATACGATATTGGAATCAATATCGAAGATGAACTGATAAAGTCTGTTGGTAGCAACAATAACAACAGCACTTGGAAAAACAAGAAGAACGACACTCCTTCTTCTTCGTCTTCTAAGCCCAATAATGCTACCAACAATATTAACATCAATGATGTGCTGGCCCTTAATGCTCCTCCTCAAAGATTCCAAAGGCAAAGGAGGGTGTATACGCCTTTGGGAATGACTTATGATGCTGCTTATGACCGTTTGCATGGTCAGGGACTGATTATGCCAATCGAACCATTTCCAGAACCTCGACCTGAGAATAGGACCGCTAGCTATGACCCCAATGCTTATTGCAAGTATCATCAAGGCAAGGGTCATAACACTGAGAAGTGTTGGAGGCTAAAAGATGCAATCCAAGACCTGATTGATGCTAACCAACTTCCTGTCCCTCCAGGGGGCAAGAAGCCTAACATCCAAAAAGGTCCTCTTTCTGATGCTTTGGCTATCATGGGAGATGAAGTCTCCTTTGATCTGTCAGTACTCATTCAACCTGTGAATGAACCTCTGCCGGAAGTTGTATTTATCTCAAGTACTGAAGAAGTGAATGGGATCTGGGATAGTGATGATGAAGACGTCTATCCCAAAGACATAGCCTGTTCATCTCTCGGCACCAGTGAAGATGTTTGGGGGGACTTTGAGGTCAAGGTTCTCACCATAAGTGGACGGTTGCAACAACCTAACCCACCTCCACCTCCACCACAATCACATCCGATAGTTGATCCCATCGACCCTGTGAATAGCGATGTGGTCAAACAACTGCAAAAGACCAAGGTGGAGATGAATGTATGGAAGCTTTTGGCCACTTCCCACGAGCATCGAAAGGCTGTGACGAATGCTCTGGTGAAAATAGGAGTCGATGATGACATGACTCCTCAAGGATTGGTCAACTTTCTCACTACCGAGCTGCCGAGTACTAGCAATCTGATTTCCTTTTTTGATAAGGATCTACCCCCGGAAGGGGACCAACATAATAAAGCCTTACACCTCACTATAGTGTGTAGGCAGATGAATGTTCCTATGAGCCTGGTTGATAATGGCTCTGCAATTAATGTGTTCCCACTCCGTACTGCAAAGAAGTTGGGTATAAAGAATGAAGAATTGACTCCCTCCACTCAAGGGATTCGAGCTTACAATAATACTCGCCGTCAAGTCGTGGGTACTATCATATTGAATATAACTACTGGGGCCATTGAACGTCGCACCAAATTTCAGGTGGTAGACATTAAGGCCTCTTTCAATATGTTGTTAGGACGCCCTTGGCTTCATGAGCTAAAGGCAATTCCGTCATCGCTTCACCAGAAAGTGAAAGCCATAGTTGGAGGGATTTCTATTACTATCGATGCTTCTCCTATGCGCATTCAAGTTATTGATACTCCTATCGTCCATGTTGAACATGACGAAGAAGATGAAGATCTTTGGGGGTTTTCACTAGATGATGTTCTTGTGATTGAAGAAGAGGAAAAGTGCCATCTCGACTTCGATCCGTATTCAAACACCAGTATCAACGCCATTCTGAAGAAGCAAGGTCACTTCCCTGGAATGACCCTTGGGCTCAAGAAGAAAATGGCTAAATCTTGGGGCCATCCTGGTGCGCTCAAGAAGGATACTTTCGGCTTGGGATTCGAGCCAACAAAGGAAGATCTGAAACAAGCTACATTGAAAATGAAGGCTCGCAACAACGCTCGAATCACGAAGATGGAAATGGCCATGGATCCATATCCGTTCACCCTCAATGGCCAGTACATCAAAGAAGGGGAAGACTTCTCATGCTATGAATTCCCTGAACCATTTGTCCATAATGGGATCCGTGAACCGGGATTTGAGGTGTTCCTCGATTGTGACTTCATCGATGAAGAGCTCTCCACAGCCGAGAAGCCAGCTAGCCTGAACTCTGATGATCTGGGAATCAACCTTCTTTTTGGAATGGAGAAAAATGAATCCAAGCCGGTCTGCAATGATAACTCCGAGCTCGTTCAAGCCGTCATAGCAAACAAGGATTTTGACCCCTCCGAGTTAATCGTCTAAGCTGACAACATTTCAAGGGGATGGTGCAAGACATTGAGGATCACTACGCCGAGTGGAGAGAAGTTGGAAATAACCGCTGGCGAGGGTCCTATGTTTGATGAGTCTGAGTCGTCTGGGTCTGAGTCCGAGTCTGAGTCTAAGTCTGTAGACGAGTCCTTAAAGTCTGAGGCCGACCCTCTTTCTGCTATAAAGTTCAACCCTGAGTCTCTTGTTGAGTCCTCTCTTTCTAGTCCTAATAATTCTGGTGAGGTCGCAGCCGACCTTGCCTCTCTTGATGTATTAGCCAATGAATTCAATTAAATGAGTACCTTTTCTTACGATGCGTGCCATTCCCCTAGCTCTGATCAATATTGCTTTGCTAATGATAAAAATGACAAAGAAATAATAAAAGCAATGGAAGAACATGAAAATAAAACAGCAGTTATTGAAGATACAGAAACAGTTAACATTTCCAATGATACGACTGTTAAAGAAGTAAAAATTGGATTAACACTAAGTCAAGATGAACGCAAAGAGCTAATTAACTTGCTTAGTGAATTTGTTGATGTATTTGCTTGGTCATACCAAGATATGCCAGAAATTGACAGGGATATAGCTCAGCATACGATACCACTCATTCCAGGTATGAAGCCTGTCAAACAAAAGTTGTGCCGAATGAAACCAGATGTGGCTCTCAAAATCAAGGAAGAAATCAGGAAGCAATTGGCCGCAAGTTTCATCAGAGTATCCAAGTATCCGGAATGGATAGCAAATGTGGTTCCAGTTCCAAAGAAGGATGGAAGGGTCAGAATGTGTGTTGATTACAGGGATCTCAATAAAGCAAGCCCAAAAGATGGGTTCCCTCTACCTCACATCGACATTCTGGTCGATAATACAGCAAACCATGCACTCCTGTCATTCATGGATGGTTACGCCGGATATAATCAGGTATTGATGGCCGAAGAAGACATGGAGAAAACCACATTCATCACGCATTGGGGTACATATTGCTATACGGTAATGCCATTCGGGTTGAAAAACGCGGGTGCCACCTACCAAAGAGCAGCTACAACATTGTTACATGACATGATGCACAAAGAGGTGGAGGTCTATGTCGATGATATGATCGTTAAGTCTAAAGATCGCCCAGGCCATATCGTTGCACTTCGCAAGTTTTTTGAAAGACTCCGTAAGTACAACATGAGATTAAATCCAGCAAAATGTGCATTCGGAGTCACGTCAGGCAAATTACTTGGATATGTGATCAGTTCTCGAGGGATTGAAATAGATCCTTCAAAAGTAAAAGCGATCATGGCCATGCCACCACCCAAAAATGAGAAGGAGATTCGAGGCTTCATTGGAAGGTTGCAGTATATAAGTAGGTTCATATCAAAGCTCACATCGATATGTGAACCTATATTCAAGAAGCTTAAGAAGAATGTCCCAGTCACATGGGATGATGATTGCCAAAAGGCTTTCGACAAAATCAAAGAGTATCTGGCAAACCCACCCGTGCTAGCACCAGCAATACCTGACTTTCCTCTTCGACTCTACCTTACGGTCACAAGAGAAACGATGGGGGCAATGCTAGCACAAGAGATCGAAAGCAAGGAGAATGCAATCTATTACTTGAGCAAGAAACTTCAAGGATATGAGATGCGATACACACCACTCGAGAAGTTATGCCTCGCACTTGTATGGGCCGCACAGAAACTAAGACATTACATGCTCACTCATACAGTGCATGTCGTGTCCAAGATGGATCCTCTCAAATACTTGTTCGAGAAAGCAACACTCAACGGCAGATTATCAAGGTGGATAGTCAATCTAGCTTAATTTGACTTGAGATTTGTGCCACAAAAAGCAATCAAAGGTTCTGCAGTCTCTGACTTCTTAGCAGACTTTCCGCTAGAAGAAGCTGAAAAAGAAGAAGATGAGTACGATTTCCCTGACGAAGATTTACTCATGACCGAAGACGATAGCTGGACGCTCAATTTCGATGGAGCTTCAAACCAAAAGGGATGTGGTGTAGGAGTCTTGCTCGTATCATCCAATGAAGAGCACATCCCAATTTCCATGAAGCTCGACTTTGATGTCACCAACAATGCCGCAGAATATGAAGCATGCATTCTGGGGTTAGAAACAGTTGTCGCCTTGGGAATTAAGAAACTCAGAATCGACGGTGATTCTTCACTAATCATTAACCAAATCTCCAAGAGATGGAAAGTGAGAAGTGAAATTCTCGCTACGTATCAAGCTCATTTAGAAACTCTCATGGAGCAACTAAATGAAGTGGAATATACGTATTTGCCAAGAGAAGAAAACCAGTTCGCCGACGCACTAGCTAAATTAGCATCAATGGTGCGAATTCCAGCTGACACAATCAGAATGCCACTGACCATAGAGAGAAGATATGAGCCAGCTTATGTTCACGTACTTGACGATGAACAGGAACCACAGCAAGAAGATGAAGAGCCATGGTATACGGACATCCTTAATTATGTGACAAGAGGAGAATACCCTCCTAATACTGATAAAAGGGCACGCCGTGCTTTGAGGCTCCTAGCCTCACAGTATGTGCTCATCAGGGGAGAACTCCACAAGAGAACTGCAATGGGAAGAAATCTCTTATGTATAGCCAAGAAAGAAGCACATAAAACCATGGAAAACCTTCATGCTGGTATATGTGGAACTCACATGAATGCAAAGATGTTAGTCCAAAAGATTCAATGACAAGGTTACTATTGGACTACTATGGAGAGAGATTGTCACGAATACGTCAAAAAATGTATGAAGTGTCAAGTCTACGCAAACTTACAGCATGTTCCACCTTCGCTTCTCTACACGTATACTTCTCCATGGCCTTTCTCCACTTGGGGCATTGACATCATTGGAAAAATAACACCACCAGGACAAGGGGGGCATGAATTCATTCTCGTAGCAATCGACTACTTCACCAAATGGGTTGAGGCTGCCTCATATGCCAAGCTGACGGCAAAACACGTAGCTCAATTCATTGAGAAAAATATCATATGCCGCTATGGGGTACCACATGAGATGATTAGTGATAATGGAACACATTTCCAAGCCGAATGCGCGGAATTATTACAGAAATATCATATCAAACATCACTGATCATCACCTTACAGACCACAAACAAACGGAGCAGTCGAATCGGCCAACAAAAATGTGAAAACTATCATCGAAAAGATGACAGAAAATTATAAGGATTCGCCAAGTAAGCTACATTTCGCCCTTTGGGGTTATCGAACCTCTGTTCGTACATCGACAGGGGCTACCCTTTCTCTTTGGTCTATGGAGTTGAAGTTGTACAACCAATCGAGCTCGAAATACCTTCTCTTCGAATCGCATTGGAAAGCCAACTAGATGAAGTCGACTGGATTAGAGCAAGATACGACGAACTGGTCTTGCTTGTTGAAAAACGCTTGGCAGCTTTGCATCATGTCCAAACCTACCAACAGCGTATGGCACGGCATTTTAATAAAAAAGTCAAGACCAGAAATATCAAAGAGGGTGACCTAGTGCTTAAGGCACTTCGTAAAAATGTGTTAGATCCAAGAGGAAAATTCGGACCGAACTGGTCAGGCCCGTACATTGTTAAAGCCATCCTGTCTGGCGCAGCGGCACAATTGATAGACATGGACGGTAACGGCTTCCATAATTTAACCAACTTGGATCAACTCAAGAAATTCTATGCCTAGTCGCATGGGTTCATGACCCAATAGAGCTACGTTTGGCCTGATTCCTTTTTAGGATACGTAGGCAACCCCTCAAGGGGGCCCAGCCACTTTAAAATAAAAAAATCCACCCTCTGTTGATCAAATATGCGCGTCGGTTCAGCATTGCGTCAGCAAAAAAAAAAAAAAAAAAAAAAAAAAAAAAAAAAAAAGGGAAAATGCCGCGACACGGGAATTTATCCCGTCTGACAGGAGAAGTTCCTGTGCCACGTCACCCTCTGAACGAAAAAAAGGAAAGGGGACTTCCCGTGACACGGGAATTTATCCCATCTGACGGGAAAAGTTCCCGTGCCACGTCACCCTCTGTCAGCAAAAAAAAAAAAAAAAAAAAAAAAGAAATTTGCCGTGACGCGGGAATTTGTACCGTGTCACGGGACCCTTTCACCGTGACACGGTGGAATTTCAGTTTTTCCGTTTTATTTTTGGAATATTGGCGCATTCGTTGTGAATTCATTGTTCGAGTTTTTATTTTCGTTCTTCCATTGCGTCCGACTCCTTGACTCGGATAAATAAATAATAAATAAAAGTCATTGTAATTTTTATTTTTAAGGCTGAAATAAATGTGCTATTATTAAAATAAATGCGACTACAAGTATTGGCATCATATGCCTTATTTTAAATAAAAATTATAAATCATAAAAAGCAAAGCACTATTGATCTAATCTCTCTTCTCCTTAGGAACATCCTTCTCTTGCTCAATTAGGTCGGCCTTCACCATTAATGTGTCTTTTGTAGCCCGAACCGTTACACCCCTAGTCGAACTTTCACCCCTTTCACCTTTCTTGAACTTTTTTGGTTGTTTCTCCCCATACACCATCTTTTCTTTACCCTTTCCTTTCACATAGTTCTTCTTTCTTGGCATAATAGGAGTCTTAAACTCAATTCCTTGTGTTCTCGGACCTAGACGATCTTTAGGAGAAGCTTTCTTATTTCCAAGACGACTCTTCACATCAGACTTACGTGATCCGAATCGTTCCCTCCTACTTCTAGGGTTCAACCATGCCTTGTATGCACTAGATAAAGGAGGAGGAGCTTGGTCACTTGCAGAAACGGTCCATAAAGGTCTTCCAATCCAATAAGCCTCGTACTTGTGAACGTTACTCTCATGCAACGATACTTCACAAGGACTATCGTTATAGCGTGGGACTACTTGTTCAAGTCTATACTGCCGCATCAGTCGAGAAGGACAGTAAAAGGTCAGTTTGGAGATACTTGGAACACGGCAATATGGAGTTTCATTCGTGCCAACCATCCTAGTAAGCCTCCACCAAGGCACCACCCAACGAATGGAAAATTCCCTTTTTGCAAAGAAATTTTTCCAATCTTCATACGACATGTTCGCAGAGTAATTCTTTTTCCTATGGACTAGGTCGTTAGGGCCATATTTTTCAATATCGT
The DNA here is from genome assembly GCA_024500155.1 of Chenopodium formosanum. Lineage (NCBI taxonomy): Eukaryota > Viridiplantae > Streptophyta > Magnoliopsida > Caryophyllales > Amaranthaceae > Chenopodium > Chenopodium formosanum. Next base: position 10,918,594 of record CM044865.1, on the reverse strand, counting down.
CGGGGGCTTCAAATAATTCCAAGCGCTCCATCAACCAAATCTGCAAAAAAAAAAAAAAAAAGAAAAAGAAAAAATTAGTCGGAAAAAAAAAATTGCAGATTCCCGTGACACGACAGTTTTAACCGTGTCACGGCAGACACCAACCGTGACACGATGCCTGTTTTATGTCACGGGGGCTATTCGGAGCGTGTTTTTACCTGCACTAGTACTAGAGAGCCCTTCCTGATGGCTTTCCGGTCAGCTTTTGCCTCGTCAAGACCACGAAATGTTTCTCCAAGGCACGTCGGCATAGGAGATCTTCCGGATTCAACATGCTCAAGCACAGACGCTAGACAAGCATGTCCTACCCTACCGTTTGCAAATAGTAGCTTGCTAAACATGCAAAAAATATATGCCCTTCTACGATATACATGATAAGACTCAGAGATAGGGCGATTAAAATATAAGTTAGCAAGTTTTTCTAAGTCTACTTCATTACCACAAACAATTCTATTTAAATCTGGATCTGTTAGATTCAGATGACGTTCAAAATCTTGGTAATAATATTCACGCAGGGTAGGCATGGCAATAAGATTTCTAGCAGGAAATCCAAAGATTGCACCAAATTTCTCCGGCAGAGGACAGATTTCATCATAATCAAATTTGAAACAGTGTGTTTCTGGACTCCAATAATCTAATGCTGCCCTAAGAAAATCATGTTCAATAGCTACATGTCGCAGGGCTAGCAAACCCCTGACATGAAATAATTCTAACTCTCTTTTTTCAGCATTACTCAAAGAATAAGACCAATCGCGCAATGTATTATCAAAATTCTGAGACATGGTTATTGAAATATGAAATTCTAAATTATTTTGTGTTTCGTAATTATGCATATCATGAATAATCTGGTCTTATTTTATAGCAAAAGCGCTCGAAACTGCCCACAATTTATCTTTTCATACGCGTAAAACAAACCGCTGACTAATACGCGTCCCATGACACGGGAAATTCCACCGTGTCAAGGGAACTTTTGCCGTGACACGGCAGGTTTTGCCGTGACACGGTGTACAATATCGTGTCACGGCACTTCACCCGTCCTTTTTTTGTATCTTTTCCCGTATTTATCCGGATTTTTTTATAGTTTTTTATCTTCACCGTTTATTTTCCAGTTTTATTTGAGAGTTTTATTGCCAATAAACTTCTCACCTTTTTTTATCTATATTATTACTATTATCTTTATCTTATTTTATTTTATTTTATTTATTCATCACTTTATTTCTTTTTTCTTTTGGGGATGGTAATTTCATCTATTTATTTTATTTCTTTTATTTCCTTTTCTTGTGGAGAAGATATTTTTATTTTTATTTCTTTGTTTTTATTTCTTTTTCTCTTTGTTCTTCTTTTTTATTTCTTTTTCTTTTGGGGAAGGTCGGTACCCTCCATTACTCCACTTATGTTTTTTCGTCGTGTTGTTAATAAATACACAATCACACACAAGGAGTCTCAAACACACACTAACACACAATAATAAATATATAAACCATAAATAATGTACAAAGAGTCGTAATACATAAATATGTCAAGTGTCATCATAGTATGTACAAACAAAAACCCTCGGTCAAAAGTCCCTAGAGTCAGAATCAGTCCCGTCTCCACCCTGTGCATATGGGAACGGCGAACCGAAGAGTCCCTCCACCATCCGAGTACGGGGAGTAGCGTCCCTGCTAGTCCCTGTAGCCCCAGCAGTAGCCAAGCTCAAGGCAGGACCCGTCCAGCCGGAAAACGGAGTAGACTGGCCCAAAGACACTGGAATCGTCGGTGAAGGCATCAACCCATACATCGGAACCGAGAACAAGCCCGACAGCGATGGAGGAATCCCGGATAATGGAGCTGAAAATGAACCAGGATCCAAAGGAGTCAGAACAGGCCCAAACTCAGGCTGTGGAGGCTGTGAAAATGACTGTCGCTGCCCCTAACTCTGGCCCGGAAAGCGCTGGGAAGACTGACCCTGCTGCCACTGAGCCTCTTGAAATGGCTGAGTAGTTTGAGGCTCTCGCTGAAAATGAGAACGCCGGCGAATCTCAGGAGATCGTCTACCATGACCAAGCTCCTCCTCGTCCGAGCCTCTAGGCCTCGAGCGCGAGCGAGGCCTCGAGCGCTAGCGGGACCTCCGTCGCTCCTGAAAGATACAAAATCAAAAGGTGTCAACAATGCAAAATAAAACAAATGGTAGAAGTGAAAAAATGAATAATACCTCAAGAACGTTGCTAGAGCTCCGAAAACTCGCACCACACCGAAGCTTGATGATGCAATGCTTCAAGGCGTCAACTAGCTTCATGAATCCCATCATCTCCGGGCGGTTAGGCTGAGGATAAAACAAAGAAAAGTCAGTAACAAGCAGTATTAAAAGGATGGATAAAGCGTCGAAGAAAACTCACCGGCTCAAAGACCTCAGGCAGAGACTCCTACGCCTATCTATAACCCTCTGGCGCGTCAGCAATATGGTCCTCCGTGATACCGATCGGCCCTGGATAGCGGACAGACTGAGGAGGAATCTCGATCCTCCCCACAGGGCTGATGGTCGTCTGAAAATATGATCGAATAATCAAGTTATTCGACTATTTAAAACAGAGACTAGTAAAGAAGATCCTCAAAAGAAATCATACCTCAGGAAGAAGGGGTGGAGGAGCCAGAGAGGGAAGCAAGTCCCGCGCATAATCACTCTCCATGTGAACGAGCTCCTGCCACGGAAGAGTATAGCGTTGTCCCTTGTTGATCAACTCTCTGATCAAGCGGGAGTCCAGCATCGACTCTGGTGGGGATGAGGGCACCATAAAGCGATCGTTGCTATGCTGACGAATGACTCGCTCCCCAAAATACCAGACATAGCGTCCAGTACCAACCAAAATGGTACGGTACGCTGAAAGACGTAGGGCCTCAGGTAGATCAGTCATCCCGGCCCAAGGACGATACTGGACATCGATGGGAACCTGGAAACCATAAAAAAAGGTTAGGCGTGAAACAACGGAAACAACATCAGAAGGAAAGAACGCAACAAAACTAGTCCTTACGCCAACGGAAGAGGTGCCTCGGCGTAGTAGCCCACGAAGTGCCGGAACGGACTCCACCCGCGACTCTCCTCGGTCACGCCAGCTGGCCCCGACAGGGAAATCATGGACCGCTCCGCGACGTCGGCGAGGAGCCAAGCCTGGGAAGTACTCGTAGAACCATAGCTGCGATAAAAGTAATCTTTAGCACGTGAGTCGAACAAGCTAAAGTGAAACAAAAAGGGAAAAGATCATCACCTCTACGACTCTCCACAGGCCATAAACGGTGATAGGGGACTCGTCATTCAGCCGCCGACAGCCATGACGAAGTGACAAAAGAAGATCCGCGTACCCAAGACTAGCCTAGCTATAGGATCCTATCTCGGGGATCCTGGCCAAAGAGGGGAGGTAGCAAAGGAGCACGCGTGAACTCCTGTCAGGAGAGAGGGTCATAAAGATCAGGATCAAGATGAAGATCCGCACCCGCTGCTCAGCCGTCGTATCCTCCATCTCGAAGCCGCGAGCTAGAATTGAAGCCAGATCCGATCGTCCACTCCTAGGACCACCCTGAGACACTGGTCGGGTCCTGATATGCTAAACAATCGGACCCAACAAATCAGCTACCTCAGCCGATCCCCAAGATAGATCGGACATCTGACCTACAGCCCGGTCGGTGAAGCGCAACCCGCTAATCATGCTGAAGTCTAGAGGGGTCACCGTCATCTCCCCCGAAGCAAAGTGAAAGGTGTTGGTAGTATCCCAGAAATACTCCAACAATGCGCGAACGACCGTCGCGCCGCAACCCCGGGGGCTGCGAAACCCTACAACCGCCGCGTAGAAATCTACCAAGCCAGTCGATTCCCATAGGGGGCTCGTAGCAGGATCCCTCGTAATGACCTGGTGAAGTCGAGGGATCAAATCGCCGGCTCCGGAACCATGTTGGCGAAGCGTGTCATCGACTATGCCGGAGAGTGCGTGATGAGAGACATGGTTTTCACGGCAGAAAACCAATTGGTCTGGGGTCCACGAAGGTGGAACCCACCTACCTCTACTCGTAGAAGTCCGAGGCTCGGACTCTAAGACGTCGTCGTCCATGCCCTCAGGGACAGTGGGAGTGTCCTCTCGAAAAGCCCGACGCCGGCCATAGGTAGAAAGATCACAATCTCGTCGTCTAGGCATGCTATTGTCAAAATCTAATTGTTTAGCATCATTTCCTAAACATTTAATTCAAGTTGCATATTTAAAAATAAAAATACTTAGCATCATTTCCTAAGTTATTTAATTTTTTTTTGAATTATATGCTAAATTTTTACCTCCAGGCTAAAAATTGGCAAAATTATGGTATTTAGTTTCTCCATGACAAACTAATACTACAGTTCTCCTAGTCGTATGATACTATGTTCTCCATGACAATATAGTACATATGTAAAATATGAATCAACACATCATTTCACAAGATTCACCACCATTTTTTCACCATTTCAAGAGCAAAACATGAACATTATTTCACAAAGTAGCACCCAAAAATGGTGATTTGCTCAATTCTCCATCAAATCATGCAATTTTTGTCTCAAATTTCTCACAAACACACATACATACATAAACAAGTAAAATCATGGCAACAATTTCAACATAAAACCTCAAAATCAAAAATCCCCAAATTGATTTTTAAGGGTTTTTTCATGAAATTACTTATGTGAGGCAAATTCAAGACAAAAATCAAAGGAGACTTACATTGATGCTTGTAGAGGGTCGAAAATGAGAAAGATGGCAAGAAATTACAGCAAAATCGGCGAAAATTCGAACTCCAAAAGCTCGAAAAAGCTCCGGCCACCAGCGGACCGCCGCGACACGGTCAGCACAATCCGTTACACGGCAAAGCTGTCCCGTGTCACGGTACGCTCAAAACTCGACGGAGCTCTGGGGATCTCGACGACAGCTCCGGCGGAAGACAACAACAACAGCAACAAACCGCAGCAAAAATAAAAAAAAAAGGAAAAAAGATCTGCACAACCGCCGTGTCACGGTTTCCGATTACCGTGTCACGGTAAGCTTCGACGGCCGGCGGTTTTCCTTAAATGTGGGGCGGCGTGGTGTTTGTGTAAAGCAAGAAGTGAAAATGGAGAAATATAGAGGAGATGAGAAATGGCGAAGATGTGAGGCAAAAATGTGATTTTAAAGCAAAAAGTAACCGTGCAACGGACCCCGTTCCCCGTGCCACGGTGACCGTTATTGTGTAACGGTACAATTCCACGTGGCACGCTGGAATTTGCGGGTCAAAAGCTTAAAAATCCACGCGTTGAATGATTCAAAAAGCAAAAAAAAAAAAAAGGAAAATGTTCCCGTGACACGGGATTTTGTCCCGTCAGACGGGAGTTATTCCCGTGTCACGGCGAGGCTGTGACGTGGCGCGGCAGGATCTACACATTGTCAGCGAATATTCCTGATGTTTTTGACTAGTTTGACTGATTTTTCGAGATTATTGAGCGGTTATTTTTCGCTAGAATTACGCGAAAAATTCTAACTATACTTAAAGGGGACTAAAATTACCATTTTACCCCTGGCAAGCGTCAAAGTCTATTTTTCGGCGTTTTAAGTACTTAATATGGTCGGATAATCGGCTTAAAATTGTGAATCATCTGCGCCCCGCGAATTATCATACACTTGCCAATTTCAGCAATCGTCAGCTTTCTTCAGGCTTGGAAAGCGTTATCGGTGGATTTTTCTTCAAGTATAGAAAACCGCCAAGTCGGCTTTCCTCAGGCTTGGAAAGCGTTATCGGTGGATTTTTCTTCAAGTATAGAAAACCGCCAAGTCGGCTTTCCTCAGACTTGGAAAGCGTTGACGGTGGATTTTTCTTCAAGTATAGAAAACCACCAAATTCCTTTGTCGGCTTACCTCAAGCATGGAAGGCATTATTGGTGAAATTCTTCAAGCATAGAATGACACCAAGTTCATACGTCGACTTTCCTCAGGCATGGAAAGTATTGTCCGGTAGCTTTCTTCAGGCTTAGGAAACTACCAAACTCTTCAATCGGCTTTCCTCAAGCATGGAAAACGTTTCAACAAATGTCACTCGGTGGATTCCTTCAAGCTTAGGAAGCTACCAAATTCGTTTGTCACCGATACACTGGTGCCAGATACGTATTCTATCCCTTTACTCTTTTATCTGTAGAATTAACATTTTTCTGAAGGTATCGGCGTATACAGAATGGTTTAGGATCGCAGAACGTCTTAAATCATTCTCCGTCCCTATCGGCTACTTTGACTATCGTTTTCGAAACTGACGTTTCTACAAACTCAGTCAAAGTGGGGGCTTCTGTAGACACCTAAAAATGTCTCCCCAAAACCAAACCCGATGATAAAGAACCTTTCACCGCCACTATTGGTCGGGTTTAGTATTTAATCCCGAGAGTGCTTAAAAAATCATATTTTATTAAATTCATACTTTTGAACGGTCCATGGATTAGTCTTGATGTTTGGTAAAAGCATAGTTTTAATTTCAGCCCAAACTTTTTTTATTTTATTGTTTTATTATTTATTTTTGGCTCAAACTCTTTATTTAATTATTTTCTTATTTTAGCCCGAATAACAAAAGTCAGAAAAAAGCCCGAAATTATCAATCGGCACTTAAAAAGCCGAAAGAAATTAGGGTTAAAAATGAATTTAGACGGAAAAATGGACTGGAAGTTCCTGCGCCACGGCATACTGCCACTGTGTCACGGGAATCCTTCCCGTCTGACGGTGGGACTTCCCGTGACACGGGAGGTCTGCCGTGACACGGGACGTTCCGTGTCCTTTCCGCGTAAACCCTTAACGCGTTTTTCATCCCGTTTTCTGAAAATTTCCCGAGTCACTCCAAAACTGTACCATGTCACGGGAAAGTGTACCGTCTGACGGTACAGTCTGACCGTGTCACGGTACAGTCTGACCGTGTCACGTGATACTTTTTTAGGGTTTTTATCATTTTAGGGTTCCGTGTGCTCCCTCAGCACATTTTCCCTATAAATACCCCCTCATTTCTGATGTACGGGGCACCGAAAATTATTATTATTTTTATTTTCTCTCTTCTATGCTATTAACCTAAACACTAGCCTACCCTTTTCACCTCAAAATTCCTTCTTCAAGCACTCAAAGGAGTCCATATTTTACTCGAGGTTCTGTCCTTAAACCAAGGCGTGAAAGGTAGAACTGTTTGAGGGTTTGGCCCCAAAATCAACTTTAGTTCATTTAATTTAATTTAGTTATTGTTTTATTATTTCCTTGAAGTTACTAACTCGTTTATTATTTTGTAGTTGCAAACAAACAGATTCAAAGTAAGGATCATGTTCCTTTTATTATTATTATTTTTCTAACAATTTTATGTTGTTGGAATTGTGATTAAATTGGTTTTAATATTAATGTTTATTCTATTGTATTTTTTATGATCACCATATTGCATGTTAAAAGGGAATATGTAATTGAAAATCACGACTTATAAGATAATTTGGACAACCGGTTTAGGATCCTTTTTAATCTTGTTGCTTAATTGAAGTGATCACCAATATTTTAGAATTATGTGTGCATTAATATTAAACCAATTTAGTTAAATAATAGTTTGGAGCGAATTGAATTATTGTTTGTATGCCTTTGAGATCACAAGAATGCTTTTCAATATAAGAATCGAGTAGAGGCCAATACGGGCGAATGTGACTCCATGACTCACTTCGTACCATCATCCCCGATCCTCCTTTCGTGGTTCCGAACCATATGGAGTTAGTAATCTCATGGATTATGAATGGGGTGTAACCTTCACGGGTCAATCGTTGTTGCCTTCGTTGTCCCTTATTCATGGTTGCCTTTTATGATCCGTGAACGGTTTACAAGTTCCTTAAAAACTTGTTGGCGGCTCCCTACTTTATTTGTCCCTAATCGTAATGTCAATTCCCATTTCCTATGAGTGCCAAGCATATTCACAACATGCTTTTTACGTAGGCGCACTTCAAACGACGCCTACAGCCGCTGGCGGGGAAATGGGAGGGAGGGTGGCTGGCTAGGGTTACGAGGTGGTGGGAAGGTGGCTGGGAGGGTTTTGGGATTTTTCTTTATTTTCATTAATTTTTTTTCTAATTTTCTTATTTTTTTTAAAATGAATTTTCTAATTGCATTTTTATTTTCTGATTTTTTTTTTGTTTTTTAAAATTTTTTTCCCTATTTTCTATATATTTTTTTTCCATTTTCTAATTTTTTAATAATTTTTTTTTCAATTTTCTAATTTTATTTTTTATTTTCAGATTTTTAAATTTTCTGATTTAATTTTCTAATTTTTTAAATTCTAAAATAATCACGTGTTGACACGTGGCATTTATAGAAAAAATTAAAAAAAAAAATACCTTTTCAATAGGTTATCGGTCATTGGGACCGCTGGAAGAAAATAAGAGGCAGAGTTGGTACTGTTAGAAAATAATCTTTTGTTGGGATTATTCAAGGTAAATCGCCAATAGTTGGGATTATTAAAGTGTATTTTTCCCCTTAATTAATAGATTTTTTTTTTATATAAAAAAATAATAATAATTAAGGACACACAAGGAGATGACACATGTCATTGCTGGTGTTTTTTTAGTATATATTATTGATTATTGATGATTATTGATTGATATCTCCTTATTCATTTTTCAATGCAATTTTCTATTAACAACATGTGCATTACATAGGCCAGAAGGCTAGTTAACTTTAACTTAAACCGAACCGATTAAGGGCATGTTCTCATTGACTGAACTGAGCTGAACTGAACTGAACTGAACCGAGCTGAGGTGAGCTGAACTGAACTGAATATTTATAAGAGAAGGACATTAGGAGCTGAACTAAACTGAGCTGAAATGAAGTGAGCTGAACTAAACTGAACTGAACTGAATTTAAACGTATGAGAACGGGTCCTAACTCTCAAACCATATAAAGAATGCCAAAGCCATCTACCAATATAACACGTGTCAAGTCACTCCTAACTAAGTGTCACCCCAACCTTAACGTTTTCTTCCACCGCAATCCAACGTATTTTTTCTAACACTTTGTTTCGAACCCCAGTTTTTGCTCTCCTCTAGCTTGTGCAACAATGAAGGAACTTTCAGCAGCAGAAACAAACCAACTTCTTGAAGCAGCTACTGATTTCGCCTTTTATCCTGGTAATTCTGCTTTCTATAATTTTGCTTCTAAATTATTTTGTTTATTTTTTGCGTCTAATTACAAATTTCGAAATTTGAATGCAGGTATACTTAATGAAGCTTCTGTGAAAGAATTTCTTGATCGTTTTCCTCTTCCATTCATCATTAAGTAAGAATTAATAACTAAATTCCTTGTTCCTTTTCTTAATTTATCGATTTTTGGGTGAATTTTTTTATTTAAATTCTTAATTTTTTGGTTAATATACATTTGTTTGGTTTATAATTTATAATTAGTGATATGAAATTTGCTTATTTAAGATAAATTTAATGAAATTTCTTGGTAATCAAGCAATTATGCCTTAAAAATTAAAAATCAGAAGAGGGTAAAATTATGTATTGGCTCTTTGGATTTTTTTAGTTTAAGTTCTACAGCCATTACAGGTTATAATTTGGAATAATAAATTTGTTTAGGTTTTACAATGTAATGAAATATACCATTGTTAGGTTTGTTTTGAAAATGTACTTTACTTTTTTTTATGTAAGTTGTCATTTTTTGGTTTTGCTAAATGCTAATAAATTAAGAGAATGATGGTGTAAATATTGATGCTCGTATCAAAAGATCATTTAAGCTTAACTTTGTATGGAGTTATGGAGGGATAACTCTTATTTGATGTTGGCCGGTAACAGCTTGAATTTCGTTGTATCGGATTTTTGAAGTTTTCCTTTTTTTTTTTTCTTTTGGATTTGTGAGAAGAATAGCGTGTTAAGCTGATTGTTGAAAGTTTCTTTGACGAATCTATTCACTAATCACTACAATATTTGGTATGAATTTGGAGCTTAAGGTGAGGGACTGAGGGGGTATAGGAAATAAAATTGAATTAGTTATACATAAATTCTTACAACCATCGATAGCATGTAGGTGATTTGGAATAAAGGGTGGAACTTGTGATTAAGATTAGGATATGCTGTAGGGTATATGAGTGTGTATGTATGTATGTGTGTGTTTCTGTATATGTTGAATATTGTGGGGACTTTCCCTGTATAAGTAGTTTTAGCAAATCTGACCTAAGTTGTCCAAATTGAATTGTTTATAACCGTTCATCTTTTACTTGTCAAAATGGTGGTGATGAAAGACACTTGATCCGTTAGATGAACCGGAGTCTATTTTATGTTTCTATATAATTGTCTTATTTATCTATTCTTCTGATAGGGGCAATAGCTTTTCCATGTAGGCCCATTAATATTATTTCCGTCTCAATGCAGTGCCTTGCAGACTAAAGCGGAGGTGCCTGGATTGGAAAATGCCTTGGTTAATTGTCTAGAAAGAATATTTAGAACAAGATATGGTTCATCTCTCATCCCGCAATATATGGTACGTGTGCATAAAAAATCATCATGTGCATGCAACAGGACTTCCCAACTTTGTAGGGAATTTTTTACAATTACATGTTAAATATAGAAATTTAGACTTGATTCTTGTTGCCAGCCGTTGAGAGGATCAGCTCAGGCTTCAGGCCTCGCTAGCAGGAATAGCCACTCCTTGTATAAAACAAAAATGGACAAACAAGATATTTAGGTAATGCAGAGAAAGATGCAACAGGAATTTGGGTACTTGGCACTTCAAAAAATAAATCGAAGCCTTGGAAAAGTGGCATTGTGCATCTTCTTCCATTTTTCAGACTTTGGTTTCATTCTAATTGTTTTTAATTCACTTGGATATTCCTCCTAGCGAGAGATTAAGTTCTTTTAACTAAGCATAGGCTTGAGTAATTCAAGTTTATCTGTTGTGGCAGCTGGCAAGTATTAGTGCAATTTTTTTTGGAATTTGTTTTTTTTCGGGGAGCTTTCTTCTTAACAAACCTTGGTGGGACCAGCCCATTTTTTTTTAAACTCAGGCCTGTTAACATCACTAGGACTATCCAGTTGGGCTGAAGGCTTAAAGGGGGGAGGGGGGCTCCCTACCCGTCTTTACAAAAATCCGCTTATATCTTTGAAGAAATTATGGTAAATTGAGGTGATACCGGTATAGATACAAATCCTCCTTGGAAAATTACTATGTGAACTAGGCATTCAAAGAAAAACTCGTGGCTTTTCTAGAAACAAAGTTCTCCCTTAATTTTGTTACCTGTTACTCCCTCTATCCCCAATTGTTTGCCCCAAACCATAAATTCACTTTATTAAGGCTTTGGGCAAAAAATGATGCACATAGGCTGACACAAATATCAATGAGGAGAGAGATAGACAGAGTGCAAGTGGGAAAACATGCCAAAAGTAATATGGGGCAATCTTTTGGGGACACCTTAAAAAGGAAAGTGGACTAGTGGAGCAAACAATTAGGGACAGAGTTAGTACTTGTTTGGAACTACAAAATTAGTGTGAATTATCCATGAGTCTGTTCTTCAACATTGATCTTAGAACTTGATCATGTAATAAGCTCAAGCTGTTTTTGTTATCCTTGATTCATTGCTTGGTAATTTTTGTACTTAATATCTCTTTAGGCATCCTTATTTACACTTAATATGACTCCTTTTACTGCAGTCTTTCTTGCAAGTCGGTCTACAAGCAGATTCTGAAGCAGTTAGATGTTTGACTTGCAAAATAGTATGTAAACCTCCACTTCCCCTCCCCCCTCCCTTCTTCAATTCTAAAGCAGACTCTTTTTTATTTTTTTTGCTGTTTGGCTGCTGCCTGTTAGTATATGTGGAAAACAAAAATTTGGAACTAGCTGTGTTTGCAGGATGAAATTTTGAAAAAATTGGAATAACTTAGACACTAATATATAATCTTTTATTATAATCTTTATCTCTGTGGTGGTGTCTAAATTTTCTTAGGATTGTTTTTATTTCAAGTATACTTTTTCTATCAATGAATGTTGCTCCTCGATTTTCATGCAGGTCTCTTTTCTTTTTGAGGATTTAAATGACAAATCTGTCCACCCATCTCAGTTGATAATTACATACAATATATATCCCCTGCTACTTCTTTGCCTTGTTAATGGGTAAGTTATCTATATATGGTTATAGCAATTGTTATTGCCACCTGTATTTCTGTGTTGGAAATTTACTCATTTATCCTGAGATGCGTGGAAAATATACTTATAGATTAGATGAGATGTAGCCAAAATGGTATGGATGATAGCTCTAGCTATATGTGCAAAGTTAGCATGCGCAGAAAAGGCTTGGTTATTTCCAAAGTTAGGAATCCATAGACTTGTGAGGTGTGACTGAGTAATTCTAACTCGTTTAATTTGAAAGAAAACAGTTTAATCTTGGAGTTAAAAGGGGCAACCTAGAAACCTATGCTCACTGGGAAAGTGTAATTTTCTGAATTGCTAGTCCACTTGGCATAGTTGTTCCCATCTTATCTTATCGTGTTTTGTCATAGAGATTAGTGTTTCTTTAATGTTATTATGGTACCTTCTTCATTTACGCTGAGCTTAGTAGTAGTTTAAGTAAACTGGAGATTGCTAATCCTTGTTTTGAAAATATTTTGTGCATCTTCATATAGTTGATAGTGGGTAACCAAGTAGCTATTTTTCTGATATGACTCCCTCATGCCTATGAATCGGAAATCATCTCCAGCTTTAAGCAGGGAATTTAAGGACATTAAGGGAATTATTTGGTATTATTTGTTGTCACTTAACTTTTGTTGAGCTATGTGGCTATGCCTTTTTTTGGTTACCTTGGTATCATTGCACTAGTGGCTATAACTTAAATCCCTAGACATGGAAGACTAGCTTTGCGTTATTGTTTACAATAATACGGTTATATATTCTCCTAAAAATATAAAGTATTATTAAGGGTGCATTTTCCTTACCTTAAAAAAAGGTTTTGGGTCTAATAAGTTTTGAGAAGTTCTTATCAAGTCATTTAAATTCCATTTAGTTTAATTCAGTCCAGTAAGTTTAAATTAGGTCTTACAACTTTACATCAAGTTCCTATATATTAATATGGAATATTATTATATTCATACTACCTTTGTTTTTTTTTAGTTGACACATTCTGTTTACGGATTTTTTTTTTTTAGTTGACATGTTTCTATTTTAGGCATATTTTCTATTGTGAATGGTCGATTTTACCCTTATTTTTAGTCTCTCTCCTCCCTCATATTAGACTAATCTCTCTCCTCTCTCACACCTGACCCATAAACAGATCACTCACATCGCACCTCATTCCTCACCACCACCACCACTACTCGATCGCCTCTTTCTCTCACCTCCTTCCACCGCATCATACCACGACCATCACCGCTGGATATAACCTCCTCTTTTGCCTCAACACTATAGAACCCTTGTCAACACCACCATCACCACTAGTCGGTAGGACTAGTAATTTCATCCCCGCATGACAAAGTGTAGATATAGGGTTGTTTTTTTATTTATTTATTTATTTATTTATTTTTATTATTTTTTTTGTTAAAAAAAAATAATTACTGAAACATTGATTGCAACATCAATTTTTTCATCCTTTGTCGTAGTCTACTTTTTCGATTTGAGATCTTAAGGTAGTAGCAGTGACGAATTAATGGTTGGGACTTGAGGTTGTAAATGCTATTGGATCTTATTTGATTTTGTGGGCTTTATGTGATGAAGATGGTGACGAATGTAAGGGTGGTGCCGAAAAAGTACATCAAGGTGGTGGTGGAGGAGTAGAATTCATTGATATAGGTGGGACGGGCTGATGGTGGCTCACAAGGCTGGTCAGTAGATGGAGGAAGGAAAGAGGAGGTTAAGTAGGGGTATAATTGTCTTTCACATGTTTATCTCACTTTTCTAAAAATGTGTGTCTAAATTAAATGTGTCATCCATTCAATTCTAATACTATTTTTATTTTTTTTTATCTCTAATAGTTATGTCTCCCAAGTACCATATGATATTTGTAGCTACTGGTACCACTAGTGCATACTCTTTTTTAATTTTCAGTACTATTTAATTACTCAAGTAACATAAGAAAATCCTTTTTGTTTGACCTTTTTTTTAGTGTACACATTTGACTGTCAGTATATTCCAATTCTGTATTATTAAAATTACAAACAGTTTCTATTTTGAAACTACACAGTGAGACAAACTAAACAAGATCGCACAAAAATTTCAAGATTAAGTTTATTCTCTCTTTGAGTTGAAATTTTAATATGAAACAAACAAAAGTTTTTTTTTTTTTTTTTTTCTTTTTTCTTTTTTCTTTGACCACTTACTGTGGATGTGTTGTTTCAGAAAGCTTTGAAAAAGATGGGTGGGTGTAAGAAAAAGTAAGAGAGGGTATGTAGAAATGTGTGTGGGTTTAAGATAAAGTGAAGTAGAGAGTTAAAAAAGATAGGTGGGCATAAGATAAAGTAAGAGATATAGTGTGGAAATGTGTAAATATTGTGGAAGAGTGGTATATTGGTAAAATAATGTGCCAAAAATGGAATATAAGTAAAGAAGTAGAATAAAAATAAAAACAAACATACAATTATAAACAAAGGGTGAGTGGAACAAAAAAGGAATAAAAACCATAAATGGAGGTTTTGACAATTCCACTTTGGGTGCACGAGGATTACAAAATTGTTCCATTTTGGGTGCCTTAAGGTTTACAAGGTTGTTTCATATATCTCACCCTAATATTATTGTCAATATTTTTGTCACACAATGATGTAGCACACACAAACTTTTTGTATGATAAATCTCTTTTAATTAACACTTAAATCAGGGTTTTAGAGCCCTTTCCTCTCCCTCTTTTTTCTTCGAAATTTTTTGCTATTTATGACCATTTTCCTTTAATTTATTATTTTTTTTGTTATTTTAATTTTGTATAAAGCAAATTGTTTCTTTGGTAAAGATTTATGTGAGATCGAAAAAGAAGTTAATCCTTAGAATACAATAATATGAAACAACTGCTATAACAAATTGATTTACCGAAGAAGTCCGTAAAACTAAGTGATATGAAATAGGGGATGGAGAATGCTCTATTTGCATTGATAGTAGCTTTGCAAATTAGAAGTTCTATTTGATTCAATTTATTTTATTTAATTCAATTGTTATGTGTTTGTTAAATTTGAATCTTGCCGTATAGTTTTTATAAAAACAAATATATAAAATTAATAAAACATAGTGACCGTAAATTAAAATTGTTAACTTAATGATCTGGTGAGAAGCATGATTGTGTTGAGATTGTTCTTTTTGTTGTTTGCTGAATGATATGCTTGGTGTAGCTAACCTGTCATTTCGAGGCCTATGCTTCACAATATAGTTGTTGTTAATGGATGCTGCTAAGCCTACTATAATGCTGTAGTAGAGGCTCTTTATTACAGCTTGCTTTTTTTTTTTTTGTTCTTTATTCAAAACTATCTCCCATAATGATGGGCAATTTAGGAGGAGTACTTCTTTTGCTTTTCGTTTGTTTTTAGATGGGAAGCATCAATGAATTTTTATTCCTAACTCGTACTTCCTCTGTTTCGGAATAGTTTCATCATTTCCCTAAAACAAAACTATTATAATAGATGCATCATTTCCCTAAAACAAGACTATTTTAATAGTTGAACCCTATCCTTAAAACATATACAAGTACATATCATAGTAATTGCACCATCTCTTTATTTGGTTAACCTTTATTTGGTTAACATGTCTGAATTACCTTATTTATTCCGCCCCAAAACATTAGAGTACACTATCACCCATATGATTACTAAAATTATAATAGTTGCACCATCTCACATGCTTTTTAATTTCCCTCCCTTCTGCCAAAAGTAGGAATGACAACAGGTCGTTGGATTCGGCTCGGATTATGCAAATCTTACTCCGATCTGACTAAAAATCCCACTATCCGACTCCGACTTTCAATTTTATTTTGACCCAATTCAATAGCATCCAAATGTAGTATCAATCTATGTCAAAGACGTATAAATCCATAAGATGAATAATAGTACATTAAAAGTTAGTCGGATCATTATTTCTCGGATTCGGCTCGGTTTTTTTTTTCTTCAATTGGATTAGGGTTGACCCGAACTTAATTTCCATCCCTAGCTAAAAGGAAATAGTGTTATTATTCCAAAACAGAGGTAATATTTTATAAGAAAAATTAAGGATTAGTCCTCTGTAAGACCTCTATGTTATGATAATCTGAAGTGAGAAAGCTCTCTCAAACCCTACCTTTTTTTAGAAACTAAACTCTTACAGATGTAAAGACATTGCACTGTTTCATTCAACATACTTTCTTTTTTGTGATCTTCAGTGATGAACGTGTGGCAGCTGCTTCGATGGATGCTATCAAGAGTATTGCTTCTTCTTCAGAAGGAATTGTAAGAAATTGACTATAAGTTCATTTTAGCTTATAATATCTATAATGTATGGGTATTGTATTGTGTTTTATCATTTATCATATGGTCTGTTGTATTAACCAAGAAGTACCATACAGGCCACTATATTTCCAGCTGAGAGCAGTGAAGCTACAGACCTTAAGCATCTGGCTGCCAAATGTTCTTCGCTGGTAATGAAGCTATTATTTTACTTTTTTTCTCTTTCTTCATTCGACAGAGTGTATATTATAATGTTTTCCTTTAGTAAAACCAAATGCTTTCTACCTTGTGCGGAAAAATGTTCGATGGAGTGTATTTTTCTTCTCCTTTCACTCCCCATAAGTAAATTCATATCCTTTTATCTTGTACTCTTTGTTTATTGTTAGCATATATATATATATTAGACCTGATCAATGGGCAGGACGGGCCGGGTTCGGGTCGGGCCGATGCATAAAAAATAGCCCATTTATCGGGCCGGGTCAGGCCTAGCTTCGGGCAAAAAATTTCATGCCCAAACCCGCCCAAAATGGACGGGCTGTGCGGGCTTTTCGGGCCATTTTCAGGCCGGGCCAAAAATGAACTAAAATAGCTTAAAAATGCATTCCCAAGGCCGCCCAAAAAATAAAAAATTCGGGTCGGGCCAGGCCCAACCCGATTTCGGGCCGGAAAATGCTGCCCAAAACCAGGCCGGGTCGGGCCAGCGGGCCGGACTTGTTTTGATCAGCTCATATATATATATATATATTGTATCGCATAAATTACTTATCCAACAAGAGACTTTCGATTCTCTTGGGCACATAGTTTTAGGGGAGTGTTTGTGGTGGGGTTTTGTTAAATATAAGTGAACCAAAAAAAAAGTGGGAATTTTCTATTTAATCCAGTTGTGGTGAGACTGTGAGAGAAAGGGGGGGGGGGGGGGGGGCTGTAATGCTTTACAGAAGTAGAGAGGAAATGAATGTAAAGAAATAGAGGAAAAGTAACGTATCATTATATTATGTACACCCAAGTCAAGAGAAATGGGAAGTATTTGTGGTAAAATTATTTAAAGAGAAATGAGAAGTTTTGTTGTGGGGTGTAGGGAGTTTTATCAGAAGGCAACTTTGTGGGTGTCTCAGTCTGTCTTACATCTTACTTGCCAGATTGAATAATTAGCTTCCTTATAATTGGCAGGATCTAACCTTCTCATAGTATAGACAATGGCACCAAGAATGGCTCTATTGATGATCGAAAAAAATTAAATAAAGAATTCAATTTATGGCCTAGACATAAATCAAAGAGCATGCAATCATGCATAGCTAAACTATGCATATTGACTATTGAGGACACCATGGGTAGAAATATTGGGAATCTCATACTTCTTAGGAACATGCTAAAATATGGTGCTATATTATCGTATTACGTATATTCTAAAAGCTTACTTAGAGTGTATATATATGAGAAAGCTGGGTGGTTCCTATCAAGGAGTTCTACTCCAATATCTTGAAAATTTCATTTAAAATCATTAAGGTACACTTATCAAGACGACCTCACTGGTAATTTGGGGTTTGATTGTTATATGCTAAATATAAATTTATATATGAGAAACGAATAAATAAATAGAAGTAGCCAAAAATCAGAGTTAGATGGTTCAACTCTTGAGGATTCTATGCTCTATCTCGTGAAAATTCCGCATTAAATTTAAGGCTTCAAACAAAATCTTGATTCTATCACTTGAAAAAAGATGACCTTGCTAATTATTATTATTACCACTAACTTGATGAGAACTATTATATCCAATTCCAAATACACCATTTGTCCTACTGATTTAAATATAAATCTTATCTAACCCAAATTACATAAAAGAGTCTCCCTGAATTTCTTTGCTGAAAGAGGCATTGATATATTCCTATCTGTGAAGTTTTGAGCTCATATGGATCATAAGTTTAATATGAGAAATGAACCTTTAAGATTCAAGAACAAGAAGGAATTATATCTCACAGGGTTCTATTTTATATCTCAACCCATGACCAATATGAGTCTAAATTTGTTTTTGTAACTCCTAAAACGTCTTCATAGTGGATTTCTTCCACGATTCATTTCAGAAGATATTCTGATGTACTCTGATGTACAACAAATAATGTAAGAGTCTTTGTATTTTACAGTCGCAAAATTTGCTGCGAAGACACTAATTATGGCTGAGTGCAACAGCAAAACCTAATGCGGGTGCACCAGCAGCTGCAACCTGTGGACAAGGGTGAAAGGAGTGAAATACATGATGATGAAGAAAAATGGTTCGTTGGAATTTAGTGAATCTTTAATGCTTTTTTTTTTAAAAAAACTTTTCCATTGTCCCAACTCCTCTGGACCTCCAATCTTTCTCCTTGCTTTCCTCTCCTTCCGTTCGTCATTTCTAACTCCCCGCTTTCCACCGTTGTTCATTAGCCCTATTCTTCATCGTCAAGCAAAAAAATTGCTATTTCACATGTTTTTTCTCAATCTTGTTGATTATGATAATTAACCAAACTTAGGGCCTGTTCACTTCACCTTAAAAAAATAATATTCAATAAAAATAATTTCAGTTCAGTAAAAATAATTTTAGTTCAGTAAAATTCAGTAATTTTAAAGAAGAAATATAGCTAAAAATTAGTAAAAATATTTCATCTCAACAAAAATAATTACGGTTCAGTAAAATTAATTTCAGTTTAGTAAAAATAATTTAAGTTCAGCAAAAATAATTTCAGGTCTATAAAAATAATTTCAATTCAGCAAAATAAGGTGAAGTGAACGGGGCCTTAATGTAATTTGCAACTCATAAACATTTCCCTGCATAAGATTTGAAATTTCTAAAATAAAAGGTTATCATTCTGTCTCTTTCAGTTCATTTTCTCTTCTGTTTCCCAAAAAAAAAAAGAAAAAGAAAAAAGTTCATCTTCTATTCAGACTCTATGGAAGACAACCACAAACACCACTTCTAAAATAAAAGGTCTATAAAAATAATTTCAATTCAGCAAAAATAAGGTGAAGTGAACAGGGCCTTAATGTAATTTGCGACTCATAAACATTTCCCTGCATAAGATTTGGAATTTCTAAAATAAAAGGTTATCATTCTGTCTCTTTCAGTTCATTTTCTCTTCTGTTTCCCAAAAAAAAAAAGAAAAAGAAAAAAGTTCATCTTCTATTCAGACTCCATGGAAGACAACCACAAACACCACTTTCAGCTAACAAAATAAAGCAACCCATGAACCCTTTTAATATTTGAAGATTGAAACACATATGTGACAAGAATCAATATATTGTCTATCTGTTCTCAAAGAATTTTGAGCAGCCGGCAAAGGTATGACAAAAAGTCAACGACCCAACCAAATCTTTACCATTAACGAACTCTGTCAAGTAAACATTTTGCGCATGAAAAGATCAATTTCCTTCAAAACTTTATATTTATCAACTCATTCACTTGACCTATTCTCCATTTTAAACGATTTTTACCAATTTTTTTAGTTACAATTTCAGTAAAAGTTTCTGTAATGTTCTTCATCAATAGGTTTTAATTTATTAGCTAATGGTGTATATTTAAGTTCAATTCAACCTTAAAATCGTTAATGGTGGGATTTGGAAGGCATCAAGTATTTAATATTCCCGTACTCTGGTGGAAACTTGATTCTCCAGTCTCATTTATGTAGATTGTGCTGTTGGGTGCATCCTTATTAGATTGTGTTACTGGTGGCACCTTGGCTATATTTGGTGTTGTTGCGGCCAATTTTGCCTTTCATTTTTGGAATGTTTTTTCCCAAAATGAATTGTTTTTTCATATCTATTGTTGCACCATGAGTCTGATATACTACATAATCATGTATCTATCCATGGGGACTTGTTTACGAGTGAGTGTGTTAACATCCACGATCTTGCCAACTTGTCAAATTAAGCTAATGGCCTAATGCTAATATGCTATATAAGCTTACAAAAAATAACTGAAACTATATTATGACATAAGCTAATGCTCTTGTGTCAGTTTTCATTGAAATATCTCACTGAAATGAACTTGGATATGTGTATTGAAGTGGAGAATGAACTCTGGAAATTTTGCGTTGTTTAAGTGAAGGACAGGTGTAAAGAACCTTTAAATTGAATAACATCAGAAGCAGTGACTGAAAGTAGTAGCTGTGTTTTGAATATTTTTGGAGTGTATAGAAGGAGTTTAGTAAAGAGTCAATATTATGAAAAAAGCAAGCTGGATCCCAGCGAGTAAGCTGTTCTATCTACTAGTTCGTGGTGTTCAGTAATTATTAGATTTTAAAAATACATTAAGTTCAAGCAACTTTTTCTTAATGTGCTAATGAAGAGTAAATTTGCTTGAAGTTAATTACAGACTTATTATTCCAGATATCACTGGTATAAACTTTATGCCTACATTTGAAACAAACCTTTATATGTTGGTATTATATGCCAACATAATCTTTCAGCTTTGCAGAATTTGCACTCATTTGCAAATTTATTCCTTCCTTTTCCTGATTTAGTCCAAAACTAAGACATTAGCCTAGGATAAATCTCAAATTGTATATATTTATTTGTTGATAAATTTTATCTGTAAATTCTCTAAGGGAAAATGTATATAAATTTTTATAAATTTTAATCGATGTATCCATGCATCCTAATATTTGAGAATTGACACTTATCTGTTCCCATTTCCATGCCCATTTAATTATTTATTTTTTATGCTACTTAATCAGAGAGCTGTAATATTTTGAATTGTTTCAGTCAATTTATACAACATTCATGTGACAGGGGCGTGTACGAATTCTTTCTTTAATAGTGAAGCTGTTCTCAGTCTCTCGTGCTGTCGCAGAAGTAATTGCTAGCTTGAATTTACTTGGTTTAATAGAGGCAGAAGTGAGGAAAACTGATGACACACTTGCAACACTAAATGCTCTGGAGCTCTTATTTGAGGTGCTTATATGATCTGATTTTACCCCACTCTTTTATATATATATGTTGTTATGCATGATATGCTTGATTTACAGAATGCATGTCACATATGTGCTTATGCAGCCACAACAACTGGTTGAGAAAAATTTCAAACTTATATGTAGTAACTTCTGTTTACACTTGACACCTAAAAGGGTTATGAACCTTTTTTTTTTCCCTCTACATGCCAACAGGATCAGGATTTTTTGCGTAGAAAAGTTTTATCTTAATTTTAGATTGTAGCCAATTAATACAGGATTCGTATTTTAAGCACATGCTGACCTAGAACATGGCATTATTTTTCTAATGTAGCGACATAACTTATTGATTTCTTAGATTTAACTCTGACATTTAATTGTGTTTGTCTTTAAACCATCCCTTATCAGAGATTCATAGGTTGTTTCTGCTGTTATTATTATATATTATTAAGTAGAAACCTTAAGTGGGAGGTGCAGCTTTGATTTGGTATTGAATAGAGGCATTTGTTTTACATATTGTATTTATACTTAGGAAGGGGCTATGCGATTGACTTAAATATAAAAACTGTTTATCCTTTCAGATTCTCATATTGCTATTGTGTTTGGCACCTGTCCCTAATATGTGAAATACATCATAGAAAGCATCAATCCTTTGCATTTAAGATGGTTCAACTGTTCAAGTCTGCTTATCTACCCATGAACTTTTCCAATACAATGCTATTTGAGAGTATCCTTTTCTATTTAAAGGTTCTGTAGACTGTAGCTTCCTTGAAAGAAATCTGTCCATGGTCTTTACTCTTCCCTTCCATGGAAGGCAATAACTCTGCATTATTTTTTCAATGGATGGCAGTCAAAGAGAATATCCCAGCTAAATCTGCTCTTTAAGATGGAAGTTTTTACATTGCAAACCATTGGGTCCTTTCTCGTTGGTCCTTGTGTCCTTTCTCTTTGGCTCTCATCTATAGCCTTGTTTTGGTGAGTTGGTTCAGTCTTGTACTGTCAAAGATGTTCTAGTAGCTTGGGAAAAAGAATGAAGAAAGATTTATCTTGTTGAGGTGTGGAAGATTTGCTTGATTTTGAGAATTTTGTATAGCTTGAGAATTTCAAGTCACTGAGAAACACTCGGCGTTCCTTGATTTTGTAGATAAATTGCTTCATGGTAGCTTGAGGTCCTTCCCTCATGTTGTATATGTGTGACGGTATTGTGGCATCTTAAAGATGCAAAAGCACTCCCTTTATCATATTTTTGTATCATTTGTCATATAGTGCTGTAATTAACTTGCTGCTGGTAGTTAAGGTCAAGTAATGAATTTTATATCTTCACTTGAAGCTTCAGATTTTCTTCCCTGTAAATTACTGCTTGGAGCTTCTAATTTTCTTCTCATTTGTTACTAATTTTAAGTTCTTAGCAAAAGGTTCCCTCTTTTATTGATTTGTTCTTTTTGAATTTGATGTTTGAAGATGGCAGAAAGTGAACATGCATCAGAATTCTTACCCAAAACCAGTCTTCTTCAAATTCTTGGCAGTATTATAAGGTACCCAGTGAGAGAGCTTTTTCTTTTTTATATAATTATTTTTAAAGTTGTATTAATTTTATTTTATACTACGTATATATTTTTTGCTTGTGTAACTTTACAGAAATGCTTCTTTGGAGTCAATGTTAAGATCAAGAGCAATGGTGATCAGTGGAAGAATGCTTTCCAGAGAAAACATATTTACGCTCATTGATGAAACCAGTGAGGCTTCTTCCTGTTCCTTCATGTGTTTTTATTCAGTTGTGAATTGTGATGCTTATTTAAATGGTGACTACTTTCTATGCATGTGGAGAAGTGCAACATGTTGTATTGTTGTGTACATGTCTAGAAATCTTTCAGGCATATGTTGGTAGGACATAACCCATGTGATTCAAATTCCAGCATCGTGATTCATAACTACCAGAAGTAAAACTGTAAAAGAGGGTGGGAGAGAGATGCAGGCTGGTTTTCTTCAAGCATCTTCTTCTTACTGATTTTGTTTTTGCTTGTTCAGGTGCTCTTGCAATTTTGTCAGATATTATCGGGAGGCTCACTTCACCTGAAACCATAGATGACAATGAATGTGAATCAGCGATTGAAACAGTTGGTCTAATCGGCTCATGTAAGTAGCTTGTCAATTTTATTGTGGCTCGCATACTTGACAATTCAGCAGTTATTTGGAATTAACTGTGCTTTGGTTTCGAAAGAATGATAAGACATTCAGATAAATATTTCTGTTGCGCGTGATTGACTTGTAGGCTTATATGAAACAGACTAATCAAGTAATCATTGCCTGGCCTGTTTAGATTTTCCTTTCCATGCTGACTTGTAATTTGTATTTGATGAACAGCTCTGAAAATTGTTAATCAAAATAAATAAGATTGTTGAGCTGAGCTTGGGTTTTTGTACGTATTGAGATTAGGCCATTGTAGAGCGTATCAGTGACAAACCAACTGGTATAAATAGCCACATCCATTATGTGGAATTGCGGGATCTGTGTTGAACCTAATAGTCTCTGCAATCAATATTAATCTCTGAAATTATTGCATTGAAATATATTATCTGGATTAGCAAACTGTTAAAAAAATGTTATGATTGATTATTGTTCATTCTGTGGTGACAATCCGAGCTTGAAGGATCCCCATTACTAAACCCTTCACACACACACATACACACACATATTCTGTTCATATGACACAACTGGAAGGTTTGATATGGCCCGTACACCAAATTAAGATATTAACTTTATCTTATGGCTTATGTTTTCAGCTAAATCAGGAGCGGAGTTTTTACTCTTAAGATCTCTTGAAGCTGCAAGATTTCTTGGTGAAGCTGCTTTTGACAGGCATAAAGGTGGTAAGCAGCTGGTGAGCACTTCCAAAAAGTTTGTGTTGTTACTAGAAGTTTTTTTTTCTTCATTATGGATAGTTCATCAGAGATTAAATTGAAGTGGAATCTGTTTCCCTTGTTTTATGCTTAAATCTACATTTGTGCGGCAAGTAAAGTTTTGTTAGAGAGATTTAGGAAAGTGGGCTTAGGAAAATGGAAAAGCATAAGAGATGTTCATTTTTTGGTCAATGAGTTCCAGTAAAAAATGTGTAAACTTTATTTACTTACTGTAGTTTCATGACTCTTGTCATTAATATAGGGGGTGCTTGCTTGACTTGTCAAAGTATCACTCCTCAGCATACGTCAAGATATAAACTAAAAATATTCCACTACTTGCTTAATGGCTGGACCATTGTTCATCATTGAATTAATTTCTTCTTGGATGCTCTCAGCTTTGAGACTCTTATTGTTGAGTGATATGTCAGTTCTTTTTGTAAGAGTTATTGGTTATAGTTTTATATTGTCCAACACAGGCTGCACTTCATGCTTTTGGGGACATTGTTGGTGCTAGCAGATCTGAAGACAGAATATTGCTAAAAGGGGAAGCTGAAGAGATCCTTCGTCGCTTGATTTATGAAATCGCGTCCAAGACTTCAAAATTGACACCATCAGTAAGTTATCTCTTGAGCTTTTCTATATAAAAGAATATTCTGCTAGGTGCGTCCATGCTGGTAATTGAAACAAAGTTGTATGGGAAAAATTTTCGATTCTGCACTAAATATTCTATGCTCATATTCAGTTGTGTCCTTGTCTAATTGAAGGGTTTTTTTTCCTTGCAGGGGCTGTTCTTGTCAGTTCTCCAGCAAGATTCAGAAATGCGTTTGGCAGTAAGTGGAAAAATCTTCTTTTAGGTTCTTTACAATTATATTCCTTCTGAACCTACACATGCAATACCTCAGCTACACTTGTATTTTAGTTAACATTAAATTCTGATTTACTATATTTATCCTGTTTTGTTTAGTCATTGAAGATGGTTTACCGTTTGCATTTTAGAATTAAAGCTGGAACTGAATCCACTTGTTGAGAACCAGGAAAAAAAATTGTGAATAACCAGGCCTATTAAAGGGGATTCATTTGCACTTTTACTCGTAGAAAATATGTACTATTTGATCTGACGAATGAATGACTTTTAAATTTAAAGCGACACCAAAAGGCCACATCTTCCTGATGTACAATAGTTGAAGTTGCTTTTTTTCTTACTTAGTTACAACGGGAAATAAATACTATGTAATATACTATTTTATTGGAAATCAGTTCGTTCATTCTCTTTTTCTTAGCACACTTTTATTTAAAAAGACAAAGACCTTATAAGTAGTGCTGAAGGAAGGCTGGGTATTAAAATGGGAAAGGGGGAATTCAAGTTTACAAGGGAATCACTTTGGTTGGAGACCATTCTGATTGCTATAATTACTTTCATTTCATGGTTTATCTGCTCAACTTCTGCATATTAAGGCAATATGCTCCTATTTTGCTTTGATTTTGTTTGCCCTTGATTTGATTGTTTTGCCTTCTTTTCAGGGTTATAGGTTGATATCCAGTTTGGTGGGTCGTCAATGGTGCTTGATGGAAATCTGCTCAAGGCAAGAGATCATAAGTATTGTTACTGATGCTTACATGGAAACCACTAAAATAGGTTTGTTCAGCTCATAGTATATTCAGCCTTTTCTTCTTTTTTTTTTTTTTTTTTTCTTTTCTCTCTCTTTATTAAACGTTTTCATCTTTTTTGCTCCTAAAAGATCTGCAATAAGATAAGCATCAGGTCTTATTCGATCTGGCTCTAATTGTAGTTTGATTAGGTCTCAAATCTCTGGTTATCCTGAAAGAGCTCTCATGTAATACCCCCCTTGTCATCCTAGCTCTTAATTCAGGCTGTTATCATGGTTTTCCTTATCTTTATGGTTGGACGATTATTTTTCACAATTTCCTCGGTTGTGCCTACATTGACATGATGGTGCTCAACAATACACATTAGTAGAACCTGTGATTTTAAAGGAATACTTCACTTAACAAGGTGGTTAGCCTCCAAGTAGCTAATGTATATTCTTTAGAGCAGCCCCTAATTACTGAGATCATTTGATGGGAAGTTGTATGTATAAGAAAATCTCTAAAGCCCAGTTTGGCTAATTCCCGGTATATGGGGTTGAGGTTGGGTATCAAGTTTATGGGATGCCCATACCAAATTCCAGTTGTTTGGTTGATATGAAAAGTCATACATGCTCACTGCAGTCATATCTGATTCAAGGGGTGATGAACCTGCTGCTGCTGCTGCTAGTGGTAAGTGTATTTATGGTGGTTAGAGGAGGTGATGAGAGTTGTGGCCCGTGCATGTGAATTGTAAATATTGGCTCTATAGGTAAGGCTTTGCTTAAACCGACCTTCCCCAGGTTTGAGGTATGTAGTTTGAATTCTGAGTGGGAGCAGGACAGAATTAAGGAGGATTGGGGTATTCATTTAGGATGTTATATATTGATTACTAACCCATACCTGATTTCAGAATTGAGTAAATCACATGCCCCCTATGTTCCATTAAGCCAGAAATTATATGCATCCAAGCTCTTTGTATTGTGGAGTGATCAGTGCATTGTGCCTTTGCCTTGCCTGGTTGGTTTTCAAGCAGTGCATTGTGCCTTTGCCTTGCCTTGCCTTGCCTGATTGGTTGTCAAGAAATGTTCTTAAGAAGCATCTACACTAACCACAAAGCATTTGTAATTCATTGTTGCTTAGCAGCCATGGGATTGTCGTCATTCAGCTCACCATCAATACTATCACCTTCTTTATCATCATTACTATTACCGTCATCATCTAGACATCATATTTTTCTCTTTTTTTTTTTTTTTGCAGGCATGGAGGCTAAATATAACTGCTGCTTCGCAATTCAGAAGGCTCTTGCTAATACAAACCCTAAGAGTGATTCTGCACTTGCTGCGATATCTAGGAAGGTATTATATTTGACACCTTATTAATTTGTATGCATGTACTGAGATTCCACCCTCCACTTTAAGGTGTCCATGTCTTCCCCATCGAACTTTCCTCTGTGTCTCTAGGATCTTTTATCTTCCCACTTGCATAACCACCCTCATCAATAAATAGTTTCAATTATATTGTATCATCATGTACAGAGTAATATGCAATTAGATGAAACTATTTCTTTTCCAAATTTTTGTTTCCTATTACTATTGGGCTATTAGGACAACCTAACGGGGCTAACATCTACCTTCTTTCCTAATTCCTTTCCTTTTTACCTATTGAGCTAAATGGCCCTTTACAGATACTGTATTAAAATCATGATGGATGTCAACCAATACCGTTGTCCATTTGCATGTTTCATGGTTGACAAATCAGCTCTAGAAAAATGCAGTTACTGTCTCCGTAGCTCTTATATTTGCCAATCTATGAAGTAGGCTTAATGCTACCAACACCAAACTAATACTTTGTACATGGATGTTCTCTTAGAACAGAGTTCTAGGGTGGCTGTGCTATTTAGTTATGAAAATTCTAATGTAGTATTATGACTTTTGACTATCATAATTTATTAAAATGGACGGCAAAGATTATTTGTTTTTTGATTTATTTTTAATTTTAATTAGTAATTTTAATTTTAATTAAAATTAATTTTCTAATTTTTTATATTTCCATTCGAAAATATTAAAGAATAATTTTTGAAAGATAAAAATATATATTTAAAATAATTAAAAAAAATTATTTTTAATTAAAATTAAGAATTAAAAATAAATAATAAAAACAATCTCAACCGTCCATTTTAAAAATTGTGGTAGTCAAAAGTTATAAGACTACCTTAGAATAATCAATTTAGTTAAGGATAAAGTTGCATGAAAATCTTACAGAGCTTTAGGCTGTAATTCTTGTAAATAATAGTAAAATATATACGAAGTTTTTATTTATTTATTTAATGAAAGTGGGTAATGTCTAGAATAGTTACTCATTCTTGTGGACTCTTGTATTGTTTTCTGTTTTTTTTTTTTTTTTTTTTTTTACCAGCTGCAGGAAGCTGTTAAACGGGGTCCTTTCCTGGCAGAAAAGAATCGTGATGCACAACCAACTGTTACTACTGATCAAAGATTTTAGATTTCTGTCACTACATAGGAGGTGCTTGTTATGACCAACAAAATGAAGTCATAGGAAAGGGTTTGTAATAAAAAGAGAATTAATGTTTGGGAAATTCTCTTTGGTAACACTATAGTTTTTATTTTTTTCAGTGGTAAATTGTAAAATTTTTTATGATTCTTGATAAACTTTAATTAGTTATAATTTTTCAATGGTAAACTTAATGGAGAATTTTAGTTAATCTCTACCATGGTTAACATTTTTTAAAAATAAAAAAAATTAAAATTTCTAAAATATCCTCACTTAATACACTTAAAACACTCAAATTCCTAAATTGTCCTCAATCATCAAGATCATCATCTTCATCCTCCCTTCTTTCGTCCTCCTCACCTTTCTCAATCGTACCCAATTGCCACATTTGCTAAAAGCCAGCTACCTTTCCCTGCCCCCACCACATCGGGCCCACGCCCAGCCCTTCACTCATCAACGTCATCGTGCGTCGGCCTCCTTTACCCTTGCCGCATCACTTAATACACTTAAAACACTCAAATTCCTAAATTGCCCTCAATCATCAAGATCATCATCTTCATCCTCCCTTCTTTCTTCCTCCTCGCCTTTCTCAATCGTACCCAATTGGCACCTTCGCTAAAAGCCATCCACCTTTCCCTGCCCCCACCAGACCGGGCCATGCCAAGCCCTTCCCTCACCGTGCGTCGGCCTCCTTTACCCTTGTCGCATCTCTCCTTCCCCTTGAACCACCACCGTACCCCCTCCCCAAACAATCCCTCAAATCCTTGATCAATCTCTCCTCCTCAAATGAAATCCACTTAATTTAGTTTGAAATCTCCCCAATTTGGGCCTCTAAAAGCCTAATTTCTTTTACAATTTTGAATGATTTGGTGTTTAGTTTCTGCAATTTCTCCTTCAAATAGTAATAATGGCAAAAATGGCGTTAAGTTCTAACCCCTAATTGGAGGAGATGAAGGGAAATTGAGGGACAACGAGAGTGGAGGATTCGCCGTCGAGCAAGAAGAAGAAAATAGACGGTTGAAGTGGGAGTTAGTTGTCACTATGGCGCGCGATGTTCTCCGACTTCGTCATTGGAGTTCCTATACGAGGTTTTTGGAAGTGGGGTCGTGGTTCGGAGGATGGGGGAGTGGAGTGGGCACTTCAAGGAGGCCGGCGCGGTAGGGGAGTGGGAGGCCGACAAGGGAAGGGGTTGTGTTGGGGTGGGGGAGTGATGGAAGGTTAGAAGGAGAAGGGGGTGAGTTTTAAAATTTTTTTAAAAAAATATCATTTAAATGTTAAAAAAGATTAATAAAAAAAAACATAATTATAGTTAAGAATTAACTAAATTGTTTCGTTAAGTTTATCATTGACAAATTATACTTAATTTAAGTTTACTTAAGATGCTAAGTTTTTTTTTTTACAATTTACTACTGAGAAAAATAAAAACTATAGTGTTACTCAAGAGAATTTCCCTTATTGTTTTCAAAACTTGTGAAATTTTGCCAAAATCTTTTTAAAGAATATTTGTATGATATAATTAAAAAAAAAAAAATTAGTAAAATATGATTTGTATAATTGATAGTAGTTGGGTCGCTGCGTGTGCTCTAAAAATTAAACTTAAAAATTAAAGGGAAATTATCTTTGGTAAACTCGTAATTAATTGTTTAGTGGTAAAAAAGACTTATTATCATTTGTGAATCCTAATTATCTTTACTAATTCAATGGTAATATTAATGATGATTTTATGTAATTGCTAACCATGGTTATCATTTTTTATAAATAAAAAATTAAAATTTCTAAAATATCCTCACTTATACACTCAAACCCAGCCTATCATCATCTTCATCATCCTCTCTTTCTTCCTCCTTACCTTTCTCACTTTCAAGCTCCAACAAAATCTCCCCATCCCTTTCGTGTATATCCTTCCCTTTGAACCACCATCCCCTCCCCAAACAATCCCTCAAATCCTCAATCTCTCCTCCCTAAACGATGTGTTTTGGCTCAAAATCTCCCCAATTTCTGCAATTCCTCCTTCAAATTGTTGTAATTTACTTTGTGTTGTACTTGGGGTTGAATTTGGGGTAAATTACTAAATTATTGTCCTATAAATTAATTAGACAATCAAATCTAAAAAATTGAATAAGATTCTTGCGATTGTATTTGGGGACATTAGGTTGATAATCAATTGAAATACGAGATCCAACTACCGCGTCGCAAATGCTTCGGAGCTCTGGATTTTTTTTCCCTAATGAGATTTCTGCTACAAACACACATGGCGAGGGAGAGGGAGGGGTTAGGACAGCCAGTGAGGGAGGGGGAGAGGCAGAGATGGTCGGTGATGGAGGGGGAGGGGCTACGATGGACGACGAGGGAGGATAGGTTTTTGATTTGGTGGTTTTCAGGGAGGGTAGGTCATTTCGGGTGGGTTTAGGGCGATTCAGGTGAGCGGTGAAGTTAGGTCGGTTGTTGGTGGTGGTGTCGACCGTTGGACGGTGGTGCTGGCGATGGCGATGGCGACTAGGCGGCGGCTATGGTAGGTGGCAATACTTTTTGAGTTGAAGTCTTTTGGGGGGAAAGCTAGAAATATGGATAAGGGCTAAATTAGTTATTAAGTCTTTAATTATCTAGTGTTAAGCTTATAATTTCATTAAGTTTACCATTGAATAATTATAACTAAGAAAATTTGATAATTACCACCATCTATAGTAGGCAAAATTGGAATTACCACCTCAAGTTTTTTTTTTAAAAAAAATTACCACATAATTTTTTCCAAAACTTTTTAAACTCCCACCTGCTTGACGAATGACGTCATCATGGGGCTCAATTTCGTGTTTTCTTTCTTTTTCCCTTACTTTCCCTCTATCCTCCCTCGAATTAGCCTGTTTCCCTTGCCCAAATTGCATGATTTAATTGTGTTTTCGTCCCAATTACTTGTTTAAATGTCCAATTTTCATTTCATAAACCCTAAATTTTCAATTTTAGCAAAACCCCCAAATTGATTACCCCCAAACCCTAATTACACTATTCGATTCAATTCGAAATAAGTAAGATTGCAGAAATGTAAACCTAATTTGAGTAATTGAAATCGAGTTTCAAAGAAGAATTCGAAAAAAGGGTGAAGGGGGGCAAGGATACAAAGGAATTCGAGGGAGAAGAGAGGGAAAACGCGAAATTAGGCCCCATAATGACGTCATTCGTCAAAAAGGTGGGAGTTTAAAAAGTTTTGGAAAAAACTAGGTGGTAATTTTTTTTTAAAAAAAATAAAATAAAAAAACTCAAGGTGGTAATTTCAATTTTGCCTACTATAAATGGTGGTAATTATCAAATTTTCCTTATAGTGCTAAAAAAAAACTTGAGGTGGTAATTTCAATTGGGCCCTTTTTTCGACTTATAAGTTATAACTAATTAATTTTACCAAGGATAATAAGATTTTTTTTTTTTTTTTTTTTTTGTTAATTTACCACTGAGAAAATTAAAAACTATAGTGTTACCAAAGAAAATTTCCCAAAATTAAAGTAATGTAATTTAAAAATGTAAGATGCATTAAAAAAATAATTCAAAAATATGAGACGCATTCTACCTTTTGCTTTTGAGTGAGGCTGGCAAAAATTCGTGTTGTGTACAAGTTTGGTCTCGAGTCAATTTCGTGTTGTTAACTAAATCTAATCAAAAGATATGTAAAATTTTTAATTATTTCATAATTTGGCCATTTTATCTAAATGAGTAATGCTTGGTTGACTTTGAGTCGTGTTGACTTCGTGTTTTCACTCAGTAATTTCGTGTACATGTCATGTTTGAAGTCAATACAAAGGGTTTATTCTCTTCAGCTTAATTTCAATTCAATTCACTTCAGTTTATCTTCAATCAGTTCAATTCAATCTAGTTTAGTTTAGTTCCTAATTTCCTTCTCTCATAAACAATTCATTTCAGCTCAATCCAATTCAGCTCGGTTCATTAAATTAGAACAGGCCTGAAGTTTGTACTATTTTTGACAATTTCTTACAATATACATCCTCTTTTTTTTTACATGACCTAATAGTTTTAGGCACACATATCAAGGAAGGTGATAAAATGTCACAGGACAAGTTTACCCTTGCCCACTACCTTTGTCAACTACCCCTTACCATGTTCCCATTACCGAAATCACCCCCACAACCACCTACATCGTCGGGTTTGCTACCACAACCACGACCTAGACCTCCGAAAAATAGCCACCGTCATCCAAGTCACTGCCAAATGTCAAAGTAGACAAGACCCACCCTTCAACAAATCAATAACCACCACTGTCCATACCACCAACAAAGTAAAGAAATAAGCTAAGAGAAAAATGAAAATACCCACACTACCAACTACCGTCACATACTTGAGCAAATTTTTAAGAATTGAGAGCTTGTAGGTTGAATTTGGGTTTCCGATCTAGAATAACCACCCAAATTCGACCATGGCTTCGATTTTGATAAACTTGTGGAGTTCTAGAGAGTCGAGGTTTGTGCGGTGAAGATAAGAGAGGGTGACTTGTGAGAGGAGGAGGGTCACCGGTGACGTCGCGAAGGTGGAGGTGTTGAGAGGGTGACAATTATCAGATGAAATTATCAATGAAATTATATTATGTATATATATAACAGTCTGCTGACAATTTCAGGTGAAAAAAGAAATATATATATATATATATATATATATATATATATATATATATATATATATATATTAGGCCATTTTTGGCACCGGGTAACTGGTGCCAATTATACTTAATAAATAAATAAATAAATAAACAAATAAATAAAAAACCGGGAAGATTATTGGCACCGGTTAACCAGTGCCAAAAATCAATTATGCCACAGGTTAACCGGTGCCAATATATGGTTTTCCCAGCGGTTTTGAACTGGTGGAAATTGTTGGATGAATTGGTATCCCTCAAATACACAACGTTTCAAAACCGATGGCTTAGGGGGTTTTGAACCGATGCCAATTTGACTTTTTCTACTAGTGGTTCCAAGTGATGCCGTGAAGGTGGAGGTGTTGAGAGGGTGACTTGTGCGGCGAGGAGGTTGAGGGTAAAAAAAATAGGGGCTCCATGGATAAGGGTGGTGGTGACGGTGGTATAATAAACAAAAAATAAGGGTGGTTATGACGGTGGTTTTCGTGGATAGCTTGAAGGAGGAAAGGTGGTATCATAAACTATGGGTTTTGGTGAGTGACTGAGGTGAGAGATGAGGGAAGGTTGTGGTGGAGTTAATGATGTTGAAAAGGTTTGCATAAAAAATGGTGTTGTAAAAGTGAGGGTAAATAAGTAAAAGTGTAGTGTTAAAGTTGCCAAGTAAGGAAACAGGTCAAGTAAAAAGAAACTTCCCTAAAAAGAATACTAGTCAAGTAATAAAGAACGGAGGAAGTATGAAACTAGATGAAAGCCCGTGCAATGCACAGTTTTTTCATATATTAATCTCAAAAGAAGATATTTTTATTAATTAAAGCATATAATTATTTTAATTTTTTAATTACTATTGTCTATTAAAAAAAAAATCACATTGTAAAAATGAATGACTTATCATATCCTTTATAAAGCTAACCTATCACGATATTTGTCTCATGAATCATTTGACTATGTCAGTCGTTAGTTGCATATCTAAACCAAGAATTTCATGATGTTCAACATCTGAAATACACTTTTGTGCTTGTAAATATTATTGACACTTTGAATTCTCATAAAACTATTGTATGTTTATTTGAAAAATAATGCTAAATTTAATTCGAAAGGAATTAATTAATGAGTCGTTCGAGTAATTAATATTTAGACGTCGAAAATTCAAGCTTGGAGGGTCGAAACTGAACGTCGTAAGTCGAGTCGAATTAATTAAAGACGATACGGTAAAATCACTTAATTAATCAACAATTTACTAAAATACCCCTAGCATCGGAATGCCCTGAGAAAACCGAGTGCTAGGGGAAAAATGTGCTTAGAGCACATATCTAGCATGCACCAAGCCACGCACATAGCAGCAGTAGCCCGTATGTGCGTGCATGGCTTGCTGCGCTTGTGTGCGGGGCAAGTGTGCTAGTGCCTTGCTGCTAGCACGACAAGCACAACGCAACCAGCTAGCAGCGTATGTAGCTTGCTAGGCTGCGTGTGCTAGCATTAGCACAACAACATGCCTCGGCCAACAGCCCGCACTTGTGTTCGTGGCTTGCTGGGTCGAGGTAGCAGCACACACCCAAGTAGCCACAGCAAGGGCCTAGTCGAGGCACAAGGCCAAGGCCACCAGCTGGGCGTGCCTTGGTGCCCAAGGGTGGGTGCCACGTGGTAGCGGCTGATTGGGGTGTTTGGGTGCATGTGGCCGGTTATGGGGAGAGCTTGGGGATCAAGTTTGATCCCCTCTTTTCCTTGTGGTCCTTACCTAACCCCTCATCTAAGTGTGACACTTGTTGATTAATTAGTTGTTGGTTGTTTAATTTTATTTCTGATATAAAAATAAAATAGAAAATATTGATTTTACCACTCTCCCACATTGATGGGAGAGAGCATTTCACTCATGAGTTTCCCTATAAATACCCAACTTGAGGTATAGGAAAACTCACTTGAGTAAGAGTTAGAAAAGGCATCTCCATTGAGAAAATCTTTAAACTTATAATTACTCGAGTAGTTTCGTAGGACTTGGCTAACCTCCAAGTAATAGACCTAGTCTAGGTCGTGTTGCGGGTGGATACCGTAGGAGGTTTTCGCCCGTTACGAGACTTAAGCTTTCTCAAGTAAGAGCTTGGTTGACAA
Source organism: Chenopodium formosanum (assembly GCA_024500155.1). Classification (NCBI taxonomy): domain Eukaryota; kingdom Viridiplantae; phylum Streptophyta; class Magnoliopsida; order Caryophyllales; family Amaranthaceae; genus Chenopodium; species Chenopodium formosanum. Next base: position 10,883,497 of record CM044865.1, on the reverse strand, counting down.
GCAAAGCACGCTTCAAAGGTAATTTTCTCTTTCCTTAATTATTGTTAATTAATTATGTATTTTGATTATATTAATTGTGAGTGTGATCTTGGCTCAGGTTTATTTTCCGTTATGAGTCGGACTCATCAAAACCCAACAACCCTTAACATTAGCCACCACACCAGACGTCTCTCCTACACCACCCATAGACACAGGCGCCCTTAACTTAAAAACCAACTTTCATCCCATCATCATTATCACTATAAATTTCAATAACACCCACACAGTCATTATCAACCCTAACCCTCTTTGTCCTGTTCTTTTTTTTTTTCCAATGTTCTTAAATGCTAAAGAAGTAGATAACTTCCTCTTCGACATGGAGCAATACTTCTGAGTAGGGGTGTTCAAATCCGGGTACCCAAAAATGCGGGTACCCAGATCATCGGGTAGTTGAACAGCCGACCCATGTCCCGACCCGAGAAACTCGGGTACCCGGGTTTCGGGAACCCGAAATTCTCGGGTCGGGTCATAGGGTACCCGATTTCTTAAAGTTTTTATTAAGCAAAATAAGAACAAATTACTCTATCTCTGAAAATTAAGATTGTAATTATCATAAAAACTGTGAAATAAAATAAATTCAAAAATTTAGGAACCAACAATACAAACTTGTTTTACACATTAATTTTCTAACAAACCCACAATTATAATGATATATATAATTATTATAATTGTTTTACTTATATCTTTATTCTATATTCTAGCAAACTTGTTTTTACGTATATCTTTATTCTATATTCTAGCAAACTCCCATTTTGTAGCTTCTGCACAACTCCTTATTTATGTGGGAGCTATAAATGCATTAATCATATTTTCTGTAATGTTCATGAATGGCCCAGAATATGACAAAAAGTTTCATCTGTGGACTGTTGGGGACGGGGTTACTTCATTGGTTTGTATAAGTCTTTTTGTTTCATTAATTATTAGTATTATAAATACGTCCTGGTATGGTATTATTTGGACTACAAAATCAAACCAGATTCTAGAACAAGATTTGATAAATGCTAGTCAACAAATTGGAATTCATTTATCAACCGATTTTTTTCTTCCATTTGAACTCATTTCCATAATTCTTTTAGTTGCTTTAATAGGTGCAATTGCCGTGACTCGTCAATAATAATATTTCTTTTTTAAAACGAGTAATCCAAATAAAAAGTCTATTTTTTGCATTTTCATTCATGAATTGCTTTCGAAACTTTTAGTTCAAATTTTTTTTTATTAGCCTAGTTTTTTTTCTTAATTCTAACTTAACTTGCTATCTTCTAGTCAATCAAAGTAGTTTAATTGTTATTCATATTGAAATGAATCATGATTCATAAGGGGTTGGTCAATGATACTCGAGCATGTACTTGTTTTGAGTGCTTTTTTATTTTCTATCGGGATTTATGGATTAGTCACGAGCCGCAATTTGGTTCGAGCTCTTATGTGTACTGTCTTGAACTTATATTGAATGCAGTTAATCTAAATTTTGTAACATTTTCTGATTTTTTTGATAATCGCCAATTAAAAGGAAGCATTTTCTCAATTTTTGTTATAGCCATTGCAGCCGCTGAAGCAGCTATTGGACCGGCTATTGTTTCTTCAATTTATGGTAACAGAAAATCAACTCGTATCAATCAATCGAATTTATTAAATAAATAAAATAGTATTTCTTTTTTTTTTTATTTTATTAGGATTTTCACAAATTATATTTTAGAAATTAAAATTTGAATATTCAGCAATTCAAATTATATTACTAGTCTTGCACCTTAAGATATACTTTCATAAAGTGTAATAAATCAAAGTATTTTGGATCTCTTTTCCATTTCCTATCCAGAAATAGGTTTATTCCAAAAATTCTGGGAAATTATTGATTCGTCTAGTATTTGAATATGTATTTCATTTATTTTACTAGAACTAGATTGAAAATTAATCAAGTGAAAAAAAATTCTAGACCCAATGTCACATTCAGTTAAAATTTATGATACATGTATTGGGTGTACTCAATGTGTCCGAGCTTGTCCCACGGATGTATTAGAAATGATACCTTGGGATGGATGTAAAGCGAAACAAATAGCTTCCGCTCCAAGAACAGAAGATTGTGTCGGTTGTAAGAGATGTGAATCTGCTTGTCCAACGGATTTTTTAGGCATTCGAGTTTATCTATGGCATGAAACCACTCGTAGTATGGGTCTAGGTTATTGATATAGTTCAGAAAATTCCATTTGAATCCATTTATTCTATTTGGATTTTTTTTACCGACAAAAATCCGTACCAAAAACGAAATTTTTTTCTTTTGGGGTACGGGTTTTTTGTCCAAGTATATCTTGTCTTTACCACGAATTATTTTCCCTGGTTAACAACAATTGTAATTTTGCCCATATTTGCAGGTTCTTTAATTTTCGTATTTTCTCAGAGAGGGAATAAGATTATAAGGTGGTATACTATATGCATTTCGGTTTTAGAACTCCTTCTAATAACTTATGCATTTTGTTATCATTTCCAACCGGATGATCCATTAATCCAACTGGCCAAAGATTATAAATGGATCAACTTTTTTTATTTCCATTGGCGATTAGGAATCGATGGACTTTCGATAGGACCTGTTTTACTAACAGGATTCATTACGACTTTAGCTACTCTAGCCGCTTGGCCAGTTACTCGAGATTCTCGATTATTCCATTTCTTGATGTTAGCAATGTACAGTGGTCAAATAGGATTATTTTCGTCCCGAGATCTTTTACTTTTTTTCATAATGTGGGAATTAGAATTAATTCCTGTTTATCTACTTTTATCCATGTGGGGGGGAAAGAAACGTCTTTGCTCCGCTACTAAATTTATTTTGTATACTGCAGGGGGTTCTATTTTTCTATTAATGGGAGTTCTGGGTGTTGGTTTATATGGTTCCAATGAACCAACATTAAATTTTGATATATTAGTTAATCAATCGTATCCTATGTCATTAGAAATTATATTCTATATTGGATTTTTTATTGCGTTTGCTGTCAAATTTCCGATTATACCTTTACATACATGGTTACCCGATACCCACGGAGAAGCACATTATAGTACTTGTATGCTTCTAGCCGGAATCTTATTAAAAATGGGAGCGTATGGGTTGGTTCGGATCAATATGGAATTATTACCTCACGCTCATTCTATATTTTCTCCTTCGTTGATGATAATAGGCACAATACAAATAATCTATGCAGCTTTTACATCTCCTGGGCAACGTAATTTTAAAAAACGAATAGCCTATTCTTCCATATCTCACATGGGTTTCATAATTATAGGAATTAGTTCTATAACCGATACCGGCCTTAATGGGGCCATTTTACAAATAATTTCGCATGGATTTATTGGTGCTACGCTTTTTTTCTTAGCGGGAACTAGTTACGATCGAATACGCCTTGTTTTTCTCGATGAAATGGGTGGAATAGCGATTCCACTGCCAAAAATATTCACACTCTTTAGTAGCTTTTCAATGGCATCTCTTGCATTACCTGGCATGAGTGGTTTCATTGCGGAATTAATAGTATTTTTTGGACTAATTACCAACCAAAAATATCTTTTAATACCAAAAATACTAATTACTTTTGGAATGGCAATTGGAATCATATTAACTCCTATTTATTCATTATCTATGTCACGTCAAATGTTCTATGGATATAAATTATTTAACATTTCCAACTCTTTTTTTTTTATTCTGGGCCGCGAGAGTTGTTTGTTTCGACTGCTATCTTTTTACCAGTAATAGGTATTGGTATTTACCCGGATTTCGTTCTCTCACTATCAGTTGAAAAAGTAGAAGCTATTTTATCCAATTATTTTTATAGATAGATTTCCTTTCATTTAATGAAATGCAAAAAACAGTCTTCTTTACATAAGACGAAGCAAGACAAAATTGGAATTCGAATCAGGCATTTTTTATGTTTGTGAGAACCATTTAAATCATGATTTAAATGGTTCTCACCTGTTTCTAAGAGACTTGCTTATGACTTGTACTATAATCTGTATTCATAAGGTCCTTTCTTCCATTTAATTAAGCGTTAATGTAAATGAGCCATAACTATGTAGCCCTATTCCTAATAGATTAACCCCAAAATAGCATATCCAAATTATAAGAAAGCCTATAAAAGCCACAATTGCAGAATTTGCACCTCAAAAATTTTTATTTGTTCGAATATGTAAATAAATTGCAAATATGTTCCAAGTAATAAATGCCCAAGTTTCCTTTGGGTCCCAATTCCAATACGATCCCCATGCCTCATTGGCCCATACTGCTCCTGAAAGAATACCTATGGTTAAAAAGATAAATCCTAGACTAATAACACGATAACTCCAACGATCCAGTTGTTCAATCAATTGGGACCTGTAATAATTTCGAACCGAGGAGGGCGAAATATTTTGTACAATATTGCCTTTTTCATTTATGTATTGAACCTCACTGAAGAAAAATGACTCATTTAATAAAAGGTTTCGTTTATCAAAAACCCTTATAATATATTTTTGAAATATAATGATTAGAAGTGTTACAGATAATAATGATCCGAATAAAAGAGCTGCATAACCCAATACCATCATACTTACATGCATCATCAATCACTGGGATTGGAGAGCGGGTACTAATATTCCGGATTGATGCATTTCAGTTAAGAGACCCGATGTAGCGAATCCTTGGGTAAAAATAGCACTTGGTGCGGTTATTGTACTTAAAGAGTTTTTCTCTTTTTTTAAAAAAAGGGGAATCATATAAATAAGGTAGAAACTCCAAGAAAGGAATATTAATGATTCATATAGATCACTTAATGGCAAATGCTTCCAATAAACCCAACGAGTAACTAATTGTATGGGAAGATATGTGAAACGGGCTGACATCTTTTGTAATATGGGCCTTAATCTAGTTCAGCTGGTAAAGAGGCTGATATGTTCCACAAGGCATACATATCGGCCTGTCAGTACTTGACACATGGCAACAGAAACTTGACACTTGGCTCAAGAAGCTTTGCATGGTTGAGAGCCACCTGTCAAGGAAGATCATTATAAATAGTAGGTAAGACCTCATTAATGAGGGCATTAATTACTCTCTCTTTCTCTCTCTCTTTCTCTCTACTTTCTCTCTCATACTTATCTTCCTTTCTTCTTAAACACTTTCTGACTTTACCATCGGAGTGGTTATCCCCGGATCATCCCGGGGTTAGCTAACTTCTCTTCATTGTGTAGGTTCTCAGCTTGCCGATAGGAGTATCAGGATCTCGGGCTCGAACTCTTGGGAGATTAGATCCAGACATAATTAATTTGGCACTAGGATAGTATCAATTATGGTCGGAAATAGTGAAACACCAGTGACAAGAAAAGTAGTAAACCAGCCGATAGAACAACCTCAGATAGAGATAGAAGATAAAACTCATACTTTGGGGGATAACCAGTTTCATATGCCGTTAACACCCCCTAGGGGTGGAGGAGAGGCTGAGGATCCTATGGCAGAATTCACGCCGGATGAGCTGGAATTGGCAGCAAGGGTGATGAATGCTATGAGTAAGAAAAGGAAGGAGGCTGAGACGGCACAGGCTGAAAGGGGGACCGCTCGGGTCGAAAGGGAAACACCGCACATTAATCAGGAAGAACAACATGACCGATTAACAAACTCACCCAGGAGACCCCGAAGTGAGTCGCCGATAAGAACGCACACTATGTCACGGCGAGTTGAACAATCCTCAAGTTGCACTGTTAGTACAAGGAACCAATAGCAGAGAAGTTCGCAGGTAGATAGGCGGGCAATGCGAACTGTAGTTCAGTTAAGGGCATCTCCGTTTGCGCAGCGTATTCTAAACCAGCCGATGGAGAAGGTAAAAATGCCGACTTGTAGGTATGACGGAATGGGGGACTCGGGCAGGTTCATAACATCCTATGAGGGCCACATGATGTTGTATACCAATTCAGATGCGGTATGGTGTAAGGTCTTTCCGACTACCTTGATTGGGGCTGCGGTCGATTGGTTTAATAACCTTGGAGTTGGAACAGTGGATAGTTTTGAGAGACTAACCGAGATGTTTGTGGGTCAGTATGTCAGCAATAGTGTGCGGCAGAGAACCTCTGGAGAATGGATGGCAATAGAACAGAGGCCAGATGAGTCTTTGAGGGATTTCATTAGACGATTTAATAATGAGGCAAATACAATCCCAAAATTGCAACAAGAAATAGCTGTAATGGCTTTGATGAATGGCTTGGTTGATTCTGACTTTAAGCGTTACCTCACAAGAAAAAATTTGCCGACATTGGCAGCAGCGTTTAACAATGCCCATGACTACATTAAAAGTGAAGAGTTGATGAAGACAAGTAGCAGAAATGTGGTTGTCGGAAGAGGGAAAAGTCAGCACGAAGGAACATCATCGGGAAGTGGAAGGCCGAGAGCCTCTGCCCCAGGAGGGGGGGGGAACCGGCAGAATTCAAGGGCGTCAAGGCCACCAATGAGATACAGTTCTTATACTCCTTTGAATACACCGAGAGCAGCAATTTATTCGGTGAATCAGAATAGAGAAGGGTGGTCAAGGCCGATTCCAATGAAGGCAAGGCCAAGGGATGTGAAGAAATATTGCATGTTTCATAGAGATGTGGGTCATTACACAGAGGACTGTACGCAGCTGAAAGATAACATTGAAGAGCTGATAAGGAAGGGACATTTGTCGCAATACCGGCTGAATACAGGCAGGAATCAGCAATCGGCTCAGCCGATTGAGAGACAACAAATAGAGGCAAGGCCAGAAAGGGTGCAAGGAGCAGTAGTCTGACAAGGAGATGTAGGGTTGCCGCCGTTATCTACTGGAAGAGGAGTAGATGTGATTACAGGGGGGCCAATACATGGAGGAACAGTTAGTGGAGCAAAGAAGCATTTGGCTGAGCACCGTCATCTGGTGTGCCCCTTAGATGTGGACAACCGTCCTCGGCCAGCTACAATACCTGAAATAGTGTTCACAGAAGAAGATGCAAGGGGTGTAGTGTTCCCTCATGATGATCCATTAGTCTTGATAACTAAGATAAATTGGGCTGACATCAAAAGAGTGTTGGTTGATGGTGGTAGTTCAGCAAATGTGTTATTTGTGCAAGCTTTTAATGAGATGAATATAGGGAGACAATATCTTAAGCCGGCGTCATACCCGGTCATTGGGTTTAATGGGTCTACAGTAAGACCAGAAGGAAGCATAGTGCTACCAGTTAGGCTAGGAGATGGGCCACAAGCAAGGGATGTGATGGCAGAATTTCTGGTGGTAGATGTTAAATCAACCTACAATGCAATTATCGGCAGACCGATAATACACGATATGCAGGTCGTTGTGTCAACTTATCATCTGGAGATAGCTTATGTATCGAATTTGGGAGCTGTAGAAAAGGTGTACGGAGGTCAGGTGATGTCAAAGTCTTGCTATGTGACTGCTTTGAAAAATCCAGTTGGCAGTGGTCCGGTGCCATGCAACCCGGTAAGGGAAGGTGAGCCAACAGTTCAAGACTTAACAATGAGGAATTTTGATACGAGGCCGGAGGAGACCCCAAGGTCGTTACCAGGAGGAGATACTGTTCAGGTTGAGCTGCAACCAGGTGATCCGAGTAGAACAGTAAGGGTTGGGGCCGATATGGATGTAGATACAAGATGCCACCTGATAAGCTTGTTGCGTGAGAATGCAGATGTTTTCGCATTTTCGGCAAGTGAAATGCCGGGAATACATCCGGAAGTGATGGAGCATAACTTGAATGTGGATAGAAAATTAGGCCGATAAGGCAAAAGAAGCGCAACTTCTCAACAGAAAAGATAGAGGCAATTCAGGCCGAGGTAAACAAGCTCTTAGCGGCAGGGTTCATTGAGCCTTGCACTTATCCGGAATGGATGGCGAATGTAGTGATGGTGAGAAAGCCAACAGGGAAGTGGCGGATGTGTGTAGATTTTACAGATTTGAATAAGGCCTGCCCCAAGGATTGCTACCCATTGCCTCGGATAGATAGGCTAGTAGACTCAACCTCTGGTGATGCTATGCTAAGTTTCTTAGATGCGTTCTCGGGTTATCATCAGGTCAGCCTGCACAAGGCTGACAGGGCCAAAACAGCTTTTATAACAGATGCTGTTGTATATTGTTACAAGGCAATGTCGTTTGGGCTGAAGAATGCAGGAGCAACGTATCAGAAGTTGGTGGATAAGATATTTGAGAAACAGAAGGGCCGAAATGTTGAGTTGTATGTGGATGATACGATAGTGAAAAGTAAGAAGAAAGAAGATCATGTAGCAGATTTGATGGAAACATTTGAGACGTTGCGAAAATATCAGATGAAGCTAAACCCAGAGAAGTGTGTGTTTGGGGTTAGATCGGGAAAGTTTTTGGGCTTTATGGTTAGTGAACGAGGAATAGATGCAAATCCAGATAAGGTGAATGCGGTACTTCAGATGAAACAGCCGAAAACCATTCGTGTTATACAGAGGTTGACTGGCAGAATGGCGGGGTTAACTAGATTCATCAGTAAATCGGATGATAAAGCACTTCTGTTCTTCATGGTGTTACGGAAGAATAAGACATTTGAGTGGGGAAAAGAACAGGGTGATGCACTGGAAGTGGTAAGAAATCATCTTAGATCTCTTCCAACAGTAGCCAGGCCTGAGAAGGGAGAATTGCTGCAGTTATACATCTCGGCATCACCAAAAACAGTGGTAGCCGTTCTACTGGTGGAGAGGAAGAAGCAACAGATGCCGATATACTTTGTTAGCCATGTGTTGAATGCGGCTGAACGTAGATATCCAATAATAGAAAAAATGGCACTAGCGGTGGTGATAGCAGCCAGGAAGTTAAGGCCTTATTTAAATGCTCATCCGATAGATGTATTAACAAATCATCCGTTGGAAAAATTGTTGCATAAAATGGATACATCAGGCAGATTGCTAGCGTGGGCAGTAGAGTTATCGGAGTATGAAATAAGTTACAGACCTAGAACGTCAATCAAGGCCCAGGCATTGTCGGATTTTATTGTTGAGACGACATACACAGATGAAGAAGAGGAGTTGGGAACATGGCAGGTATCAGTTGATGGTTCGGCCACAGCAACGGGGGCAGGAGCCGGAATTGTGATAACAGCGCCAGATGCGAAGATATTTGAATATGCCATGAAGTTTAAATTCAAAGCTACAAACAATGAGGCCGAATATGAGACAGTAGCAGTTGGGATTCAAAGCTACAAACAATGAGGACGACATACACAGATGCGAAGAGGAGTTGGGATTCAGTTGTCAATAGCAGTAGAGGCAAAACGGTTAGTTTTAACAACTGATTCTCAGTTAGTATCAAGCCAGTATAGTGGGGAATATGAGACACGAGAGCCAGCTATGGTGAGATACCTGGAGAAGATGAGGAAGTTAGCGGCGCAGTTGCAATATTTTTAAATTAAGTTGGTACCGAGAGTGAAAAATGCTCAGGCAGACACCTTGGCAAGATTGGCAAGTTCGAGCTTTAATGACCTGGAAAGAACAGTCATGGTGGAAGTCTTAAAGCAAAAGAGCATAGACGAAGTGACAGAAGAGGTGTTGTGTATTGATAACGACACTCAGTGGTATGATAAAATATTGGCATACCTTCTTCATGGGGCACTGCCGACAGATAAGGGGGAATAAAAAAAGCTGAGAAAGGACAGTGTTTGGTTTGTCATGCACCAGGGTCAGTTGTACAAAAGGGGGTTTTCATTGCCATTACAGAGATGCATAATAGACTTTGAATCTGCAAGGTTGATCGAAGAATTACATGAGGGCAGTTGTGGTAATCATCCCGGTGCAAGAGCTTTGTCCAGGGAAGCGATGAGAAGAGGGTATTACTGGCCGACAATGAATGCAGATGTTGTAGCTTATGTTAAAAAGTGTGAAAAGTGCCAAAAATTCGCCCCGGCTATCAACCTGCCTCCAAATGATCTAACGCTGATATTAAATTCGATCCCTTTTGCACAGTGGGGGATGGATATAGATGGACCGTTTCCGTCAGCCACGGGTGGAAGGAAATTTTTGTTAGTGGGGATAGATTACTTTACGAAATGGATTGAGGCAGAACCGGTAGCAAAGATAACGGCATCGGTGGTGAAGAAGTTCGTATGGAAAAATATTTTCACGAGATTTGGGCTGCCAATGGCAATGGTTTTTGATCATGGAACCCAGTTTGACTGTAAGCCAGTCAAAGATCTTTTGACGATGTACAAAGTGAAGTTTGCTTATGCAGCAGTATGCCATCCGCATTCTAACGGCCAGGCAGAGGCAGCAAATAAGCAAATCATAATGGCAATTAAAAAGAAGATTGAGGATACAAAGGGTTTATGGGCATATTTAATACCGGAAATACTATGGGCAAACAGGATCACGATAAGAGAAGCAACAGGTGAATCGCCCTACACTTTGGTATTTGGAACAGAGGCAGTGATACCGGCAGAAGTAGGATTGCCGACATTTAGAATTCAACACTATTGTGAAGATCAGAATGATTTGTTGTTGCGTCAACAGTTGGATTTTTTGCCAGAAGTAAGAGAGAAAGCGGCACTTAAATTCGCCACATACAAGGAAAGAATGTCAAGGGCATATAATAAGAGAGTATCTTATCGGTCGTTGAGCAAAGGTGATCTAGTTCTATGGAGAACAGCGGCAACAGGAAAGGGAAACGAAGATGGAAAGCTGACAGCAAGTTGGGAAGGACCTTATCGGATTAGAGATGTAGTCATCCAGGGATCATTTTATCTTGAGACTATGGATGGAGCACCGCTAAAAAATGTATGGAACTCAGCGGTGCTAAAGAAGTACTATGTATAGAAATGTATAAACCTTTTCAATGATATGAAGCTGATATCAATAGAAGATGTCAGTGATGAATGAAAAAATATTCAGATGACATGTGTTGAAAATAGGCATCCTCCATTTAACAGTACATCGTTAAATGGGACGGACAGCTCAAAACCACTTCCGTGAAGTTAATGAGCCTACAACCTGATCAGTTGTATACATTAACTCACGAGGTTGCTGGTTCAAAATATAATACCGGCAAAATAAATTCGGGTGTACACCAATATGAAGCGTAACTCAGAAAGTGATCGCCGAGAGGGTACCTAACTGGCTGAAAAATCATAGCAGTAGGTGACCGATGTTGTACTCTGAACTAGCAACGCGTATCATTTCCTAGTGTACATAATTCCTATAGGAAATATGTACACTAGGGGGAGTAAAGAGTTAGATATCGTATACTAATAGTCTTTAAATGGTAGTTGCTGATACTACTATAACGATGATATTACTATGTTGGATGTTGTTGGAAGTTGTTAAATGGTTGTTATATGCACAAGGGAACAGGGGCAAGATAGTAAGAAATGGGATAGGATAAAAGCACGGTACGAATGCGACAGTCAACGACCGCTAAGGATACGTGCTTACTAAAGAAGAAATTGATATAAGTAGAATTTTGCAAAAACAGCCTTTTTGTTGAAATTCAAACATCTGCTTTTTAACAAAGATAGTAAGACGTGAATAATTAACATAGCATAATAGTTAAAGGTGCAAATGAGTGTTCATAATAATTAAAGATGACAATCGACAGGCATCACCACAAAAAGGGTATATGCCGATAAAACAGCATTGTCAAAAACATGAATAAAAGTAGAAATTTACATATGTTAGGCTAAGCTGATATGGCCCAATTATGCTGGAACCACAGGAAGATGTCGGTGATGACTGCCCGCCCCTTCAAACTTGTGTATCTTTGGGAGTTGGGGAGTTTAATATGCTAGGATCCTTGATGCCGTCGTCACCGCTGGGCTCCAGATTGAAAAGGTCTTTGTCCGAAAACTGTTGCTCTTCAAAACCTGAAGGGATCTTGAAAGCTTCCTTGTTAAAAGCCTTTTCAACTTTAGCCCAATCTTCTTTCTTCCAACCGGCGGAATGGACAATACACCTTTGCGCTGCAGTCCATCCACCGTCAAAACGATCTTGAAGCCGACTGCAGAATTCCCGGGAAGCTAGGTAACGACTAACTGCTCTCTGTCGGACTGCAGGTTTATCGGCCTCCAACCCTCGAACTTTGTTTTCAAGGTTGCTAATGCAAACCTTGGCATCATTGAGATCCTTCTCAAGGGTAGGGAGGCGTTCGATGGCCTGATTTTTCTCAGCAATTTCAGTCTAAGCTGTTGAATCTCTAGCTCAAGACTTTCGACTTTATTAGCTTTGGTCCTAAGAGCGGTCATCTCAAGGTCATCTTTTGCCTTAATTTCCTTCAGCTTCTTTAAGGCCTTGTCAGCATTATCTAAGGCCGTTTTCAGTGCATTCTGACTGGTAGAGGATTGATAATGTTTCTCTTGGTAATATCGATACATCTCTACGAGCTTAGTACCAGACATAACAGCCTAAATAAGGGCAAGATAGGTGCAATTTAGGATTGTATTAATAAACGTGTTATAAGAAACAAAATTATACGAAGTGTACAAATGAAAATGATGAGTATATATAAACAAAAATAACAAACGCAATGATTACGGTACATACCTTCATCATATTATGCATATGTAGAGCGGCAAGAGGACCGATAGCACCAGCAGGCCTATCCATTGGAAGGGTAAGGTTACTCAACAGCCGATATCCAAAAGTCCCACCCTGCATTGGGTCATCTGTGATCATTGACTCATTCCGGCATGCGTCAATAGAGGGCTTCCATCGATCTTCAGAATGACCAGCAGGGGCAGTAAACCCTTTAAGAACCTCTTCAGGAAATCTCCCGTTAGGGCATTCAATCCATTGCCTGTCTCGATAAACAAGACCCGGAACGCTGGTATCGGAACCACCAGCGGCAGTAGGAATAGATTGAGTTATTAGTTGACCAGAAGTGGGGGGCTGAGCAGGAGGAGTTTCGGGTGTGTTGGTAAGATCCTCAATCTCCACCCCATCCGTCACCCTTTTGACGGAGGGTACAATACTTTGAACCACCATTTTGTCCTGAATCTTTGGGGAATGGGGCAATTCCTTGTCCTCGGCCTGGTTTGTCTTGGCAGTAGAACCATCAGATCGCCTGGGGCTGTTAACTCTAACATCGCCACCACGCCGATTTGCAAGAGAGGATAATTTTCTTCTCTTTGCGCTGTCGTCAGCCATCTTTTCAGCCCTTCTTTTAGCACTGACGGTAGGAGCGCGGCTACAATAAGTAGCAAGGGTGTCGTAAGAGGGTTTGGAAGCTTTTGGGCAGCGTCTGATAACTCTGTTGCCGTCAGCAGACAACCTAAGATGTTTGTTATCCAACTTGTCGATACCTAAAATGTTGATAAATAAAAATGTTAAACTAGATAAAAGAAGAATACGACGGTAATTCCGAAATAAAAAGAGAGTGAAAGTGCGAAGGTATTAGATATAAATAAATTAATACCATGGAGGTCAGTCCAGCAGAGACCGACGCGTGATAGAGGTGCGTTGCCGAGAATATAACACACATTCGGCACCCACACCTTGGGGGTTAGACGGACTTTACCGTCACCGTTATCAGATTCCAAAATATCAAAATGGTTAACCGCCTTGTGTTCATGTTTACCGAGATCTCTCTTGGGAATAGAATCAAACCATGGGTGAGGTTGGAAAAATGTTCTCCTGAGTGGAAAATCATCAGGAACGAACATGAAGAAAAACTTGCCTTTACAGCTTGATAACTTAGGGTGGACAGTGTATTTACGAGGTTGGGTATACAAGGACCACCACCCTTCCGATTGACCATCTCTTTTTAAGGTGATCAATCGTCTAATGCATTAAGGGTCAATGGATAGTTTCTATATAACATGACCCACACCGTTGCAATAACGGCATGGATAGTGGGAGGAGTTAACTTCACTAAACAAACGTTCCAAGCCTTTAAGATTTTAGCAATAAAAGGATGGAGAGGAAGGCGAAGTCCGAAATCAAAATGCTTTGCGTAAACGGCAACGCAGCCTGCCGGACAGTCTAGGACTGAAGATCCAGACGGATGGATAGCCAATTCATACTCATCTGGAAGGTTGTAAAAAATTTTTGCTTTACGGCAATAATCTTTTCCAAGTGCCGTCTTCCTAAAGGTTTCATTTACCTTTGCCTTAGCAACTTTGTCGTCATCAGCCAGGACGAGAGGTTGTCGGAATTCCGCGTCATCTGTCTCGCAATTGTACCCTTCGTCCAGACTCTCCTCCTGGATAACCACATCGGTTAAGTCAACAACATTGTCCCTACTTTCGGTGTTGTCACTATCGGCCTCAGTCTCATCATCACCTTCAACAGAGTTAACGGCGGATTCATGCACAGGTGATGATTGATTCGCTCGTTGGCTTGAAGGAACTTCCTTATCACCCGATTCAGAAGAGCTTACAACTTGAGTCTGACCGGGTTTTCTACTAGATTCAGCTTCCTCAGCAGCAGCAACATCAGGCTGGTAACTGATACGCTTTACTCTCGACATAGTGCTTACACCTATATTGCCAACGTTAGATCCGTACTGGTCAAAATGCTGATCCTTAGCAAAGCTGCGTAAATGATAACGAACACTTACAGGCTCAACGTCCAGAATTTCGGTATCGGCAGGGATATTAGGGTTGTTTGGATTTATGTACTGTTCACAAAAAGCAATAACCTTATGGCGAATGTAAGCACGCCTTTGCTCCTCAGAGGTTAGGGGTTCGAAAGGGTAGTCAATGTTGTCGGATAAAGATGATGAATTACCCTGATCCCTACCGACATCTTTGCCTAAAGACTGTCTAATTAAACGACGCCTAGCATTGCTAAGGTTAGGCAAATCTTCCTCTTTGCTATTTTAAGACATTTTTTATAACCTAAGATTAATAATAGCCCAAAAATCGGGCAAGAAAAAATAACATGCAAAATAAAAATTAGAGTTTGAGAATACCTTTGGTGAATAGTGAATGCGGGAGAGACGAAAAAAGCGACAAACGACGAAAAGGATGTTCTGTGTTACTGGCACAAAGAAGCAGAATAATAAAAGACGCTGAAAATTCGTTAACAAGTGACTGATAAAAACCGAAGGATGATCGCTCAGTAAGAATATTTAGGGAAGAAGAAAGGGTAAACCTGAAAAAAAAGGGGGAGAGTGCATTTTTGATTCAAAAAGGGGGAAGTTAAGGAGACAGTTGAAGTGAAAGGCGGTTCAGAGATCCAACGGACGAAATGAAAGTAACAGTTCAAAAAGCAACGGCAGGATAAAGAACACGTGTCTCATAACCCACATTTCCCCGCCCAATAAAATGTAACCCCTCAACTTCCACTTAATAGATTCCAGCGATATTTTATAAAACTGAACCACTCAACAAGTCAGCATAAAGTTTCTCCCTGATAATTATTAAAGTAGGCCTTGTCTGCTATAAGCATACAAGGTCACTTGGGGGGGGGGGGGGGAACGGAGTTTCTTCCGCTCCCAATATTTGTTAAAGTAGGCCTTGTCTGCTATAAGCATACAAGGTCACTTGGGGGGGGAAACGGAGTTTTTTCCGCTCCCAATATTTGTTAAAGTAGACCTTGTCTGCTATAAGCATACAAGGTCACTTGGGGGGGAAAACAGAGTTTTTTTCGCTCCCAATATTTGTTAAAGTAGACCTTGTCTGCTATAAGCATACAAGGTCACTTGGGGGGGAAAACAGAGTTTTTTATTCTATACATACAAGAAGAACATAATAAAATTCTCAGTTAAAATTTTGGAAATAACATCCTAGATATTCCGGTTCATAATCTCTTTAAAGTGCTCGACAAAGTGCAAGAAATGAAAGCCTGAACATATCATAATTTAAATTACTAAAAGTGAGAACAACGTCTAAATAAACGAACGTCCTCACTTGGGGGGCTAGTTGTATGGGAAGATATGTGAAACGGGCTGACATCTTTTGTAATATGGGCCTTAATCTAGTTCAGCTGGTAAAGAGGCTGATATGTTCCACAAGGTATACATGTCGGCCTGTCAGTACTTGA